>CM055118.1:290410012-291706088 GCA_029206835.1 Rana muscosa
GGAAGGACAGTGAGTGAATTGTCCTTGTGCTATATTGTGATTAAAAAAAACATTTTTTTCTAGGGACAGAAAACTGTAGGTAGGGAGAGTGTTTTTTTTTCTTTCACTCTGCAAGTCCTTGTTTCCAGGGACCTGTAAGGACAGTGAGTGAATTGTCCTTGTGCTATATTGTGCTTAAAAAAAACATTTATTCTAGGGACAGAAAACTGTAGGTAGGGAGAGTGTCAGTTTATTTCACTCTGCAAGTCCTTGTTTCCAGGGACCTGGAAGGACAGTGAGTGAATTGTCCTTGTGCTATATTGTGATTAAAAAAAACATTTTTTCTAGGGACAGAAAACTGTAGGTAGGGAGAGTGTTTTTTTTCTTTCACTCTGCAAGTCCTTGTTTCCAGGGACCTGTAAGGACAGTGAGTGAATTGTCCTTGTGCTATATTGTGCTTAAAAAAAACATTTATTCTAGGGACAGAAAACTGTAGGTAGGGGAGAGTGTCAGTTTATTTCACTCTGCAAGTCCTTGTTTCCAGGGACCTGTAAGGACAGTGAGTGAATTGTCCTTGTGCTATATTGTGATTAAAAAAAACATTTTTTCTAGGGACAGAAAACTGTAGGTAGGGAGAGTGTTTTTTTTCTTTCACTCTGCAAGTCCTTGTTTCCAGGGACCTGTAAGGACAGTGAGTGAATTGTCCTTGTGCTATATTGTGCTTAAAAAAAACATTTATTCTAGGGACAGAAAACTGTAGGTAGGGAGAGTGTCAGTTTATTTCACTCTGCAAGTCCTTGTTTCCAGGGACCTGTAAGGACAGTGAGTGAATTGTCCTTGTGCTATATTGTGATTAAAAAAAACATTTTTTCTAGGGACAGAAAACTGTAGGTAGGGAGAGTGTTTTTTTTTCTTTCACTCTGCAAGTCCTTGTTTCCAGGGACCTGTAAGGACAGTGAGTGAATTGTCCTTGTGCTATATTGTGCTTAAAAAAAACATTTATTCTAGGGACAGAAAACTGTAGGTAGGGAGAGTGTCAGTTTATTTCACTCTGCAAGTCCTTGTTTCCAGGGACCTGTAAGGACAGTGAGTGAATTGTCCTTGTGCTATATTGTGATTAAAAAAAACATTTTTTCTAGGGACAGAAAACTGTAGGTAGGGAGAGTGTTTTTTTTCTTTCACTCTGCAAGTCCTTGTTTCCAGGGACCTGTAAGGACAGTGAGTGAATTGTCCTTGTGCTATATTTGTGCTTAAAAAAAACATTTATTCTAGGGACAGAAAACTGTAGGTAGGGAGAGTGTCAGTTTATTTCACTCTGCAAGTCCTTGTTTCCAGGGACCTGTAAGGACAGTGAGTGAATTGTCCTTGTGCTATATTGTGATTAAAAAAAACATTTTTTCTAGGGACAGAAAACTGTAGGTAGGGAGAGTGTTTTTTTTCTTTCACTCTGCAAGTCCTTGTTTCCAGGGACCTGGAAGGACAGTGAGTGAATTCTCCTTGTGCTATATTGTGATTAAAAAAAACATTTTTTCTAGGGACAGAAAACTGTAGGTAGGAGAGTGTTTTTTTTTCTTTCACTCTGCAAGTCCTTGTTTCCAGGGACCTGTAAGGACAGTGAGTGAATTGTCCTTGTGCTATAGTGTGCTTAAAAAAAACATTTATTCTAGGGACAGAAAACTGTAGGTAGGGACAGTGTCAGTTTCTTTCACTCTGCAAGTCCTTGTTTCCAGGGACCTGGAAGGACAGTGAGTGAATTGTCCTTGTGCTATATTGTGATTAAAAAAAACATTTTTTCTAGGGACAGAAAACTGTAGGTAGGGAGAGTGTTTTTTTTCTTTCACTCTGCAAGTCCTTGTTTCCAGGGACCTGTAAGGACAGTGAGTGAATTGTCCTTGTGCTATATTGTGCTTAAAAAAAACATTTATTCTAGGGACAGAAAACTGTAGGTAGGGAGAGTGTCAGTTTATTTCACTCTGCAAGTCCTTGTTTCCAGGGACCTGGAAGGACAGTGAGTGAATTGTCCTTGTGCTATATTGTGATTAAAAAAAACATTTTTTCTAGGGACAGAAAACTGTAGGTAGGGAGAGTGTTTTTTTTCTTTCACTCTGCAAGTCCTTGTTTCCAGGGACCTGTAAGGACAGTGAGTGAATTGTCCTTGTGCTATATTGTGCTTAAAAAAAACATTTATTCTAGGGACAGAAAACTGTAGGTAGGGAGAGTGTCAGTTTATTTCACTCTGCAAGTCCTTGTTTCCAGGGACCTGTAAGGACAGTGAGTGAATTGTCCTTGTGCTATATTGTGATTAAAAAAAACATTTTTTCTAGGGACAGAAAACTGTAGGTAGGGAGAGTGTTTTTTTTCTTTCACTCTGCAAGTCCTTGTTTCCAGGGACCTGTAAGGACAGTGAGTAAATTGTCCTTGTGCTATATTGTGCTTAAAAAAAACATTTATTCTAGGGACAGAAAACTGTAGGTAGGGAGAGTGTCAGTTTTATTTCACTCTGCAAGTCCTTGTTTCCAGGGACCTGTAAGGACAGTGAGTGAATTGTCCTTGTGCTATATTGTGATTAAAAAAAACATTTTTTCTAGGGACAGAAAACTGTAGGTAGGGAGAGTGTTTTTTTTCTTTCACTCTGCAAGTCCTTGTTTCCAGGGACCTGTAAGGACAGTGAGTGAATTGTCCTTGTGCTATATTGTGCTTAAAAAAAACATTTATTCTAGGGACAGAAAACTGTAGGTAGGGAGAGTGTCAGTTTATTTCACTCTGCAAGTCCTTGTTTCCAGGGACCTGTAAGGACAGTGAGTGAATTGTCCTTGTGCTATATTGTGATTAAAAAAAACATTTTTTCTAGGGACAGAAAACTGTAGGTAGGGAGAGTGTTTTTTTTCTTTCACTCTGCAAGTCCTTGTTTCCAGGGGACCTGTAAGGACAGTGAGTGAATTGTCCTTGTGCTATATTGTGCTTAAAAAAACATTTATTCTAGGGACAGAAAACTGTAGGTAGGGAGAGTGTCAGTTTATTTCACTCTGCAAGTCCTTGTTTCCAGGGACCTGGAAGGACAGTGAGTGAATTGTCCTTGTGCTATATTGTGATTAAAAAAAACATTTTTTCTAGGGACAGAAAACTGTAGGTAGGGAGAGTGTTTTTTTTCTTTCACTCTGCAAGTCCTTGTTTCCAGGGACCTGGAAGGACAGTGAGTGAATTGTCCTTGTGCTATATTGTGCTTAAAAAAAACATTTATTCTAGGGACAGAAAACTGTAGGTAGGGAGAGTGTCAGTTTATTTCACTCTGCAAGTCCTTGTTTCCAGGGACCTGTAAGGACAGTGAGTGAATTGTCCTTGTGCTATATTGTGATTAAAAAAAACATTTTTTCTAGGACAGAAAACTGTAGGTAGGGAGAGTGTTTTTTTTCTTTCACTCTGCAAGTCCTTGTTTCCAGGGACCTGTAAGGACAGTGAGTGAATTGTCCTTGTGCTATATTGTGCTTAAAAAAAACATTTATTCTAGGGACAGAAAACTGTAGGTAGGGAGAGTGTCAGTTTATTTCACTCTGCAAGTCCTTGTTTCCAGGGACCTGTAAGGACAGTGAGTGAATTGTCCTTGTGCTATATTGTGATTAAAAAAAACATTTTTTCTAGGGACAGAAAACTGTAGGTAGGGAGAGTGTTTTTTTTCTTTCACTCTGCAAGTCCTTGTTTCCAGGGACCTGTAAGGACAGTGAGTGAATTGTCCTTGTGCTATATTGTGCTTAAAAAAAACATTTATTCTAGGGACAGAAAACTGTAGGTAGGGAGAGTGTCAGTTTATTTCACTCTGCAAGTCCTTGTTTCCAGGGACCTGGAAGGACAGTGAGTGAATTGTCCTTGTGCTATATTGTGCTTAAAAAAAACATTTATTCTAGGGACAGAAAACTGTAGGTAGGGAGAGTGTCAGTTTATTTCACTCTGCAAGTCCTTGTTTCCAGGGACCTGTAAGGACAGTGAGTGAATTGTCCTTGTGCTATATTGTGATTAAAAAAAACATTTTTTCTAGGGACAGAAAACTGTAGGTAGGGAGAGTGTTTTTTTTCTTTCACTCTGCAAGTCCTTGTTTCCAGGGACCTGTAAGGACAGTGAGTGAATTGTCCTTGTGCTATATTGTGCTTAAAAAAAACATTTATTCTAGGGACAGAAAACTGTAGGTAGGGAGAGTGTCAGTTTATTTCACTCTGCAAGTCCTTGTTTCCAGGGACCTGTAAGGACAGTGAGTGAATTGTCCTTGTGCTATATTGTGATTAAAAAAAACATTTTTTCTAGGGACAGAAAACTGTAGGTAGGGAGAGTGTTTTTTTTCTTTCACTCTGCAAGTCCTTGTTTCCAGGGGACCTGTAAGGACAGTGAGTGAATTGTCCTTGTGCTATATTGTGCTTAAAAAAAACATTTATTCTAGGGACAGAAAACTGTAGGTAGGGAGAGTGTCAGTTTATTTCACTCTGCAAGTCCTTGTTTCCAGGGACCTGTAAGGACAGTGAGTGAATTGTCCTTGTGCTATATTGTGATTAAAAAAAACATTTTTTCTAGGGACAGAAAACTGTAGGTAGGGAGAGTGTTTTTTTTTCTTTCACTCTGCAAGTCCTTGTTTCCAGGGACCTGGAAGGACAGTGAGTGAATTCTCCTTGTGCTATATTGTGATTAAAAAAAACATTTTTTCTAGGGACAGAAAACTGTAGGTAGGGAGAGTGTTTTTTTTCTTTCACTCTGCAAGTCCTTGTTTCCAGGGACCTGTAAGGACAGTGAGTGAATTGTCCTTGTGCTATAGTGTGCTTAAAAAAAACATTTATTCTAGGGACAGAAAACTGTAGGTAGGGACAGTGTCAGTTTCTTTCACTCTGCAAGTCCTTGTTTCCAGGGACCTGGAAGGACAGTGAGTGAATTGTCCTTGTGCTATATTGTGATTAAAAAAAACATTTTTTCTAGGGACAGAAAACTATAGGTAGGGAGAGTGTTTTTTTTCTTTCACTCTGCAAGTCCTTGTTTCCAGGGACCTGTAAGGACAGTGAGTGAATTGTCCTTGTGCTATATTGTGCTTAAAAAAAACATTTATTCTAGGGACAGAAAACTGTAGGTAGGGAGAGTGTCAGTTTATTTCACTCTGCAAGTCCTTGTTTCCAGGGACCTGGAAGGACAGTGAGTGAATTGTCCTTGTGCTATATTGTGATTAAAAAAAACATTTTTTCTAGGGACAGAAAACTGTAGGTAGGGAGAGTGTTTTTTTTCTTTCACTCTGCAAGTCCTTGTTTCCAGGGACCTGTAAGGACAGTGAGTGAATTGTCCTTGTGCTATATTGTGCTTAAAAAAAACATTTATTCTAGGGACAGAAAACTGTAGGTAGGGAGAGTGTCAGTTTATTTCACTCTGCAAGTCCTTGTTTCCAGGGACCTGTAAGGACAGTGAGTGAATTGTCCTTGTGCTATATTGTGATTAAAAAAAACATTTTTTCTAGGGACAGAAAACTGTAGGTAGGGAGAGTGTTTTTTTTCTTTCACTCTGCAAGTCCTTGTTTCCAGGGACCTGTAAGGACAGTGAGTGAATTGTCCTTGTGCTATATTGTGCTTAAAAAAAACATTTATTCTAGGGACAGAAAACTGTAGGTAGGGAGAGTGTCAGTTTATTTCACTCTGCAAGTCCTTGTTTCCAGGGACCTGTAAGGACAGTGAGTGAATTGTCCTTGTGCTATATTGTGATTAAAAAAAACATTTTTTCTAGGGACAGAAAACTGTAGGTAGGGAGAGTGTTTTTTTTCTTTCACTCTGCAAGTCCTTGTTTCCAGGGACCTGTAAGGACAGTGAGTGAATTGTCCTTGTGCTATATTGTGCTTAAAAAAAACATTTATTCTAGGGACAGAAAACTGTAGGTAGGGAGAGTGTCAGTTTATTTCACTCTGCAAGTCCTTGTTTCCAGGGACCTGTAAGGACAGTGAGTGAATTGTCCTTGTGCTATATTGTGATTAAAAAAAACATTTTTTCTAGGGACAGAAAACTGTAGGTAGGGAGAGTGTTTTTTTTCTTTCACTCTGCAAGTCCTTGTTTCCAGGGACCTGTAAGGACAGTGAGTGAATTGTCCTTGTGCTATATTGTGCTTAAAAAAAACATTTATTCTAGGGACAGAAAACTGTAGGTAGGGAGAGTGTCAGTTTATTTCACTCTGCAAGTCCTTGTTTCCAGGGACCTGGAAGGACAGTGAGTGAATTGTCCTTGTGCTATATTGTGATTAAAAAAAAACATTTTTTCTAGGGACAGAAAACTGTAGGTAGGGAGAGTGTTTTTTTTCTTTCACTCTGCAAGTCCTTGTTTCCAGGGACCTGGAAGGACAGTGAGTGAATTGTCCTTGTGCTATATTGTGCTTAAAAAAAACATTTATTCTAGGGACAGAAAACTGTAGGTAGGGAGAGTGTCAGTTTATTTCACTCTGCAAGTCCTTGTTTCCAGGGACCTGTAAGGACAGTGAGTGAATTGTCCTTGTGCTATATTGTGATTA
Organism: Rana muscosa; assembly: GCA_029206835.1. Classification (NCBI taxonomy): domain Eukaryota; kingdom Metazoa; phylum Chordata; class Amphibia; order Anura; family Ranidae; genus Rana; species Rana muscosa. Next base: position 290,416,508 of record CM055118.1, read on the forward strand.
AAAAAAACATTTTTTCTAGGGACAGAAAACTGTAGGTAGGGAGAGTGTTTTTTTTCTTTCACTCTGCAAGTCCTTGTTTCCAGGGACCTGTAAGGACAGTGAGTGAATTGTCCTTGTGCTATATTGTGCTTAAAAAAAACATTTATTCTAGGGACAGAAAACTGTAGGTAGGGAGAGTGTCAGTTTATTTCACTCTGCAAGTCCTTGTTTCCAGGGACCTGTAAGGACAGTGAGTGAATTGTCCTTGTGCTATATTGTGATTAAAAAAAACATTTTTTCTAGGGACAGAAAACTGTAGGTAGGGAGAGTGTTTTTTTTCTTTCACTCTGCAAGTCCTTGTTTCCAGGGACCTGTAAGGACAGTGAGTGAATTGTCCTTGTGCTATATTGTGCTTAAAAAAAACATTTATTCTAGGGACAGAAAACTGTAGGTAGGGAGAGTGTCAGTTTATTTCACTCTGCAAGTCCTTGTTTCCAGGGACCTGTAAGGACAGTGAGTGAATTGTCCTTGTGCTATATTGTGATTAAAAAAAACATTTTTTCTAGGGACAGAAAACTGTAGGTAGGGAGAGTGTTTTTTTTCTTTCACTCTGCAAGTCCTTGTTTCCAGGGACCTGGAAGGACAGTGAGTGAATTCTCCTTGTGCTATATTGTGATTAAAAAAAACATTTTTTCTAGGGACAGAAAACTGTAGGTAGGGAGAGTGTTTTTTTTCTTTCACTCTGCAAGTCCTTGTTTCCAGGGACCTGTAAGGACAGTGAGTGAATTGTCCTTGTGCTATAGTGTGCTTAAAAAAAACATTTATTCTAGGGACAGAAAACTGTAGGTAGGGACAGTGTCAGTTTCTTTCACTCTGCAAGTCCTTGTTTCCAGGGACCTGGAAGGACAGTGAGTGAATTGTCCTTGTGCTATATTGTGATTAAAAAAAAACATTTTTTCTAGGGACAGAAAACTGTAGGTAGGGAGAGTGTTTTTTTTTCTTTCACTCTGCAAGTCCTTGTTTCCAGGGACCTGTAAGGACAGTGAGTGAATTGTCCTTGTGCTATATTGTGCTTAAAAAAAACATTTATTCTAGGGACAGAAAACTGTAGGTAGGGAGAGTGTCAGTTTATTTCACTCTGCAAGTCCTTGTTTCCAGGGACCTGGAAGGACAGTGAGTGAATTGTCCTTGTGCTATATTGTGATTAAAAAAAACATTTTTTCTAGGGACAGAAAACTGTAGGTAGGGAGAGTGTTTTTTTTCTTTCACTCTGCAAGTCCTTGTTTCCAGGGACCTGTAAGGACAGTGAGTGAATTGTCCTTGTGCTATATTGTGCTTAAAAAAAACATTTATTCTAGGGACAGAAAACTGTAGGTAGGGAGAGTGTCAGTTTATTTCACTCTGCAAGTCCTTGTTTCCAGGGACCTGTAAGGACAGTGAGTGAATTGTCCTTGTGCTATATTGTGATTAAAAAAAACATTTTTTCTAGGGACAGAAAACTGTAGGTAGGGAGAGTGTTTTTTTTCTTTCACTCTGCAAGTCCTTGTTTCCAGGGACCTGTAAGGACAGTGAGTGAATTGTCCTTGTGCTATATTGTGCTTAAAAAAAACATTTATTCTAGGGACAGAAAACTGTAGGTAGGGAGAGTGTCAGTTTATTTCACTCTGCAAGTCCTTGTTTCCAGGGACCTGTAAGGACAGTGAGTGAATTGTCCTTGTGCTATATTGTGATTAAAAAAAAACATTTTTTCTAGGGACAGAAAACTGTAGGTAGGGAGAGTGTTTTTTTTCTTTCACTCTGCAAGTCCTTGTTTCCAGGGACCTGTAAGGACAGTGAGTGAATTGTCCTTGTGCTATATTGTGCTTAAAAAAAACATTTATTCTAGGGACAGAAAACTGTAGGTAGGGAGAGTGTCAGTTTATTTCACTCTGCAAGTCCTTGTTTCCAGGGACCTGTAAGGACAGTGAGTGAATTGTCCTTGTGCTATATTGTGATTAAAAAAAACATTTTTTCTAGGGACAGAAAACTGTAGGTAGGGAGAGTGTTTTTTTTCTTTCACTCTGCAAGTCCTTGTTTCCAGGGACCTGGAAGGACAGTGAGTGAATTGTCCTTGTGCTATATTGTGCTTAAAAAAAACATTTATTCTAGGGACAGAAAACTGTAGGTAGGGAGAGTGTCAGTTTATTTCACTCTGCAAGTCCTTGTTTCCAGGGACCTGTAAGGACAGTGAGTGAATTGTCCTTGTGCTATATTGTGATTAAAAAAAACATTTTTTCTAGGGACAGAAAACTGTAGGTAGGGAGAGTGTTTTTTTTCTTTCACTCTGCAAGTCCTTGTTTCCAGGGACCTGTAAGGACAGTGAGTGAATTGTCCTTGTGCTATATTGTGCTTAAAAAAAAACATTTATTCTAGGGACAGAAAACTGTAGGTAGGGAGAGTGTCAGTTTATTTCACTCTGCAAGTCCTTGTTTCCAGGGACCTGTAAGGACAGTGAGTGAATTGTCCTTGTGCTATATTGTGATTAAAAAAAACATTTTTTCTAGGGACAGAAAACTGTAGGTAGGGAGAGTGTTTTTTTTCTTTCACTCTGCAAGTCCTTGTTTCCAGGGACCTGTAAGGACAGTGAGTGAATTGTCCTTGTGCTATATTGTGCTTAAAAAAAACATTTATTCTAGGGACAGAAAACTGTAGGTAGGGAGAGTGTCAGTTTATTTCACTCTGCAAGTCCTTGTTTCCAGGGACCTGTAAGGACAGTGAGTGAATTGTCCTTGTGCTATATTGTGATTAAAAAAAACATTTTTTCTAGGGACAGAAAACTGTAGGTAGGGAGAGTGTTTTTTTTCTTTCACTCTGCAAGTCCTTGTTTCCAGGGACCTGGAAGGACAGTGAGTGAATTCTCCTTGTGCTATATTGTGATTAAAAAAAACATTTTTTCTAGGGACAGAAAACTGTAGGTAGGGAGAGTGTTTTTTTTCTTTCACTCTGCAAGTCCTTGTTTCCAGGGACCTGTAAGGACAGTGAGTGAATTGTCCTTGTGCTATAGTGTGCTTAAAAAAAACATTTATTCTAGGGACAGAAAACTGTAGGTAGGGACAGTGTCAGTTTCTTTCACTCTGCAAGTCCTTGTTTCCAGGGACCTGGAAGGACAGTGAGTGAATTGTCCTTGTGCTATATTGTGATTAAAAAAAACATTTTTTCTAGGGACAGAAAACTGTAGGTAGGGAGAGTGTTTTTTTTCTTTCACTCTGCAAGTCCTTGTTTCCAGGGACCTGTAAGGACAGTGAGTGAATTGTCCTTGTGCTATATTGTGATTAAAAAAAACATTTTTTCTAGGGACAGAAAACTGTAGGTAGGGAGAGTGTTTTTTTTCTTTCACTCTGCAAGTCCTTGTTTCCAGGGACCTGTAAGGACAGTGAGTGAATTGTCCTTGTGCTATATTGTGCTTAAAAAAAACATTTATTCTAGGGACAGAAAACTGTAGGTAGGGAGAGTGTCAGTTTATTTCACTCTGCAAGTCCTTGTTTCCAGGGACCTGGAAGGACAGTGAGTGAATTGTCCTTGTGCTATATTGTGATTAAAAAAAACATTTTTTCTAGGGACAGAAAACTGTAGGTAGGGAGAGTGTTTTTTTTCTTTCACTCTGCAAGTCCTTGTTTCCAGGGACCTGTAAGGACAGTGAGTGAATTGTCCTTGTGCTATATTGTGCTTAAAAAAAACATTTATTCTAGGGACAGAAAACTGTAGGTAGGGAGAGTGTCAGTTTATTTCACTCTGCAAGTCCTTGTTTCCAGGGACCTGTAAGGACAGTGAGTGAATTGTCCTTGTGCTATATTGTGATTAAAAAAAACATTTTTTCTAGGGACAGAAAACTGTAGGTAGGGAGAGTGTTTTTTTTCTTTCACTCTGCAAGTCCTTGTTTCCAGGGACCTGTAAGGACAGTGAGTGAATTGTCCTTGTGCTATATTGTGCTTAAAAAAAACATTTATTCTAGGGACAGAAAACTGTAGGTAGGGAGAGTGTCAGTTTATTTCACTCTGCAAGTCCTTGTTTCCAGGGACCTGTAAGGACAGTGAGTGAATTGTCCTTGTGCTATATTGTGATTAAAAAAAACATTTTTTCTAGGGACAGAAAACTGTAGGTAGGGAGAGTGTTTTTTTTCTTTCACTCTGCAAGTCCTTGTTTCCAGGGACCTGTAAGGACAGTGAGTGAATTGTCCTTGTGCTATATTGTGCTTAAAAAAAACATTTATTCTAGGGACAGAAAACTGTAGGTAGGGAGAGTGTCAGTTTATTTCACTCTGCAAGTCCTTGTTTCCAGGGACCTGTAAGGACAGTGAGTGAATTGTCCTTGTGCTATATTGTGATTAAAAAAAACATTTTTTCTAGGGACAGAAAACTGTAGGTAGGGAGAGTGTTTTTTTTCTTTCACTCTGCAAGTCCTTGTTTCCAGGGACCTGGAAGGACAGTGAGTGAATTCTCCTTGTGCTATATTGTGATTAAAAAAAACATTTTTTCTAGGGACAGAAAACTGTAGGTAGGGAGAGTGTTTTTTTTCTTTCACTCTGCAAGTCCTTGTTTCCAGGGACCTGTAAGGACAGTGAGTGAATTGTCCTTGTGCTATAGTGTGCTTAAAAAAAAACATTTATTCTAGGGACAGAAAACTGTAGGTAGGGACAGTGTCAGTTTCTTTCACTCTGCAAGTCCTTGTTTCCAGGGACCTGGAAGGACAGTGAGTGAATTGTCCTTGTGCTATATTGTGATTAAAAAAAACATTTTTTCTAGGGACAGAAAACTGTAGGTAGGGAGAGTGTTTTTTTTCTTTCACTCTGCAAGTCCTTGTTTCCAGGGACCTGTAAGGACAGTGAGTGAATTGTCCTTGTGCTATATTGTGCTTAAAAAAAACATTTATTCTAGGGACAGAAAACTGTAGGTAGGGAGAGTGTCAGTTTATTTCACTCTGCAAGTCCTTGTTTCCAGGGACCTGGAAGGACAGTGAGTGAATTGTCCTTGTGCTATATTGTGATTAAAAAAAACATTTTTTCTAGGGACAGAAAACTGTAGGTAGGGAGAGTGTTTTTTTTCTTTCACTCTGCAAGTCCTTGTTTCCAGGGACCTGTAAGGACAGTGAGTGAATTGTCCTTGTGCTATATTGTGCTTAAAAAAAACATTTATTCTAGGGACAGAAAACTGTAGGTAGGGAGAGTGTCAGTTTATTTCACTCTGCAAGTCCTTGTTTCCAGGGACCTGTAAGGACAGTGAGTGAATTGTCCTTGTGCTATATTGTGATTAAAAAAAACATTTTTTCTAGGGACAGAAAACTGTAGGTAGGGAGAGTGTTTTTTTTCTTTCACTCTGCAAGTCCTTGTTTCCAGGGACCTGTAAGGACAGTGAGTGAATTGTCCTTGTGCTATATTGTGCTTAAAAAAAACATTTATTCTAGGGACAGAAAACTGTAGGTAGGGAGAGTGTCAGTTTATTTCACTCTGCAAGTCCTTGTTTCCAGGGACCTGTAAGGACAGTGAGTGAATTGTCCTTGTGCTATATTGTGATTAAAAAAAAACATTTTTTCTAGGGACAGAAAACTGTAGGTAGGGAGAGTGTTTTTTTTCTTTCACTCTGCAAGTCCTTGTTTCCAGGGACCTGTAAGGACAGTGAGTGAATTGTCCTTGTGCTATATTGTGCTTAAAAAAAACATTTATTCTAGGGACAGAAAACTGTTGGTAGGGAGAGTGTCAGTTTATTTCACTCTGCAAGTCCTTGTTTCCAGGGACCTGTAAGGACAGTGAGTGAATTGTCCTTGTGCTATATTGTGATTAAAAAAAACATTTTTTCTAGGGACAGAAAACTGTAGGTAGGGAGAGTGTTTTTTTTCTTTCACTCTGCAAGTCCTTGTTTCCAGGGACCTGTAAGGACAGTGAGTGAATTGTCCTTGTGCTATATTGTGCTTAAAAAAAACATTTATTCTAGGGACAGAAAACTGTAGGTAGGGAGAGTGTCAGTTTATTTCACTCTGCAAGTCCTTGTTTCCAGGGACCTGGAAGGACAGTGAGTGAATTGTCCTTGTGCTATATTGTGATTAAAAAAAACATTTTTTCTAGGGACAGAAAACTGTAGGTAGGGAGAGTGTTTTTTTTCTTTCACTCTGCAAGTCCTTGTTTCCAGGGACCTGGAAGGACAGTGAGTGAATTGTCCTTGTGCTATATTGTGCTTAAAAAAAACATTTATTCTAGGGACAGAAAACTGTAGGTAGGGAGAGTGTCAGTTTATTTCACTCTGCAAGTCCTTGTTTCCAGGGACCTGTAAGGACAGTGAGTGAATTGTCCTTGTGCTATATTGTGATTAAAAAAAACATTTTTTCTAGGGACAGAAAACTGTAGGTAGGGAGAGTGTTTTTTTTCTTTCACTCTGCAAGTCCTTGTTTCCAGGGACCTGTAAGGACAGTGAGTGAATTGTCCTTGTGCTATATTGTGCTTAAAAAAAACATTTATTCTAGGGACAGAAAACTGTAGTTAGGGAGAGTGTCAGTTTATTTCACTCTGCAAGTCCTTGTTTCCAGGGACCTGTAAGGACAGTGAGTGAATTGTCCTTGTGCTATATTGTGATTAAAAAAAACATTTTTTCTAGGGACAGAAAACTGTAGGTAGGGAGAGTGTTTTTTTTCTTTCACTCTGCAAGTCCTTGTTTCCAGGGACCTGTAAGGACAGTGAGTGAATTGTCCTTGTGCTATATTGTGCTTAAAAAAAACATTTATTCTAGGGACAGAAAACTGTAGGTAGGGAGAGTGTCAGTTTATTTCACTCTGCAAGTCCTTGTTTCCAGGGACCTGTAAGGACAGTGAGTGAATTGTCCTTGTGCTATATTGTGATTAAAAAAAACATTTTTTCTAGGGACAGAAAACTGTAGGTAGGGAGAGTGTTTTTTTTCTTTCACTCTGCAAGTCCTTGTTTCCAGGGACCTGGAAGGACAGTGAGTGAATTCTCCTTGTGCTATATTGTGATTAAAAAAAACATTTTTTCTAGGGACAGAAAACTGTAGGTAGGGAGAGTGTTTTTTTTCTTTCACTCTGCAAGTCCTTGTTTCCAGGGACCTGTAAGGACAGTGAGTGAATTGTCCTTGTGCTATATTGTGATTAAAAAAAAACATTTTTTCTAGGGACAGAAAACTGTAGGTAGGGAGAGTGTTTTTTTTTCTTTCACTCTGCAAGTCCTTGTTTCCAGGGACCTGTAAGGACAGTGAGTGAATTGTCCTTGTGCTATATTGTGCTTAAAAAAAACATTTATTCTAGGGACAGAAAACTGTAGGTAGGGAGAGTGTCAGTTTATTTCACTCTGCAAGTCCTTGTTTCCAGGGACCTGGAAGGACAGTGAGTGAATTGTCCTTGTGCTATATTGTGATTAAAAAAAACATTTTTTCTAGGGACAGAAAACTGTAGGTAGGGAGAGTGTTTTTTTTCTTTCACTCTGCAAGTCCTTGTTTCCAGGGACCTGTAAGGACAGTGAGTGAATTGTCCTTGTGCTATATTGTGCTTAAAAAAAACATTTATTCTAGGGACAGAAAACTGTAGGTAGGTAGAGTGTCAGTTTATTTCACTCTGCAAGTCCTTGTTTCCAGGGACCTGTAAGGACAGTGAGTGAATTGTCCTTGTGCTATATTGTGATTAAAAAAAACATTTTTTCTAGGGACAGAAAACTGTAGGTAGGGAGAGTGTTTTTTTTCTTTCACTCTGCAAGTCCTTGTTTCCAGGGACCTGTAAGGACAGTGAGTGAATTGTCCTTGTGCTATATTGTGCTTAAAAAAAACATTTATTCTAGGGACAGAAAACTGTAGGTAGGGAGAGTGTCAGTTTATTTCACTCTGCAAGTCCTTGTTTCCAGGGACCTGTAAGGACAGTGAGTGAATTGTCCTTGTGCTATATTGTGATTAAAAAAAACATTTTTTCTAGGGACAGAAAACTGTAGGTAGGGAGAGTGTTTTTTTTCTTTCACTCTGCAAGTCCTTGTTTCCAGGGACCTGTAAGGACAGTGAGTGAATTGTCCTTGTGCTATATTGTGCTTAAAAAAAACATTTATTCTAGGGACAGAAAACTGTAGGTAGGGAGAGTGTCAGTTTATTTCACTCTGCAAGTCCTTGTTTCCAGGGACCTGTAAGGACAGTGAGTGAATTGTCCTTGTGCTATATTGTGATTAAAAAAAACATTTTTTCTAGGGACAGAAAACTGTAGGTAGGGAGAGTGTTTTTTTTCTTTCACTCTGCAAGTCCTTGTTTCCAGGGACCTGGAAGGACAGTGAGTGAATTGTCCTTGTGCTATATTGTGCTTAAAAAAAACATTTATTCTAGGGACAGAAAACTGTAGGTAGGGAGAGTGTCAGTTTATTTCACTCTGCAAGTCCTTGTTTCCAGGGACCTGTAAGGACAGTGAGTGAATTGTCCTTGTGCTATATTGTGATTAAAAAAAACATTTTTTCTAGGGACAGAAAACTGTAGGTAGGGAGAGTGTTTTTTTTCTTTCACTCTGCAAGTCCTTGTTTCCAGGGACCTGTAAGGACAGTGAGTGAATTGTCCTTGTGCTATATTGTGCTTAAAAAAAACATTTATTCTAGGGACAGAAAACTGTAGGTAGGGAGAGTGTCAGTTTATTTCACTCTGCAAGTCCTTGTTTCCAGGGACCTGTAAGGACAGTGAGTGAATTGTCCTTGTGCTATATTGTGATTAAAAAAAACATTTTTTCTAGGGACAGAAAACTGTAGGTAGGGAGAGTGTTTTTTTTCTTTCACTCTGCAAGTCCTTGTTTCCAGGGACCTGTAAGGACAGTGAGTGAATTGTCCTTGTGCTATATTGTGCTTAAAAAAAACATTTATTCTAGGGACAGAAAACTGTAGGTAGGGAGAGTGTCAGTTTATTTCACTCTGCAAGTCCTTGTTTCCAGGGACCTGTAAGGACAGTGAGTGAATTGTCCTTGTGCTATATTGTGATTAAAAAAAACATTTTTTCTAGGGACAGAAAACTGTAGGTAGGGAGAGTGTTTTTTTTCTTTCACTCTGCAAGTCCTTGTTTCCAGGGACCTGGAAGGACAGTGAGTGAATTCTCCTTGTGCTATATTGTGATTAAAAAAAACATTTTTTCTAGGGACAGAAAACTGTAGGTAGGGAGAGTGTTTTTTTTCTTTCACTCTGCAAGTCCTTGTTTCCAGGGACCTGTAAGGACAGTGAGTGAATTGTCCTTGTGCTATAGTGTGCTTAAAAAAAACATTTATTCTAGGGACAGAAAACTGTAGGTAGGGACAGTGTCAGTTTCTTTCACTCTGCAAGTCCTTGTTTCCAGGGACCTGGAAGGACAGTGAGTGAATTGTCCTTGTGCTATATTGTGATTAAAAAAAACATTTTTTCTAGGGACAGAAAACTGTAGGTAGGGAGAGTGTTTTTTTTCTTTCACTCTGCAAGTCCTTGTTTCCAGGGACCTGTAAGGACAGTGAGTGAATTGTCCTCGTGCTATATTGTGATTAAAAAAAACATTTTTTCTAGGGACAGAAAACTGTAGGTAGGGAGAGTGTTTTTTTTCTTTCACTCTGCAAGTCCTTGTTTCCAGGGACCTGTAAGGACAGTGAGTGAATTGTCCTTGTGCTATATTGTGCTTAAAAAAAACATTTATTCTAGGGACAGAAAACTGTAGGTAGGGAGAGTGTCAGTTTATTTCACTCTGCAAGTCCTTGTTTCCAGGGACCTGGAAGGACAGTGAGTGAATTGTCCTTGTGCTATATTGTGATTAAAAAAAACATTTTTTCTAGGGACAGAAAACTGTAGGTAGGGAGAGTGTTTTTTTTCTTTCACTCTGCAAGTCCTTGTTTCCAGGGACCTGTAAGGACAGTGAGTGAATTGTCCTTGTGCTATATTGTGCTTAAAAAAAACATTTATTCTAGGGACAGAAAACTGTAGGTAGGGAGAGTGTCAGTTTATTTCACTCTGCAAGTCCTTGTTTCCAGGGACCTGTAAGGACAGTGAGTGAATTGTCCTTGTGCTATATTGTGATTAAAAAAAACATTTTTTCTAGGGACAGAAAACTGTAGGTAGGGAGAGTGTTTTTTTTCTTTCACTCTGCAAGTCCTTGTTTCCAGGGACCTGTAAGGACAGTGAGTGAATTGTCCTTGTGCTATATTGTGCTTAAAAAAAACATTTATTCTAGGGACAGAAAACTGTAGGTAGGGAGAGTGTCAGTTTATTTCACTCTGCAAGTCCTTGTTTCCAGGGACCTGTAAGGACAGTGAGTGAATTGTCCTTGTGCTATATTGTGCTTAAAAAAAACATTTATTCTAGGGACAGAAAACTGTAGGTAGGGAGAGTGTCAGTTTATTTCACTCTGCAAGTCCTTGTTTCCAGGGACCTGTAAGGACAGTGAGTGAATTGTCCTTGTGCTATATTGTGATTAAAAAAAACATTTTTTCTAGGGACAGAAAACTGTAGGTAGGGAGAGTGTTTTTTTTCTTTCACTCTGCAAGTCCTTGTTTCCAGGGACCTGTAAGGACAGTGAGTGAATTGTCCTTGTGCTATATTGTGCTTAAAAAAAACATTTATTCTAGGGACAGAAAACTGTAGGTAGGGAGAGTGTCAGTTTATTTCACTCTGCAAGTCCTTGTTTCCAGGGACCTGTAAGGACAGTGAGTGAATTGTCCTTGTGCTATATTGTGATTAAAAAAAACATTTTTTCTAGGGACAGAAAACTGTAGGTAGGGAGAGTGTTTTTTTTCTTTCACTCTGCAAGTCCTTGTTTCCAGGGACCTGTAAGGACAGTGAGTGAATTGTCCTTGTGCTATATTGTGATTAAAAAAAACATTTTTTCTAGGGACAGAAAACTGTAGGTAGGGAGAGTGTTTTTTTTCTTTCACTCTGCAAGTCCTTGTTTCCAGGGACCTGTAAGGACAGTGAGTGAATTGTCCTTGTGCTATAGTGTGCTTAAAAAAAACATTTATTCTAGGGACAGAAAACTGTAGGTAGGGACAGTGTCAGTTTCTTTCACTCTGCAAGTCCTTGTTTCCAGGGACCTGGAAGGACAGTGAGTGAATTGTCCTTGTGCTATATTGTGATTAAAAAAAACATTTTTTCTAGGGACAGAAAACTGTAGGTAGGGAGAGTGTTTTTTTTCTTTCACTCTGCAAGTCCTTGTTTCCAGGGACCTGTAAGGACAGTGAGTGAATTGTCCTTGTGCTATATTGTGATTAAAAAAAACATTTTTTCTAGGGACAGAAAACTGTAGGTAGGGAGAGTGTTTTTTTTCTTTCACTCTGCAAGTCCTTGTTTCCAGGGACCTGTAAGGACAGTGAGTGAATTGTCCTTGTGCTATATTGTGCTTAAAAAAAACATTTATTCTAGGGACAGAAAACTGTAGGTAGGGAGAGTGTCAGTTTATTTCACTCTGCAAGTCCTTGTTTCCAGGGACCTGTAAGGACAGTGAGTGAATTGTCCTTGTGCTATATTGTGATTAAAAAAAACATTTTTTCTAGGGACAGAAAACTGTAGGTAGGGAGAGTGTTTTTTTTCTTTCACTCTGCAAGTCCTTGTTTCCAGGGACCTGGAAGGACAGTGAGTGAATTGTCCTTGTGCTATATTGTGCTTAAAAAAAAACATTTATTCTAGGGACAGAAAACTGTAGGTAGGGAGAGTGTCAGTTTATTTCACTCTGCAAGTCCTTGTTTCCAGGGACCTGTAAGGACAGTGAGTGAATTGTCCTTGTGCTATATTGTGATTAAAAAAAACATTTTTTCTAGGGACAGAAAACTGTAGGTAGGGAGAGTGTTTTTTTTCTTTCACTCTGCAAGTCCTTGTTTCCAGGGACCTGTAAGGACAGTGAGTGAATTGTCCTTGTGCTATATTGTGCTTAAAAAAAATATTTTTTCTAGGGACAGAAAACTGTAGGTAGGGAGAGTGTCAGTTTCTTTCACTGTGAAAGTCCTTGTTTCAAGGGACAGAGAAGGACACCTGAAGGTAGCCCTTATTGCTTTTTTCCCATCTCCCTGCAGGCCATCTATTAGAATGTCTGGAAGGCAAACAAGGAGAGGCAGACAGTCAGGAGGCAATAAAAGAGGGCAAGCAGGCTCTGTGTCTGGGGGCAACAGTGCTGGTCGTGGACGCGGTGCATTGTCATCAGCACATGGCCATGGGACACGCTTGTCCTTCTTTTCGGCAGCTGGACATGTTGAGCCACATCATGCCGAAGACTTGGTAGAGTGGATGACCAAGCCCTCCTCCTCCTCCTCATCCTCTCTCACCCAGGCTCAGGGTACTGGAAAAGCAGCTGCCAAAGCGTCGTCTTCCCTGGTATCAATGTCAGACAAATCATCAGTCACTCCTTCCCTAGACCCACCATGTCCTCCTCCTGAGGAGTCCCCCGAACTGTTTCAGCACAGTGTTGGGTACATGCTCCAGGAGGATGCCCAGCGTTTCGAAGGGTCTGATGATGAAACCCAGCTAGAGGAAGGCAGTAGCGTGAGAGCAGACAGAGGGGATGCTCAAGAAGGACACCAATCTGGCAGTCATGTTCCAGCAGCTGCAGCATACTGCCAGATTGGCTCCAGTGATGAGGAGGGAGGGGATGATGAGGTCACTGACTCCACGTGGGTGCCTAATAGGAGAGAGGAGGAGGAGGAGGATGAGGAGGAGGCACATCTCCAACGAGGCAGGATGCCCTTTGGTGGCCAGCGTAAGGGCAGTACACCGACGGAATCACACCGCAGAGCTCCGCCTGTGCAGGGCGCTGCCTCTGCCCGTCATTCAAAAAGTTCTTTGGTGTGGGCCTTTTTTGAGGCTAGTGCATCAGATCGCACAGCTGCTGTTTGCAACATATGTCTCAAGCGTATATCGCGTGGCCAAAACATCAGCCGCTTGGGTACCACATGCCTGACCAGACATATGTTGACCTGCCATGCAGCTCGTTGGCAAGCCTACCTCAAAGACCCACACCAAAGAACAAAGCGGACCTCTCCTTGCACCGCATCAGCTGGGATCTCCAACCCCACTATAACTTCAGTCCTCTCTGAAACATGCACACATGCACTGAGAGGAATGAAGGTGTAGAATTAGGTGTGTCACAGCCAAGTACTTGCGGCCACTCTGCTAGCAGTACACCGACGTCCGATTCTAGCAGGCAAATTTCCCTGCCCCAGCTGCTGGACCGTCGAAAGAAGTTCACTCCCAGCCATCCACATGCCCAGCGGTTGAATGCTAGCTTGGCTAAATTGCTAGCGCTTCAACTGCTGCCTTTTCAGTTGGTAGACTCGGCCCCCTTCCGTGAGTTTGTGCAATGTGCGGTTCCTCGGTGGCAGGTTCCCAAACGCCACTTTTTCTCACGGAAGGCTATTCCGGCTCTCTACCGGCATGTGGAAGGCAATGTCTTGGCCTCGCTGGACAGGGCGGTCAGCGGTAAGGTGCATATTACCGCTGACTCATGGTCCAGCAGGCATGGACAGGGACGTTACCTTTCTTTCACGGCCCATTGGGTCACTCTTTTGGCAGCTGGGAAGGATTCAGGACAAGGTGCAGTAGTGTTGGAGGTTGTCCCACCGCCACGCCTCCAAAATGCTACTACTGGTTGTGACACACCTCTCTCCTCCACCCCCTCCTCTTCTTCTTCCTCCATGGCCTCTTCCTGTGGTTTGTCCTATGAACCAGCGGTGCTCCGTAGCCGTTCACGGGGCTACGCAAGTACGCAGGCAAAAAGATGCCATGCCGTGCTTGCGCTGGTGTGTTTGGGGGACAGAAGCCACACTGGGGCAGAGGTCCTGTCTGCTCTGCAGGGCCAGGCCGAGAGGTGGTTGACGCCACGCCAGCTTAAGCCAGGAATGGTGGTTTGCGACAATGGCACCAACCTCCTCTCCGCCCTCCGACAGGGACAACTGACCCATGTGCCCTGTGTGGCTCACGTCCTTAACCTGGTGGTGCAGCGCTTCTTGGGCAGGTACCCGGGCTTACAGGATGTCCTGAGGCAGGCCAGGAAAGTCTGTGTGCATTTCCGCAGATCTTATAATGCCAGTGCTCGCCTGGCTGAGCTGCAAAAGGAGTTGAACCTGCCCAAGAACCGCCTTATATGTGACATGCCCACCAGGTGGAACTCAACGTTGGCCATGCTGCAGCGGCTGCACACGCAGCAGAGGGCCATCAATGAGTACCTGTGCGACTACGGCACCAGGACAGGGTCAGGGGAGCTTGGTTTTTTTTCTCCACGCCAGTGGGGCATGATCAGGGATGCATGCACTGTCCTGGCACCATTTGAGGAGGCCACGAGGATGGTGAGCAGTGACAGTGCATGCATCAGTGACACTGTACCTCTTGTCCACCTGTTGGAGCACACGCTGCGTGGAATAATGGACAGGGCACTTGAGGCAGAACAGAGGCAGGAAGAGGAGGACTTCCTTGCCTCTCAAGGCCCCCTTTACCCAGACAGTGTTCCTTCTGTCCCACCCATCGCACAGGAAGAGGAGGAGGAGGAGGAGGAGGAGGAGGAGGATTGTGTCAGCATGGAGGTGGAGGCTGGCACTCAGCATCATCAGCAGCAGTCTTTTAGGGATGATTTACAGTCCCAAGAAACCAGTGGACTTGTACGTGGCTGGGAGGAGGTGGCTGCGGATCATGTCGTCCTTAGTGACCCAGAGGACTCCGGAGCGAATGCCTCAGCAAACCTACGCTGCATGGCCTCCCTGATCCTGCAAAGTCTGCGGAAGGATCCTCGTATTCTTCGGATCAAGGAGAGGGACCATTACTGGCTGGCCACTCTCCTTGATCCACGGTACAAGGGTAAGGTTGCGGACCTTATGTTACCGTCGCAGAGGGAGCAGAGGATGAGACAACTCCGGGAGGCCTTGCAGAAAGGTCTGTGCAACGCGTTCCCAGAGACTGGGAGGTTGCAAACTCCTGGTCCTGGACAACGAGTTGCTGAGGCTTCGGCCAGTCAAAGAAGGAGCGGTGGGGAAGGTGGCCGTCTGACCGATGCGTTCAGACAATTCTTTAGTCCGCAGCCCCAAAGTATGATCGGTTCCAGCAACCATCGCCAGCGTCTGATAAACATGGTGCAGGAATATCTAGGGGCAAGGTCAGACTTGGACACCTTCCCCACCGAAAATCCTCTGGCTTACTGGGTCTTGAGGATGGATCACTGGCCAGAGCTTGCACAGTATGCAATTGAGCTACTGGCCTGTCCTGCATCCAGCGTTCTTTCGGAACGCACATTCAGTGCTGCTGGAGGATTTGTCACGGATCACAGGGTGCGCCTGTCCACCGACTCGGTTGATCGACTGACTTTCATCAAGATGAACCAGTCTTGGATCACCACCAGCTACCACACACCTGATGCTGATATAACAGACTAATTGATTTTAACATGTCACATCCCTTCAAGACTGATGCTGATGCTGAGTGCCTGTGCTGTTATGTTGACTGGCTATCCTCCTCCTCCGAGTCCTCAATGATACGATTGATGATGATAGCTTGTAAGATCATTTTTGTTTATGGGTGCCGCCACCAGTGCCTAACGCCCAATTTTTCAGCCCCTGTTTAACAGGGGCGTGTAATTACAATTTTTGAAGCAATACTTTGCAACAGGGCTCATTGCTGTGCTCCAAGTACAGTATCTGTGAGGAGTTGCAGTGTTGTGCCACCAGTGCCTAAGGCCCAATTTTTCAGCCCCTGTTTAACAGGGGTGTGTCATTACAATTTTTGAAGCAATACTTTGCAACAGGGCTCATTGCTGTGCTCCAAGTACAGTATCTGTGAGGAGTTGCAGTGTTGTGCCACCAGTGCCTAAGGCCCAATTTTTCAGCCCCTGTTTAACAGGGGCGTGTCATTACAATTTTTGAAGCAATACTTTGCAACAGGGCTCATTGCTGTGCTCCAAGTACAGTATCTGTGAGGGGTTGCAGTGTTGTGCCACCAGTGCCTAAGGCCCAATTTTTCAGCCCCTGTTCAACAGGGGCATGTAATTACAATTCTTGATCTAATAATTCACAGCAGGGCCCATTGCTGCACCCACCAAGAGTAACTGTCAGGGCTTACAGTGTTGTGGCACCAGCACCACCATCAAAGGCCCAATTTTTACTACCACTGTTCAACAATTATATGTAATTAAAATTCCTGATATAATAGTTGACAGCAGGGCGTTCCAGCACCAACCAAGAGTAACTGTGAGTGCTTACAGTGTTGTGCCAACACCAACAACTAAGGGGCCTATTTCTGCAGAGTATATACGGCAGGTCCCTACTTTCAAACATCCAACTTACAAACGACTCCTACTTGCAAACGCAAGAAGACAACAGGAAGTGAGAGGAAATCTACCACTAGGAAGGAAAATTCTCTCCTGTAAGAATAAATATGGGAGAAAGGTGTCTCCTCTGTACTGATGCTTTATCAGCAATCCTTGTTTCAAGAAAAAGACCACATTTCAAAAAGAGTTGTCATTGGGACGGAAAGTGAGGTGAAATGTTCTGAACAGGGGCACAGACAGCAAAACAAATGTTACAGGGGTGATAACCCTTACCTATGTTTTCCAAAAAGTTTAAAAATAGATTTTTGGTCTGGAGCTACACTTCAACAATGTACCTGTTCAAAATTACAAACAGACTCTACATAAGAACAAACCTACAGTCCCTGTCTTGTATGCACCGCCTGTATAGGGCTGTTCAGAGTATATAGGGCCTTTTTTATTTTATGTGCGGGGTTCCCCTTAATATCCATACAAGACCCAAAGGGGCTGGTAATGGGCTGGGGTAGGGGGGGGGTCATGGGGTAGCTATGCCATTTTTCTTAAAGAATTTCATCCATATTACCGGGACCAGACATTACATTAAAGCCGCAAGCAGTTTTAAATGGCTTTTTTTTCCTTTAGAAGTGTCATTTTGTGCAGGGACAGTTCTAAACACGGGAAACACGTGGCACTTCACAGGCATACTTTAGACACCCCCCAGGTACGATATTTAAAGGAATATTTGACTTTTTTTTTTTCACTTTATGCATCATTAAAATGACTGCTCCCGAAAAACGACCGTTTTTAAAACTTCTTTTTGCATTGATACATGTCCCCTGGTGCAGAACCCGGGTTCCCAAACCCTTTTTAGGACAATAACATGCATAATAGTTGTTATAATTAGCACTTTAGAATTCGAACGTTCGCATCCATTGTATTTAATAGGGTTCTAATGTTCGTTCGAACTTTCGGTCCGTTCGCGGGTTCTGGTGCGAACCGAACCCGGGGGTGTTCGGCTCATCACTAGTGCAGGGCCAGTGGCGCAATGGATAACGCGTCTGACTACGGATCAGAAGATTGTAGGTTCGACTCCTACCTGGCTCGTCGACTATGCCGTGATCGTATAGTGGTTAGTACTCTGTGTTGTGGCCGCAGCAACCCCGGTTCGAATCCGGGTCACGGCATGTTTATGCGCTGCATTTAGTGTAATGCCCACAGCCACCTCTGGCACGGCCATGCCAGTTCCGACTCCTCAAGATACACAAGGAAGGAGTCTCTGTAAGACTGCTTGGCAGCAGCATCAACTCTGCGATATATGATACCTTTATACTATCCTGGCGCCTGTAGATTGCTATTGGTGCATACCATAGTCAGATCAGGAAAGGATTTGTCACCAGGCCAAGGTGTCCTACCATGTCGCTGTCCCACACCCACTGGAACACAAACTTGGGCTTAGGAGAACTCTACAACACAGGCCTCTGATGGCAACAGCAGAGAGTCAAAAGACATTCTTTAAAGCACAGTGGGGTGTACTTTTTGGACAGCGAGCACCACTGCTTCCCGAGCGGCACGAAAGAGGCCATCTACGTCAAAGTGAAACAACCATCCTATAATGGGATGGGGTTTCTTTCAACACCACCTGTCGGCCACATAGAATGACATTGAAACATTATTAGACCTTTGCGATTTTACAACAGTTCGAGCAGTTATAAGCAGTGCTTTGACATCAACTGAGAAGGCCTGGGCACTTTCCTTTCCATTTGAAATTCTTTGGAGAGTTAGCCGTTTAACTCAGGAACGGCTAAGAAAGGGGCCGATTGGCTTCTGCGGCTAGAATGACCTTTGTGAAGGCTTAGCAAAGAGCATGAAGCAGGTGCAGGGCCAGTGGCGCAATGGATAACGCGTCTGACTACGGATCAGAAGATTGTAGGTTCGACTCCTACCTGGCTCGTCGACTCTGCCGTGATCGTATAGTGGTTAGTACTCTGTGTTGTGGCCGCAGCAACCCCGGTTCGAATCCGGGTCACGGCATCTTTATGCGCTGCATTTAGTGTAATGCCCACAGCCACCTCTGGCACGGCCATGCCAGTTCCGACTCCTCAAGATACACAAGGAAGGAGTCTCTGTAAGACTGCTTGGCAGCAGCATCAACTCTGCGATATATGATACCTTTATACTATCCTGGCGCCTGTAGATTGCTATTGGTGCATACCATAGTCAGATCAGGAAAGGATTTGTCACCAGGCCAAGGTGTCCTACCATGTCGCTGTCCCACACCCACTGGAACACAAACTTGGGCTTAGGAGAACTCTACAACACAGGCCTCTGATGGCAACAGCAGAGAGTCAAAAGACATTCTTTGAAGCACAGTGGGGTGTACTTTTTGGACAGCGAGCACCACTGCTTCCCGAGCGGCACGAAAGAGGCCATCTACGTCAAAGTGAAACAACCATCCTATAATGGGATGGGGTTTCTTTCAACACCACCTGTCGGCCACATAGAATGACATTGAAACATTATTAGACCTTTTGCAATTTTACAACAGTTCGAGCAGTTATAAGCAGTGCTTTGACATCAACTGAGAAGGCCTGGGCACTTTCCTTTCCATTTGAAATTCTTTGGAGAGTTAGCCGTTTAACTCAGGAACGGCTAAGAAAGGGGCCGATTGGCTTCTGCGGCTAGAATGACCTTTGTGAAGGCTTAGCAAAGAGCATGAGGCAGGTGCAGGGCCAGTGGCGCAATGGATAACGCGTCTGACTACGGATCAGAAGATTGTAGGTTCGACTCCTACCTTGCTCGTCGACTATGCCGTGATCGTATAGTGGTTAGTACTCTGTGTTGTGGCCGCAGCAACCCCGGTTCGAATCCGGGTCACGGCATGTTTATGCGCTGCATTTAGTGTAATGCCCACAGCCACCTCTGGCACGGCCATGCCAGTTCCGACTCCTCAAGATACACAAGGAAGGAGTCTCTGTAAGACTGCTTGGCAGCAGCATCAACCCTGCGATATATGATACCTTTATACTATCCTGGCGCCTGTAGATTGCTATTGGTGCATACCATAGTCAGATCAGGAAAGGATTTGTCACCAGGCCAAGGTGTCCTACCATGTCGCTGTCCCACACCCACTGGAACACAAACTTGGGCTTAGGAGAACTCTACAACACAGGCCTCTGATGGCAACAGCAGAGAGTCAAAAGACATTCTTTGAAGCACAGTGGGGTGTACTTTTTGGACAGCGAGCACCACTGCTTCCCGAGCGGCACGAAAGAGGCCATCTACGTCAAAGTGAAACAACCATCCTATAATGGGATGGGGTTTCTTTCAACACCACCTGTCGGCCACATAGAATGACATTGAAACATTATTAGACCTTTGCGATTTTACAACAGTTCGAGCAGTTATAAGCAGTGCTTTGACATCAACTGAGAAGGCCTGGGCACTTTCCTTTCCATTTGAAATTCTTTGGAGAGTTAGCCGTTTAACTCAGGAACGGCTAAGAAAGGGGCCGATTGGCTTCTGCGGCTAGAATGGCCTTTGTGAAGGCTTAGCAAAGAGCATGAGGCGGGTGCAGGGCCAGTGGCGCAATGGATACCGCGTCTGACTACGGATCAGAAGATTGTAGGTTCGACTCCTACCTGGCTCGTCAACTATGCCGTGATCGTATAGTGGTTAGTACTCTGTGTTGTGGCCGCAGCAACCCCGGTTCGAATCCGGGTCACGGCATGTTTATGCGCTGCATTTAGTGTAATGCCCACAGCCACCTCTGGCACGGCCATGCCAGTTCCGACTCCTCAAGATACACAAGGAAGGAGTCTCTGTAAGACTGCTTGGCAGCAGCATCAACTCTGCGATATATGATACCTTTATACTATCCTGGCGCCTGTAGATTGCTATTGGTGCATACCATAGTCAGATCAGGAAAGGATTTGTCACCAGGCCAAGGTGTCCTACCATGTCGCTGTCCCACACCCACTGGAACACAAACTTGGGCTTAGGAGAACTCTACAACACAGGCCTCTGATGGCAACAGCAGAGAGTCAAAAGACATTCTTTGAAGCACAGTGGGGTGTACTTTTTGGACAGCGAGCACCACTGCTTCCCGAGCGGCACGAAAGAGGCCATCTACGTCAAAGTGAAACAACCATCCTATAATGGGATGGGGTTTCTTTCAACACCACCTGTCGGCCACATAGAATGACATTGAAACATTATTAGACCTTTGCGATTTTACAACAGTTCGAGCAGTTATAAGCAGTGCTTTGACATCAACTGAGAAGGCCTGGGCACTTTCCTTTCCATTTGAAATTCTTTGGAGAGTTAGCCGTTTAACTCAGGAACGGCTAAGAAAGGGGCCGATTGGCTTCTGCGGCTAGAATTACCTTTGTGAAGGCTTAGCAAAGAGCATGAGGCAGGTTCAGGGCCAGTGGCGCAATGGATAACGCGTCTGACTACGGATCAGAAGATTGTAGGTTCGACTCCTACCTGGCTCGTCGACTATGCCGTGATCGTATAGTGGTTAGTACTCTGTGTTGTGGCCGCAGCAACCCCGGTTCGAATCCGGGTCACGGCATCTTTATGCGCTGCATTTAGTGTAATGCCCACAGCCACCTCTGGCACGGCCATGCCAGTTCCGACTCCTCAAGATACACAAGGAAGGAGTCTCTGTAAGACTGCTTGGCAGCAGCATCAACTCTGCGATATATGATACCTTTATACTATCCTGGCGCCTGTAGATTGCTATTGGTGCATACCATAGTCAGATCAGGAAAGGATTTGTCACCAGGCCAAGGTGTCCTACCATGTCGCTGTCCCACACCCACTGGAACACAAACTTGGGCTTAGGAGAACTCTACAACACAGGCCTCTGATGGCAACAGCAGAGAGTCAAAAGACATTCTTTGAAGCACAGTGGGGTGTACTTTTTGGACAGCGAGCACCACTGTTCCCCGAGCGGCACGAAAGAGGCCATCTACGTCAAAGTGAAACAACCATCCTATAATGGGATGGGGTTTCTTTCAACACCACCTGTCGGCCACATAGAATGACATTGAAACATTATTAGACCTTTGCGATTTTACAACAGTTCGAGCAGTTATAAGCAGTGCTTTGACATCAACTGAGAAGGCCTGGGCACTTTCCTTTCCATTTGAAATTCTTTGG
Source organism: Rana muscosa (assembly GCA_029206835.1). Taxonomy (NCBI): domain Eukaryota; kingdom Metazoa; phylum Chordata; class Amphibia; order Anura; family Ranidae; genus Rana; species Rana muscosa. The sequence goes on from CM055118.1 coordinate 290,437,870, forward strand.
AGAGTTAGCCGTTTAACTCAGGAACGGCTAAGAAAGGGGCCGATTGGCTTCTGCGGCTAGAATGACCTTTGTGAAGGCTTAGCAAAGAGCATGAGGCAGGTGCAGGGCCAGTGGCGCAATGGATAACGCGTCTGACTACGGATCAGAAGATTGTAGGTTCGACTCCTACCTGGCTCGTCGACTATGCCGTGATCGTATAGTGGTTAGTACTCTGTGTTGTGGCCGCAGCAACCCCAGTTCGAATCCGGGTCACGGCATCTTTATGCGCTGCATTTAGTGTAATGCCCACAGCCACCTCTGGCACGGCCATGCCAGTTCCGACTCCTCAAGATACACAAGGAAGGAGTCTCTGTAAGACTGCTTGGCAGCAGCATCAACTCTGCGATATATGATACCTTTATACTATCCTGGCGCCTGTAGATTGCTATTGGTGCATACCATAGTCAGATCAGGAAAGGATTTGTCACCAGGCCAAGGTGTCCTACCATGTCGCTGTCCCACACCCACTGGAACACAAACTTGGGCTTAGGAGAACTCTACAACACAGGCCTCTGATGGCAACAGCAGAGAGTCAAAAGACATTCTTTGAAGCACAGTGGGGTGTACTTTTTGGACAGCGAGCACCACTGCTTCCCGAGCGGCACGAAAGAGGCCATCTACGTCAAAGTGAAACAACCATCCTATAATGGGATGGGGTTTCTTTCAACACCACCTGTCGGCCACATAGAATGACATTGAAACATTATTAGACCTTTGCGATTTTACAACAGTTCGAGCAGTTATAAGCAGTGCTTTGACATCAACTGAGAAGGCCTGGGCACTTTCCTTTCCATTTGAAATTCTTTGGAGAGTTAGCCGTTTAACTCAGGAACGGCTAAGAAAGGGGCCGATTGGCTTCTGCGGCTAGAATGACCTTTGTGAAGGCTTAGCAAAGAGCATGAGGCAGGTGCAGGGCTAGTGGCGCAATGGATAACGCGTCTGACTACGGATCAGAAGATTGTAGGTTCGACTCCTACCTGGCTCGTCGACTATGCCGTGATTGTATAGTGGTTAGTACTCTGTGTTGTGGCCGCAGCAACCCCGGTTCGAATCCGGGTCACGGCATGTTTATGCGCTGCATTTAGTGTAATGCCCACAGCCACCTCTGGCACGGCCATGCCAGTTCCGACTCCTCAAGATACACAAGGAAGGAGTCTCTGTAAGACTGCTTGGCAGCAGCATCAACTCTGCGATATATGATACCTTTATACTATCCTGGCGCCTGTAGATTGCTATTGGTGCATACCATAGTCAGATCAGGAAAGGATTTGTCACCAGGCCAAGGTGTCCTACCATGTCGCTGTCCCACACCCACTGGAACACAAACTTGGGCTTAGGAGAACTCTACAACACAGGCCTCTGATGGCAACAGCAGAGAGTCAAAAGACATTCTTTGAAGCACAGTGGGGTGTACTTTTTGGACAGCGAGCACCACTGCTTCCCGAGCGGCACGAAAGAGGCCATCTACGTCAAAGTGAAACAACCATCCTATAATGGGATGGGGTTTCTTTCAACACCACCTGTCGGCCACATAGAATGACATTGAAACATTATTAGACCTTTGCGATTTTACAACAGTTCGAGCAGTTATAAGCAGTGCTTTGACATCAACTGAGAAGGCCTGGGCACTTTCCTTTCCATTTGAAATTCTTTGGAGAGTTAGCCGTTTAACTCAGGAACGGCTAAGAAAGGGGCCGATTGGCTTCTGCGGCTAGAATGACCTTTGTGAAGGCTTAGCAAAGAGCATGAGGCAGGTGCAGGGCCAGTGGCGCAATGGATAACGCGTCTGACTACGGATCAGAAGATTGTAGGTTCGACTCCTACCTGGCTCGTCGACTATGCCGTGATCGTATAGTGGTTAGTACTCTGTGTTGTGGCCGCAGCAACCCCGGTTCGAATCCGGGTCACGGCATCTTTATGCGCTGCATTTAGTGTAATGCCCACAGCCACCTCTGGCACGGCCATGCCAGTTCCGACTCCTCAAGATACACAAGGAAGGAGTCTCTGTAAGACTGCTTGGCAGCAGCATCAACTCTGCGATATATGATACCTTTATACTATCCTGGCGCCTGTAGATTGCTATTGGTGCATACCATAGTCAGATCAGGAAAGGATTTGTCACCAGGCCAAGGTGTCCTACCATGTCGCTGTCCCACACCCACTGGAACACAAACTTGGGCTTAGGAGAACTCTACAACACAGGCCTCTGATGGCAACAGCAGAGAGTCAAAAGACATTCTTTGAAGCACAGTGGGGTGTACTTTTTGGACAGCGAGCACCACTGCTTCCCGAGCGGCACGAAAGAGGCCATCTACGTCAAAGTGAAACAACCATCCTATAATGGGATGGGGTTTCTTTCAACACCACCTGTCGGCCACATAGAATGACATTGAAACATTATTAGACCTTTGCGATTTTACAACAGTTCGAGCAGTTATAAGCAGTGCTTTGACATCAACTGAGAAGGCCTGGGCACTTTCCTTTCCATTTGAAATTCTTTGGAGAGTTAGCCGTTTAACTCAGGAACGGCTAAGAAAGGGGCCGATTGGCTTCTGCGGCTAGAATGACCTTTGTGAAGGCTTAGCAAAGAGCATGAGGCAGGTGCAGGGCCAGTGGCGCAATGGATAACGCGTCTGACTACGGATCAGAAGATTGTAGGTTCGACTCCTACCTGGATCGTCGACTATGCCGTGATCTTATAGTGGTTAGTACTCTGTGTTGTGGCCGCAGCAACCCCAGTTCGAATCCGGGTCACGGCATCTTTATGCGCTGCATTTAGTGTAATGCCCACAGCCACCTCTGGCACGGCCATGCCAGTTCCGACTCCTCAAGATACACAAGGAAGGAGTCTCTGTAAGACTGCTTGGCAGCAGCATCAACTCTGCGATATATGATACCTTTATACTATCCTGGCGCCTGTAGATTGCTATTGGTGCATACCATAGTCAGATCAGGAAAGGATTTGTCACCAGGCCAAGGTGTCCTACCATGTCGCTGTCCCACACCCACTGGAACACAAACTTGGGCTTAGGAGAACTCTACAACACAGGCCTCTGATGGCAACAGCAGAGAGTCAAAAGACATTCTTTGAAGCACAGTGGGGTGTACTTTTTGGACAGCGAGCACCACTGCTTCCCGAGCGGCACGAAAGAGGCCATCTACGTCAAAGTGAAACAACCATCCTATAATGGGATGGGGTTTCTTTCAACACCACCTGTCGGCCACATAGAATGACATTGAAACATTATTAGACCTTTGCGATTTTACAACAGTTCGAGCAGTTATAAGCAGTGCTTTGACATCAACTGAGAAGGCCTGGGCACTTTCCTTTCCATTTGAAATTCTTTGGAGAGTTAGCCGTTTAACTCAGGAACGGCTAAGAAAGGGGCCGATTGGCTTCTGCGGCTAGAATGACCTTTGTGAAGGCTTAGCAAAGAGCATGAGGCAGGTGCAGGGCCAGTGGCGCAATGGATAACGCGTCTGACTACGGATCAGAAGATTGTAGGTTCGACTCCTACCTGGCTCGTCGACTATGCCGTGATCGTATAGTGGTTAGTACTCTGTGTTGTGGCCGCAGCAACCCCGGTTCGAATCCGGGTCACGGCATCTTTATGCGCTGCATTTAGTGTAATGCCCACAGCCACCTCTGGCACGGCCATGCCAGTTCCGACTCCTCAAGATACACAAGGAAGGAGTCTCTGTAAGACTGCTTGGCAGCAGCATCAACTCTGCGATATATGATACCTTTATACTATCCTGGCGCCTGTAGATTGCTATTGGTGCATACCATAGTCAGATCAGGAAAGGATTTGTCACCAGGCCAAGGTGTCCTACCATGTCGCTGTCCCACACCCACTGGAACACAAACTTGGGCTTAGGAGAACTCTACAACACAGGCCTCTGATGGCAACAGCAGAGAGTCAAAAGACATTCTTTGAAGCACAGTGGGGTGTACTTTTTGGACAGCGAGCACCACTGCTTCCCGAGCGGCACGAAAGAGGCCATCTACGTCAAAGTGAAACAACCATCCTATAATGGGATGGGGTTTCTTTCAACACCACCTGTCGGCCACATAGAATGACATTGAAACATTATTAGACCTTTGCGATTTTACAACAGTTCGAGCAGTTATAAGCAGTGCTTTGACATCAACTGAGAAGGCCTGGGCACTTTCCTTTCCATTTGAAATTCTTTGGAGAGTTAGCCGTTTAACTCAGGAACGGCTAAGAAAGGGGCCGATTGGCTTCTGCGGCTAGAATGACCTTTGTGAAGGCTTAGCAAAGAGCATGAGGCAGGTGCAGGGCCAGTGGCGCAATGGATAACGCGTCTGACTACGGATCAGAAGATTGTAGGTTCGACTCCTACCTGGCTCGTCGACTATGCCGTGATCTTATAGTGGTTAGTACTCTGTGTTGTGGCCGCAGCAACCCCAGTTCGAATCCGGGTCACGGCATCTTTATGCGCTGCATTTAGTGTAATGCCCACAGCCACCTCTGGCACGGCCATGCCAGTTCCGACTCCTCAAGATACACAAGGAAGGAGTCTCTGTAAGACTGCTTGGCAGCAGCATCAACTCTGCGATATATGATACCTTTATACTATCCTGGCGCCTGTAGATTGCTATTGGTGCATACCATAGTCAGATCAGGAAAGGATTTGTCACCAGGCCAAGGTGTCCTACCATGTCGCTGTCCCACACCCACTGGAACACAAACTTGGGCTTAGGAGAACTCTACAACACAGGCCTCTGATGGCAACAGCAGAGAGTCAAAAGACATTCTTTGAAGCACAGTGGGGTGTACTTTTTGGACAGCGAGCACCACTGCTTCCCGAGCGGCACGAAAGAGGCCATCTACGTCAAAGTGAAACAACCATCCTATAATGGGATGGGGTTTCTTTCAACACCACCTGTCGGCCACATAGAATGACATTGAAACATTATTAGACCTTTGCGATTTTACAACAGTTCGAGCAGTTATAAGCAGTGCTTTGACATCAACTGAGAAGGCCTGGGCACTTTCCTTTCCATTTGAAATTCTTTGGAGAGTTAGCCGTTTAACTCAGGAACGGCTAAGAAAGGGGCCGATTGGCTTCTGCGGCTAGAATGACCTTTGTGAAGGCTTAGCAAAGAGCATGAGGCAGGTGCAGGGCCAGTGGCGCAATGGATAACGCGTCTGACTACGGATCAGAAGATTGTAGGTTCGACTCCTACCTGGCTCGTCGACTATGCCGTGATCGTATAGTGGTTAGTACTCTGTGTTGTGGCCGCAGCAACCCCGGTTCGAATCCGGGTCACGGCATCTTTATGCGCTGCATTTAGTGTAATGCCCACAGCCACCTCTGGCACGGCCATGCCAGTTCCGACTCCTCAAGATACACAAGGAAGGAGTCTCTGTAAGACTGCTTGGCAGCAGCATCAACTCTGCGATATATGATACCTTTATACTATCCTGGCGCCTGTAGATTGCTATTGGTGCATACCATAGTCAGATCAGGAAAGGATTTGTCACCAGGCCAAGGTGTCCTACCATGTCGCTGTCCCACACCCACTGGAACACAAACTTGGGCTTAGGAGAACTCTACAACACAGGCCTCTGATGGCAACAGCAGAGAGTCAAAAGACATTCTTTGAAGCACAGTGGGGTGTACTTTTTGGACAGCGAGCACCACTGCTTCCCGAGCGGCACGAAAGAGGCCATCTACGTCAAAGTGAAACAACCATCCTATAATGGGATGGGGTTTCTTTCAACACCACCTGTCGGCCACATAGAATGACATTGAAACATTATTAGACCTTTGCGATTTTACAACAGTTCGAGCAGTTATAAGCAGTGCTTTGACATCAACTGAGAAGGCCTGGGCACTTTCCTTTCCATTTGAAATTCTTTGGAGTGTTAGCCGTTTAACTCAGGAACGGCTAAGAAAGGGGCCGATTGGCTTCTGCGGCTAGAATGACCTTTGTGAAGGCTTAGCAAAGAGCATGAGGCAGGTGCAGGGCCAGTGGCGCAATGGATAACGCGTCTGACTACGGATCAGAAGATTGTAGGTTCGACTCCTACCTGGCTCGTCGACTATGCCGTGATCGTATAGTGGTTAGTACTCTGTGTTGTGGCCGCAGCAACCCCGGTTCGAATCCGGGTCACGGCATGTTTATGCGCTGCATTTAGTGTAATGCCCACAGCCACCTCTGGCACGGCCATGCCAGTTCCGACTCCTCAAGATACACAAGGAAGGAGTCTCTGTAAGACTGCTTGGCAGCAGCATCAACTCTGCGATATATGATACCTTTATACTATCCTGGCGCCTGTAGATTGCTATTGGTGCATACCATAGTCAGATCAGGAAAGGATTTGTCACCAGGCCAAGGTGTCCTACCATGTCGCTGTCCCACACCCACTGGAACACAAACTTGGGCTTAGGAGAACTCTACAACACAGGCCTCTGATGGCAACAGCAGAGAGTCAAAAGACATTCTTTGAAGCACAGTGGGGTGTACTTTTTGGACAGCGAGCACCACTGCTTCCCGAGCGGCACGAAAGAGGCCATCTACGTCAAAGTGAAACAACCATCCTATAATGGGATGGGGTTTCTTTCAACACCACCTGTCGGCCACATAGAATGACATTGAAACATTATTAGACCTTTGCGATTTTACAACAGTTCGAGCAGTTATAAGCAGTGCTTTGACATCAACTGAGAAGGCCTGGGCACTTTCCTTTCCATTTGAAATTCTTTGGAGAGTTAGCCGTTTAACTCAGGAACGGCTAAGAAAGGGGCCGATTGGCTTCTGCGGCTAGAATGACCTTTGTGAAGGCTTAGCAAAGAGCATGAGGCAGGTGCAGGGCCAGTGGCGCAATGGATAACGCGTCTGACTACGGATCAGAAGATTGTAGGTGCGACTCCTACCTGGCTCGTCGACTATGCCGTGATCGTATAGTGGTTAGTACTCTGTGTTGTGGCCGCAGCAACCCCGGTTCGAATCCGGGTCACGGCATCTTTATGCGCTGCATTTAGTGTAATGCCCACAGCCACCTCTGGCACGGCCATGCCAGTTCCGACTCCTCAAGATACACAAGGAAGGAGTCTCTGTAAGACTGCTTGGCAGCAGCATCAACTCTGCGATATATGATACCTTTATACTATCCTGGCGCCTGTAGATTGCTATTGGTGCATACCATAGTCAGATCAGGAAAGGATTTGTCACCAGGCCAAGGTGTCCTACCATGTCGCTGTCCCACACCCACTGGAACACAAACTTGGGCTTAGGAGAACTCTACAACACAGGCCTCTGATGGCAACAGCAGAGAGTCAAAAGACATTCTTTGAAGCACAGTGGGGTGTACTTTTTGGACAGCGAGCACCACTGCTTCCCGAGCGGCACGAAAGAGGCCATCTACGTCAAAGTGAAACAACCATCCTATAATGGGATGGGGTTTCTTTCAACACCACCTGTCGGCCACATAGAATGACATTGAAACATTATTAGACCTTTGCGATTTTACAACAGTTCGAGCAGTTATAAGCAGTGCTTTGACATCAACTGAGAAGGCCTGGGCACTTTCCTTTCCATTTGAAATTCTTTGGAGAGTTAGCCGTTTAACTCAGGAACGGCTAAGAAAGGGGCCGATTGGCTTCTGCGGCTAGAATGACCTTTGTGAAGGCTTAGCAAAGAGCATGAGGCAGGTGCAGGGCCAGTGGCGCAATGGATAACGCGTCTGACTACGGATCAGAAGATTGTAGGTTCGACTCCTACCTGGATCGTCGACTATGCCGTGATCTTATAGTGGTTAGTACTCTGTGTTGTGGCCGCAGCAACCCCAGTTCGAATCCGGGTCACGGCATCTTTATGCGCTGCATTTAGTGTAATGCCCACAGCCACCTCTGGCACGGCCATGCCAGTTCCGACTCCTCAAGATACACAAGGAAGGAGTCTCTGTAAGACTGCTTGGCAGCAGCATCAACTCTGCGATATATGATACCTTTATACTATCCTGGCGCCTGTAGATTGCTATTGGTGCATACCATAGTCAGATCAGGAAAGGATTTGTCACCAGGCCAAGGTGTCCTACCATGTCGCTGTCCCACACCCACTGGAACACAAACTTGGGCTTAGGAGAACTCTACAACACAGGCCTCTGATGGCAACAGCAGAGAGTCAAAAGACATTCTTTGAAGCACAGTGGGGTGTACTTTTTGGACAGCGAGCACCACTGCTTCCCGAGCGGCACGAAAGAGGCCATCTACGTCAAAGTGAAACAACCATCCTATAATGGGATGGGGTTTCTTTCAACACCACCTGTCGGCCACATAGAATGACATTGAAACATTATTAGACCTTTGCGATTTTACAACAGTTCGAGCAGTTATAAGCAGTGCTTTGACATCAACTGAGAAGGCCTGGGCACTTTCCTTTCCATTTGAAATTCTTTGGAGAGTTAGCCGTTTAACTCAGGAACGGCTAAGAAAGGGGCCGATTGGCTTCTGCGGCTAGAATGACCTTTGTGAAGGCTTAGCAAAGAGCATGAGGCAGGTGCAGGGCCAGTGGCGCAATGGATAACGCGTCTGACTACGGATCAGAAGATTGTAGGTTCGACTCCTACCTGGCTCGTCGACTATGCCGTGATCGTATAGTGGTTAGTACTCTGTGTTGTGGCCGCAGCAACCCCGGTTCGAATCCGGGTCACGGCATCTTTATGCGCTGCATTTAGTGTAATGCCCACAGCCACCTCTGGCACGGCCATGCCAGTTCCGACTCCTCAAGATACACAAGGAAGGAGTCTCTGTAAGACTGCTTGGCAGCAGCATCAACTCTGCGATATATGATACCTTTATACTATCCTGGCGCCTGTAGATTGCTATTGGTGCATACCATAGTCAGATCAGGAAAGGATTTGTCACCAGGCCAAGGTGTCCTACCATGTCGCTGTCCCACACCCACTGGAACACAAACTTGGGCTTAGGAGAACTCTACAACACAGGCCTCTGATGGCAACAGCAGAGAGTCAAAAGACATTCTTTGAAGCACAGTGGGGTGTACTTTTTGGACAGCGAGCACCACTGCTTCCCGAGCGGCACGAAAGAGGCCATCTACGTCAAAGTGAAACAACCATCCTATAATGGGATGGGGTTTCTTTCAACACCACCTGTCGGCCACATAGAATGACATTGAAACATTATTAGACCTTTGCGATTTTACAACAGTTCGAGCAGTTATAAGCAGTGCTTTGACATCAACTGAGAAGGCCTGGGCACTTTCCTTTCCATTTGAAATTCTTTGGAGAGTTAGCCGTTTAACTCAGGAACGGCTAAGAAAGGGGCCGATTGGCTTCTGCGGCTAGAATGACCTTTGTGAAGGCTTAGCAAAGAGCATGAGGCAGGTGCAGGGCCAGTGGCGCAATGGATAACGCGTCTGACTACGGATCAGAAGATTGTAGGTTCGACTCCTACCTGGCTCGTCGACTATGCCGTGATCTTATAGTGGTTAGTACTCTGTGTTGTGGCCGCAGCAACCCCAGTTCGAATCCGGGTCACGGCATCTTTATGCGCTGCATTTAGTGTAATGCCCACAGCCACCTCTGGCACGGCCATGCCAGTTCCGACTCCTCAAGATACACAAGGAAGGAGTCTCTGTAAGACTGCTTGGCAGCAGCATCAACTCTGCGATATATGATACCTTTATACTATCCTGGCGCCTGTAGATTGCTATTGGTGCATACCATAGTCAGATCAGGAAAGGATTTGTCACCAGGCCAAGGTGTCCTACCATGTCGCTGTCCCACACCCACTGGAACACAAACTTGGGCTTAGGAGAACTCTACAACACAGGCCTCTGATGGCAACAGCAGAGAGTCAAAAGACATTCTTTGAAGCACAGTGGGGTGTACTTTTTGGACAGCGAGCACCACTGCTTCCCGAGCGGCACGAAAGAGGCCATCTACGTCAAAGTGAAACAACCATCCTATAATGGGATGGGGTTTCTTTCAACACCACCTGTCGGCCACATAGAATGACATTGAAACATTATTAGACCTTTGCGATTTTACAACAGTTCGAGCAGTTATAAGCAGTGCTTTGACATCAACTGAGAAGGCCTGGGCACTTTCCTTTCCATTTGAAATTCTTTGGAGTGTTAGCCGTTTAACTCAGGAACGGCTAAGAAAGGGGCCGATTGGCTTCTGCGGCTAGAATGACCTTTGTGAAGGCTTAGCAAAGAGCATGAGGCAGGTGCAGGGCCAGTGGCGCAATGGATAACGCGTCTGACTACGGATCAGAAGATTGTAGGTTCGACTCCTACCTGGCTCGTCGACTATGCCGTGATCGTATAGTGGTTAGTACTCTGTGTTGTGGCCGCAGCAACCCTGGTTCGAATCCGGGTCACGGCATGTTTATGCGCTGCATTTAGTGTAATGCCCACAGCCACCTCTGGCACGGCCATGCCAGTTCCGACTCCTCAAGATACACAAGGAAGGAGTCTCTGTAAGACTGCTTGGCAGCAGCATCAACTCTGCGATATATGATACCTTTATACTATCCTGGCGCCTGTAGATTGCTATTGGTGCATACCATAGTCAGATCAGGAAAGGATTTGTCACCAGGCCAAGGTGTCCTACCATGTCGCTGTCCCACACCCACTGGAACACAAACTTGGGCTTAGGAGAACTCTACAACACAGGCCTCTGATGGCAACAGCAGAGAGTCAAAAGACATTCTTTGAAGCACAGTGGGGTGTACTTTTTGGACAGCGAGCACCACTGCTTCCCGAGCGGCACGAAAGAGGCCATCTACGTCAAAGTGAAACAACCATCCTATAATGGGATGGGGTTTCTTTCAACACCACCTGTCGGCCACATAGAATGACATTGAAACATTATTAGACCTTTGCGATTTTACAACAGTTCGAGCAGTTATAAGCAGTGCTTTGACATCAACTGAGAAGGCCTGGGCACTTTCCTTTCCATTTGAAATTCTTTGGAGAGTTAGCCGTTTAACTCAGGAACGGCTAAGAAAGGGGCCGATTGGCTTCTGCGGCTAGAATGACCTTTGTGAAGGCTTAGCAAAGAGCATGAGGCAGGTGCAGGGCTAGTGGCGCAATGGATAACGCGTCTGACTACGGATCAGAAGATTGTAGGTTCGACTCCTACCTGGCTCGTCGACTATGCCGTGATCGTATAGTGGTTAGTAGACATGTGCATTCGTTTTCGTCCGAATGCATTTTCGTCCGATTTTCAGGTATTTTCGTTATCGTTTTAACAAACGAAAACGAAAGCACAGAATACGAAAACCGAAAGATCCGACATAAACAAATGCTTTATTTTCGTTTTCGTTGCGACAACAGTTCGATATAGATAGGAGATTCGACACGACGCTAACAATAACAATCTGTATCTATCGAAACTGTGGTCGAATGTGCCTAACCTTAACTTCCAAGATTAATCTACATAGAGAGAAAAGATTCGACATAGAGAGAAAAGATTCGACATTATAGAGAATAGATTCGACATTATAGAGAGAAAAGATTCGACATAGAGAGAAAGGATTCGACATTATAGAGAGAATAGATTCAACATTATAGAGAATAGATTCGACATTATAGAGAGAAAAGATTCGACATAGAGAGAAAGGATTCGACATTATAGAGAGAATAGATTCAACATTATAGAGAATAGATTCGACATTATAGAGAGAAAAGATTCGACATAGAGAGAAAGGATTCGACATTATAGAGAGAATAGATTCGACATTATAGAGAATAGATTCGACATTGTAGAGAGAATAGATTCGATATAGGGAAAAAAGATAATTTGCTGCTGGAATTGGGTGGGGGAAGTAAACTAAAAATAATGATGATGATGAATGTTATTGGCTGATTGTAACCAAAGAGGAGGAGCAGTAAAATAGCTGGAACTAAGTACACATGTACAGCCAACTTACTTTCACTTACGATTGCTAGCAGAGAGAGACACACACGCTGAATCATTTCAGAAGACAGTTAATCTTGCTGGTCCGTTTTTCAGAGAACCTGAATTATTAGCAATTAAGCATAAGCACAAGCTACAGATCAAGTTCACTTTTTCATAATAATCTGCTGCTATTGTGTTAGTGTTGTGAACTACTAGTGAACTTGCTAGTATTGTGATAGCCTCAGAGGCTGCCCGTGTTGTGGAGGGGGAGGGGGTTTATTATTATAGATTCTATATTATAGATTGAGATTCTATATAAGTTCTATATACCCTATCTTGTTACCTGTCTGATCAGCGATCACTATCACCAGTCCATTTTCTATTTGAACTATATACAGCAACAGCAATGTACCATTCTAAGAGAAAAGTGAAGGCAGGTAGAGGTAATGGTCGCGGTCGTGGTGGACGCCTTGCTAAAAAAAGTGGCAAGGTCTCTGCTACTAGTGTCTCTGACACTTCTGCCGCCACAAACATGCTATCCACAACAGTGGATGTCACCACCACTGCCACCAGCAAAGCTAGTTCCACCACCACCAGTTCTACTATTAGTTTTCCTCCTGCCAGACCACCAACATCTGCTGCCGCTTCCACTGCCAGTGCAGCGCCTTCTTCTACAGTTGTCATGGCTTCCTATTTTTATGGGATAGGCAAGAAACATACTATAAAACAAGTGGAGTTGCCGATACAATCACCACCACCAATGACACTGCCAGTGCCAGTGCCACTGCCCAGCTCCCCAAAGAAGCAATTGAGGGAGACATCAGCAGAGACAGAGTGTGAGACGTTTTCTTCATTGCCCCAAGAGAATGATTTTGAATGTGATGCTCCTCTTTCCCCAACCACTGCAGACGTTTTATACAGTCTTACCCCACAAGAGTTACAGCATGACTTAGAGAAAGTGCAAGAGGGATTTTCTGTGAGGAGTAGGACAGGGAGCAGTTCACTTTTTTCATCTGCTGCTAACTCCCCTTCTCCCTCTGTTATTATAGAGGAAGAATCCTGTGATGATAACACCGACCTCCCCAGCACCCCTGCCATTAGCACTAGTTCACCAAGTGTAACTGTAGTGGCAACAGCTTCCACCACTGGTGTGCTACCTGCTGCAGCTATATCAGCCCATACTAGAGATCAACAGGGTCAAGGGGCTTCATCCCGCCGCAGCAACGTTTGGAAATACTTTCAAACATTGGAAGGCGGGTTCTTTGCAAAGTGCAAATTGTGTGGGAAGCAAGTGAGTAGGGGTAAAAAGTTGGGACATTTAACCAATGCTGGTATGAACCTACACATTAAAAATTACCACCACTCTACTTTACTGCGGGCAGAGGCAGAAAAAGAAGATGGTAGCGCAGGAAGCAGCATAACGGACTCTGAATGTACTGGTGGTACCTCTTCAACCACACCACTTACTCAGAGCACAGCCAATAGAGAGGGTTTGTTTAAGACAAGCCATACACGTGCAGTAGTTCCACTGCAGACCCAATCAGGCTCCTCATCCTCCCAAGGACATCATCAGCCTACCCTAGATAGTTTTGTTGGCTTTAGTTCCAAGGGCATGTCAAAACAGCAGGCCAACAAGATCACCCGCCTCATTGGCCAATTCATTGCTGTTGGAGGAGCCTCTTTTCGCATGATTGAAGGGGAGCCGTTTAAACAGCTCATGCATGCCCTTGCTCCACGATACGTTGTTCCTGCACGAACAACTTTCAGCAGAAAGATTATTCCAGCACTATACCATTCGTGCGTTGCAGTATTAAAGGAAAGAATGGCCAAAGCCGAGGGTCAGACAATTCATTTGACCACTGATTTGTGGACAGCTCCCAGCGGTCAACACGCTTTCCTGTCTTTGACTGCACACTGGTGGCAGGCCACTGTGCCTGTTGGTGGTGGCACTAGTGTAAGTGTTCAAACTTCATCAGGACGGTCTGCAGCGCAAGACCAGCAGGGTTATCAAGCTTTCCTGCTCCACACAGAAGTCCGTGATGACAAACACAGCTCTGCCAACATATTGCGAGCAATTAGATCAATGTTGGCCAATTGGTTTGGAGAGCTGGCAGTCACCAATGTTTCTGTTGGGTTCATAGTGACAGACGGAGGTTCAAACATGGTTAAAGCGCTCCAAGATGGATCTTTTGTCGGTGTCCGCTGTTCTGCACACATACTGCATTTAGTGGTCAAGGGTGCAATCCCAGTGGAGAAAAACAACAAGATTGCTCAAATCTTGGACCTTTGCAGGAAGATTGCAGGGCATTTCCACCGCAGTGTACGGGCTAGTCAACTGTTGAGGGAGGAGCAAGAACAATCAGGGCTCCCCATACATCGACTGAAACAAGATGTCAGCACCCGGTGGAACTATACCCTGGAAATGCTGGAACGCATTTTGGAGCAAAAGACAGCCATCCACAATCTATCATCCCGCCACAGCATTGGGATTGATTCCACACTGGGACGTGATGACTGGTGTATAATTGGGCAGCTCGTTTCTGTCTTAAAACCCTTTCGGAATGTGACGGAAAACTTGAGTCAGAGCAATGCCAGCCTAGGACAGGTCATACCCTTGTTTACCTATCTCATAGATAAGATGGGATCGTTCCTAGAAAACAGTGAGCCTCTTTGTGGCAGCCCACTTCATGCCGATGTAGCGTCTTTCATCAGAAAACTACAAGCCAACTTAAAAGATCGGCTGAATGATCGTGTCCGCAAAAGCCCTGAACTCATGCTGGCTTCCCTATGTGATCCCAGGATCAAAGGTAAACTGGCACTCAGAGACAACAGCCTCTCCTACTGGAAAGAAAAATTGATTGAAAGGGTCCGTAATTTGCAGCAACAGAGATGTATGCCGGATGAGGCCAGTTTGGAAGATTCACCTGCCATGTCTGCTATTCCAAGACCTGGCACCATCACTCAAAAACAACCAAGTGGAGCATCTGCATGTTGGGTAGAGGCACTTGACAATCTGGTGGATGCAGGTCAAGCAGCAGGTAATCGAGAAGAGAGCAGTGCCTCTGAAATGGTCAGGGCCTACCTATATGAAGCACCTTTGCTTCCTTCAGAGGACCCTTTGACCTATTGGGATAGTAAGAAAAGTTTGTGGCCTGGTCTTTGTCTGGTTGCCCAGCAACTACTATCCTGTCCTCCAACCACTGTGCAAAGTGAGAGAGTTTTCTCTATTACTGGGAACATCCTTAATCCACACCGTGCACAACTGACACCCCATTTGATGGAACAAATAACTTTCCTGAAATTTAACCTCCCCAAGCTTGGTTACCCTACCCTTAACTTGTGAGACCTGAATCATTATCACCATGTGAAGATAGATGGGACTCAGAGGAACCATCCAAATGTTGAGGAAAATGCATTTTTTTTTTCTTACCACTTGACAATAGCAGTTGTCTTTAGTGTGACCCCAAGATTTAAATAGAATTATATTGTTTTAAGCAATCCAAATTTTTCCCTTTATTCCTTCCATCACCCTTTTTTGTAATGAGTGTTGTGTAGAGTGACTAGAGCGTGCGTGATTGTATGAATGAATGTTGTGTGAATGGACAGTAGCAAGGGTTGAAGCCTTGACGTGGCGCTACTGCTCACGTGTTGCTGTCTTAGTAAATACAAATAGCAACGTGTGCTAATTTAACCATTTTTGTATGATGGTCTGGAAATAAGAGACAATGATTAAAGATGACCTCAACAGCATGACAGTTCCTCTTGATGGAGAGACTGTCAACTCAAGGATCAGAATTTGTTACCAACACAACATAGAACAAAGAAGCATACAGCTGGAAACGTGACTCTATGCAAGATAGACTAGTTGGTCACTGCTCAACTGCATCCATATGCCCAGGACCCCTCCCATTTGCCATCTCTGACCCTGGGGACACCAGGGCCCTCTCTGATCCTCCACCTGTTTCATGACCATCTGCAATTGTCCGAAGTCACCAGTGTGAGTAATCTACCCTGCTGCCATGTTACTCAAGCCCTGGAAATGATGACTGCCCTTTGAACTGTTGCCCCTTGTGATTGCACTCGCCTGGGAACCTCTGTCCGGTTAACTGTTGCCCTCATGATTGCAAGCCTGCAACCTATGCCCTGTGAACTGTTGAGGACTGTATGGTTAACCCCTGCTGTTACTATCTGCTGTGTATTCTGAAGGGATGAGGTTCGTGTTCGAGTCGAACATACGTTTGACTCGAACATCGGCTGTTCGATCGTTCGCCGAAGATAGAACGTTTTGGGCCGTTCACGACAAATTCGAGTGACGCGAACGGCCCACAATACACTGCGCCATCGCAGTGCAATCCCGGCGCTGTGATTGGCCAAGCATGCACTGTGACCCCGCATGCTTGGCCAATCACAGCGCCGGCAGTGAGGAGAGGCATAATTGGCCACAGGCAGGATGCCTGTGCCCAATTATAGCTCAGGGGGGTTTAGTACACGCCCCACACTATAAAAGTCCGCCAGCGCGGCGGCCTTGTGTAGTGTGTTGGCGTGCAGGGAGAGAGAAGGATAGGCAGGGACAGTGTCAGTGATATTCTTTGCTAAACCTTGTGCATTTACAGTGTGTTGGTACAGGGACAGAGAAGGATAGGCAGGGACAGTGTCAGTGATATTCTTTGCTAAACCTTGTGCATTTACAGTGTGTTGGTACAGGGACAGAGAAGGATAGGCAGGGGACAGTGTCAGTGTCATTTTTGCTGAGCCTTCTGCACAGTATACACCTGTATATCCGTCATTGCTGTTCTCAAATACAGGCATCTGCAGGAGTTAGTGGCACAGTATACACCTGTATATACCCGTCATTGCTGTTCTATAATATTACTGTTCAAAATTACAAACAGATTCTACTTGTTCAGAGTATATAGGGCCTTTTTTATTTTGTGTGCGGGGTTCCCCTTAATATCCATACAAGACCCAAAGGGGCTGGTAATGGGCTGGGGTAGGGGGGGGTGATGGGGTAGCCATGCCATTTTTCTTAAAGATTTTCATCCATATTACCGGGACCAGACATTACATTAAAGCCGCAAGCAGTTTTAAATGGATTTTTTTCCTTTACAAATGTCATTTTGTGCAGGGACAGTTCTAAACACGGGAAACACATGCCACTTCACAGGCATACTTTAGACACCCCCCAGGTACGATATATAAAGGAATATTTGACTTTTTTATTCTCACTTTATGCATCATTAAAATGACTGCTCCCGAAAAACGGCCGTTTTTAAAACTTCGTTTTCCATTGATACATGTCCCCTGGGGGAGAACCCGGGTTCCCAACCCCTTTTTAGGACAATAACATGCATATTAGTCATTATAATTAGCACTTTAGATTTAGAACATTCGCATCCATTGTATTTAATAGGGTTCTAACGTTCGTGCGAACTTTCGGTCCGTTCGCGGGTTCTGGTGCGAACCGAACCGGGGGGTGTTCGGCTCATCCCTAGTATTCTGGTGGGGGGAAAGCTGAACGGCGTGACTGGACACAAGATAAATGGAATTACCCTTTGCACATTGAAATAGTGTAGAAAGAAATCTCTTAAATTTTCGAAGTTCAGCCTGATGGTTAAATGTAGAAAAGACAATTATAAGGCCTCTAGTAAGTTAGTAACAATAAATGGACTAGTTCATTTAGATAAACATCACATAATGATTAATGAACCTAACAAGGAAAGCAAGATTCAAGAAAACAATTAGTTCTGAACAAAAACATTTTTATTTTTAACATAAAAAAAAATAAAAAAATTAAAATTAGGAAAAAAGATTCTCCCCCAACCTGGTGACCAGTCGCTGTAGGGACATATTTATGCCAGCCATTTGTTCACCGAGGTACCTAGTAGCCTCCAGTTGGCTCCTAAGGCTGCGTTGGTACCTCTCCAGAGCCACATAGTGACGGAGCTGCCGGCGATTGTGGAGGGCCAAAGAGTGACATAGCCTCCTGGTTTCGGCATATTGTCTCTCTTGGACCTCCACAATGCGTCGCAGATACACATTCACATGTGGCTCTGGAGGGGAGATGTGTACTGTAGCGGCTGGAGAATCCTCACCAGGACGCACTGGGGAGGAGGCAGTAATGGGTGTGTCCAGGTGGGGGGATAGTGAAGGGTGGAGGATAACATGCGCCGTAGAAACCGCTGGGGAGGAAGGACAATCACCAGACGCGGGCAGGTACAGGCCTTCGTCCACCGGGTGGAGGTGAAGGATGAAGACTTCACCTGTGAAGAAAAGAAAATACATTAGATAGATAATACAATACACATGACTTCTTCACCCTAACATTATATAAAGACAATTATCTCAAAACGCTTGTAGACAATCATGTAACATCTTGAGATGTTTTCACTTCTACATACCAGTTTTCCATTTTTGATATTCAGTGAGATGCACCTAATCTATTTGTGTGTAGGAGATAGTGGTGTCTGTGTCAATTTGCTGCGTCATCCCAGGTTTGCTGAGCTGTGCAGGAAGGTGTAGTACTTTACTGTACTCTTACCGGGGCGGAGCTGAGTGTCCTCCCCGGCCAGAGTAAAAAAGGGATTCCCCTCTACACATCGAGCAGTGTAAAGGAGAATCTCCCAAAGATTTTATCCGCTTGGTCGCACGGCCGGCTTGAGAAAATCTTAAGGTGTAATGGATGCCTAAGTGCTGACTGTGACAGAACCCACTGTCACTGTGTGTTTTGGAAGGGACTGAGGGCTGGCCTCTTACCCACAGATTATGGCCCAGAAGACACTGAGAGACTTGGGGAAAGCTGGTATTGAGAAAATGTAATGTAATGCTACATCCCTTCTCCCCCCCCCCCCGATTCCCCCCTCTTGTTGCTGTGCTTAATTGTGTTGGTTCATGGCACATAGACAATGGTCTGGACTGCAGACATCTCTCCGCAGGGGATGTGTATTGAAGGGCTGCCTGCTTACCATAATCCCTTTATGTTTAACTGTAGTCTCTGTTTCAATGTTCAGTTCCCATTGGTTCTTCCTTGTCCCCTACCCCCCCCTCTATGACAAGGCTAAGGGGAGTGTCCATAACTGTGTGTAAAAGTGTATGTTTTGGATTTAATAAACTGTTGATGCTCTGCATGTTTAACCCTGAACACCTGTGTGGATTGTCTCGTGATTGAGGGGTTAAGGGCTGGTTATGGTGAATCTGCAGGCTGCATGTGCATTTGGAGGACAGGAGACACAGGTCTGGCAGATGTTCCCACCTGGGGTATCTGAGATCCGTCACACTGACCACTAACTACTCTACCTCATCCAGACTGATTGACTGTCGCAAATATGGAAGATCAGTTGCACTTGCAGAAAAACATATCAGCTATACCAGCTATTAACATTACACTCACCAAAGAGAAGCCATTCAAGCCATTGCATTAGGGATGACCTAACAAAAAGTTGTTTAATAAAATATAGCAGGCTACTTTTTAAAGTTGATAATTTTATATAGCCACTGATTGAATAAGCCCCACTTCTGTTCTAGGCTAGGTAGGTTACTCACTCCTGGTCTAGGCTAGGAGGTATAACAGAGAATTTACAATTACTGAACCTTCGATATCCGGTGCTTCATCTGCTCCCCTCTGCTACTGCAGTGGTCTGGTCTCTCCCTGAGCCTTCAAGACCTATGCAAGACTCAACTTCTTATAGATATTTGCCTGCACAAAGATCTACGAGGTCATTTACAATTTTTTGCTTTATATCAGGGGTCTCCAAACTTTTCAAAAAAAGGGCCAGTTTATTTTCCTTCAGACTCTAGGGGGGCCGGATTGTGGCCAACAGGGACAGAAAATGTCATGGGCCCATCATCAGTGAGAATAAATATGGCCTCAGGGTTGGTGGTCAATAGGAGTGGTGCCCCTATTAGTAGGAGGAATAGTATCCCATCATTAGTATACATAGAAGAAAAAAATGCCCCATTGTTGGTGTGAGTGGGAGAATTAGTGCCCCAAGGGCCGGATAAAAGCTACCAAAGGGCCACATCTGGCCCTCGGGCTGCAGTTTGGAGACCCCTGCTTTAGATGATGCCAAAGAGGAGGCACCAGACATCATGAGGAAAGTGTTAATGCATGAATTAGGGGCATGCCGGAGATTGACCATGTCCAGGGACTGCCAGGCAATAGCTGGAGATTCTTGTCTGACACACCCCTTCCAGCCTGCTGTGTTATTCACGATGATTAACAGTGATTGGCTCAGACTGGGAACCTGAACTGCAGCAAGAAGCTGGCGTGAACAGGGAAGTGACATTGAGGAAATAACAAGCACAGGTCACGCTAACGGGAAGACTGGAATCAGCTGCAAAGGGGGACTAATAATTAATAATTCCAGCTAAACTGAAGCCTTGGAGAATAAATCACAACCATTTCTAGACAAGGTTTGCCATCAGCATTTCATATTTAAAATACTATATTTGCCTGGAAAATACAAAAAAAGTTATACTTACTCCCTGGATCTGCCGCGTCTGGCTGTTCACCAGCTTCCGCATCCCCAGCAGCCTCTACAGTGCAGGTCTCCTCCACCTCCTGCTCAGCCTCAGCAGCTGTTGATTATGATTAATATAGAAAAGAACATTACAATCTGCAGTGTACAACAATCTCACACATTAGTACAAGAACATTGAAACATGTATGATCACTCAGCAGACACCAGCAAGATTATACTAACTTACATGTGGGCGTTGCCGCCTCAGCCTCCTCCTCCTGAGTCTCCCACTCTGATTGGATGACACCTATTTAATATAAAGGAGAAATGATGAACGTTACAATGTTCAAGCTTCAAATTACTATAAATAAATACTGTATATAGATAAAATTAATTATCCATTAGCATGGCAATACAGGTCAGGTCACTAACGTTTATCTACAAGGCAGGGACATGCATTCAACCATTTAGAAAAAATCTCTCTAAAAAAAAAAAGAGGCACTTACCTGTCCTGGTTCCAGCGGCGAGTGCTAGGTGCACCGCCACTGATTAGGTGCCTCAGTTCAGAGCAGCGACGTTCTGTCAGATTGCGTAAGTTACGCAAGCGGTTGCGTTACCTGACAGAAGGTTGCAGAGGCTCTACCTGTCACTGCTTGAGCGAGAAGCAATGACACTGGAATCGACAATGGAAGGCTAGACAAATGGAAAAGGACCCACTGTATTAGTGTCACTACTACACTACTTACTGGGCGTTGATGACGTGGAGGACTCCTGCTCCTCCGCCCTCCTCCTCCGGCGGCGCTGGGACTGGATGCGATCTTTAAATAAAATCAAACACAATATGGTAAATGACGGATGCTTGACAAAAAAAATGTCCTGCACAATGCAATGCTGACACCAACCCTGATGAGCCAGGAGATGGGTGATCTCATCCTCCCCTATACCAGCTAACAGCTCTGCCTCATGGGTGAGGAGAGGCACCTGCTTCCCTCTGCGCCCCGTCTGCCTGCGTTTACGCGCTATGGAACTGCAAAACAAAAAGAGAAGAGAAACAGGTTCCATAATTAAACTACAATAGTAATCTGAAAATTACATCAACACATGAAACAAATGTAGAATGAACCCGTAGAATGAAACAATGCAAATGGAATTTTTGGATTAGGCGCATTTTTTCACGTAGCACAAGATTTGCACATTTTTTTTATTAACCAAATTTATTTTAAGAAAAACGTATGCTTTTTTGGTGTGCAATAAAATATAAAAGAAAGGATTGGGATTGTGCTGATAAAATATAGATGTCCAGTCCACCTTTCTAATTATGCGCTTGTTTGAACTGTGTATGGTGTAAAATAGTACATTTTTAGAGCACTGATTGTTGTATAAATGACAATGGTCACAAAATGGCATCAAAAGTGTCCGATGTGTCCGCCATAATGTCGCAGTCACGATAAAAATCGCTGATCACCGAGGGGGCGTGCAGGGAATCACGAGACCACTCTGGCCACAGAAACATGAAACTTCCGTCTCTACCCTCCCCCCCTACTCTCCCTCCCTTCCCCTACATCTCAGAAATATATAGATTACATATTCCTACATTGTGACACTATCTGAACGCCATTCTGTACCTACGTTCACCTATGAAAGTTGCACAAGGGTATTCATCTGATCCGAAACCATCCCTCGAACTGTTAGGGAGAGATTACTGTACTATTGGCCCAGACACGACCTGACCCCTTGGGGTCTGACAAGAATCCCTGCCCGCGTACAGCAAGTACCCTGTTTGGGGTGCGCGGGCGGGAATGATCCCACTGATGAAAGACCACCTAGCCACTTCAACCTGCCCTGAATATCCCCCTCAAATGGGAACTTGATCACCTCCCACAACCCTTAGAGTAGAGCATATATTGCTAGTAAAGTGAGGGGAGGGTTTCGGAAGACACCACCCTTCTCTGGTGTAACAGAGTTAATAACAAACATTGCCTGTATTAGTTTGATCAATGTTGTTGGTATATTCTACGAGTGAACTATGTACTTTATATCGCTGTGCTTGACTTATCGTGGAATTCTTGTATACCTTACTGTACCTGTTATGTAACCTGTATATGTGACTATACAATAAAAAATTTAGGAAAAAAAAAAAAAATAGCTTATCGCCGCCATTACTAGTAAAAAATAATAATAATAAAAATGCTATAAAACTATCCCTATTTTGTAGACGCTATAACTTTTGCGCAAACCAATCAATAAACGCTTATTGCAATTTTTGTTACCAAAAATATGTAGAAGAATACGTATCGGCCTAAACTGAGGAAATAATTTGTTTTTTTATATATTTTTTGGGGATATTTATTATAGCAAAAAGTAAAAAAAAATTGTGTTTTTTTTCACAATTGTCGCTCTTTTTTTGTTTATAGCGCAAAAAAAAAAAACGCAGAGATTATCAAATACCACCAAAAGAAATCTCTATTTGTGGGGAAAAAAAGAACGCAGTGCCGAATCGCAAAAAGTGGCCTGGTCATTTGGCAGCCAAATCCTCCGGGGCTGAAGTGGTTAAAATGTAAAAAAAATAATAATCAGACATGTTACTTACCGCTTAATGTCGCTGAATTTTTTCCGACAGGCAGTCGGGTCACGCCGATGGCGATACATCCCCTCAACTTTTTTGGAGATCTCCTCCCACTTCTCACGCTTCCACTCCTGAGTGGTATCCCTGGAGCGGGGGCCACACAGCTGTATCCAGTAAGGAAGCGTTTCCTTTACAAGGACCTGGGACTCAATGTGAGTCCACATAAGGTTACGCTTCCTGCTGGTTGCAGCTTGTGTCCCCAAGCGCCGCTTTTTGGATGATGGGGAATGGGATGTTGCTGCTGCTTCCTCCATAGAAGGCCCAGGAACGTCCTCCATGTCGTCGAAATGGGTCTCCATATTATCCGACACTGACACAACGTCAGAGGACGTGCACAAACGAATGTGAAAGTAGTTAGCTGACTGTTGGGATAGACCATCCATTCCACATGAACGACGAAGATTCGACGAAGATTCGACACAGCATCGAAAAAAATACAAACGTCGAATCTGTGGCTTATGGTGTCTGTCAAAAGTTCTAAGTTGATTCGACGGTGCAGTTAAACTCACTGTACGATGCTTCCTGCAATCGTACATTTCCGGTTAAATGCTCATGGGCTATAGAAAAATTCTAATGTTGAATGACTAGTAATAATAATTAATAAATATAATTATTACTAGTCATACAACATTAGAATTCTACTATAGCTAGCTTGTAGGCGGAACATTCGACCGAAAATGTACGATTGCTGCGTCGAATAGTTTAGCTGCTCCGTCGAATCTTCTTAGAACACACACACACCATATAAGCCTTCAATGACAGATTCGACCTAAATTATTTCGGATTTTCGGACGAATGCAATTTTTAACGAAAAACGAAATAAATAAAAACGATTTTCGGGAGTAACTAAATAAATTTATTTTTCAAACGAAAACGAAATTCCGAAACGAAATATTTCAGTGTGCACATGTCTAGTGGTTAGTACTCTGTGTTGTGGCCGCAGCAACCCCAGTTCGAATCCGGGTCACGGCATCTTTATGCGCTGCATTTAGTGTAATGCCCACAGCCACCTCTGGCACGGCCATGCCAGTTCCGACTCCTCAAGATACACAAGGAAGGAGTCTCTGTAAGACTGCTTGGCAGCAGCATCAACTCTGCGATATATGATACCTTTATACTATCCTGGCGCCTGTAGATTGCTATTGGTGCATACCATAGTCAGATCAGGAAAGGATTTGTCACCAGGCCAAGGTGTCCTACCATGTCGCTGTCCCACACCCACTGGAACACAAACTTGGGCTTAGGAGAACTCTACAACACAGGCCTCTGATGGCAACAGCAGAGAGTCAAAAGACATTCTTTGAAGCACAGTGGGGTGTACTTTTTGGACAGCGAGCACCACTGCTTCCCGAGCGGCACAAAAGAGGCCATCTACCTCAGTTATGTATTTAAGTCAGGAATTTAGGGGCAGCTGCAGGTTTAAATGTTTGCAGATGGTGTCGGAAAAAAAATTGAAGTGGCGCGCAGAGCCAAATTTTATGTGTGTGGGCGTGGCCAAAAAAGTGGGTGTGGCTAAAATGGGTGTGGTCAAACGTGAGTAATTTTTCCAATTCTATGGCATTTTGCCACTTTTCCTCTTTGTATAGGCTAAATAGGGCCTGAAGGTACACTGAAGACATTGTGGAAGTAAAATAAGCTTTACCGAGGTCAGCAATTAAAGCCTCCAGCATATGTCAGGACCAGTAATGATAACCCCTAGCAAAGTGTTAGGGCCAGCAATAACCTCAAGTTAGTCGGGTATTTAAGTATAATAATTCAACAGCTGCAAAGAAACCAGAGAACCATCTAAAAACTCAGTCACACACTGAAAACAGGCCATGCACTCAGGCACCCTGTCCCATGCTAGTGCTAGATGCTCTTCCAGACCACTTCCTCTTTATTCCACAAGTAACCGCATTCTGCCAACGCTGGGAGTACTGGCAGCCCGGAGTCCCAGTAGTCAGCAAGTACTGTAAACTAGATGTCAGAAGCTGCAAGATTGCTCTGCAGACCACAGATAGGTTCCTGACTCCCCTCGGCCATTGCTTAAGAAGCCTTGTACACATGGGCCAAATGTCAGGTGACAGCCCTCAAGTTTTCCTTTTGCCTGTTCGCATTTTGCGAGTGGAAAATGATTGAGGGCCTGAGTGTTTGAATGGGAGCCAATCTCCCAGTGATTGATTGCCCAGGGGAAGAGCAAGGAAGAGGAGAGCCAGCCAAATCATCACAGAGAGGGGATTGCCCGTTGTAACAATTTGTATTTTCATTACAGTACGTTCGCCCTCACACACAGTCCCGCCTCCTGGCCTGTCTCTTTTTATAGACAGAATACAGTTCCAATGCCGGGACGTGTGACATCTATCAAAGCAGCTATGCCAGGAGGCGGGACTGTGTGTGACAATGAGCACCTGGCAATTCAATTTAAAGCTTTCACAGTGGGCAATTCCCGCTCTGTGATGATCCGGCCGGCTCTCCTCTTCCTCTCCTCTCTCTTCCCCTGCACTAGTCAGGATGCATTGACAGGAACAGGTAAGGCTGCGTTGACGGGCACAGATGATGCTGCATTGACGGGCACAGGTGAGGCTGAATTTATGGGCACATTTGAGGCTGCATTGATGTACACAGGTGAGGCTGCATTGATGGGCACAGGTGAGGCTGCATTGGTGGGCACTGATGAGGCTGCATTGATAGGCACAGGTGAGGCTGCATTAATGCGCACTGGTAAGGCTGCATTGATGGGCACAGGTGAGGCTGCATTAATGGGCACAGGTGAGGCTGCCTTGATGAGCCCAGATGAGGCTGCATTTGTTATACCTGAAGGGTTCCCCATGTACTGTCACTCTAAGGCTGGCTCCACCCAGGCGTGATGACAAGGGTCAAGGGGCATGGTAGCCATCTTGGAGCATATGTAAGGAAGCATAATAATATATACCTGTCCTGAGATGCATGTTGGAGTGTACAGTGAGTTCTGAAATAAACATCAGGGATGAGCCGAACACCCCCCTGTTCGGTTCGCACCAGAACCTGCGAACAGACAAAATGTTTGTGTAAACTTTAGAACCCTATTAAATACAATGGACTCAAACGTTCGAAATCTAAAGTGTTAATTATAAAGGCTAATATGCAAGTTATTGTCCTAAAAAGTGTTTGGGGGCCTGGGTCCTGCCCCAGGGGACATGTATCAATGCAAAAAGAAGTTTTAAAAACGGCCGTTTTTTCGGGGGCAGTGATTTTAATAATGCTTAAAATGAAAAAATAAAAGTGAAATATTCCTTTAAATTTCGTACCTGGGGGGTGTGTATGATATGCATGTAAAGTGGCGCATGTTTCCCGTGCTTAGAACTGTCCCTGCAAAAAATGTCATTTTTGAAAGAAAAAAAGTCATTTAAAACTGACTCGCGGCTATTAATGAATTGTCGGCTCCCGGCAATACATACAAAAGTCATTGATAAAAAAAAAAAAGCGTCGGGGTTCCCCAGAATTCAATTACCAGGCCCTTCAGGTCTGGAATGGATATTAAGGGGAACCCCGCCGCAAATTTAAAAAAAAATTGACGTGGGGTTCCCCCAAATATCCATTCCAGGCCCTTCAGATCTGGCATGGATTTTAAGGGGAACTCCACCCCAAATTAAAAAAAAAAATGGCGTGGAGTCCCCCTAAAAATCCATACCAGACCCCTTATCCGAGCACGCAACCTGGCCGGCCGCAGGGGAAAAGGGGGGGACGAGAGAGCGGCCCCCCTCCCTCCTGAACCGTACCAGGCCACATGCCCTCAACATGGGGAGGATGTCCCCATGTTGATGGGGACAAGGGCCTCATCCCCACAACCCTTGCCCAGTGGTTGTGGGGGTCTGCGGGCGGGGGGCTTATCGGAATCTGGAAGACCCTTTTAACAAAGGGGACCCCCAGATCCCAGCCCCCCTATGTGAATTGGTAAGGGGTACATTGTACCCCTACCATTTCACGAAGAAAGCGTAAATTTTTTTTAAAAAAAACACACAAACACCTTGAAAAAGTCCTTTATTTAAAAAAAAAAAAAAAAACATTCCAGCGGTGAAATCCAGTGTCCCGCGGCGATCCCGATGTCCAGCGCTGTCCTTCATTGGTTGTGCCTGAGCGGACCTGATGGGGAACTCCCTCTCAGTATTTTAAATGTATAGACCCGCCCCTTCTTAAGTTCCCCATCAGGTCCGCTCAGCGGACCAGATGCGGAACATGAGAAGGGGCGGGTCTATACATGTATTACCAAAGTGAGAGCAGTTCCCCATCAGGTCCGCCCCCTCGGTATGTCGGACCCGCCTACGTCATTGGCTTGAGCGGGGAACTTCCTTCACTATGTAAATTTAAATTACACAGTGAAGGAAGTTCCCCGCTCAAGCCAATGACGTAGGCGGGTCCGACATACCGAGGGGGCGGACCTGATGGGGAACTGCTCTCACTTTGGTAATACATGTATAGACCCGCCCCTTCTCATGTTCCGCATCTGGTCCGGTGAGCGGACCTGATGGGGAACTTTAGAAGGGGCGGGTCTATACATTTAAAATACTGAGAGGGAGTTCCCCATCAGGTCCGCTCAGGCACAACCAATGAAGGACAGCGCTGGACATCGGGATCGCCGCGGGACACTGGATTTCACCGCTGGAATGTTTTTTTTTGTTTTTTTTTTAAATAAAGGACTTTTTCAAGGTGTTTGTGTGTTTTTTTAAACATTTTTTTACGCTTTCTTCGTGAAATGGTAGGGGTACAATGTACCCCTTACCAATTCACATAGGGGGGGCCGGGATCTGGGGGTCCCCTTTGTTAAAGGGGTCTTCCAGATTCCGATAAGCCCCCCGCCCGCAGACCCCCACAACCACCGGGCAAGAGTTGTGGGGATGAGGCCCTTGTCCCCATCAACATGGGGACATCCTCCCCATGTTGAGGGCATGTGGCTTGGTACGGTTCAGGAGGGAGGGGGGGCCTCTCTCTCATCCCCCCCTTTTCCCCTGCGGCCGGCCAGGTTGCGTGCTCGGATAAGGGGTCTGGTATGGATTTTTAGGGGGACTCCACGCCATTTTTTTTTTAAATTTGGGGTGGAGTTCCCCTTAAAATCCATGCCAGATCTGAAGGGCCTGGAATGGATATTTGGGGGAACCCCACGTCAATTTTTTTTAAAATTTGCGGCGGGGTTCCCCTTAATATCCATTCCAGACCTGAAGGGCCTGGTAATTGAATTCTGGAGAACCCCCACGCTTTTTTTTTTTTTTTTTATCAATGACTTTTGTATGTATTGCCGGGAGCAGACAATTCATTAATAGCCGCGAGTCAGTTTTAAAAGACTTTTTTTCTTTCAAAAATGACATTTTTTGCAGGGACAGTTCTAAGCACGGGAAACATGCGCCACTTTACATGCATATCATACACACCCCCCAGGTACGAAATTTAAAGGAATATTTCACTTTTATTTTTTCATTTTAAGCATTATTAAAATCACTGCTCCCGAAAAAACGGCCGTTTTTAAAACTTCTTTTTGCATTGATACATGTCCCCTGGGGCAGGACCCCGGTCCCCAAACACTTTTTAGGACAATAACTTGCATATAAGCCTTTATAATTAGCACTTTAGATTTCTCCCATAGATTTTTCGAATTTGCCGCGAACATCCCAATTTGTTCGCTGTTCGGCGAACGGGCGAACAGGCAATGTTCGAGTCGAACATGAGTTCGACTCGAACTCGAAGCTCATCCCTAATAAACATCAGTTGTTCCAGACCAGAGTCTTGTGTCTCTCACAACTCAGAGAATCTAACAGTGATGACGAGGGTGGGAATCACAAAGTTACTATCAGCCTGAGAGAGAGACAAAGGCAGTGTGGATTGTCACCTGGATAAAAAGCAGTCACAGAGCCCAGCAGGAAAATGTCATTAAGTGAATTTGATGGAGAACTGACATCCTGGAGTTCCTGGGTTGAGAGACTGGAACAGTATTTCAGTGCAACTGCCATCTCAAACAGGCAAGTAGCAGTATTTCTGACAGTGGTTGGTGCTAAGACATATAATACTCTTGGGGATCTACTTTCCCCTGTAAAACCAGCAACTAAGACATTGGCAGAGCTCCTGACACTGTTAGAGGATCACTTCCAGCCTAAACCACTAGAGATTGCAGAAACAGTTCGGCTCTATCAGCAGCAGCAGCGGAAGCAGCGGCCAGGTGAAGAAATTAAAGCTTATGTGCTCGCCCTTCGCAGATTAGCCTCTACCTGTTCTTTTGGGGAGTACCTACCTACTGCACTGAGAGATAGGTTTGTCATGGGTTTGTCATGGGACTGAATTGTGAGTCTAGCCAAAAGAAACTGGTAACAGAGAAAGACCTTACCCTCTCAGACGACTGTGGCCTGCCTCCAACGCTATAGGCCCTATTCTTGGGAGCATACAGCTACAAAATCCAGTATGGAAAAAAGAAACCTCCACGCTAGCTGGGATAAACTAATAAAAGAAATAAAGCGGAAGGGAAGCGAACCGGGATGGGGCACTGCAGCAGTCACCAGGGGGTCTGATCCAAACAGACAATGGTGAGTAAATTGAAAAAGGTTGTGGTGACTGCGCTGTGATTATACTAGTGCAGGGATGGTGAAAAGGAAAATCTGTAATGGACCTAACTAATGATTAAGTGAACCAAACAAATGCAATAACCGTAGTGACATCAAACATATAGCATAAATGATGAAGTGCATATGGTGAGTGAACCACACCTAGGTGCAAAAATAGTGATGCAAAAAATGTAGCCAATAGTGAAAACACTAAACAGTGATATATACAAAAATGAATCGTGTGTCATTCAAAGTAATGATGTATATATAGCCAAACATTAAATCTCTCCGATGGCACAAAAAAAACAATAAACAGTGAGATATCCAAAAATATTGCTATGAATGATATAAAAGAGAGTCCAATGTGTAACAAGTCCCATCACCCATTCGAGTGCTTAAAGGAAAAAACTTTGGTGCAAATCCACCCAGTGCTCACAAGCAGCTTACCTCCCCGCTGGGAAGGGACAGCATGAACTGCAACTCCTATTATGAACAGTGATGAAG
Source organism: Rana muscosa (assembly GCA_029206835.1). NCBI lineage: Eukaryota > Metazoa > Chordata > Amphibia > Anura > Ranidae > Rana > Rana muscosa. The sequence goes on from CM055118.1 coordinate 290,467,940, forward strand.
CAGCAACCTTGCATGGAAGTACAATTTCACTCACATGGATGCATGGGAATACACAAACGGAAAGATATTAATAGCGTGACTCTGTGGGTCCAGCAAGACAGGTGACCAAAGTATATTCTCACACTCACTTTGAATTGGTGAGCGTGGGCATCAATCCTACGAACACCGCGCTCGTACATGTTGCAGGCTGTGCAGTGTGAGGAGAAGACGTATGACAGTTGCTGCAAGCTTGAGAACCGTTTGACCGACACCATTACAGCCTGCAACATATACGAGCGCGGTGTTCGTAGGATTGATGCCACAACCTTTTTCAATTTACAAAATCCAGTATCGTGGTCATGATGCCAATGCTAATGCAGACGCATTGTCCTGACTGACAGGGACTTCGATGAACCCTTCTCCACCGGTCAAGAGTTGTCATTACACCAACCTGTCCTTCTTGTCTTCTGGGGCGATAGCAGCCCATACAGCCAAGGATACCTTTCTGAAAACAATACTCTCCTGGGTACGGTCTAATTGGCCTGCAACCGTCACACAGGATTATGAACCTTATTTCCGTAGGCGTATGGAATTACCTGTGGCTGGCAACTGTGTTTTATGGGGAGACCGAGTGATCATTCCACAGACCCTCCAGGGACACATTCTGGACTTGCTACATACTGGTGATCCCGGGGGCACACGTATAAAACAAAAGGCCCAAGGCTATGTGTGGTGGCCAAACCTAGACTCAGTTATCACGACATATGTGAATGCTTGTGCTCCTCGAGGGTACGTCCAGCCCTGGACTTTACGGTTCCTTTACACTTGGACTTTGCAGGCCCGATTAGAGGACACACCTTCTTGATCATAGTGGATGCCCATTCAAAGTGGCCTGAAGTCGTTCCTGTTACTCAGCCAATGACTAAGGCAATGATTTCCATACTGTTACATCTCGCTGCTATGTTTGGATACTCCAGAGAAATCGTCACGGACAACTGTGCACAATTCACCAGTCAGGACTTTCAGCGTTTCCTGACTGCCCACAAAATCAAGCAAAAGTTGACCGCACCTTACCACACGGCTACAAATGGTCAAGCACAACGGTTTGTGCAGACTTTCAAACGCTATTTCAAAGCTACAGTGGCTGCAAGTAAACAACAGTCCCTGTCACCCCAGCAGCTAGACTCCTTCCTTTCTGCTTACAGAAATACACCACATGCAACCACTGGGAAAACTCCAGCTGAACTCCTTCTGGGTCCGCAGCCATGGACTGTTTTGGACATGCTCCACCCTCAAACATTCCAGGAACATGTACTGCAGTCCCAAGACAAGATGGTCAAACACGATGAGTTCCCCCGATTCACAGCCCAACAAAAGGTATGGGCCCGATCTTATGGGGCTTTCAACACCCATTGGCTTCCTGCTGTCATTGCAGAGACTTTGGGACCGAAGATGTATAGGGTCTGCCTGGAAGATGGTTCCATTTGCAGACGGCATGCAGACCAACTGCGTCCTTGTTCTCAACTGCCCGAATCCCTGATGCCGGCTGAACCACCAGTGTCTCAAGGATTTCCTCCCAGCGGATCAGGATGCACTGAGACTGATGATTTGGGGGACTCTGAACTTTTGAACTCAGCTCCAACAGAGCCCTCTAGCCCTGGTCCGAAGGTCTGTTCACCTTCTGAGTTAGTGAATCCCTTCTTGATCCCGTCGGTGGCCACTCCGGCCAGACCTGTTTCCTCCGGTCTCGAGTCGCTGGGGGCCTGCCCTCAACGACACTGTCACCCTCCTGACCGGTTTCAGCTGCAAGACCGATTACGAGACTTTCGACTGGGCCGCCGAAAGTGATTCGATGCCATTTTAATCCCGCAGCTGTCCCTGGAAGCTTGGTCTCACATCTGGATGCAGGACAAGTCCTGTGAATCTCCTGTATTTGGAGGACTGTTATTGGACAGTTACAGTGGGGCAAAAAAGTATTTAGTCAGCCACCAATTGTGCAAGTTCTCCCACTTAAAAAGATGAGAGAGGCCTATAATTGTCATCATAGGTATACCTCAACTATGAGAGACAAAGTGTGGAAACAAATCCAGACAATCACATTGTCTGATTTGGAAAGATTTTTTTTGCAAATTATGGTGGAAAATAAGTATTTGGTCACATACAAACAAGCAAGATTTCTGGCTCTCACAGAACTGTATCTTCTTCTTTAAGTGGCTCCTCTGTCCTCCACTCATTACCTGTATTAATGGCACCTGTTTGAACTTGTTATCAGTATAAAAGACACCTGTCCACAACCTCAAACAGTCACACTCCAAACTCCACTACGATGAAGACCAAAGAGCTGTTGAAGGACACCAGAAACCAAATTGTAGACCTGCACCAGGCTGGGAAGACTGAATCTGCAATAGGCAAGCAGCTTGGTGTGAAGAAATCAACTGTGGGAGCAATAATTAGAAAATGGAAGACATACAAGACCACAGATAATCTCCCTCGATCTGGGTCTCCACGCAAGATCTCACCCCGTGGGGTCAAAATGATCACAAGAACGGTGAGCAAAAATCCCAGAACCACACGGGGGACCTAGTGAATGACCTCCAGAGAGCTGGGACCAACATAACAAAGGCTACCATCAGTAACACACTACGCCGCCAGGGACTCAGATCCTGCAGTGCCAGACGTGTCCCCCTGCTTAAGCCAGTACATGTCCGGGCCCGTCTGAGGTTTGCTAGAGAGCATTTGGATGATCCAGAAGAGGATTGGGAGAATGTCATATGGTCAGATGAAACCAAAGTAGAACTGTTTGGTAGAAACACAACTCGTCGTGTTTGGAGGAGAGAGAATGCTGAGTTGCAACCAAAGAACACCATACCTACTGTGAAGTATGGGGGTGGCAACATCATGCTTTGGGGCTGTTTCTCTGCAAAGGGAACAGGACGACTGATCCGTGTACATGAAGGAATGAATGGGGCCATGTATCGTGAGATTTTGAGTGCAAACCTCTTCCCCTCAGCATGGGCATTGAAGATGAAATGTGGCTGGGTCTTTCAGCATGACAATGATCCCAAACACACCGCCCGGGCAACGAAGTAGTGGCTTGGTAAGAAGCATTTCAAGGTCCTGGAGTGGCCTAGCCAGTCTCTAGATCTCAACCCCATAGAAAACCTTTGGAGGGAGTTGAAAGTCCGTGTTGCCCAGCGACAGCCCCAAAACATCACTATTCTAGAGGAGATCTGCATGGAGGAATGGGCCAACATACCAGAAACAGTGTGTGGCAACCTTGTGAAGATTTACAGAAAATGTTTGACCTCTGTCATTGCCAACAAAGGATATATAACAAAGTTTTGAGATGAACTTTTGATATTGACCAAATACTTATTTTCCACCATAATTTGCAAAAAAAAAATATTTCCAAATCAGACAATGTGATTGTCTGGATTTGTTTCCACATTTTGTCTCTCATAGTTGAGGTATACCTATGATGACAATTACAGGCCTCTCTCATCTTTTTAAGTGGGAGAACTTGCACAATTGGTGGCTGACTAAATACTTTTTTGCCCCACTGTATTAGTTAATGTTTTGTGCCTTTCTCGTTTTGTTGCGTTTTTTTTTTGTTTTGTTTTTAGGGATAGATGGAAGGTGTTATACCTGAAGGGTTCCACATGTACTGTCACTTTAAGGCTGGCTCCACCCAGGAGTGATGACAAGGGTCAAGGGGCATGGTAGCCATCTTAGAGCACATGTAAGGAAGCATAATAATTGTAGCGCCCTGCTCCCAAGGAGTGGGCGCTATGTGGTAAAATTAGAGTTGTCTGAGCAATAGTTTGGCTCAGAAGGATTGTGTTTCAAATTGTACTCTGTTTCAGTTCGTCTGGCTGCGTGATTTTCCTCCTGACGGTGGGTGTTGCTGTCACCACTGTTCAGGATAGGAAAGGCAACAGGCTGGACGCATTGGGTATCTCTTTACCAGCAGCGGCTCAAGGGCGTGGTCAACCCGCTGTGCATGCTGGGAGGGGTTACTTAAGTGAGAGACGCCATTAGTGGGGAGGAGTGGAGAGTTGGGGGTCGTTCGTCGGTGGTGGCCACCACCCGCCCGATCCCGACCTGAGGGCTCTCATGGCCTCAGGGAAGTGCTGACAGTTTCCGCCTCAGGGCCATGTTGGCCTGAGGCTCCGTTACTGAAGAGTAGGCCCAGGAGTTACTGGGGGCCTACTGATCCAGGGATGATCCTGTGTCACCTTGCCTGCTGGAAGGGACCAAGCAATTGAGGACTCAATTGAAGGATGCATCAGGGTCATAATCTACCTCACAGTGCTGCTGGAATGGCTGGAAGATGCTGGCACTAAGAGCTGTGTTCTTAATTCAGAAGGTAACCCAGGGAAGGGTTACACCAAGTCTGTGGCAGAGACTGTTCTATTTACACCAAGTCTGTGGCAGAGACTGTTCTATTTACACCAAGGCTGTGGCAGAGACTGTTCTATTCGCACCAAGTGTGTGGCAGAGACTGTTCTATTTGCACCAGGTCTGTGGCAGAGACTATAGGTGATCGAGCTATACATCGGTTGCTAGGCCAGTGAGATTGGGCCTATCCGCTGTTTGCTGAGTCCAACGTGGAGACAGTTGTTCCTCTGGACCTAGGAAAATTCCTGTAATCCGCAACTAAGGTACTTGAGTCCTCCCCATCCCTTCCACCCTCTCTGAACTTTATTCAATAAAACCCTTGAAAGAGACTTTGGGGCTGATTTACGAAACGTTTGCGCCATGAGTATCGGCGCATCTGCGCGCGCAACGGCTGTTTTGGTATTTACAAAACATTTGCGCCGGTAGAGCAGCGCTATTCCCTATTTACTATAGTGTTCTCGGCGCACGGGAGGAGACGCTCAGTGCGCCACTATGGACCTGGCGCATGGCATCTTAAAATCTAAATATAAAGAAGCTGGAAGTGCCAATATAATGGGGGTGACATGGGGTGATGTGAGGAAGTGTAGTGGCACCTGCCCAAGTAACAAATATGCCCAAAATAGAGTGAGAAAGTAACTTTTTCAGAACCAGCCCGCTGCGCCGGCAATTAGGTTTAGAACTGCGAGAGGTTTTTTTGAGCTCAGCGCGGGAATTTCACTCATTCAAACGTGCCGTGACACTGCGCCGGCAAAACCTTCGTAAATGTCAAGTCACGTAAATCAATTTGCATAAGTTGAACAGGCGCAGCTCTGAACTTCCCATTATGTAACAGTGCGCCAGCAAAATGACATTTCTAAAGGAAAAAAAAAAGGCATTTAAAAGCACCTGCGGCTATAATGAATTGTCGGCTCCCGTCAATATAGAGAAAAGTCATTGATAGCTAGACTCCTTCCTTTCTGCTTACAGAAATACACCACATGCAACCACTGGGAAAACTCCAGCTGAACTCCTTCTGGGTCCGCAGCCATGGACTGTTTTGGACATGCTCCACCCTCAAACATTCCAGAAACATGTACTGCAGTCCCAAGACAACATGGTCAAACACGATGAGTTCCCCCGATTCACAGCCCAACAAAAGGTATGGGCCCGATCTTATGGGGCTTTCAACACCCATTGGCTTCCTGCTGTCATTGCAGAGACTTTGGGACCGAAGATGTATAGGGTCTGCCTGGAAGATGGTTCCATTTGCAGACGGCATGCAGACCAACTGCGTCCTTGTTCTCAACTGCCCGAATCCCTGATGCCGGCTGAACCACCAGTGTCTCAAGGATTTCCTCCCAGCGGATCAGGATGCACTGAGACTGATGATTTGGGGGACTCTGAACTTTTGAACTCAGCTCCAACAGAGCCCTCTAGCCCTGGTCCGAAGGTCTGTTCACCTTCTGAGTTAGTGAATCCCTTCTTGATCCCGTCGGTGGCCACTCCGGCCAGACCTGTTTCCTCCGGTCTCGAGTCGCTGGGGGCCTGCCCTCAACGACACTGTCACCCTCCTGACCGGTTTCAGCTGCAAGACCGATTACGAGACTTTCGACTGGGCCGCCGAAAGTGATTCGATGCCATTTTAATCCCGCAGCTGTCCCTGGAAGCTTGGTCTCACATCTGGATGCAGGACAAGTCCTGTGAATCTCCTGTATTTGGAGGACTGTTATTGGACAGTTACAGTGGGGCAAAAAAGTATTTAGTCAGCCACCAATTGTGCAAGTTCTCCCACTTAAAAAGATGAGAGAAGCCTATAATTGTCATCATAGGTATACCTCAACTATGAGAGACAAAGTGTGGAAACAAATCCAGACAATCACATTGTCTGATTTGTAAAGATTTTTTTTGCAAATTATGGTGGAAAATAAGTATTTGGTCACATACAAACAAGCAAGATTTCTGGCTCTCACAGAACTGTATCTTCTTCTTTAAGTGGCTACTCTGTCCTCCACTCATTACCTGTATTAATGGCACCTGTTTGAACTTGTTATCAGTATAAAAGACACCTGTCCACAACCTCAAACAGTCACACTCCAAACTCCACTACGATGAAGACCAAAGAGCTGTTGAAGGACACCAGAAACCAAATTGTAGACCTGCACCAGGCTGGGAAGACTGAATCTGCAATAGGCAAGCAGCTTGGTGTGAAGAAATCAACTGTGGGAGCAATAATTAGAAAATGGAAGACATACAAGACCACAGATAATCTCCCTCGATCTGGGTCTCCACGCAAGATCTCACCCCGTGGGGTCAAAATGATCACAAGAACGGTGAGCAAAAATCCCAGAACCACACGGGGGGACCTAGTGAATGACCTCCAGAGAGCTGGGACCAACATAACAAAGGCTACCATCAGTAACACACTACGCCGCCAGGGACTCAGATCCTGCAGTGCCAGACGTGTCCCCCTGCTTAAGCCAGTACATGTCCGGGCCCGTCTGAGGTTTGCTAGAGAGCATTTGGATGATCCAGAAGAGGATTGGGAGAATGTCATATGGTCAGATGAAACCAAAGTTGAACTGTTTGGTAGAAACACAACTCGTCGTGTTTGGAGGAGAGAGAATGCTGAGTTGCAACCAAAGAACACCATACCTACTGTGAAGTATGGGGGTGGCAACATCATGCTTTGGGGCTGTTTCTCTGCAAAGGGAACAGGACGACTGATCCGTGTACATGAAGGAATGAATGGGGCCATGTATCGTGAGATTTTGAGTGCAAACCTCTTCCCCTCAGCATGGGCATTGAAGATGAAATGTGGCTGGGTCTTTCAGCATGACAATGATCCCAAACACACCGCCCGGGCAACGAAGTAGTGGCTTGGTAAGAAGCATTTCAAGGTCCTGGAGTGGCCTAGCCAGTCTCTAGATCTCAACCCCATAGAAAACCTTTGGAGGGAGTTGAAAGTCCGTGTTGCCCAGCGACAGCCCCAAAACATCACTTTCTTTTTCGTACATCACGGGACACAGAGCGACTTAGTCATTACTAATGGGTTATATAGATTACCTTCAGGTGTTGGCACTGGCCAATTCCAAACCGGAAGTACCCTCCCCTATATAAGCCCCTCCCACCCGGGAGCACCTCAGTTTTTTGCCAGTGTCTAAGGTGTTGGCCAAAGAGTAACATGTGTTTTCACTGGGCTTGCGTACAGGTTCTTTTGGGCCTTAGTAAGCTGTTCCGGATCCCACCAAAAAAGCTTCATAGCTAAACGGTCGGTACCCGGGCCTTGCAGCAGAAGAGCAAGGTTTTGCCTGTAATGCTTCTCTTAGGAGGGCTGGACCCTGGGATCCAGAGCTCTGGTCATACCCACGACCAAGATGTTGTCTGTGCAGGGTGCTATACAGGTCCAGGGGAGTGGAATCCTTGGGAACCCGGTCCCTGAAGGTTTAATTACAATGCCTGCCGTGATAGGTGAAGTTTGGACTTCTGTGGACCAAACAAAGTCCTGCGGCGGGGATCAGGTAAGTGGGGGCCCCCAGGAACTTGGTTCTATTGGGGGACCCCCAAGCCTAATTTGTCTTTCTGTCTGTTACCTAACGGTATTCCCGCTAAATATCTGTGTTTGCCTGTAACTACTGAAAATGTAAAATTTTAATAGTAGTCAAGAAAAGAAAAAAAAGGGGACCGCGGTACCTGTGTTAAACCACTAGAGGTCGCTGTAGTCCATTTTTCTTGTCATGTGGATCTTTGGTTTTCTCAAGTCAAAAGATCCAGGCAGCTGGTAAGTTTCTCTGTGGGAATCCACTTCCTCTGCCCTGTTGCTGCGCTCATCCACCGCACAGGCCCTCCGGCAAAAAGGGCCCTGGCTCCTAGTCCCCTGTTTGATTTCGAAAAGGGCGCCAATGGCGCACGGGCGCGCGCGCGGGCGCGTGCACGCGCCTCCTATGAAAAAAAAGGGGCGGGGCGGGTGGATGACGCTCGATGCGCGCCGCGGCGCTTCTGCGCATGTGCGGGCGTCCCAGCATAGTTAAAAGACACAGTACAAGTGTCAGCTGGATGCAAACAGAGCTAGCAACAAACAGTGGCACACAGAGGCGGTTGATGCAGGCATCCCCATAGAAAGGCACTTTAGTGGACACCAGCTGGTATATAGCAGCACCTGTGTTAGATTATTACCAGCAAAATTGGTGTATGACGACGGGAATACCTCAGCTTTGTGCTTAAAGGATATGTCGTCCAGACGCTCCGGAAATAGATCTTCCAGGAAGCCAAAGGGGTCTCCATCGGGCTCTGAGGATATTGGGCATGCTTGTACTGCACCAATCTCCCCTGAGAATTCAGAGGTCAGTACCCGTAGAAACCCCGCAGGAATGCCTGGTGCTGCGGCTGTCCCCAGTCCACCTGCTCCTGTATATATAACAGAGGAGGTTTTATCCTCAACTCTGGGAGGATTGGAAGAGAGATTAACAGCATTGATCGCTGCTTCCCTGTCTCAGGAAAAGCGCGTCCGATCTCCGTCTCCTCCTTCAGAGTGCCTGTTAGTGGAGGAACAGCCCCACACAGAGATCGACCTACCTGAAGGGGATCAGGATGAGGTTGATTCAGTTATGGAGGAATCAACAGTGGAAGAACCTTTCTCAGCATCTCAGGCTGAAAGATTATGGGTTCAGTCTCTGACTAATATGGTCCGATCAGCATTTAAAATGCCTCTGGCGGAACCACCATCCACTACGGTTTCCTCGCTGGGGTCGCTAAAAGCTCCCCCAGGCTGTCTGTTCCTTCCCAATCCACCCTTTATTAGAAGGGCTTATTTACCAGGATTGGGAGCATCCTGATAAAATATTTGCTCCCCCCAAGAGATTTCCGGTGATCTATCCCATGGAGGATAAGTTCATAAAAAAATGGAGGGTCCCTACAGTGGACGCAGCCATCTCTTCTGTTAACAAATCACTGACATGTCCAGTAGATAATGTTCCAATGTCAAAGACCCAATAGATAAAAAATTGGAGTCTTTACTAAAATCTGCTTTCTCTACAGCAAGCATGGTGACACAACCTGCGGTAGCAGCGATTGGAGTCTGCCAAGCAGTGAAAGATCAGTTGAAACAAGTCTTAAGGGACTTACCAGATCAGCAGGCTCTTGCCCTTGCTGACCCGCCTAGAGCCTTGTGTTTTGCGGTGGACGCCATAAAGGATACAATCCAACAGGCCTCCCGCTTTACGCTGTCTATAGTACAGGCTTCTGTGGCTCAAAAACTGGTCTGCTGAAGCTCCCTGTAAAAAACTGCTGGTTAGCTTCCCATTTCATGGAGAACGCTTATTTGGAGAAGATCTGGACAAATATATCCAGAAAATTTCTGCCGGTAAAAGTTCACTCTTACCGGTTAAGAACAAGGGTAGAAGTCCTTCTTTTAAGAGGCCTACTTCTCCAGTCCCTGGCACATCGGCTGTGAAACAGTTCCGACGGCCTCCACGGTCAAATCCAGGGGGCAGAAATCAGGGACAATCACAGGGTATCAAGAGACCCTGGGTCAAGAGAGGTACAAAACCTCCCCCTAAGTCATGAAGGGTTGCCCCCACTCAGTCGGGTGAGGGGAAGACTTCAGTTGTTCACAGAGACCTGGCGGGACACCATCAGAGATGGGTGATCCCCGCAGTAAGTCTGGGATACAGGCTGGAGTTAAAAGACATTCCTCCTGCCCATTTTATAAAGTTCAAACGTGCCAAGCGATCCCCAGAAGAGTGGATCCCTCCTTCTGGCACTAGAGCAACTATTGCCCCAAGGGTAATCATGAAGGTTCCCTTGAAAGAAAACGGGTTCGGGTTTTACTCGAACCTTGTCACAGTCCCCAAACCAAATGGGGACGTGAGGCCCATATTAAATCTAAAAGGGCTAAACAAGTTCCTACATATCAGGACTTTTTTCGGATGGAGTCGATCCGATCGGTGGCCACCGCCCTACAAGGGCAGGAATGGTTAGCCTCGATCGACATAAGGGATGCTTATTTGCATATTCCCATCTGTCCGGCCCACCAGAAAATTCTACGCCTTGCAGTAGAAGGGCGCCATTTTCAGTTCAGAGCCTTACCTTTCGGTCTGGCCACGGCACCACGAGTGTTCACAAAAATTCTGGCCCTACGATTGGCCAAACTAGGAACACAAGGTGTAACGATAATGGCATATCTAGACGACTTGTTGCTGATAGACCACTCAGTGAAAAAAACTAGAAGTGGTCGTTCACAAGATAATCAAGTATCTGGAATCTCACGGTTGCATTATCAACCGAGACAAGTCAGCCCTAAAACCAGTCAAAAGCCTGGAATACTTGGGGGCTAAGACTGGATTCAAATCAGAGAAAGATTTTCTTACCTCCAGAGAAGGTGTCGTCTTTGAAAGATTTGACCCACTTAGTGGGTACAAAAAAGAAAAACCATCCATACGCCTGTGTATAAGGCTGCTGGGAAAAATGGTGGCTTCATTCGAAGCGGTACCCTACGGTCAATTCCATTCAAGGAACTTGCAGAGGGCCATACTGTCAGCCTGGAACAAAAAAGTTCAGGCTTTAGACTTACCAATGTCCCTGTCCCCTTCCGTTCGCAAGAGCCTCCATTGGTGGTTGGTGCCCCAGAATCTGGGAAGGGAAACCCTTCAGTCCGGTTTCTTGGAAGGTGGTCACTACAGTTGCCAGCCTCATAGGCTGGGGGGCAGTACTGGAGCAATGGTCTCTCCAGGGCAAGTGGTCAGAAGCAGAGAAGGCCCTGCCCACCAATCTCTTAGAGATACGAGCAGCCCGGTATGCCCTAGTAGCATGGACATCCAAACTCCAAGGGTCACCTGTCAGAATTCAATCAGACAATGCCACAGCAGTGGCATATATCAATCTCCAGGGTGGCACCAGGAGTCGTGCAGCCCAGAGGGAAGCGAAATGCATCCTGGAATGGGCAGAAAGGTATGTCACAGCCATATCCGCGGTTTTCATCCCAGGAGTGGAAAATTGGAGAGCGGACTTTTTTAAGTCGCCAGCAATTATGCCCGGGGGAATGGTCTCTTCACCCCGAGGTTTTCCAGGCAATATGCCAGCGGTGGGGAACACCGGATGTAGATCTGCTAGCATCCAGATTCAACGCAAAGGTGGACAGATTTGTGTCTCGCACAAAGGATCCCCTAGCTTGCGGTTCGGATGCCCTAGTGTTCCCTTGGGATCAGTTCAAGCTGATATATGCATTCCCACCGCGATTAATCCGCAGAATCAGGGTAGAAAAGAAACCAGTGATTCTGGTGGCTCCAGCGGGGCCCCGAAGGGCATGGTACGCGGAGATTGTAAAAATGTCAGTGGGAAGTCCTTGGACCCTCCCACATCGTCCGGACCTGCTTTCGCAAGGACCGATATACTACCCTTCCTTACCAGCCCTAGGTTGACGGCCTGGCTATAGAAGCCCACATTCTAAAAAAGAGAGGGCTCTCTAATCCTGTGGTATCTACCATGATCAATGCCAGGAAGCCGGTATCCAGGCAGATCTATTATAGGATCTAGAAGGCGTACATCACGTGGGGTGAGGCCAGGAAATGGCATCCACATAAGTACGTAATAGGTAGGATTCTGGACTTCCTACAGTGGGCTGTACATAGGAAGCTTGCCTTGAGTACTATCAAGGGTCAGACGGCCTTGTCAATATTTTTTTTTCAAAGGCCCTTGGCTTTGCATTCATTAATCAAAGCTTTCATACAAGGAGTGATGCGTATTAGCCCTCCGGTTAGTATTCCCATATGTCCATGGGACTTAAACCTGGTTCTGTCGGTTCTACAGAAACAACCATTTGAACCATTGCGGCACATTTTCTTGGTTCTTTTCACCAGGAAATTGATTTTCTTAGTAGCCATTTGTTCGGCTAAAAGAGTATCGGAATTAGCCGCCTTGTCCTGTAAGGAGCCATATCTGGTTATCCATAAGAACAGAGTAGTATTACGTCCTCATCCAGCCTTCTTCCTAAGGTGGTATCGAGGTTCCATTTGAACCAAGATGTGGTTCTTCCTTCCTTTTTCCCCAAACCTACTTCGGTAGAGGAAAAGTTATTGCATTCTTTGGATGTAGTAAGAGCAGTTAAAGCTTATCTTAAAGCCACTGCTCAGATTCGCAGAACGGATACTTTGTTTATTCTGCCGGAAGGCCCTAGAAAGGGTCAGGCAGCATCAAAAATCTACTTTAGCCAAGTGGATTCGACAGGTCATAATACAAGCCTATGGCTTGAAAAGGAGACCGCCTCCGTTCAAAGTTAGGGCGCACTCCACAAGAGCAGTTGGAACTTCATGGGCAGTGCATCACCAAGCCTCCCTGGCTCAAATCTGTAAGGCCACAACATGGTCCTTAGTACACACGTTTACTAGGTTCTACCAGGTAGACGTTAGAAGTCAGGAGGATGTCGCCTTTGGGCGCAGTGTGTTGCAGGCCGCAAAAGAGCCTCATGCCTGATGGCGCCCAGCTTATGTATCCCTCCCCTCATTTGGCATTGCTTTGGGACGTCCCATTAGTAATGACTAAGTCGCTCTGTGTCCCGTGATGTACGAAAAAGAAAAAGGGATTTTTATAACAGCTTACCTGTAAAATCCTTTTCTTGGAGTACATCACGGGACACAGAGCTCCCACCCCTCTTTTTGGGACACTTATTGCTTGGCTACAAAACTGAGGTGCTCCCGGGTGGGAGGGGCTTATATAGGGGAGGGTACTTCCGGTTTGGAATTGGCCAGTGCCAACACCTGAAGGTAATCTATATAACCCATTAGTAATGACTAAGTCGCTCTGTGTCCCGTGATGTACTCCAAGAAAAGGATTTTACAGGTAAGCTGTTATAAAAATCCCTTTATTCTAGAGGAGATCTGCATGGAGGAATGGGCCAACATACCAGCAACAGTGTGTGGCAACCTTGTGAAGATTTACAGAAAATGTTTGACCTCTGTCATTGCCAACAAAGGATATATAACAAAGTTTTGAGATGAACTTTTGATATTGACCAAATACTTATTTTCCACCATAATTTGCAAAAAAAATTATTTCCAAATCAGACAATGTGATTGTCTGGATTTGTTTCCACATTTTGTCTCTCATAGTTGAGGTATACCTATGATGACAATTACAGGCCTCTCTCATCTTTTTAAGTGGGAGAACTTGCACAATTGGTGGCTGACTAAATACTTTTTTGCCCCACTGTATTCGTTAATGTTTTGTGCCTTTCTCGTTTTGTTGCGGTTTTTTTTTGTTTTGTTTTTAGGGATTGATGGAAGGTGTTATACCTGAAGGGTTCCACATGTACTGTCACTTTAAGGCTGGCTCCACCCAGGAGTGATGACAAGGGTCAAGGAGCATGGTAGCCATCTTAGAGCACATGTAAGGAAGCATAATAATTGTAGCGCCCTGCTCCCAATGAGTGGGCGCTATGTGGTAAAATTAGAGTTGTCTGAGCAATAGTTTGGCTCAGAAGGATTGTGTTTCAAATTGTACTCTGTTTCAGTTCGGCTGGCTGCGTGATTTTCCTCCTGACGGTGGGTGTTGTCACCACTGTTCAGGATAGGAAAGGCAACAGGCTGGACGCATTGGGTATCTCTTTACCAGCAGCGGCTCAAGGGCGTGGTCAACCCGCTGTGCATGCTGGGAGGGGTTACTTAAGTGAGAGACGCCATTAGTGGGGAGGAGTGGAGAGTTGGGGGTCGTTCGTCGGTGGTGGCCACCACCCGCCCGATCCCGACCTGAGGGCTCTCATGGCCTCAGGGAAGTGCTGACAGTTTCCGCCTCAGGGCCATGTTGGCCTGAGGCTCTGTTACTGAAGAGTAGGCCCAGGAGTTACTGGGGGCCTACTGATCCAGGGATGATCCTGTGTCACCTTGCCTGCTGGAAGGGACCAAGCAATTGAGGACTCAATTGAAGGATGCATCAGGGTCATAATCTACCTCACAGTGCTGCTGGAATGGCTGGAAGATGCTGGCACTAAGAGCTGTGTTCTTAATTCAGAAGGTAACCCAGGGAAGGGTTACACCAAGTCTGTGGCAGAGACTGTTCTATTTACACCAAGTCTGTGGCAGAGACTGTTCTATTTACACCAAGGCTGTGGCAGAGACTGTTCTATTCGCACCAAGTGTGTGGCAGAGACTGTTCTATTTGCACCAGGTCTGTGGCAGAGACTATAGGTGATCGAGCTATACATCGGTTGCTAGGCCAGTGAGATTGGGCCTATCCGCTGTTTGCTGAGTCCAACGTGGAGACAGTTGTTCCTCTGGACCTAGGAAAATTCCTGTAATCCGCAACTAAGGTACTTGAGTCCTCCCCATCCCTTCCACCCTCTCTGAACTTTATTCAATAAAACCCTTGAAAGAGACTTTGGGGCTGATTTACGAAACGTTTGCGCCATGAGTATCGGCGCATCTGCGCGCGCAACGGCTGTTTTGGTATTTACAAAACATTTGCGCCGGTAGAGCAGCGCTATTCCCTATTTACTATAGTGTTCTCGGCGCACGGGAGGAGACGCTCAGTGCGCCACTATGGACCTGGCGCATGGCATCTTAAAATCTAAATATAAAGAAGCTGGAAGTGCCAATATAATGGGGGTGACATGGGGTGATGTGAGGAAGTGTAGTGGCACCTGCCCAAGTAACAAATATGCCCAAAATAGAGTGAGAAAGTAACTTTTTCAGAACCAGCCCGCTGCGCCGGCAATTAGGTTTAGAACTGCGAGAGGTTTTTTTGAGCTCAGCGCGGGAATTTCACTCATTCAAACGTGCCGTGACACTGCGCCGGCAAAACCTTCGTAAATGTCAAGTCACGTAAATCAATTTGCATAAGTTGAACAGGCGCAGCTCTGAACTTCCCATTATATAACAGTGCGCCAGCAAAATGACATTTCTAAAGGAAAAAAAAAGGCATTTAAAAGCACCTGCGGCTATAATGAATTGTCGGCTCCCGTCAATATAGAGAAAAGTCATTGATAAAAATAAAAAAAAAGTGTGGGGTCCCCCCAAATTCCATTACCAGGCCCTTCAGGTCTGGTATGGATTTTAAGGGGAACTCCCACGCCAAACTTAAAAAAAAATAGCGTGGGGGTCCTCCTAAAAATCCACACCAGACCCTTTATCCGAGCACGCAAGCTGGCAGGCCGCAGGAAAAGAGGGGGGGATGAGAGAGCGGCCCCCCTCCCTCCTAAACCGTACCAGGCCACATGCCCTCAACATGGGGAGGATGTCCCCATGTTGATGGGGACAAGGGCCTCATGCCCACAACCCTTGCCCGGTGGTTGTGGGGGTCTGCGGGCGCGGGGTTTATCGGAGTCTGGAAGACCCCTTTAACAAAGGGGACCCCCAGATGCCAGCCCCCCCTGTGTGAAAAGGTAATGGGGTACAAATGTACCCCTACCATTTCACAAAGAAAAATGTCAAAAATGTTAAAAATAACAATTCCTTTATTAATGTCTTCTCTTTTCTTCCATCTTCTTCCTTCTTCTTCTTCCACCTTCTTCTTTTCTCCATTCAGGTTTCTTCCTCCATCTTGTTCTTTATCTTCCTCTTCATCTTCATCTTCCTTCTTCCTTCGGTGTTCTCGTCTGCATCTTGCTCCGGCTTCTTGTCCTCTTCTTCTTTCCCCGGCCGCTCCGTTTGAATTTGAGGTTCCCGCTGTGTGACGCTTCAGTTCTTCAGTTCTCCTTTGGGTCCACTGCCACCCGGTGGCCCCGCCCCCCTTTTACACCACGGGGAAAGTCCCCGTGAAATCCATGTGCGTCAGAGGGGGGCGGGGTCACCGGGTGGCAGCGGACCCAGAGGAGAAAAGAAGAAGCTGGAAGAAGAAGATGGAAGAAGAAGGTGGAAGAAGATGGAAGAAAGGAGAAGACATTAATAAAGGAATTGTCAAAAACCGGCTATTGTCATTTTTAACATTTTTGACACTTTTTTTGTGAAATGGTAGGGGTACATTTGTACCCCATTACCATTTCACACAGGGGGGGGATCTGGGGGTCCCCTTTGTTAAAGGGGTCATCCAGTTTCAGATAAGCCCCCCGCCTGCAGACCCCCACAACCACTGGCAAGGGTTGTCGGGATGAGGCCCTTGTCCCCATCAACATGGGGACATCCTCCCCATGTTGAGGGCATGTGGCCTGGTACGGTTCAGGAGGGAGGGGGGGCGCTCTCTTGTCCCCCCCTCTTTTCTTGCGGCCTGCCAGGTTGCATGCTCGGCTAAGGGTCTGGTGTGGATTTTTAGGGGGACCCCCACGCTATTTTTTTTTTAAGTTTGGTGTGGGGGTCCCCTCAAAATCCATACCAGACCTGAAGGGCCTGGTACGGATTTTGTGGGGAACCCCCACGCTATTTTTTTTTTATTTGGTGCGGAGTTCCCCTTAATATCCATACCAGACCTGAAGGGCCTGGTAATGGAATTTGGGGGACCCCACGCATTTTGTTTTTTATAAAGACTTTCAATTACTTTTATCTGTATTGACGGGAACCAACAATTCATTACAGCCGGGGTACTTTTAAATGACTATTATTTTACTTTAGAAATGTCATTTTGCTCTCGAACTGTTATAAACATGGAAAACATGCGCTACTTTACAGGCATACTATAGACACCCCCCAGGTATGATATTTAGGGCCAGTTCACACCGGATGCAGTGCAGTGCGTTTTTTTGATGCATGAAAAATGCAAAGAAAGTTGATCACATTAATGCCAATGGCATAGTTCACACCACTGCAGTCCGTTCCAGTGCGTTTCAGAAAGGAAAAAAAAATCGGTCATGCTGCATTTTTTAGGTACAGAACTGTACTGGACCGCAGTAAAACACATCAAAACCGCAACGGAACATACCAAAAACGCACTGGAATGCACCGGAACGCACCTAAATGCACCAAAGATGCACTGCAACACACTTGTCCTAAGTGAAAAGAGGGGGAAAAAAACACTGGACTGCATCAAAAACGCATCAAAAATGCACTGGAACATGTCAAAAACGTGCATGCAGCAAAGCACCTGGAACGCATCCAGACTGCGTTTCTATGGTGTAGACTAGGCCCAGTTCACACCATAGAAACGCAATCCGGATGCGTTCCAGGTGCTTTTTTGCATGCACGTTTTTAATGCGTTCCAGTGCATTTTTGGTACGTTTTGATGCAGTCCAGTGCTTTTTTTTCACCCCTCTTTTTTATTAACCATAGATAAGGACAAGTGTGTTCCAGTGCGTTTTTGGTGCATTTAGGTGTGTTCCTGTGCGTTCCAGTGTGTTTATGATGTGTTTTGCTGCGTTCCAGTACAGTCCAGTGCAGGTAAAATGCAGCATGTTCTACTTTTTAGGTGGAACTGGAACGCACTGGAACAAACACTCCCATTTAGAACCATATAACCAACTTTCCATGCATTTTTGATGCATAAAAAATGCAATAGACTGCATGTGTTGTGAAATGTCCCTTAGGGTGGGACCTGGGCCCCCATTTTAAGGCCAATAACTAGAAGATAAGCCAGCCAAGTGGGGACTAGCAAAATTAACAAGTCAGTTCCCATAGACTGCAATGGTATTTGTTGGTGGGGGGGTGTGTTTGTCCCATCTCTAATTTTGTAGCATGCTGGATGATGTGCTTAATTTTGGACATGAGGGGGGGGGGGTTCTGCTAGCTGCATTTGTGTTGGTCTGAGCATGCCCAGGCAGTTAGTTTTTTTTTTTTTTGGTGCTTTTTGTGTGTAAACAGCACCTAGATATTTCTGGGCATGCTCAGAGAGTGTTTTTATAGGTTAGTAATTGAAGGACATCCTTAACAGGTGTACCCACTTTGAAGTTCAGTCTCTACATTGAGTGAACTTGCATTTTGGGTGTTTCATGGACTGTGCATGTGTTTTCAATTGCCTCATTAGCACACAAACCTATGTTATATAAAGCTTGCAGATAGCATCCTCTCCCTTGCCCTGAAAATAAGCGTGTGTGTGACAAAAAGTAAATTTTGATGTCCTTATCAAGTTTGTAACACATGTATTTTATTTGTTATGTCTTTGCAAAACAGGTGTTTGTTTTACTTTTGTTGATTGTATTTTTTTGTGTGGGGGAAATGTTCCCCTGAAATAATTTTGATGTTGTTAATGTATGTTGTTTGTTCACTTTGATTTAATTGTCTGTGCTGCATTATTTTGCCAAATCTTTCTCAAGATGTTGTGAGTCTGTGACTAATGTTTCAAATTGACCATGTTTTTTATTTTGGCTTCCCTTTGTTTTGTTGACCAATAAAATTTGATGCAAAGTTTTGATGTTTGTTTTGTGTTTTCTTTGCAACAAATGTGACAGCTGATTGGCATGTCAAAACAAAACAGGTGTGATTTGTCTACCCTGGTGCCTTCATGCTAGCATATGCATGTATTGTGTGCTGTAGGGATGAGCTCGGTGTTCGAGTCGAACATACGTTCGACTCGAACATCGGCTGTTCGATCGTTCGACGAAGATCGAACGATTTGGGCCGTTCGCGCCTAATTCGAGTGATGCGAACGGCCCACAATGCACTACGCCATCGCAGTGTCATCCAGGCGCTGTGATTGGCCAAGCATGCACTGTGACCCCGCATGCTTGGCCAATCACAGCGCCGGCAGCGAGGAGAGCAATGATTGGCCACAGGCAGGATGCCTGTGGCCAATTATTGCTGAGGGTGTTTAGTACACGCCCCACACTATAAAAGGCCGCCAGCACGGCGGCCTAGTGTAGTGTGTTCCGGAGCAGGGAAAGAGAAGCATAGGCAGGGACAGTGACATTTTTTTTTCTTGCTTAACCTGGATTCCTTTAGTTTAGGGAAAGAGAAGGATAGGTAGGGAGAGTGTCAGTGTGTTTTACTGTGCGAATCCTTGTTTCTAGGGACAGGGAAGGACAGTGAGGGAAATTCTCCTTGTGCTATAGTGTGCTAAAGCATTGATCATCAACCATCTTTAAAAAATCATTTTTTCTAGGGACAGAAAACTATAGGTAGGGAGAGTGTCAGTGTGTTTTACTGTGATAATCCTTGTTTCTAGGGACAGGGAAGGACAGTGAGGGAAATTCTCCTTGTGCTATAGTGTGCTAAAGCATTGATCATCAACCATCTTTAAAAAAACATTTTTTCTAGGGACAGAAAACTATAGGTAGGAAGAGTGTCAGTTTCCTTCACTGTGATAATCCTTGTTTCTAGGGACAGGGAAGGACAGTGAGGGAAATTCTCCTTGTGCTATAGTGTGCTAAAGCATTGATCATCAACCGTCTTTAAAAAAACATTTTTTCTAGGGACAGAAAACTATAGGTAGGAAGAGTGTCAGTTTCTTTCACTGTGATAATCCTTGTTTCTAGGGACAGGGAAGGACAGTGAGGGAAATTCTCCTTGTGCTATAGTGTGCTAAAGCATTGATCATCAACCGTCTTTAAAAAAACATTTTTTCTAGGGACAGAAAACTATAGGTAGGAAGAGTGTCAGTTTCTTTCACTGTGATAATCCTTGTTTCTAGGGACAGGGAAGGACAGTGAGGGAAATTCTCCTTGTGCTATAGTGTGCTAAAGCATTGATCATCAACCGTCTTTAAAAAAACATTTTTTCTAGGGACAGAAAACTATAGGTAGGAAGAGTGTCAGTTTCTTTCACTGTGATAATCCTTGTTTCTAGGGACAGGGAAGGACAGTGAGGGAAATTCTCCTTGTGCTATAGTGTGCTAAAGCATTGATCATCAACCGTCTTTAAAAAAACATTTTTTCTAGGGACAGAAAACTATAGGTAGGAAGAGTGTCAGTTTCTTTCACTGTGATAATCCTTGTTTCTAGGGACAGGGAAGGACAGTGAGGGAAATTCTCCTTGTGCTATAGTGTGCTAAAGCATTGATCATCAACCGTCTTTAAAAAAACATTTTTTCTAGGGACAGAAAACTATAGGTAGGAAGAGTGTCAGTTTCTTTCACTGTGATAATCCTTGTTTCTAGGGACAGGGAAGGACAGTGAGGGAAATTCTCCTTGTGCTATAGTGTGCTAAAGCATTGATCATCAACCATCTTTAAAAAAACATTTTTTCTAGGGACAGAAAACTATAGGTAGGAAAAGTGTCAGTTTCTTTCACTGTGATAATCCTTGTTTCTAGGGACAGGGAAGGACAGTGAGGGAAATTCTCCTTGTGCTACAGTGTGCTAAAGCATTGATCCTCAACCATCTTTAAAAAAACATTTTTTCTAGGGACAGAAAACTATAGGTAGGAAGAGTGTCAGTTTCTTTCACTGTAATAATCCTTGTTTCTAGGGACAGGGAAGGACAGTGAGGGAAATTCTCCTTGTGCTGTAGTGTGCTAAAGCATTGATCATCAACCATCTTTAAAAAAACATTTTTTCTAGGGACAGAAAACTATAGGTAGGAAGAGTGTCAGTTTCTTTCACTGTGATAATCCTTGTTTCTAGGGACAGGGAAGGACAGTGAGGGAAATTCTACTTGTGCTATAGTGTGCTAAAGCATTGATCATCAATCTGCTTTAAAAAAACATTTTTTCTAGGGACAGAAAACTATAGGTAGGAAGAGTGTCAGTTTCTTTCACTGTGATAATCCTTGTTTCTAGGGACAGGGAAGGACAGTGAGGGAAATTCTCCTTGTGCTATAGTGTGCTAAAGCATTGATCATCAACCGTCTTTAAAAAAACATTTTTTCTAGGGACAGAAAACTATAGGTAGGAAGAGTGTCAGTTTCTTTCACTGTGATAATCCTTGTTTCTAGGGACAGGGAAGGACAGTGAGGGAAATTCTACTTGTGCTATAGTGTGCTAAAGCATTGATCATCAATCAGCTTTAAAAAAACATTTTTTCTAGGGACAGAAAACTATAGGTAGGAAGAGTGTCAGTTTCTTTCACTGTGATAATCCTTGTTTCTAGGGACAGGGAAGGACAGTGAGGGAAATTCTACTTGTGCTATAGTGTGCTAAAGCATTGATCATCAATCAGCTTTAAAAAAACATTTTTTCTAGGGACAGAAAACTATAGGTAGGAAGAGTGTCAGTTTCTTTCACTGTGATAATCCTTGTTTCTAGGGACAGGGAAGGACAGTGAGGGAAATTCTCCTTGTGCTATAGTGTGCTAAAGCATTGATCATCAACCATCTTTAAAAAAACATTTTTTCTAGGGACAGAAAACTATAGGTAGGAAGAGTGTCAGTTTCTTTCACTGTGATAATCCTTGTTTCTAGGGACAGGGAAGGACAGTGAGGGAAATTCTCCTTGTGCTATAGTGTGCTAAAGCATTGATCATCAACCATCTTTAAAAAATCATTTTTTCTAGGGACAGAAAACTATAGGTAGGAAGAGTGTCAGTTTCTTTCACTGTGATAATCCTTGTTTCTAGGGACAGGGAAGGACAGTGAGGGAAATTCTACTTGTGCTATAGTGTGCTAAAGCATTGATCATCAATCAGCTTTAAAAAAACATTTTTTCTAGGGACAGAAACTATAGGTAGGAAGAGTGTCAGTTTCTTTCACTGTGATAATCCTTGTTTCTAGGGACAGGGAAGGACAGTGAGGGAAATTCTCCTTGTGCTATAGTGTGCTAAAGCATTGATCATCAACCGTCTTTAAAAAAACATTTTTTCTAGGGACAGAAAACTATAGGTAGGAAGAGTGTCAGTTTCTTTCACTGTGATAATCCTTGTTTCTAGGGACAGGGAAGGACAGTGAGGGAAATTCTCCTTGTGCTATAGTGTGCTAAAGCATTGATCATCAACCGTCTTTAAAAAAAAAATTTTTCTAGGGACAGAAAACTATAGGTAGGAAGAGTGTCAGTTTCTTTCACTGTGATAATCCTTGTTTCTAGGGACAGGGAAGGACAGTGAGGGAAATTCTCCTTGTGCTATAGTGTGCTAAAGCATTGATCATCAACCGTCTTTAAAAAAACATTTTTTCTAGGGACAGAAAACTATAGGTAGGAAGAGTGTCAGTTTCTTTCACTGTGATAATCCTTGTTTCTAGGGACAGGGAAGGACAGTGAGGGAAATTCTACTTGTGCTATAGTGTGCTAAAGCATTGATCATCAATCAGCTTTAAAAAAACATTTTTTCTAGGGACAGAAAACTATAGGTAGGAAGAGTGTCAGTTTCTTTCACTGTGATAATCCTTGTTTCTAGGGACAGGGAAGGACAGTGAGGGAAATTCTCCTTGTGCTATAGTGTGCTAAAGCATTGATCATCAACCGTCTTTAAAAAAACATTTTTTCTAGGGACAGAAAACTATAGGTAGGAAGAGTGTCAGTTTCTTTCACTGTGATAATCCTTGTTTCTAGGGACAGGGAAGGACAGTGAGGGAAATTCTCCTTGTGCTATAGTGTGCTAAAGCATTGATCATCAACCGTCTTTAAAAAAACATTTTTTCTAGGGACAGAAAACTATAGGTAGGAAGAGTGTCAGTTTCTTTCACTGTGATAATCCTTGTTTCTAGGGACAGGGAAGGACAGTGAGGGAAATTCTCCTTGTGCTATAGTGTGCTAAAGCATTGATCATCAACCGTCTTTAAAAAAACATTTTTTCTAGGGACAGAAAACTATAGGTAGGAAGAGTGTCAGTTTCTTTCACTGTGATAATCCTTGTTTCTAGGGACAGGGAAGGACAGTGAGGGACATTCTCCTTGTGCTATACTGTGCTAAAGCATTCCTCATCAACCAGCTTTGAAATCCTTGTTTTTTGGACAGTCAGGGAAATTGTCGTTGTGCTATTCTGTGCAAAAGCAATCATCCTCAACCATATTTAGAAATCCTTAAGTAAAGGGACAGAGAAGGACACCTGAAGGTAGCCCTTATTGCTTTTTTCCCATCTCCCTGCAGGCCATCTATTAGAATGTCTGGAAGGCAAACAAGGAGAGGCAGACAGTCAGGAGGCAATAAAAGAGGGCAAGCAGGCTCTGTGTCTGGGGGCAACTGTGCTGGTCGTGGACGCGGTGCATTGTCATCAGCACATGGCCATGGGACACGCTTGTCCTTCTTTTCGGCAGCTGGACATGTTGAGCCACATCATGCCGAAGACTTGGTAGAGTGGATGACCAAGCCCTCCTCCTCCTCCTCCTCATCCTCTCTCACCCAGGCTCAGGGTACTGGCAAAGCAGCTGCCAAAGCGTCCTCTTCCCTGGTATCAATGTCAGACTCATCATCAGTCACTCCTTCCCTAGACCCACCATGTCCTCCTCCTGAGGAGTCCCCCGAACTGTTTGAGCACAGTGTTGGGTACATGCTCCAGGAGGATGCCCAGCGTTTCGAAGGGTCTGATGATGAAACCCAGCTAGAGGAAGGCAGTAGCGTGAGAGCAGACAGAGGGCATGCTCAAGAAGGACACCAATCTGGCAGTCATGTTCCAGCAGCTGCAGCATACTGCCAGATTGGCTCCAGTGATGAGGAGGGAGGGGATGATGAGGTCACTGACTCCACGTGGGTGCCTAATAGGAGAGAGGAGGAGGAGGAGGATGAGGAGGAGGCACATCTCCAACGAGGCAGGATGCCCTTTGGTGGCCAGCGTAAGGGCAGTACACCGACGGAATCACACCGCAGAGCTCCGCCTGTGCAGGGCGCTGCCTCTGCCCGTCATTCAAAAAGTTCTTTGGTGTGGGCCTTTTTTGAGGCTAGTGCATCAGATCGCACAGCTGCTGTTTGCAACATATGTCTCAAGCGTATATCGCGTGGCCAAAACATCAGCCGCTTGGGTACCACATGCCTGACCAGACATATGTTGACCTGCCATGCAGCTCGTTGGCAAGCCTACCTCAAAGACCCACACCAAAGAACAAAGCGGACCTCTCCTTGCACCGCATCAGCTGGGATCTCCAACCCCACTATAACTTCAGTCCTCTCTGAAACATTCACTGAGAGGAATGAAGGTGTAGAATTAGGTGTGTCACAGCCAAGTACTTGCGCCCACTCTGCCAGCAGTACACCGACGTCCGATTCTAGCAGGCAAATTTCCCTGCCCCAGCTGCTGGACAGTCGAAAGAAGTTCACTCCCAGCCATCCACATGCCCAGTGGTTGAATGCTAGCTTGGCTAAATTGCTAGCGCTTCAACTGCTGCCTTTTCAGTTGGTAGACTCGGCCCCCTTCCGTGAGTTTGTGCAATGTGCGGTTCCTCAGTGGCAGGTTCCCAAACGCCACTTTTTCTCACGGAAGGCTATTCCGGCTCTCTACCGGCATGTGGAAGGCAATGTCTTGGCCTCGCTGGACAGGGCGGTCAGCGGTAAGGTGCATATTACCGCTGACTCATGGTCCAGCAGGCATGGACAGGGACGTTACCTTTCTTTCACGGCCCATTGGGTCACTCTTTTGGCAGCTGGGAAGGATGCAGGACAAGGTGCAGTAGTGTTGGAGGTTGTTCCACCGCCACGCCTCCAAAATGCTACTACTGGTTGTGACACACCTCTCTCCTCCACCCCCTCCTCTTCTTCTTCCTCCATGGCCTCTTCCTGTGGTTTGTCCTCTGAACCAGCGGTGCTCCGTAGCCGTTCAAGGGGCTACGCAAGTACGCAGGCAAAAAGATGCCATGCCGTGCTTGCGCTGGTGTGTTTGGGGGACAGAAGCCACACTGGGGCAGAGGTCCTGTCTGCTCTGCAGGGCCAGGCCGAGAGGTGGTTGACGCCACGCCAGCTTAAGCCAGGAATGGTGGTTTGCGACAATGGCACCAACCTCCTCTCCGCCCTCCGACAGGGACAACTGACCCATGTGCCCTGTGTGGCTCACGTCCTTAACCTGGTGGTGCAGCGGTTCTTGGGCAGGTACCCGGGCTTACAGGATGTCCTGAGGCAGGCCAGGAAAGTCTGTGTGCATTTCCGCAGATCTTATAATGCCAGTGCTCGCCTGGCTGAGCTGCAAAAGGAGTTGAACCTGCCCAAGAACCGCCTTATATGTGACATGCCTACCAGGTGGAACTCAACGTTGGCCATGCTGCAGCGGCTGCACACGCAGCAGAGGGCCATCAATGAGTACCTGTGCGACTACGGCACCAGGACAGGGTCAGGGGAGCTTGTTTTTTTTTCTCCACGCCAGTGGGGCATGATCAGGGATGCATGCACTGTCCTGGCACCATTTGAGGAGGCCACGAGGATGGTGAGCAGTGACAGTGCATGCATCAGTGACACTGTACCTCTTGTCCACCTGTTGGAGCACACGCTGCGTGGAATAATGGACAGGGCACTTGAGGCAGAACAGAGGCAGGAAGAGGAGGACTTCCTTGCCTCTCAAGGCCCCCTTTACCCAGACAGTGTTCCTTCTGTCCCACCCATCGCACAGGAAGAGGAGGAGGAGGAGGAGGAGGAGGAGGATTGTGTCAGCATGGAGGTGGAGGCTGGCACTCAGCATCATCAGCAGCAGTCTTTTAGGGATGATTTACAGTCCCAAGAAACCAGTGGACTTGTACGTGGCTGGGAGGAGGTGGCTGCGGATCATGTCGTCCTTAGTGACCCAGAGGACTCCGGAGCGAATGCCTCAGCAAACCTACGCTGCATGGCCTCCCTGATCCTGCAAAGTCTGCGGAAGGATCCTCGTATTCTTCGGATCAAGGAGAGGGACCATTACTGGCTGGCCACTCTCCTTGATCCACGGTACAAGGGTAAGGTTGCGGACCTTATGTTACCGTCGCAGAGGGAGCAGAGGATGAGACAACTCCGGGAGGCCTTGCAGAAAGGTCTGTGCAACGCGTTCCCAGAGACTGGGAGGTTACAAACTCCTGGTCCTGGACAACGAGTTGCTGAGGCTTCGGCCAGTCAAAGAAGGAGCGGTGGGGAAGGTGGCCGTCTGACCGATGCGTTCAGACAATTCTTTAGTCCGCAGCCCCAAAGTATGATCGGTTCCAGCAACCATCGCCAGCGTCTGATAAACATGGTGCAGGAATATCTAGGGGCAAGGTCAGACTTGGACACCTTCCCCACCGAAAATCCTCTGGCTTACTGGGTCTTGAGGATGGATCACTGGCCAGAGCTTGCACAGTATGCAATTGAGCTACTGGCCTGTCCTGCATCCAGCGTTCTTTCGGAACGCACATTCAGTGCTGCTGGAGGATTTGTCACGGATCACAGGGTGCGCCTGTCCACCGACTCGGTTGATCGACTGACTTTCATCAAGATGAACCAGTCTTGGATCACCACCAGCTACCACACACCTAATGCTGATATAACAGACTAATTGATTTTAACATGTCACATCCCTTCAAGACTGATGCTGATGCTGAGTGCCTGTGCTGTTATGTTGACTGGCTATCCTCCTCCTCCGAGTCCTCAATGATACGATTGATGATGATAGCTTGGAAGATCATTTTTGTTTATGGGTGCCGCCACCAGTGGCTAAGGCCCAATTTTTCAGCCCCTGTTTAACAGGGGCGTGTAATTACAATTTTTGAAGCAATAATTTGCCATAGGGCTCATTGCTGTGCTCCAAGTACAGTATCTGTGAGGGGTTGGAGTGTTGTGCCACCAGTGCCTAAGGCCCAATTTTTCAGCCCCTGTTTAACAGGGGCGTGTCATTACAATTTGTGAAGCAATACTTTGCAACAGGGCTCATTGCTGTGCTCCAAGTACAGTATCTGTGAGGGGTTGTAGTGTTGTGCCACCAGTGCCTAAGGCCCAATTTTTCAGCCCCTGTTCAACAGGGGCATGTAATTACAATTCTTGATCTAATAATTCACAGCAGGGCCCATTGCTGCACCCACCAAGAGTAACTCTGAGGGCTTACAGTGTTGTGGCAACGCCACCACCACCACCACCACGAAAGGCCCAATTTTTCAGCCCCTGTTCAAAAGGGGCATGTAATTACAATTCTTGATCTAATAATTCACAGCAGGGCCCATTCCTGCACCCACCAAGAGTAACTCTGAGGGCTTACAGTGTTGTGGCAACACCACCACCACCACCACCACCACGAAAGGCCCAATTTTTCAGCCCCTGTTCAACAGGGGCATGCAATTACAATTCTTGATCTAATAATTCACAGCAGGGCCCATTGCTGCACCCACCAAGAGTAACTGTCAGGGCTTACAGTGTTGTGGCACCAGCACCACCATCAAAGGCCCAATTTTTACTACCACTGTTCAACAATTATATGTAATTAAAATTCCTGATATAATAGTTGACAGCAGGGCGTTCCAGCACCAACCAAGAGTAACTGTGAGTGCTTACAGTGTTGTGCCAACACCAACAACTAAGGGGCCAATTTCTGCAGAGTATATACGGCAGGTCCCTACTTTCAAACATCCAACTTACAAACGACTCCTACTTGCAAACGCAAGAAGACAACAGGAAGTGAGAGGAAATCTACCCCTTGGAAGGAAAATTCTCTCCTGTAAGAATTAATATGGGAGAAAGGTGTCTCCTCTGTACTGATGCTTTATCAGCAATCCTTGTTTCAAGAAAAACACCACATTTCAAAAACAGTTGTCATTGGGACGGAAAGTGAGGTGAAATGTTCTGAACAGGGGCACAGACAGCAAAACAAATGTTACAGGGGTGATAACCCTTACCTATGTTTTCCAAAAAGTTTAAAAATAGATTTTTGGGCTGGAGCTACACTTAAACAATGTACCTGTTCAAAATTACAAACAGATTCTACATAAGAACAAACCTACAGTCCCTGTCTTGTATGCACCGCCTGTATACGGCTGTTCAGAGTATATAGGGCCTTTTTTATTTTATGTGCGGGGTTCCCCTTAATATCCATACAAGACCCAAAGGGGCTGGTAATGGGCTGGGGTAGGGGGGGGGGTCATGGGGTAGCTATGCCATTTTTCTTAAAGATTTTCATCCATATTACCGGGACCAGACATTACATTAAAGCCGCAAGCAGTTTTAAATGGCTTTTTTTTCCTTTAGAAGTGTCATTTTGTGCAGGGACAGTTCTAAACACGGGAAACACGTGGCACTTCACAGGCATACTTTAGACACCCCCCAGGTACTATGGTTAAAGGAATATTTGACTTTTTTTTTTCACTTTATGCATCATTAAAATGACTGCTCCCGAAAAACGACCGTTTTTAAAACTTCTTTTTGCATTGATACATGTCCCCTGGTGCAGAACCCGGGTTCCCAAACCCTTTTTAGGACAATAACATGCATAATAGTCGTTATAATTAGCACTTTAGAATTCGAACGTTCGCATCCATTGTATTTAATAGGGTTCTAATGTTCGTACGAACTTTCGGTCCGTTCGCGGGTTCTGGTGCGAACCGAACCCGGGGGTGTTCGGCTCATCACTAGTAGGGATGAGCTTCGTGTTCGAGTCGAACATACGTTCGACTCGAACATCGGCTGTTCGATCGTTCGACGAAGATCGAACGATTTGGGCCGTTCGCGCCAAATTCGAGTGACGCGAACGGCCCACAATGCACTACGCCATCGCAGTGTCATCCAGGCGCTGTGATTGGCCAAGCATGCACTGTGACCCCGCATGCTTGGCCAATCACAGCGCCGGCAGCGAGGAGAGCAATGATTGGCCACAGGCAGGATGCCTGTGGCCAATTATTGCTGAGGGTGTTTAGTACACGCCCCACACTATAAAAGGCCGCCAGCACGGCGGCCTAGTGTAGTGTGTTGCGGAGCAGGGAAAGAGAAACATAGGCAGGGACAGTGACATTTATTTTTTTCTTGCTTAACCTGGATTCCTTTAGTTTAGGGAAAGAGAAGGATAGGTAGGGAGAGTGTCAGTGTGTTTTACTGTGCGAATCCTTGTTTCTAGGGACAGGGAAGGACAGTGAGGGAATTCTCCTTGTGCTATAGTGTGCTTTAAAAAAACATTTTTTCTAGGGACAGAAAACTATAGGTAGGGAGAGTGTCAGTGTGTTTTACTGTGCGAATCCTTGTTTCTAGGGACAGGGAAGGACAGTGAGGGAATTCTCCTTGTGCTATAGTGTGCTTTAAAAAAACATTTTTTCTAGGGACAGAAAACTATAGGTAGGGAGAGTGTCAGTTTCTTTCACTGTGATAATCCTTGTTTCTAGGGACAAAGAAGGAAAGTGAGTGAAATTCTCCTTGTGCTATAGTGTGCTTTAAAAAAACATTTTTTCTAGGGACAGAAAACTATAGGTAGGGAGAGTGTCAGTGTCTTTTACTGTGCGAATCCTTGTTTCTAGGGACAGGGAAGGACAGTGAGGGAATTCTCCTTGTGCTATAGTGTGCTTTAAAAAACATTTTTTCTAGGGACAGAAAACTATAGGTAGGGAGAGTGTCAGTGTGTTTTACTGTGCGAATCCTTGTTTCTAGGGACAGGGAAGGACAGTGAGGGAATTCTCCTTGTGCTATAGTGTGCTTTAAAAAAACATTTTTTCTAGGGACAGAAAACTATAGGTAGGGAGAGTGTCAGTGTGTTTTACTGTGCGAATCCTTGTTTCTAGGGACAGGGAAGGACAGTGAGGGAATTCTCCTTGTGCTATAGTGTGCTTTAAAAAAACATTTTTTCTAGGGACAGAAAACTATAGGAAGGAAGAGTGTCAGTTTCTTTCACTGTGATAATCCTTGTTTCTAGGGACAAAGAAGGAAAGTCAGTGAAATTCTCCTTGTGCTATAGTGTGCTTTAAAAAAACATTTTTTCTAGGGACAGAAAACTATAGGTAGGGAGAGTGTCAGTGTGTTTTACTGTGTGAATCCTTGTTTCTAGGGACAGGGAAGGACAGTGAGGGAATTCTCCTTGTGCTATAGTGTGCTTTAAAAAAACTTTTTTTCTAGGGACAGAAAACTATAGGTAGGGAGAGTGTCAGTGTGTTTTACTGTGCGAATCCTTGTTTCTAGGGACAGGGAAGGACAGTGAGGGAATTCTCCTTGTGCTATAGTGTGCTTTAAAAAAACATTTTTTCTAGGGACAGAAAACTATAGGAAGGAAGAGTGTCAGTTTCTTTCACTGTGATAATCCTTGTTTCTAGGGACAAAGAAGGAAAGTCAGTGAAATTCTCCTTGTGCTATAGTGTGCTTTAAAAAAACATTTTTTCTAGGGACAGAAAACTATAGGTAGGGAGAGTGTCAGTGTGTTTTACTGTGCGAATCCTTGTTTCTAGGGACAGGGAAGGACAGTGAGGGAATTCTCCTTGTGCTATAGTGTGCTTTAAAAAAACATTTTTTCTAGGGACAGAAAACTATAGGTAGGGAGAGTGTCAGTGTGTTTTACTGTGCGAATCCTTGTTTCTAGGGACAGGGAAGGACAGTGAGGGAATTCTCCTTGTGCTATAGTGTGCTTTAAAAAAACATTTTTTTCTAGGGACAGAAAACTATAGGAAGGAAGAGTGTCAGTTTCTTTCACTGTGATAATCCTTGTTTCTAGGGACAAAGAAGGAAAGTGAGTGAAATTCTCCTTGTGCTATAGTGTGCTTTAAAAAAACATTTTTTCTAGGGACAGAAAACTATAGGTAGGGAGAGTGTCAGTGTCTTTTACTGTGCGAATCCTTGTTTCTAGGGACAGGGAAGGACAGTGAGGGAATTCTCCTTGTGCTATAGTGTGCTTTAAAAAAACATTTTTTCTAGGGACAGAAAACTATAGGTAGGAAGAGTGTCAGTTTCTTTCACTGTGATAATCCTTGTTTCTAGGGA
Source organism: Rana muscosa (assembly GCA_029206835.1). Classification (NCBI taxonomy): domain Eukaryota; kingdom Metazoa; phylum Chordata; class Amphibia; order Anura; family Ranidae; genus Rana; species Rana muscosa. The sequence goes on from CM055118.1 coordinate 290,498,815, forward strand.
CAAAGAAGGAAAGTGAGTGAAATTCTCCTTGTGCTATAGTGTGCTTTAAAAAAACATTTTTTCTAGGGACAGAAAACTATAGGTAGGGAGAGTGTCAGTGTGTTTTACTGTGCGAATCCTTGTTTCTAGGGACAGGGAAGGACAGTGAGGGAATTCTCCTTGTGCTATAGTGTGCTTTAAAAAACCATTTTTTCTAGGGACAGAAAACTATAGGTAGGGAGAGTGTCAGTGTGTTTTACTGTGCGAATCCTTGTTTCTAGGGACAGAGAAGGACAGTGAGGGAATTCTCCTTGTGCTATAGTGTGCTTTAAAAAAACATTTTTTCTAGGGACAGAAAACTATAGGTAGGGAGAGTGTCAGTGTGTTTTACTGTGCGAATCCTTGTTTCTAGGGACAGGGAAGGACAGTGAGGGAATTCTCCTTGTGCTATAGTGTGCTTTAAAAAAACATTTTTTCTAGGGACAGAAAACTATAGGAAGGAAGAGTGTCAGTTTCTTTCACTGTGATAATCCTTGTTTCTAGGGACAAAGAAGGAAAGTGAGTGAAATTCTCCTTGTGCTATAGTGTGCTTTAAAAAAAAATTTTTCTAGGGACAGAAAACTATAGGTAGGGAGAGTGTCAGTGTCTTTTACTGTGCGAATCCTTGTTTCTAGGGACAGGGAAGGACAGTGAGGGAATTCTCCTTGTGCTATAGTGTGCTTTAAAAAAACATTTTTTCTAGGGACAGAAAACTATAGGTAGGGAGAGTGTCAGTGTCTTTTACTGTGTGAATCCTTGTTTCTAGGGACAGGGAAGGACAGTGAGGGAATTCTCCTTGTGCTATAGTGTGCTTTAAAAAAACATTTTTTCTAGGGACAGAAAACTATAGGTAGGAAGAGTGTCAGTTTCTTTCACTGTGATAATCCTTGTTTCTAGGGACAAAGAAGGAAAGTGAGTGAAATTCTCCTTGTGCTATAGGGTGCTTTAAAAAAACATTTTTTCTAGGGACAGAAAACTATAGGTAGGGAGAGTGTCAGTGTGTTTTACTGTGCGAATCCTTGTTTCTAGGGACAGGGAAGGACAGTGAGGGAATTCTCCTTGTGCTATAGTGTGCTAAAGCATTCCTCATCAACCATCTTTGAAATCCTTGTTTTTTTGGACAGTCAGGGAAATTGTCGTTGTGCTATTCTGTGCAAAAGCAATCATCCTCAACCATATTTAGAAATCCTTAAGTAAAGGGACAGAGAAGGACACCTGAAGGTAGCCCTTATTGCTTTTTTCCCATCTCCCTGCAGGCCATCTATTAGAATGTCTGGAAGGCAAACAAGGAGAGGCAGACAGTCAGGAGGCAATAAAAGAGGGCAAGCAGGCTCTGTGTCTGGGGGCAACAGTGCTGGTCGTGGACGCGGTGCATTGTCATCAGCACATGGCCATGGGACACGCTTGTCCTTCTTTTCCGCAGCTGGACATGTTGAGCCACATCATGCCGAAGACTTGGTAGAGTGGATGACCAAGCCCTCCTCCTCCTCCTCATCCTCTCTCACCCAGGCTCAGGGTACTGGAAAAGCAGCTGCCAAAGCGTCCTCTTCCCTGGTATCAATGTCAGACTCATCATCAGTCACTCCTTCCCTAGACCCACCATGTCCTCCTCCTGAGGAGTCCCCCGAACTGTTTGAGCACAGTGTTGGGTACATGCTCCAGGAGGATGCCCAGCGTTTCGAAGGGTCTGATGATGAAACCCAGCTAGAGGAAGGCAGTAGCGTGAGAGCAGACAGAGGGGATGCTCAAGAAGGACACCAATCTGGCAGTCATGTTCCAGCAGCTGCAGCATACTGCCAGATTGGCTCCAGTGATGAGGAGAGAGGTGATGATGAGGTCACTGACTCCACGTGGGTGCCTAATAGGAGAGAGGAGGAGGAGGAGGATGAGGAGGAGGCACATCTCCAACGAGGCAGGATGCCCTTTGGTGGCCAGCGTAAGGGCAGTACACCGACGGAATCACACCGCAGAGCTCCGCCTGTGCAGGGCGCTGCCTCTGCCCGTCATTCAAAAAGTTCTTTGGTGTGGGCCTTTTTTGAGGCTAGTGCATCAGATCGCACAGCTGCTGTTTGCAACATATGTCTCAAGCGTATATCGCGTGGCCAAAACATCAGCCGCTTGGGTACCACATGCCTGACCAGACATATGTTGACCTGCCATGCAGCTCGTTGGCAAGCCTACCTCAAAGACCCACACCAAAGAACAAAGCGGACCTCTCCTTGCACCGCATCAGCTGGGATCTCCAACCCCACTATAACTTCAGTCCTCTCTGAAACATGCACTGAGAGGAATGAAGGTGTAGAATTAGGTGTGTCACAGCCAAGTACTTGCGGCCACTCTGCTAGCAGTACACCGACGTCCGATTCTAGCAGGCAAATTTCCCTGCCCCAGCTGCTGGACCGTCGAAAGAAGTTCACTCCCAGCCATCCACATGCCCAGCGGTTGAATGCTAGCTTGGCTAAATTGCTAGCGCTTCAACTGCTGCCTTTTCAGTTGGTAGACTCGGCCCCCTTCCGTGAGTTTGTGCAATGTGCGGTTCCTCAGTGGCAGGTTCCAAAACGCCACTTTTTCTCACGGAAGGCTATTCCGGCTCTCTACCGGCATGTGGAAGGCAATGTCTTGGCCTCGCTGGACAGGGCGGTCAGCGGTAAGGTGCATATTACCGCTGACTCATGGTCCAGCAGGCATGGACAGGGACGTTACCTTTCTTTCACGGCCCATTGGGTCACTCTTTTGGCAGCTGGGAAGGATGCAGGACAAGGTGCAGTAGTGTTGGAGGTTGTTCCACCGCCACGCCTCCAAAATGCTACTACTGGTTGTGACACACCTCTCTCCTCCACCCCCTCCTCTTCTTCTTCCTCCATGGCCTCTTCCTGTGGTTTGTCCTCGGAACCAGCGGTGCTCCGTAGGCGTTCAAGGGGCTACGCAAGTACGCAGGCAAAAAGATGCCATGCCGTGCTTGCGCTGGTGTGTTTGGGGGACAGAAGCCACACTGGGGCAGAGGTCCTGTCTGCTCTGCAGGGCCAGGCCGAGAGGTGGTTGACGCCACGCCAGCTTAAGCCAGGAATGGTGGTTTGCGACAATGGCACCAACCTCCTCTCCGCCCTCCGACAGGGACAACTGACCCATGTGCCCTGTGTGGCTCACGTCCTTAACCTGGTGGTGCAGCGGTTCTTGGGCAGGTACCCGGGCTTACAGGATGTCCTGAGGCAGGCCAGGAAAGTCTGTGTGCATTTCCGCAGATCTTATAATGCCAGTGCTCGCCTGGCTGAGCTGCAAAAGGAGTTGAACCTGCCCAAGAACCGCCTTATATGTGACATGCCCACCAGGTGGAACTCAACGTTGGCCATGCTGCAGCGGCTGCACACGCAGCAGAGGGCCATCAATGAGTACCTGTGCGACTACGGCACCAGGACAGGGTCAGGGGAGCTTGGTTTTTTTTCTCCACGCCAGTGGGGCATGATCAGGGATGCATGCACTGTCCTGGCACCATTTGAGGAGGCCACGAGGATGGTGAGCAGTGACAGTGCATGCATCAGTGACACTGTACCTCTTGTCCACCTGTTGGAGCACACGCTGCGTGGAATAATGGACAGGGCACTTGAGGCAGAACAGAGGCAGGAAGAGGAGGACTTCCTTGCCTCTCAAGGCCCCCTTTACCCAGACAGTGTTCCTTCTGTCCCACCCATCGCACAGGAAGAGGAGGAGGAGGAGGAGGAGGAGGAGGATTGTGTCAGCATGGAGGTGGAGGCTGGCACTCAGCATCATCAGCAGCAGTCTTTTAGGGATGATTTACAGTCCCAAGAAACCAGTGGACTTGTACGTGGCTGGGAGGAGGTGGCTGCGGATCATGTCGTCCTTAGTGACTCAGAGGACTCCGGAGCGAATGCCTCAGCAAACCTACGCTGCATGGCCTCCCTGATCCTGCAAAGTCTGCGGAAGGATCCTCGTATTCTTCGGATCAAGGAGAGGGACCATTACTGGCTGGCCACTCTCCTTGATCCACGGTACAAGGGTAAGGTTGCGGACCTTATGTTACCGTCGCAGAGGGAGCAGAGGATGAGACAACTCCGGGAGGCCTTGCAGAAAGGTCTGTGCAACGCGTTCCCAGAGACTGGGAGGTTACAAACTCCTGGTCCTGGACAACGAGTTGCTGAGGCTTCGGCCAGTCAAAGAAGGAGCGGTGGGGAAGGTGGCCGTCTGACCGATGCGTTCAGACAATTCTTTAGTCCGCAGCCCCAAAGTATGATCGGTTCCAGCAACCATCGCCAGCGTCTGATAAACATGGTGCAGGAATATCTAGGGGCAAGGTCAGACTTGGACACCTTCCCCACCGAAAATCCTCTGGCTTACTGGGTCTTGAGGATGGATCACTGGCCAGAGCTTGCACAGTATGCAATTGAGCTACTGGCCTGTCCTGCATCCAGCGTTCTTTCGGAACGCACATTCAGTGCTGCTGGAGGATTTGTCACGGATCACAGGGTGCGCCTGTCCACCGACTCGGTTGATCGACTGACTTTCATCAAGATGAACCAGTCTTGGATCACCACCAGCTACCACACACCTGATGCTGATATAACAGACTAATTGATTTTAACATGTCACATCCCTTCAAGACTGATGCTGATGCTGAGTGCCTGTGCTGTTATGTTGACTGGCTATCCTCCTCCTCCGAGTCCTCAATGATACGATTGATGATGATAGCTTGGAAGATCATTTTTGTTTATGGGTGCCGCCACCAGTGGCTAAGGCCCAATTTTTCAGCCCCTGTTTTACAGGGGCGTGTAATTACAATTTTTTTAGCAATAATTTGCCATAGGGCTCATTGCTGTGCTCCAAGTACAGTATCTGTGAGGGGTTGGAGTGTTGTGGCACCAGTGCCTAAGGCCCAATTTTTCAGCCCCTGTTTAACAGGGGTGTGTCATTACAATTTTTGAAGCAATACTTTGCAACAGGGCTCATTGCTGTGCTCCAAGTACAGTATCTGTGAGGGGTTGTAGTGTTGTGCCACCAGTGCCTAAGGCCCAATTTTTCAGCCCCTGTTCAACAGGGGCATGCAATTACAATTCTTGATCTAATAATTCACAGCAGGGCCCATTGCTGCACCCACCAAGAGTAACTCTGAGGGCTTACAGTGTTGTGGCAACGCCACCACCACCACCACCACGAAAGGCCCAATTTTTCAGCCCCTGTTCAAAAGGGGCATGTAATTACAATTCTTGATCTAATAATTCACAGCAGGGCCCATTGCTGCACCCACCAAGAGTAACTCTGAGGGCTTACAGTGTTGTGGCAACACCACCACCACCACCACCACCACGAAAGGCCCAATTTTTCAGCCCCTGTTCAACAGGGGCATGCAATTACAATTCTTGATCTAATAATTCACAGCAGGGCCCATTGCTGCACCCACCAAGAGTAACTCTGAGGGCTTACAGTGTTGTGGCAACGCCACCACCACCACCACCACGAAAGGCCCAATTTTTCAGCCCCTGTTCAAAAGGGGCATGTAATTACAATTCTTGAATTAATAATTCACAGCAGGGCCCATTCCTGCACCCACCAAGAGTAACTCTGAGGGCTTACAGTGTTGTGGCAACACGACCAACACCACCACCACCACGAAAGGCCCAATTTTTCAGCCCCTGTTCAACAGGGGCATGCAATTACAATTCTTGATCTAATAATTCACAGCAGGGCCCATTCCTGCACCCACCAAGAGTAACTCTGAGGGCTTACAGTGTTGTGGCAACACCACCACCACCACCACGAAAGGCCCAATTTTTCAGCCCCTGTTCAACAGGGGCATGCAATTACAATTCTTGATCTAATAATTCACAGCAGGGCCCATTGCTGCACCCACCAAGAGTAACTGTCAGGGCTTACAGTGTTGTGGCACCAGCACCACCATCAAAGGCCCAATTTTTACTACCACTGTTCAACAATTATATGTAATTAAAATTCCTGATATAATAGTTGACAGCAGGGCGTTCCAGCACCAACCAAGAGTAACTGTGAGTGCTTACAGTGTTGTGCCAACACCAACAACTAAGGGGCCTATTTCTGCAGAGTATATACGGCAGGTCCCTACTTTCAAACATCCAACTTACAAACGACTCCTACTTGCAAACGCAAGAAGACAACAGGAAGTGAGAGGAAATCTACCACTAGGAAGGAAAATTCTCTCCTGTAAGAATAAATATGGGAGGAAGGTGTCTCCTCTGTACTGATGCTTTATCAGCAATCCTTGTTTCAAGAAAAACACCACATTTCAAAAACAGTTGTCATTGGGACGGAAAGTGAGGTGAAATGTTCTGAACAGGGGCACAGACAGCAAAACAAATGTTACAGGGGTGATAACCCTTACCTATGTTTTCCAAAAAGTTTAAAAATAGATTTTTGGGCTGGAGCTACACTTCAACAATGTACCTGTTCAAAATTACAAACAGATTCTACATAAGAACAAACCTACAGTCCCTGTCTTGTATGCACCGCCTGTATACGGCTGTTCAGAGTATATAGGGCCTTTTTTATTTTATGTGCGGGGTTCCCCTTAATATCCATACAAGACCCAAAGGGGCTGGTAATGGGCTGGGGTAGGGGGGGGGTCATGGGGTAGCTATGCCATTTTTCTTAAAGATTTTCATCCATATTACCGGGACCAGACATTACATTAAAGCCGCAAGCAGTTTTAAATGGCTTTTTTTCCCTTTAGAAGTGTCATTTTGTGCAGGGACAGTTCTAAACACGGGAAACACGTGGCACTTCACAGGCATACTTTAGACACCCCCCAGGTACGATATTTAAAGGAATATTTGACTTTTTTTTTTTCACTTTATGCATCATTAAAATGACTGCTCCCGAAAAACGACCGTTTTTAAAACTTATTTTTGCATTGATACATGTCCCCTGGTGCACAACCCGGGTTCCCAAACCCTTTTTAGGACAATAACATGCATAATAGTTGTTATAATTAGCACTTTAGAATTCGAACGTTCGCATCCATTGTATTTAATAGGGTTCTAATGTTCGTACGAACTTTCGGTCCGTTCGCGGGTTCTGGTGCGAACCGAACCCGGGGGTGTTCGGCTCATCACTAGTGACAAGTGACAGGCTGCATCTGGTGACAGGCAATGGCGACAAGTGACAGGCTGCATCTGGTGACAGGCATCGGTGACAAGTGACAGGCTGCGTCTGGTGACAGGCATCGGTGACAAGTGACAGGCATTGGTGACAAGTGACAGGCTGCGTCTGGTGACAGGCATCGGTGACAAGTACAGGCTGCGTCTGGTGACAGGCATCGGTGACAAGTGACAGGCTGCATCTGGTGACAGGCATAAGTGACAAGTGACAGGCTGCATCTGGTGACAGGCAATGGCGACAAGTGACAGGCTGCATCTGGTGACAGGCATCGGTGAGAAGTGACAGGCTGCGTCTGGTGACAGGCATCGGTGACAAGTGACAGGCTGCATCTGGTGACAGGCAATGGCGACAAGTGACAGGCTGCATCTGGTGACAGGCATTGGTGACAGGCTGCATCTGGTGACAGGCAATGGCGACAAGTGACAGGCTGCATCTGGTGACAGGCATCGGTGACAAGTGACAGGCTGCGTCTGGTGACAGGCATCGGTGACAAGTGACAGGCATCGGTGACAAGTGACAGGCTGCGTCTGGTGACAGGCATCGGTGACAAGTACAGGCTGCGTCTGGTGACAGGCATCGGTGACAATTGACAGGCTGCATCTGGTGACAGGCATAAGTGACAAGTGACAGGCTGCATCTGGTGACAGGCAATGGCGACAAGTGACAGGCTGCATCTGGTGACAGGCATCGGTGACAAGTGACAGGCTGCGTCTGGTTACAGGCATCGGTGACAAGTGACAGGCTGCATCTGGTGACAGGCATAAGTGACAAGTGACAGGCTGCATCTGGTGACAGGCATTGGTGACAAGTGACAGGCTGCATCTGGTGACAGGCAATGGTGACAAGTGACAGGCTGCATCTAGTGACAGGCATTGGTGACAAGTGACAGGCTGCATCTGGTGACAGGCATTGGTGACAATTGACAGGCATTGGTGACAAGTAACAGGCTGCATCTGGTGACAGGCATCGGTGACAAGTGACAGGCTGCATCTGGTGACAGGCATCGGTGACAAGTGACAGGCTGCATCTGGTGACAGGCATTGATGACAAGTGACAGGCTGCATCTGGTGACAGGCAATGGTGACAAGTGACAGGCTGCATCTGGTGACAGGCATTGGTGACAAGTGTCAGGCTGCATCTGGTGACAGTCAATGGTGACAAGTGACAGGCTGCATCTAGTGGCAGGCTGCATCTGGTGACAGTCAATGGTGACAAGTGACAGGCTGCATCTGGTGACAGGCAATGGTGACAAGTGACAGGCTGCATCTGGTGACAGGCAATGGTGACAAGTGACAGGCTGCATCTGGTGACAGGCAATGGTGACTGGTGACAGGCAATGTTGACAAGTGACACGCTGCATGTTGTGGGAGGCAACGGTGGCAAGCAACAAGCTACATCTGGTGGCAAGCAATGGTGGCAAATGACAAGCTCAGGGCTTCCACTGATTTGGCATTATGGTGAGTTAAACTATTTCATTATATATTACAATGTAGTAATATAAATGTGATTTGATCATCCTGACACCATATCGATCATAATGTTAGGATGATTTATGTGCTAACACCAGCCATTTGCACGACAAATCACCCGCTGCCAAATTCCCTGTCAGCGAGACTACACCCCTCCCTCATCTTCTTTTGGGAAGGAAGGGGGGTATCTCTGAATGGCAGTTTGAAAATGTGGTCACCCTAGCCGCCACTGCAGCGCTGTTGTTGCAGCATGTTGCATCATTGAGCTGGGATCAGAACGTAGCTGGTCGGTGGCAGTGGAGAGAAAGGGGGGAGCTTTTGTGGTGCTACACAATACTCTTTGCAGGAAGGGGCTAGGGTGACCACATTTCCAAACTACAATTCAGGGACACCCTCCCTTCCCAAAAATCAGCTTGTGCTCTAACGAATCACAGCACAGTGATTGGACACAAGAGGCGGGATTTATGATTTCTCCAATCACAAGCAGGGGGCGGGGATTGTGCTCCTCCAGGCATTCCCGGCCAGGACAAGTACTGTTGGTGAGTAAAGCGGTCACGTGGCGGCCTTTTTTGGGGGCATCAGATTGGCCTGGGACACTGTATTGTCCTGGAATGAAGGTGCCCGGGACCGATCTGCAAAATGCGGGACTGTCCCGGGCAATCCGGGACACGTGGTCACCCTAGAAGGGGCATGTCTCTTTGCTGAATATATGGGATGTATCTTGCTGAATATATTGGGCTGTCTCTTTGCTTTATGGAAACGTCTCTTTTGCTGGATGGGCATAGGATTTTTTTTTGGGGGGGCAGCATTTCATTCTTGGGCCCAGGCAGCACAATGTCTTGGGCCAGCCCTGACCTTTGCACAAAAGATAATTTCATAAATGTTGGTAGCAATGCCCCCAGTTAAGAGGGCTGCAGGTATAGTTTTGGGCCTGTAACACACTGCTGTCAACCCCCAGTTACTGGCTCTAACCTCCCTTGGCACAGCTAGCACAAATGGAAGTGTGAAAACCACCAGGCTATAGGGATTACCACTCCGCAATAAAGCATACACAACGGTTAATATCAAATTACCTGAGCCGACTGCTTCAGCTGGGATAAACAGTACGCCAAACACTTGCTTGCTTAACCACAAATACTTTTACTGAATAGAAATATAAAGTTAGACAATGGTACATTTATCTATGCAGGGCCCTGCAATATCAATAGTGTAGCGCTACCCCCAGTTAAGAGAGCCACTGGCTTGATTTTTCGGGCCCTGAGTACAGCTCCACATACCCCCGGCAATCTTGTATAGTCCCCTTTGGCACAGTTAGTCAAGGGGTGTTTTCTATCGCAGTCTACACCTGGTAACATACACACTTTAACCCCAGATTAAGTATAAGCTCAATGAGTAATGATAACACAGTGATGCAAGTGGCAAGGTATAACAGCTTTACTTTAGGTTAAAAGGGCATGGGTTAAAACATAACATGTAACTGGCTTACAGAGCCCTGCAGCAATAGATGGAATATATATATGGCAATAGCACAGCGCGGTAATCCACCACGTGCAGCTATTGCTATCTACGCGCCCTATGGCGCACTAAACAATATCTCCCCTCCCTAGTCAGGCCTGACATGAAATCAAACTCAGTCTTGTGAATAGAGATTTCTTCGCATGCAAACTTGAAATGGTGGTGCACGTTCAGGAACAATATTTGTAATCCACAAAGTAGGCAGTCATAAGGAACACTATGCTGGAGACCCTTTAACTCTGTCCTGCAACCGGTCTCCAGCGGAAACAGCAAATAAATGAATGATGGGCCAAGGCAGTCTATAGGCCTAAACACAGTACAACCGATTGGATTGAGCAGGTGCTCGCTCACCACTCCGGATGCGATCCCAGTCCGGGACTTCCACCTGCTGTGTCTCCACACACAGCGTCCGCAACGATCGGGTCCCAGATCCAACTGACGTCCACAGCAAACTCTGTCAGGTGCCACCCAGGCTTCGCAGCGGGATGGAAGGCTCTTCGGAATTTGCGCAAGGCCCCAGGCTTCAGGCCTTGCACTCCAGCAGATCCGCACAGGAAGAAGCTGTTGCTAGCAGCACGGTGTCCAAAGAGGCCGAGCTCCGCCTCGCCTCCTTCTTAAATAGTCTCTCCCATGAGTCTCTGCGGTGGCAACACTGCACCCTGGGTGCCAAACAGGACTCTGGGAGATGTAGTTCCAAGAGTCTTAAAGGAGATCTCGCTACACACTCCCCCACTTGAACTCTTTGGTCCCCAAAGATAAAAAAAATTCTTTTAGCATACACTACGTACAATTCTAGACAATGCTGGGTATGATGTGTGGTGGATATTTTGAACATTTCATATTCATATCCTGGACTCTAAATAAAGCACCATGCCCCCAATGGATGTATATGTAGGGGGATGGGTATAACCGTATATGATGTTACAGGAATATATATATTTTGTGATATAATGCCAAGTTATATTCTAAAAGGACAGTTTTACAGTCTACTGAGAATATAAATTAGGTTTCAGGTGATACTTAAATATCCTTTGTCTTGAAAGGGCCAGTACAGATAGCAAGACTCCATCACCGCAGGGGCCCTAAGCATATATTGTTTTCAAAGATCTGATCATCTCCTGCCAGTTGAGAACCCAAATTAGGTTTCAGGTGATACTTAAATATCCTTTGTCTTAAAAGGGCCAGTACAGATAGCAAGACTCTATCACCGCAGGGGCCCTAAGCATATATTGTTTTCAAAGGTCTGATCATCTCCTGCCAGTTGAGAACCCAAATTAGGTTTCAGGTGATACTTAAATATCCTTTGTCTTAAAAGGGCCAGTACAGATAGCAAGACTCCATCACCGCAGGGGCCCTTAGCAGGCTAATGTGGGCTGAAGGTAGATCTGAATTTGCTAGGCGAAAATGGCTTGAGATTTCAACCAATCAGGTGGTCAGCTTTAAACCAATGAGACCACAGGATTTTGGATCCTGGTTGATGGGGGGTAGGCATAGAGGGGGTATAAATCAGTCAGCCAGAGCCATGATTAAGTGCTGGAGAATGAAGACCTGACCTGAACAAGACATGGTGACGTAGTATCTCTCTTCCCCTCTCCCCCCTCTCTGCCTCCCCCTCTCTCTCTCTCTGCCTCTCTGCCTCTCTCTCTCTGCCTCTCTCTCTCTCTCTCTCTGCCTCTCTGCCTCTCTCTCTCTCTCTCCCATTTTTAAGAAGATTAATCTTACTTCTCTTTTGCTCTCTTGTTCCTATTGGTATTATCATGTAAAATTGGTATCATCTTTGTCATAGGTGATATCATTTTAGGTTATAGCAATGTTCCTATTTTGTATTGTGTAACATTGGTATCATCTTGATATGAGGTGGTATCATTCCTGTATAAATAAATGTAATGGTTTTCTCTTTTTGCACCGCTATCGTTTAATTTCATTTTATATAGACAAAAAGGTTTTAATCACTTATTTTAAGCATTTAAGCGAGACGTATAGTTCCTAAACAGATGTCGGCAAAGGGAACTCCCACCAAAACTGAGGGGTTGAATTCCCTTGCCCACAGGTCACACTATCATGAGTGGCCTGCCTAACTGTGCCAGAGGATGATTTGGGGTTGCCCTCCACCAAATGAACAGTGGAGGGAACTGGATGCTCTGTACTCCTCCTTGCAGTGACCACTGCCTCCTCTGAGCTCTCCCCCATTTGTGAGTAAGTTAACTTCTTGGGAGGCCTTATGACTCTTCTAACTCTTTGCTCTCTTGGGACTTCTGGCTGGAACACTGCAGACTCCTCTTCTGGAACAGGCTTGAGGGCTTCCACTGGCTCTGAAACACTTAGTTCAGGATCCTGGAGGTACATAGAGTCCCTTTGGTCCTCCTCTGGGTATGTGTCACAGGCATCTTCCCAGCAATCTGACAAAGGGCTGGATGGAACGAATTCAGTAGCTTCCGCATTCAGTGTTCTGTCTATAGTGTCTTTGGCAGGAGGAAGATCTATAGCAGAGGGTTGGGGAATGCCATAGCCAATCAAGTTCCTGTCTCTCATCTTCACCTTGCTCAGAGGTCTCTACATCTTGATTTTGGGAGGACTGGGACCGAGTGTTTGGCCTCGGGGTATCCAGAATGGAGTCTGTGCTTAAGGAGTCCATGCAGGAGGTATCCGAACTGCCTCAGCAAGTTGGAGTAAGTGGTTTCGATGCCAAGTCTTCAATGGGCCCACCTTCCCTTCTGGCTTCAATTTATAGACAGGTAGGCCGGGCAGCTTCTTACAAATGACATAGGGTTCAGGTCTCCATCTGTCTGCAAGCTTGTGCTTCCCAGGGACTCCCAGGTTTCGTAGAAGAACTCGGTCTCCTGGTTGCAGGTCCTGGATCCAAACCTTCAGGTCGAAGTTCCTCTTGTTGCCGGCCCCCCTTTGGTCTGAAGCCGCTTGGGCTTGTTCATAGGCCACCTTCAAGCTGTGTCTGAGTCTGTCCACATATCCCTTGTGGGATATGGCTGAGGAATGGTCTATGGAGGTACCAAAGGCCAGGTCTACCGGTAATCTTGCTTCTCTCCCGAACATGAGACGGTAAGGGGAGTAGCCTGTAGCATCACTTGTGGTACTATTGTAAGCGTGGACTATAGCCGCTATGTGCTTGCTCCAATGTTGTTTCTTCTCGCTACTCAGGGTCCCCAACATATTGAGCAGAGTTTGGTTGAACCTCTCTGGTTGAGCATCCCCTTGTGGGTGGTAAGGAGAGGTTCGGGTCTTCTTGATCCCTAAGAAATCCAGGAGCTTCCGAATCAGCTGACTTTCAAAGTCTCTCCCTTGGTCTGAGTGAAGTCGCTGTGGTAGCCCATAATGGACTAAATACTTCTCCATGAGTACCTTGGCCACCGTGGAAACCTTCTGGTCTTTGGTTGGGAAAGCCTGGGCATACCGGGTGAAATGATCGGTTACGACCAGAACATTTCCTAGTCCACTCAGGTCGGGTTCGAGGCAGAGAAAATCAATGCATACCAGATCAAGTGGGCTTTGGCTTTGCAGATGGCCCATTGGGGCAGCTTGATGAGGTAAAGTCTTTCTCTGGATGCATCGTGCACATGAGTGGCAGTATTCTTTAACCTCAGCCCTCATGCAGGGCCAATAGAAACGGTTCCTAACCAGTTGAAAGGTCCTTTCCGCCCCTAGGTGTCCATGATTGTCATGCAGGGCAACCAAGACAGTCTCTCGGTGTTTCTCAGGGAGAAACAGTTGCCATTTGTCTTCCAGGTCATCAGAGGGGCCCCTTCGGTAGACCACTCCCTGATGCACCTGCAACCTGTTCCACTCTTTCCTCAACAGGCGAGATTCCTTTGAAAGATGGTGCAGGAGTCTATTTGGATCCTGATTTTCCAGGGCCTCCAGAACCAATCTCCCCATGGGGTCTTCCAATTGGTCACATCTCAACTCCTTCTTTGACAGTTTTGGCAGATTATCTTCTTCCAACTGGGTTACCCCACAGTTCTGCTTGAGAACTCCTACCATGGTAACTCCTATCTCTTCTGCCCTCGAGCCTCCTCTGGCTTGAAGTTCAGCCCATTGGCAAAGGGCCCACACCCCGTCAGGTGCCACTTGGGTCCAGTCTTCTGTATCACTGGTAGGGGCATGAGATCTTCTAGACAGGGCGTCTGCGTCTCGATTCCCAGCCCCAGGCCTGTATTTCAGGCTGAAATTGAACCCAGACAGTGCAGCCAGCCATCTATGTCCTGTGGCATCCAGCTTTGCTGTGGTGAAGAGATAAGTAAGGGGGTTGTTGTCGGTTTTCACAGTGAATTCTGCCCCATACAGGTAGTCTTTAAGTTTGTCAACTACCGCCCACTTGAGGGCCAGGAACTCCAGCTTATGAGTGGGGTAGTTCTTTTTAGAGGCGGTCAGACTTCTGCTCACGTAGGCAACGGGTCGCAGTTGTCCTTCATGCTCCTGATAGAGCACTCCTCCCAGACCGTCATGACTGGCATCTACGTGGAGTTCATAAGGTCTCTTTGGGTCTGCATAGGCCAAGACAGGGGCGGTGGTTAGGCTTTTTTTTAACATCTGAAAGGCCTCTTCACACTTTTGGTTCCACTGGTCTTGGGCTGACTCTCCCAGGTCCGGGGACCCGAGTCATCCTCTTCCCCTTCTGTCTTGAGTAGCTCATTCAGGGGTCTGGCAATTCGGGCAAACCCCTCCACGAACCTTCTATATTAGGAGCAGAACCCCAGGAAGGATCTGAGTTCCGTTACCGTGGTAGGCCGTGGCCAGGAAGTAACTGCCTCCAACTTCTCAGGGTCTGTGGCTACCCTTTCTTCAGACACTATGTGTCCCAGATAGTTAACGGAAGATTGGTAGAACCTACACTTCTCGGGCGAAAGCTTGAGTCCCTCCTCACTGAGTCTTCTCAAAACTTTCTCCAGCCTCTCTTC
Organism: Rana muscosa; assembly: GCA_029206835.1. Classification (NCBI taxonomy): domain Eukaryota; kingdom Metazoa; phylum Chordata; class Amphibia; order Anura; family Ranidae; genus Rana; species Rana muscosa. Next base: position 290,513,873 of record CM055118.1, read on the forward strand.
GTGTTCTTCCAAGGTCCTCCCGAAGACAATGACATCGTACAAGTACACAAGGACCTCGATGAGGTTCATGTCTCCTACAGTCTTTTCCATGAGATGTTGGAAGGTGGCTGGGGCTCCGGACAGTCCCTGGGGCATTCGGTCGAATTCAAAGAACCCCACTGGGGTTATGAAGGCTGTCTTCTCCTTGTCTTCCGGATGCATAGGGATCTGATAGTATCCACTCTTGAGGTCCATCACGCTGAACCACTTGGCTCCAGACAAGCTCTGTAGGGCATCCTCTATCCTCGGAGTATTATACTGGTCAGGGATGGTTCTCCTGTTGAGGGTCCTGTAGTCTATACACAACCTCAATGATCCATTCTTTTTTCTGACTACTACTATCGGAGAGGCATAGGCACTTCTAGACTCCCAGATCACACCGGTCCTCCTGAGTTCTCCAAGTTGTTCCCTCAGATCTTCCAGGTCTGCTAATGGGACTCGCCTGACTCTCTCCCTGAAGGGCTTGTCTTCCTGGAGGCGGATTCGATGGGTGGCACTCCTCGCACACCCCACATCGAACTCATCTTGAGAGAAGATCTTCTTCCACCTGGTCAACTGAGCCTCGGCTCTCTCTTTCCAAGCCCTGGGTAGGTTTGAGTTCTCCATGGAGAGTTTCTCCCAAACATTCCCTCCTTCACCCGTCTTCTCTGCATGCGACAGAGCAACTGGGGTAGCAGGGCTCACCTGGCCCAGCAACATCCTGGATGGGATCTTCATGGGGCCATCCGTAGTATTCCTGACACTCACAGGGACCTTATAGTGGGCCTTCTTCAGAGCCCTCAGTGGGGCCACTTCTGGGATTACTTCCAAACCCGAGTGTTCTTCCCTTGGGTCTGGCTCCAACATGACAAAGGGTCCAGGTTGCTCCCAAGTAAGCTTCACAGTGGCTCTGAGTAGTGATGAGCCGAACACTCCCGGGTTCGGTTCGCACCAGAACCCGCGAACGGACCGAAAGTTCGCACGAACGTTAGAATCCTATTAAATACAATGGATGCGAACGTTCGAAATCTAAAGTGCTAATTAGAACGACTATTATGCATGTTATTGTCCTAGAAAGGGTTTGGTTCTGCACCAGGGGACATGTATCAATGCAAAAAGAAGTTTTAAAAACGGCCGTTTTTCGGGAGCAGTCATTTTAATGATGCATAAGGTGAAAAAAAAGTCAAATATTCCTTTAAATATCGTACCTGGGGGGTGTCTAAAGTATGCCTGTGAAGTGCCACGTGTTTCCCGTGTTTAGAACTGTCCCTGCACAAAATTACATTTCTAAAGGAAAAAAAGCCATTTAAAACTGCTTGCGGCTTTAATGTAATGTCTGGTCCCGGTAATATGGATGAAAATCTTTAAGAAAAATGGCATAGCTACCCCATCACACCCCCCCCCCTACCCCAGCCCATTACCAGCCCCTTTGGGTCTTGTATGGATATTAAGGGGAACCCTGCACACAAAATAAAAAAGGCCCTATATACTCTGAACAGCCGTATACAGGCGGTGCATACAAGACAGGGACTGTAGGTTTGTTCTTATTAGGGATGAGCTTCGAGTTCGAGTCGAACTCATGTTCGACTCGAACATTGCCTGTTCGCCCATTCGCCGAACAGCGAACAAATTGGGGTGTTCGCGGCAAATTCGAAAAATCTATGGGAGAAATCTAAAGTGCTAATTATAAAGGCTTATATGCAGGTTATTGTCCTAAAAAGTGTTTGGGGGCCCGGGTCCTGCCCCAGGGGACATGTATCAATGCAAAAAAAAAAGTTTTAAAAACTGCAGTTTTTTCGGGAGCAGTGATTTTAATAATGCTTTAAGTGAAACAATAAAAGTGAAATATTCCTTTAAATTTCGTACCTGGGGGGTGTGTATGATATGCATGTAAAGTGGCGCATGTTTCCCGTGCTTAGAACTGTCCCTGCAAAAAATGTCATTTTTGAAAGAAAAAAATGCATTTAAAACTGACTCGCGGCTATTAATGAATTGTCGGCTCCCGGCAATACATACAAAAGTCATTGATAAAAAAAAAAAAAAGCGTGGGGGTTCCCCAGAATTCAATTACCAGGCCCTTCAGGTCTGGAATGGATATTAAGGGGAACCCCGCCGCAAATTTAAAAAAAAATTGACGTGGGGTTCCCCCAAATATCCATTCCAGGCCCTTCAGATCTGGCATGGATTTTAAGGGGAACTCCACCCCAAATTTAAAAAAAAAATGGCGTGGAGTCCCCCTAAAAATCCATACCAGACCCCTTATCCGAGCACGCAACCTGGCCGGCCGCAGGGGAAAAGGGGGGGACGAGAGAGCGGCCCCCCCTCCCTCCTGAACCGTACTAAGCCACATGCCCTCAACATGGGGAGGATGTCCCCATGTTGATGGGGACAAGGGCCTCATCCCCACAACCCTTGCCCGGTGGTTGTGGGGGTCTGCGGGCGGGGGACTTATCGGAATCTGGAAGACCCCTTTAACAAAGGGGACCCCCAGATCCCGGCCCCCCCCCTATGTGAATTGGTAAGGGGTACATTGTACCCCTACCATTTCACGAAGAAAGCGTAAAAAAATGTTTAAAAAAACACACAAACACCTTGAAAAAGTCCTTTATTTAAAAAAAAAAAAACATTCCAGCGGTGAAATCCAGTGTCCCGCGGCGATCCCGATGTCCAGCGCTGTCCTTCATTGCTTGTGCCTGAGCGGACCTGATGGGGAACTCCCTCTCAGTATTTTAAATGTATAGACCCGCCCCTTCTAAAGTTCCCCATCAGGTCCGCTCAGCGGACCAGATGCGGAACATGAGAAGGGGCGGGTCTATACATGTATTACCAAAGTGAGAGCAGTTCCCCATCAGGTCCGCCCCCTCGGTATGTCGGACCCGCCTACGTCATTGGCTTGAGCGGGGAACTTCCTTCACTGTGTAATTTAAATTTACATAGTGAAGGAAGTTCCCCACTCAAGCCAATGACGTAGGCGGGTCCGACATACCGAGGGGGCGGACCTGATGGGGAACTGCTCTCACTTTGGTAATACATGTATAGACCCGCCCCTTCTCATGTTCCGCATCTGGTCCGCTGAGCGGACCTGATGGGGAACTTTAGAAGGGGCGGGTCTATACATTTAAAATACTGAGAGGGAGTTCCCCATCAGGTCCGCTCAGGCACAACCAATGAAGGACAGCGCTGGACATCGGGATCGCCGCGGGACACTGGATTTCACCGCTGGAATGTTTTTTTTTTGTTTTTTTTTTAAATAAAGGACTTTTTCAAGGTGTTTGTGTGTTTTTTTTTTAAAAAAATTACGCTTTCTTCGTGAAATGGTAGGGGTACAATGTACCCCTTACCAATTCACATAGGGGGGGGCCGGGATCTGGGGGTCCCCTTTGTTAAAGGGGTCTTCCAGATTCCGATAAGCCCCCCGCCCGCAGACCCCCACAACCACCGGGCAAGGGTTGTGGGGATGAGGCCCTTGTCCCCATCAACATGGGGACATCCTCCCCATGTTGAGGGCATGTGGCTTGGTACGGTTCAGGAGGGAGGGGGGCCGCTCTCTCGTCCCCCCCTTTTCCCCTGCGGCCGGCCAGGTTGCGTGCTCGGATAAGGGGTCTGGTATGGATTTTTAGGGGGACTCCACGCCATTTTTTTTTTAAATTTGGGGTGGAGTTCCCCTTAAAATCCATGCCAGATCTGAAGGGCCTGGAATGGATATTTGGGGGAACCCCACGTCAATTTTTTTTTTAATTTGCGGCGGGGTTCCCCTTAATATCCATTCCAGACCTGAAGGGCCTGGTAATTGAATTCTGGGGAACCCCCACGCTTTTTTTTTTTTTTTTTATCAATGACTTTTGTATGTATTGCCGGGAGCCGACAATTCATTAATAGCCGCGAGTCAGTTTTAAATGCATTTTTTTCTTTCAAAAATGACATTTTTTGCAGGGACAGTTCTAAGCACGGGAAACATGCGCCACTTTACATGCATATCATACACACCCCCCAGGTACGAAATTTAAAGGAATATTTCACTTTTATTTTTTCATTTTAAGCATTATTAAAATCACTGCTCCCGAAAAAACGGCCGTTTTTAAAACTTATTTTTGCATTGATACATGTCCCCTGGGGCAGGACCCAGGTCCCCAAACACTTTTTAGGACAATAACTTGCATATTAGCCTTTATAATTAACACTTTAGATTTCGAACGTTCGAGTCCATTGTATTTAATAGGGTTCTAAAGTTTACACGAACATTTTGTCTGTTCGCAGGTTCTGGTGCGAACCGAACAGGGGGGTGTTCGGCTCATCCCTGGTTCTTATGTAGAGTCTGTTTGTAATTTTTAACAGGTACATTGTTTAAGTGTAGCTCCAGCCAAAAAATCTATTTTTAAGCTTTTTGGAAAACATAGGGAAGGGTTATCACTAGACTTGTGCACAACGGAAAAATTTGTTCCGTTTCGGTTCGTTTCTTTCCGGTCCTGTTGATTCGTAATCATTCGTAATTTTGCTAGACGGGATTTTTCGTGTTCGGACTCATTCGTATTTTTGCAAGCGACATTTTTCGTTGAATTTTTTGTTGCTTTATAATTCGTACTTTCGGTAGAGTACGTTGTTTTTCGTTGATTCTGGACACAACTCCTACTTTCGTAACTTTTTTTGGGTTCGTACTTTCGGTAGAGTACGTTGTTTTTCGTTGATTCTGGACACAACTCCTACTTTCGTAACTTTTTTTGGGTTCGTTGATTCGTAATTTTCCGTGTCTCTCTCACAACGACGCTGCCTATTATGCCTAATGTGCTTCGAATGGATTTGTACTTTTCTAAATACATTGCGGTTATTTGTAACGATTCGAAATCTCGTATTTTACTTTCGTTTTTAACATGCGGCTATAGGCTCCGCCCCTGTACACCATTTTGAGAGGGTTCAGCACGGTGAGGGAGAAGCAGAGAGCAGAGCAGAGTGAGTGTTATTGTGCTTCGAATGGATTCGAAATCTCGTATTTTACTTTCGTTTTTTACATGCGGCTATAACCTCCGCCCCTGTACACCATTTTGAGAGGGAGTTCAGCACGGTGTGGGAGAAGCAGAGAGCAGAGCAGAGTGAGTGTTATTGTGCTTCGTATGGATTCGTACATTCGTAACTTTTTCATAACGAATTATGCCGAAGACATTCGGGCATTCGCTATTTGCGGTATAATTTATTTCGGATTCGGTCTTATTCGTAATTGCTTTGTTCGGAAACTCGAATGCTTCCGAATGTCCGAAAGTTGCTAAATTCGGACGAATTTCAATTCGTTACGAAACGAATTGCACAAGCCTAGTTATCACCCCTGTAACATTTGTTTTGCTGTCTGTGCAGTGTTCAGAACAGTTCACCTCACTTTCCGTCCTATTGACAAATGTTTTTAGAAAATTTGGGGTTTTTATTGAAACAAGAATTGGTGATAAAGCATCAGTAGAGAGGAGACACTTTTTTTCCCATATTAACTCTTACAGGAGAGAATTTGCCTTCCTAGGGGTAGATTTCCTCTCACTTCCTGTTGTATCCTTCCGTTTGCAAGGAGGAGTCGTTTGTAAGTTGGATGTTTGAAAGTAGGGGCCTGCCGTATATACTCTGCTGAAATTTGCCCCTTACATGTTGGTGTTGCCACAACACTGTGAGCCCTCACAGTTACTCTTGGTGGGCGCAGGAATTGGCCCTGCTGTGAATTATTAGATCAAGAATTGTAATTACATGACCCTGTTAAACAGGGGCAGAAAAATTGGGCCTTAGGCACTGGTGCCACAACACTGCAACCCCTCACAGATACTGTACTTGGAGCACAGCAATGAGCCCTGTTGCAAAGTATTGCATCAAAAATTGTAATTACAGGCCCTTTTAAACAGGGGTTGAAAAATTGGGCCTTAGGCACTGGTGCTGGTGCCACGACACTGCAACCTCTCCCAGATACTCTAGTTGGAGTGCAGGAATGAGCCCTGCTGCAAAGCATTGCATAAAAAATTGTAATAACACGCCCCTGTTAAACAGGGGCTGAAAAATTGGGCCTTAGCCACTGGTGCTGGTGCCACGACACTGCAACCTCTCCCAGATACTCTAGTTGGAGTGCAGGAATGAGCCCTGCTGCAAAGCATTGCATAAAAAATTGTAATTACATGCCCCTGTTAAACAGGGGCTGAAAAATTGGGCCTAAGCCACTGGTGGCGGCACCCAGAAACAAAAATGTTCTTCCAAGCTATCATCATCAATTGGATCATTGAGGAGGAGGAGGATAGTCAGTCAACATAACAGGACAGTCTCTCAGCATCAGCATCAGTCTTGAAGGGATGTGACATTTGAAAATAAATTAGTCTGTTATATCAGCTTCAGGTGTTTGGTAGCTGGTGGTGATCCAAGACTGGTTCATCTTTATGAAGGTCAGTCGATCAACCGAGTCGGTGAACAGGCGCACCCTGTGATCCGTGACAAATCCTCCAGCAGCACTGAATGTGCGTTCTGAAAGAACGCTGGATGCAGGACAGGCCAGTAGCTCAATTGCATACTGTGCAAGCTCTGGCCAGTGATCCATCCTCAAGACCCAGTAAGCCAGAGGATTTTCGGTGGGGAAGGTGTCCAAGTCTGACCTTGCCCCAGGTATTCCTGCACCATGTATATCAGACGCTGGCGATGGTTGCTGGAACCGATCATACCTTGGGGCTGCGGACTAAAGAATTGTCTGAACGCATCGGTCAGACGGCCACCTTCCCCACCGCTCCTTCTTTGACTGACCGAAGCCTCGGCAACTCGTTGTCCAGGACCAGGAGTTTGTAACCTCCCAGTCTCTGGGAACTCGTTGCACAGACCTTTCTGCAAGGCCTCCCGGAGTTGTCTCATCCTCTGCTCCCTCTGCAACGGTAAGATAAGGTCCGCAACCTTACCCTTGTACCGTGGATCAAGGAGTGTGGCCAGCCAGTAATGGTCCCTCTCCTTGATCCGAAGAATAAGAGGATCCTTCCGCAGACTTTGCAGGATCAGGGAGGCCATGCAGCGTAGGTTAGCTGAGGCATTCGGTCCGGAGTCCTCTGGGTCACTAAGGACGACATGATCCGCAGCCACCTCCTCCCAGCCACGTACAAGTCCACGGGTTTCTTGGGACTGTAAATCATCCCTAAAAGACTGCTGCTGATGATGCTGAGTGCCAGGCTCCACCTCCATGCTGACACAATCCTCCTCCTCCTCTTCCTGTGCGATGGGTGGGACAGAAGGAACACTGTCTGGGTAAAGGGGGCCTTGAGAGGCAAGGAAGTCCTCCTCTTCCTGCGTCTGTTCTGCCTCAAGTGCCCTGTGCATTATTCCACGCAGCGTATGTTCCAACAGGTGGACAAGAGGTACAGTGTTACTGATGCATGCACTGTCACTGCTCACCATCCTCGTGGCCTCCTCAAATGGTGCCAGGACAGTGCATGCATCCTTGATCATGCCCCACTGGCGTGGTGAAAAAAACCCGAGCTCCCCTGACCCTGTCCTGGTGCCGTAGTCGCACAGGTACTCATTGATGGCCCTCTGCTGCGTGTGCAGCCGCTGCAGCATGGCCAACGTTGAGTTCCACCTGGTGGGCATGTCACATATAAGGCGGTTCTTGGGCAGGTTCAACTCCTTTTGCAGCTCAGCCAGGCGAGCACTGACATTATAAGATCTGTGGAAATGCACACAGACTTTCCTGGCCTGCCTCAGGACATCCTGTAAGCCCGGGTACCTGCCCAAGAACCGCTGCACCACCAGGTTAAGGACGTGAGCCACACAGAGCACATGGTTCAGTTGTCCCTGTTGGAGGGCGGAGAGGAGGTTGGTGCCATTGTCGCAAACCATCATTCCTGGCTTAAGCTGGCGTGGCCTCAACCACCTCTCGGCCTGCCCCTGCAGAACAGACAGAACCTCTGCCCCAGTGTGGCTCCTGTCCCCCAAACACACCAGCCCAAGCACAGCATGGCATCTTTTTGCCTGCGTACTTGCGTAGCCCCTTGAACGCCTACGGAGCACCGCTGGTTCCGAGGACAAAGCACAGGAAGAGGCCATGGAGGAAGAAGAAGAGGAGGGAGTGGAGGAGAGAGTTGTGTCACAACCAGTAGTAGCATTTTGGAGGCGTGGCGGCGAAACAACCTCCAACACTACTGCACCTAGTCCTGCATCCTTCCCAGCTGCCAAAAGAGTGACCCAATGGGCCGTGAAAGAAAGGTAACGTCCCTGTCCATGCCTGCTGGACCATGAGTCAGCGGTAATATGCACCTTACCGCTGACCGCCCTGTCCAGCGAGGCCAAGACATTGCCTTCCACATGCCGGTAGAGAGCCGGAATCGCCTTCCGTGAGAAAAAGTGGCGTTTGGGAACCTGCCACTGAGGAACCGCACATTGCACAAACTCACGGAAGGGGGCCGAGTCTACCAACTGAAAAGGCAGCAATTGAAGCGCTAGAAATTTAGCCAAGCTAGCATTCAACCGCTGGACATGTGGATGGCTGGGAGTGAACTTCTTTCGACGGTCCAGCAGCTGGGGCAGGGAAATTTGCCTGCTAGAATCGGACGTCGGTGTACTGCTAGCAGAGTGCCCGCAAGTACTTGGCTGTGACACACCTAATTCTACACCTTCATTCCTCTCAGTGCAGGTTTCAGAGAGAACTGAAGGTATAGTGGGGTTGGAGATCCCAGTAGATGCGGTGCAAGGAGAGGTCCGCTTTGTTCTTTGGTGTGGGTCTTTAAGGTAGGCTTGCCAACGAGCTGCATGGCAGGTCAACATATGTCTGGTCAAGCATGTGGTGCCCAAGCGGGTGATGTTTTGGCCACGCGATATAGGCTTGAGACATATGTTGCAAACAGCAGCTGTGCGATCTGATGCACTCGACTCAAAAAAGGCCCACACCAAAGAACTTTTTGAATAACGGGCAGAGGCAGCGCCCTGCACAGGCGGAGCTCTGCGGTGTGATTCCGTCGGTGTGCTGCCCTTACGCTGGCCTCCCGAGGGCATCCTGCCTCGTTGGAGATGTGCCTCCTCCTCATCCTCCTCCTCCTCCTCCTCTCTCCTATTAGGCACCCACGTGGAGTCACTGACCTCATCATCCCCTCCCTCCTCATCACTGGAGCCAATCTGGCAGTATGCTGCAGCTGCTGGAACATGACTGACAGATTGGTGTCCTTCTTGAGCATCCCCTCTCTCTGCTCTCACGCTACTGCCTTCCTCTAGCTGGGTATCATCATCAGACCCTTCGAAACGCTGGGCATCCTCCTGGAGCATGTACCCAACACTGTGCTCAAACAGTTTGGGGGACTCCTCAGGAGGACATGGTTGGTCTAGGGAAGGAGTGACTGATAATGACATTGATACCAGGGAAGAGGACGCTTTGGCAGCTGCTTTGCCAGTACCCTGAGCCTGGGTGAGAGAGGATGAGGAGGATGAGGAGGGCTTGGTCATCCACTCTACCAAGTCTTCAGCATGATGCGGCTCAACACGTCCAGCTGCCGAAAAGAAGGACAAGCGTGTCCCATGGCCACGTGCTGATGGCGATGCACCGCGTCCACGACCAGCACTGTTGTCTCTAGACACAGAGCCTGCTTGCCCTCTTTTATTGGGTCCTGACTGTCTGCCTCTCCTTGTTTGCCTACCAGACATTCTAATGGCCTGCAGGGAGATGGGAAAACCAGCAATAAGGCCTAACTTCAGGTGTATAATGTGCAGGAGGCACACTCCGCCCGCTGTAAGTACTGCAAATGCCTGTTGGTGTAACACACCAGGAAAACACAGCAATACGGGCTAACTTCAGGTGTATAATGTGCAGGAGGCACATTCTGCCCGCTGTAAGTGCTGTAAATGCCTGTTGGTGTAACACACCAGGAAAACACAGCAATACGGGCTAACTTCAGGTGTATAATGTGTAAGAGGCACACTCCGCCCGCTGTAAGTGCTGCAAATGCCTGTTGGTGTAACACACCAGGAAAACACAGAAATACGGGCTAACTTCAGGTGTATAATGTGCAGGAGGCACACTCCGCCCGCTGTAAGTGCTGCAAATGCCTGTTGGTGTCACACATCAGGAAAACAAAGCAATACGGGCTAACTTCAGGTGTATAATGTGCAGGAGGCACACTCCGCCCGCTGTATGTGCTGCAAATGCCTGTTGGTGTAACACACCAGGAAAACACAGCAATACGGGCTAACTTCAGGTGTATAATGTGCAGGAGGCACACTCCGCCCGCTGTAAGTGCTGCAAATGCCTGTTGGTGTAACACACCAGGAAAACACAGCAATACGGGCTAACTTCAGGTGTATAATGTGCAGGAGGCACACTCCACCCGCTGTAAGTGCTGTAAGTGCTGCAAATGCCTGTTGGTGTAACACACCAGGAAAACACAGCAATACGGGCTAACTTCAGGTGTATAATGTGCAGGAGGCACACTCCGCCCGCTGTAATGCCTGTTGGTGTAACACACCAGGAAAACACAGCAATACAGGCTAACTTCAGGTGTATAATGTGCAGGAGGCACACTCCGCCCGCTGTAAGTGCTGCAAATGCCTGTTGGTGTAACACACCAGGAAAACACATCAATACGGGCTAACTTCAGGTGTATAATGTGCAGGAGGCACACTCCGCCCGCTGTAAGTGCTGCAAATGCCTGTTGGTGTAACACACCAGGAAAACACAGCAATACAGGCTAACTTCAGGTGTATAATGTGCAGGAGGCACACTCCGCCCGCTGTAAGTGCTGCAAATGTCTGTTGGTGTAACACACCAGGAAAATACAGCAATACGGGCTAACTTCAGGTGTATAATGTGCAGGAGGCACACTCCGCCCGCTGTAAGTGCTGCAAATGCCTGTTGGTGTAACACACCACGAAAACACAGCAATACGGGCTAACTTCAGGTGTATAATGTGCAGGAGGCACACTCCGCCCGCTGTAAGTGCTGCAAATGCCTGTTGGTGTAACACACCAGGAAAACACAGCAATACGGGCTAACTTCAGGTGTATATTGTGCAGGAGGCACACTCCGCCCGCTGTAAGTGCTGCAAATGCCTGTTGGTGTAACACACCAGGAAAACACAGCAATACGGGCTAACTTCAGGTGTATATTGTGCAGGAGGCACACTCCGCCCTGCAAATGCCTGTTGGTGTAACACACCAGGAAAACACAGCAATACGGGCTAACTTCAGATGTATAATGTGCAGGAGGCACACTCCGCCCGCTGTAAGTGCTGCAAATGCCTGTTGGTGTAACACACCAGGAAAACACAGCAATACGGGCTAACTTCAGGTGTATAATGTGCAGGAGGCACACTCCGCCCGCTCTAAGTGCTGCAAATGCCTGTTGGTGTAACACACCAGGAAAACACAGCAGTACGGGCTAACTTCAGGTGTATAATGTGCAGGAGGCACACTCCGCCCTCTGTAAGTGCTGCAAATGCCTGTTGGTGTAACACACCAGGAAAACACAGCAATACGGGCTAACTTCAGGTGTATAATGTGCAGGAGGCACACTCCGCCCGCTCTAAGTGCTGCAAATGCCTGTTGGTGTAACACACCAGGAAAACACAGCAATATGGGCTAACTTCAGGTGTATAATGTGCAGGAGGCACACTCCGCCCGCTGAAAGTGCTGCAAATGCCTGTTGGTGTAACACACCAGGAAAACACAGCAATACGGGCTAACTTCAGGTGTATAATGTGCAGGAGGCTTAGCAACAATGACACTGACACTGTCCCCTGCCTATCCTTCTCTCTCCCTGCACACAAGGTTTATCAAAGAATATGACACTGACACTCTCCCTGCCTATCCTTCTCTCTCCCTGCACACAAGGTTTAGCAAAGAATATGACACTGACACTGTCCCCTGCCTATCCTTCTCTCTCCCTGCACACAAGGTTTAGCAAAGAATATGACACTGACACTCTCCCTGCCTATCCTTCTCTCTCCCTGCACACAAGGTTTAGCAAAGAATATGACACTGACACTGTCCCCTGCCTATCCATCTCTCTCCCTGCACACAAGGTTTAGCAAAGAATATGACACTGACACTCTCCCTGCCTATCCTTCTCTCTCCCTGCACACAAGAATAGCACAAAGAATATCAACACTGTCCCTGCCTATCCTTCTCTTTCCCTGCGCCGGAACACACTACACAAGGCTGCTGCGCTGGCGGCCTTTTATAGTGTGGGGCGTGGGCTAAACCCCCTGTGCTATAATTGGCCACAGGCAACCTGCCTGTGGCCAATTATGGCTCTCCTAGCTGCCGGCGCTGTGATTGGCCAAGTATTATGTCCCTTAGACACGGGGTCTCTCAGAGTGTTGCTAGCAATGCTAAAGTATCTGCTCAGCAAGTTACACACAGGCCAGATCAACTTCTTAAACATGGAGAGGGTTTATTACTCACTCAGAACATGATGACTTGTTACATGGAGGAGTCTTAATACAACAGGATTCTGTCATTACCAGATCTATGCATCATGCTGCTGCTGCTTCCCAGTTCCACACACCACTCTCACTACTTCCTGGTACAGCCCCTCCCCCAGCATGCATCAGGAGAAAAAGGTGAAGGGTCACACAGTGCTTCAGCACAAACATCACATCTCCTCTTTTTCCCATAAAAAAAAAAAACAATAGGAGAAAAAAAAAATATATATATATATTGTGACAGCAGGAAGGTAAAGTCACCTGGTTGCATCCAGGGGGGTAGGTATATTTCTCCCAGATTCAGGCTTTATGCCGACTTATACAACTAGGGAGAGAGTTGATGAAGCCCAGCTGAGGCTAGTGGGCTCATGGATGATTCATACCTCTAGGGAGAGTGCTGGGCGTCGTGCAGGCAGGGAGTTGATGAGACCAGCTGAAGCTTGTCAGCTCGTTTAAGGCCTCTATAAAAACTCCCAGCTTCATTAGGTGTTTGCTCATGCCTGGACCCAGACCTGTGTGGACTGTCTAGGGAGAGTGAACCCCTGTGCGGTGAGACAAAGCCTGTGTGGCTATTTGTTTGGACATTTACTAAACCAGGGACTTAGGGACTAGGACAGCACCAGGCTGATCCCAGTTGTTAGTTAGGGAAACCTGCATGTTTAGTCAGAGGTCAAGCTGACCAGGATTTATTTTGTTTATGTTTCTTTTTGCTTTGCTGTGTTTTTGTCACTGTAAATAGAGAAATAAACCACACCTTTTGATCTTGAAAACCACAACCTCCGTCTGCTGGGCCTGTTTTTGTGTGGGGAGCCCATCCAGGGGGTCACACACACCCGCTACCGAGCTAACCCCCTCACAGTTGGTGGAGAACCAGTGGCAGTTTTTTTTTAAGCCAGCATGGAGGAGATACTGAAACAGCTGGCTCTAGCAAATGCCAATCAACAGCAGACAAATGCAGGTTTGCAAAAGAGCCTTGCAGCTCAACAACAGAGCTTCGCAGCCCAGCAACAAGCCCAGCAGCAATCTGAGGCCCGCTTCATAGACCTGTTGCAGAAGCAAGAGCAGAGACTACAACAACAGATGGAAGCAGTAATGCAGCAACGTCCGCAGACCAGTGAGGAAAGCCGTCCCACTAATACCGCGTCCTTTGGGGTGAGTCGTTTATTGACAAAAATGACTGGAGAGGATGATCCAGAGGTATTTTTGACCACATTTGAAAGGACTGCTGAAAGAGAAAAGTGGCCTGAGGAGCAGTGGGCTGGACTGGTGGCTCCTCTGTTAACTGGTGAATCGCAGAAAGCTTACTATGACCTAGAGCCTGACCAAGCAAAAGACTATGTGATGCTAAAAGCTGAAATATTGGCAAGGCTGGGTGTCACCCTGGCTGTCCGGGCTCAGCGTGTGCATAACTGGACTTTCCAGCTTGGAAAACCCCCCAGGTCTCAAATGTATGATCTCATTCACCTGAGCAGGAAGTGGCTACAGCCAGAGACTTTGTCCGCACCGGAGATTGTGGAACGTGTTGTGATGGATCGTTTCTTGAGAGCTCTTCCTACCGCCATTCAAAAGTGGGTAAGCCATGGAGACCCAGAAACGGCCGGTAAACTTGTGGATCGTGTAGAGAGATACTTGGCTGCAGAGAACCTGACGGCCTCTTCCAGAGACTCTCGGACTTTCCACCCTAAGACCAGACCATCCCCAGGGGCGGATAAGATGATTCCAAGGGGTGAGGGTGGAGAGAGTGAGAGGGTGGGAGCTCTGCCCAGGGTTTGGCGAGAACAGCCTGGGAAGTCGGGGGCTCAAGAGGCAGCCAAAAGGATTGTTTGCTACCGCTGCCGGCAAGCGGGACATATTGCAGCAAATTGCTCGGTTGTGGAGGAACCCATGCAATGTGACTTTCTGACGGACAGACGTCAGTCGCTGTGTGCGACAGTCGCATGCACTGCCATTCGGGGAACTGAGAAACAGGGATTTTCCGAAGTTCTGGGAACTGTGGGATGATCCTGAGCCCCCCACTGGTGCCCCTATGTACCAGGAAGGTGATAGCCAGAACTCCTCTGAGAGTGGTGAGGACTCTCCAGAATTTCCCTTGTCAGTATTGGCAGGCGAGACTCAAGAAACTGGAGAGGAGCCCACCTCCTCAGACGAAAACCTACCGTCTGTGGAGTTTTCTGATCTTGAGGTTCACAGGGAAAATTTTGCCACAGAACAGTTAAAAGACCCCGCCCTAATAAAGGCACGGGAAAACGTAGTGGAAATAGATGGCGAGTTAGTGAACCCAGATAATACCTGCACTTACCCATACTTCAGCGTAGAGAAGGACCTACTGTATCGGGTGGCAAAAAGGGCAGAAGAAACCGTTGAGCAGCTTGTGGTGCCCAAACCTTACAGGAAGTTGGTGTTGGAGTTGGCCCATGGGCACATTCTTGGAGGTCATCTGGGGACAGAGAAAACCCGAGAGAGGGTATTACAGAGATTCTATTGGCCTGGGGTGATGAAGGACATAGAAAATTATTGTTCCTCCTGCCCTGTGTGTCAGAGGTCGGCCCCGATGCCACATTTCCGTAGCCCGCTGGTCCCTCTACCCATCATTGAGGTCCCGTTTGAGAGGATCGCAATGGATTTGGTAGGTCTTATAATCAAGTCCGCTAGGGGGCACCAGTACATATTAGTTATAATGGACTATGCCACCCGTTATCCAGAAGCGATCCCTCTCCGAAATACCTCGGCCAAAACCATAGCCAAAGAGCTATCTCTTGTTTTTAGCCGGGTGGGTATTTGTAAAGAACTGCTTACGGACCAAGGTACACCCTTTATGTCCCGGGTTATGAAAGAGCTGTGTAAATTGTTCAAAGTGACGCAATTGCGTACGTCTGTGTATCACCCCCAAACCGATGGGCTGGTTGAAAGATTCAACAAAACCCTAAAACAAATGTTGAAGAAAGTGGTGGATAGAGATGGAAAGGATTGGGACTGTCTACTTCCTTATTTGATGTTTGCTATTAGGGAGGTGCCCCAATCCTCTACGGGATTCTCCCCCTTTGAGTTACTGTATGGGAGACACCCAAGAGGGCTGTTGGATATTGCCAAGGAAACTTGGGAAAGTGAGAGTTCTCCCCACAGGAGTGTGATTGAGCATGTCGCCCTGATGCAAGATCGAATTGCACAGGTAATGCCCATCGTGAAGGAACATTTGGCCCAAGCGCAGTTGGCACAGCAGAGAGTGTACAACCGTGGAGCCAAGACCCGTACCTTTTCCCCGGGGGATAGGATATTGGTACTTGTCCCTACGGTTGAAAGTAAATTCCTTGCCAAATGGCAAGGCCCCTACGAGATAATGGAAAAAGTGAGCGAAGTGAATTACAAGGTCAGACAACCAGGAAGGCGAAAGCCCGAACAGATCTATCACATTAATCTGTTGAAAGCCTGGAGGGATAGAGAGTCCCTAGTCGCAGAAACTTGGTCACCAGCTCAAACTGGTTGCGTGATTCCGGAGGTTGGAATAGCAGCCACCTTGTCACAACCCCAACAACAGGAGGTTAAGGAGTTTGTGCTTCGCAACAAGGAGGTGTTCTCTGAGCTGCCGGGACAAACATCTGGGGTAGAGCATGATATTATTACCCCGCCCGGTGAAAGGGTGAAGTTAAAACCCTATCGGATCCCAGAGGCCCGACGGGAGGCAATACGGGAGGAAGTACAGAAAATGCTGAACTTAGGGGTGATAGAGGAGTCCCAAAGTGATTGGTCTAGTCCCATTGTGTTGGTGCCTAAACCGGATGGGAGCTGGCGATTTTGTAACGATTTTCGTCAGTTGAACAAAGTTACAAAATTTGACACCTACCCCATGCCACGTATAGATGAGTTGATCGACCGGCTGGGAACAGCCCGATACATGACGACTCTTGACCTCACAAAAGGGTATTGGAAAATTCCCCTGGCCAAGTCGGCCAAAGAGAAAACCGCATTTGTAACCCCAGACGGGGCGTTCCAATATAAGAGAATGCCGTTCGGGTTACAGAATGCGCCGGCCACATTCCAGCGGAAAATGGACCAGATACTGAGGCCCCATCGGAAGTATGCTGCGGCTTACCTGGATGACGTAATTGTCCATAGCACAGATTGGGCCTCACATCTGCCAAAAGTGCAAGCAGTCCTAGACTCTATCCGGGAAGCGGGGTTTACGGCTAACCCCAAGAAGTGTACCATTGGGCAGGAGGAGGCCAAATATCTTGGGTACACCATTGGCAGGGGAGTAATAAAACCCCAACTCAACAAAGTCGAGGCCATCCAGAGTTGGCCACGTCCCAACAGCAAGAAGCAGGTACGAGCCTTTCTAGGAATCGCGGGTTATTATCGGCGCTTCATTCCCCACTTTGCTTCTAAGGCTGTGCCCCTAACCAACCTGACGAAAGGGAAAGGGTCGGTCATGATTAAATGGACCCCCGAGACTGAGGCAGCATTCCAATTCTTGAAACAAGCCTTATGTAGCCAGCCAGTGTTGTACTCACCCGACTTCTCTAAAGACTTTGTCGTACAAAGTGATGCGTCAGATGTGGGGTTAGGAGCAGTATTGTCCCAGGTCTGGAACGGGGAAGAGCACCCAGTCATTTACCTCAGCAGGAAGTTGAAGTCCCATGAGGTAAATTACGCCACGGTTGAAAAGGAGTGTTTAGCGGTGAAGTGGGCTCTAGATTCCCTTCGGTACTATCTGCTAGGTAGGCACTTTGACATGGTTACGGATCACGCTCCGTTAAAGTGGATGGCTCAAAACAAGGAGACAAATAGAAGAGTAAATAGGTGGTTCCTGGCCCTACAGGAATTCAACTTCACAGTAAAGCATCGCCCTGGCGTTCAAATGGGGAATGTGGATGCTTTGTCTCGAGTACATGAATGCCTGATTGCTGGTGTTCCAACCCCAAGGTTAAAACAAGAGGGGGGGGTATGTGACAGCAGGAAGGTAAAGTCACCTGGTTGCATCCAGGGGGGTAGGTATATTTCTCCCAGATTCAGGCTTTATGCCGACTTATACAACTAGGGAGAGAGTTGATGAAGCCCAGCTGAGGCTAGTGGGCTCATGGATGATTCATACCTCTAGGGAGAGTGCTGGGCGTCGTGCAGGCAGGGAGTTGATGAGACCAGCTGAAGCTTGTCAGCTCGTTTAAGGCCTCTATAAAAACTCCCAGCTTCATTAGGTGTTTGCTCATGCCTGGACCCAGACCTGTGTGGACTGTCTAGGGAGAGTGAACCCCTGTGCGGTGAGACAAAGCCTGTGTGGCTATTTGTTTGGACATTTACTAAACCAGGGACTTAGGGACTAGGACAGCACCAGGCTGATCCCAGTTGTTAGTTAGGGAAACCTGCATGTTTAGTCAGAGGTCAAGCTGACCAGGATTTATTTTGTTTATGTTTCTTTTTGCTTTGCTGTGTTTTTGTCACTGTAAATAGAGAAATAAACCGCACCTTTTGATCTTGAAAACCACAACCTCCGTCTGCTGGGCCTGTTTTTGTGTGGGGAGCCCATCCAGGGGGTCACACACACCCGCTACCGAGCTAACCCCCTCACAATATATATAAACATAACAAGAGAACAAAATACTCAACACATAGAATAACAAGGCAAGCAGGATCAGTTCAGCAAGTAGTATCTCCAACTCAGTTCTGTGGCTTCCGCATCACGTTATGAGACCTTTGTCTCTGTTTCCTGACCTCCAAAGTGTCCCGTAAGATTTCAGTGCTTTGCCAACGAGGAGTTTGATGTCTTTGACGGGCAGACTTACGAAGTGGCACAGCACTAGGAGGGGTAGAGGCTGTCAAGGGTTCTGGAGATGTCAGTTGGTGTCCAACAGACAAATCAGTCTCTGCAACTCCAGGCACATGTCCGGGCTCCTCAGGAATATGGTCACCAACCGCTTCAGGGGTTGGTTGTAAACTTGTGGGATCATGCCAGACACCATGCCATATGTCACCAGTAGAGCCCTGAGTAGACTCTGGTGGTTAGGTAGAAAGAGAGGTCGGGTTTGTTTCAACTGGCAGGCAAATGCGCTTTCTCAATTGCGAAAGGTGTTTTCGAACACAAACGCCATTCTCCAGGCGAACAAGGTACATTCGTTGTCCAAGAGGTCCATCAATAATGCCAGGAAGCCAATGAGGCAAAACTCTGTAATTCCGAAACCATACAAGATCACCAGCACGGAATCCAGGACGGCCTGGCGGAGGAGGTGTTGGTGACTGTTCCTGTGGACGAACTAAATCCAGTTTGGTGCGGAGATGCCTGCCAAACATAAGAAAAGCTGGGGACAGCCCAGTAGTAGCGTGTTTTGTGTTTCGGTACATGGTCAAGAACTCCAGAAGCTTCTCCTCTGAGAGTCCGGCCTGGTCCAGGGTGGACAGTAAGTGCTTCTTAAACGTCTGCACAAACCGTTCTGCCAGCCCATTTGAGGCTGGATGATAAGAAGCTGTTCTGTAGTGTTGGATGCCCAAGCCACTGAGGAAGGATTGAAACTCATGCGATGTAAATTGAGTCCCATTGTCCGAGACTATGGCTGTTGGCAAGCCATATTGAGCAAAGAGCTTCCTTAAGACTAGAATGGTAGCAGCTGAGGTAACAGAAGGCATTTGAAAAACCTCTGGCCATTTTGAATGTGCATCTACCACGATCAAATACATTTTACCCTGGATTGGGCCAGCAAAATCAAGATGGAGTCTTGACCACGGTTCTGTCGGCCATGGCCAAGGTAGCAGGGTTCCTTTCTTTTGGGGTCGCTGAGCTTGACAGCACCCAGGACATTGAGCCACATAATCTTCAATTGCTGTGTCCATTTGTGGCCACCAAACATAGCTCCGGGCTCGCTGCTTCATGCGCACCACGCCAGGATGGCCCTCATGCAGTATCCTTAGCATGGTTGGTTGCAAATACTGAGGTATGATCACTCTGTTGCCCCACTGTAGGCAACCAACATTAGTCACAAGCTCACATTTTCTGGCAAAGTACGGACGAAATTCACCTGGGACTTTCTCTGGCCATTCAACCTGAACATATGAGAATATCTGAGACAGGAAAGGATCTGTGACTGTATGTCTGGCAATTAAGGAGGTGGACATGCAGGATTTCGGCCTGTGTATTTCCACTATGCGTATGTCTCTTGGTGAGTGGTCTCCAATTGGCAATCTGGAAAACGCATCTGCATTGCCATGGGCACCATGGGAGCGGTATCTGATAGAATAAGTATAAGCTCCCAAGAATAAAGCGTACCTTTGTAAGCGAGATGCGGTTGTTGTAGAAATTCCTTTCTGAGGGTTCAATATTGACAACAGAGGTTTGTAGTCAGTGATAAGTGTGAACTCCCGACCATAGATGTACGTATGAATTTTTTTTGTGGCCCATACAATGGCCAAAGCTTCCTTGTCTATCTGGGAGTAGTTTTGCTCTGCTGAGGTTAAAGACCTGGAGGCCAAAGAAATGGGGCACTCTGTGCCATCTGGCATGACATGGGAAAGCACAGCACCCAGTCCATAAGGCGAGGCGTCACAAGCCAAGGTGACGTGTTTCTTTAAATCATAGTGGACCAGAACTCGAGAAGACAGAATGAGTTCTTTAGAAAGCCGAAAAGCTTCTTCACATTTGGCTGTCCATATCCATTTAGCTCTTGCATCCAGTAAGCGATGTAATGGGTAAAGCTGGTGTGCTAGGTTCGGCAAGAAACGGTGGTAGTAATTTAGGAGGCCAAGGTAGGACCTGAGCTGTGTGACATTCTGGGGAGTAGGGGCATGGGTAAGGGCTTTAACCTTTTCTTCAGTAGTGTGTAACCCATGCCGGTCCACAGTGTGGGCACAAAATTCCAGTCGAGACTTTAGAAATTCGCATTTTGAAAGATTGACACGTAAACCATACCTTTGGAGTCTCTCTAGCACAGCTTCAACATTCTTTCTGTGTTCTTCATCAGTGGGACCCGTGATGAGCATGTCATCTAGTAGACATTGAGTGAAAGGTATGCCTGCCAGGACCTCATCCATGATTCGCTGCCAGATGGCTGGAGCTGGGGCTATGCCAAAAACCATGCGGTTATATTGGAATAATCCTTTATGAGTGTTAATGGTCAACAGATGGCGTGAATCTGGGTGTACTTGCAGTTGCAGGTAAGCTTGTTTTAAGTCTATTTTTGTAAACTTTTGCCCCCCAGCCAATGAGCTAAATAGATCTTCAAGTCGAGTTAATGGGTATTGATCCACAAGAAGTTGGTTGTTCAGGGCGACCCTGAAATCTCCACAAATTCGATTGTCTCCATTCTTTTTCTTGACAGGCACAATTGGTGATGCCCATTCACTTCTATCAACTTTAGTTATGATCTTTTCAGCCAATAGGTGGTCCAGCTCTGCTTCCACTTTCTTTCTCAAGGCAAAAGGTACTGATCTTGCCTTACAAAAACGAGGTGTAGCACCCGGCTTCAAGAGGAGGTGGGCCATTTTTCCTTTTACTGTGCCCAAAGAGTCCTCAAAAACCCCCTTAAAGCGTGACTTCAGGGATTCCACCCAATGGTCTACCTCAGAAAGCAATGTACATTGGGCAATGGCAAGAGGAGGCATGCCCAGGGCTTTGATCCAGTCCCTACCGTACAGCGGAGGACCTCCTTTATTGACAACATAAAGGCGTAGAGTTTGACTGCGGTTGCCTAATGTAACAAGGGGTTTCACATAACCCAAGGGCTGTAGTAGTTCCTTGCTGTAGGTTTGTAGTGTGAGATTTGTAGGTTGGAGCGGTAGGGACAGACCCGATGCCTTTAAATCAGTCCATGAAATGACAGACACTGCCGCCCCTGTATCAACATCCATGGAGACAGGACAGCCATTGAGTGTGACATCCACTTTTATCGCAGGAGTACTCCCAGCTACCCGAAACAGTCCAACATGCTGGACACAGGTTTCCTCATCAGAGCTGGAGCCGTGATTGTCAGTATCCATATGAAATGTCTGTTTACGTCTAACTTTTGTGGTAGTGTTCGGGGAGCATGAGCTGCGGCAAACACGCCCAATATGGCCAGTCTTTCCACAAAGAAAACAAATGACATCCTTGAACTTGCAAGCAGGTGCACTGTGAGTAGTGTTACCACAACGGTAGCAAGTTGGTGTCCTAGAGACAGAAGAATTAGGGTGGCGAGGTTTAGGAAGATTTGGGGACGACCGTCTTGGGTGTCGGATGATAGCAGAGTGGAATATTTCCTCTCCCTGGCTTGCAGGAGTTTCAGGTGGTGCCTTCAGTAGGGTGGCGTCCCGTGTAGCCAACTCCATGACCGTAGCAAGGTCAGTGGCTTTCGTCAGAGTCAAGTCGGGTTCTGTGAGTAAACGTTTCTGTATGGCTGGGTCGCAGAGTTCCATAACAAACATGTCACGGAGGGCCGTCTGCAGGTAGTCTCCAAACTGACAAGTGGCAGCTAGTTTACGTAAAGCAATGATATAAGTCTTTATGTCCTCCCCGGCATGCTGCCTTCTACTGTAGAATTTAAACCGCTCTGCAATCTCTAATGGCTTTGGGTTGTAGTGCTCATGTAGCTTCTGAATTAACTCAGGCAGGGGTTTAGAGTCCGGCTTGTCTGGAGAAATGAGGTCTCTGAGAGTGCCATATGCAGCTTGACCCAATATTGTAAGGAAAACTGCAACTTTCTTTTCTGCAGCCACACTATTTGCTTCCATATACTGCTCCAGCCTCTCCACCCAGGAGCTCCATGATTCAGCAGCAGGATCAAATGGTTGAATAAACCCTATGAAGGCCATGTGTGCTAAAATCCACAATCCTCGTCGCCACTGTTATGTCCCTTAGACACGGGGTCTCTCAGAGTGTTGCTAGCAATGCTAAAGTATCTGCTCAGCAAGTTACACACAGGCCAGATGAACTTCTTAAACATGGAGAGGGTTTATTACTCACTCAGAACATGATGACTTGTTACATGGAGGAGTCTTAATACAACAGGATTCTGTCATTACCAGATCTATGCATCATGCTGCTGCTGCTTCCCAGTTCCACACACCCCTCTCACTACTTCCTGGTACAGCCCCTCCCCCAGCATGCATCAGGAGAAAAAGGTGAAGGGTCACACAGTGCTTCAGCACAAACATCACACCAAGCATGCGGGGTCACAGTGCATGCTTGGCCAATCACAGCGCCGGGATTGCACTGTGATGGCGCAGTGTATTGTGGGCCGTTCGCGTCACTCGAATTTGGCGCGAATGGCCCAAATCGTTCGATTATCACCGAACGGTCGAACAGCCGATGTTCGAGCCGAACGTATGTCCGACTCGAACACCGAGCTCATCCCTAGCTCTGAGACAGGTTACTTCGCCGGGCTGCAACACCACTCCGTTCTTCTAAAGTCTCTAGACCTTCCCCACCCCCTCTTCTGGGGCCTTCTGCTCCAGGACCAACCACTGGTAGGCTGTCTTCAAGATGGGGTGAATCTTGGTGGCGGCCGAGTCTTTCCTGCTTGCAAGAGGGGTCAGAAGCCTCCGGACCAGGTCCGTGTTCGTTCCTATTATTAAGGAACTCTTGTTGGCTCCAGGCGGCCAAGGGCACACAACTGCCAGAGTATCAAACACTTCAGCCTTCCCGGCCACAGATGGGTCGAAGGTCAGTTTTATGGGCAGGTAGCCATCATAAGGGAAGCTCTGGGTCCCGATTCCCCAGATTTCTAATTCTTCTATCTTCTTGATAGTTGGTGACTTAAGTGTTTGTCATAAAAGTCCCGATACAACAGGGTCACCTGTGCCCCTGTATCCAATATGACTTTTGTGTAAACTCCCTCCACTTGAATGGGCACTATGGGGGATGGGCCCACCAGCTTCTCTGGATATCGCTTCAAAGGGGTCTCTTTCATTGGATCTTTGCGGTTCCCTTTTGGGCTTCCTTTTTTCCACTTCTCTTTGGATTTAAGCCTCTCCTGGGCCTGGTATGCATTGATCTCCCTCCTGTTAACAGGTGTAACTACCCGCTGAGGGACATTACACTCTTTCCTTGGGGTACGTTCCCACTGAGGAACCTTGTGTTTCTTCTGAGGGGTCTTGTCCTCTCTTTCCTTGGGCTTCTCATTCAGTTTGGAGCTCACTGAAGATGATGGGCACCCGGTTGACTCCTTCACCGGGGCCCTCTGAAGTTTCCCGCCGGCTTGCGGTTGTCTGCTTTCTTTTTCTTGGGACTGGAACATACAGCTGCAATATGGCCAATCCCTCCACAGTTAAAACAGATCACATCCCCCCAGTCTTGTAGGGAAATGGGCACTGAAGCACCTGGGAACAACTCCTTCTTTGGTCCCTCTCTCTCAGGAACCGTTGAATCTTTTGTAATCAGGGAGGTCAGCATCTCTAACACCTGAGACATCTGCAATTTTAAAGCGTCTACTTCTGGGTCTCTTTCTTTTGTCATCACCGAGTTGACTATCACTGGTGCAGCAGAAGTATGTGCCTTGATCACTTGTTGATCCATCTGTAGTGACTCCTCGTCCCTAATAATTTTTATCAGATCAGAGTAAGTCAGTGACATCCCCCCTCCAGAGGTTTTCAGGTGAAGCCAGACTGGATCCGAGCGTAATGCTCCCTTTAACACTTGCTTCATTCTTGCCGCATCTGTGTCTTGGGGCAACATCCCTTTCTTCAACACGATCTTACAAAGCATCTTGTTGAGTCTTCTTACATACTCTGAAAGCTTCTCATTCGGCTGTTGGAAAGTATGTTCAAATTGGTAGACTAAGTCTGTCACCTTCTCCAGCTGACCGAACTCCTCTTGTAACATGGCTAAGCAGTCCTGAGCTGTGCAATCAGCATTGCCAAACCGGAAGCTTTTCACCGCTTCTGCTGCAGCGCCTTTCAAACTTTCTATCACGCGCTGTCTCTTCAGGACTTCAGGCACCTCCCATGCCTCTACTGCTAGTAGTGCCTGCTCAACCCAGGTATCGAAATCTTCTTCCCCTACAGGGACAGGAAGCTTCCCTGAGAATGTCTTTAGTCTGCGGTAGCTAGCTTCTACATGTACCGTACTTGTCCTCTGACACTTTGCTAGCAGATCCCCTAAGGCGTTTATTAATTCTGGTCCTATGGTAGTGACCGGTGCCGCCAGGGGCGTCACCCTTTCTTTTCTTTCAGGTAAGACACGGGGTGTCCCTTGTGGTGATCCCGTTGGGGATGGTTCCGTCTTGACGGTTATTGCGTGCGCCAACTTATAAGTTCTATTGTCTGGGGTGCGCACACATCTGCGCTTAAAGGTTTCCGGCATTCCGTCCCACCATTCTATCAGCGCATACTGATATGAGATGTTTGGGTCTGACTTCATGTCCATCACCCATGGTGTACAATCTAGGGGCATTGACACCACCAGTTTCTCTACCGTCTCTGTTGACCATTCCTCCCCTGGGAGGCTGATGACCACCGACTGATCTGGTTCTGTCTTAGCTGCTTCGCACCACGCTTTAACTTCTAACGGGTCCATGCTGGTACTTTTGGCGTGTTCACCTGCTGTATCAGGATCCCGGACTCGAGAGCCCCCACGTGTAGCGCTACCCCCAGTTAAGAGAGCCGCTGGTTTGATTTTTCGGGCCCTGAGTACAACTCCACCAACCCCCGGCAATCTTGTATAGTCCTCTGTGGCACAGTTAGTCTAGGGGTGTTTTCTATCGCAGTCTACACCTGGTAACATACACACTTTAACCCCAGATTAAGTATAAGCTCAATGAGTAATGATAACACAGTGATGCAAGTGGCAAGGTATAACAGCTTTACCTTAGGTTAAAAGGGCATGGGTTAAAATATAACATGTAACTGGCTTAAAGAGCCCTGCAGCAATAGATGGAATATATATATGGCAATAGCACAGCGCGGTAATCCACCACGTGCAGCTATTGCTATCTACGCGCCCTATGGCGCACTAAACATTATTCTATCTCCCCTCCCTAGTCAGGCCTGACATGAAATCAAACTCAGTCTTGTGAATAGACATTTCTTCGCATGCAAACTTGAAATGGTGGTGCACGTTCAGGAACAATATTTGTAATCCACAAAGTAGGCAGTCATAAGGAACACTATGCTGGAGACCCTTTAACTCTGTCCTGCAACCGGTCTCCAGAGGAAACAGCAAATAAATGAACGATGGGCCAAGGCAGTCTATAGGCCTAAACACAGTACAACCGATTGGATTGAGCAGGTGCTCGCTCACCACTCCGGATGCGATCTCAGTCCGGGACTTCCACCTGCTGTGTCTCCACACACAGCGTCCGCAACGATCGGGTCCCCGATCCAACTGACGTCCACAGCAAACTCTGTCAGGTGCCACCCAGGCTTCGCAGCGGGATGAAAGGCTCTTAGGAAGTTGCACAAGGCCCCAGGCTTCAGGCCTTGCACTCCAGCAGATCCGCACAGGAAGAAGCTGTTGCTAGCAGCGCGGTGTCCAAAGAGGCCGAGCTCCGCCTCGCCTCCTTCTTAAATAGTCTCTCCCATGAGTCTCTGCGGTGGCAACACTGCACCCTGGGTGCCAAACAGGACTCTGGGAGATGTAGTTCCAAGACTCTTAAAGGAGACCCCGCTACAATAGTCAAGCAAATAACAAGTATTATGTTCTAACAGTCTTATGCGCACTCAATGTCTCTTAATAAACTACGCTCTCGAGCCTTCCCCTCATGGCCAATATGGTGGCCAAACAATGTCTCCCAGCTGAACAGTCAGGCCTGACTAATTCACACACAGTTAGTTCGTTGAGAAGGTTCTTCGCTAGCAATGGTGGTGCACTTTGTAGGTTATTTGTAATCCAATGGTATTAAACTGTTGGTTACTCAGCAAGCAATAAGACAACTTAACTCCGGCTGCACAACACACTGTTTCTCTGGGGTGCAGTATAACACTCCGGTAACGGTGGGCCCTGACCAAAGAATACTGGGCCTAAAAGGTAGTCAAAATATACTGAGCAAGTGCTCTCTCACCCCACCGGACCAGTCTGTACAACCGACTTCAGTAGCTGGTGTCCCGGAACACAATCTCACGATACCCGTAGTCTCTGATCCTCTCGACCATCCGAGGGAGATTGATGGATGAGACGACTCTGGGTTCTCCAGTGACGATCGGCAAGCTCTCTGGATCCCCTAGGCCCAGGCTCTCCGGCCTAGTCCAAAACAACAGGCCCCAACGTAGGCTCCACTTGCTAGGCGGGCGGTGTCCGAAGAGACCCGCGTGTTGCTCCTCCCTCCTTGCTAAGACATACAGTATGGTAAGGAGCAACAAAGTATAGAAATAGAATATTATGGTGCTGTGCTTAGTGTGCTAAGTGTATATAGGTTAGCTGTTAGTGTAGGCAAATTAGGTTGGCTGAGAGCCAGGCCTGGGTTGTGAATCTGAGTCAGAGATTAATGACTCATCCTGACAGCTCTTCTGGTGCCTTCCCCTGTTCTGTGGAACATTGGAGAATGTTCTAGACATAGTGGGTGGGAGCTAGGAGGGGCTGTTAGGAATATTTATGAGGGCCTTGGCCAATCCCCAGCAAAATGGGCTGGCAGAGGGCAGACTCACCCCATAAATAGACATGAGTCATTCCAGCAGGGGCAAGTGGGTGGAAGATAGAGATGGAGTACTGAGCAGGCTGTCGTGGCCCTTGAGGGTGCCCCCTAGTCTGGGGAGGGGAGTGACCTTGGGCCTGGGGCTCGGGTGCTGGAAGATTCCCCCAAAAATACACATAGTGAAAACCTTCCTGGAGGCACGGGAGCAAGGAGAGGACAACAGGAGCAAGTAACCACGTCCGGGAGATCTCCTGAGAGTCAGCCGGGTGGGCTGGTGAGTGTCAGTCTGGAGGACTGTGCTGGAGTGTCTGTCTGGAGGACTGTGGGGAGAAGTTAGCCTGGAGGGCTAGGAAAGTGGTTACATAGTTACATAGTAGATGAGGTTGAAAAAAGACACAAGTCCATCAAGTCTAACCTATGTGTGTGATTATATGTCAGTATTACATTGTATATCCCTGTATGTTGTGGTCGTTCAGGTGCTTATCTAATAATTTTTTGAAACTATCGATGAAGGGAATTCCACATCCTTGCTGCTCTTACAGTAAAGAACCCTCTTTTCTTCTAATTTTAATGAGTGGCCACGTGTCTTGTTAAACTCCCTTCCAAAAAAAAGTTTTATCCCTATTGTGGGGTCACCACCAGTAAGATATTTATAAATTGTAATCATATCCCCTCTCAAGCGTCTATTCTCCAGAGAGAATAAGTTCAGTGCTCGCAACCTTTCCTCAAAACTAATATCCTCCAGACCCTTTATTAGCTTTGTTGCCCTTCTTTGTACTGGCTCCATTTCCAGTACACCCTTCCTGAGGACTGGTGCCCAAAACTGGACAGCATACTCTAGGTGCGGCCGGACCAGAGACTTGTAGAGCAGGAGAATTATCTTTTTACCTCTGGAGTTGATCCCCTTTTTAATTAATGCCAATATTCTGTTT
This sequence comes from Rana muscosa, assembly GCA_029206835.1. Taxonomy (NCBI): domain Eukaryota; kingdom Metazoa; phylum Chordata; class Amphibia; order Anura; family Ranidae; genus Rana; species Rana muscosa. Next base: position 290,541,746 of record CM055118.1, read on the forward strand.
GCCTTGTTAGAAGCAGCTTGCATGCCATTGCTGAGCCTATCATCTACCAGGACCCCAGGTCTTTTTTCATCCCAGATTCCCCCAGGGGTTTTCCCTCCAGTCTAAAGAATGTATTCATATTTTTGCCACCCAAATGCATTATTTTACATTTTTCTACATTAAACCTCATTTGCCATGTAGTTGCCCACCACATTAATTTGTTCAGATCTTTTTGCAAGGTTTCCACATCCTGCAGAGAAGTTATTGCCCTGCTTATCTTAGTATTGTCCGTAAATACAGAGATTGAACTGTTTACCCCATCCTCCAGGTCGTTTATGAACAAATTAAATAGGATTGGTCCCAGCACAGAACCCTGGGGGACCCCACTACCCACCCCTGAAAATTCTGAGTACTCCCCATTTATCACCACCCTCTGAAATCGCCCTTGTAGCCAGTTTTCAATCCATGTACTCACCCTATGTTCCAGGCCAACGGACCTTATTTTGTAAGTAAACGTTTATGGGGAACTGTGTCAAATGCTTTTGCAAAATCCAGATACACCACATCTACGGGCCTTCCTTTATCTAGATGGCAACTCACCCCCTTTATAGAAGGTAAATAGATTGGTTTGCCAAGAAAGATTCTTCATGAAGCCATGCTGATTACTGTTAATGATACTGTTCTCATTACTAAAATCTTGTATATAGTCCCTTATCATCCACTCCAAGAGCTTGCATACTATTGATGTTAGGCTAACTGGTCTGTAATTACCAGGGATGTATTTTGGGCCCTTTTTAAATATTGGTGCTACATTGGCTTTTCTCCAATCAGCTGGTACCATTCCAGTTAGTAGACTGTCAGTAAAACTTAGGAACAATGGTCTGGCAATTACTTGATTGAGTTCCCTAGGTACCCTCGGGTGCAAGCCATCTGGTCCCGGTGATTTATTAATGTTAAGTTTTCCAAGTATAATTTTAATTCTGTCCTCTGTTAACCATGGTGGTGCTTCCTGTGATGTGTCATGAGGATAAACACTGCAGTTTTGGTTACTGAAGCCCCCCGATTCCCCCATGAAGACTGAGGAGAAGAATAAATTAAATTCCTTCGCCATCTCCCCATTCTTTATAATCAGATGTCCTTCCTCATTCTTTATGGGGCCAATATGGTCTGTCCTCCCTTTTTTACTGTTTACATACTTAAAGAATTTCTTGGGATTTTTTTGCTCTCCTCCGCTATGTGTCTTTCATGTTCTATCTTAGCCATCCTAATTGCACCCTTACATTTCTTGTAGCATTCTTTATAAAGTCTTAATTTTGATGATGTTCTCTCAACCCTGTATTGTTTGAAGGCCTTCTCCTTTGCTTTTATATGCATTTTTACATTGGAGTTAAGCCATCCAGGACTTTTGTTTCGCTCTTTTAAATGTATTACCCAATGGGATGCATTGGCTAATGCCATTATTTAATATGCTTTTAAAGCAAACCCATCTCTCCTCCGTGTTCTTTGTTCCTAAGATTTTATCACAATTTTTTGCCTTCCGGCAAGGTTCGTAGTTTAGGGAAGTTGGCTATTTTGAAACTTAGTGTCTTTGTATTCCCCTTATGTTTCCTATTTGTGTGATTTATACTGAAGCCAATTGACCTGTGATCACTGTTTTCTAAATTGCCCCATGATCAGGTCATATTGTTGGTAATCAGTAGATACAGTAACACTTAATTTCTAGTTGGTGCATCTACCATCTGAACCATGAAATTGTCCTGCAAGACATTTAGGAACTGGCGAACCTTAGACGAATGCCTGGTTCCCAGCCGCCCAGTCTATGTCTGGATAATTAAAATCCCCCATTATGATAACACTTCCCATCCTTGCTGCTAATCCAAATTGTGATAGGAGATCCGTCTCCCTTTCCTCCCTCAGGTTAGTGGGCCTATAGCATACTCTCAGTATTATTTTCCCCTTAGCTTCATCCCTTTGGAGCTCTACCCAAAAGGATTCCACCTCCTCCCTAGCTCCCTTAGTGATGTCATCTCTCACATTCACTTGTACATTATTCTTTATATATAGGCATATCCCTTACCATTTTTTACTCTCTCTATCCCTGCGATAAAGGGTATACCCTTGAATGGTTGTCAGCCAATCATGAGAGCTGTTGAACCAGGTCTCTGAAATTCCCACAAAATCCAAATCCTCCTCGCACAACAGTATCTCAGGGTTGCTGCAGCCAGGAGGGCTGGCAGGTCCTACAGAGGTGGTGCTGGGATCAGTGACCACAGAGAGGAAGTGCTGGGAAAGTGTGAGCTGTGAAAAGGGTGTGGATGGTGCCCTATTCTATTCCCCTTATAATATCAAATCATACAAAGAACAAAAAAAATTGAAATCCTATATTAAAATACAAAAAAATAAAAAATAAAAATAAAGTGTCCAATCAACATAAAGTCCAGGGCTTGAAATAATCAAATGAACAAGTGTTCCTTCCAAGGTGGACTGTTAATAATATCTATGCCCAAAGAATGACTGTTAGACAGTTCTTATATAGATCTTATAGCTGAAAGAAAAAAGACCTGATCCACACCTTCAGGTGAAATGGCCGCTTACCTCAGGACATTGACCACACAGGTCAAAACAACGCTCACACGATAAATCAAGATGGTTCTTCTTTAATGTCTATGACACTTCTTCCCAGTATAATCTGGGTCCCAGAATCACTTATCCATTTTTGATCTACAATATTTGCCTCCTGTGTAGTAGATTTTGCTCAAAGTAAAAGGGAAAATTCATAGCACAAAATTACTGATAAATATTGTATTTATTAAAGATGAAAATCTGTCTGCTCACATTTAGCCAAGTAAAAACACGCATGTAACAGTCAGAACAAGATGAATCGCCTCCTCCTGGCACTTCCGGCTAATGGAGTCACTGGAAATGATGTCACTGGCTCCACCCCAACTCCTTCCTGTGTTATGACCTATAGTCTGTCCAGGAAGTAAGGCAGAAGTAATCGATCAGTGTGTTTAAACAGCTATGAAAAGAATGAGGTAAGCATCTGTAGAATTAATGAAAATCTGTTTTATTTTTGCAAAAGAAGTACATTAATGCTATATTGCTACATAGGGGAGCTGGAATTTTAGAGTTATGCCTACAGCCACCTCTGTCATTGCAAAGTCACGCCATGCCAGTTCATGCCAGGTCAGGGCATCTTTATGCACTGCATGAAGTGTTATGCCCACAGTCACCTCTGTCATGTCCATGCCAGTTCCTACTTCTTAAGATGCACAAGGAAGGAGTCTCTCTAAGACTGCTTGCAAGCAGCATTAACTCTGTGATAAATGATATCTTGATACTATCCTTGCGCCTTTAGATTGTAATGTGGCACACCATAGTCAGATCACTTAAGGATTTATCAACGGGTGGCCAAGGTGTCCTACCATGTCGCGTTACATGTTTACCGACTGCAAGAGATTGAGACCACAGGAAAAGCATTTGAACCGAACTAGACAACTGATTGCCAAACAGAACTCTCAGCTCCCCCTTGAGAGCCTCCAACTTGTCCAATGGTAGGCGGCACTCCATGGCCTCCAAATCCAGGACAATGCCCAAAAACGTGATAACCGTGCGAGGTCCCTCAGTTTTCTCAGGCGCCAAAGGGATCCCAAACCACTCTGCAATGTGCTCCAAGGTGGCCAGGAGCACCGCGCAGATCCTGGATGAGGCCGGACCCACACACAGAAAATCGTCCAAGTAGTGAATAATTGAACTCACCCCCGACACCTCCCTGACAACCCATTCCACAAATGAGCTGAACTGTTCGAAAAATGCGCACGATATGGAGCATCCCATAGGTAAACACTTATCCACATAGAACGCATTGTCCCAATGACATCCCAGGAGGTGAAAGCTATCAGGGTGAACCGGCAACAATCTAAACGCCGCCTCTATGTCGGCTTTTTGCCATCAACGAACCCAGCCCACTGCAGCATCAAAGTAAGTGTAACTGACTGTACATGCTTCCGGATCAATCGTGTCATTGACCGACCCACCCTTCGGAAAAGACAGGTGGTGAATGAGGCGGAACTTGTTGGGCTCCTTCTTGGAGACCACCAAATTCTCCAAGGGTGGGAAGGGAAAAGACCGCCCATGCGGCCTAAAGTAACCTCCTTGAGCAGTTTCTCTGCGACCACAGCAGGCTTCTGCATGGCCGACCGCAAATTGCGTGCGATCGGGGGGATAACCTGCAAGGAACATGGAATGTGAAACCCCTCTGGAAACCCCCGATCCAACAATCCAGCCGCCCCCTGTCCGGATACCTACCGAGAAACAACCGCATCCTTTCCACCATCACCGGAGTCCTCCCTTTTGTGCCCAGCGTCTCCGGCACGACCCTTACCTTGCTTAAAGCATCTAGCCCGCGTATGGGAGCCTCTGAAACCGGAGCACTCATGCTTGTACCTGCAAGACCCCCTAAACTTGCATGTGCCCTCATTAAATTGCCAGCACAGCCCCTTTTTCTTACTGGCCGATTGTCCTGGGGAAGAGGTTCCACCGCCCCCCCCCCCCCCCCCCTGAAAAAACTGACTAGGAGCCCTCGGCGAGGTCATCAACCACATCCATAAGCTGATGTCCTTATTATCCCACCGCAGATCTGGCCGCACTGCTCTCCTCTGTCTGAACTGTTCCTCATATCGGAGCCACCCCGTGCCCCCGTACACCCTGTAGGCCTCTCCAATGGAGTCCTGATAGCCAAATAGTGCTGAACAGTGCTTCGGATTCTTCTGTCCTATAACACTGGCCATGATGGCGAACGCCTGCAGCCAATTCGCAAACGTCCGTGGGATAAACCTGTATCTCCTCTTCTCCTCATCCTCCTTTTTAGAATCATCTGGCTTAACCCTGTCCAGGTGAAACATTTCCAATGGTAACAGTGAGAACATCGGTGGAAAATAAAAATGTAGCGCTACCTAGGTAAAATTATGTGAATTAGTAAATAAATACACAATGTAAATGTATTAATAATATGGTAAACACGTGTAACACCCAAAAGTAACGTGCTAAGTGACTCTATTGCTAAAGTGATCAAACAATGGTATTATAACCCATAATAATATACACAAAATGAATATCTTATAACATAAGTCCATGGAAAGAAAATCATTAAAATGTCCAAATAGTGAAGTTCAATCCAAAGAAACGTGTTCAATCAAGGTGTGAACTTGCAATTCAAAATTTTCTGTGTATAGGAGTGATGTGAAAACCGCCACCAAGGGTGAGTTGAAGGAGGCTTACCGGAAGTCTCGGATTTGGAGAGGCATACACCACCCAAATCAGAGAAGGCTTGAGGGTTAATTGAGCCCAATATGGATGGTCTTGAATTGGAGGGTGGTCTGGAGTCAAAGGGGTTTATCCGCTGTAATCAAACAGGACATCCAACACGCAAATCACCAATACATGTAAGCAGGGCCGCCATCAGGGGGATACAGGCAGTACACCTGTAAGGGGCCCGGAGGTCCCCAGGGGCCCGGATGCCCCCCCTTTTTTTTGTAAGGGGCCCAGAGGACCCCAGGGGTCCGGAGTTCCCCAGGGCCCCGAATGTCAACCCCCCCTTTTTTTTTTTTTTATTATTTTTTTTATTATTAATTTTTTTTTTTTTTTTTTTTTATATATATTTTTTTTGTAAGGGGCCCAGAGGTCCCCAGAGGCCCGGGGGTCCCCAGGGCCCCAGATGGAAACCTCCCTTTTTTTTATTTATTTTTTATAAAAAAAAATTATTATACATTTTTTTATTAATTTTTTTTTTTTTTTTTTTTTTTGTAAGGGGCCCAGAGGTCCCCAGGGCCCCGGATGGAAACCTCCCTCTTTTTTTCTTTTTTTTTATAAAAATGATTATTATTATTTTTTTTTTTATAATTTTTTTTTTTTTTTGTAAGGGGCCCAGGAGGTGGGGCCCCAAATTTTTTTTTGTGTTCGCCAGCACCCAAACCCCCTGCTTCTCAATTCATAGTACCCCCCCCCCCCCCCCGCTTCTCAATTCGTGGCACCCCCCCGCTCTCCTCTGCTCCAGGGGGGCCCCATGTCTGAAGCTGTGTAAGGGGCCCCAAAATTCCTGATGGCGGCCCTGCATGTAAGGGCTCGATATCAAATATGCATACGTGTAAAGATAGAAGAGCTCACATAGCGTGATATCGTTTGGAAAGGGTTTAATGGCAAAACATAACAATGTAACACTCACATTTAAGATGGTTTTAAAAGCATGGATTCAGGTACAAGAGCGATGTGTACGGACAGGTCCACCCGACTAGTTTCGACTAAATAGTCATCATCCTTACCCTAGATGATGACTATTTAGTCGAAACTAGTCGGGTGGACCCAGTGCTGGGACAAGGCCATTTGATGCCAAGGGCGAAGATGAAAAAATGCGCCCCCCCCCCCATTTTTAAGAAAGAATCAATGTCATTTCAAAACAAGAATATACTTCTTAAAACAATACAAATTCAATTAGGTTTAATGCAATAGAAACAGAGTTCACTCACACATATCACCCCACACAGTATTGCCCCCTTCACATATCACTCCACACAGTATTGCCCCTTTACATATCACCCCACACAGTATTGGCCCTTCACAAAGCACCCCACACAGTATTGGCCCTTTACATATCACCCCACACAGTATTGCCCCTTCACATATCACCCCCACACAGTATTGCCCCTTCACATATCACCCCCACACAGTATTGCCCCTTCACATATCACCCCACACAGTATTGCCCCTTCACATATCACCCCCACACAGTATTGCCCCTTCACATATCACCCCCACACAGTATTGCCCCTTTACATATCATCCCACACAGTATTGCCCCTTCACATATCACCCCCACACAGTATTGCCCCTTCACATATCACCCCACACAGTATTGCTCCCTTTACACGACCCCTCCACACAGCACTGCCCCCATTCCCCCGCTTCCCATCCTTCACAGTTCCATATATATGTCTCCATTCACTCTCCTACACTACACTTCACTCTACACTATACTTATACTGACACCAACCTTTTATTTATACTAACTCTAACTGCTTGTCATATCTCTCTGGCTGGCTGCTCCCTCTCTCCCCAGACTGGATCCACTCCCTCACCTGCAGCTTGTAGCTTCCATCAGTCCGGAGGAGAGGGGGAGCCTGGAGGAGGTGAAGACCGCAGCGGTGGTCACATCGATCGAGGTGGATGTGGAGGCAGAGGTGGGACACCAGGAGCAACCGTGATCGCGGATAGGCCAGCCCCACCGTGATCGTGGATAGGCCAGGCCCGCTGCCATCGCGGATAGGCCAGCCTCGCCACCATCGCGGATAGGCCAGCCTCGCCACCATTGCGGATAGGCCAGCCCCGCCGGGATCACAGATAGGCTAGCCGCATGACACCATTCGTCGAATCACAGGGCGCCAGCCGCTCAGGGGCACAGGAAGTAAACATTAGGGGGACACACACTGCCTGGCGCCCCCCTTTCTACAATAAATTGCTCCGCCCAGGGCATCCGCCCCTTCTGCCCACCCCTTGTACTGGCCCTGGGTGGACCTGTCCGTACACATCGCTCTTGTACCTGAATCCATGCTTTTAAAACCATCTTAAATGTGAGTGTTACATTGTTATGTTTTGCCATTAAACCCTTTCCAAACGATATCACGCTATGTGAGTTCTTCTATCTTTACACGTATGCATATTGGATATCGAGCCCTTACATGTATTGGTGATTTGCGTGTTGGATGTCCTGTTTGATTGAAGCGGATAAACCCCTTTGACTCCAGACCACCCTCCAATTCAAGACCATCCATATTGGGCTCAATTAACCCTCAAGCCTTCTCTGATTTGGGTGGTGTATGCCTCTCCAAATCCGAGACTTCCGGTAAGCCTCCTTCAACTCACCCTTGGTGGCGGTTTTCACATCACTCCTATACACAGAAAATTTTGAATTGCAAGTTCACACCTTGATTGAACACGTTTCTTTGGATTGAACTTCACTATTTGGACATTTTAATGATTTTCTTTCCATGGACTTATGTTATTATATATTCATTTTGTGTATATTATTATGGGTTATAATACCATTGTTTGATCACTTTAGCAATAGAGTCACTTAGCACGTTACTTTTGGGTGTTACACGTGTTTACCATATTATTAATACATTTACATTGTGTATTTATTCACTAATTCACATAATTTTACCTAGGTAGCGCTACATTTTTATTTTCCACTTATCACCAGCTTTTTTCTACTAGCAGTGTTGGCAGCTTCTTTTGGTATATACATTTTCATCCAGCACAGTATACCTTTTAATTTTTACAACAGTGAGAACATCTCCACATACTCACCCTTCCATATCTTCTCCCTCACTTCAGGTTTCAGATGTGCTCCCAGCGGTGCCTCATAACACACATACACCTCACATTTTGCAGCATCAGCCAACCTAATGATATCCTGCCGTGCCGCCTGTTCCACCGCGCTACCCATCTGTGTGGCCCCCAAAGCCACGGTAGCCACCCCTGCCGATTCCCTCACTGCAGTAGTCGACACAGGTGGAACCGGCGCTACCACCGCAGCCATGGGCCCCACCGGCCCTGCCGGCGGAACCCACGCCACTGCCGGGCTGACCTGCCCACCATCCCCCCTCTCAAATTGGCTGACCAAGGACTTGATACCCGCAAGAAACCCCTGCAGCCCATCCAGCTGTGCACCTCCCCCATCAGAGACCGTAACCCCCCCAGCCTGCCCACTACCTGGATCCAGCACCTGCACCGCTAAACCCTCACCCACAGCAGGCCTAACCACCTGGCCACTACCCGCAGTATGGCCCCCAGAATGAGTAAGTGAAAATGAATTACCGGGCTGCCTGGAAGAAATCCCACCAGCCGATCGACTCGACTCCACCGCTGCCACCGATCGTCCGAGTCTCCGATCCTCCTCCGAGCTGCACACTTCCCCCTCCGACAGCACACCAGACTGCTCCTCACCACCAGAAGAAAGTTTACCAGGCGACTTGTCCCTGGAAGCCGAGGGTCCTGCACCCAATCGATCCATCCTCCGCGCACCAGACCCGCACACCGATCGTTTAGCCGACTTGCCACCACGCTGTTCCCCAGCACCGCCGTCATCTCTCTCTGGCTCCCTCACTCCTGAACCCGCCTGCACCAGCCCATGATGTCCGGCCGAGGGGGGGGTGCCTGGACACCGCAGCCCCCGATAGCCCACGCTGGGGCCCCAAACCCACCGGAGACCCCCGGGGGCGGGGCCCGCTCTCTCCGACTCCATGCGCCGTGAGGGCCTGTTGGCCGCACCGGAACTCCCGGGCACGGACCCCCGCCGAGCTCCGAACTTGAGGGGGATTTCTCCCGGTACCCCCCCACCCTGGGCAACGCAGCTCGCTTGGCCGGGGGCCCGAAGGGGCCCTAGGGGGACTCCCAGTCTGCCGCTGCGCTCTCGGGGAGGGGCCTGGTGAGAAGCGCTCCGGAGGTCTGGACCTGTGAGCTCGCCCAGCCTCTCTCCCCACGGTACCTGCTGATCCAGACGGACCCGACAGCATCGGCCCCAGGGTCTCCTGGAGCCAATCCTCGCCCCGTGTAGCAGCCTCTGCCCGCAGTTGGGCCAGAAGTTTATCCACAGATGACATGCTGCTGCTATCAGGAACTTTCCCCCACGCTGTGTTGTCTTAGGGGGGCGGGGACTCCCTTTTATCTGGCCTTCCCCCCCCCCCCTTCTCACTTCATTTTAGCCAATCATTAATCTCTTCACATCTCATACCCTGTTCACTCAGTCATGCCAGCCCTCCGCCTATGGCATTCTGTCTTTCTGCTCCGGGCTTTTCTAACTTGGGGTTATTAGAACTCCACAACACAGGCCTTTAATGGTAACAGCAGAGAGTCAAAAGACATTCTTTGAAGCACAGTGAGGTGTACTTTTTGGACAGAGAGGACCACTGCTTCTCAAGAGGCAAGTATTGACTCAGGGGGGCTGAAGACAAATGCACGCCACACTTTTTACATATTTATTTGTAAAAAAATATATATATTTTTTTAATCATTTTTCTTCCACTTCACAATTATGTGCCACTTTGTGTTGGTCTATCACATGAAATCCCAATGAAATACATTTACGTTTGTGGTGGTAACATGACAAAATGTGGAAAATTTCAAAGGGTATGAATACTTTTTCAAGGCACTGTACCTAAGCACTTAAAATCCCCCTTAAACAAATGTTGAGCACCTCCCACCCCCACATACATGCATGTACAAATGTAAATGCACGCATCAGGGGCACCTAAATATGAAAACATGGACATGTTACATGTTACACACGCTAAACTGATGACCTGTTGGGGCTTTTAAAACATCACCTATGGAAAATATAGGGTACTGAAGTTTGTCACCATTTTACGGGCGCACACAATGTTAAGGCTTGACATGTTGGATATCTGTTTACTCTGTAATATATTGTGTTTATGTGCTCTACAATTAACTTTAGCTTATTTTTTACAGAAATTTAGCATTTTGTAAACTGATACTAATGTGCTAATATTGTGTGACATAAAAATTTGAAACTACCTCTATTTTATTCTCTAGCATATCTTCTCTCAGAAAATATATATTATTTGGGGATTTTACATATGGTAATCTTCATGCCTTAAATTATGTTTTGCTCTGGGGTAAGTGATCAGGATTATTTTTTGTACACTATGATTGCTTATTTCAGTGATGATCTGATCACTGTTACAAGCAACCATTTTTGTAAATGTCACCTATTCATGCCATTCATTGTGTACTATTATGATAGCTGTGATTGGTCACAGCTATCATATGGTACAGCAGTGATTGGCCCTGTACTATTTGATCACAATAGTACACAATGGCTATGAATGACAAGCCATTGTTTGTTTACAACTTAGATGTGATCACTGTGATTGGTCACAGTGATTACATGGTACCAGGGCCGTGCACAGCGGGCCAGTACACAGATCTGTGGTCTCCTGTGTCCAGTGTGGCACAATGCATGCAACTGGGAGGACGTCATATGACGTCCGCCCGGAATAGCGGTGCTCCTGCCTGGCTGTTTTTTTACTATAGGCCAGGCAGGAGGTGGTTAAAGTATTACTAAACCCACAACAGTAAAATCAGTCTGTATATGCAGTAAAGCATGCTTGTATTACTCACTGTGGAATATAAGGGGTTAATCCTCTGCATTGTGTGAAAAGACTGTTTGATTCTGCCTTCTCTGATCCTCCCCTTCTTCCACTGTCCCCAATCAATCTGCTGATAGTACAGGGCCTTGGGGGCACTCTGCACATGCTCAGTTTGGTGTGTATTGCTAGAGAGTTTTTATTTTTTTGGGGAGAGTGCATGTTTTCGGCACAGGGCCAATCAGCACTGTCCAGACAGAGGGCCAGGAGACATGCCTCATAGGACAGTCAGAGGAGAATTAAACCTCCTCCTACAAGATTTAACCAGTGCTCGGCCAGACACTGATAGAAGTCACACGACTGTTATATACTGCTGATGAGAAAAGATATTTAGCAGTTTATATTTACTAAAATAATTGCATTTCCATGTTCTGTGTACTGTGGGAGACCAGATATAGTGAATGTAGGCTTCTGGGTTTAGTAACACTTTAAGTAAACCTTACTTTGCATTATTCTTTTATTGACAAAAGAAGCCTGTTTAATATGTCTGGGAATCAAATCAAGTAGCATGTCTTGTCATGTCTTGATGAAGTTTTAAGGGCTTTCAAACAAAATGATTGACCCAGTGCTGGCATCATTAAATGCTCTGAGATTTTTTTTTTTTTTTTTTTAAATCTCTTATGAATGTTACAGCAAAAGTTCTAACCTTTCATGGGTAGCTTAAGTATAGAATGCTAAAGATTCTTTGGCTGGTGTAGCTCTGCAGGAGAGGGAAATTTGACGTCATCAGTGGTGGAACTGGAATTATTACTTTTTCGGGAAACTATTCAAGTAACAGGTCTAAATAAAATTTTAAGAGCTTTCAAACAAAATGAGTTAACCCAACAAGTTAACTCAGTGGTGGCATCATCAAATTCTCTGATGAACAATTTTTTAGAATGTCTTATGAATGTTCAAGCGAAAGTCTGACTGTGTATGGCTAGCTTAAAGATGCTAAAGATTCTTTGGCTGATGTAGCTCTGCAGGAGAGTGAAGACATAAGTCACCAGCGGTGGAACTGGCATTATTACTGTAGCGCACTCACCCCTCTCCCTTTCTCTATCGGTTATATGGATGTTGTCTAGGGGTACCTGGGAGAGAGAGATGAAACACACCACGGCCCATGTGTAGGTGTCCTAGAGCCAAGTCCAGTCCTTCGTCCCTGGCTCCTTTGCTTAGTAACTAGAGTTGAGCGGGTAGCTGGATATTCGGGTCCGGCGGGTTCGGCCGAACTTCGGAAAAAAGTTCGGATTCGGGACCGAACTTTAACCCGAACCCGGACCCGGACCCCATTGAAGTCAATGGGGACCCGGACTTCTGACGACTAAAAAGGCTCTAAAAAAGTAATGGAAAGGGCTAGAGGGCTGCAAATGGCAGCAAAATGTTGTTAAGAACATGGCAAGTGCTCTGCAAACAAATGTGGATAGGAAATAACTTAAAAGAACATAAAAAAAATTAAAAAATAAAAAAATATGCTGGAGGCCCCCTTTTCAGCAGAAGAGGTACAGGAAGTCATTAAGAACCTCAGAAACTCAACGGCACAATGCCACACATATGGTGGGAATGCCCCAGAATACGCCCTTTCTGGAATAAATTATTTAATTTAATGGATAAGCTAGTGGGAAAATAAAATACTTTGAAATAAAAATGTAGCGGGGTGCTAAATTTAAGGAAAGTGTTTGAGTGGTAAATAGGCTCAAATACCCTAATTCTGTAGGATTCATGGACCATTTTGTCCTCGGGGGACAGTATTGGTGTGCAGTTCCCTGCGGCCTACAGGTGGCGCCTTTTGTGTCCCCTCTTGGCAGTAGTACAGCGGGGCGGGGAACCTGCTGTGCATGCCGGGAGAGCATATAAAAGGGGCAGACCTTTGGCCTGGGGGCTGATGTCCAGTGGGGTCCGCGCCCAGGTGCCTTCGGCCTGGGTGCATGTGTTCCTGTTCCATCTCGGGCACCTTTAGCCCGGGGTGAGGTACTATCCTGGAGTTCTTGCTGCCCTGGGTATGGAGGCCTAGGGGCGGGAGTAAAGCCTGGAGTCCAGAGCCACCTCGTGTAGGGGACCCTGTTCCAGGGAAGGGAGGATCATTCTGATGGACCGATGCGGGAGTCACGGTGAAGGAATGGTCTGTTGACTCCCTGGAGAGATGTCTTCCCCTTGATATGGGCTAGGTTCATAGAAGGAGAAGCTCAAGGTCACCTTGACTGTATCAGAGGCCTTATTCAACCGGCCCGTGGCAGGGGCCTTATACACCCTGGTCTGTGGCTGAGACCAAAGTTCTCCAGGCCCGTGGCAGGGGCCTTGTACACCCGGTCTGTGGCAGAGACCAACCTCAATGTCTGTGGCAGAGACCGTGCGCCAAAAACTGTTTGAGAAACCTAAGCAGTGAAGTGAATGTGCTACGTTTGTGCCTGGACCTCCTCCACACCTTAAGCTGTCCTGTTTCTTTGCTCTAACCTTTTCTATCTGAGTACAGTTTATTTTGCCATGAGAGAATAAGAGTTGGAGTTTCAGCTGGTGTGGACATTGACTTTACTGGCAATTAAAGGACTTGCCTCTACCTACAGTAGAGGTGAGAATCATCCTCTGGTGGAGTTTTGACTCCGGCTGTGGACACGGCCCGTCAAGTACACCGCTCAACCTCTTTATATAGGATGATACGGGCTGGTAGTGCGGTGTGCCTTTCTCCCTCCTGCGAAGAGCCAACAACATAAAGGCAGGTAAGGGGGAAAGGATCTGTGCGCTACAAAAAAATAAAATAAAAATTTTAATCTTGGCCTAGCAGGACGAGGTCCATATGGAGTAGGAGGTTGAGGTGGCGGTGGATGTGGCTGTGTAGGTGGAAGCGGCGGTGGAGGAGGACGAGGTAGCCAACACTGGTTCAAAAATACAACAATGGCTGGGTAAGGCCGGTGATGTGTCGAATTCTGTCCCCTGTCGAATAGTGTCCGCCCTGTACTGCGCTTGCTGAGTATGTAGGACAAGGGGATTTCAAAAATCTCCCAAGACTAACGGCGCCTGCGTGTTGAGTTCAGGTGAAGGCCACACCATCCGTGGTTCAAGCCGAGCCAAGCAAGGCCGCGATCGAAGCGAGCCCGTGAGGGGCCCTGTTACTATGTGCTACCATATGTCCTCTTGGATGGTGGGGCTTGAACCTGCACTCACAGCGCAGGCGCCGTTCATCTTCGGAGATTTTGTGAATCTCCTTGTCCTCTGTACTGCGCAAGCGCTGCGCCTGCGCAGTACGGGCCGGGCACAATCCGATGGCCGGACAGTTTTTGTCACAACACCGGTATACATGTCTATTCTGCACAAGGTACGGACAAGTCCTGTGGGATCCATGCCTGGTTCATTTTAATGAACGTGAGCTTGTCCACATTGGCTCTGGACAGGCGGCTGCGCTTGTCTGTGATAACGCCCCCTGCCGTGCTAAATACACGTTCAGATAATACACTGGCTGCAGGGCAGGCCAGCACCTCCAAGGCATAAACGGCAAGCTCAGGCCATGTGCCCAATTTGGAGACCCAGAAGTTAAAGGGGGCAGACCCGTCATCCAGTACGTGTAGGCCTGTGGACACATACTGCTCAACCATGTTGGTGAAATGCTGCCTCCTGCTAAGACGTTCCATCTCAGCTGGTGGTGCTGGTTGTTGTGGCGTGCTGACAAAGCTTTTCCACATTTCGGCCATGCTAACCCTGCCTTCTGAGGTGCTGCCGGTGCCCCGGCTGCGTTGGCGACCTCTTCCTCCTCCTCTGCCTTCGCCTTGTGCTTCCACCGTACGCCCGCTGTCAGGTGGGAATGCCACCAGCAGCGCGTCTACCAGCGTGCACTTGTACTCGCGCATCTTACGATCCCGCTCCAGTGAGGGAATTAAGGACGGTACGTTGTCCTTGTAACGGGGATCCAGCAGGGTGGCCACCCAGTAATCAGCACCAGTTAAAATGTGGGCAACTCGGCTGTCGTTGCGGAAACACTGCAGCATGTAATCGCTCATGTGTGCCAGGCTGCCCAGAGGCAAAGAAAAGCTGTCCTCTGTGGGAGGTGTATCGTCTGTGTCCTCTGTATCCCCCCAGCCACGCACCAGTAATGGCCACGAGCTGGTCTGAGTGCCACCCTGCTGTGAACATGGCTCCTCCTCCTCCTCCTCCTCCTCCTCCTCCATCTCCTCCTCCACCTCGTCATCCTCCAGAACTGTGCCCTTTCTGCCGGACAATTGTGTACCTGGCGTTTGTTGGTGCAGGAACCCACCCTCGTAGCCACTTGTGAAAGACTGCCCTGAAAGCCTTTGAAATGATCCCGCTTCCTCCTCCTCCTCCTCATCCTCCTGTGCCACATCCTCTTCCATCATCGCACAAAGCGTTTTTTCAAGGAGGCATAGAACTGGGAGAGTAACGCTGAGAACGGCGTCATTGGCACTGGCCATGTTGGTGGAGTACTCGAAACAGCGCAACAAGGCACACAGGTCTCGCATGGAGGCCCAGTTATTGGTGGTGAAGTGGTGCTGTTCCGCAGAGCGACTCACGCGTGATTGCTGCAGCTGAAACTCCACTATTGCCTGCTGCTGCTCGCACAGTCTGGCCAGCATGTGCAAGGTGGAGTTCCACCTTGTGGGCACGTCACATATGAGGCGGTGAGCTGGAAGGCCGAAGTTACGCTGCAGCGCTGACAGGCGAGCAGCAGCAGGGTGAGAACGCCAAAAGTGCGCACACACAGCCCGCACTTTCTGCAGCAGCTCTGGCATATTGGGGTAATTTTTAAGGAACCTCTGGACCACCAAGTTCAGCACATGCGCCAGGCAAGGGATGTGCGTCAAACCGGCTAGACCCAGAGCTGCTACGAGATTTCGCCCATTATCGCACACCACCAGGCCGGGCTTGAGGCTCACTGACAGCAACCACTCATCGGTCTGTTGTTCCATGTCCCTCCACAACTCCTGCGCGGTGTGGGGATTTTCCCCCAAACAGGAAAGTTTTAAAACTGCCTGCTGTCGTTTACCCCTGGCTGTGCTGAAGTTGGTGGTGAAGGTGTTACGCTGAATGGATGAGGAGGCGGTAGAGGATGAGGAAGCGGAGAAGGAGGAGTTAGCAACAGGAGGCAAACTGAAGCGCCCTGCAATCCTCGGTGGTGGAAGGACATGCGCCAAACCGCTATCTGCCTCAGGCCCAGCAGCCACTGCATTTACCCAGTGTGCTGTTAGGGAGATATAACGTCCCTGACCGTGCTTACTGGTCCACGCATCCGTAGTTAGGTGGACCTTGCCACAGATGGCGTTGCGCAGTGCACACCTGATTTTGTCCCCCACCTGGTTGTGCAGGGAAGGGATGGCTCGCCTGGAAAAGTAGTGGCGGCTGGGCACGACGTACTGCGGGACAGCCAATGCCATCAGGCTTTTAAAACTCTGCGTCTCCACCAGACGGAATGACAGCATTTCAAAGGCCAGGAATTTTGAAATGTTGGCATTCAGGGCCAGGGATCGCGGGTGGCTAGGGGGGTACTTCCTCTTCCGCTCCAATGTTTGGGAGATAGAGAGCTGAACGCTTCCATGGGACATTGTGGAGATGGTCGGTGACCCAGGTGGTAGTGTTGCTGGCAGATCCTCTGTTTGCGGGGTGACAGGTGCCACTGTCACTACAGAGGTGGATGAAGAGGCCGAGACTGCAGCAGAAGAGGAAGCAGGAGGAGCCAGAGACCTTTCTTGGTTTCTGAGGTGTCTACTCCACTGCAGCTCGTGCTTTGCACTTAGATGCCTGGTCATGCAGCTTGTGCTCAGGTTGAGAACGTTTATGCCTCGCTTCAGGCTCTGATTGCACAGCGTGCAAACCACTCGTGTCTTGTCATCAACACACTGTGTGAAGAACTGCCACGCTAGGGAAGTCCTTGGACCTGGCTTTGGTGTGCTCGGTCCCTTGCTGCGTTGGGCAGTAGCAGATGTACTGTCTAGGGGACGAATGCTCCGTTTTTGCACCCTGCTCCCTCTTCTGCTGTGCTGGTGGCTCTGTGCGACCACTAGGCTTGTGCACAACGGAAAAATTTGTTCCGTTTCGGTTCGTTTCTTTCCGGTCCTGTTGATTCGTAATCATTCGTAATTTTGCTAGACGGGATTTTTCGTGTTCGGACTCATTCGTATTTTTGCAAGCGACATTTTTCGTTGAATTTTTTGTTGCTTTATAATTCGTACTTTCGGTAGAGTACGTTGTTTTTCGTTGATTCTGGACACAACTCCTACTTTCGTAACTTTTTTTGGGTTCGTGGATTCGTAATTTTCTGTGTCTCTCTCACGACGACGCTGACTATTATGCCTAATGTGCTTCGAATGGATTTGTACTTTTCGAAATACATAGCGGTTATTTGTAACGATTCGAAATCTCGTATTTTACTTTCGTTTTTTACATGCGGCTATAGCCTCCGCCCCTGTACACCATTTTGAGAGGGTTCAGCACGGTGAGGGAGAAGCAGAGAGCAGAGCAGAGTGTTATTGTGCTTCGAATGGATTAGAAATCTCGTATTTTACTTTCGTTTTTTACATGCGGCTATAGCCTCCGCCCCTGTACACCATTTTGAGAGGGAGTTCAGCACGGTGAAGGAGAAGCAGAGAGCAGAGCAGAGTGAGTGTTATTGTGTTTCCAATGGATTTGTACATTCGTAAGTTTTTTCATAACGAATTATGCCGAAGACATTCGGGCATTCGCTATTTTGCGGTATAATTTATTTCGGATTCGGTTTTATTCGTAATTGCTTTGTTCGGAAATTCGAATGCTTCCGAATGTCCGAAAGTTGCTAAATTCGGACGAATTTCGATTCGTTACGAAACGAATTGCACAAGCCTAGCGACCACCGCCTCTTCCTCCGAACTACACTGGTCACCTGCATAACGTTGATTCCATGTGGGGTCGAGGACCTCATCGTCCTCCACATCATCTTCCACCCAGTCTTCACCCCTGCCCTCCATGTCTGTCTGCACAATTGCGAAAGCAGCAGCAGTTGGCACCTGTGTTTCGTCATCATCCGAGACGTGCTGCGATGGTCCTCCCATGTACCCATCATGAAACATAAGTGGTTGGGCATCGGTGCACTCAATCTCTTCCACTTCTGGGGCAGGGCTAGGTGGATGGCCCTGGGAAACCCTGCTAACAGAGTCATCGAAAAGCAGAAGAGACTGCTGCATGATTTGGGGCTCAGACTGCTTGGCTGATTTGCAAGGGGGTGAGGTGAAAGACTGATGGACATGGGCTTCAGGTGCCAACTCTGATCTTTCAGCAGAAGAGTGGGTGGGAGACAATGTGAAGGAACCCGAGGCACTGTCAGCAACCCAATCTACTATCGCCTGTACTTGTCCTGGCCTAAACATTGGTACAGCCTTATTAGGCGTGACAAAATACCGCCGCAGGCTCGGTCGCCTACTCGCACCTGAGGAAGGTGTTTCACTTGTGCGTGTAGCTGGCACAGATCCACCACGTCCTCTCCCTGCAACAGGAGCTCCACCAGCAGCACCACGACCGGGGCCACCACGTCCCTTTGACCTTCCCCTCATATTTTCCAAATTTAGGATCTTGCCCTAAATGGCGTTTTTTGGAAGACCACAACACACCCACAGTACGTAATGGCTGAAACGCACAGCTACAGAACTGCAGAAAATGCTATTCAAAAAAAAAAGGTTGTTTTTTTTTAGTATAGCACAGTACAAGGAAAATATATAGAAATTGTTTTTTTACACACACCTCCAGATGTGTATTTCACACTGCAAAATATTTTCTGTGGCCCTAAATGGCATTTTTTGCCAGACCACAACACACCCACAGCACGTAACCGCTGAATCGCACAGCTACAGAAAATGCTATTCAAAAAAAAAGGTTGTTTTTTTTAGTATAGCACAGTACAAGGAAAATATATAGAAATTGTTTATTTTACACACCTCCACATGTGTATTTCACACTGCAATTTATTTTCTGTGGCCCTAAATGGCGTTTTTTGCAAGAGCACAACACAACCACAGTATTTAACCACTGAATCGCACAGCTATAGAAGTGCAGAGAATGCTATTCAAAAAAAATGTTTTTTTTTTTAGTATAGCACTGTACAATATATAGAAATTGTTTATTTTACACACCTCCACATGTGTATTTCACACTGCAAAATATTTTCTGTGGCCCTAAATGGCGTTTTTTGAAAGAGCACAACACAACCACAGTATTTAACCACTGAATCGCACAGCTATAGAAGTGCAGAGAATGCTATTCAAAAAAAATGTTGTTTTTTTTAGTATAGCACTGTACAATATATAGAAATTGTTTATTTTACACACCTCCACATGTGTATTTCACACTGCAATTTATTTTCTGTGGCCCTAAATGGCGTTTTTTGCAAGAGCACAACACAACCACAGTATTTAACCACTGAATCGCACAGCTATAGAAGTGCAGAGAATGCTATTCAAAAAAAATGTTGTTTTTTTTAGTATAGCACTGTACAATATATAGAAATTGTTTATTTTACACACCTCCACATGTGTATTTCACACTGCAAAATATTTTCTGTGGCCCTAAATGGCGTTTTTTGAAAGAGCACAACACAACCACAGTATTTAACCACTGAATCGCACAGCTATAGAAGTGCAGAGAATGCTATTCAAAAAAAATGTTGTTTTTTTAGTATAGCACTGTACAATATATAGAAATTGTTTATTTTACACACCTCCACATGTGTATTTCACACTGCAAAATATTTTCTGTGGCCCTAAATGGCGTTTTTTGAAAGAGCACAACACAACCACAGTATTTAACCACTGAATCGCACAGCTATAGAAGTGCAGAGAATGCTATTCAAAAAAAATGTTGTTTTTTTTAGTATAGCACTGTACAATATATAGAAATTGTTTATTTTACACACCTCCACATGTGTATTTCACACTGCAATTTATTTTCTGTGGCCCTAAATGGCGTTTTTTGCAAGAGCACAACACAACCACAGTATTTAACCACTGAATCGCACAGCTATAGAAGTGCAGAGAATGCTATTCAAAAAAAATGTTTTTTTTTTTAGTATAGCACTGTACAATATATAGAAATTGTTTATTTTACACACCTCCACATGTGTATTTCACACTGCAAAATATTTTCTGTGGCCCTAAATGGCGTTTTTTGAAAGAGCACAACACAACCACAGTATTTAACCACTGAATCGCACAGCTATAGAAGTGCAGAGAATGCTATTCAAAAAAAATGTTGTTTTTTTTAGTATAGCACTGTACAATATATAGAAATTGTTTATTTTACACACCTCCACATGTGTATTTCACACTGCAATTTATTTTCTGTGGCCCTAAATGGCGTTTTTTGCAAGAGCACAACACAACCACAGTATTTAACCACTGAATCGCACAGCTATAGAAGTGCAGAGAATGCTATTCAAAAAAAATGTTGTTTTTTTTAGTATAGCACTGTACAATATATAGAAATTGTTTATTTTACACACCTCCACATGTGTATTTCACACTGCAAAATATTTTCTGTGGCCCTAAATGGCGTTTTTTGAAAGAGCACAACACAACCACAGTATTTAACCACTGAATCGCACAGCTATAGAAGTGCAGAGAATGCTATTCAAAAAAAATGTTGTTTTTTTTAGTATAGCACTGTACAATATATAGAAATTGTTTATTTTACACACCTCCACATGTGTATTTCACACTGCAATTTATTTTCTGTGGCCCTAAATGGCGTTTTTTGCAAGAGCACAACACAACCACAGTATTTAACCACTGAATCGCACAGCTATAGAAGTGCAGAGAATGCTATTTAAAAAAAATGTTTTTTTTTTTAGTATAGCACTGTACAATATATAGAAATTGTTTATTTTACACACCTCCACATGTGTATTTCACACTGCAATTTATTTTCTGTGGCCCTAAATGGCGTTTTTTGCAAGAGCACAACACAACCACAGTATTTAACCACTGAATCGCACAGCTATAGAAGTGCAGAGAATGCTATTCAAAAAAAATGTTGTTTTTTTTAGTATAGCACTGTACAATATATAGAAATTGTTTATTTTACACACCTCCACATGTGTATTTCACACTGCAATTTATTTTCTGTGGCCCTAAATGGCGTTTTTTGCAAGAGCACAACACAACCACAGTATTTAACCACTGAATCGCACAGCTATAGAAGTGCAGAGAATGCTATTTAAAAAAAATGTTTTTTTTTTTAGTATAGCACTGTACAATATATAGAAATTGTTTATTTTACACACCTCCACATGTGTATTTCACACTGCAATTTATTTTCTGTGGCCCTAAATGGCGTTTTTTGCAAGAGCACAACACAACCACAGTATTTAACCACTGAATCGCACAGCTATAGAAGTGCAGAGAATGCTATTCAAAAAAAATGTTTTTTTTTTTAGTATAGCACTGTACAATATATAGAAATTGTTTATTTTACACACCTCCACATGTGTATTTCACACTGCAAAATATTTTCTGTGGCCCTAAATGGCGTTTTTTGAAAGAGCACAACACAACCACAGTATTTAACCACTGAATCGCACAGCTATAGAAGTGCAGAGAATGCTATTCAAAAAAAATGTTGTTTTTTTTAGTATAGCACTGTACAATATATAGAAATTGTTTATTTTACACACCTCCACGTGTGTATTTCACACTGCAATTTATTTTCTGTGGCCCTAAATGGCGTTTTTTGCAAGAGCACAACACAACCACAGTATTTAACCACTGAATCGCACAGCTATAGAAGTGCAGAGAATGCTATTCAAAAAAAATGTTTTTTTTTTTAGTATAGCACTGTACAATATATAGAAATTGTTTATTTTACACACCTCCACATGTGTATTTCACACTGCAAAATATTTTCTGTGGCCCTAAATGGCGTTTTTTGAAAGAGCACAACACAACCACAGTATTTAACCACTGAATCGCACAGCTATAGAAGTGCAGAGAATGCTATTTAAAAAAAATGTTGTTTTTTTTAGTATAGCACTGTACAATATATAGAAATTGTTTATTTTACACACCTCCACATGTGTATTTCACACTGCAAAATATTTTCTGTGGCCCTAAATGGCGTTTTTTGAAAGAGAACAACACAACCACAGTATATAACCGCTGAATCGCACAGCTGCAGAGAATGCTATTCAAAAAAAAGTTTTGTTTTTTTTTTTAGTATAGCACTGTACAAGAAAAATATATAGAAATTGGTTATTTCACACAACTAGAGATATTCACTGCAAAATATTTTTTTTGCCCAAAAATAGGTCTTTTTTGCACACAACAAAGTGCCTTTTTTTTTTTTGCAACAGCACAATAAAGTGCCTTTTTTTTTTTGGGGGCCCAAAAATGGGTCTTTTTAGCAAAAGCACAATAAAGTGCCTTTTTTTTTTTTTTTTTTTTCTGACCAAAATAGGTCTTTTAGCAAGAGCACAATACAGCCACAGTATGGAATAGGTGTATCACTCAACGTAATGCAGTGCTGGTGCACTGAGCTTGCAACACAAACAGATAAACCTATGCAGATCGCTGAGCTATTATATCTCTCAATCTGGACTCCTATCTAAATCTCTCTCCCTGAAAGCACAAACAGGATCCTGCCCCTACACTACACTACACTGTCTCCCTATCTTTTCTATCAGTAGATTGCAGAATCAGGACTAACTCCTATCATATAATTCTCTCCCTCACAGCAACAGCAGCCAGGATCCTTTCCCTACACTGTCTAAAAGCAGAGTGACGATCTGTGCTGTGTGCCTCTTGCTTATATAGAAGCTGGTCACATGCTGGGTCACATGTTGCACTGACCAATTACAGCCATGCCATTAGTAGGCATGGCTATGATGGCTTCTAAGGGCACACCAGCTAATCAAATGGTGATTGGCTGGCCCCTGAAGCATTTCTAACTGCGCCATTAAATTCCCGAATCCGAACCCGGACTTTAGCGCAAAATCCGGGTCCGGGTCCGGGGTCGGGAAAACGCCAAAATTCGGTACGGACCCGAACTTTACAGTTCGGGTCCGCTCAACACTATTAGTAACCCAAGTTCCACACAGTGAATAGGTACAACTCAGTTTTATTCTTCTTGCCAAGCAATAAAACAATCTTTCTCCTTTTAAATAATGGGGAAACAGATCGAGGCACAATCCTTTCCCTTCTTGCTGCTGCCCACTGTGCTGTCACCAGTGGTGAATAGTCACTGCCACTGACTAGGTAATAGAATGTGGATTTACCTTCGCTCACTTTGCCCCTGTCAGAGGAAGAAATCCGTCCAAGGGAGAAATGGAGGCCTCTCCGTCACCAGCGATGCTGCGCCGGACTCTTCGGAGAAGTTACTGCGCACCAGTCCTCATGAACTCAGACACGGACACCCAAGGAGTTAGGGCCCCCTCGGATTCCTCACCCTCGCGGAACTCAGTCGAAGGTACTGAGCCCCAGGTATCCACCATAGTACCTCACCCCAGGCTAAAGGTGCCTGGAATGAACTCCATCTCTGTTCCAGCTAGGCCGAGGGCGCCTAGGCCTGAAACACCGGAACGCCAGCACCCAAGCTGAAGGTGTCTGGGTGCGGCCGCGTCCTCCGACTCTCTCTTCCAAAATCAGGGCCTCCGCCCCTTTTATGACCTCTCCCTTTGCATCACAGCGGGTTCCCCGCCCCGCTGTACCAGCTCCAGGGGAGGACAAAAAGGCACGGTTCGCGGTGTATGTTCAGCTCGGGCCCAAGGCAACAATGCCACCCAGAGACCCCAGGGAACTTCACACTACCAGAGTCCTTACAAATTCAAATACCCGCTACATTACTCTTTCAGGAATCCACTCAGGTAGCAGGTCTAGACAAAAATTTTAAGGGTTTTTAAACAAACTAGCTGACTCGATGATGGCATCATCGGATGCTCTAATGAACAATTTTTCAGAATTTCTTATAAACATTCAAGTAAAAATCTAACTGTGAATAGCTAAAATAATGGATGCTTAAGGTGGTTGTAAAGGCTTAAGGTTTTTTACCCTCATGCATTCTATTCATGAAGGTAAAAAACCTTCTGTGTGCAGCAGCCTCCCAGCCCCCCTTATACTTACCTGAGCCCCATCTCGATCCAGTGATGTGCACAAGAGCTCTCCTGGGTCTTTTCCTCCTCATTGGCTAAGACAGCAGCGGGAGCCATTGGCTCCTGCTACTGTCAATTACTGCCAGCGAGCCAATCAGGAGAGAGTGGAGCAGGGCTGAACCGCCTCCATGTGTGAGTGGACACACAGAGCTGTGGCTCAGGAGGGAGCCTGCTCAGGTGCTCCCATAGCAAGTTGCTTGCTTTGGGGGCACGTGATAGGTGGGAGGGCCAGGAGCGCCAGCTCTATACCTGAGAAGAGGAGGACTGGGGCTGCTCTGTGCAAAATATTTGCTTTTTAAGGTTCTTTGGCCAGTGTAGCTCAGCAGGAGAGTGAAGGTTGAAGTCACCAGAAGTGGAACTGGCATTATTACTCTTATGGGAATCAATAGTGGCAGATCTGGACAACATTTTTAAGAGTTTTCTAAGGAAACTAGTTTACTCAATGGCATCATGGAATGCTGAAATTCACAATTTTTTTGAATTTCTTACAAACGTTCAAGCAAAAATCTAACCGTGTATGAAGTCACCGCTGGTGGAACTGGCATTTATAATCTTTCTTAACAGGGTTGCTTTTTTCTTAATTTCTTCTTTCATGTGAAGTATACCTGACTGTCAAGCCCCGTACACACGACCGGTTGTCTCGGCAAGAAAGCTGCTTCAAGAGCTTTTTGCCGTGAAAACCGTTCGTTCGTATGGTTTCTCGGCTAGAAAACTGCCGGGAATCCCGGTGCGAAAAATAGAGAACCTGCTCTCTATTTTCTCGTCGGGATTCTCAGCAGAGTGTTTCCTGCCGAGAAAACCGTGAGTGTGTATTCTTACCTGTCCCCAGGTAAACCCGCGCATGCTCGAAAAGACTTTGACGCATGTGCGGTAGCATACAAGGGTAGTGTAGGTTGTAGCAAGATGGCGGCGACGGCATTGAATGTGATGAGCGCAGGCTCATTGTAGTCGATGACGTCACCGTGTTCTTGCCATTCAAAAGAACGGCGGTTCTTTTGAATGGCCATCGTATGCACGGCTTGGCAAGAAACGCTTGCTAGGAAACCCATCAGCAAAACCGACGTTTTTTTCCTGATGGGCTTTACAAGTTCCAGCTGCAAAAGTGGATTTAGAGATATGGGATAGAGATATGAAGACAATAGAGAGAATTGGGATGAGGTGACATAAGGAAGGTGACAATGAAGTGAAGAAGTGTGATGGAGAGGGGACACAGACGGAGTAGCAGAGAAGGAGGGGTGACGTTGGAGAAGAGGGTGACAGAAGCAATGGGTGGGTGTTTGGTACTGCCAAAAGCTGCATCTGATGAATAGAACAAGGAAAGAAAAGGAGGAGGGGGTGAGAACGGAGAGAGTGGGAGGGAGGGAAAGACAGAATAGGACACACAGCCAGACAGCACTTACTGGGAGAAAACTGATACCACTGAGAGAGAGAACCAAGCCAAAGCCCAGCACTCTTCTCCTCCACACACATGGATACATGACGGTGTGACTTTGGATTACAGTCCTATGTCCCGTGTGTGTACAGCTACAACTACCAGACAGAGGCACCCGCACATTCTGCACTATGGCCAGGTGGATTCTACCCTGGGATTGCTGGAAAGTCTCCTTACTACTTCTGTTCATGCAAGCTTTCCACACAGCCAGAACAGGTACAGTCCCAATGCATGATATTATCTTGGTCTACATAAAAAAAGAATTCTTTGGCATTTAACATTTATTGATAGGTTCTGTACTGCAGCAAGAATTCTAAATACAAGCTATGCTGCAAATTATTGCTTATCATCATGATGTCGAAAGAATAGCATATTTACAAACTTTTACAGGCTGGATGTGACAGTGATTGACTCAGTTTGTCAGATTTGGGTTCATCTAAATCCCCATTAATTTGTATTTAACATATTTTATGCATATTTGAAGGGCTGGGCATTCAGCATACAGTTTCTTACAGGGTTATGCTGGCCATACACTCTATGAAAAAATCGTCCGAACGAACTTTCGGAAAACGTTCGGCCGTGAGCGCAAACGATATTGCCATCATGTAATGACCAATAAATCGTTCAGTGGACATAAATAAAAAACATTTTTTTTTTTTTACATATACCTAGTGCAGAAAGTTCGGACGGGAAACACATTAACCTTCCGATTTATCGTTCGTTCGGCAGAAAATTTCCAAACTTGTCCTTCATTTTTTCGGCTCAAAAACGTCTCAACGATTATCGATTTTGTGCCCATTAACTGTTCGAAAAACGGAAGAACTGTCTGAACGACCGATTTTCGCCTGATTTTTCGTATATGGCCAGCATTAGTCCACCAAACGCTGATAACTCAGTTAAAGAGAGATGTTGGGTTCAATAGCCTACTTTTAAGAAGTCTGGTGATGACCCAGCTGGTTTCAGAAAGTGAAGTTTGAACATAGGCGTGCACACAGGGTGTGCGAGGTGTGCCTGGGCACACCCTAATCACCCTGTGTGGTGCAGATTACCCCCTGTTTAGCCCTTCATATTTCACCATGCCCCCCCTAAAAAATAATAAAAAATAAAAAATACTGACACTGTCCACTGCCCTACTGACCAATCTCTGCCCTACTGACACTGTCTATTGCTCTACTGATGCTGTCAGTATATGCACACACACGCATATGTGTTTGAGTTTTGGGGTGCACACCCTAATGCAATAGGCTGTGCACACCAATGAGTTTGAACCCTACTATTGAGTGTTTCCCTATCTGATCATTAAAGGAAACCTGTCCTGCTTAAAATACATGGACTTTTATTATTATTCATTACAGGTATTTACGGAGTGCTGACAGTTTATGCAGCAATTTACATACTGTATATTCACTGGAGTCCCTGATTTCAAGAAGTTTACAATCTGAGGTCACTATCTCACATGCACGCATACATATATTAAGACCAATTTGGAAATGAGCCATTTAACAAAGCAGCATGTATTTGAAGTGTCTGGTATTCAAACCTAGGATCCCAGTGCTACAAGACAAATGGGCTAACCACTTAGCATTGCTGGCTTTCTCCTATAACTACTAGTTGCCTAGCTATCTTTTTGAATCACTCACCTGGAGCAAACTTGCAAAAATTAAGTTAGAATTCCTGATCTGCACATTCAGTGACCTAGAAAGTGTTTAAGCTATTGGATCAGCATGACAGCCAGGCATGTAGCTTTTTTAGGAGAGGTCAGCAATGGGTAGCCTGCATTATTTTATCAGGCTTCCTTTAAAGCTGACTCCAATAGGGTCTCCTTGTAGTGGCCATGCTAGGTGAGTGGAGCTGGGAACTGAGGAGCAGAAATCACTCTACCGGAGTTCCCAAGAGATGTATAAAGCTCAGTTCACATATATCGGAAGCAGTTTGAACCGTTTGGATTTGCATAGCATTTGAACCAGATTGGGTTGCGGTGGGAATTTTAAAAGGGTTCTGTGCATTTTTCAGGCCAGTTCAGGTGCGATTTCAGTGTCAAATTCGCACCTGAATCGCACCTGAACCGCTGAATGGAAATTGCAGCGGACTTCAAAACTGGACCCGCATGTACACTATATTGCCAAAAGTATTGGGACACCTGCCTTCACATGCACATGAACTTTAATGGCATCCCAGTCTTAGTCTGTAGGGTTCAACATTGAGTTGGCCCACCCTTTGCAGCTATAACAGCTTCAACTCTTCTGGGAAAGCTGTCCACAAGGTTTAGGAGTGTGTCTATGGGAATGTTTGACCATTCTTCCAGAAGCGCATTTGTGAACTCAGGCACTGATGTTGGATGAGAAGGCCTGGCTGGCAGTTTCCACTCAAATTCATCCCAAAGGTCTTCTATCAGGTTGAGGTCAGGACTCTATGCAGGCCAGTCAAGTTCCTCCACTCCAAACTCACTCATCCATGTCTTTATGGACCTTGCTTTGTGCACTGGTCCAAATCATTTGGTGGAGGGGGGATTATGGTGTAGGGTTGTTTTTCAGGGGTTGGGCTTGGCCCGTTAGTTCCAGTGAAGGGAACTCTTAAGGCGTGAGTATACCAAGACATTTTGAACATAATTATGCTCCCAACTTTGTGGGAACAGTTTGGTCCATAAAGACATGGATGTGCGAAATTGGGGTGGAGGAAATTGACTGGCCTGCACAGAGTCCTGACCTCAACCCAATAGAACACCTTTGGGATAAATTAGAGCAGAGATTGTGAGCCAGGCCTTCTTGTCCGACATCAGTGCCTGACCTCACAAATGCGCTTCTGGAAGAATGGTCAAACATTCCCATAGACACACTCCTAAACCTTGTGGACAGCCTTCCCAGAAGAATTGAAGCTGTTATAGCTGCAAAGGGTGGGCCAACTCAATATTGAACCCTACGGACTAATGCCCCGTACACACGATCGTTTTTAATGTCATTTTTTAAACCGACGTTTTTCTCCTCGTTTTTTTTCATGTTTCCTCTCAAGCCTGCCTTGCGTACACACTATCATTAAAAAAAACGATCAAGCAAAGCGCAGTGACGTTCAACACGTACGACGGCACTATAAAGGGGAAGTTCCGTTCGAATGGCGCCACCCTTCATGTTAGTAAAGTTTGTTGAGTGACGATTTGCGCTTTTCAGTCCGTTACTGTGTAATGAATGTGCTATCTCCATTACGAACGCTAGTTTTACCAGAACGAGCGCTCCCGTCTCATACTTGATTCTGAGCATGCGCGTTTTTTTTCACGTCGTGAAAGCATACACACTATCGTTTTTCACGTCGTTAAAAAACACGACATGAAAAACGACGTGAAAAAAGAGAGCATGTCCGGAATTTTTAATGGCCGTTTTTCACGTCGTTAAAAATGCTCTGGAGCATACACACGATCATTTTTAATGGCCATTTTTTAAAATGGCATTTTTAACGGCATGAAAAACAATCGTGTGTATGGGGCAAAAGACTGGGATGCCATTAAAGTTCATGCGCGTGTAAAGGCAGATGTCCCAATAATTTTGACAATATAGTGTATGTGGTCCTAGCCTAAAATGGTACTAGGTGGTTCAGCTTGCAGGAAGCATCCAAAATTGAAATAACAGTGCTGGGTGGATTCTTTATATTTTTGCATTGAATGTTCAATACATTTGCAGGAAAACAAAGAATAATTAACATTAGCTGCAAAGTCCAATGTGTCTTCTCTCTTGAAAATTTAGCACAGCCATACTATTGACAACTATGAAGGTGGAATGGCAAGTTAGAACCTGTAGTTCCACAGATAAATGCATCTATACACATAACCACAGGTTCATTTATAACTAGAATTGCTCCAAGTTGCACAGATTATACTGAACTGTCCACAATATGGAACAAAATGCCTTTATACTGAACTCAGTAAGTAGAATTAATGCATGCTATTAGCATAGCTCCCAACTGTCCCTGATTTCGAGGGACTGTCCCTGATTTGGAGCAATGTCCCTTTGTCCCTCTTTCCTCCTCATTTGTCCCTCATTTTGATCTGATCTATAGAGTTGTATATAAAATGGACTGTTTATCTTTCAAAAAGTGTTTCCCAGTGCTAAACCTTTCATCCAAAATCAAAATTGCTGCATTTGTAAATTTCAAAAGCCAATATAAAGGAGTGGTAAAAAAAAAAAGCCCTTGTGGGTTTAACTAATCTTTTTTTATGGTAATTCTCCTTTAATGGGGTGTGGCAGGGGGCATGTCCTATGTTGCTAGTGGGTGTCCCTCATTCCCATCTCAAAAAGTTGGGAGGTATGTATTAGTAGAAATTAAATAACAAAATGTGCTATTATGCTGCGTACACACGATCGGAATTTCCGTCGGAAAAACCTTGGATAGTTTTTCCGACGGAATTTCACTCAAGCTTGGCTTGCATACACACGGTCACACAAAAGTTCTCGGTACTTTCGACCGTCAAGAACACGGTGACGTACAACACTACGACGAGCCGAGAAAATTAAGTTCAATGCTTCCGAGCATATGTCGAATTGTTTCCGAGCATGCGTCAAATTGTTTCCGAGCATGCGTAGGAATTGCTACAGACGATTCCGATTGGAATTTTTTCCGTCGAAAAATTTGAGAACCAGCTCTCAAATTTTTGTTGGCGCAAATTCCGACACGAAAAGTCAGATGGAGCCTACACACGGTCGGAATTTCCGACCAAAAGCTCACATCGGACTTTTCTTGTCGGAAATTCCGACGTGTGTACGGGGCATTAGACATAGTGCTGGTTTCTTTATGAGATATCACAAAGATATTTTGTTTTATATAACTGTCAATATATTAAACGGCAAACTTATTAGTCCAATAAATGAACGGAAGAAGTTTTGGCAAAAAAAAGACTAAAACCCGGAACCAGACAACAAAATGCTTTTAAAGGGTTAGCTCATTCAGGACTGAAATGTTGGTTATAGATAGACACGGATGGGTTGAAGGACCTGCTGGCTTCTTATATTTATTAGAACTCCAGTCGTAAGATTCCCCTGCTGTACACTCCATCCCCAGTATCCAGCTCCTCCACCATAAAGTCCATCCTCCTTTTGCAGCAACAGGCAGCTCATTCCTCCTACTTCAATCTTCATAATGTAGAATAAATTATGCAATGAGTTTAGAGGGAGCTGGGATTTTGGGTGGAGAAATTTTATTATACAAGTCACTGAAAGCTGGTATGTGAGTGATCCCGTTGTAGGGTGAAAGGATCATTCCTTTAATTGGAATTACATACGATGCATTTAGTTTGAGAAGCCGGATGATTTTTCAGGTTCTAAACTTCAGTGCCCCTAATGACCTGATCCTCCTAAACGAATGCAACCGAAGCAATTACGTTTTGGGTGGTCTGTCCCAAACTTGAGGTGATAATGCTTTTTTTTCGGAAAGGAAGGGGAGGGGGTACCTCTGTTGACATCAGTGAAATGCCCCCTGGTTACAATCCAATTACTGGAGTGCAATACATCAACATCATTTTGCTATAAAGGAACCTGTCATGAGAAGGGTATGGAGGCTGCTATTGGCCAGCTCTCCTGAAAATTACAAGTTGAATATCAAACCTCTTGCTTCAATAATTTGAGTCGGTGTCCTGAAAAAATATGCATACAAGGACTCCTGACTTTCCTGATCTGCATGCTTGTCTGCCAGGCAGCGGGCATTTTTAGCAGGAAGTTTGGCCTTGACATTTTTTGTTCATGTCAGATTTGCTGTAATACTTTAAGTACCGTATATACTTGAGTATAAGCCGACCCGAATATAAGCCGAGGCACCTAATTTTACCACAAAAAACTGGGAAAACGTATTGACTCGAGTATAAGCCTAGGGTGTCCATCTGCATGCCTCACTTTGCCTCACTGTGTCCATGTGCATGCCTCACTGTGCCTCACTGTGTCCATGCCTCACTGTGCCTCACTTTGCCTCACTGTGTCCATGTCCATGCCTCACTGTGCCTCACTGTGTCCATCTGCATGCCTCACTGTGTCCATGCCTCACTGTGTCCATGACTAGACTGACGTTTAACATGGGAGTCTATGGAAGGGGTGCCCAGCTTTGAAAAATCGGTGCTCCCCGGCCGTAGGTCTCCCAGACTAAAACCTTTGCACACTTATAGAGGAAAAATGGGGATACATGTGTGACAAGTTTGGGGTCCAGGGGACCTACGGCCGGCCGGTATCGGTTCCCCAAAGTCCGGGAGATCAAGCGCAAAAAGGTGACTCGAGTATAAGCCGAGGGGGGCATTTTCAGCACAAAAGAATGTGCTGAAAAACTCAGCTTATACTCGAGTATATACGGTAATAATAATAAATTAAGCTGATAGACATTACAACACAAAAGACATGTGGTTCACAATAAGCTGTATAAAACATAACTTGTATTATATATTTGAGAATGGCTGGAACCTTACCTCTGTATACTTACTCTCAGATCTGTTGTTATTTACTAAGGCAGGCCTAAAGGCCCGTACACACGATCAGAAAATCGTACAAAAAAATCCCGCTTTCAAAGCGAACGTTCAATAATCTGATCGTTAGTACACAGCTTTCATCTGAAATTTTCTGAAAGAACAAACACAATTTTTTTTTCTCGTACGATACCAGATCGTACGATTTTTGTTTAATCAGTACAATATTCATCCGAAAATACAATCCAAATACAATACAACACGTTACATCACTTTTTGTTCTGTCTAATGAGAATTTTCATACTTTAGTAACCTTCATTTTCGATATGGAGACTAGCATGCAAAAAAAAAAACGAACAATCATTCGTCCAATAATATCATTAGGTGTACTAGGCTTTACATAGGTCATCTTTTTTGTTCGACCAGGTTGAACGAAAAAAACGGACTAAATTCCCCTATCCACACACCCATTGTAGATGGGGGAACCCTCACCACTGAGCAACTGTATTCTGATAGCAAGGAGACTTCCTTGCCATCAGAATACACTGATAAGCATTGCAGGCTATAGCCTGCAGCACTGATCGAGCAGGGAAAATCTCAAAGTGTATTTGTACAGAAGTCAATATATAGATTGACTTCTGTACAACCACAGGGGCCATATTTTTATTGAAATTGGACTGGTACCTGCCTAACCACACAGATTTTTCTGCATGGATGGGCAGCTTAACATCTCCCTAGTTTTTTTTTTTTTTTTTTTACACCTAATAGGCTGCAGAGAAATAAGACAGATACCCTATTTCCCACCTTTCTTTTAAAACACTTCTACTTGCTTTCCTCCAAAAATCTATTTATTTCTTACAGGTATTAATACAACACTAATTTACACAATGCTTTATGTACTATCCATTCACATAAGCATCTTAAAAACTATGGTCCTTATCTGATATGCATACTATGCATACATAGTAGAGCCAATTAACCTAAAGCATGGCTTTGGAGTGTGGGAGGAAACCCAGCATGGGGAGAGTAAAGCTTGCCATAGATGATTCAAATCTTGGCTGGTTCAGCAGGGACCAGCAGAGATTTGAACCATGTATGGGCAGGCTGAATAATATACCCAAGTCGATCCATCGAACAACAAAGATACAACCAGCTTGTTGGATTTTACATGCAGTTATTGCTACTGGCTATTAAAGCCACTAGCAGTAATCACTGTATTCTCCCAGCAAGGGCGACTTCCCCCCACCAGGAGAACACAAGGACTCCACAGGAGGGATTCAGTGGCCTGTCTTGATAGGGGAATTGAGCGATTTTCTTTCCTGCAACCGTGGTCTATGGCTGGCTTTAGAAAACACCAAGCAGATCATGTGCTGCTCAGAATCTGGGTCGGTGAGTGCGGTGGCGGTATAGCACCGCTATTTTTAGCGGCGCTATACCGTCAGGATTGCTGAGGTATTCGGCCGCTAGCGGTGCGGTTTTAAGCCGCGCTAGCGGCCGAAAAAGGGTTAATACCACCAGCAAACCGCAGCTACAGCCGCGGTTTGCGGGCGGTATTACCGCGGTGTCCCATTCATTTCAATAGGAAGGAGCGATGTAGGAGCGGTAAACACACCGCTCCTCTCACCGCTCCAAAGATGCGGCTAGCAGGACTTTTTTCACGTCCTGTTAGCACACCGCTCCAATGTGAAAGCCCTCGGGGCTTTCACATTGGAGAAACAGCAGCCGCTGTTTAGGCTCGGTTTGCGCACTGTCTCCTGGGAGCTAATTGTCATAATTCCCAGGAGGCAGTGAGGATCGCCGGCGCAAAACCTAGGGAGATCGTAAAACCGGAAGTGACGCGTGACATCGGTCTCGTGATGAGGGCGTATCCAATATCGCCATTTTAAATGAGGGCATTCAGGTAAATTGGTTTTGTTGCCATCAAAACGGGGCGGGAACTTCCAACGCCGCCGCCTGTTGTGGTGGCAACTGGCTCCGCGGCGTAAACACTGAGCATGCGCAGGAAGGAGCTGTGAATGCTGGGAGCTCAGCATTCACCGCATCCAGGAAATCAATTCTTGTGAGCTTCACATGCCCACAAGCAAGATGGAACCGGCCATCACTCATTTTTATAACCTTTTCTTATGTACGAAAACGGACATCGGCTGATATATTACACCCAAAAAGTGAGTATTATATTGTGAGTAGGAAAGTGTCTGAATAACAAAAATAAATAAAAATGAATGGTCGGCGACCCTCCGCTTTAATGAGCCCACCAAGCTGTAATGATCATAGGACACTTTTAACAAGTTATGGGCAGTAAACTACGTGACAGTAAAGGCAGATTAGCTGTTATCTGACATCTGGTAGCATGTGTTTAAAATTCCAGACTGCAAAGTGAGATGGTTATATGGCAGAACACTGAGTTCCTAAACACCTGCAGATTCTTGTTAGCAGCATGGGATAAAATACCAAACCAGAGCTCTATTCACAGAGGGCTAAAGGTATTCAATAAACATATGGCAATGTAATGTTTATGGAACCTCCTGAGACAATGCTGTAGCACCATTCAGTGGATCAGCCAAACTTTTGTAGAAGCTGGATTATCAGTTGTCAATCTAACAATAGTTATTTTTTTATCAGTTCACGTGCCAGGTGCCAGCTTTTTTTTGTCAGTTCAGGTGCCACCTTCAACAATGACAAGTGGCAATGAGCAACAATGAGTCAAATGATTAAATTTATACCATTCAGTAAAAGTTATCCAAAATAAGAAATGTATAGCAGTCACTGAAACTTTGCTTAAAGAGTCAGTCCACCCAAAGGAGATATTTGAGTTACAGGAGGAATTTGACAAACTGAGCTACCTTTCATATTCTTAAACCTTTTGGGACCTCAAGAACTATAATTCTTGGTTTTGTTTCTGCTCATGTTGGGGTTTCAGGTGTTTCTGCCACCTTCAGATATCCCTACTCCTCCTTTTGTATTCTCCATTTTATAGACTAAATGAAAAATACATCAGGGAGCACTGAAATCAATTATAATGACCATAGCAGATGTGGAGACTGAGTGTAGACTGAGTGCAGTGATCTCATCAAAAGAGCCCCAGAGAGATAAGGAACTATGAGATGGTTTAACTTTCCAGCATTTAGGAAAAACTTAACATTTTTTAGGTTGTCTGGCTCTTTAAAAATATTGAAAAAATAATTTATTGTATAAATGAGTTTATTTTTTCACAAGATTACAATACCATAATTTGTAGTTTTCAGATTTGGGAGAGAGAGAGAGATGAGAAGCCGATAGCAGTGTAATGGAAGGTTTACTGGGCGATGTACCGGTATGTCTTTTTGCTGATAACACAACACAAGGGTGTGCAAAATATTTGATATTTCTGGAGGTGTTTGTAAGATGGAACATTATTTCGCTAGGACACTGGTCAAAGCAGTGGAAACTGCAGTTTAACATTTCTGAATGCAAAATGACGCTCTTAGGGAAAAATAATCTGCTAATAGAGTACAATATTGGCCAGAACTACAGAAGAACAAAAATTGGGGGTGCTTATCACAAATGAGCAAACAGTGTGTCTCGGCAGTGGGGAAAGTAAACAGAACTCTGGGGTGCATAACCCGGGGATCGCCAGCAGGAGGATGGAGGTCCTGATTCCTCTATATAGGTCTTTAGTTATCACCAGAGGGATCACCAGCAGGAGGAAAACCTCACTTAGAAAAGATATTAACAGACAGAAGGAGTGCAGAGGTGGGCAAAAAAAAATATGGTAAAAGGCAGAAAGAATAAGACAAATCAGGAAAGACTGCAGTAACTTAATGTACAGCCTCAAGGGGAAAGGGGGGCATGACAGAACTTTTTTTATTACATGAGGAATGTGAAAAAGGTTCAGGAGGGCATTATTTTCAGTGCAAAATTAAAATAAAGAACATGGGGACATGACCTCAAGCTAGCAGGAGGAACTTTAAAAAATCTTAGAAAGTATTAAGGTAACAAATGAGTAGTTGATACTTGGAACATTGAGGTGCATCATTACAGGGATTACCAACAGGAGAGAGAAGGCCCTCATTCCTCCATATAGATCTTTAGTTAGACCTTGTTTAGTATACTGTGCCCAGTTGGGGAAGGCTTCACTTACAAAAAGATGTTAATGAGATGGAACAAATCAAGAGACGGGCAACAAAAATGGTAAAAGCTCTGAGGGATAAAACATATCAGTAGAGACTGCAGGAATGTATGCAATCATGAGGAAAGAAGGGAAAGGGGAGACATGAGTGAAACCTTTAAAAGAGGGGAAGCATTTTTAATATAAAGCTAAGATCAAGAACAGAGGGACGTGACCTCAAACTAGCAGGAGGAAAGTTCAAAACTAGGCTTAGAAAGTATTATTTTACCAAAAGAGTTGATGCTTAGAATAGACTTCCACCAGAGTTAGTGAGTCAGTCAACAGTAAGTTGAGTTGAGTTGAGTTGAGTGGCATCTTGATATAGTGTGGTCATTTACCCCGTAGGATCCCGACACACTTGGGCCAATTTAGACAGGATCCAATTAACCTACCAGCATGTCTTTAGAGTGTGGGAGGAAACTGGACTGAATTTTAACAAGCTTGGAACAGACTTAGGCCTATACTCTAACAAAAAAGGTTTAAAAAAGGGACAGACTTGATGGACCACTTGGTCTTTTTCTGATGTCACTATTTTTCTGGCTGGGGACCCATGGATTACACCAATAGATCAGTTCAGCACATTTATGTTAGGTGATAGATCCCACAAGGGCAAGGTGTAAGGCACGTACATGTGTCCCAGCATCACCACTGGATAAGGGGTTAGCAGAGAAGTCAAGAAGCTGACACCAGTGCCCTGTGTACATAAATTAAAGATTACAGGTCACTGTTGTGCCCTGTGGACATAAATGGAAGGTTAGAGGTCACTGTCACCAGTCCATAGGTTATACAGGGGGCAGTTGGAGGGGAAAGTATTTTACAAGATGTGCTTGCTCTACATTTCACCCTGCACAAACTTGTTATAACATTTTTGGCAAATTTCTACCATATGTCTGAAGTTTTAAAAAAACATTTATGCTGCACAGTTTTGTATAGTTCATAAAAAGAAATAGAATTATCTTGCATATAAGGAAAAATTACTTTCTCTCGTTTTTACTGTTGCATGCTGGAAGTAAATTAACTGTTGTGAAAAAATCCCCTCCTTTCCATCCTACATTTTGTAATTCCCCATATACATATCTTAAATCCAACAGTCACTTTGCTATTTGCCGTCCTTGATTTCTCTTCTCTCTGTGGTTGCAGTGGACAGACTTCAATACTGGTGAGAGTGGCTCTGATGGTATGATGTCATTGCTGTTCTCTGCGGTACTGTAGTGTGAGCACAGACTGACATAGTGACATCCCATAAGGGGTAGGTCCATGACACCCTGGGTTTACAGGAAGTCAGCTGAATGATTCAACCATAAGAGGATTGGTGGTGGAACAGTGAATCTAAAAAGGACAGAGCTTTAGGAAGTGATCATATCTCTGTGTTACAATGTACATTAACACCATGCATTGTACTGTTCTGAATGGCACAATACATCACAGCAAATAGTAACGGCCACCATGCATGTTTGTGCATTGCAATAGAAAAAAAAAGATATGTATCATTTTGGCCGTGCTAGGGTACATTGGCAGGTCACTCAAAATGACATATTGTGCATAGATGTGTGTACAATAAAATATTGCACAGGTGTCAAGACAACATGAGTATCACATCAAAACCTGCTTTTTAATTTTTCTCTTTAAACTGGATTTCTGCTTTAAATGTGGAGAAGAAAAGTGAAACAAAGCAAAAATTAAGGTGCCTACAGACACTGGGAATACTTATATGTTCATAGACCCATCCACATCCCTGGCCAAAGCTTCCTGACCAAGCCTGCCCAGGGGAAAGTTGATTATGAAGGATCACTATTGGTTAATCTGAGACAGCTACCACCTGTATTGCCCTCCCCCATTTCCTCCATAGGCACAGATATGTAAGATTTTTTAGTACATATCTGTATATTTGTAGAAAGATCTCCCTTTAGGTTGTTAAGCATCCAAGTCATGCATGCATGGTTGTTCACCATCTTTTAAGCAGGGCTGGTTCTAGCCCATCTGATCTGTGGGTGCAGGGAAAAAGTCAGGGGGTATAAGGTCACTGACAGTCTATCACACAGTGAGATAGAGAACCCGTATTTCCTATTCACCCAATGTGTTTCTGTACCACGAGTCACCATCTGGAAGTAATGTCTGACAGGCAGTGCAGAAGGCGGTGCAGGAATGTATGGGGTGCAATAGTATGCATTAGGCTTGCCCCTTATATCAGGTATCCCTATCAGAGTCCCCCTTTAAATTAGGTATCCCTATCAGAGTCCCTTCATATCATGGTCCCCATCAGAGTCCCACCTAACATCAGGTGTCCCTATTAGAGTACCATCCCACATAAGGGTGCCATCAGAGACCCACCTTACATCAGGTGTCCTCATCAGATTGCCCCCTAATTCACGGTCCCCATCAGAGTCCTACCCCATGTAAAGGTCCCAATCAGAATTCCACCCCATGTTAGGGCCCCATCAGAGTCCCCCTTTACATCAGGGTCCATAGGAAGATCCCAACTTACATCAGAGTCCCTATGAGAGACCCCCCTTTCATTAGGTGTTCTCATGAGACTGGCTCATGGATCAGTGAATGCGCTCTCTGAGACCTGGCGGGAGGGAGTTAAAATCTGGGGGGGGGGCACATCCCACGTCAGCACCCCCCCAGGCCTGCTTTAAGGCAGTTTTAGTCATCCATCTCTTGAATATTGTAGCCTTAGGTCTTGGTATATTTAAACCTCCTGGGAAAAAGAGATACAAGTGTCCTGTGCTAGTATTTCTGCACAGTAAGAGTAAAACATTTCAGCCTGTGCATTTGGTAGAAATGTTTGCTGCACATGCAATGGAAAGCCTCAGGAATTTAACACTGATGTTGCAAAGAATTATATATATAGGGGGTTTGGCTTAGCCCCTTAGTTCCAGTGAAGAGAACTCTTAAGGCATCAGTATACCAAGACATTTTGGACAATTTCCTGCTCCCAACTCTTTGGGGGAACAGTTCCTGTTCCAACATGACTGCACACCAGTGCACAAAGCAAGGTCCATAAAGACAGGGATGAGCGAGTTTGGGGTGGAGGAAATTGACTGGCCTGCACCTCAACCCAGATAGAACACCTTTGGGATGAATTAGAGTGGAGACTGCGAGCCAGGCCTTCTTGTCCACATCAGTTCCTTGACCTCACAATTGCGCTTCTGGAAGAATGGTCAAACATTCTTATAGACACACTCCTAAACATTGTGGACAGCCTTCCCAGAAGAGTTGAAGAAGAATTGAACCCTGTGGACTAAGACTGGGATGCCATTAAAGTTCATGTGCGTATAAAAGCAGGCCAATCGTTTTGGCAATATATTGTATATATGTATTAATATTTCTTATTTATGAAATTAAAATGTAAGTAGGACAAAAGTAGGACTAAAGAAGGACAATGCACAACACGGTTTCAGGTGCCCATTCTCAAGTTCAAATGTTTGGGAAAGGGCAGAGATGCCCAAAAACCATTGTTTCTTTATGGATTGTACTGAGTAACTTCTTATGTCCTACTTAAAGGATGAATACATTTTTAAATGCATATTGAGGAATTTTTAATCATAAATGTTCTAGCAGTGCAGTTGGAACCCACTTGGCATGTGTACTTTAATAAGAAACTGGAACTTTGTTTTATTTGTTGCACATGAATGTTTACCTTGAATTAAAAATATAGATCTTTCATGAATGTTTTACTGCAACCCCTCATATTTTATATAAAACCCCCTCAGGGTTTACTGAATTAAATGACTGTATTAAATAATTTTATAATAGAATCAGCATGCTAACATGTACTCATGACAGATATACTGCCTATCATAAAATAATTTTAACAGTGGTAGTCTTGAGGTCCCAAGAAGTTACATTTGAATAGCAGAGACATTATTTATTTCTAAAAGTATCATCCACCTGCAACCATTATATTATGCTGCCCATGTAAGAAGAAAGTCTTAATACAGGTGTAAAGCGGACCTGTCATTCTGTAGTAAGCAAAACAATCTTTTAAAATGGGTTTGTCGCCAAAATCCTTGCACCAAGGCCAGTGGCTTGGGCTAGTGGGGTTTGCAAACCAGCATACTGGCTATGAAGGATTTGATCCATGCTTGAAGCTTCTGATCAACCTAACCTGTTACAACTACCATGATAGTAAGTTAAAATATATATTACAAAAGCCTGCTGCATTCTTGTAAAGTAAAAAGCGCAATGTTTGCCTATTCCTGTTTTCTTTCTTGCAGCATTATGCCTTTGACAAACTGTCAAATCCACTTTAATTAGATGTGGTCACAGTGCGGTTATGTGCTGCAGGTCCTTTTCCGGAAATCAAGCCTGACAGCAAAGCCTCAGGAGCTATCTGTGCAGTTCTACCAGAAGATGAGATGGAGACAGCACTCCACTTTCTAAGGAAAGCGGCAAAGTTGTCAGTGTTTAGTACAAATTCTTGATTGATTATTTGTGGTAATGTGAGCCTGAGCCAAACGCAGGTGTGAAATACATACTTGCAATTTACACATTATAAGCTTAAAAAGCCTTTGAATTCATAAGAGCCGCATTCACACTTCTATAAGTTTGACTGAGAACATCATGTATATTTTATGTAATGCGTGAATGAGAAAGTTTGGCATTATGTTTGACAGCAGTAGAGCTTCTGTCTGAAGGGGGTCTAAACTCTGGTGATGTCATGGAGACAAATCTTGAAGAATTCATTTCAGGAGCTGGGATTTTGGCAGTTCATTCATATTAATTCTGCCCAAGCCCTTGCGACATTTTGGTTTAGAGCAGAGGTCGCTAAACTTTCTAAGAAAAGGGCCAATTTACTGTCCTTCAGACTTCAGGAAGGACAGACTATGGCCTGTGGGAGTAGAAATTAGAAAATCCTTTAGACTTGGTGGTCAGTGAGGGTAAAATAATTACATAACACCTGTGGGCAGTAGGAGGTATTGGTGTTAGTGTGAAGAATAATCTCCATCGTTGGTGTCAGTGGGAGGAATGGTGCACCATCATTGGTATCAGTAGGAGAAATAGTGCCCCATTGTTGGTATCAGTGGTAAGAATAGTGTCCCATCATTGGTATTAGTGGAAAGAATAATACCCATCATGGTGTCAGTGGGATGAATA
The DNA here is from genome assembly GCA_029206835.1 of Rana muscosa. Lineage (NCBI taxonomy): Eukaryota > Metazoa > Chordata > Amphibia > Anura > Ranidae > Rana > Rana muscosa. The sequence continues at coordinate 290,583,143 of CM055118.1, forward strand.
GTGCCCCATCTATGGTGTCAGTGGGATGAATAGTGCTCCATCTTTGGTGTCATTGGAAGGATCAGTGCCCTAAGGGGTGGATAAAGGCAACATCTGGCCCGAAGTTTGGAGACCACTGGTTTAGAGGATTGTGGTGTTATCGTTAACATGGGGTAGAAGATCCTTGTCTATGTCCCATGCAGAGACTTGCACAGAAATGTCATATTGCTGGGACATAAAATAACAGAGATCTCTGTGCATGTAGCGTCATGATCAAACACAAATGAGGACTTCCAAAGGAGAAACATCCTTGATTTACCCTTTTTATCTAAAGCTGGTCAAATGTGCTTCAATCTATTGCTACAATCTTTGAAAAATCTTTAGATTTACTAGTTATGTAGTGCAAGGAACCACCTACACATTCATCCTGATTCAGGTTGGCTTTTACCCGTAGATCTAAATGACAATGTACAATTAGATTGAAAAAAGTGATGCCAGTTTTTCAGAAGAATACAATTGTAGCTCTGAGCATCTTGTAGGACTTCATTCCTATAATACTAAAGCTGAACTCTAGTCTGTGATAAAAAAAATTGTTATGTTGTGCCCCTCTTTACCAGAAAGCAAGTTTTGAATGCTCTGTTGCTCTAAGGGAGATTTCAAGTAGAGTGATATGTACCTCTGTCCTCTACCAGCTGGTGCTTTACTCCGCTCCAACAATGTAGTCAGGCCCATAATGTCCTGGACTGAAGCTCCTACATTCTATGATAATAAAGATGGAAAAGCCCCAACTACACAAACTGTGATGAGAAGTTGGACCAGTTGTACAGAGTAGTAGAGGAAAGCCTCGTACACACGGCTGGTTTTCTGGGCAAGAACCGACAAGAAAACTGCTTGCAGAGCTTTCTTGCCGAGAAAACCGGCCGTGTGTATGAGGTTTTCAGGTTTCTCGTCAGGAAAACTGACCAGAATCTCGGCGAAAAAAAAAAAAAGACCTGCTTTCTTTTTTCTCGACGAGAAACCCGAGTGTGTGTACACTTACCTGTCGCCGTGGAAACCCGCGCATGCTCAAAATGACTTTGACGCATGCTTCCTAGGCATAGGTAGGGTGTAGCAAGATGGGGGCGACGGCATCGAATGTGACGAGCGCACGCTCGTCGTAGTCGATGACGTCACCGCGTTCGTGCCATTCAAAAGAACGGCGGTTCTTTTGAAAGGTACGTGTGTACACCTCGGCCGGGACAAGATTTTTGTCAAGAATCTCGTCAGGAAAAACTACGTGTCTTCAGCTGGAACCTGGTGTTCTGGCTTGATTATATTTTCTTTTGACATGACACCACCATTGGCCAAGCACCCTCCAAAATGTGCTTGAGGTGTACGTGAGGTACATATTACTTCCAATGGTAAACACATCAAGCAAAAAAAAAAAATGCAGGTAAGTATCAACACTCTCATATCGAAAATTGAGAATGAGTAAATGTGGGATCTGTAAAGGTCCAGCAAAACATGACTAATCACAGGCACATTTGGCAGCTGAAGACCTGTCATGTGTGTATCAAAAGGAACAAATAGATAAAATAACAGCGTCTCAGCCAATTTATAACTATCTAAGGCTTTTAGGAACAACCAGGGGCTGCACCTGGATATCAGGGACAGTTGCCAACTGCCGTTGTTTTAGATTATTACATATCGCTTATATTGGAGTATGTTATACATAATTTTGAAAGACACTTGAAACTTACTTTCAGTAGTAGATCATTTCCAAACTTTGTTCTCTACAACAAAGATTCCTTCCCATCTAAATATACATGACTCTTGGCATAGCTATTGAAGGGCCTGGAGCAAAATAAGTTATAGGTGAAGAGGACATTTGACAGAGTGGAATGGATGCCAGATAGTTGGATAGTTAAAGGAATATAAAACAGAGAAGGTGCTTTTACTTCATTGGTCAATGGTCTCTAAGGGAGGAGGGCTTTTCTGAGCTTATCTGTAGGAAGGCAGTGTCATTCTCAGGCTGGGAAACCTCTAGAAGACCTTCTCACCCTGCAGTCATAATTTTCATGTTTTCCTATTTTTTTTTTCCAGTTCTTAAGCGTTATAGCAGCAAGTTGGGGTTTTCAGGGTCTTTGAAGGCATTAATTTGTGTCAAAAAGTGTGTGGTGACCCATCTAAGCCATGGTGCCCTGCCTAAGGTAGTGCTAAAGTCTAAGGTTTTTAATTGTAATTTATCAGTATAGATCACCTTAAAGTGGTTCTAAAGGCTCAATGTTGTCAGCTGCATCCAGGCTCAGACATCTGTCCCTAAGGCCCCTTTCACACTTATACGACTTGTCCCACGATTTGTGATGGCAAAGTAGCATGACAAGTCGTTTCCCATGATTTCCAAAGACAACCATTCATATTAGTACGACTTCAAGTCGTTCCGACTTCAAAGTAGTTACTGTACTACTTTGGTCCAATTTTGATGCCACTTACACCGGCATTCCCTTAAATCCCGGCTGCGAATCGCGGCAAAATCGCGTGACTTTGAAGTCGCACTAGTGTGAAAGGGGCCTAACTGCAATTAACCACTCTGTGTGCCTGATATTCGTTTAAATGGGATGAGCGCCCGTTGCTAATCGCCTGGCCCAGCTATTCCATCTGCAAGAATCCAGTGATTCTTGCTATTGGAATCCAGTGGCCGCATGTAACCGTGTCAAGGAGGCCTTAGAGTGACTAGAATGTTTTTTTTCTATTACTGCATTGCATGACTTGGAGCTTTTTAACATTTGCTTGAATTTCATGTTGCTAAGCAGAACTGAGGCTTCACTTTTCAGGCTCAGGCTGGGATGAAGTCAGTCCCCATGGAGACCCAAGGAAAATGCAGTCCCACTCCCAGTACAAGCATTAATGGTGATGGGGTCCCATGTTTATATTCATTGGGTTTACTGCCTGATCCACCATATTCGTCTGCTTTTGTTTGTTTAACTCAGACATCGCCAAGTGTGAGAACTGCATAAAAACAAATATTTGGAACAGAAATAATTAGGAAGGGGCAGCGAGTGCCCTTGCTTCGTATTTGTCATTTGTCCCACGTTCTAAAACATTTGTGTAGAAAATCATAAATCACCAGCCCTAAATTTGCTTTTGTTCAGCATCCTGTTTAAATTAAAAAACAAAAACAAATCAGAACTAAAAGAACCCCGGGCAAACAGTTAAAATACATACGTGGGAACTATTTTACTCTATTCAGCCAATCTTATGAAGCCCCCTACTACCATCATGACTTTTTGCTGTAGCTTTACAGCTTTACACATTTCCTGCCTGCTCATTGAACAGTAATTTGGCAGTTTAACCGCTTAAGAACCACCCCACTCTGGCTGTGATTGGACACAGTGGGAGCCAATCAGCGGGCCCGGTGATCATTCCGAGAGAGGCAGAACGGCAGTCTGCCTATGTAAACAAGGCAGATTGCAGTTCTTCTAGTAAGGAAGACAGAGATCTTATGTTTCTGCTAAGCAGGAACACAGATTTCTGTCTTCCTTCAGTTAAACCATCCCCCACACAGTAAGAAAGCACTCCCAGGGAACACATTAAACCCTCTGATGGCCCCTGATGTTAACCTCTTCCCAGCCAGTGTCATTAGTACAATGACAGTGCATTTTTTTTAGCACTGATTACTGTATTGATGTCACTGGTCCCAAAAAGAGTCAGTTAGGTGTTCAAAAAATTAAAAAGTCCATAAATCTATCCCATAGTTTGTAGACACTATAACGTTTGAGCAAACCAATCAATATAAGCTAGTTGGGATTTTTTACCAAAAACATGTAGCAGAATAAATTTTGGCCTAAATTGATGAAGAAATTTGATTTTTTAAAGCAGAAGGTAAAAAATATTGCATTTTTTTCCAAAATTGTTGGTATTTTTATTTTTTTTGTAGTTTGTAGACGTGATAACTCAATATACGCTTATTGGGATTTTTTTTACCAAAAATATGTAGCAGAATATTAGCCTAATTGGCCTTAATTGATGAAGAAATTAATTTTTTACATTTTTTTATTGGATGTGTTTTATAGCAAAATTGTCAGTTTTCTTTTGTTTATAGCGCAAAAAATAAAAACCGCAGAGTTGATCAAATACCACCAGAAAAAAGCTCTATTTGTGGGAAAAAAAGGACATACATTTTATTTGGGTACAGTGTCGCATGACCGCTCAATTGTCAGTTAAAGCAACGCAGTGCCGTATCGCAAAAAAATGGTCTTGTCGGGAAGGGGGGTAAACCTTTCAGAGCTGAAGTGGTTATTGATGTTGATTTGTTGCCCAGTGAGTTGAAGAAGAGTCATAGGTAGCTGTAAAGCTGAATCAGGAAGCAGAGGAGTGTCAGAGCTGTAAATCACAAGACTGTATGAACAGAGGCACAAAACCTTGCCAAAAGAAAATCCAAATGGGCCGCTTTAAAAATTGTAGACTGCTACATCACCTAATTAAATATGTCAAAGAAGGAGAATTTCCCCCCTGGTACTTTCATGCGGCTACACAATATATGTCATAAAGTCAAATCATTTTATTATACAAATTTTCAAAAGGTTGTGTACATGTACATATTCAATTAAAATAGAAAGGTCACAATATACAATACTAAAAACCCCTGCAGATTGGCAGAAGAACACCTTATATTCCATACTGCCGATGATTCTCCAACACGTTTCAATTGAGCTTTACAATCTTCATCAGGGGGTAACAGGGGTAAATTGATTTGATGTACTGCAAAAATTACCATAGGATAATGTCCCCTCAACACATCACAAGAGGGGGCGCATCAGGACAGGCGCCCCCCCCCCACACACACACACAAATACTCACAAGGGGGCACCATGCAGGACAGCTCTGCTGTTCACTTGCTGCCATCTTTGGAGAGACAAGCTGCATTGGTGGCAATTTAGTAACCACCAGCTATAATTCTTTTATTGGCCAAACTCTCTCCTACCTGGATGCTTCTGATTTTAAATTATTGGCTTGCACTGTGGGGGTTGAGGTACCAGCGTTCCTGGGGGTCCTGCATGGTGACCCCTTGTGAGTATGTATGTAGGGGTGACACCTGTCCAGATGGGTGCCCTCTTGTGATGTGTTGAGGGATATTATCCTATGTGAATACGCAGTGCAAACAACTCTATCATTTACCCCTGTTACCCCCGATGAAGATTGTAACGCATATTTGAAACGCGTTAAGGATCATCAGCAGTATGGAATATATGGCGTTCTTCTGCCAATCTGCAGGGGTTTTTGCATTGTATATTGTAACCTTTTTATTTTAATTGAATATGTACATATACACATCCTTTTTAAAATGTGTATAATAAAATGATTTGATTTGATGACATATACTGTGTAGTTGCATGAAAGTCCCAGGGGGAAAATTCTCCTTCTTTGAGACACAAAACCTCTGTCAAATCTGTGTCCATAGCTATATGAATTCTGCTTCTGCTGATTTAAAGCTGAACCCCAGGATAAGCAAATGTTGTCTAAATATGAAATTATTTGGGCCTATAGTTTATCTTTTAAGGATACATTCACCTTTCAGGGGAAAAAATAGTAAATGCACATATTTTTGAAGAAAAAAATGTGCATTTATTTTTTTTTCCTTGAGGAGCCTGAAAAGTATTGCACCTATGATCAGCAGATCGTGGGTGCAATGTCAGGCTCCTGCACACTCTCCCTCCTGCTTTCTGCCCTACCTCTAACTTTCAGTTAGAAATCTGTAGGAAGAGTGAATGGACTATGAATGAGTTGATCAAAGGGGCTCAATGGGTGAGGGGGAGCTGGAACATGTTACATGTTACAATCTTTGGTGTTCCAAAGGTGAACTTATCCTTTAAGAATTATTATGATCATTCCAGGAAAATGTACAGATTTATTTAAAGTGGTTGTAAACCCTTACAGACCACTTGGCCCTACAGGTAAGCCCAGATTAAGGCTTTCCTGTAAGTTCAAGAAATATCTCCTTAACCTACACGGTTAAGAAGATATTTGCAGAAAAGACTGCACCGATGTCTACGGCGCATGCGCAGGCGCAATGAGCGTGCCGTTAATGAAAGGTATCGTGCCGTGCCTGACGGCTCCCGCGCGCATGCGCGGGAGTGACGTCATTGCTCCCGCCAGTCACAGCGCCAGGGCAGCGATACCTGGAAGTCACTCGGGTATCATGGCGGCGGCGGAGGAGAGGAACGAGGGTCGCTGTGGGGGCTTCGATTTCAAGTAAGTAATTCATAGTGAGCTAGTATGCTATGCCTTTCTCTTGCAGGGTTTTTTTTTTTTTTTAGGAAAAGTTTTAGAGGGTTTACTTCCTCTTTAATAAAGTAGAGCTTGGAGAAATATGTTTTCTGTTAGGTATGAGTCATGGCTTTTGTGCTTTCTCCATTCAGGCCAAAATCAAATAATTGCTTTTGATACACCCCTTCTCAAAAGAACACTGACCTCTCCTTTACACCAATCCATTCAGCTGCTATGAGCAAAGAAAGCCCACACTTGATACTTTAGGTCAGTGTTTCTCAACTCCAGTCCTCAAGGCACCCCAACAGGTCATGTTTTCAGGATTTCCCTCAGACGATAAGGCTGTGGTAATTACTAAGGCAGTGAAACCAATGAAATCACCTGTGCAAAATAATGGTAAGGCGGAAAACATGACCTGTTAGTGCACCTTGAGGACTGGAGTTGAGAAACACTGCTTTAGGTTATGGCGGTGCATGTGTGTGCTGGGCCAATCACCAAGCCATGGTTCTGTCACATGGGTAGAGTCCATTGTCCTCTCAGAGGTTCAATTTTAGAGCTCTAGAGTGAACCTGTTGTTTTGCCCTGCCAAGTACAAGCTTCAATGTTTTTATAAAGTGCAGTCCAACAATGCAGGTCCTGTTTAAGAGTCAAGTTTTTATTCAGAGCACAGTTTGATAAATATGAACAAATTTAGGGAACTGTACTATGAATATATGTGATCTTTTTAGTTTCCTAAATGTAGTGTACTGTTTTTGAAAACAAAGGTGGCCATCCATTGATTTCACCCCAATGCAACAATGAGGTATGGATTGGGATGTGTGGTGGACATGGATAAGAGAGGTTACCATAATACTGAAAATACATTGGTGTCCAGTGGTCAGGTCAGCAGTGGTTTGTGAGTGCAATAAATATACATTGTAAAGATATTCACTGGCCATATTGTGTCATGCCTAAGACTTTAAAGTATTTTGAATAGACTGAAAAGGTATTAGAACACTTGTCACGTTTTTTTTTTTTTTTGCTGTCTATGCCCTCGATTGGAAGAATAATGCTGCGTACACACGGTTGGAATTTCCGACAACAAATGTTCGATGTGAGCTTGTTGTCGGAAAATCCGACCGTGTGTATGCTCCATCGGACATTTTCTGTCGGATTTTCCGACAACAAAAATTTGAGAGCTAACAAATGTTTGAGAGCTGGTTCTCAAATTTTCTGACAACAAAACTTCTTGTCGGAAATTCCGATCGTGTGTAGCCAATTCCGACGCACAAAAATTCTATGCATGCTCGGAATCAATTTGACGCATGCTCGGAATCATTGTACTTCATTTTTCTTGGCTCGTTGTAGTGTTGTATGTCACCACGTTCTTGACGTTCGGAATTTCCAAGAAACATTTGTGTGACCGTGTGTATGTAAGACAAGTTTGAGCTAACATCCGTCAGAAAAAAATCCACGGTTTTGTTTTTGGAAATTCCGATCGTGTGTACGCGGCATTACTCTCTCTATTCTCCCTGTACATCATTATCATTGAAAGTGAAAGTAAAAAAGTGAAAGGTAATAGAAGGGAAATCTTCCAATGTGGAGACCAGTTCTGATGACCTGGGGGTCCCCAAGGGATTCCCTTAATTCAAAGGTATTTCCTCTCACTTCCTCTTTTGGCTATGGGACAGAAAGTGAAAGTAAATCTCCCCAATTGGGCACAGATGGAAAAATAAAACTGACAATGATTTTAACCCTATCTTACCCTATTTAACCACTTCCCGACCGCCTACCGCAGATGTACTGTGGCAGGTCGGCCCTATTGCGCGAAACAATGTACCTGTACATCATTTTGTGCAATAGACACTGGGGGTGCGCCGATTTGACAGAGCGGGAGCCAATCAGCAGGTCAGGTGGACCCGATGTCTGCCGGCCACCTGCGATCAATTCTCAGGGAGGCAGAACGGCGATCTGCCTATGTAAACAAGGCAGATCGCCGTTCTGACAGGGAAGAAGATGGAGATCTTGTGTACCTGCCAAGCAGAAACACCGATCTCTGTCTTCACCCAGTCAGACCATCCTCCACACATTTAGCAAGCACTTCCTAGGAAAACACTTTGATCGCCCCTGATGTTAACCCCCTCCCTGCCAGTGTCATTAGTACAGTAACAGTGCATGTTTTTAGCAATGATCACCATATTAATGTCACTGGTTCCCAAAAAAGTGTAAAAAGTGTCAGTTAGGCATCCAATTTGTCCACTGCAATGTCGCAGTCCTAAAAATCGTGAATCGCCGCCATTACTAGTAAAAACATAAAAAATAAAAATGGCATAAAAATATCCCATAGTTTGTAGACGTGATAACTCAATATACGCTTATTGGGATTTTTATTTACCAAAAATATGTAGCAAAATATTAGCCTAATTGGCCTTAATTGATGAAGAAATAATTTTTTTTAATGTTTTTATTGGATGTGTTTTATAGCAAAATTGTCAGGTGCTGGACCCAAGGCCTTCAGTTGCAGCCCCGGGGCTAAAGGTGCCTGGGACTGATCCACCAGTGTACCGGACCAGGAACTCCACCCCAGGGCTAAAGGTGCCGGGGGTGGCCACGAGCAGGACAACACACTCCTGGGGTCGGACCCCTGGGAACTCACCCCTACAGACAGGGTCTGCCCCTTTTATATCCCCTCCCAGGATGCACAGCAGGCCGACACGCCCACCACACCACCGCCGAGAGGGGACATCCAAGGCACAGCACTGTACCAGCGGTTCAACCCTGGCCTCCAATGGCAGCGCCATCAACAGGCCACAGGGAACTATACACCAGCATCCCACCTGCAGTAAAAGAATGGTTTACAGAACCCTATCAAATAGTGTGTTTGAGTACAACTACCACTCAAACATTCCCCTTAGATTTTAAAGTCCCGCTACACACGTGTATAACCTGACATCAAAGATCATTCTAGAACCACTACCTCTTGTTCCTGGGAGAGTAAGATCCAGCCAGAGGGCTAACGCATCCCTGTGAGACTACCTGCAACTCCAAAGAAACTCTTTTTTGGGTCTCAGCTCCTGCTTGGGCTCGGGGATCTCTGGTCTAGCATCCTGAAACCTTGCAAAAAGCTGTACTGAGAATCCAGGTCACTGGCAACAAGTACTGAAGCTGACTGATCTGCAGGTGGCATTACAGTATATAGGGCACAGTGAGTACCTGCCATGTGGATTCCAGAGACTTTTCTATTTGGGGAGCTTACTACAGTACATCCAGGACTATACTCCTGTTGAGGAGTCACCGTTTGGAATCTAGTTATCCTTCACATTCAAGAGGGTGGTTCTCACCCTGAAGAAGCAGATCAGAGTTATAGTCCTCCATTTGTTTTTGTTAGAATTTATGTGTAGTATCCCAAGTCTCACCCTCACCCTATCCAAGTTCTATCAGCAAATAAACTGCAAAAAGGCATGCAAGGCCTGTTTTCTGACTCAAGTGACTGTGTGCTGCTCTGTGACTGGCTGCTATGCGCCTATCAGGGAATGGAACCTGGAACCAAACAGCCAGACTAGTCCTGGGTTGGTGCTACGCTTCTCTCTCCAAAAACAATTTAACTCTACCAAGTGTTATATTACACTAGACCTTTCATGCAGCCTCTAAATGATTACATTTGTTCTTTTGAAAAGTCACTGTAAGGGAAAATAGCATTTATGAGATTAACAGATTATTTTTGTGTATTAGTTCGGTATGTACTTTGCCTACGTACCTTGTGCAAAAAGGTGTCCCACTTTCTCATCTCAAAAAGTTGGGTGTTATCTGGGAAAGTAGAGGAAGGGTACTTCTATAGTACACAATTTTTTAGCCAAATAATTCCTAAAGTGTGAGACATGTACTATTTACCATTGTCATTTTTGGCCAGTGGTACATATGATGATGTTCAAGATTTATGGACAAAGCAGCCCTATGGTAGTGTGGGTCTTTAAATTTAGTTGGGGTACACCTAGGTGGTAGTATGACCCTGGTGTGTAATTGTGAGAGGTTTTGGACCCCTTTGTATTCGTGGAGGATTGGGTGGTGTATTATTCTCCTTGGCCTGTGGGTGGCGGTGTACCCGCAGGCTCAAGGTAGAATCACTACCACAGTGCTACCCTTTTTGTCCCTTTCCGGAGACGGTACGGCGAGGGCGGGGAACCTGCCGTGGTGTCGATGGGAGGGGATAAAAGGGGGAGACGCCCTCGCCACGAGGTTTTCGAGGATCTTCACTTCACGCACCCAGGCACCATAGGCCTGGGTGCTGGCGGTTTGGAGTTTTGGCCCAGGTGCCCTAGGCCTGGCCGGAATGGAGTTGGAGTCCATCCCAGGCGCCTTCAGCCTGGGGTGAGGTACTAGATCGTAGGCCTGGGGCCCAGTAACTTCGACTGGGTCCCGCAAGGGCGAAGTGATCCGAGGGTCCCCGAGGTGGACGGGACCCGCATCTGAGGTGAGGAGGCCGGGGAGGTCACCCGTCTGGAGAGTCCGGAGCAGCATCAACCCGGTGACGGATGGGCCTCCGGTAACTCCCTTAGAGGGACATCTTCCCCTGATAGGGGCCACAGCGCAGGGAAGGTACTCCCATTTATGTTCTATGGAGTTGCTGGTAGAGACTCACAAGTTCCATGTTCTGTGCTAATCAAGGCTAGGATAACCGCTGGTGAAATCACAGTGGTTTAGATTGAAATTAGGATAGTGCCTCGACCTGCTCATCCCACCGTATCAGGCTGTTAAAACGTTCCAACCAGTTGGCTACAGAAGCACTGTTTATTGTGGAGCTTACAATAAAGCAAGAGTTGGACTGTGATCGGTGTGTGGACTCTGGTTAATGGGAGCAAAGGAGGGTGCCAGCATAGCAGGACTGAGTTTCATAACTAAAGCACATTGGCCCGAGGAAGATACTGATACTGCCTTTCACCTCACCCACAGCCATGGGGAGGACATGGGCCGTAGCGCATCTCACCCTGTCGTGTGACATACCCCTAGAAAAAGGAGATGGGGTGAGGCCGCCAAAGTAGAATATACTATCTCTAATGATGGGTACTTTCGGCAGTCATTGGAAGCTAATGTGCAAGTTTAATCAGTGGATTGTAAGTGTATACCTCTATAGAATGATGGAAAAATGCTGACTGGATGCTGGATCTCTAAGAGTAGGGTATGCTGATTGTCTTGAGGTAGGAATGAAGAAGACACAAGCTTGTAATTTACAAGAAGGTAAGAAGATACGTGTTTGCAGGAATGTTGCAAGCCTATCCCCTTGTATCCAGTACAGCTAAACCACTGATATAATACATTGGGTGGATGAGTGAATAGGTATATTGAGCACTGTAACCAACGCTGTATCCTGGCCTAGGCCAACAAGGCCTAGGCCTAGGGCAGCACTTTGCAGGGGGGCAGCACGAAAAGAGTCCCCGCCGGCTTGCGCTACACTGTTAGGCAAATCAGTCTAGCGCCCCCATAAAGCGGCTGCACTGCTTCTGGTATGCGGGCGGCCGGCATTCCGCAACTGTGTGGGGGGGGCGCCGCTTCTAATTTTGACTGTCCTATAAACCTGGACCACAAACCTTCCTCACTGTGCTATATGTTTTTGCTGCACCATTGGCATGATTATATCTTCTTAGTCCTCTCCATAAAATTATCAGAAATTTGTGCTTAGTAGAACTATAGGCAACACTTGGGTTATAGCCCCTGTCAGTTTATTTTTTTACCATCCCTGTCCCATTGCAGAGATTTTCCTTCACATCCTGCCCCATAGCCAAACAGGAAGTGAGAGGAAATCTATGCAAATTAAGGCAATCCATTGCCCCACCCCCAGGCCCTCAGAACTAGTGTCCCCACTCATTTTTTTTTTAGGGCGGGTCTTAAACAGCAAGGGGTGTGGTCTTGACAGGAAGGGGTGGGTCACATTTAAAAATAAGGGGTGCACGAATTTAGTCAGGCCTAGGGCAGAACAAAACCTTAATACACTACTGACTGTAACCAATTGATAGCTGTACACTACTGACCAAAATCTTGGGAAACATTCTACTAACCCACTGACCTTCCTTGCTCTCTATATTTTTGTAGCACATTCCCTCATTTTATCTCTTAATCCTTCCAACGTCACCACAGTCTTCCACATATGTCATGGTTCCTCCTTAGAGGGCTTCTCTAGATGCTGGCTCACTGCCCAGATTTAATAACCAAATTCTGTAGGGGTGACTTAAGCTTGTGGGTATATCTGCTCTCCAAGGGATCATCCATGAGAAAAGAGGACTCTCTGTGGAATGGTCTTTTAGATGACACAAAGCAATGACAAGGAAAGAAAAAATGAGGTGACAAAGAGGGCAGTGGCAGAAGGTCAGACACCACAAATCCAAAAACAAAGTAGAATTACACATGTAGGAAGTTCCAAGACAAAGCAGATAGAAGAGCACCATAAGAATGTATGTTTAAGACACAGCAATTACAAGGTCTTTTACAGTATTTACTTACGGTATTAAATAAAATTAACATTACTGATAATGAAGAAAACCACTTGCTTATTGGGCACATATACCCCCTTCCTGCCCAGGCGAAATTTCAGCTTTCAGCACTGTCACGCTTTGAATGACAATTGAATGACAATTGCACGGTCGTGCGATGTGGCTCCCAAACAAAATTGGAGTCCATTTTTTGATACAAATAGAGCTTTCTTTTGGTGGTATTTGATCACCTCTGCGTTTTTTGTTTTTTTTTTGCGCTATAAACAAAAAAAGACTGCCAATTTTGAAAAAAACACAATATTTTTTACTTTTTGCTATAATAAATATCCCAATTTTTTCCCTCAGTTGAGGCCGATACGTATTCTTCTACATATTTTTGGTAAAAAAAAATCGCAATAATAATAGTGATTGGTTTGCGCAAAAGTTATAGCGCCTACAAAATAGGGGATAGAATTATGATATATTTTTTTTTTTTTACTAGTAATGGCGGTTATCTGCGATTTTTGTCAGGACTGCGATATTACGGTGGACACATGGGACACTTTTGACACATTTTTGGGACCATTCACATTTATACAGCGATTAGTGCTATAAAAACTGCACTGATTACTGTATAAATGTGACTGGCAGGGAAGGGGTTAACACTAGGGGGCGATCAAGGGGTTACATGTGTGCCCTGCTGGGTGTTTCTTACTGTAGGGGGAGGGGACTGACTGGGGGAGTTGACCGATGTGTGTCCCTATGTACAAGGGACACACCATCGGTCTCCTCTTCCTGACAGCATGTGGATCTCTGTGTTTACACACAGAGATCCACGTCCCTGGCTCTGTGACTGCCGATCGCGGGTAGATGGCGGACATCGCGGCCACCAGGCACGCGCATCGGCACCTGAGTGACACGGCGGGCACGCCCGCGCGCCCCCCAGTGGCCGGAGGCGCAAGGACGTCATATGACGGCCTCCCGGCCCTGTAGAGCCACCTTGTGGCCGTCATTCGACAATGGCCTGGGTCCCTAGTGGTTAAAGAAAGACACTTATGTTGAAGGGATTGTACTAGGGCTGTACCAAAAGTAATGCAAAAATGGGCATCATTTTTTTACTAACTTGAATAGTTTGTTCAAAGCTCACATGTTGGTAGAATAACTGCTCATCTATAGTAACTTGTGCTCTTCTTTTTTTCATTGCGGGTAAATAATGGATTCCCAGCGGAAGCAATATGCCTTCATTGAGTTCTTGACGAAGCAGAGGTGCAGGCTGTTCAACATCCATAGAAGGCTACAGAATGTTTACGGGGATGATTCCATCGACAAAAGCAATGTCTTGTCATTGGTGACTGTCAATGGTGTCATCTCCAAAAATATTCAGTAGCAATCTGTGGATGTCAGACCATCTGCACCGCTCCTTCATCAAGAACTCAATGACAGCATGGTGCTTCAGGTTGGAATCCATTATTTACCTGCAATGAAAAAAATAAAGAAGAGGAAGAAGTGTTATTATAGAGGAAGAGTTAAGCCTCGTACACACGATTGGATATCCTATGGATTCTAATCCGATGGTTTTGTCCATCGGAAATCCGATGAAGCTGACTTCCATTAGTCTTGCCTACACACCATCAGTCAAAAAACCGACCGTTCTAAACGCGGTGACGTAAAACACTCCGATGAGCCGAGAAAAATTAAGTTTAATGCTTCTGAGCATGCGTCGACTTGATTCTGAGCATGCGTGGGTTTTTTATCCGATGGACTTGCCCATAGACAATCGGAATTTGCTATCGGTTTTTGATCCATCGGAAAAATTTAAAACATGTTCTATTATTTAAAACCGATGGAAAAAAGACAGATGGGTCCCATACACGATCGGTTTGTCCAATGAAAAAAGTCCATCGGACTGTTTTCATCTGTAAAAACGATCGTGTGTACAGGGCTTCACTCTACCAACATATGTGTTTCATGAAGGGTAGGCATGTGTCCTTTGTCTATATCTCTTGTGCTAAGAGGTGTCTCTCGTTAGCACCTTGGAAAGTTAGGCAACACGGTTTTACAATATTATAAAGCTGAAAGTTCCACTATAAATTATTTTAAAATACAAGTCTGCTTTAGGCTTCCTGAGCTATAAGCATGACGTTTTTATGAATTACCACTTCCTGCAGCTATTTACTATGTTCTTGCTGGCCTCAATGTTCTGTCTTACCTTCTGTACAGACATGTTTGTGCCTATGGGCTAAAATACTAGTCAGCAGCTCCAATAAGACCACTTTGTAAAAGACATCTAGAGAACTCCTTGCACAGACAGCAGCACTTAATTCATCCTCGGTTTACTGGCGTAGTCAGCGTGGCGTTTACCGTTTGACAGCAGCCAAAGTTCAAAGATCAGTGAAAACAAAACAGACAAGAGGGAGATGCCTTCATGTTTCAGAGTTTACAAATGGTGGTGACCTGAGGGTGAGGCTAGACTCTAGCTTGGAGACAAAAGCCATGTGTCCAGCAGGCAGTCACCTGTTTTGGGGTCAGTGAGTCTCTCCAGGGGTCCAATGCTGGCACCTTTGAAGTTCAAGTTGTAGAGATGCTGTCCAATGTCCTACATATCTATTTTGAGGAATCAAGGATCAAACAATGTAAATCTGAATATGTGTGATATCTATCTTAATAGGGCTGGTTCTTATGTGTGTCTATATCGCCACCCCACTGAAAAATGGTTTGCTGTTATTACTTTTCAGAAAGCATTTGACAGTCGGTGAGGTGGCTATATGTCTGCCTGCTTTAACCCTGAAAATACCATTGCATTTGGTGGCGATACTGCTTGACGAATGTGACATGCCATTTCATTTTTGCCACAACCATGGCATAGGTACAGTCCTGAGTGGCTGCATTTCTGTGTTTAGGTGGGCAGTCATGGGGCTGTAAAACTGTAGTATAACCACCTGCTTTAATTACCCTCAGCCACTGTGTGAACAGCAGCCAGTGCTCCCCGGGTCTCAGACTTGGAGAACCAGATCCTGACCACATGATCACCGTGATAGCCACTGATTGGCTACCACACTGATCATTCACTCTGTAGCCTGTCCCAAGTGTTGTTTCTCCTCTGTGAAGAGGAGAAACTAAAGACATTTCCTTCAGCGAGGAGGAAAATATATATTGCATCTATTCCTCCTCACTAGTCTATTGACTAGTTCAGTGCCTGACCTAACTTAGTGAGTGTAGGTGTCAGTGTTAGTGGGGGCATAAGTGGCAGTTACTGTCAGAGAGGTTGATGTACTAAAACTGGAGAGTGCAAAATTTGGTGCAGCTGTGCATGGTAGCCAATCAGCTTCCATTTTTTTTTGTCAAAGCTTAGTTGAACAAGCTGAAGTTAGAAGCTGATTGGCTACCATGCAGAGCTGCACCAGATTTTGCAGTCGCTAGGTTTTAATAAATTGACTCCAGTGTCAGTTACTGTTAGTGGCAGTTAGTGGCAATGTACAATGCATTGAAAAAGTATTCCTACCCCTTGACAATTTCCACATTTTGTCATGTTATAACCAAAAATGTAAATGTATTTTATTGGGATTTTATGTGATAGACCAACACAAAGTGGCACATAATTATGAAGTCCAAGGAAATTTATAAATGGTTTTCAAGTTTTTTTACAAATAAATATCTGAAAAGTGTGGCGTACATTTGTATTCAGCCCCCCCTGAGTCAATACTTTGTAGAATCACCTTTTGCCGCAATACCAGCTTTGCACATCTAGAGAGTAACATTTTTGCCCATTCTTCTTTGCAAAATAGCTCAAGCTCTGTCAGAATGGATGGAGAGCATCTGTGAACAGCAATTTTCAAGTCTTGCCACAGATTCTCAATTGGATTTAGGTCTGGACTTTGACTGGGCCATTCAAACACATCAATATGCTTTAATCTAAACCATTCCATTGTAGCTCTGGCTGTATGTTTAGGGATGTTGTCCTGCTGGAAGGTGAACCTCCGCCCCAGTCTCATGTCTTTTGCAGACTCTAACAGGTTTTCTTCTAAGATTGCCTTGTATTTGGCTTCATCAATCTTCCCATGAAGTCTGGCCAGCTTCCCTGCTCCTGCTGAAGAAAATCTTCCCCACAATATGATACTGCCACCACCATGTTTCACGGTGGGGATGGTGTGTGCAGGGTTATGTGCAGTGTTAGTTTTCTGCCACACATAGCGTTTTTCTTTTAGACCAAAAAAGTTCAATCTTGGTCTCATCTGACCAGAGCACCTTCTTCCACATGTTTGCGGTGTCCCCCACATGGATTCTCACAAACTGAAAACGAGACTTCATATGGCTTTCTTTTAACAATGGCTTTCTTCTTGACACTCTTCCATAAAGGCCAGATTTGTGGAGTGCATGACTGATAGTTGTCCTGTAGCCAGATTCTCCCACCTGAGCTGTAGGTCTCTGCATCTCCTCCAGAGTTACCATGGGCCCTTTGGCCGCTTCTCTGATTATTGCTCTCTTTGCCCAGGCCTGTCAGTTTAGGTGGACATCGCGGGCGCGCTGGACAGGTAAGTGTCCATATTTTAAAAGTCAGCAGCTGCAGTATTTGTAGCTGCTGGCTTTTAAAAAAAAAATTGGGTGAAACCCCCGCTTTAATAGAAGATTTTTTTACTGCTTTGGGACAGTTTTCCTTCCATAATTAAAAAAAAAATCAGGAGATGTCCATTATCATGGAGCCTGATCTCAAACCAGCACTGTGGCTGAGAACAGAGGCTTTCTACACTCTCTCTCTCACCTCACAGGTTGTGATTGACAGCAGCAGGAGCCAATGGCTAAATAAATATTTACACTTGGGATTACAATTGGGATTTTTGTTACTAAGACATGATACAGAATACAGAATACATATACATATACATATACAATACAGAATACATATTTGCCTAAATTCAAGAAGAAATATTTTTTTTACAAAATGTTCAGTCTTATTTTCATATATATCGCAAAAAATAAAAAAAACACCAAAAAAGTTCTATTTGTGTGAAAACAATTATATAAATTTAGTTTGGGTACCGCGTTGCATGACCGTGCAATTTCCAGCTAAAGTAGTGCAGTGCAGAATAGCACAAAAATGGCCTGGTCATGAAGCGTGAACATCTTCAGGAGGACAAGAGGTTAAAGTTAAGATATACAATAATACATTGTGCAAAATTTCTAAAGCTGGCCATACACCAGTGAAATTTCATTTGAAATTTTTAATTTGCAGAACATTAGTTTGATTTTCTAATGGTTATTGGGGTCAAATCACAGCTTGTTTTCAACAGTAGTAATGAGAAAAGAAGCAGGATGGATGGAACATTATTTCTCAAACTAATGAAATTCTAACAGCAAATGTAATCTTTATTCAGGAAAAATCATACTTTTAAAACCTGTTCATTACCTTTGGAACTCCATTCAAATAACAGGTCTGGACCAAATTTTACGGGCTTTCAAATGAAATTGTTTGCCAGATGAAAACAAAGAATGCTCTGATGAATGATTTTTCAGAATGTTACAGTAGTAAAAAAAAATCTAACTAAGTATGGCCTGGCCAGCCTAAATCAAGTCGGAAAACAAGGAAATAGAGGCAATCCTAGGCCTGTGTCTTTTTGGCCCTCTCTGCTCTACAGAAGCCAGGTCTCACAACCGGCTTATGTCGAAAACCAGCATCCGAACTGCATCCGATCAGTGCTGGCAGCCAATGGCTGCCCGTGCTGATCAGTGTGTTCTGGTGGCCCTGTCAGTACACAAAGGCACGACGGAGCATATCTCAAAATACCAACCTAAATGTTCTCTTCGTTCCTCTCAAAACCTCCTGCTCTCTAGCTCCCTCGTCATCTCTTCTCATGCTCGTCTCCAGGACTCCAGAGCCTCTCCAATCCTATGGAACTCCTTACCCCAATCTGTCTGATTATCTCCTACTCTATTAGCTTTTAGACGATCCCTGAAAACCAACCTTTTCAGAGAAGCCTATCCTACCCACACCTAACAACTGTACTGTCATTTTCTCCATCAGCCCATTATAAACAGCCATTCAGTATTAAAAAACCTAGCCCAATGGTTTAACAAGTCAGTTTTTAGACATCAGGCACACCTTCATAATGAAACCATTTTGTACAAGCTCGGCCCCATACCATGAAATTATTGTAATGAAAACTATGCTACATTAACCTATTGGAGGCAGCATAGTGTCTGCTTTATATTCACATATACTTTTGGACAAACAAGAGAAGGTTTCACGCTTTTTGAACTATAGAAAATGTTCTGCACTGTGCACAAATATACCATGTCCTATTTTTTTTAGCACACACCAATGCAGTGCCATAGGACATAAGACATATTGCCTTGTACTTGCGTTAGGACAGTGTTGGACAATGATGGCCAACGCAGTCCATCACTTCTGGTCTGAACAAGTATTAAAGTGCAACAGTGGAAAGCACTATTGGTAATAAGAGAAGCACGGGTTGTAGTAGCAGTGACACAAGGGCAGAAGTAATACAAGTGGTAATTTGCAAACCCCTAGTAGAAGTCACAGTAGAACCAGTAGTAGAAGTGATAAATTTCTATGGAAGCATTGGTGATAATTCTCACAATACCGTACAAAACACTCATCACATCCAGAGTAATTGTAACTGTTATAATGTAAAACATTTGGAACAATGTAAATTATATAGTAGAAATTAGAATGCCCAATTTTGTGAAATCATCAGTAATTTCATAAAGAATGATAAAAATGGCAATCTCAAATTCCACCAGAACACACAAGAGCTTACAAAGACAAATCACTCTCTCGTCTTTCGCCTTGCTGTTTCCCAAGCTGTATATGTTGAATGACTCTCCAGAGAAGCTCTAAGTGGTTTTGTTCCAGCACGGTTAGATAAATGTAAAGTAGGGGAATAGCCTGTCATAATGTTTACTCAATGTTATGTCTTTCAGGGTTAACACCAGAGCTGTCAGTCCTAATGTAACATTTAGAGCTCCGGGCTGGAAATACCTCTGTGGCTTGCAGGTCCAAGCAACACAAAAATATGTAAAACACATTTTTTTAGCTGCATGCTTAAACTTAAATTACAAATCTACTCAGTTTACAAAAAAAAAGCAGTTTTTGTAATAATATACACCAACATATAATATAACCGAAGAAGAGAAGAAGGTAGCCCTAGGATAGATCTTAAATAGAACCGGTCCCCATAGTGCATAAAATAATCTTAACATTTTAATTGTTATAGTAGAGCAGTTTTATCTGTTATGTGAGGTGCACACTATGAGTTTATTTTCCATACAACCCAACGGGCCAAACCAAAAAAACATACTGATCGCCGTACTAACTCATTCGATGTTAGTACTGCAATCTCCCCACTGAGCTTTAGGGATTGTTCCCGTATAATAGTACAACTCTTAAACAAACAAAAAAAGTGTTGTCAGGACTACTGGTAAGATAAGTTATTTAAGGCTTTGGAAATTGACAAGTAGCAGAGAGACTGTAAGGGCCCATTCACACCATTTCATTGTAAGTGGGGTAAATGTGCATTCACAGTGCCCCAAAACAGCATGTAAAATAGTTTTCATAATAAACTGCACGACTCCCCGTGTACTGCATTACAGTACAGTGTGTTGCATTTCTGAAAAAATCCCGCTAACTGTGCATTTTGTCTAGGTTGACTTCCTCAGGAGTGAATAAACTCCTGAAGTAGTAAACCTAGACAAAACACGTTAAGTGGGAGGACGTAGAGTGATGTCATCACTGATGCTGAGTGGTGAGCGAGATTAGCATGAACAGTTTAAACAGTGCTGAACAGCATTATAATGAGTGTGTGTTTTTATATGATTTTATGCTTTAATAAACTCTAAAACATTTTACAGTTTATAAGTCTGCTTTCACCTTGTTTAAAACACATAATGAATTTACATATGCAGAGGCAGAACAATAAAGAGTCCTATGAGGGGAATGTTGTGGAGCATTGATTACAAGCATTTTTGACCATAATTATCTGCGGTCAGCCATTCTTAACCAGGGTTCGGTAGAATCCTAGGGATCCTCCAGAGGTTGCTAGGGGTGCCTTGAGTTTTGGTTGACTGACCTTCCAGTTGATAGTGCCTGCATAGTTCTGGGGTCAATGCCACTTGCCAAAGTCAGCAGCGTGTCATTAGAGCACTTTTTATCTGTCTGTAATGGTGGCATTCTGACCAACACTGTAAGGGTTGCATTCTTCCTACAGACCACTAATGTAAGGGGCATTTTTCCCACTGACCCCCAATGAGGTGGGTTCAGCAGGGGGTTCCACAAGACCTAAAAATAATTTTAGTGGTTTCTCTGAGGTAAAAATGTTGAGAAAGACTGCCTTATTGGAACACTAATTAGTGACCTGCCTGAAGATTTTATTTGTGAGTACTAAGAAGGGAAGCAATATTTAGACGTTTTTCTTTTCTTGTATCATTGGTCATTTCTTTAGACTCTTGGATTTTCTATACTGGTGTTGTTATGGATTGGATTTAAGACTTTTGGAACAAATATTCATAGGATCTTTATTGCCCAATTTTTGTATGTAATCGCGGAAGGTTTCTGCAATTGAAGTATTTTAAGTTTTACACATAACTGGTTGCTAATAGAGATTAATGCCCCGTAAACACGGTCGGACTATTGTCCGGCCAAAGGCACATCGGAATTCCGATGGAATTCCATCGGAGTAAAAGAGAACATGTTCTCTATCTAATCTCCGACGGAATTCCTCGGAATTAAGTCCGATGGGGCACACACACGGTCGGAATTTACGATGAAAAAACGTTTTTCATCGGAAATTCCGACCGTGTGTACAAGGCATAACATGTTTAATTTAACCACTTGCTTTCTGGGCACATATACCCCCTTCCTGCCCAGACGAAATTTCAGCTTTCGGCACTGTTACTCTTTGAATGAAAATTGCGCGGTCATGCGACGTTGCTCCCAAACAAAATTTACGTCCTTTTTTTCCCATAAATAGAGCTTTCTTTTGGTGGTATTTGATGACCTCTGCAGTTTTTATTTTTTGCGCTATAAACAAAAAAAGAGCGAAATTTTTTTAAAAAACACCATATTTTTGACTTTGTGCTATAATAAACATCCCAATTTAAAAAAAATAAAAAATAAAAAATTTCTCAGTTTAGGCCGATACGTATTCTTCTACATATTTTTGGTAAAAAAAAAACGCAAAAAGCGTATAGTGATTGGTTTGCGCAAAAGTTATAACGCCTACAAAATAGGGGATAGAATTACGACATTTTTTTTTATTATTATTTTTTTACTAGTAATGGCGGTTATCTGCGATTTTTGTCAGGACTGCGATATTACGGCAGACATATCGGACACTTTTGACACATTTTTGGGACCATTCACATTTATACAGCGAACAGTGCTATAAATATGCACTGATTACTGTATAAATGTGACAGTCAGGGAAGGGGTTAACACTAGGGGGCGAGGAAGGGGTAAATGTGTTCCCTAGGAGTGATTCTTACTGTGGGGGGAGGGGACTGACTGGGGGAGGTGACCGATCTGTGTCCCTATGTACAAGGGACACACCATCGGTCTCATCTCCCTGACAGGACGTGGATCTCTCTGTTTACACACAGAGATCCACGTCCTTGGCTGTGTAACGGCCGATCGCGGGTACCTAGCGGACATCGCAGCCGCCAGGCACGCGCATCGGCACCTCAGTGACGCGGCGGGCACGCGCGCGCCGCCGGCAGCGCTCGTGCACCCCCCAGTGGCCGGAGGAGCAGAGGCCGTCAATATACGGCCTCCTGGACCTGTAGAGCCACCTTGTGGCCGTCATTTGACAATGGCCCGGGCTCCAAGAAGTTAAAGAGCAGATTTTAGTGAATGTTTAAAAGCAGAGTGCACTTGAGGATATCAATATCTTATATCATGTTCAAAGTCTCTGGCCATCTTTTCTAGCATATTTGCAGGCTCTAACTTTTTCTCCTGCATAATTTGACCATCTCCTGCTGCATTTGTGATGTCTCTGGCAACTTACTGTAGTATTATATTCCCGGATATTCTGTGCAGCACCCTTTGGTGATGTCAGGGGCCACACTTGAGATCCCCTATATCAAGAATGTTCACCACCATTGCTCTACTTGCTCTACAGCCACAAACTGAGACTAGAATACATTGTTCTGAGAAGGAACAATACATTGAGTACATTGTTCTGGTATTGCTATTATTTTTGCTTAGGAAACAGAGCCATGGTATTACATTGGATTATTATACAATGTAATACCTTGGCTCTGTTTCTTAAGCAAAATTAATACCAATACCACTAAAAACATTTCTTAATCCTTTCATCAGATATGGGCTCCATCCAGGTGGCCACTCAGAGAAGCTTCACATAGATCTCAACTAGGGACGAGCTTCGAGTTCGAGTCAAACTCATGTTCGACTCGAACATTGCCTGTTCGTCCGTTCGCCGAACAGCGAACAAATTGGGTTGTTCGCGGCAAATTCGAAAAGTCTATGGGAGAAATCTAAAGTGCTAATTATAAAGGCTTATATGCAAGTTATTGTCATAAAAAGTGTTTGGGGACCCGGGTCCTGCCCCAGGGGACATGTATCAATGCAAATTTTTTTTTTTAAAACGCCCGTTTTTTCGGGAACAGTGATTTTAATAATGCTTAAGGTGAAACAATAAAAGTGAAATATTCCTTTAAATTTCGTACCTGGGGGGTGTGTATGATATGCATGTAAAGTTGCGCATGTTTCCCGTGCTTAGAACTGTCCCTGCACAAAGTGTCATTTTTGAAGGAAAAAAAGTAATTTAAAACTCACTCGCGGCTATTAATGAATTGTCAGCTTTTATCAATACATAGAAAAGTCATTGATAAAAAAAAAAAAAAAGCGTGGGGGTCCCCCAGAATTCAATTACCAGGCCCTTCAGGTCTGGAATGGATATTAAGGGGAACCCCGCCGCAAATTTAAAAAAAAATGACGTGGGGTTCCCCCAAATATCCATACCAGGCCCTTCAGATCTGGCATGGATTTTAAGGGGAACTCCACCCCAAATTTTTAAAAAAATGGCGTGGAGTCCCCCTAAAAATCCATACCAGACCCTTATCCGAGCACGCAACCTGGCCGGCCGCAGGGGAAGAGGGGGGGACGAGAGAGCGGCCCCCCTCCCTCCTGAACTGTACCAGGCCACATGCCCTCAACATGGGGAGGATGGGCCTCATCCCCACAACCCTTGCCCGGTGGTTGTGGGGGTCTGCGGGCGGGGGGCTTATCGGAATCTGTAAGACCCCTTTAACAAAGGGGACCCCCAGATCCCGGCCCCCCCCTATGTGAATTGGTAAGGGGTACATTGTACCCCTACCATTTCACGAAGAAAGCGTAAAAATATGTAAAAAAAACACACAAACACCTTGAAAAAGTCCTTTATTTAAAAAAAAAAAAAAACATTCCAGCGATGAAATCCAGTGTCCCGCGGCGATCCCGATGTCCAGCGCTGTCCGTCATTGGTTATGCCTGAGCGGACCTGATGGGGAACTTCCTCCTCAGTGTTTTTAATGTATAGACCCGCCCCTTCTAAAGTTCCCCATCAGGTCCGCTCAGCGGACCAGATGCGGAACATGACAAGGGGCGGGTCTATACTTGTATTACCAAAGTGAGAGAAGTTCCCCATCAGGTCCGCTCCCTCGGTATGTCGGACCCGCCTACGTCATTGGCCTGAGCGGGGAACTCCCTTCACTGTGTAATTTAAATTTACACAGTGAAGGAAGTTTCCCCGCTCAGGCCAATGACGTAGGCGGGGTCTGACATACCGAGGGGGCGGACCTGATGGGGAACTTCTCTCACTTTGGTAATACATGTATAGACCCGCCCCTTGTCATGTTCCGCATCTGGTCCGCTGAGCGGACCTGATGGGGAACTTTAGAAGGGGCGGGTCTATACATTTAAAACACTGAGGAGGAAGTTCCCCATCGGGTTCGCTCAGGCACAACCAATGACGGACAGCGCTGGACATCGGGATCGCCGCGGGACACTGGATTTCACCGCTGGAATGTTTTTTTGTTTTTTTTTAATAAAGGACTTTTTCAAGGTGTTTGTGTGTTTTTTTTTACATTTTTTCTATGCTTTCTTCGTGAAATGGTAGGGGTACAATGTACCCCTTACCAATTCACATGGGGGGCCAGGATCTGGGGGTCCCCTTTGTTAAAGGGGTCTTCCAGATTCCGATAATCCCCCCGCCCGCAGACCCCCACAACCACCTGGCAAGGGTTGTGGGGATGAGGCCCTTGTCCCCATCAACATGGGGACATCCTCCCCATGTTGGGGGCATGTGGCCTGGTACGGTTCAGGAGGGAGGGGGGGCCACTCTCTCGTCCCCCCCTTTTCCCCTGCGGCCGGCCAGGTTGCGTGCTCAGATAAGGGTCTGGTATGGTTTTTTGGGGGGACTCCACGCCATTTTTTTTTATTTGGGGTGGAGTTCCCCTTAAAATCCATGCCAGATCTGAAGGGCCTGGTATGGATATTTGGGGGAACCCCATGCCATTTTTTTTTAAATTTGCGGCGGGGTTCCCCTTAACCACTTAAGCCCCGGACCATTTGGTAGCTAGAGGACCAGAGGTGAATTCAGAATTTTGCACTGCGCTGCTTTAACTGTAAATTGTGCGGACATGCAATGTTGTACCCAAACGAAATTTGCGTCCTTTTCTTCCTACAAATAGAGCTTTCTTTTAATGGTATTTGATTGCCTCTGCGATTTTTATTTTTTGCGATATAAACGGAAAAAGACCGAAAATTTTGAAAAAAAATGATATTTTCTACTTTTTGTTATAAGAAAAATCGAATAAACTCAATTGTAGTCATACATTTAGGCCAAAATGTATTCAGCCACATGTTTTTAGTAAAAAAAATGTCAATAAGCGTATATTTATTGGTTTGCGCAAAAGTTATAGAGTTTACAAACTAGGGTACATTTTCTGAAATTTACACAGCTTTAAATTTATGACTGCCTATCTCATTTCTTGAGGTGCTAAAATGACAGGGCAGTACAAAACCCCCCCAAATGACCCCATTTTGGAAAGTAGACACCCCAAGGAAATTGCTGAGAGGCATGTTGAGCCCATTGAATTTTTAATTTTTTTGTCCCAAGTGATTGAATAATGACTAAAAAAAAAAAAAAAATTACAAAAAGTTGTCACTAAATGATATATTGCTCACACATGCCATGGTTATATGTGGAATTTCACCCCAAAATACATTTTGCTGCTTCTCCTGAGTACGGGGATACCACATGTGTGGGACTTTTTGGGAGCCTAGCCGCGTACGGGACCCCGGAAACCAAGCACCGCCTTCAGGATTTCTAAGGGCGCAAATTTTTGATTTCACTCCTCACTACCTATCACAGTTTCGAAGGCCATAAAATGCCAAAATAGCACAAACCCCCCCCAAATGACCCCATTTTAGAAAGTAGACACCCCAAGGAAATTGCTGAGAGGCCTGTTGAGCCCATTGAATATAATTTTTTTGTCCCAAGTGATTAAATAATGACAAAAAAAAAAAAATTACAAAAAGTTGTCACTAAATGATATATTGCTCACACATGCCATGGTTATATGTGGAATTACACCCCAAAATACATTTTTCTGCTTCTCCTGAGTACGGGGATACCACATGTGTGGGACTTTTTAAGAGCCTAGCCGCGTACGGGACCCCGAAAACCAAGCACCGCCTTCAGGATTTCTAGGCACAAATTTTTGATTTCACTCCTCACTACCTATCACAGTTTCGAAGGCCATAAAATGCCAAAATCGCACAAACCCCCCCCCCAAATGACCCCATTTTGGAATATAGACACCCCAAGCTATTTGCTGAGAGGAATGGCGAGTATTTTACAGCTCTCATTTGTTTTTGAAAATGAAGAAAGAAAATATATATATATATATTTTTTTTTTTCAATTTTCAAAACTTTGTGACAAAAAGCGAGATCTGCAAAATACTCACAATACCTCTCAGCAAATAGCTTGGGGTGTCTACTTTCCAAAATGGGGTCATTTGGGGGGGTTTGTGCTATCTGGGCATTCCATGGCCTCCGAAACTGTGATAGGCAGTGAGAAGTGAAATCAAAAATTTACACCCTTAGAAAGCCTGAAGGCGGTGCTTGGTTTTTGGGGTCCCGTACATGGCTAGGCTCCCAAAAAGTCTCACACATGTGGTATCCCCATACTCAGGAGAAGCAACAGAATGTATTTTGGGGTGTAATTCCACATATGCCCATGGCATGTTTGAGCAATATATCATTTAGTGACAACTTTGTGCAAAAAAAAAAAAAAAATTGTCGTTTTTCAGCAACTTGTGTCAACATATAAAATATTCCATGGACTCGACATGCCTCTCAGTATATAGCTTGGGGTGTCTACTTTCCAAAATGGGGTCATTTGGGGGGGTTTTGAACTGTTTTGGCATTTTATACACAACATTAGGAAGCTTACATCCACTCTTCTAACCACTTGAAGACAAAGCCCTTTTTGACACTTTTTGTTTACATGAAAACATTTTTTTTTTTGCAAGAAAATTATGTTGAACCCCCAAACATTATATATATTTTTAAAGCAAAGGCCCTACAGATTAAAATGGTGGGTGTTGCATTTTTTTTTTCTACACAGTATTTGCGCAGCGATTTTTCAAACGCATTTTTTGGGTTAAAAAATACACTTTTTTTAATTTTAATGCACTAAAACACACTATATTGCCCAAATGTTTGATGAAATAAAAAAGATGATCTTAGGCCGAGTACATAGATACCAAACACGACATGCTTTAAAATTTCGCACAAACGCGCATTGGCGACAAACTACATACATTTTTAAAAGCCTTTAAAAGCCTTTACAGGTTACCCCAGTAGATTTACAGAGGAGGTCTACTGCTAAAATGATTGCCCTCGATCTGACCTTCGCGGTGATACCTCACATGCATGGTGCAATTGCTGTTTACATATGACGCCAGACCGACGCTTGCGTTCGCCATTGGGCAAGAGCAGGGCAGGACAGGGGTGCTTTTTTTTTTTTTTTTTTTTTTTTTTTTATTATTAATTTTGCTTTTTTATTTTTTTTTTAAATTGTTCCTTCCAAGTATTTTTTTTTTTTTATCATTTTTATTGTTATCTCAGGGAATGTAAATATCCCCTATGATAGCAATAGGTAGTGACAGGTACTCTTTTTTTGAAAAAACTGGGGTCTTCTAGACCCTAGATTTTTCCTCTGCCCTCAAAGCATCTGACCACACCAAGATCGGTGTGATAAAATGCTTTACCAATTTCCCAATGGCGCTTTTTATATCCAGGGGGGGGCATTCCCTCCCACTGCTTGTAAAAGCAGTCCAGAGGCTAATTAGCCGCTAGGATTGCTTTTACATGAAAGCCGGCCGCAGGCTAAAAAGAATGATACCAAGATGATACCTAAACCCGCAGGCATCATTCTGGTATAAACATTCAAAGTCCAGCAACATACCAGTACGTTGCTGGTCCTTGTTGGACATGTATTGTAATCTTTTTATTTCATGCAGCCATTTGGCTGAACGAAAAAAGGGATTGATCGGTGGGTATGCCCACCATTAGAATACCGCCCTTCATCCACCCACTTCCAATGATGGGCATACACGCACCATTTATATATGCCGAAGCATGGGGGCATCCTCCCGCAAAAAAGTTATGCCGCACACACATGGTCGGACTTTTCCACGGGCAAGCCTCCGTCGGAATTTCGACCGTATGTACTCGGCATTAGGAGCAAAATCGCTCCTCCGCCCCTGCTGCCCCAATGCTTCGGCATATTTGCTTTTTTTTTTTTAACTGTGGTGGTGAAATCACCTCCTACAGCACTGGAGTCGCAGGGATCAGGCCTGTCTCTGCGAACGCTGCAGTTATGATTGTTTTTGTTTTGTAAGTGACAGTGATCGATCGATACTGCACTTGGGTGGCCTGGGCTGGACGGAGGGGCAAAACGCAGGTGCCAGCAGGTATCTGGGCTGATCCCGCTAACACTGCATTTTTGGGAACACTAAACTGCTGGGGACGCTAGTATAGATCTGATCAGATCAGATATTGATCTGTTCAGATACTATACCACTAAGGAGGGTGTATGCTTCACGCGTGGGTGTTAGCGTTACTGGCACTAACCTGACGCTGCCTGGGGTGTGACTCAGACCCTCTCTGACGCTAAAACCTAATTGATATCACCCGCCGGGCGATCAGGGGGTTAAACCTTTATTGGGTTATATACGGCGGGTGCCCTGACACTATAAAAAGCAAACTAACTAACCAGCGTCACCCGTAACACTTATATGGTGATCACTGGTGAAAGGGTTAACTAGGGGCAATCAGGGGGTTAAAACCTTTATTAGATAATATATGGGGGTACCTGACGCTATAAAAACCTGCGGCGAACCTAAAAAAAATTACCAGCTACCGATCTGCATCACCGACACTAAGACAGCGTTTAGAAAAACGATTGCTTAGCGACAGTGGTGATGGGGGTGAAAGGGTTACCTGGGGGGGCGATCAAGGGGGTTAAACCTTTATTAGATAATATTTTGGGGTACCTGACGCTATAAAAACATGCGGCGAACCTAAAAAAAAATACTGGCTACGATCTGCATCACCGACACTAAGACAGCGTTTAGAAAAACAATTGCTTAGCGACAGTGGTGATAGGGGGTGAAAGGGTTACCTGGGGGGCGATCAAGGGGGTTAAACCTTTATTAGATAATATATTGGGGTACCTGACGCTATAAAAACCTGCGGCGAACCTAAAAAAAATTACCGGCTACTGATCTGCATCACAGACACTAAGACAGCGTTTAGAAAAACGATCGCTTAGTGACAGTGGTGATAGGGGGTGAAAGGGTTACCTGGGGGGCGATCGGGGGGGTTAAACCTTTATTAGATAATATATTGGGGTACCTGACGCTATAAAAACCTGCGGCGAACCTAAAAAAAATTACTGGCTACGATCTGCATCACCGACACTAAGACAGCGTTTAGAAAAACAATTGCTTAGCGACAGTGGTGATAGGGGGTGAAAGGGTTACCTGGGGGGCGATCAAGGGGGTTAAACCTTTATTAGATAATATATTGGGGTACCTGACGCTATAAAAACCTGCGGCGAACCTAAAAAAAATTACCGGCTACCGATCTGCATCACAGACACTAAGACAGCGTTTAGAAAAACGATCGCTTAGTGATAGTGGTGATAGGGGGTGAAAGGGTTACCTGGGGGGCGATCAAGGGGGTTAAACCTTTATTAGATAATATATTGGGGTACCTGACGCTATAAAAACCTGCGGCGAACCTAAAAAAAATTACTGGCTGCCGATCGGCATCACTGACGCTAAGACAGCGATCAGAAAAATGATCGCTAAGCGACAGTGGTGATAGGGGGTGAAAGGGTTATCTGGGGGGGTGATCAGGGGGTTAAACCTTTATTAGGGGGGGTTAGGGGGCTACACTGGACCTAAGACTAAACTTTGGTGACACTTTTACAGTCACAAATGTCACTGATTGCAGTGATCACTAAATAAATGGTCACTGCAATCAGTGACACTGTGACTGGGGGCTGGGGGGTGATCTGGGGGGTGATCTGGGGTGTCTGGGGGGGCCTGGGGGGGCGATTTATGTCCCTATGTGTCCTGGTGTCAGTGTAGTGTTGTGTGCACTGACCTGATATCTTCTCTTGTACGGCGCTCGGTATATGTGAGCGCCGCACCAGAGATGACATCACTTCCTCCTGCTCCCTCTGTCTGACACAGACAGAGGGGGCATTTCCATTCACCGGGAGCGATCGCGAGGGGGTGGCCAGAAACGAATGGCTGCCCCCTCATCCCGGAACGCTCCCGGACACTTAGCCACCGCTCACTGTATAGGAGGGGGGTCCGATTGGACCCCCCAACTGTACAAAGGCAATCACGTACACTCTACGTGATTGTGCCTGTCGGTGCCATTCTGCCGACGTATATATACAGTGAGCGGTCGTTAAGTGGTTAATATCCATTCCAGACCTGAAGGGCCTGGTAATTGAATTCTAGGGGACCCCCGCGCTTTTTTTTATTCTTATCAATGACTTTTGTATGTATTGATAAAAGCCGACAATTCATTAATAGCTGCGAGTGAGTTTTAAATGCCTTTTTTTCCTTCAAAAATTACATTTTTTGCAGGGACAGTTCTAAGCACGAGAAACATGCGCCACTTTACATGCATATCATACACACCCCCCAGGTACGAAATTTCAAGGAATATTTCACTTTTATTTTTTCATTTTAAGCATTATTAAAATCACTGCTCCCGAAAAAACTGCAGTTTTTAAAACTTCTTTTTGCATTGATACATGTCCCCTGGGGCAGGACCCGGGTCCCCAAACACTTTTTTAGGACAATAACTTGCATATAAGCCTTTATAATTAGCACTTTAGATTTCGAATGTTCAAGTCCATTGTATTTAATAGGGTTCTAAAGTTCACACGAACATTTTGTCTGTTCACAGGTTCTGGTGCAAACTGAACAGGGGGGTGTTCGGCTCATCCCTGACCTCAACGCATGCTGCATTTGTGAACAGGAATCATTGGCCCTATGTTATTAGATGTAGTCTGAACCAGTAAAAAGGCAGATATTTCAGTTGTATTGTGGTTTAACTTATGGATAGGAAGCAGCAAGGAGAGGTCAATTACTTAACGTATAGCAAGGGCTTTATATTCACTTTAGTGAGAACCAGTCACAGTCCAGGTTACACAGTAATCTGAATATTTACTGTTATAATAATATAACTGTGAAGGCATTCTTATGATTTATACGCGCCCATTATTTCTTTTATCTACTTTGAGACCAACACTTCAGCTTGAGGTTTGAAGTCCGAAGTCAACTAGAGGTAGATAGTTGGTGCCTGCCTCCCAACTGCCCTGCCTCACACACTGTCTTCCAAATTCAGAAAGTGAGCAGCAAGGTCAAATATTTGCAGGTGCATAGCAAGGTCAAGACAGCGGCAGGGTCCTGTTATATGGATGTTCCTGGGAACTATAGGTTATTTGCAACATATGTTAATTAAGGAACATTCCTTAATGTTTGTCGAAGTCTAGAAAAGTCTAATGCTGTGTACAGACGATCGGACATTCCGACAACAAAACCGTGAATTTATTTCCGACAGATGTTGGCTCAAACTTGTCTTGCATACACACGGTCACACAAATGTTGTCGGAAATTCCGGATGTCAAGAACGCGGTGACGTACAACGCGTACAACAAGCCAAGAAAAATGACGTTCAATAGCCAGTGCGGCTCATCTGCTTGATTCCGAGCATGCGTGGAATTTTGTGCGTCGGAATTGTGCACACACAAGTTTTGTTGTCGGAAAATTTGAGAACCAGCTCTCAAATTTTTGTTGTCGGAAATTCCCACTGAAAATGTCAGATGGGTCCTACACACAGTCGGAATTTCCGACAAAAAGCTCCCATCGAACAATTGTTGTCGGAAATTCCGACCATGTGTACGCGGCATAAGAATGAAAACAAAGAAAAAAATGATCCTTTGTGTCATTTTGATCAGCCAGTTTTTATCAGAATGCTGAATATAATTAACGTGTAATGTAAACAATCTAGTTAAGGTAATTGGTACAGGAATGTTGGATCTTATGTAAAGCTCTGTTTTGTGGCACAGATGAGTGTCTCCTGAAAAAGCAGTGATTTTACATCCATAGATTGATTGCAGATGATCAAATATTTGTGACTTTGTGACTTCCTACAGAGTTATGTCATACTTACCAACACATCAGTCCCAGTCCTCAGGACACACTTAACCCCACCCATGGTCCATCTTAGGCCTGCCCAGTGACCTGTCAGTCCTGCCCAGATCTCACCATCTCACAGGAGTGGCGGCGGGTGACACTGTGATCCCAAGACATCTGCCAGGACACAGCATCATTCATCAGGACTAAAGAGTCCAAGATCTGAGACGGTCCCAGCAAATCTAGGACAGTTGGCATCTGTTTTATGTATTTCTTAAAATGTATTTGATTTAAGAGCAGATGAAAGAATATTTGTGAGTCCATAAGGAATTATGTGTGTACTTCAAATTCATTTAAACTCATTGCAGATGATTAAATAGTTGTGACTTCATGTACAGAGTTTTTTATGTACTTCTTAAAGAATAGCATGTCAATATAATTTGAATACATATTTTGTGTGGTCTCTACGTGCTGGGATATTTCCAACATAAGTTTTCTTTGTTACAAGAGTCCCAGCCAAACTGACCTCAGAACTTTACCCCTTTAACTGGCATTCTCTAGGCCAGTAAGAATACTCTTATTACCCACCAAAACAAATTCAATGGGCAGTTGACATTTCTTTGCCAGCATTGCTTGTTGTTTTCCTTTCCTTGAGGAAAAAGGAACTGAAAATACAGTGCCTCGAAAAAGTATTCATACCTCTTGAAATTTTCTACATTTTGTCATGTTACAACCAAAAACGTAAATGTATTTTATTGGGATTTTATGTGATAGACCAACACAAAGTGGCACATAGTTGTGAAGTGGAAGGAAAATGATAAATGGTTTTCAATATTTTTTACAAATAAATATCTGAATAGTGTGGCGTGCATTTGTATTTAGCCCCCTTTACTCTGATAACTAAAATATAGTGGAATCAATTGCCTTCAGAAGTCACCTAATTAGTAAATAGAGTCCACCTGTGTGCAATTTATTGTCAGTATAAATACGGCTGTTCTGTGAAGCCCTCAGAAGTTTGTTAGAAAACCTTAGTGTACAAACAGCATCATGAAGTCCAAGGAACATACCAGACAGGTCAGGGATAAAGTTGTGGAGAAGTTTAAAGCAGGGTTAGGTTATAAAAAAATATCCCAAGCTTTGAACATCTCACGGAGCACTGTTCAATCCATAGTCTGAAAATGGAAAGAGTATGGCACAACTTCATTCTTTCCAGGCCAGTGGGTGCCGAGCCCTCCGGTAAGAGGATGGTCCGTTTCAGGGATGGGGGGTGGCGAATCGGCGACGCCGTCGCAATCTTGCGCCGGCGCCTGCTTTCGATGCTGTAGCCTTGTGGTCCCTGTAGGGGCGGAAGTGATGGTTTTTAATGGCCGGAAGTGGGGGGTGGAACGCACATCCACCGCGACTTCCGGGTCTTCGGGCAGAGTGTGCTCCAGCTGCCGATGGAGCGGTGGCCCAGGGATATGGAGGATTGCTTGTCCATTTTCATATTAGAGGGGTGGTGGTAGCCTTTTGCCAAGTCTGGTGGTTTGCATGGTACAGGTGAGCCACATGGACATATGTACTCTCCAATTGTCTTTTATGATGGGGGATACTTTTTGTATATCACTCTGTTTAGGATACTGTATGTTGATGGGTAAGTAAATGCTGTCAGTGTGATGGGAAAGGGACTGGGCCACACTGGCGTGCTCTTTGGGTGAGAGGAGGAGTGGCCGGTGGTGGGTGGGGCTATAGACATGTGACCACTCACACCCTCTTTACACATGGATAAAAGAGAGTCCAGAGGTACAGGGGGGTCCAGGCACTATCAATTTTTGGCTCTGAAGAAGGGGGCTCGCTCCCACAACGCGTCAGCCGTAGCTGTAAAAATATATATCATCTTGATTCTTTGATCACCTGCTCATTCGGTTCCAGGAATAGGCTACCTTTCTGGATGGAATGTTATGTGCTTTTTATTTGCCTTCGTTTGTGAGTATTCATGATCTTTTAATTATACTTTCAATAAAACAGCCATTGGTAATGCACGAGGTCGGTGTGCCCTCTCTTTTCTCTTTTACAACTTCATTCTACCAAGACATGGCTGTCCACCTAAACTGACAGGCCGGGCAAGGAGAGCATTAATTAGAGAAGCAGCCAAGAGGCCCATGGTAACTCATGATGTGGGGATGCTATTCTTCAGCAGGGACAGGGAAGCTGGTCAAAGTTGATGGGAAGATGGATGGAGCCAAATACAGGGCAATCTTAGAAGAAAACCTGTTAGAGTCTGCAAAAGACTTGAGACTGGGGCAGAGGTTCACCTTCCAGCAGGACAATAACCCTAAACATACAGCCAGAGCTACAAGGGAATAGTTTAGATCAAAGCATATTCATGTGTTAGAATGGCCCAGTCAAAGTCCAGACCTAAATCCAATTAAGAATCTGTGGCAAGACTTGAAAACTGCTGTTCACAGACGCTCTTCATCCAATCTGATAGAGCTTGAGCTATTTTGGACAGAAGAATGGGCAAAAACGTCATTCTCTAGATGTGCAAAACTGGTAGAGATATACCCAAAGGACTTGGAACAGTAATTGCAGTGAAAGTAGTAACTCAGGGGGGGGGGGGGGGGGGGGCTAAATACAAAGGCACGCCACACTTTTCAGATATTTATTTGTAAAACATTTTGAAAACCATTTATCATTTTCCTTCCATTTCACAATTATGTGCCACTTTGTGTTGTTCTATCACACAAAATCCCAATAAAATACATTTACATTTTTGGTTGTAACATGATAAAATGTGGAAAATTTCAAGGGGTATGAATCCTTTTTTAAAGTACTGTATGTGTGCTGTGCTTTATTCGCCTGAGAGAAAACGGGGGTGTGTTATAATAATGATATGATTAAGGAAGGGCAGGTGTCTCAAAGCCTAGTAATTCCAGTTCCCGTCTATGGCCAGGCGTAGTCAATTTTTTTTAAGACAGAATGCACTATTTATTACCTTTTGCTTTGGGCATCAAAGGAGTTTCTTCTAGAACTGGAATCTTGGGGCTGTAAACCTTCGGCAGGAAACAACTTGCTATCAGCACATAGTATGTAGCATAAAAGGGGTTAGTGTTAGGATTTAGTCTAGGGGTTAAGTTAGTAGCAGGCTCACTTAATGAGTTAGATTAAATGGTTAAATAAGGCTGAGGGGTTACTGGAAGGACTTTCTATAATGAGCAAGCATAAACAGAATACTTGCACATTATGGCAGATGTACTTCTTAGTTTGACCTCATCCCTCACTGACGGGTCTGAATCTCCACTGCTGCTCCATCACCGCCACTGCCATCTTCTCCTGTTTTTCTTTCTGGAGTGGTGTCTTCTCTCTTCAGGTAGCCAGTGATGACGCAACTCCCATGTATTTGCACAGGAGTTAAATTATCCTAGGATCTAGTATGCAAAGAATGATTCACTAAGCCACCTAAGTGTTTTTTTTTTTTTAGCTCTATTTTCCTTTATATTGGCTTTTTAATATAACACATGCAGTAATATAGAGCATGGATAAAAAGATTAGTGCAGTATAACACTTTTGGTAGTAAAATAGTACATTTTGTATTGGGAATGTACAAAAACTGGGACAACTGAAGCTGCACGAGAAACTGAGGAATTTGGTCTCAAAAGAGGGATAGCTGGGACACAGAAAAAAAAAGGGAAAGTAGTTTTTTGGCAGAAGGAACATGCAAAGCCTTTTCTACCAAAACATTCTTCCCCTACATATTTTTTTATTCATTTTAGCTAGCTATAGGGGGCAGAAAAGTGCTCAGGTAGGGGAGGGTAAAGTGTCAGAGGGATGCATTGGGCAGAGGTATCAAAATCCATGTCATTGCGGCCTGAGCATTATGGTTGCCCTCAAAGGGCTGGTTGTATCTGTAATGCCTTGTACACACGGTCGGATTTTCCATCGGAATAAACTCCAACGGGTTTTTCCGACAGAATTCCGTTCAAGCTGTCTTGCATACACACTGTCACGCCAAATTCCGACCGTCAAGAATGCGGTGACGTACAACACTACGACAAGCCGAGAAAATTAAGTTCAATGCTTCCAAGCATGCGTCGACTTAATTCTGAGCATGCATGGTTTTTAATTTGTTGGAATTGCATCCAGACGAATGGAAATTCCGATAGAAATTTTTTCCGTCGGAAAAGAAGAGAACATGTTCTCTTTCTAAGTCTGTCGGAGTTTCCGAAGGAAAAAGTCCGATGGGGCATACACACGTTCGGAATATCCAATGAAAAAATTCCGCCAGACTTTTTCCATCAGAAATTCCAAACGTGTGTACGCGTCATAAGACTATATCATGACTATAAGACTATATCATATATCAAGACTATATCATATATCACTATATTAGACTATACATGTATCTACGTTTTATCATATTAAATAAATTGTCTCTGCATTCAGCCATTACTGGTTTTAGTAATAACTTAAGACTTAAGCTGTAAAGGGCAGGTGCAGACCGGCATGGAGCCCACTCACACTCCTGTAGCAGATGATGCAAGTCTGACATCGCTGGATTTAGCCACAAGAAACTTTATTGGAGACTGATCAGACATAACATGGTTCTGCCGTGCTGTTCTCATTGAACAGTCTCCCCAATAAAGTTTCTTGTGGATAATACCAGTGGTGTGCGACCCTCCTTTTCAACTGGCATAGAATTGTATTATTCTCATAGTAATTATAAGCAGATGTCCAGAGCACCCTACTCCCCCTTACATCAGATGTCAAGAGCCCCCTCACCATGAACAGACAGGAGCCCCCCCACACCTTCCTTTACCTTGTGCTGCCACCGGGAAGAAGCTGGGAAGCAGAAAGTGGAGGCTCTGGAGGAGAACCAGAGTAGGTGCGGCCGGGAAGAAGCTGGGAAGCAGAAAGTGGAGGGTCTGGAGGAGAACCAGAGGAGGTGCGGCCGGGAAGAAGCCGGGAAGCAGAAAGTGGAGGGTCTGGAGGAGAACCAGAGGAGGGCTGGAGTTAGCTACTGGAGTCTGCTGAATGCTGAAACCAGGGGAGGCAAGATGCTGCGGCTGCACAGAGAGACGCAGGATTTGTAGGAGGAGTTCTGTCCTCCTCTCTGCTGCCAACTGCTGAGACAAGGTGGGGGCAGAGACGAGGGGGGGGGTGCTGCAGCTGCAGCAGAGGTGTAACGGCCACATGAAATGGCCTGGCAGGTTGGATTTGGCCCCATGGCCTTGTGTTTGCCACATGTGGTGTAGAGTAGTGGTTCTTAACCCTGTCCTCAAGTACCCCCAACAGGCCATGTTTTGGGAATTTCCCTTAGACAAAATAGCTGTCCAAAATACCAAACCATTGACTCTAATTTAAAGCACCTGTGCAAGATAAAGGAAAAACTGCAAACATGGCCTGTTGGGGGTACTTGAGGACAGGGTTGAGAACCACTGGTGTAGGGGATAAAATACTGGCCAGCTACTATTTACAATTCTTCTCAGCTGGTTTATTGGCTGTATTGTTGAGCATATAGCATTTAGATTTTAGAAATATGCTAGCATATCCGATTTTGTGTCCCATTAATGAGAAATCTGTCTGTTTATAGCTAATGTAAACTGACATGACTATCATTATAAAGATAACATTGTAAATATTGTAAGATCTGACACATAATCATGTAATCATATTGTATCTAGAGACATACTGTATTCAATTCATCCAGCCAACAGCTGTTACTTTGTTCTAGCTAATAGGATGAATTGGTTGATAGGAACCAGTTTGAACAAATAGATGTACTCTGTTTCATCCAGATGTTTTATTTGACAATCACTATGAAACCTTGAAGTTAGCAGATAGGTTGGCGTAATGATGTGGTTGGCCATCTCAATATTTTATAAATCTCATTGAACTGATCGCCCAAGGCATGTACTAAAGCTAAGGATTGAGCTCACACGCTGCACAATTTGATCCTCTTTATATCGTCTATGTTACTAATCATAATGCAGAAGCTCCATAGCCGTGATAAGTATTACTGAATGATATAAAAAAGTTGTAACTGCTGCATATTTGATATAATTATATGGATTACGCTGCTTTAAGGCAAGCATGGATTCGAAAATACTCCAATTAGAGGCAGAAGTAAGATATTAGCAGTACAAAATGCAGCCTGGGGGTAATAAGTGTAGCGGCCTCACCCTCTCTCTCTTCTTTAGTGGATACTTTGGCTTCGGTCTATAGGTACTTTGAAGGGGAGAGCGAGGTGCGCCACGGCCCATGTCCTCTAGATTACAGCATGTAGAGGTGAAGGCCAGCAGCAGATTACACCCGGGCTGTGTATACGTTCAGAGCCAAGTCTGTTCTGCTGATAACCCCCTTTGCTCCCAGTAATTGGAGTAACACACACTGAAAAGGTCCAACACTTATTTATTCCATAACGGCAAACAAATAGTCCTTTGCGAGCAGACAGTTTGAGACCCATAGAACAGTTCAGTATTGGTGGGGAGTAGGTCAAGGCACAATCC
Source organism: Rana muscosa (assembly GCA_029206835.1). Taxonomy (NCBI): domain Eukaryota; kingdom Metazoa; phylum Chordata; class Amphibia; order Anura; family Ranidae; genus Rana; species Rana muscosa. The sequence goes on from CM055118.1 coordinate 290,622,040, forward strand.
TCAAAGAAACTAAACCGTTGAGGTTTCACCAACGGTTGCTAAGCACAGTGGCTGTTAAATGGACTTTTTGGCTTCAGAGTCTCTTCCAGCGACTCTAGTGAACAGGAACTGGAGTTACCTTCGCTACGTTGCAGCCCCTGTCAGGGGGAAGACATCCCTCCAAGGGAGTTACCAGAGGCCCCGCCATCACCGGATTAATGCTGTACCGGACTATACGGAAGGGTTACCCTCCTCGCCTCAGATACGGGTCCCAACACCTTAGGGCCCCTCGAACTCCTCCACCCTCGCGGAACCCAGTCGAAGTTACTGGGCCCCAGGCCTTGGCCATAGTACCTCACCCCAGGCTTAAGGTGCCTGGGATGGACTCCATCCCTCGCTCTGGCCAGGTCAAGGGCACCTGGGCCCAGATCTCCGGAACGCCAGCACCCAGGCCGAAGGTGCCTGGGTGCAGCCGCGTCCTCCAACTCTGAACCCCGAGGTCAGGGCATCTGCCCCTTTTATCTCCTCTCCCTTTGCGTCACAGTGGGTTCCCCGCCCTGCTGCACCGGTGCCAGGAAAGGACAAAAAGGCGCAGTCTTGCGGTGCAGGTTCAACTCCGGCCCAGGGCGACAAGGCCACCTGCAGGCCACAGGGAACCTTGCACCACCAGAGTCCTCCAAGAACCACAAAAAGGGATCCTCAGATTCCCTAACAATTAGTACATCTGGGTTAACTAACCCAGATGCTCCCCCCCAAATTTAAATACCCGCTACATAAGCATCAGCGCACGATCCCCTGTCCCAGCCTCCTTCTTAAAGAGAACCAGTCATGATTAGGTTTATGCAAGAATTTGAACACTAAACTGTAACTATGGGCAAGAAAAATATAAATCACATACAGTATATGATGCAGCCGGTAGGATTACAACTGAGCTTCAGGATAAGCAAATATTGTCTAAATACATTTTTCATATGTTTTCTTACTAGAATCTTGGCATGCTTTGTGTATTTCTTCCAGATCTGTGCAGTAATCCACTGTGAAACTTTGGGGTTGATTTACTAAAGGTAAATAGACTGTGCACTTTTGCAAGTTCACTAGCACTCTGTAAAGGGCAATTGCCCCAGAGCTTATATCTACTAGCAGATTTAAATACACAAACTAATTGAAGCCAAACACCAGCTAATACTTCATAAGCATTTACAGAAAACTGTTTGTTTTTTCCTTAGATTAAAGGTTTTACATAAATAAATAAGAGCTGATTGTTGTAAGCATGATGATATGATTTGTTTCATTCCTGTAAACTAATACAATATTCAAGAGAGCTTGTTCTTTTGAAAAAAAAACAGACTTCGGCCTCATGCACACTGGACATTACAAAAACGTCAGTATCGGTAGCTGTAAAAAAGTGTAGCTGTAGAATGAGTTTTTCAGCTTTTTTGCAGTAGTGTTTTTCAGCGTTTTTTAGCTGTTGCGGTTTTTAGCTTTTTTATAGCAAAACTATTCTCCTAAAAAAGCTTATGGCTCAAAAACGCAGATAAATGCGGAATAGCCACGTTTGTTAGCGTTTCTCAGCATTTTTAAGCAATTATCTGAGTTAGAGTGTTTTTACAGTTGAAAAACTCATCTTATGCCAAGCACACACGATCGGACCTTTGTCCGACCAAACTCACAACGGAATTCCGACGGAATTCCATCGGAGTAAAATAGAACATGTTCTATATTTAAACTCCGATGGAATTCATCGGAATTTCTCAGATGGGGCACAAACACGGTAGGAATTTCCGATGGAAAAAGTCTGTCTGACTTTTTCCATCGGAAATTCCTATCGTGTGTACAAGGCATTAGGCCTCATGCACACTGGATGTTATAAAAACTCCAGTAGCGTTAGCTGTAGAAAGCTGTAGCTGTAGAATGAGTTTTGCAGCGTTTTTGCAGCAGCAGTTTTTTAGCACTTTTTAGCTGTTGCATTTTTTAGCTTTTTTTTTGCAAAACCATACTCCCTAAAAAAACTGATGGCTCAAAAACGCTGATAAATGCCAAATAGCCAAGTTTTTTCAGCACTTTTAAGCTTTTATCAGCGTTAGAGAATTTTTACAGCTGAAAAACTCCTCTTAAAACCCACTAGGGTTTTTCCAGCCAGAAAACGGCCCTGTCAAAAAACGCTAGCAGCCTATGTGTGCATGGACACATAGGATAACATGCTGGGGAGTTTACTGGCTGCAGAAAAAAACATCTGAAGCCAAAAACAGCAGCTGTAAAAATGTCCAGTGTGCATGAGTCTCACCAGTTGAAAATAGAATAAGGAAAGCCTAAAAAAGAAGACTAATGCAGACATCACATCTAAGAATTGGTAAGCTGCAATGTAATAAATGTTTGCTTTTGGGTTTAATACCACTTTAAACAATGTTAGGGGAGAGGACTCAGTAAATTAAAAAAACACTGTGCATCATTTTTTTTAATTAACACACTGTACCATTTATTCAAATTTTTATTTTGCCAGCAGTTCTGCTGTAAATAACTGATGGATATCAAATACTACCACGTTCACCAGAGACAAAGATCTGCTCTGTGGAAAAATCAATAAATATAGTTACCATGTTAGGAGAGTAAAGATGCATGAATGTGAGAAGTGTGGAAAAGTTATTTAGGTAATATCAGATGTAAAGTGCAGGTATCAGGCATATAGATAAGATCACACAGGCGATAAGGCAGAGAACAGAAGCTAATGGTTTAAGAAAGTGAAAGCTGTCAAGTCTGCACACGGCAATCCTTGAAAATGAAGTAGCATTGACAAAGTTAAATAAAAGAAAACCCTTGAGAAAAGGTTATTAATAACCGCAAGGTATGTGTTCTTGGAAACACAACATTTAATGTGTCATTTTTAATTCAGTTGGGATGTGTTAGAATTCTGTTAGCCTGTTCCTGCCAGTGGTATGCATATATGTGGTGGATGAGACATGCGCTCATGGGAAACACCTTTTCTGCGCTGAGCATGCTCACTGCAGGCGCCCAGCACAGTTATTAAAGCTGATTAAAATTCAGCTGGTTCAGCAAAGACAGGATGAACTTTGATCAGGTTGTGGCAGTCCATGAAAACATTCTGGAAATTCCTTATCGATCAGTGGAAGCACTCGCTGATCAGTGTATTCTGATTTTTGTGGATGGAGGAAAACGAAAAAAATAATAATAATTAACTGTGGGTGGCCAGAGCTAAAGTCCTAAAACGTAACTTTTCTTTAATAATCAAATGTCTCTCAATGGTGCCAGCATCTTCTACCCAACATCTTCTGGGTGCCAGGCTATGGCAGTCTTCATTGGCCAATGCGGGAGTTTAGTTCACGAGTTCTGTCATCCTGACAGAACTTAATTTACATACCAAAGAATGCTGCAAGCAGGTATAGTTTTTTTTTACTGTATTGCAGAAGAGACATTGAATATCTCTTTTGCAATATAGCGCCTACCTGATCATGGTCTTTATATCTTGAATTTTAGTTCCGCTTTAAGCTGTTACAGACAACTCCTGATCATTGTTTACATTCTGAAGCTTTTGATCATGTGACTGCTGTGACAGCCAATGGCAGCGGTCACATGTTTAGGAAACCCTCCTCCATCTCCCAGCATTCAGACCATGCTAAAGGGCTGGGGAGGCGGCAAAACAATTCCTTAAAAAAAAAAAGCATTGTGAACTCCTAGCTGCCAACTGTCCTTTTGTTAGCAGGACTGTTCCTCTTTTGGAACCAATCCCTCTGTTCCTCCTCAGTTGTCCCTCTTTTTGGTTGGCTGTGTAGACCTCTGCGCTAAATGTTTTATCCAACCCCCATATTGCATTTGTTATTTTGAAAAGCCGGCATAAAAGAAATGTATTCAAAAAAACATTGATTCATTGTTCACCAATTCCATAAATGATCCTGCTTGGGGGATGTACCATTATTCCTAGATATTTATTTGCACACAAAAAAAAGAAAGAAACATTGGTACAAAAGTACAAGTCTTCATAGAAATCAATATACAGTGGAACCTTGGTCTACGAGTAACGCGTTTAACGAGCATTTTAAAAGACGAACAACTTTTAAAAAAAAATTCTGACTCGGTTTTCGAGTGTTGTCTTGCAAAACGAGCAGAATTTAAGCTAATGGGGTGTGCAGTACCTCATTTGGCCTGAGGTGCGGGGGTGCCGGAGCCAAGCAGAGCTGAGCCGAGCCGGTCGGAGCCGATCGGAGCCATTCGGAAATACTCGGAAGTACTCCGTTCCCGGGTGTTTCCGGGCCTTTCCGAGGGTTTCCGAGGTCAGCCGAGCTGTCCCCGATCATTTCCAAAGCTCTCTGCCCCCCCCCCACCTCTGGCCACATGCATGCCATTGAAGTCAATGCGGAACAAATTATTTTCGTTTCCATTGACTTCTTTGGGGAAACTCGCTTTGATATGCGAGTGCTTTGGATTACGAGAATTCTCCTGGAACGGATTATGCTCGTAATTCAAGGTTCCACTGTAAACCTTTAACACTTTTATTAACAAAGCATCTTAAAACCCTCTAAAAAAATCTTGAAAAATACTCCATTTTATATTCATTATCATTAATAGCTTCGCACATCATTTATATAGGCCAAGGTTTCCATAGAACCCTTGGGTCCTTCAGTGGTTGCTAGGAGTTCCTTGAGCAATGAGAAATTTCTGTCTCTCAGATATGTTCCCACTGACACCAATGATCTTTTTAGGTATCTGTAAAGGGGCAAGTCTTCCCAATGACCACAAGTGTAAAGCCTCGTACACACGACCGGTTTTCTCGGCAAGAACCAGCAAGGAACTTGCTGGCAGAGCTTTATTGCCGAGTAAACCGTGCGTGTGTACGAGGCTTTCAGGTTTCTCGTCAAGAAAACTGGGCAGGATCTCAATGAGAAAAATAGAGAACCTGCTCTCCATTTTCTCGTCGGGATTCTCGTCGGCCTGTTTCCCAACGAGAAACCCGAGAAACTTACCTGTCGCCGTGGAAACCCGCGCATGCTCGAAATGACTTTGACTCATGCGCGGTAGCTTCCTAGGCATAGGTAGGGTGTAGCAAGATGGCGGCGACGGCATCGAATGTGACGAGCGCACGCTCGTTGTAGACGATGACGTCACCGTGTTTGTGCCATTCAAAAGAACGGCGGTTCTTTTTAATCGTACGTGTGTACACTCGGCCGGGACAAGATTCTTGTCAAGAATCTCATCAGGAAAAACGACGGTTTTTTTCGTGTGTACTAGGCTTAAGGAGCATTCTTCCCCCTGACCATCACACTAATGTATTATGAATTGTAGATATAGTATTTTTCAGCCAACAACAGCTTGGAATAAAATTCACCTTATTTTTTTCTTATTATAGTAATAAATCTTTGCAGTTTACTTATATTGATCTTCATAGTCTATATCAACCTTTCTCAACCTTTTCAATACAGAGGAACCCTTAATGAACTGAGCCTACATATTTTATTGTTTTTGAATGAATACGTACAGTTGTTAGATACAATTGGATCACTGAAGGGGTCCTAAAACTTCTGTCGCATGACCAGCCTGAATGCTTGGTGGAGTTCTTAAAAACAGCATGTAAGCATTCCAATAAAGCTACCAAATGCATACAGGAACATGATAGAAAAGTGCTTTTGGATCTCACATTTACAAAGATATTGCAAATTCTTTGATGAATCCGAGACTGATATGACACTATACGATACGATACGATATACGATCGTGAGTTTAGGTGAGTATGTCATGAGTTATAGGCTGCTCCATCCCTCAATAGTATATAAAAGAACCATTTATTGAGAATATGGAATTTTAACCTTTTTTGTACAAATAAACTTTTTTTTTTTTTAAGTCTTTGTTAATATGTTTTTTGGGCTACCATAAAGTCCTATTGGAGATGCATTCTTTTATATCCTTATTTAGTAAGCAACATCCTTATGTAATTCCCCTCACTCAACAAATACAGAGCAGTGGTGAATTACAGTCTGTCAAGTAATAAGAGTGTTGCTTACAGGATCTGAAGCTATCCACATACAAGAAATCTTATTTTCATTATCTAATCATTACAGAGCAGTGCTCTTTAAGCACTTCAGCCCCCATTTTGCAGCTAAAGGACCAGGCCACTTTTTGTGATTCTGCATTGCGTCGCTTTAACTGACAATTGCGCGATCGTGCGACGTGGCTCCCAAACAAAATTGACGTCCTTTTTTTCCCACAAATAGAGCTTTCTTTTGGTGGTATTTGATCACCTCTGCGGTTTTTATTTTTTGCGCTATAAACAAAAATAAAGCGACAATTTGGAAAAAAATGCAATATTTTTAACATTTTGCTATAATAAATATCCCCAAAAAATATATAAAAAATATTTATTTTCCTCAGTTTAAGCCGATACGTATTCTTCTACATATTTTTGGTAAAAAAATCACAATAAGCGTTTATTGATTGGTTTGCGCAAAAGTTATAGCATCTACAAAATAGGAGGTAGTTTTATGGCATTTTATTATTATTTATTTTTTTACTAGTAATGGCGGAGATCAGCGAATTTTATTGTGACTGCGACACTATGGCGGACACATCGGACACTTTTGTCACCATTTTGCGATCAGTGCTATTGATTATTGTGAAAATGACACTGGCAGTGAAGGGGTTAACCATTAGGTGGCGCTGTAGGGGTTAAGTGTTTCCTAGGGAGTGATTCTTACTGTAAGGGGATGGGCTGTGTGTGACACATCACTGATCTCGCTCTTATTACACGGAGCGGAGATCAGTGTCATTGTCACTAGGCAGAGCGGGGAGATGCTTGTTGTTTGTGTAGCGGGGTCTTCAAAGTTAGTGGGATACACCTGGGGGTAGAGAGACCCAGGTGTGTAATTATGTCAGGGTTCAGACCCCTTTTCTTATTCGTGGAGGATTGGGTGGTGTAATATTCTCTTTGACCAGTGGGTGTCAGTATACCTACTGGCTCGAGGTAGAATCACTACCAGAGGGCTACCCTTCTTTGTCCCTTCCTGGAGATGGTACGGCCGGGGCGGGGAACCCGCCGTGGTGTCGATGGGAGGATATAAAAGGGGGAGACGCCCTCGCCACGAGGCTGTCCGGAGAGAGGAGGTCGTGTCTTCACGCACCCAGGCACCTTAGGCCTGGGTGCGGGCGGTTCGGGGTTCCGGCCTAGGCGCCCAAGGCCTGGCCGGAACGAGGATGGAGTCCATCCCGGGCACCTTCAGCCTGGGGTGAGGTACTATTAAGGAGGCCTGGGACCCGGTGACTCCGGCTGGGTCCTGCGAGGGTGGAGTTGCTCCAGGGCGCCCCTTGCGAGGGGACCCGCATCTGAGGTGAGGAGGCTGGGGAGGTCACCCGTCCGAAGACCCGGTGCAGTGTCAACCCGGTGACGGATGGGCCTTCGGTAACTCCCTCGGAGGACATCTTCCCCTGATATGGGCTACAGCGCAGCGGAGGAGCTTTCATCAAGATTCCTGCAACCCCTGGTCATAGCACAGGGAGTGTAGGGACTAGGAACCTGTACAGTGCCTCGACCTGCTTCCCCATCGTATCATGCCGTTGCATTTGACTGTATGTGGAGATACGCAATAAACCTGAGTTTGGACTTTGATGGGTGTATGGACTCTGTTGATGGGAACAAAGGGAGATTCCGGCACGGAAGGACTGACCCTCATAACCAGCGCACATTTGGCCCGAGAAAAAAAGATTAATACTGGCCTTCACCTCACCCACAGCCATGGGGAGGACATGGGCCGTGGCGCACCTCACTCTGTCGCTCGACATACCCCTAGCTAAAGAGGATGGGGTAAGGCCGCTACACGTGGGGGCTCGTCCGGGATGAAATGTGTGTTGACCCTGAGGTTTGGAACGGCTGTGTTTGGACTTTGCTGCCCGGAGGAGGTCCGAGCAGGTCGGCCATGTGATTGGCCAAAGTGCATCCCTGTGCTCAAAGTCGTGGAAATTTCCCTAAAAAACCGGGAGAGGCCCATGCAGAAAGAGCGGGAAGAGGGAGGAGTCCAGCCGTGTGACGAACTACATGTGGGGACTTTTGCTGCACTGCGCCACGAGGCACCCCATGACTGCGCAATTCGTGGGAGGAGACTGAAGGAAGCCCGCGAAAACATGCAAGTCGTGGGAGGAGTCTGGCCACGTGTGGAGATACACGTGGAGACTCCGGCGCGTGGTCAGCGCGTGATGGAACAGCAAGTGGTCGGGATGGCCTCAAGCTCCCCATGGATACCGGTACCTTACCCCACGAAGATGACTGCATTTGCTGCACCCATTACAGACACGGGGATAAGGCTCAGGCCCCGAGGACAGTTGGCTCTGTATTCATGCAGAGACACGGAGGCCCTCGGTGTGATCTGTCCCGGATGCTCGGGACTGGTGGTCCAACTAAAGCCATTCGGGCGATGCGAAGCATGCAAGGAGTTTCTTTTTGAGGTTGAACCACACACGGAAAGGCCCCGGGCCCTACGCCTCAACTGCATCACAGGAACCGCCACTCCGGAGGGAGAGATCAAAGCCTTTGCGGAGTTTCCCGTGCGCGCTGACCAGGGCGAAGTGACTGCCCAACCAGAGACTGAGAGAGAAAAATCCGAGGACACTGCTTCGGTCACTACAGACTCCCTGCTGCCACCCCCGAAGAGGAAGATAGGCCTGGTGCAGGCATCCTATGGTCGTGGTCGAGCTTCACCCCGCCGCTTGCCTGGCCTGGATGGCGCCGGTAGAGACGAGAGTCCCGGACATCCTAGTTCTTCAGAAGGTCCAGGTGAGCCAGGGGCTGGGACTGTGGTGTTGGTTGGAGGTGTCGGGGGTCCACAGTCGGTGGAGCCCGCAGGGGAGGGTAGCCTTCCGTCTACTAGAGACTACCTTCCCGCCGAGATGTATGACACCTCCGACTTAGAGTCATTGTCAGACTGTGGGGATGACGGAGAGATAGACGAACTGTTTCACCGGAAGGGCTGGGACAGACGCCCACTACCTGTGCTGAGTAAACCGCAGGATTCCCCCATGTCCATAGAAGACAGTACGCTCCGGGTGAAGGCCCCGGAGTTCTCGAGGAAATCTAGTCCTCCGACCAACTTCCCGCATTCAACGACATCACCCGCTCTGATGTTGGGGATGCAGCCTGCTTCGTTGCGGGCACCAAAGACAAAGAAACCCGAGATGGTGAAGGTACCTCGGCACCCGGAGGCCATCGTACAGCCAGGAGAAGGTGAGCGAGATGTGATGCCACCTCTAGCCAGGTTGCAGAGACTTTTCTCCCAGAGAGTCGCCCGTGAATATGGGTGGGAGTACCCCTACTTGCCTCGGGACTTATTGTATGAAGTCGAGGTCCTGCGACCAAGGTGGTATGATGAGTTTGTATGGGAAAAACTTAAAGTACCCCATGCCAGGCGATACCTGTCATGTTCGCCGCCTGTGTCTAAAAAGTTCAAGGACTGCAGAGCTGATTGGAGACTTGGGCGCCATATTCATGCCGATAAGGTGCTCATCTGCCGGAAAGAAGGAGAGGATGTCGAGTATTCGGTGGAAGTGTTTGACGGGCACCTGAAGCCCCTGTTTCTGCCGGATCCAAGGTTCTATTTATAGGAGAAGTGAGCTCCTATCTTGTTGCTGTTGAAACTTTCTGGAAGAGACATTCCCAGACGCCTAGTACTGTGCCCTACTTTTGTTTTGATTTGGGCTTTTCTTTTACTCACTGGAGATTTGGGAGCTGTTGTTTTTTTTTCTCCCTTTTCTTCATGTGCCAAAGGCAGAGACTTTTGGGGTAGAGTTAGAGTAGGAGAGCAGGAAGAATGAAGATCTCACCAAGTGTCATTACCGCAGCGCTGTCACCAGGTGGCAGTGTTGTGCAACGAATGTTTGAAAATGTTACACATGCATTGCGTACTTATTGGAGTGAGTGGATCTCTCGGCTGACGGACCCACTCATCCCAAGTTAACACAGAGTGTTAGGATGTGTTTTTTTTGTTTGTTTCCCTTCTGCAGGAGATTCGTCGGTCAAGACTACTGAGTATGGGGTGGTTCTTAGACAGTGACGGGAGGGATTGTATATGTGTACATGACAGATGTTTTATACAAAAGTTTTAATGTTCTAAGGTTTCCCTGTCTGTTGAGCAGGTCTTGGCACATACAGTATCCAAAATTTGAGGGATAGCCTCTGGGGCCCACTTCATGTCACCACTCCTTGGGAGACATGGGTGTGCACCTGACGCTGGGGACCAGCGTCAAATCACCAGGGGGAGTGTGTAGCGGGGTCTTCAAAGTTAGTGGGATACACCTGGGGGTAGAGAGACCCAGGTGTGTAATTATGTCAGGGTTCAGACCCCTTTTCTTATTCGTGGAGGATTGGGTGGTGTAATATTCTCTTTGACCAGTGGGTGTCAGTATACCTACTGGCTCGAGGTAGAATCACTACCAGAGGGCTACCCTTCTTTGTCCCTTCCTGGAGATGGTACGGCCGGGGCGGGGAACCCGCCGTGGTGTCGATGGGAGGATATAAAAGGGGGAGACGCCCTCGCCACGAGGCTGTCCGGAGGGAGGAGGTCGTGTCTTCACGCACCCAGGCACCTTAGGCCTGGGTGCGGGCGGTTCGGGGTTCCGGCCTAGGCGCCCAAGGCCTGGCCGGAACGAGGATGGAGTCCATCCCGGGCACCTTCAGCCTGGGGTGAGGTACTATTAAGGAGGCCTGGGACCCGGTGACTCCGGCTGGGTCCCGCGAGGGTGGAGTTGCTCCAGGGCGCCCCTTGCGAGGGGACCCGCATCTGAGGTGAGGAGGCTGGGGAGGTCACCCGTCCGAAGACCCGGTGCAGTGTCAACCCGGTGACGGATGGGCCTTCGGTAACTCCCTCGGAGGACATCTTCCCCTGATATGGGCTACAGCGCAGCGGAGGAGCTTTCATCAAGATTCCTGCAACCCCTGGTCATAGCACAGGGAGTGTAGGGACTAGGAACCTGTACAGTGCCTCGACCTGCTTCCCCATCGTATCATGCCGTTGCATTTGACTGTATGTGGAGATACGCAATAAACCTGAGTTTGGACTTTGATGGGTGTATGGACTCTGTTGATGGGAACAAAGGGAGATTCCGGCACGGAAGGACTGACCCTCATAACCAGCGCACATTTGGCCCGAGAAAAAAAGATTAATACTGGCCTTCACCTCACCCACAGCCATGGGGAGGACATGGGCCGTGGCGCACCTCACTCTGTCGCTCGACATACCCCTAGCTAAAGAGGATGGGGTAAGGCCGCTACATTTACATAAGCATCTCCCTGCTCTATCTCTCCGTGAGACAATCGCGGGTGTCCCCACGGCGATCGATTCCGCGGGACCCAAGGTCGGGATCATGGAGATAGCGGCAGGGTCGCGAGCATGCTGCCGGCGGCGCGCGCGACCACACAGTGGCATCTTAAAGGAGACGTACCTGTACGTACCTATGCCTGTCCGTGCCATTCTGCCGACGTAAATATACAGGCAGCGGTCCTTAAGTGGTTAAAATGTATGTAAAGCAAAACTTTTTTGTTTTTAGTTTAGATTATAGTAAGGAATGGTTAAGACCCTTGTTGGTTTTTTCCTTGTCCGTGTCTTTTTTTTTGGGCGAAACTACAAGCTTAATTTTCTGTCCCAGAGACAAAGGAAGAACTAAACAAAGAGCGAGGGGATGTCCCTCTTAAAGGGTATCACCAAAACATACGCTATTTAAGCTGTTTTGTGTCACTTATTTGTTATCCATGACTAAGGCCTGATGGTCGAAACGTGTTGGCTTTTTTGACTGTTGTTCACACGCTATAATAAAACAATGTTTTAACCGACATCCATGGGCCAAGCCTTTCTCCCTTTTTTGCATGTTTCCCCATTTGAAGGTTCCCCCCATCCGGTTCCTGTGGCAACTCCAAAATGTTGGATTTCCTATCACTTTCCTTACCAGAGACTGTGATCACCAGGTGCATTGGTGAGAGTGAAGGGACAGCAGGGACACACAAATAAATAAAAACCTGAAAGAGGTTCTTGCTTTTCCTCACTCTAAAAAAAAAAAAGTCTTTATATGCTTTATCACAAAAAAACGATTCAGAAATTTCCAAAATCCAAAGACATTCCAAATTGTGTAACTGTAACCCCATGGGGGCTCCGACATCATGAACTCACATTACAGTTCTCTTGTGAAGACCCTCTGCATACACGATTCATACCCATCTGAGAGTTTGGTTACTGTGGTTTTCTGTACGGCTATGTTTTTTGCACAGTGTACTTAATTCTGACATTTATTTGGCCTAATATAGAGTGAAAAGTAATTCATTTGTGCATATTTATGTTGAAGCCCATCTTTTGTTTTGAACTGCAAGTCCCATTCAATCAAATAAGGCTGAGCTTGGTGCGTCGATATTTTGGGTAAGGGCAGATAATTTATGTATCATTTACTTCCTGGAAGTAAGAAGGGGGGCTTAGCTGAGAAAACCCCTTCTCCAGATGAAAGAACAAAAAATGGCCATAAAGACACCTGGGATGTTTGACATAATTTTGGCCTAGAAACCACTAAGCCACTGAAGAAATATAAAACAAGTAAATATAAAATACCTTCCTATCTATTACTAAAACCAGCAGCATATGGGTTAAAAATAGTTAAGGTTGAGAGAGTTTAGTTCCGCTTTACTACACTTTGTTTTTGAGATACAGTTGCTACTTATCTCTAATATAATAGTGTAGCGGGTATACACTTTTCTCTATATTTAAAACTGGCAGAGACACCAGCAGTGTGCAGTTCCTTGCGGCCCAGCAGGTGGCGCTGTCGCCCTGGGCTGGGGTTGAACCATTGCTGTGTGCCGTGCCTCCTTTTTGTCCTCCCTCGGCAGCGGTATGGGGGGGCGGGGAACCCGCCATGCTTGCTGGGAGAGGGTATAAAGGGGGCCGGCCATCTTTGTCACGGGTTCGAATCCCAGGCACCTTCAGCCTGAGGGCAGTGGTTCGTGTCGGTCCTCTAGGCGGCCTAGGCCTAGAGGACGTCCGGAGGTCGTGTTCCATCCCAGGCACCTTTAGCCTGGGGTGAGGTACTCGGATGGAGGTCTGGAGCTCAGTGCCCACCACTGAGTTCCGCGAGGGAAGGAGGTCCTAGGGAACCCAGGGATTGGGTACCCAAATCCGGAAGGCGTAATGGACTGAGGGGAGATACTCACTTGAAGACCGGGTGCAGCAGATTGCCAGTGACAGGTGAGCCTCCCATCAGAGAACGCCTGGAAGGAAACCCCCCCCCCACACTCGGAGACCTCAGCCCACTTTCATGGAGGAAAGTGGAGAGTTCATTGTGTCTGGGTCTACTCGCATCCACACCTCCTTGTTTGTTCTGTTCTTTAAGGGAGTCTGATTGTGCTGTTCACTTGAGAAGAATAAAGGAGTGTTGGACTTTAATGGTGTGGGGCTCTTTTCTGGTGGACATTGTTCAAGGTAACTCCAGGTGAACAACACTGACCCGAAAGTAGAGAAAGAACTTTGCTTACACCGCACAGACATCTGTGGTGAAGGCTTGGCGTGGTGACCCCGCTCTCTCCCCTCTGAGGTACCCCTAGACAAGAGAAAGACGAGCTGATGCAAAGAGGGGAGTGAGGAGGCCGCTACAATAGTAATAGACCTACTAATAACTTACATGCCTCAGGACAAGAGAGGCCTCAACAATCTCAATCTCTAATAGCATCATTGTGAGCATATTTTTATTAAATGCTAGGAGGTTATGTCAATCACCTCTATCAAGGTACAGAATTTTAATTATAGACATTTATGTATAATGGAACCGTTTAATAACCTAGAAGTTCAACCCTTAGAAAGAATGTATGTATTACAATATTAATAACAGTATTACATAAATTACTATGTTTTATATCCCCCCCTAAAAATATAAATTTTCATTAAAATTAGAAAAAAAACTCAAATCAAAATGCTGGAGGCTCCTATTACCACATAGGATATTACTACAGCACTCTCTCAGTTGGCCAAATCCAAGGCCCCGTGGTTGGATGGTCTGCCCTTGGAATTTTACACTACATACTCAGAGACACTCATCCCTAAGCTGAAGACACTCTTTCATTCCATATTTGAACTGGGTGCACTTCCCCTTTCTATGCAGGAAGCTCAGATTATAGTCCTTCCCAAACCGAGTAAGGACCCGCATTATCCAGAATCGTACAGACCCATATCCCTGTTACCAGTGGATATTAAAATACTAGCCAAAATTCTATCCTCTAGGTTAATTACAGTCATACTCTCTCTAATTCACCCCGACCAAACTGAGTTTATGCCAGGGAAAAACACGGCAATGAACATTAGAAGGTTGTTTATGAACATCCAAGCCCAACATGACAATGCGGGAACAAGGGTAGTGGTGGCCCTTGATACGGCCAAGGCTTTTGATTCAGTGGGTGTATCTGTGGAAGTGCCTGCGATGCTATGGGTTCGGCCCTTTTTTATAAAGTGGGTGCAACTTCTTTATCAGACCCCTAAGGCACAGGTGTTTGTTAACGGGTGGCTATCTGACCAAATCTCCCTGGAGAGAGGCACGAGACAGGGTTGCCCCCTGCCACCACTGCTATATGCCCTGGCAGCAGAGCCCTTGGCTATTGCCATTAGAATGAGCCCAGACGTGATAGGCCTCAGGCGGGGGGATTTGTGGGAAAAGATAGGCCTATATGCAGATGACAATGTCCTATACTTAGCTGATCAAGATCCCTCGTTGCAAGCAGCATTAAAAATCATAGAGACAGTGGGTAAATTTTCGGGCCTGCAGATTAATTGGGACAAGTCTCAAATCTAGACCATTTTCCCCCACCTGCAGTGTTCCCAGAACTTCCATTACAGAGAGTAGCAGAGATTAAATATCTGGGGGTGAAGGTCACCAGAGCCCTTCGGGACTATGCTTCTCTTAACGTGGAACCCTTGTTTGCTATCCTTAGTCCAAAACCCAAACCTGGTCGAGACTACCCCTGGGGGTAATGGGTAGAATTAACTTAGTAAAAATGATCTTGTTGCCCAAAATCTTATATATGGTCTGGCATGCCCCTCTGTATATCCCGTTGAAAGTGTTTAAGCAGATGGAAGCCATTTCAAATTCCTTTGTCTGGAGCCCTGGGAGGCATAAATTGGCATGGAATATTCTCAAAAACCCCACTCTTGAAGGTGGATGTTCCCTCCCTGATATACAAGACTACTATGTAGCCTCAAAACTCTCACACCTATATT
The DNA here is from genome assembly GCA_029206835.1 of Rana muscosa. Taxonomy (NCBI): domain Eukaryota; kingdom Metazoa; phylum Chordata; class Amphibia; order Anura; family Ranidae; genus Rana; species Rana muscosa. The sequence continues at coordinate 290,637,249 of CM055118.1, forward strand.
ATTTTAACACCTCTGAGTCTCAGCGATATAGGTCCCTGGTGTGTAACAAACCTGGGAACCCGCTATACACCCCTATTCAGGCAGTTTTCCGAAAAGGCCAGGGCGGTTGCAACTCCCACCACTTTAATGCAGGCATGCTGTCACACCATCAGAAAATATGGGATATAGCTCTTAGAAAGCATAACCGCTCGCCTATACATTCACACACTCTGCTATGGTTCAATGGCCACCTGCCTGAGTTGAGTACTGTGCCTGACCCACAGCTCTGGGCAACATATGGTATCTTTTACCTGGCCCAGGTCTTGACGGCGAATGGGCCTAAACCTTTTCAAGCACTCAAGGAAGAATTTTCACTTCCGAATCACCTGCTATTTCGGTATCTGCAACTCAGGCATGTGGTTAGAGCACAGGCTGCTTCCACCACTATTGCTCTTGACACTCCTCCGGTTCTTGATATTATCTTTGGAGCGGAATCAACCAAGCTCATATCTAACTTATACTATATTCTCCGACTTCACAGAACACATAGGGTTTCTCAGACAGCTAAACTAACATGGGAACAAGATGTGGGACCTATTGATGAATCAGACTGGGAGGAAATTCTGGAGGGGGTCAAGACAGCATCCCCCAAACTCTCGGACAGGTTGACACAATTGTATATTGTTCATGGCGCGTACCTTACGCCCTTGAAACTTGTGAAGTTTCAGCCAACGAGACGCCCCCTGTGTCCCGTGTGCTCATTGGCTCCCGTCACATTTTACCATATGATATGGAGCTGCCCGAACATACAGACTTATTGGCTGCAAGTGATCCAGTTTCTACATGACAATATGGGTTCTCCAGTGGGCCTAGATCCAAAATTGTGTCTCCTGGGTTTATTGCCTGACATTGATGTAGATAAATATCAAGCTATGTTCATATATGAGACCCTATTTCTTGCACGGAAGGTTGTGGCCAAGGCCTGGATGCAGGCGATACCCCCAACTTTACGGAACTGGAAAAAAGAAATCAATGATACACTCCCGTATAGAAAGATGATCTATCTCCATAGAGGGCACCCACAGAAATTTTCCAGTGTTTGGGATAGATGGCTGGAGGATGGGGAAACTTGTACTGTGTGACCCGGCTCCTAGGAGTCTTGGTCACTAAGGAATATATCCTACTTCTATGTGTATGGCAAATTTTCCTGCCTCCTAATGTTTACGGGTTTCTCTGTGGTCTACTGTTGGAATATTTCCTGTCTGAAATGTATTCCCTGTGTTTCTCATGGGTCAACTAAATGTATGTATGTATACCTTGTTTGCATCTCAATAAACTTGTTTTTTATGATTAAATAAAAAATAAAAAATAAAACTAATTTACCTTTTTTTTTGGTGAGCCATACCCTGGCAGATACAATAATAGCATGCAGAAAGTGGATATGCAATGGTCACATATGCCCATCAGCAGCTAAAACGTGCCTGTTCTGTGCCAAGCACTGACTAGTGTAGTGTTGATTAGGGTAGTGACAAGTGAATTGGCCTGTTTTTGGTTCAAGGGAGGATTCACAAACCTAGCCTAAAATTCTCAAATGCTAAATATACTGTGTTTCCCCGAAAATAAGACCTACCCCGAAAATAAGACCTAGCGCTATTTTCCAGTAGGGCTGCAATATAAGCCCTACCCCGAAAATAAGCCCTAGTTTAAAATGCTTGTGAAATCCTATAATCCACTCTATTACAGTAGTATATAATGTACAATGTGTGTGTTTCTGTAATATAATTGCGGGGAAGAGAGCTCCGGCGGGGCACAGAAGCGCAGAGCGGCGCTATAATGAAAGTATTTGGCACAATTATATTACAGAAACACACACATTGTACATTATATACTACTGTAATAGAGTGGATTATAGGATTTTACAAGCATTTTAACTCAGTTCACACTGGGGATTCCTGTCAGGCAGGGAGAGAGAGTGGGAGAGAAGACAGCTCATTACATGGTAAGACCTACTCCGAAAATAAGCCCTACTGTGTGTTTTGTTGCCAAAATTAATATAAGACCCGGGCCTATTTTTGGGGAAACATGGTAGTACCCAAACCTTTTGGGGGGCAAATCTTTTTTTTTGTGGTGCTTTTAAGGTCCAATTTGCAAGCCGTTTGGCAAAAAGAAAAGGCATTGGTAGCTGGGCACTGCCATAAATGACAGCCCGACAGCCAGCTGCTGATTGTCAACAAACCAGCAGGAGATGCTGGCTGTTGTCATTGCCCAACTATGGTCAAGATTATTTTTGATCAATGATCACCTGGGATGTCCACCGGCTTGTTTACTGTATAATAGGCCAAACAAGCTAGGGGGTGGCTGGAAGCCGTCATTTAGTGGCTGTTGTAATACCACCACTAAATGAATAATTTCCAACTGCAGCAGTCGTGAATTAGGTTAGTGACTGGCCACCATATCTACCAATTTAATTCACCCATTCAGCAAACTGTAACTTCTCTTGATAACCCACCTTGATAAACCTGCTACTTATACCATTCATCTACCTCAGTTCTTTAGCTCTGATGAAGGAAGATAGTTTGCCCCACAAAATGCACTGGCTGTCCATTTTTATCCTTTTGCCATTTGTGGAGTCTTTAAAATCCATTTTTTGGCTCTTAAAATGTTAGTTTGGTGCTCCTATTGGCTCGACTAAACACAGACTTCTCAACTTGGGTGGCCCCTATCTCCAGGATGACTTCTGCATTGTGGGGAGCTGCTGAACCTAGGCTATTTGACCCAAAAATCCAGGAGGGGCTCACATGATGTGTATGCTTTGTCCATCATCTTCTCAAATCGATTGCCCTAAAAAAACAGGGCACACATCCTCATTTATTGTCCACTATATTGGTATTGTGTATAGAAATTCTGCTAGTGGTTTGGGGGCACATAAGTGCTGTATATGGGCTGCAGTGATATAAGAAGAGCAGCACTCCAGAAGGGTATTAACTACTAATGGTCACAGAGACAGTCATGTGGTTAATGTCTTCATCTGGGCCTTGAAGCTGGTTTGGGTGCAACAACTCTTCATATCTTTAGGGACTGCCTCATATTTATGTGACAACTATGAAGGCTGGTTATCGCATATGGGTTCGGTGGCTGGAAAAGTTAGCACTTCGACATTAAATGTGGTAGCAGTTCAGACCTGGCATACGTATAAGCTCTAGATTGCCGGCACAGTGATTTTGGCAACTGTAGTATTTTATTTGCAGTTTTAAAAAAATGCGCAGAATGTGAAGTCTAAAGAAAGAAAAAAACAACATTATGTTAGTATTTAAGAAGCACCTTATTTGACCGCAGTGCAAGCTGTATGCTTGTTTGAATGTCCGCCTGGAGCAGTCCTAGGATACAGCTGCATGCCTTGACATTGTGCCTCTACTTGGAGTGGGGGGAAGCGGGAACTGGCTGTCAATCAACACAGCTGCAAGCAATAACTCACACATACCCGGTTTTCTACCCTGTTTAGACCTGCATTTTGAGATCTATATACGATGCAATATATCAAAGTTAACCCCTTCACGCCGACCATACACAAATATGCGGCCCCACTGGACTGGGCTTTTTTTCATGGGGCCGCATATTTACGTATCTCACCGAGAGCCCTGGGCCCTGTTCTAACAATTGGGAACCGGGAAGGCCAATCCCGGGTCACCTGATTGCTGTGATAGCCTCTCATTGGCTATCACAGTGATCAGTCACTGTGAAGCCTGCCCCTGTGTTTTCTGTCTTTGTGAATGGACGAGAGAGATACATTATATCATTCTCTGTCCTTGCAGAAATTTTAAAAAAAAAGTGTGTGAAGAAAAAAATAAAAAATAAATAATATTAAATTGTTTTATTTAATTTTTTTAAGAAATACCTAGATCAAGGTTTGATCTAGGTCAGTGCCAGGGTTAGTGTTTGGGTCAATGTCAGAGTCAACAGTCAAGGTCAAAGGTCAGGCTCAGTATTTTTTGGAAAGGTTTTTTTTTTATTAGTATCAGTGTCAGTTAAGCTGTGTACACACGATCGGTTTTACCGATGAAAAGAGTCCGATGGACTGTTTTCATCGGACGAACCGATCGTGTATGGGCCCCATGTTTTAAATTTATCTGATGGGAAAAAAATCGATAACAAATTCCGATCGTCTGTGTGGAATTCCATCGGAGAAAAAACCCACACATGCTCAGAATCAAGTCGACACATGCTCAGAAGCATTGAACTTAATTTTTCTCGGCTCGTCTGAGTGTTTTACGTCACGGCGTTTGGGACGGTCGGATTTTTGACTGATGGTGTGTGTGTAGGCAAGACTGATGGAAGTCAGCTTCATCGGATTTCCGATGGAAAAATCCATCGGATTAGAATCCATAGGAAATCCGATCGTGTGTACACGGCTTTAGTGTCAAACCATCAATGTGTTTTAGGTAGAATTAAGAAAAAGCTAAATTCACAGTATTGTTTCTGGGCTGTACTACGGGTACAAACAACAACTAACATACACATATGTGGTATCGCTGCAATCATCTGGAGCAGAAAAAAATATTTTGGGTTGTTCTTTGGTGGTAGGTTATGGTAGTAGCAAGAAATATACAGTTAACTTAAAAAAAATAAAACATTTTTACTATTTGGGCTAGTTTTCCTTTGATAATAATAAAAATCAGGAGATATCCATTACCATTTACCACCAAATGAAAGCCCAATTTGTCCTGAAAAAAACAAGGTATACTGTAATCCATCTGGATGCTCAAAGTAGTTGTGATGATATGTACGGTTTTACTAACACATGTCAAAATTGCAAAATTGGGCTTGGGAATTTAGATTTGTTTTACACTTAGACGCAAAGGGGTTAAAAGGCAGGAGATCGGAGGCAGCACTTAGTTCCAAACATAAAAATACAATAAAACATAATATGCTTCATATGCCTAAAATTAATAAACCAACAAATTTAAATTGTATCCATAAAAAAAAATAAAAAAAATTGTAATACATTGCAGCTTACTAGTCCTTAGATGTGGTGGTTGCTATTAGTTTTCTTATTTTTTTTCCCCCTTTGTCTTTAACTAGTGATCCTGTGACCAGCATGTTTATTGTATTTATGGTTGCCACCCAGGCTGGATTTTAAACATGTCTGCCTTTGTCCATATCTGTTAAACAAAAGGTGATGCAATTGGTAGTTTACATAAGAAAGACAATATTGTTAAAGTGGTTGTAAACCCTCCTGAAAAAAAAAACAAAAAAAAAAACACCCTGCAAGATAAAGGCATAATGAGCTAGTATGCATAGCATACTAGCTCATTATAAATTACTTACCCAAGAACGAAGCCCCCGCAGCCGTCCTTGTCTCTACCTCCGGCCGGCGACATCTATCCCGGAGGTTACTTCCGGGTATTGCGGCTCCGGCGCTGTGATTGGCCGGAGCCGCGATGACGTCACTTGTGAGGCATTTGTTTGGGAGCCGCCGGGAACGGCACAGTACAACTGAAGCAACGGCACGTACGTTGGCTTATGTGCGCATGTGCCGCATGATGTCGGCACATGCAAATACAGGGATATCTCCTAAACCGTGCAGGTTAAGGAGATATCCAGTGCAGCTACAGGTAAGCCTAATTATAGGCTTGCCTGTAGTTTAAAGTGGTTGTAAAGGGTTTACAACCACTTTAAAGAGTAACTCCACTGTTGTTGATTGATTGATTTTATTATTTGTAAAGCGCCAAATACAGTTCAAGAACAGCGCCTAAGCGCTAGATAGACCAAATACATATACTGACCTTAAAAAATGAGCATAACAGATAACACATACAGGATAAATTAATAATAAATAACAACAGAGGGAAAAATAAAAAGTAAAAGAAACAGAGTAACAGTCCACATTTAGGTAAGCAGCAACAAGTCAGGGCAAGCTGATCGGCTGGTTAGTAGTAGGGTAGCAGACGTCCCTTATCCATATACATTGGAAAGTAAGTGAGTCTTCAGTACCTTGCGATAGTGAATTAGCGAGTTGATTTTTCGCATATTATCAGGAAGATTATTCCATAAGACTACACCAAAGACTTGAAGAGTTTTTCCACCAGCTGCTGCAAAATTATATGGTTTAGGCATAAGGCAGTTTTGATTCACCGAGCGTAAAGATCTTGTGGGAGTGTAGTGGGAAACTATACTAGATAAATAAATTGGACCTTGACTCCAGTTTGCCTTAAAAATAAGGCAAAGGGCCTTGAATTCGGCCCTTTTAGCAATGGGTAGCCAGTGGAGCTCTCGAAGAGAGCTGGTGACATGTTCTCTGTAATTTAGACCTTTAATCAGGCGAGCGGCCTGGTTTTGAACTAGCTGCAGCTTAGCAATCCATTTCTTTGGGAGATTTAATAAGAAACATTCGAGTAATCCAACCTGGAAAGTATAAATGCTTGTACTCATTTTTTCCGATTCAATTCGGTAAACAGATTTTTCAACTTCCGAAAAAAATGTAGATAGTAGCTTGCATTTTTCGCAATATATAAGACGTGTGGTATAAATGTGAGTTCCGAATCGAACCAGACCCCTAAGTTCTTAATCTTTTTGGCAGGAGTTGGAATAGGGCCAAATGATATGGGCCAATTAGAAATTGGTGATATAGATGTAACTTTACCAATTAAAAGAACTTCAGTCTTAGCAGTGTTAATACCAAGTCTACTGGTAAGCATCCATTGATGTATTTCAGCTAAACAAAGTCGGAGTTTTAGTTGCATATCTGTACCGCTAGCCATATCTACCAGTATTTGTGTGTCATCCGCGTATATTTGTGCCTCCAAGCCATATTTCGTTATAATGTCTGGCAGTGGCCGCATATAACAGTCAAAGGCCAATGGTGAAATGGCACTGCCTTGAGGAACTCCACAGTGTAGATGGCGAGGGAGAGATCTATAATCTCCTAAGCGAACTACATGTGTGCGATTTGAAAGAAAGGACTTTAGCCAATTCAGTACTTTGCCTTTTATTCCGAACAGGAATTCCATGCGATTCGTCAGGATGTCGTGGTCAATCGTATCGAACGCCGCCGAGAGGTCTAATAACACTAATGCGGCTGATCCTCCGGCGTCCTTTATCATAAGGAGTCTTTCACGCATGGCTAATGCACATACTTCTGTGCCTCGACCTGGCCTAAATCCCGATTGGGTGTCGTGGAAAAGATTATTTATTTCTATATGATGTTGTAGCTGATCAAAGACCACACGCTCAAGGATCTTGGCCAGGAATGGTATCGAGGTTATCGGTCTAAAGTTATTTAAATCGGCAGGATCTAGGCCTGCCTTCTTCAGCAGCGGTGAGATGATGGCATGTTTCCATTGAGTAGGCATAAGGCCAATTGCAAGGCATTTATTAACTAACATTGTAATATCAGCCGCCAAGGTCACAGCATGTTTTTTATAAAACCATGCTTGCCATGTATCATCTAAATATGTGGAGGCTTTTAGGCTGTTCATGATCTTTAAAATGTCTAGTATAGATACAAGTTTAAATTTGTCCAATAATGGCATATTAATATTGGTAGAATCATATAATGGTTGATAACTAAATGAGGCTGATACATCACGAATTTTATAAATTTTTCCAATAAATGTTTCATGTAAATCTGTACAAAGTTTTAACGAGGCCGATATGGACGTTACACACTGACTAGGCGTTGTAATGGAACATACAATTTTAAACAGTGCACTGTCTTTATTAGGTGCATTGTTAATTAAATGGTTATAGTATGTCCGTTTACATAATTTTATCTGCTTTGAGTACGCATGACAAAAAATTCTATATAGTTTCTTGTCAGAATCAAGTTTTGTCTTTAGCCACCTGCGTTCTAATTGTCTTCTTTTTGTTTTTAGGGACGAAAGTTTTCCTGTATGCCAAGGACGAGATTTAGTCAGGCGTGGTCGATTATTTGATGTTTGTAGTGGGGCAACACTATTAAGGCTTAGTTTTATTTTTAAATCAAATTGATTCAGGGCTTCCTCCACTTGTAAAATCTCAGATTCTGGATTGTCTAGTTGTTGATGGATACTAGAAAACGCAGCTATTTGTAAAGGTGTTAGTTGATATACTGTATTGAAATTTTCCAAGGTGACATCCTTTAATTTTCTATATGGGTTAGATATAGTCATAGGGTGTCCAATTGCTGCTTTTCGAGTTGCAAAATCTGGGAGGGTAAAGGTAATTAAAAAGTGATCCATCCAAATAACCTCTGTTGCTCGGATATTGTCAGTAACCAATGTATTAGTGAGTAAAATATCAAGTGTATGTCCTTTTTGATGTGTGGGTACCTTAAGGTGTTGGACAAAATGTGCATTGGAGATGTCATTTAAAAATGCTATGGCTTTCTGATCCTTGGGATTGTCAAGCCAAAGATTTACATCTCCCAGGACAAGAATGTTAGAGTAGTCCAGAGAGGTTTTTAAAATAAAATTAAAAAATTCCTCATTGAATGATGCATTATAGCCTGGCGGACGATAGATCAATAAAACAAAAAATGTGGATGTAGGATTGATACAGCATTTTACCAGCATAGATTCAAAATTTGTAGTCTCTTGTATAAGTAGTTTAGAGCATTCTAGTGAATCGTCATATATAAAGCTTAGCCCCCCCCCCTTTTTTATGAAGGCGGTTTTTAAAAATAATTTTATAATTATCAGGGACTAAATCTATGAGGCAAGCCTCAAAACCAGGTTGAAACCATGTCTCAGATAACCCTAAAAAATGGAGGTCCCTACGGGTGATAGTATCAGCGATTTACGAAGCGTGTTTTATTGCTGATCGTGCATTAATGTTGAGAAAAGACATCCCCCTCTGGGTGATCTATGTACATTACAAGGATTTTAAAGGGGTTGTAAAGGTTCGTTTTTTATTTTCTAAATAGGTTCCTTTAAGCTAGTACATTGTTGGTTCACTTACCTTTTCCTTCGATTTCCCTTCTAAATGTTTTTTTTCTTTGTCTGAATTTCTCACTTCCTTTTCCTCCTCAGTAAGCTTGTCCCCATCCTCTGAGCCGTTCTGGCTGGGGGGTTAGTCAGCGTGCTCTCCCCCCTCCCTTGGGACTACATCCCTGCGGGGAGACGCTGTGAACGTTCACACACTGACTAACCCCCAGCCAGAACGGCTCAGATGATGGGGACAAGCTTACTGAGGAGGAACAGGAAGTGAGAAATTCAGACAAAGAAAAAAAACATTTAGAAGGGAAATCGAAGGAAAAGGTAAGTAAACCAACAATGCACTAGCTTAAAGGAACCTATTTAGAAAATAAAAAACAAACCTTTACAACCCCTTTAACAAACTCTGTTGCAGATTCCTACCTTTTGTTAGTCTGAAGAAATTTCTGTGTGTTTGTCTGTGTCTCTGGTAAGTGGATCTAATGGGAGTGGTTTCTTAATTATCAACAAGCTGCTGCACCTGCAGGGCTCTAATGAGGAAAATTGCAGAGCCTGCATCCCTTTAGATGTGATTTCATATTGGACCTATCTCCCCAAAAATGACATTTTTGTTGCAGGGGATGCCTGATATCTTACTTGTATCTTAGTGCAGACTTCTGGGAAAATCAGTGAGCCAATCACACAAGCAGGAAATGACATATCTGGGGGGCATTCTGTACACATTCTGTGTACAGAACTCATCCTGGTAGCCATATTGCATTGCATTTTACAGAAAATTGCAGCAGCTGCAGATTGAAAAGGAAAGGCAATTTTTAATAACATTCAATTACAATATGACTTGAGTCTCAACTGTATACTCTATATATTTTTTATTTGCTATTTGTTTTGCCCACAAAAGTGAAGTTACCCTTTAAGCTTCCAGGTAGTGAAAGAAACATAGCATTTCTGGAAAAATCAACAGGAATTTTCTATACTTTGTAGAAATATTTTAGCTTGAAAAAAGATACATAAAACAGTCACCACATTTAAGAACTGGTAAATTCCAATGTATATTCAATTTTTATTCTTGTGTTTAGTTATGCTTTAAATCTGAACTCCAGGCAAACAGCTAAATACACAGGTGAAATGCATATGGTATAAGTGATCTGTTTTAGTTACCAAAGGATTAGTCCATCCAGACACAACTCTACTACAAAGCACAGCCCTGTCTGACAGGGTAAGGGGCCTGATTTTTCTTTGCAGCAGTTAAAGCAGTTGTAAACGGCTGAAGAATAAAAAAACAAAACAAACTGTAAGACACTGGCATAATGTGCTAGTATGCATCGTATACTAGCACATTATGAAATCCTTAGCTTAGAACTTAGCCCTTTCAGCAGCGCCCGCTCACCCCTGAGATGTCTGACATCTTTGTTGGTATTTCTTCCAGGTCTGTGGGCTCCATCGATGTGAGTGGCTGGAGCCACGATGACGTCACTCCTGCGCATGTACACAGGAGCTGCCGTTTCCGGCACGGGCTATGAAGGTCCGGCGCTGTAAGCCAAAACTTCAGAGCGCATGCACCGATGGTGACATCAGCTGCATGCACTCTGAATATCTCCTAAACTGTGCAAGTTTAGAAGATATTCACAGTATCTACAGGTATGTCTTATTATAGGCTTACCCATAGGTACAAGTGGTGTATCAGAGTTTACAACCACTTTAAGTAACACAGGTCTTATCCTTCCAATACAATGTGACTGTACAGTGAAAGAGAAGTAGTAAACTGATGATCTAATTTCTCTGCTCTCTGTTCTCTCCTCCTATTAGCACACTCCTTGCTACACATGAGCACTGCAGCACAACTTGTACTGAACTGTCCTGAAATGTCCTCTCCCTGTCTGAGCTCTGCTGTACAGTGGATGTGGAACTTACACTGCATGCATTTAAAAATACATTTAATGATTTAGGGTTGCCAACCTCCCGCAGCATTTTTTACTGACAAAACATGGAACATTTACTGGCGGAGCACACTTTTTACTGACAACCTGAGAAATTACAGAACTCCTTCTGAAAACTAACACAGTGAATATTTGAACAGTATAAACATGATATGGAAACACTGACAATACCTATAACAAAGTAATTTGCTTGATTTACACTTAAAAAGTCAACAGAGCATGAAATTATCAGCCCCTGGTATTTACTGGCAGTTGTAAAAAAAAAACAATGATTTTTTACAAACTGTCAGTAAATTTACTGGCGGTTGGCAACCCTGTAATGATTACAGAGCCGCATTGATTTGTGTCTTTTATGTTGCCCTAGATTTGAGCATTAAATTAACTGGAAAGTGACATTCACCCTTTAGTATTAGTTTTAAATTACACATCAGAAAATTTAATAAACCTACACAGCATCAAAGGCATAACATAAAGGTCAGCTTAGTCACTACCAATCAGCCTGGGAAAATATAAAAATCAGCCACGTTTCTATAAATGTCTCCCTGATGAATAACCACATTACAAGGCTTTATGGACAACAAGGATAGGAAAGGACTTTTTTGTCTTTTGATCATCTGAGATGACCTTTGTGCCCAACCTAGTTCAGTAGAGTAACCCCCTATACATGTCTTAAAAATAAAAAATAAATAGAATAGAATATAATAGAAAAAGTAAAAGTACCATAAAATCATCTGCTTCATGCTGGTCACATAATCTCAAATCCTGCTTGCTTATTTCAACAGAAGCAAACATGCATGTAGGAGGGAACGTTAAATGGGTATCATGTGGTCTTCACAAAGATAAGGAAATCTTGGTTGGACACATCTAAACATCACCTTTATTGTAGAGTCTTCAATAAAACTGACCCTGGGTCAGCTATGATTAAAGTAGAACTAAGAGGTTATCCGTCTCCCATTTGGGGTGATTTCCCTTCACCTCCTGTCCCATTGCCAAAACAGGAAGTGAGAGGAAATCCCTGTAAATTAAGGCAACTCTTTGGGGACTCCCATTGCCCCCATTGGAAGATTTCCCCTCTAATGCCTAGTACACACGTACGGGATTCCCGGCGGTAAAAAGTCAGCCGGAAATCCCGAGGGGAAAACGGAGAACCTGCTCGGTAAGTTTTTCCCCCTACACACGGCCGAGTTTCCCGGGAGGAAAACTGCCATGAGAGCTTTGGTCGGGAAACCCAGCCGTGTGTATGCTCCATCGCAGTGTTTCCCATAGGAAAACTGCCGGCTTAAAAACCGCCGGGAATCCCGGCGGGAAAAAAGAGAACATGTTCTCATTTTTCTCGCCGGGATTCCCGGGAAAACCGTTCGTGTGTACGAGGCATCATACTTTTCTAGGGACAACCCAACATTTTTTTTTTTTTTACTTTAGTTTTAAATGATGATGGTAAACAGGACAAATAGAGAGGGTAAATCTCCTTAACAGGGGCACAGACAGCAATAAAAACCCGACAGGTGTTCTAATCCCTCTCCACTCTATCCAAAACCCCAAAAAAGTTTTGCCTTTAGTTGTGCTTTAAAGAGGAGCTCCAGGCTCCTTCAGAAAAAATACTGTAGCTTCTGACTTTTAATATTAGGACACTTACCTGTCCACAAATCCAGCGGTGTCTTCATCCGAGCGGATTTCTTAATTGGCTCTCGGATGCTGCCGTTGCCATCTCGAGTAAGGGAAACCGACAGTGAAGCTTTGCGGCTTCACAGCCTGGTCCCCTACTGCACATGCACGAAGCGCGCTGTGCTTCGTGAATGGCCCGGTGGTGAGGAAAGGAGGAGGGGGGCGTAACTTGAGTTTGCCACGGCAAAAGCAGCTGGAAGTGAGAGTGGGTACCTGTCAAAACCATGTACCCACTCCCCCCACCCAAAAGGTGCCAAATGTAGCAGCAGGGGGGGGGCAAATAAGCGGAGCTTTCCCTTTTGGGTGGAGCTCCGCTTTAAGTGCTGAATTAACATAAAAAACATTAGCTGTTGTATGCTGTATTCCCCTACTATATTTGTGATAATGAGATTTTATTGAAGACTCTACAATAAAGGTGATTTTTACATATTTGATTTCTTTATCTTTGTAAAGACTGTTGTGAGCGGGGCCAGCACCTATTGTGTTAGCAGTGTTGGATCGGTGGACTGACCTGGAATTGTACTTGCTTTCCTTAGTAGCATGTGCTGTTTTGACATGTCACTGGGAGGAGTTTAGCTCTACGAAATGGTCAGTAAACATGACACTGGATGGTTCTATGCTGTCAGTCTATAAGAGGGAGGAGAGGCGAAAGGCACATGATACCAGGGCAACCAGGGCCAAACACAGTCACTCGCACATCTTGTTCCTGACTGTCAGTAATACATTAATGTCAGTAACACAATGATGGTGTCAAAAAGGAGTGAATAGGGTATGATGCGAGTCAGCATGTGCAGGAGGGAAGAGCAAAGAGTGGAGGGTATGCAGCTGGCAGTATGTGCAGGAGAGAATTACAAAGGGTATAATATGTGCCATTATTGCAGAAGAGTACTGCAAAGGGTATAATATGGGTCATATGTGCAGGAGAAGAGTGCAGAGATTATGACAGCAGGCCATATGTCCAGGAGAGAAGTGTGAAGGGTATGATGTGGGTTGCATGTGCAGGAAAGGAGTGCAAATGGGGAGGTTATGACAGTGGGTACTTGTGGCAGGAGAGACATGCAGAGGATATGACAGCAAGCACTATGTGCAGGAGAGACATGCAGAGGGTATGACAGCAAGCACTATGTGTGGGAGAGACATGCAGAGGGTATGACAGTGAGCACTATGTGCAGAAGAGACATGCAGAGTGTATGACAGCAAGCACTATGTGCACAAGAGAAATGCAGAGGGTTTGACAGTGGGCACTATTTTAAGGAGAGATGCGTAAAAGGTATGAGAGATGGTATGAGAGTTATTATGGTGGCAGTATATAGAGTAGAGGAGTGTGAATGGTATGATGGCAAGCAGTATGCCTTCTTCTATTCTCTCTATCAACTTCAATTTACTAACCTTTACGTATGCTACATTATCCACTTCTGCAAATATTTGTGCTATTTGTTCATTGGTTCTGATTCTTTATGTTCTATTCTTGTCCCCGGCTCATAGATTTTCTCCACGCCTTCTGTTTCTACACTTGAAGTAATTTCTCATCCTCTTGTGTTGAACATCATGAGGGTTATTTATTAAAGGCAAATCCACTTTGCACTACAAGTGCACTGCAAGTGCACTTGGAAGTGCAGTCGCTCTAAATCTGAAGGGGACATGCAAGGAAAATAAAAAAAACAGCATTTTTGCTTGCACATGATTGGATGATAAAATCAGCAGAGCTTCCCCTCATTTCAGAGCTTCCCCTCAGATGTAGAGCGATCTACAGCGACTGCACTTTCAAGTGCACTTGTGGTGCAGAGTGGATTTGCCTTTAGTAAATCAACCCCATTATTTCCATTTGTTACCTATTTACTAATTAATGTTTTGGCAAAGATTTTATTCCCACCCCAGTATAAAATGTTTTGATTTTGGTGAAATATTCATTAAAATGTCTTGGTGACTTTTAGTGATACAGGATATTTGGTTTAGCTCCCGTTATCATGTATGACTTTGTCCTTCAATACACCAATTGTCACAGAGATCCTTCCCGTCATTTCCTGAATGCTTCTACAGTGAAAACACTTTGGCTTTCAGCCTCCAAACAACATTTTTGACAACCGCAAATTAAACATTGGCAATTGGTTTTCCTCCGGAATTAAGCAAAGGATTACAATGTAAAACTATGGGGTGGGAAAGCTGAAATGAAAAAGGAATTTCCAAGAAGAAAAGACAATTTCAAGAAAGGACAGTGGGTTTGATCTTTAAATGAGCTTGGCTTTAGATCTTTTAATCTGCGGCCGGTCTGGACTTGTCACAGGCTAGAAATAAGCTAGGTTCAGTTATAGGAGGACTCGGTATTATAGTATTCTGGATACTTTTTCTTTTTTGCTTAAATAGTAGTAAAAAAAAAACTGTGCACTGTTGTCATTGTCGAAATAGTAATTTAGGGAACCATAGGCCTTAAAGATCAGTTACAGTCAACAAATAAAATCAATTGTCCACCTTAGCTTTACAGTAAACAGTGCAACTGTGCTAAAGTTAGTAATGGGTCATCAACAGCCCCTGCTTAAATATTTCTATCTGCAGGGCTAGAGTGACTGGACTGGGATTAAATAAAATTAAGGGAAGTTGGGAGAAGTGTTGGGCTTGGAATGGACCATGCAGAAAGCGTATGTGAAGCCAGCAGGGGATAGCAGGAGTTGATGTTATTAGCACATCACGCAGCCTCCAAACCAGTGTGGATTAAAAAAATTAGTAGGCATGTTTGGAAATACCCCACAATACAATTAAACCACTGAAGAGATGGCATCCTTAGAACACCATATGATCATTCACTAATAGGGTTGAGCGGACACCTGGATGTACGGGTTCGACGGGTTCGGCCGAACTTCGAAAAAAAGTTTGAGTTCGAGACCTGAACTTGACCCGAACTTGATCCAAAACCCGAACCCCATTGAAGTCAATGGGGACCCGAACTTTTGAGGACTAAAATGGCTCTAAAAAAGTAATGGAAAGGGCTAGAGGGCTGCAAATGGCAGCAAAATGTTGTTAAGAGCATGGAAAGTGCTCTGCAAACAAATGTGGATAGGGAAATAATAACTTAAAATGTTCCGCAGAACGACTCACACGTGCGTGCTGCAGCTGAAACTCCACTATCGCCTGCTGTTGCTCGCAGTCTGGCCAGCATGTGCAAGGTGGAGTTCCACCTTGTGGGCACGTCACATATGAGGCGGTGAGCGGGAAGGCCGAAGTTACGCTGCAGCACTGACAGGCGAGCAGCAGCAGGGTGAGAACGCCGAAATTGCGCACAGACGGCTCGCACTTTCTGCAGCAGCTCTGGCATATCGGGGTAATTTTTAAGGAACCCGTGCACCACCAAATTCAGCATATGCGCCAGGCAAGGGATGTGCGTCAAACCGGCTAGGCTCGGAGCTGCTACGAGATTTCACCCATTATCGCACACCACCAGGCCGGGCTTGAGGCTCACTGTCACCAACCACTCATCGGTCTGTTGTTCCATGTCCCTCCACAACTCCTGCGCGGTGTGGGGTTTTTCCCCCAAACAGGAAAGTTTTAAAACTGCCTGCTGTCGTTTACCCCTGGCTGTGCTGAAGTTGGTGGTGAAGGTGTTACGCTGACCGGATGAGGAGGCGGTAGAGGATGAGGAAGCGGAGTAGGAGGAGTTAGCAACAGGAGGCAAACTGAAGCGCCCTGCAATCCTCGGTGGTGGAAGGACATGCGCCAAACTGCTTTCCGCCTCAGGCCCAGCCGCCACTGCATTTACCCAGTGTGCTGTTAGGGAGATATAACGTCCCTGACTGTGCTTACTGGTCCATGTATCCGTAGTTAGGTGGACCTTGCCACAGATGGCGTTGCGCAGTGCACACCTGATTTTGTCCCCCACTTGGTTGTGCAGGGAAGGGGTGGCTCGCCTGTAAAAGTAGTGGCGGCTGGGCACGACGTACTGTGGGACAGCCAATGCCATCAGGCTTTTAAAACTCTGCATCTCCACCAGATGGAATGACAGCATTTCAAAGGCCAGGAATTTTGCAATGCTGGCATTCAGGGCCAGGGATCGCGGGTGGGTAGTGGGGTACTTCCCCTTCCGCTCCAGTGTTTGGGAGATAGAGAGCTGAACGCTTCCATGGGACATTGTGGAGATGGTTGGTGACCCAGGTGGTAGAGTTGCTGGCAGATTCTCTGTTTGCGGGGTGGCAGGTGCCACTGTCACTACAGAGGTGGATGAAGAGGCCGAGACTGCAGCAGAAGAGGAAGCAGGAGGAGCCAGAGACCTTTCTTGGTTTTTGAGGTGTCTACTCCACTGCAGCTCGTGCTTTGTACTTAGATGCCTGGTCATGCAGGTTGTGCTCAGGTTGAGAACGTTTATGCCTCGCTTCAGGCTCTGATTGCACAGCGTGCAAACCACTCGTGTCTTGTCATCAGCACATTGTCTGAAGAACTGCCACGCTAGGGAACTCCTTGGACCTGGCTTTGGTGTGCTCGGTCCCTTGCTGCGTTGGGCAGTAGCAGGCGTACTGTCTAGGGGACGGACGCTCCGCTTTTGCACCCTGCTCCCTCTTCTGCTGTGCTGGTGGCTCTGTGCGACCACCGCCTCTTCCTCCGAACTACACAGGTCACCTGCATGACGTTGATTCCATGTGGGGTCGAGGACCTCATCGTCCTCCACATCATCTTCCACCCAGTCTTCACCCCTGCCCTCCTTGTCGGTCTGCACAATTGCGAAAGCAGCAGCAGTTGGCACCTGTGTTTCTTCATCATCCGAGACGTGCTGCGATGGTCCTCCCATGTACTCATCTTGAAACATAAGTGGTTGGGCATCAGTGCACTCAATCTATTCCACTTCTGGGGCAGGGCTAGGTGGATGGCCCTGGGAAACCCTGCTAACAGAGTCATCAAAAAGCAGAAGAGACTGCTGCATGACTTGGGGCTCAGACTGCTTGACTGATTTGCAAGGGGGTGAGGTGAAAGACTGATGGACATTGGCTGCAGGTGCCAACTCTGATATTTCAGCAGTAGACTGGGTGGGAGACAATGTGAAGGAACTGGAGGCACTGTCAGCAACCCAATCTACTATCGCATGTACTTGTCCTGGGCCTGGCCTCAACATTCGTAGAGCCGCATTAGGCCCGACCAAATACTGCTGTAGGCTCTGTCGCCTACTCGCACCTGAGGAAGGTGTTTCACTTGTGCGTGTAGCTGGCACAGATTGACCACTTCCTTTTCCTGCAACAGGAGCTCCACCAGCAGCACCACGACCGGGGCCACGACGCTTATTTGACGGACTCCTCATATTTCTCAAATTTAGGATCTTGCCCTAAATGGGTGTTTTTTGAATAGCAGAATAGAGCAACAGTATCTAAAGGGTGTATCTCACAGGTACAGATATGCAGAAAATGCACCAAAAAAATTTTTTTTGCCCTAAATTATTTTTTTTGAAGATCAGAATAGGAGAACAGTATCTAAAGTGTGTATCTCACACGTACAGATATGCAGAAAATGCACCAAAAATTTTTTTTGGGCAGAAAACGCACCAAAAAAGATTTTTTTACCCTAAATTTTTTATTTTTTGAATAGCAGAATAGGAGAACAGTATCTAAAGGGTGTATCTCACAGTAACATATGCAGTGCTGGTGCACTGAGCTTGCATAAAATGCCCGCCGAAGCCAACCTAACTAACACATGGATAAAAGTTATCTTGGCACTGGGCTCAGGGCAGGATAAAAAGATTGTGCACTGCACCCACACAACAAAATCAAGGTAGATCGCTGAGTAATTTGATTTCTGAATCAGGACTCCTATCTAATTCTCTCCCTCAAAGCAGCAGCAGCAGCAACCTTTCCCTACACTAACTGAAGCAGAGTGATGTGCTGTGCTATGTGCCTCTAGCTTATATAGAGGCTGGGTCAAATGCTGCACTGGCCAATCACAGCCATGCCATTAGTAGGCATGGCTGTGATGGCTTCTAAGGGCACACAAATTAAACGAATGTTGATTGGCTGCCCTGCAGCTTTTTAAAATGTGCCATTACATTGCCAAACACCGAACCCGAACCCGAACATACAGTACATTGTTCGGGTTCGGGTCCGGGTACCAAAAACCCAAAAGACCGGTACGAACCCAAACTTTACAGTTCGGGTTCGCTCAACCCTATTCACTAACAAGATGTCTACTGTTTGGAAGACTACTACTGAGATTACTGTCTCATCCACACATAGGGCTTCAGTAATGTGTGAGCTTTTGTGTAATCCATTGCAACAAAAATACAGGAAGCCCCTCACAAAGTCACTGGGAATGTACTTCCTGACATCAGTGCTGTGTAATTTTCTCTTTCTTTGCTTCCAGTATCACCAATCACATTCCGGCTGCCAAGGCAAGTTTGCATCTAACTGGTGGCTGTGGGAAATTTCTTAGACTGGTTTACTGTATGTTAGGAGCAAGGAGCCTATAGTTGGGATGTTACTTTTTATTAGACATGTGCGATTAGTTTGGTACGAATCGAAAATTCGTACGAATTTTTCGAAATTCGTACATTTGTACAAATCCGAATTACGAATTTTTATGACTACGAATTCTGTACGACATGCGAAATTTCGTTTACGAATTTCGGATCCAAATTATCCGAATCCAAACTACTAAATAACGATTTTCAACTAATACGAAAGAAACAAACAAAAAAAAAAGTTACGAAAGTAGGAGTTGTGTCCAGAATCAACGAAAACAATGTACTCTACCCCGTCCGAAAGTACGAATTATGGTATTGAGCTTCCCTTTAATAGTGCCGTTGTACGTCTTATACGTCACCGTGTTCTTGGCGTTCGGAATTTCCGACAACATTTGTGTGACCGTGTGTGTGCAAGACAAGTTTGAGCCAACATCCTTCGGAAAAAAAATACACCGTTTTGTTGTCGGAATATCCGATCGTCTGTACGCGGCATGAGTCCGTAGAGTTCAATATTAACGATTCGTACGAAATTCGTATTTCGTACGAATCCGAATTAAATTCCGTACACGAATTGAGAATTACGATTTTTTTTATATACGGAACGAAGCGAAACAAATTTTTTGACGGCTCCCATGTCTACTTTTTATAGCGGAACCTAAGTCTGCATTACTTACCTTCACTCCAGTGGTGCAACATCTGAGAGCTGCTTTGTTGCTGCCAACATTTTTGCTTGGTCTCCTTCTGTGTTTTGCCATTTTTTGACCGGCCCAGGACGATGTAGCTCCATGCATACACGCAAGTGTTAATTGACCCCAGCACCCAAAGAATGTCTACACTGAGATGTGCATGTGTGGCTGAGTTTACAGTTCTTAGGAAACTTGCTAGCAGGCAGGTAAGATGACTTTATTGCAGATGACATAGACACTGCCTCCTCTGCAACAAAAGCCTTCCTGCTTGCAATGAAAAAAAAAAAACTAAAGTTCCACTTTAAATCCCTGGTTGGCTTTTTCAGCAAAAGTGCTGGGAGACAGAGCCAAAACAAGGGGTGGGCAGGAGGAGAGGCTGCCCTGGGCGCAATGGTTTATTACAGGGATAAATTTGCCCTGACCATAACCCTAAGGAAAGGGTGGTGGGGGGTGGGGGCTCAGTTTGACATCTTTCCCCTGGGCACTGAATGACCTTGTCCTGGCACCGCTGGGGGAGTATACCAGCCAGGATCTCCTATTCCACTTAGCTAGGTTTACAGTTAATGCAAACCCTCACTATGAACTTCTCTTATTGGCTCCCTTTTGGTCTAATAAATATGCAATTGAAAGCATTTTGTTATACTTTATCCATTGTATCATTGCAAAAAAATCTGTTGAGTTTATCAGAAATTCAGAGCTGTCCTGAGGACACTTCCTGTGTGATCTCAAAGAATCTATTGAGCCCTCCCTGTTCTTATCTTGTGCCTCTGCTTTGGTTGGATGAGGAGTGTAGCAAAAAAAAACACTGGGCAGGGCTGACACCATTCAGTTCACAGGAATTAGGTGATAAATATGATATAATGCTGTGCCCCCTTATATACATAAAGACTGTGCTATTATATACAAAGTAAAACATGTGAAAAATGATCAATTCATTTAACGTGATAAGTATCCAGTGAAAAAACATAAAGTTAAGTCAAAGTCCTTCCAATGTGTCCTTTATACTTTATATGCTTATTAATTATATAACTACAAATAAATGCAACCAGAGAACACCATACCTACTGTGAATCATGGCAACATCATGCTTTGGGGCTGTTTCTCTGCAAAGGGAACCGGTATATTGCAGCTTACCAATCATTAGATGTGGTGGCTGCTTTGGTTTTCTTTTTTTAAGCGTTTTCCCACTCTGTTTTCAACTGGTGATCTGACCAGTAACACACCTCCTGTATTAGAGTGCCCTCTGGATGAAGGAGCATAGGGGGCACCTTTGGACATCACACCTAATGCCGCGTACACACAACCGTTTTTAATGTCATTGAAAAAACAACGTTTTTCTCGACATGATTCTTCTCAAGCCTGCCTTGCCTACACACGATCGTGAAAAAAATGCTCGAACAAAGCGCGGTGACGTATGAAACGTACGACAACACATACGACAGCACTATAAAGGGGAAGTTCCATTCGGATGGCGCCATCCTTTGGGCTGCTTTTGCTGATCCTTGTGTTAGTAAAGTTTGATGAGAGACGATTCACGCTTTTCAACCTCGTACTCTTCAGTCCGTTACAGCGTGACGAATGTGATATCTCCATTACGAACGCTAGTTTTACCAGAACGAGCGCTCCCATCTCATAACTTGCTTCTGAGCATGCGCGTTTATTTCACGTCGTTAAAGCCTACAGACGCCCATTTTTCACAACGTGAAAAACAACGAGAAAAAATAGAGCATGTTCCAAATTTTTAATGCCCATTTTTCACGTCGCAAAAAAATGCTCTGGAGCCCACACACAATCGTTTTTAATGACCAAATTTAAAAATGGCATTTTTCTCGTCATGAAAAATGGTCGTGTGTACGCGGCATCAGAATTGTTAAGCTGCAATATAATAAATATTTGCTTTAAGGTCTAATACTCTTTTAATATATTCCATTCTTTATCGTTTACTGAAACAGTCTTCCCCACTGGCCCCTATACAGTATCTCTTGCATTCATTACCCGCCTCCTCCCCAAACCCTTTTATATTGTCCTCATATTGGCCTCATCGGTGGTCCATTCATTTCAGTACAAATGTCAGGAATGATGTCACGGTGAAGATGTCACATTTTTTGACACACACTGGCATTTTCTATGTGGCACTGCTGGACAATGTCCAATTTGGAGACTACATAGCAGCTATTGTATAACATTTTTCCAGAAGCATGCAGCCAGCGGGTCCTGATGATATCACATATCCCACCCTCCAATCTATATGACAAATGCAGTGTAAAGTGTAAGAGGACAATGTCCATGTTAAGTATAGTGATAAAGAAGCTTGTCAGTGCCCCTGGGCACAGTGAAGAGAACCTAAAGAGCACCTATGACTTTGTAGCAGACAAAATACACATCACAGGTAGAGGTTCTCAGATCACTGATTACTGGAAAATGGGAGCGAGATGAGCTGGTGGAGGAAAATTAAGTATAGGAGCCACATCTCTGCATTTTTAAAGCTTAAAGGGCCGATTCATGTTAGGAATCGCACAGAAATGAGCAGCACCTTCCTGTGCGATTCACATGTGATTCAGTGCAATTGAGCCCATTCATTTTTGTACCGCACCAAAAGTAGTGCACGTAGAGATGCACCAAAATTTCGCCGGCCAAACATAACACAGACGTTTTATTGATGATTTCTTGCTGCGTTTTGAATGCATTTCAACAGGGAGGAGCGTTTTTTTTGCATTTTTTTTAACTGACCAAAAATGCAGCAAGCAAGATTTTTAACACCACAACAGAAGCACGATGAACCAGTGTGAAATCATACATACAATCTAAAGAGATGCCGTTTTCTTGCGCTAAAGGTGCCGATAATGACCGACAATAAATTTTATATTAATTTAAATTCATGATTATTAATTAAAAATGTAATACAATTATATATAAAAATATACAGTAGTACCTTGGATTGCGAGCATACTCTGTTCCAGAAGAATGCTTGAAATCCAAAGCACTCGTATATCAAAGCGAGTTTCCTCAATGGATAATTCGCTCCAGTGTCACTGCTAGTGTATGCAGTACCACATGTGGCCAGAGGTGGGGGGCACTGGAGACACTCGGAGACACTCAGAGACGCTTGGGAACGGAGTGTTTCTGAGTGTCTCCGAGCGTCCCAGAGTGTTTCCGAGCATCGCTGGCACCCCCGCACCTCTGGCCACATGCGGTACTGCACACCCCAGAGGCTTGAATCCTGCTCGTCTTGCGAGACAACGCTCGCAAATCGAGTCAGGATTTAAAAAATAATAGCTCGCATTGCGAAACGCTCGTAAACTGAGTTACTCGCAAGCCAAGGTTTTACTGTATACGTTTTTAAAAAGTGTAATTTTCGGTTTCGGCTAACTGCATCCTGAATTTTTAGTTTTGGTACCAAAATTTCCATTCGGTGCATGTACTACTTTTGGAGATACACTGCAACCTGATCATACGGCACTTCTGTACCATGCGATCCGATCCACGCAAGTGCACTGCAACTGGATCACTGGATTGTATTTGCGGCCTGTGTTTGGGGTGTCGTTAGCAGAAATATATTTTTTTAATAAAATAGGGGAAGGCTAGAACCCCTGTAAGATTTTCAATTTGTATCTGCTCTTTATGGGGTGTATTTATAAAAAAAAAAATTGCATAGTAAAACTGCATGTAAATTCATTCTGTCTGATCTGCAGATCAAAAATTATTAATTGAAAAAATTAAATAAAAACAGTGATTGGGGAAAATAACATATTATGGCCACTAGGTTGTGCTGAGTATCATCCTAAATGAAAGGGCTCTTAATGTGAAAATTAATGCAAATTGGCCAATGTCAAAATTAAAATAGAAAAAGCATGTTCTCAAACCTTCCCAGCATGGGCGCCTCTCTTTTTTCACACTTATAGTACTGGACAGCAGCGCTGTCTGATTGTGGATTAGCTGCAGCTGAAGGACAGACCGGATCTCTGTACACAGACACAATGTGTTTCCAGGGAATCTCCTGGATGACATCAAATGCGTGTGGATCAGTGGGCGTGGCTACGCGTTTCGAAGATTTACCTGTACATGCACATACAACATATTCTCCTGAACACTAATATTCTATGTTTAATAAATACATTGCTGAGAATATGCCGGTAAACACCCATGAAAAAAGTGCACCAGAATGTATGCGAGTAGAAGAGCATACAGCCGTGAAAATTCTACGGCCAGCTGTACACACCACCTGCAGTTCCCTGGGTAGGGGAAAACACGTGGGAGTTTTACGCATTGGCTCCTCTGTGCCTGCAACTCTGCCCTTTCCTACCTTGCCCCTTGCAGAGAGGGAGACAGAGCAGAGGCGATCAGGGAGCAGGAAGCTGAATGAGAACACGGGAGAGACACACAGCAGCGCTGATAAGACAGCAGGAGCTTCCGGAGTTAATTTTTCATAATAACAAGCTAGTGATTGGTTGCTAGGACCACCTAGCAACCAATCACCTGGAAAGTTAACTCTGGAAGCTCCCGATGTCTTATCAGCACTGCTGTGTGTCTCTCCCGTGTTCTCATTCAGCTTCATGCTCCCTGCTCCGCTCTGCTCTTACTTAAATTGTCTGCGGGCCGGGAGCACGTGAATTTATCACGTGCACTGACGAGCCAGACATTTAGCAACAGTGGGCCCAGTGCCGACCCCTGGGATAGGCTATGCTTCCAGCCGCATGGTGCTGCACAGTAACTTTACTTTACTGCTCATCTATCAGTGCAAGTCTATGGGTCAGGATTTCCTATAATTACGCTTTTTTTTTTATCAGTTATGAAAGTGGATTAATGCTTTGCTTATACAGAGCTCAGCAACTGGTTCAGTTTAATATCTGGCTTCCATTCACTTTCTTTTTACTCCCTTGACTGTCGAGCAACATGTGACACAAAACCCATTTTCCCATGTGAAAGTGCCGGGAGTCATAGTGGCCAATTGCCTCCTCGAGGGCAAAACAAACCTATTAGATCTGTGTAATGTCAAACCAAATTGACTTTCATTTTACACAGGGAAAAAGGTGTATATAATAAGTTAAGTAGGGGTGATGGACGATTCAATCAATCTGTTTCTCCCCTCTGCATGGGCATAGCACAGATTTTCTTGATTATCTTTAAGGGGGAAAAAATGGAAATAAAGAAAAAAGAATATAGCACATATAATTTCGACACTAATCATATTGTAATTGAATCTTATTAAAATTTTCTTTCATTTTCAATCTGCAGCCACTGTAATTTTCTGAGAATACATTGCAATATGGCTACCTGGAGTTGTTCTGTACACAGAGTGTGTACAGACCACTCCCCAGAATTTTAATTTCCTGCTTGTGTAATTGGCTCACCAATTTTCCCAGAAGTCTGCCTAAGATACAACTCATTTTTTAGGCATCCCCTACAACAAAATGTCATTTTTGGTGAGATACTTACAATAGGAGTACGTCTAAAGGGATGCAGGCCTAGCAGATTTCCTCATTAGTGCCCTGCAGCTGCACACCTGATAGTTAATTATTAAAGCACTGCCATTAGACCCACTCAGTACAGAGGCACAGACACATGGATTACTTCAGAATAACAAAAGGTAGAAATCTGCAACCAAGGTTGTTATAATCCTTGCAATGTACATAGATCACCCAGAGGGGAATGTTTTTTTTCTCAACAAAAGTGGAGTTATGCTTTAAGAACAGGTGCTAATCACACGCTTATTATACAGATGACCACAAGAGGGAGCTTTTACAAATCTATATGTGGATTGCAAAACATGCAACAACAAACTAGTAAAGATGCGTAATGCCGCGTACACACAATTTGATATTCCGACAACAAAACCGTTGATAATTTTTCCAATGGATGTTGGCTCAAACTTGTCTTGCATACACACGGTCACACAAATGTTGCTCAGAAATTCCGAGCGTCAAGAACGCGGGGACGTACAACACTACGACGAGCCGAGAAAAATGAAGCACAATGATTCCGAGAATGTGTCGAATTGATTCCGAGCATGCGTAGGATTTTTGTGCGTCAGAATTGGATACACACGATCGGAATTTCCGACCACAACTTTTGTTGTCGGAAAAATCGAAAACCAGCTCTCAATCATTTGTTGTCGGAAATTCCGACAGCAAATGTCCGATGGAGCCTACACACAGTCGGAATATCCGACCAAAAACTCACATCGAACATTTGTTGTCGGAAATTCTGATCGTGTGTACGCGGCATAAGTCATACAAAATACCTATAGAGTATTAATTACCTAAAAATGAAAATGTGCATTCATTAATAACACCATAGGTCATATATCCATCTGTTCACAGTTGGTACCGTGTTCATTGTCTAGCATCTTCTAGTAGAGACTAGGGATGAGCCGAACACCCCCCTGTTCGGTTTGCACCAGAACCTGCGAACAGACCTAAAGTTTGCTAATTATAAAGTCTAATATGCAAGTTATTGTCCTAAAAAGTGTTTGGGGACCCGGGTCCTGCCCCAGGGGACATGTATCAATGCAAAAAAAGTTTTAAAAAAGGCAGTTTTTTCGGGAGCAGTGATTTTAATAATGCTTAAAGTGAAACAATAAAAGTGAAATATTCCTTTAAATTTAATACCTGGGAGGGGTGTATAGTATGCCTGTAAAGCAGCGCTTGTTTCCCATGCTTAGAACTGCCCCTGCACAAAGTGTCATTTCTGAAGGAAAAAAGTCATTTAAAAGCACTCGCAGCAATAATGAATTGTCCGCTCCCGGCAATACAGAGAAAAGTCATTGATAAAAAAAAAAAATGCGTGGGGGTCCCCCCAAATTTAATTACCAGGCCCTTCAAGTCTGGTATGGATATTAAGGGGAACCCTGCGTCAAATAAAAAAAAATTACGTGGGGTTCCCCCCAAATATCCATACTAGACCCTTCAGGTCTGGTATGGATTTTAAGGGGAACTTCACCCCAAATTTTAAAAAAAATGGCGTGGAGTTCCCCCAAAAATCCATACCAGACCCTTTATCCGAGCACGCAACCTGGCAGGCTACAGGAAAAGAGGGAGGACGAGAGAGCGCCCCCCCCCCTCCTGAACCGTACCAGGCCACATGCCCTCAACATGGGGAGGATGTCCCCATGTTGATGGGGACAAGGGCCTCATCCCCACAACCCTTGCCCGGTGGTTGTGGGGGTCTGCGGGCGGGGGGCTTATCGGAATCTGGAAGACCCCTTTAACAAAGGGGACCCCCAGATCCCGCCCCCCCCCCCTATGTGAATTGGTAAGGGGTACATTGTACCTCTACCATTTCACAAAGAAAGTGTAAATAAAATGTAAAAAAAAAACACACAGACACCTTGGAAAAGTCCTTTAATAAAAATAAAATAAAAATAAACAAAAAAAAACATTCCAGCAATGTAATCCAGTGTTCCGCGGCGATCCGATGTCCAGAGCTGCAGTCTCTCTCCACTCCACACGAAACGTCATTGGCTGAGCGGACCTACACTGCGGAGGAAGTTCCCCATCAGGTCCGCTCAGCCAATGACATAGGCGGGGTCTGAGGTACGATGGGGCGGGGGCGCCCTCGTATCTTAGACCCCGCCTACGTCATTGGCGGAGCGGACCTGATGAGGAACTTTCCCAGCAGTGTAAAAAATTAATAGACCCGCCCCTTCTCACGTTCCCCATCAGGTCCGCTCAGCCAATGACGTAGGTGTAAGGCTGATCGAACATGATGGGAACCCCTTAATATCCATACCAGACCTGAAGGGCCTGGTAATTAAATTTGGGGGGACCCCCACGCATTTTTTTTTTTTTTTTATCAATGACTTTTCTCTGTATTGCCGGGAGCCGACAATTCATTATAGCCGCGAGTGCTTTTAAATGACTTTTTCCTTCAGAAATGACACTTTGTGCAGGGACAGTTCTAAGCAAGGGAAACAAGCACTGCTTTACAGTTATACTATACACCCCCCCCCCCCCCAGTACGATATTTAGAAATTAAAAGGAATATTTCACTTTTATTGTTTCACTTTAAGCATTATTAAAATCACTGCTCCCGAAAAAACGTTGCATTGATACATGTCCCCTGGGGCAGGACCCTGGTCCCCAAACACTATTTATGACAATAACTTGCATATAAGCCTTTAAAATTAGCACTTTAGATTTCTCCCATAGACTTTTACAGGGTGTTCTGCAGCTTTTTCGAATTTGCCACAAACACCCCAAATTGTTTGCTGTTCTGCGAACGTGCGAACAGGCAATGTTCGAGTCGAACATGAGTTAGACTCGAACTCGAAGCTCATCCCTAGTGGAGACCATATAGGAATTTGCTTCAGTATGCAATGCTGGAAACTTGACTGAAAAATGTCTACATATTACAAGTGGAAAGTGACTTCCCATTAGGGTTTCAGATCATTGTAAAACATAGTAGGGCATATCACCTCTCCTTGCTGCTCCCAAGATTTTAAAATTCATATAAGATCTGCTTTAAGATATACCTTAATCTCAAGACATGGCATATTGTCTTTTATCATATTGGCCATATAAATATAGCTATAGAAATATTGTGAGCTTTTCACATTACAGCCATTTGGTGTCCAGAGAAAAGAGCCTGATTAGCAATATTAAATGTGAAAAACTTTCAGCGCTATCCCTGTGTATAAACCACCTGTTACTCAACTCTATATACTATAGAAAGCAGCTAGCACCACTTTGCATCCAACCACCTGTACAAAATGCAATATATTGATAATAGTCACAAAAAGTGCAGCGCTCTCCTTCAATAAAGTGCATTCAAATTACTGTATAGAATAAATATCTGAAAACAGTGGAAAAAATCATCTATATATATAATAAATTTACGTAAATTTATATTTTCTTTTAAAGCGGAGTTCCACCCCAAAAATGAACTTTTTATTAACAGCTTGCCTTTAATGTAAAGAATTTTTTTTTTATTTTTTACTCACTTGTATATGGCTGTTACTTGGCAGATTTCGAAATCTGCCTAGTTCCTAGACCGCGGTGGTTCATCTTCCTGTCCTAAGACCCCATTGCCTCCTGGAAAATGATGACACTCATTTCCCAGGAGTCTCTGGGCATTACTGTGCCTAAAAATCACGTCATTTCCATACAGGAAATGACGCGATTAAGGCGGATCACAGCGCCATTTTTAAAAAGGGAAGAACGCCCTGAGAGGACATGAGCAGAAAGGAGGTGTTTTTCGCGGTTTTCAGGCAGCTGTTTCACCCAGAAGACTTTCACAGAACAGGTAAGTGTTTTTGTTATCTTTGTTGTCTTAACAACGGGGCAGGATGTTCCTCCGTCGCCGCCCGTTGTCATGACAACAAAACAAACTAACTGCGCTACGAGCGCCGTTCTACTGCGCATGCACGAGATCGAGAGGTGCATGCTGGTTACCCAGCATGCACCTCTCCCCTGAAAACCAGGAAGAAACAGGAACTGTGCTTCCCATGCCCACACATATGATGGAAACGGCCACAAGATGAGATAGAGGATATAAGGCAAGTGTTTGCAATGATTTCTGGAACGATTAGGGAGTTATTAATATGTTTTAGTGAATATTCACTGTAATTAATTTTAGCTTGCAAAAAATAAATAAAAATTTATGCCCGGAACCCTGCTTTAAATATATAAACAGTCCATAAATAAATGATTCAATGACCGTGAAAAAAAAAGTGCAGCCCCATACACCAAAAGCTCCTCTGTAATTGCCTCTGATTACCACAGTGCCCTTCACCACACCTATGGGGGTCTTCTCACCTGCTTGAATGGACCTCACTAATAACCAATTCAGCCCCGTAAGGATTTACTCCCTTAATGCCCAGGCCATTTTTTGCGATATGGCACTGCGTCGCTTTAACTGACAATTGCGCGGGGGGCGTACGACATTTACCCAAACAAAAATTGACGTCCTATTTTTCCCCAGAAATAGAGCTTTCTTTTGGTGGTATTTGATCACCTCTGCGGTTTTTATTTTTTGCCCCAAAAAAAAAAAAAATGCAGCAATTTTGAAAAAAAAAAATGTTTTTACTTTCTGCTATAATACATAGCCATAAAAAATAT
This sequence comes from Rana muscosa, assembly GCA_029206835.1. Classification (NCBI taxonomy): domain Eukaryota; kingdom Metazoa; phylum Chordata; class Amphibia; order Anura; family Ranidae; genus Rana; species Rana muscosa. The sequence goes on from CM055118.1 coordinate 290,666,910, forward strand.
ATAAAAAAACTAATTTATTCATCAGCTGAGGCCAATATATATTCTGCTACATATTTTTGGTAAAAAAAATCGCAATAAGTGTATATTGATTGGTTAGCGCAAAAGTTATAGTGTTTACAAATAGGGGAAAGATTTAGGGGCTTTTGATTTTTTTATTGTTTTTACTAGTAATGGCGGCGATCTGCGATTTTTAGCGGGACTGCGACATTGTGACGGACAAATCTTACCCTAAGTGACACCAATACAGTGATCAGTGCTATAAAAATGCACTGATCACTTTATAAACGGAACTGGCAGGAAGGGGTTAACACTAGGCGGCGATAAAGGGGTTAAGTGTTCCCTGGGAGGTGTTTCTAACTGTATGGGGGATGGACTGACTGGGAGAAGAGAGCGATCGCTGTTCCAGATCACTAGGCACAGCTGATCTCTCTCTCCTCCCCTCTCTCTCCCCTCTGTGGCTGTACACTCCAAATCCATGGCTCTCAGCAGCTTTCAGTGTGGTGTCAATCATATAGGAGTTAAAGTGGTTGTAAACCCACTTTTTCAACTTGCACCTACAGGTAAGCCTAGATTAAGGCTTACCTGTAGGTGCAAGAAATATCTCCTAAACCTACACGGTTTAGGAGATATTTACTAAAATGACAAGCAATCGCTGGGCGTAGCCGAATGGGACGCCTCCCGCGCGCATGCGCAGAGTGACGTCTCCGCCGCTCCGGCCAATCACAGCGCCGGAGCGGCGCTGTGATTGGCTGGTGCGGCGATACCCGGAAGTAACATTCCGGCTATCGCCGCAGTGATGTCTGCGGCTGAACAGAGGGACGAGGACGGCTTCGGGGGCCCCGATCTAAGGTAAGTGGAACATAATGAGCTATTATGCTAGTTATAATAGCTCATTATGCCTTTCTTTTACAGGTTGTAAAAAAAAAAAAAAAAAAAGTGCGTTTACAACCACTTTAAGAAGAAAGAACCATAGTGCAAATCACTAATAAAAATTTTTTATTTCCATATAAAAATCGACTCACATTTCAGAAGTAAAAAAACGTGAATTTCACAATACAATCCTCAGCATTTACAGCTCCACCTAGTCCGGTGTGATTACATCACCGCCCACCTCACGCGAGGGTCATTCGTTATGATCGCAATTCGTAAATCCGTAAATTAGAAATTTTGAAAATTTGTAAACTCGTAAAATAGAAAATTCGAAAATCCGAAAATAAGAAAGAAATCCGACAATTCTAAAGAATAACTAACTATAACTAACAATAAATAACTATTACATTATAGGTTATGGAATTTCCTTTCAAATTTGGCTGACTAACATGAATTCATCCAAAGTTTCGAAAATATTGAATGCCGCATCTAAACAAATGGAACAGAATGAATTAATAATAAATAATAATAATAATGATAATTAAAAGTTTTTATTATTATTATTATTATTTATCATTATTAATTAGTTATATTCTATTCGTTTAGATATGGCATTCGTTATTTTTGGATAATTCGTAACTTCGGATAAATTCGCATTCGTTACGTTCACTAACAGCCAAATTTGAAAGGAAATTCCAATACCTATAATTTAATAGTTAGTAATAGTTAGGTTATTATTAGTTAGTTATAATTTACGATTTTTAGATTTTCGAATTTTCGGATTTTCGAATTTCAGAATTTCAGAATTTTTAATGTTCGAATTTACGAATTTTCGAATCTTCCAATATTCGAATTTACAAATATTTTGAAAAATTTGTTAAACAGGTTTTCGTTAATTCGGATATTTCTGAATTAACACATTTTTAAAATTTGTTAAACTAATTCGGAACAAAACGCATTGCACGTGTCTACATTCCACATTAATAATAATGCTACCATAATTAGTGTGTGCTGTAAATTGCCTCCAGCATTGCTCCTGTTTCTTCTTGCTGGGGTCTGCCATTTTGCTGAAGCCCAGAGCCCCTGAGCAGCAGTAAATATAAAAGTGGGACTAAACTCATCGATTTAACGGTTTAAATAACCAGTTACATTATTGGAATGCCAGGATTTCCAACTGTCACATTTGCTTGTGTCCTCAACCAAACTGTCAGACCATCAAATGGCTGGTGTCATAACTGATCACGTGTGCAGCACCATGGCAATTGCAGATCAAACAGAAGCAGCTTCCTTAGCATTCCGCTTTAAGGCTGCCAGCAGTGCCTAAAAATGCCTGACAATAGAGAGCAACTGAGCATGTGCAGAGCAGGGTGAGACAGTGTATTACTGGAATTTAAACGTTATAGGCACTTATTTTTAATGTTTTATATAGCTATACCTGCAAAAGGGGCCAGCCTGAAGTGATCTAGCAGGACTTAAGCAGGCCATACATGGGTCGAATTTCGAATTAATTTTCTTTTTAAAATCAGAAAGTTCGTTTTTTTTGTGATCCGATGATGCCACCATTGATTTTCGAAATTCGGCCGACCAAACCTTCATGTTGCCGGGAATATTCGTTTCTCTCCGGGAATATTCTTTTCTCTCCGGGAATATTCGTTTCTCTCCGGGAATATTCTTTTCTCTCCGGGAATATTCGTTTCTCTCCGGGAATATTCTTTTCTTGCACATGCGCATTTTCTTTTCTATTACATTTCTCGCACGATTCTCCCATCATTGATCAGAAAATCGTTCGTTTTTCAAAAAATTTACAACATGTCGGATTTCTCAAATTTGATTGCCGCACGAAAATCGGCTGTTGCTGCAGCCCACTAACGGTGCGAAATTCGTACGAAAATTCTTTGATACGATTTTCGAAAGAAAATTCTTTCGAAATTCGGACCGTGTATGGCCGCCCTTAATTTTCTGACTAACGTTCCACTTTAAACATACTTTCCGTTAGTCATCTCGGCCATGACATTTGGTAATACTATCATCCCATTGGTGGATCCAATAAGAACATTATTGCCACGAGACAATGAACTGCGTTCTGTCATCAGGGCTGCATGGCTGCAGGCGGTAACTGAAAACAGGAACAATACATTCAGTGTGCTGTCTTTTAGAAAATCCCATCCTTATAAAGTTATTTCTTCATTTCTCTAAAGATACAAAAGCACGTTGTTGTAGGTCAGAGTTCAGAGGAGTCACAACATGTTCTGTGCTGGAAACACAAAAAAAAGAACCGCAGTGACAGTGGGGATGAGCTTTCCCGACATAGTTAACCCTTTCCCGCATAGCTCATGACTCCTATTATCTACAGAATCTGGGGATCTGATATCATAGGGGAGGGCGAGGTACAGTACTTAGCGGACGGAAATCAGGATTACTATGTGTTGTGACATTATGGGAACCACCCTTGCCAAAATAAAGGCGAAATCTCACTTTCATGGAGCCTTACCTTGTAAAGAACTTTAGTCTAATGGTAGAGCTAAACCTTTGAAAGCAATATTAAACCCAAAAGCAAACATTTATTATACTTAGGGTTGCCACCTTTTCTTCAAGTCAAACCCGAACACTTTAGCGGTGCACAGCAATTTTTATTTTTTTATATAATATAAACTATACATATATTATGCAATTAAATAACATTTCTAAATAAATTTCTAAATAAATTTAATTTCTTTAAATTTAAATTACCGTATATACTCGAGTATAAGCCAAGGTTTTCAGCCCTTTTTTTAGGGCTGAAAATAGCCCCCTCGGCTTATACTCAAGTCAGTGTACCTGAAGGACTCCGGGTGTCCATTTTTCAAAAGTCTCGGCTTTCTCCTGGTCCCGTTCCGTTCCATGATAGGCGTTTGACACTGTGTTCCGCTACCGCCTATCACAGAGGTCCTCTCAGCCTCGGACTTTCCCAGCAGACACTGTGTTCAATGTTCCGCCTATCACGGACGTCCTCTTGTCCGAGGATGATAGAAGGTCCGTGATAGGCGAAACACTGAACACAGTATCTGCTGGGAAACGGAGTCTGAGGATGAGAGGACCTCCGTGATAGGCGGTAGCGGAACACAGTGTCAAATGCCTATCATGGAACGGAACGGGACCAAGAGGAAGCCGTGACTTTTGAAAAATGGACACCCGCAAGAATACTGGTACACTGACTCGGGCACAGTGAGGCTGCAATGGGCACAGTGAGGTTGGGCACAGCGAGGTTGCAAATGGGCACAGTGAGGTTGCAATGTGCACAGTGTGGTTGCAATGGGCACAGTGAGGATGGGCACAGTGAGGTTGCAATGGGCACAGTGAGGTTACAATGGGCACAGAGAGGTTGCAAATGGGCATAGTGAGGTTGCAATGGGCACAGTGAGGCGTGCAAATGGGCATTGTTTACCCTCTTTTCCGCTTACAGTAGCTGCTGCATTCTCACCTTAGGCTTATACTCGAGTCAATAAGTTTTCCCATTTTTTTGTGGTAAAATTAGGGCCTTGGCTTATATTCGTGTCGGCTTATACTCGAGGATATACAGTAAATGAGTTTCTAAATTAATCACAAGAGTCCCCTTTACATCAGAATCCACAGAGTTCCCCTTTTACATCTGAACTCGCAGAGTTCCCTTTCACTGTAAGGGGGGACTCTGCAGACTCTGATGTAAGGGAGAACTCTGGGGCCTCTAACATAAGGGATCAGGGCCGCTGTTAGAAATCATGGGGCCCCGTACAGCCTACCTGATGGGGCCCCCCAACCCCGCCCTTGATGCCGCCTCAAAAAAGTCATATTTATCTCTGTCCAGGCTAATCCCATGCCTGCTAATGAATGAGAGAGTGCTGCAGCTGACTTTAAGGATTCAAATTTCCTTAAGCCAGCACATCTATTATGCCTTTAAATCAGCTGGAGGCATGCACTCCATAATTATTTAAAATCTGTATGAGCCAATTCACACTAGCATTGCTCTCTGAAGAGTGATCTGCATGCGGATTGCTCTTCTGACAGAATTTGGCTGGTGGTGAACAGGCATTGTATGACCTCCTCGCCACCTGTTTTAACCACTTAAAAGGGGAGTTCCAGACTTTTTTATGTTTATTAAAAGTCAGGAGCTACAAAAAGTGTAGCTGCTGGCTTTTAATAAACAGACACTTACCTGTTCCACTGTCCAGCGACGCAGCCGAATGGAGTTTCACTCCTCTCCCCCTCCTCTCCGCTGGCGCCTGCATTCCAACTGTGGGCACCCGGCCGTGACAGCTTTCGGCTTCACGACTGGGCACTCACTGCACATGCGCAAATGGCGCTGCGTCTCCTGAGTGGACAGGCGATCGCCTGGGATCTGTCACGTGTCCCAGGTGATCGCCTACAGGGAGGGGCCGCATTAGGCGATATGGCGAGTCACCTAAGCAGTCCCTGGGCGGAAGGAGGAAGTGGGACAGGAAGTCCCACTCCTAACGAAGCCCCCCCCCCCTCCAAAAAAAATGACATTCCAAATGTGGCATGTAAGGGGGTGAGGAGTGGTTTAAGAGGAAGTTCCACTTTTGGGAGGAACTCCGCTTTAAAAACCCCAACAGTAGTTTAACCACTTCAATACCATGCACTTATACAGCTTCCTGCCCAAGCCAATTTTGAGCTTTCAGCGCTGTCACAATTTGAATGACAATTGCGCGGTCATGCTACACTGTACCCAAACAATTTTTTTATCAATTTGTTCACACAAATAGAGCTTTCTTTCGGTGGTATTTGATCGCCTCTGCGATTTTTATTTTTTGCACAACAAATAAAAAAAGAGCGAAAATTTAAAAAAAAAACGAAGTTTTTCTTTGTTTCTGTAAATTTTTTTTGTAAATGGGCACTGATATGTGGCACTGGTATGCGGCACTGATGGGCACTCATAGGTGGCACTCATTGGCACTCATAGGCGGCACTGATTGGCACTCATAGGCGGCACTGATTGGCACTCATGGGCGGCACTGATTGGCACTCATGGGCGGCACTGATGGGCACTTATGGGTGGCACTGATAGGTGACATGGACGGGCACTGATAGGTGGGCACAGATTGGCACGGATGGGCACGGATGGGCACTGATAGGTGGCACTGATGGACACTAGTAGGTGGTATTGGTGGCACTGGTGCCCAGCAATGCCAGCCACCACACATTGTGAAAGTGCCAGTCAGTGCCCATTTGTGGGCACTGATTGGCATATTTTTTTAATGTTTTTATTTTATTTATTTATTTTTACTACATGTGGATGGCCATGGGGGCCATCCACATGATTGGGGCTTCCCTGGTGGTCCTGGGGGGCTTCCCTGGTGGTCTAGTGTGGGTATCCGAGGGGGGCTGCGCTGACAAACAATCAGCGCGAACCCCCCCCCTGTCAGGAGAGCCGCCGATCGGCTCTCCTCTACTCGCGTCTGTCAGACGCGAGTGAGGAAGAGCCGATCAATGGCTCTTCCTGTTTACTTCCTGATCAGCCGTGATTCGACACGGCTGATCACATGGTAAAAAGCCTCCGACGGAGGCTTTTTACCGAGATCAGTGTAGCGGTGGGTCAGTGCTCCACCGATCGCCGCGATGCGCGCCCCCCCGGGCGCGCGGCGGCTGTTATCCCGCAGGACGTCATATGACGTCCAGTGTGGATAATAGAACCACTTCCCGGACGTCAATCTGCTATTGACGGGGCGGGAAGTGGTTAAAAAGTATAATGTTCAGCAGGAAACATGGTGGGTGGTCTCAGCATATGTACAGTGGATTCTCTGCAGAATTGGAGCTAAATGGGACAGACGTCAGTGTTCTGATTTCCAGGTCTGTTTAGTTTGCATCTGCAACACACAGCAGACAGAAGAGGACTTGTGATGTCTCTATAGGTGGCCACATGGAAATTTGGACTTGTGTCCACTCACAATAGGCAATGTGGAAAGAAGGTTGACTGCACTCCCAGCATCAGAAAAAAAATGAGCTTTAAATGTATAAAATCCACAAAGAAAAGCATCACAAACCCACAACACAGAGAGATAGCAGCATTTATTTTTTTGACCTGAATGGACCCAGAGATAGGCAGGTGTAAACAGATTCACATCTATGTACATCTGGATTCCATTCTACATAGAGCTTTCATACAGATCAACATAAAAAAAAAACAGGCAGACCTAATTGTAACGTTTGGTGAAAGCTTCTTTAAGGAGGAGTGGTTGGTGGGTGGTTAAAAAATGCAGCTCAGCTGCATCTTTTTACTGCCCCCATTCCACCCAAACAAGTAGCAAGTGTAAAGTAGCATCTCATGCTTATGATTATCGTCATTATGATGATCACAGCACTTTAGATCCTCTATTGCTCTTCCAGTGTCACATGGCTATTGGGTGCTGACTTTGTTATGGCTGCACTGTGTGACAGTCTGTACACACTCAGACCCAATAGCCATGTGACACTGTGGAAGAGCAATAGAGGATCTAAAGTGCTGTGATCATCATAATGACAATAATCACAAACACAGTGGGGAGTCAGGGGGCTGTACCTTCTTTTCATGGTAGTTGATGTTACTGTGTGCCGTCCCTTGCCTGTAGCTGTGCACTGCTGCTGGATTCGGTTTCCTGTATCCTCTCAGCCACATGCCTCTCTCACTCCCACAGACAGACAGACAGCAATTACTGAGGGAGTGTTGTACACATGAATCACTCCGCCAGAGATGGTACAAGCAGAGAGCAGCCACAGCCGGAACTAGAACATGTGCAGCGCATTATGCGGCCAGGCTTAATCTACCTGCGCCCCCCGAAAATGGAAATAAAGTCCCTTCAGTGATTTCACTTCCTGGGCCCCTCTGTTGCCCTAATGGGGTACAGGAATATGTAAGTACACCCTGAAAAGCAAATAGGAGCAGGGGTGGTTTAGAAAAACATTTTATTTATTCTGTCAGAAATTAACTTTATAGCTTCCCGGGCCCCCTTGCTGAGCTGATGCGGCCGGGCCCCGTACAACAGGGCTGGTTGTACTGCCCTATCAGCGGTCCTGTAAGGGATGCTCTGGGAACCCTGATTTCAGGGGGAACACTGAGTACTCTGATGTAAGTAGAGGACTCTGATGTAAGTAGAGGACTCTGATGTAAGGAGGAACACTGTGGCCTCTGGTGTAAAGGGGAACTTTGATGTAAGGTGTGCTCTGTGAACCCTGATTTACCTTAGTGTACTCACTCAAAGACAGGAGAGAGAAGGGGGAGGGGGAGACTTCAGTCACAGACAGGGATGGATGGTGAGCTCACTCACCCCTTGGCAGTCAGCACCTCTCATCCAGATGTATCTGAGGCTACTGGACTTCAAATTTCCCACCCCCCACTTTCCTTTTCTGAGCCACAGCGCCAGGGATTGGAGTGTGGGCAGACACAGAGGGGTAGGGGTATGTGGAAGAGGTGCAGATCAAGCCCTCTCTTCTCTCCCATCTGTTTGTTTGTGTGGGGGGGGGAGGGGGGATTGTTAGTTCTGGCTCTGGGCAGTGTGAAAGAAAGTATAACACACACTCTCGGCTTACACAACTACAGCCAGCAACCCTGCTGGGAAGCCGTAGTCCGGTCTGAATAATGTGTCCGGGTTTCAGGCGGTCTGATTCCAAACCCAAACTGTCCTGGTGAATCCCGGACAGGTGGCAACCCTAATTATACTGCAGCTTACCAATTCTAAAGGCCCATACACACGATCGGCGTTTCCGACAACAACGGTCCGTCGGACGTGTTTTATCGGACAATCCAACTGTCTGTATGCTCCATCGTACAATTGTCGAAATTTTCACGGACAAATGTTTGCTGTGCATGCTCTCAAACTTTCCGACAACAAAATTCCGATCGTGTGTACACAAGTCCATTGGACTAAAATCCAAAGTACAAACACGCATGCTCAGAACCAATGCTAAACATCAGACAACAATAGCAGAAGTTGCCCAAAGGGTGGCGGTAAAGAGCTGAAAAACCACGTGGTTTGGTGTATGTTGGCTGAAAATGTTCTGCCGTGTGTATGCAGAACAAGTTCACGGCCAACGCCCTTCAGATCAAAATCCACAGAAAAGTCAGATGGAAGTTTGATCGTGTGTAGCTGCTTTTAGCTGTGATAGCTGCATTAATTTTTAGGCTTCCTTTCTTTTATTTTTACCTGGTGATCCAGCCATAAAGCCTGTCGTTTTTTACAGAACAAGCTGTTCTACAGATGTAGCAGTTAGAGGATTGAGGCAAACCATTTACCACTGACAGGGGTGCTTGCAATGGTCAGGTATTCTCTATTTACGGAAAACCTTTATCCAAGAAGGAAAAAACTGTTTGCTGCAACTGCTTAAAAAGTGTTAGCTGGAGTTTAAGGCTTTTACTAGACATGTGCGGTTCGTTTCATTCTGAATAAATATTCGGACAGATTTTTTATCATTCAGAGATTCGGATATATCCAAATAACCAAATTACAATATAAAGGAAGTTTGCCGAAATCAGTAAATTCCGAATACGAATTCCGAACACCAATCCCGAATACGAATTGAACGAAACAACCGAATCTAACCAAACTAAATAACTAGATTAACGAATCTAAACCAAGCTAAACAAAACAATTTTTTTTCGTCATGCACAGGTCTAGCTTTTACTTGTTAATTTGTCTAAATCTGCTAGTACATCTAACACCTCCTACACCCAGACTGACAAAACTGCTGTCCATGTTTCCCCATCATCCATAGTGTAGGCACCTTAAGATAGAACGTATGTTACTGGCTAGACCACCAGGAAAACAGAAGGAAAAAAGGCCTAAAAAAGAAAATGAATGCAGCCACCACATCTAATGGTGACTACTGTACATGGTAGGCCTGGAGAAGGGTGTATTTTTTGTTGCATTACAATTTCATACCTCTAAACTTTGAACTTTAAGAAAGAGGCACACCGTGATGTGGAGAAGATATGTGGCATAATCTAGGCATGGCTACATTGTACTGAATATTGGGGATGGTCGAAAGGTGTGGGGTCAAAAAAAAGCTGAGCCTACCTATAGTACACATCGTACACAGTCCTTGGACTCACAAAATACCCCTAAACTACTGTGCTATGAGCGAGAGTCCCACAGACTCACATTTATGGATCAATAAAAAATATGGGGAGCTAACAGCCTAACTTAAAGTGGAGTTCCACCCAAAAATGGAACTTCCGCTTTTCGGAACCCTCCCCGCCTCTGGTGTCACATTTGGCACCTTTCATGGGGTGATGGGGGTGCAGATACCTGTATTATACAGGTATTTGCTCCCACTTCCAGGCAGTGACTCCCGTGGGAGTCACGCCACTTCCCGTCACCCCCCCCCCCCGCGCGCTGTGTTCTGGGAAACACACGGCTCCCAGAACAGAGCGGGGACCAGTAGGTTAGCGCAGCGGGGCTCGCGCATGCGCCGTAGGGAACCGGGCAGTGAAGCCGCAACGCTTCACTTCCCGATTCCCTCACCGAGGATGGCGGCGGGGGTAGCCGAGAGACGAGCGATTGCTCGCCTTTGGCTGCCGACGTCGCTGGACTCCAGGACAGGTAAGTGTCCATTTTTTAAAAATCAGCAGCTGCAGTATTTGTAGCTGCTGACTTTAAAAAAAAAAAACATTTCGGTGGACCTCCGTTTTAAAGAGCATATCTAAACCCTAAAAAGAAAAATGCAGCTTACCAAGCCTTATGTGTGATGAATGCATTCATTTTAAATGTTTAGCTTTTTATTCTTTTATTTTCGTCTGCTGATCTGGCCAGTAACTCAGTTCCTGTCTTAGGATGGGTGGATACATTCACTTCTACACTGTATCTTTGGAGGAGAAGTGTAGCCACCCTTTGGCAGCAGTATTGCCATCCTGTAGATAATGGACTTGCCCATAGACGATCGGAATTTGCTATCGGTTTTTGATCCATCGGAAAAATGTAAAACATGTTCTATTTTTTAAAACCGATGGAAAAAAGACCGATGGGTCCCATACACGATCGGTTTGTCCGATGAAAAAAGTCCATCGGACTGTTTTCATCGGTAAAACTGATCGTGTGTAAAGGGCTTAACAGTTTCTTTTGCTGGACAGCTTAGTCTGTTAATGGAAGTTAAAAAACAACAGATTTAATGGCTGGATTAACAGATAATAAAACTACGTTACAGAGAGGACTCCGAAAAACAAAGACAGCTGCGTTAATGCTAGTGACAGACTGCATCATATATGTATTTTTTATTTTTTTTGCCCATAGTTGCACTTTAATTTAGAAAAAAAAAAAAAGCAAAATGTACAGCATCGAGCAACTGAGAAAATAAACACTTGGGACTACGTAACATGCAACATAGCATATGAAGTTCACTGGGTGTAGCAGTCTACAGAGTACATTGCTGGCCCATTACATTGCTGGTCAGTCAGAAAAAAAAATGCCCCATCATTAGGGGGTCAAAGAAAAAAAGTATAGTCTCCTTTTTCAGTAAAGAGAAAAATAGTATGGCATCAGTGGTCTCTGTGAGATAAAAAAAATGCCAGAGAAAAGATGCCCATTGTCGGTGATCAGTGCAAGGGGTAGGGAAATGTCCTGGGGTCAGTGATCAGTGGGTGGAAAAATGTCCTTGCCTTACTGGTTGGTGAAAAAAGGCCTGGGGTCAGTGGTCAGTGGCAGGAGAAAATGCCCAGCATTAGCAGTCATTTGAAAGAAAAATCCCCAGCATTGGTAGTCAGTGGAAGCAAAACAGAGTGAATGTCCATGGGTTGAAAAATTCTGTAATGTCAGTGATCATCAGGAGGAAGTAAGACCTGATGTCAGCAGTCAACAGAAGTCAGTGGGGCAAAGAAGAAATAAAAATCATTGGTGTCAGTCAGGGTCAACAAAAAAAATAAAAAAACGCAAACATGCTCACACTTCCGGTCCGGGATCCCGCTAGAGGCCCGGCCAATGGAGGCGCGCATGCTACTAGCAACGGTGTCTTTTGAAGAACCGGAAGTGCGGGCTGAAACGCAGGATACACCCGCACTTCCGGTTTAAGGGTCAGAGTGCATCCCTATGGACGCCATGTGGATGCCAGCGCAACACATTGGCGATTAACGGGGCACTAAGTATGCCAGGCCCCCAATAATGTGGTAAGTGTGCTGCCTAGCCTTGATGTTACTGGGTCTTCCCCCCCCCCTGACTTTCTCGTATGTAGTCCCGCCCACCATTTGGCTTTGTATGAGTGAGCCTCCGTTGCTCACTATGTGGCATAAGGATGATGGTGTCCATTTGTACCAATATGATTGCTGCTGTCATTACTAATATCATCATCATTATTTCTATTATTTTCATCATTGGTACTGTTTACTAATTAATTAATTATGATGTCCAGTAATCCTGTTTCGCCACTATCGGTCCACCCCTATGGGTTAGATGTTGGAGACACACCCCTGGGGGTTGTCCCAGAAGGAGAGAGGGGTGGGGCCTCTGTGGGTGGTCACATGGAATTGGAGCCTCCTTGGTGCACATGTGTGTGCGTGTATATATATATACATGTATGTGGGGATGTATACAGGAATTAGATATTACGGACCGTCTAGGCTCTGAGGAAAGGGGTGCACCCCGGAAACGCGTCAGCCATCCAGCTAATTTGGGGTACCGTCCGACCCTCTGGTCATCCTATCCTGGTTGCAGTCACTACGGGACTAAGTTTGATTGTCAGAAAAGCCTATATGAAAGCTCATTTTGTGAGTAGGACCATTGTTGTTTTTATACATTTTAATAAAGTTTTTTATCTGGTAATGCACTAGGTCCGTGCACCCTCCTTTCTTTTTCTTTTCTGTCAGTCAGGGAAACATAGTTGTGAGGGTGGGAAACAATGAAATCAGTGGGGGTGGAAGGAAACATTGTCATCAGTGAAGATGGGTATACATACTGGCGTCAGCAGAGGTAGAGGAACATTCATATTAGTGGGAGGTTGACGGGAATCAATGGTGTCAGTGTGGGAGGGGTAGGAACATTGGCTTCAGTGGAGGTGGAGTGCATATTTGCATCAATGGAGGTGGGAGTACACATTGTTGTCATTGGTCATGGGGGGGGGGGGGGTATGTATTGATGTCAGAATGACTGGGGGTACACATTGCTGTAACTGTATAAAAAATGGGGTTTGGCTTCAATTTGTATGTATCTAAATTTGCTAGTATATACCCCAGAGGGAGAAAGCCTAGAAAAAAAGAAAACAAATGCAGCCACCACCTCTAAGGATTGGTAAACTGCAAAATAATACATTTTTGGATTTGGATTTAGAACTGCTTTAAGGAATAACCTCTCTGGTGTGTTGCCCCTCTTTCAGTATCCTATCAGCAGACTGTGGTTGTGTTTTTAATCAAGTTTGATACTGCAAAGGAAGTTAAGCAGCTGGTTGTGTTGTGTAGCACGGACATCACAAGACTGACTGAACAGAATTGTCTTTGACAGGTGAAACACCTTTAATATTTTGCTTCATCAGTGTATATAGTTAGAGAATTAGAGAGAAGTTGAAGCTGTAAATGTATTGACAGCAGGTGTTTTGTACCTACGCCTTGTAGATAGGAAATACCTAAGGTCATCTCTGATGTAAATAACCGTTACCGCTACTGTCAAAAGAACCCAGAGACACCATATGCCAGCCTTTCTCAACCTTTTTATCAAAAGTATCCCTTGAAATAACTATCAGTTTTCAAGGAATTCCTGCTAATAAATTGTTTTCAGTAATAGTAAAAAGATTGTGAAGGACTTATTAACCTCCCTGGCGGTATGATTCTGTCTGATTTTAGGTGCTGAAAGCGGTACAATTATTTTGCATGGAAATTTGGTGTTTTATATTGTAGGCCTGCAATTCTTAGGAATAACTCACTTAAATCTGTCCAAACCAGAGTCTAGTAGACATCCCGGATATGATCAAGTTTGAAACACAAAATCATAAATTATAATATAATAAATAACTATAAATAATTATAACAAATAATCTTCCCCTGAGCCAGACTCGGGAATACCGCCAGGGAGGTTAATAATAATTATGATAGCCACAAAAGAAATGCAGAAATTTTATTTTAGTGTTCCCTCACATTGGTGGCCAGTGAAGATGTGTCCCCTTATATTGGTGATCAGTGAAGTGCACCCTTTCATTAGTGGTCTGTGGAAAAGGGACTCATTATATTGGTGGTCATTGGGAGAAGGGATCCTTTACACTGGTGGAAAGGGTTCTACTAGATAAAAAAGATTGCTGAAATCATTGGTTACTGAGAGGAAGAAATTGTTTATTGCTCAAGGAACCCCTATCAACGTCTAGCAGAAGCCTTGGGTTCCATAGAACACTGGTTGAGAATGGCTGCCATAAGCAGTCTCATTTCCTGATTTATTTCTAACTGGTCCATATCTGAGATGGGGCAATTTTGACTTCTAATCCTTTACTATTCACTTTTTCTTTAGCCTGCTTTTAATGAAAACTGAAAAAAATTGAAAATATTATGAAAGAAATCCAAGCGGTATAAATGTAAAGCTTTTAATCCCAGTAATAGGTGTAAATCTCCAATCATTAATCCTCTCAGAGTACTAAATCTACTATACCCTTTACAAACTCCCAGAAAAAAAACAGTCGTCAGCTTGCAAAAAGACGAAATACTTATAAACGTCATGCTTGCTATTGTAGTGCTATCCCCGAAGAAGCCGCTTGGTAGTTTGGGTTCTCTGTTTCTTGCCTCGACTCTATGAACAACCTCTGCCCCTCTGACACACCAGGTTAAGTAGTTAGCAGCTGGCATACTGCTGAGAGCATGAAGATACATAATCAACACACAATTATAATTCAGTATTTGGAAATAAACATCAGTCTGGTTAGGTGTAAAGAATTGCGAATTAAAGTAGTTGGCAATATGTACATATAGGGACTGGTAGAATGTAAGTCTAACACTCTTCTCCAGACAGAAAAAGTTACCACGTAGTAGAAGTTTAAAGTAATGATCTAAACAGTTATATCGATGTATACCAGGTGAACTGCAAATCAGCATTAAACAATGGCACAAACCACATCAACCGTAAAGGTAAACAGTATTGTTATAACTTTCCGGCCACCAGTATACTATACTGCTAGAGTTCACTCTAGGGATGACTACACTAAAACTAAGGGCTACTGCAGCGGTGTCCTCATGCTATAGGCTGTGAATGGAGTCCATGTAGAGCAGTTTATATAAAGAGACAGTTCTATGCCCTGGATCTTCAGCCGACTAACATTGGGGCCAAGTCTTTCTGGTGGTGCACATGAATACAGTCCCAGTGGAGTGCATTTAAAAGGCTGCTAGTCAAGTGTCAGATGCTCAGTTTTTGATAGCAGCAAAGCAGGTTATAGCCAACACAACAATACAGTAATGAATGTCACCCTCTTGATTGGCCGGGTGCGATTCTGGTCCTTATCCCTTCTGACTACGGCTCTCGAATGCCTGTGCAGCAATGATTCAGTCCTCAGCTTCTGAGCTTCTGTATCCACTTTCCCTCTCTCTCCCCTGTTGCATAAGGCCTCAATCTCCTCTCAGGCTGCTGGGTGGGCACTCACCCAGACAGGAAAATATGCTCACTTCAGTTCCCTCATGACAGCCCTTAGCCTCTGTCTCCTCCCTTATCACTGTCTCTTTCACCTGGGAGTTGTAATCCATTGGTCTATAGAAGTCCCCCAGTCTCCTGAATTCAACTCCCAGATTCCAATGCAGCCAGCATAGAATCTATTGGGTGCTTTTGGTTTGCCTGCTCCCCTTGCTGGTGGGAGGCAGGCAGTGTGCTTAAATCCAGCAAGTCAGTTTAGTTATAGTTCTCAGTACAGCTACAGTGTCATGACTTGCTCCCTAAAGCCAAGTACATGGAGAGGTATTAAGTACGCCTTATATTTTAAATCTATGAGGGAATGTGTTTTGCTTCAGGACTTCGCACAAAGAGAATTTTTTGGTAACCCAAGAGAATTTGCATTTTTGTCATGATAATAACTCACTGTTAGTCCTTCCAGGTGGAACATACCTTCACAACTGTGAGGACCAGTGAATAAGAGGACATAACACAAGATCAAAATTTCATTGTGTGTGCTTTTTCATAGTGTCTTTACTTAGTTAAACGTAGAGCCTTGATGCATAGTAGGGGTTCTTTTCACCAAAGTAATTGGAGGTCTCCTGACCCTAAGCACAGGATTCTCTGCTGATGAAAGGGCAGTAAAGTCTTAACTCTCTATAACTCTTCTCTATTTCTTTTCCTGAGGCAAGGCAAGTGCACACTTGCCAACATTCCCAGGACTGTCTCAAGTCTTGCAGTAGACTTGGATTTTGCTGTTCAATATGAAAAAATGTAGTAACTCATAACAACAATAAGAAAAATCTCTTTTGTATTCTAACATCTGCTAATTGCTTTATGTTTGTATGCAACGTTGTCCTCCATCCCTTTGTACTGCTGCTCTGTGCTAGCCTCTGTAGATTGTTCTGAGCTAAAACTGTCCAAGCCAGGGGTTTAGTAAAATCTCATAAACCCAGGCCTATTATTGAATCCTGAAGCATCCTCTTAAGTATGTGCCAAGTACGAACAGAGGTATTTACTAAGGGCTAACCCAGAGATTAATTTGACAGAGCTAAAACTAACGGGTCTCACTACTTCATAGCAAAGCCAAGAAATAACAGGGAAACTTTCCTTGAGCCAGAAAAGTGTGAACACTCAAGGCGTTAAGGGTCTGACCATTCTAGTGGTGAGTGAGTTTTCTTGGATTCGCTCTGCCAGTAATATGGAGACTCTGTCTGAAACAGCGATCTTATAGAGGCTTACTGCAATAAAGAGAACAGATAACAGAGTCATTTGGACCCTTTTAGGCCTATGTCTCACTGATGATCTAGTCATTGTTGTCAATTCGCCAGCCACTGGATTACTAGGGAGGGCAAAGAAATTACCTGTTTCTACGGTATCACTCACTCACTGACCGAAGCTCTGTATTATTCCCCTTGTCAGGGGCATGGTGATGCTTCTCTTTTCTGCCCAGTGAGGCAACAAGGCTTTTCTGTTACAGCCAGTAAGGGAGCAAGCCCATACAAACAGGTAATTTGTTTCTTTGCCCTCTAGCACTGATGTCACTGCCAAGCAATAGGATCACAAGCATGGCATAGGTCCATCTAAACAGTCCATTTCTTTCTCACAGTTTTTGGTCCCCTGTAGTGAGCAATTTCATTGAACATGGGTCCCGGTCCATCCTTAGTTGACTGGCCCAAAAGCTAAAAGTGCTTTTTATATTCTGACATAGCACACAGCCATTTGGGTAATGTCATCAAGTCTATATAAGGGTAGCTATACCATGGTGGTGGAGCACACCCATAAGGTAATGTATTGATTCATCAGTACAAAGCATGCTTGCGCATTGGCTCATTCATTCAGTGAATGGAAATCATTGTGGAGGACCTGGGCTCTGGTAAAAAGTAGAAAGTGAATTGGTAAGGGTTCCATTCCAAAGTGAAAATCCAATCACCTTGTGTTACTGGGTGAACAATTTCTGTGTATTGGCCTAGGTTGATGCAAATTCTAGTTGATTCATTATTATCATGTTGTGATCCATTACTGAATAAACAGATAATAGATTTATAGGGAACCTGTGCCCAGACTTTACACATTAAAGTATTTGCATATTCTAAATAGTGATGAGCCGAACACCCCTGGGTTCGGTTCGCACCAGAACCCGCGAACGGACCGAAAGTTCGTACGAACATTAGAACCCTATTAAATACAATGGATGCGAACGTTCGAATTCTAAAGTGCTAATTATAACGACTATTATGCATGTTATTGTCCTAAAAAGGGTTTGGGAACCCGGGTTCTGCACCAGGGGACATGTATCAATGCAAAAAGAAGTTTTAAAAACGGTCGTTTTTCGGGAGCAGTCATTTTAATGATGCATAAAGTGAAAAAAAAAAGTCAAATATTCCTTTAAATATCGTACCTGGGGGGTGTCTAAAGTATGCCTGTGAAGTGCCACGTGTTTCCCGTGTTTAGAACTGTCCCTGCACAAAATGACACTTCTAAAGGAAAAAAAAGCCATTTAAAACTGCTTGCGGCTTTAATGTAATGTCTAGTCCCGGTAATATGGATGAAAATCTTTAAGAAAAATGGCATAGCTACCCCATGACCCCCCCCCCCCCCCCCTACCCCAGCCCATTACCAGGCCCGTTGGGTCTTGTATGGATATTAAGGGGAACCCCGCGCATAAAATAAAAAAGGCCCTATATACTCTGAACAGCCGTATACAGGCGGTGCATACAAGACAGGGACTGTAGGTTTGTTCTTATGTAGAATCTGTTTGTAATTTTGAACAGGTACATTGTTTAAGTGTAGCTCCAGACCAAAAATCTATTTTTAAACTTTTTGGAAAACATAGGTAAGGGTTATCACCCCTGTAACATTTGTTTTGCTGTCTGTGCCCCTGTTCAGAACATTTCACCTCACTTTCCGTCCCAATGACAACTGTTTTTGAAATGTGGTGTTTTTCTTGAAACAAGGATTGGTGATAAAGCATCAGTACAGAGGAGACACCTTTCTCCCATATTAATTCTTACAGGAGAGAATTTTCCTTCCAAGGGGTAGATTTCCTCTCACTTCCTGTTGTCTTCTTGCGTTTGCAAGTAGGAGTCGTTTGTAAGTTGGATGTTTGAAAGTAGGGACCTGCCGTATATACTCTGCAGAAATAGGCCCCTTAGTTGTTGGTGTTGGCACAACACTGTAAGCACTCACAGTTACTCTTGGTTGGTGCTGGAACGCCCTGCTGTCAACTATTATATCAGGAATTTTAATTACATATAATTGTTGAACAGTGGTAGTAAAAATTGGGCCTTTGATGGTGGTGCTGGTGCCACAACACTGTAAGCCCTGACAGTTAGTCTTGGTGGGTGCAGCAATGGGCCCTGCTGTGAATTATTAGATCAAGAATTGTAATTGCATGCCCCTGTTGAACAGGGGCTGAAAAATTGGGCCTTTCGTGGTGGTGGTGGTGGTGGTGGTGTTGCCACAACACTGTAAGCCCTCAGAGTTACTCTTGGTGGGTGCAGGAATGGGCCCTGCTGTGAATTATTAGATCAAGAATTGTAATTACATGCCCCTTTTGAACAGGGGCTGAAAAAATGGGCCTTTCGTGGTGGTGGTGGTGGTGGCGTTGCCACAACACTGTAAGCCCTCAGAGTTACTCTTGGTGGGTGCAGCAATGGGCCCTGCTGTGAATTATTAGATCAAGAATTGTAATTACATGCCCCTGTTGAACAGGGGCTGAAAAATTGGGCCTTAGGCAATGGTGGCACAACACTACAACCCCTCACAGATACTGTACTTGGAGCACAGCAATGAGCCCTGTTGCAAAGTATTGCTTCAAAAATTGTAATGACACGCCCCTGTTAAACAGGGGCTGAAAAATTGGGCCTTAGGCACTGGTGGCACAACACTCCAACCCCTCACAGATACTGTACTTGGAGCACAGCAATGAGCCCTATGGCAAATTATTGCTAAAAAAATTGTAATTACACGCCCCTGTTAAACAGGGGCTGAAAAATTGGGCCTTAGCCACTGGTGGCGGCACCCATAAACAAAAATGATCTTCCAAGCTATCATCATCAATCGTATCATTGAGGACTCGGAGGAGGAGGATAGCCAGTCAACATAACAGCACAGGCACTCAGCATCAGCATCAGTCTTGAAGGGATGTGACATGTTAAAATCAATTAGTCTGTTATATCAGCATCAGGTGTGTGGTAGCTGGTGGTGATCCAAGACTGGTTCATCTTGATGAAAGTCAGTCGATCAACCGAGTCGGTGGACAGGCGCACCCTGTGATCCGTGACAAATCCTCCAGCAGCACTGAATGTGCGTTCCGAAAGAACGCTGGATGCAGGACAGGCCAGTAGCTCAATTGCATACTGTGCAAGCTCTGGCCAGTGATCCATCCTCAAGACCCAGTAAGCCAGAGGATTTTCGGTGGGGAAGGTGTCCAAGTCTGACCTTGCCCCTAGATATTCCTGCACCATGTTTATCAGACGCTGGCGATGGTTGCTGGAACCGATCATACTTTGGGGCTGCGGACTAAAGAATTGTCTGAACGCATCGGTCAGACGGCCACCTTCCCCACCGCTCCTTCTTTGACTGGCCGAAGCCTCAGCAACTCGTTGTCCAGGACCAGGAGTTTGTAACCTCCCAGTCTCTGGGAACGCGTTGCACAGACCTTTCTGCAAGGCCTCCCGGAGTTGTCTCATCCTCTGCTCCCTCTGCGACGGTAACATAAGGTCCGCAACCTTACCCTTGTACCGTGGATCAAGGAGAGTGGCCAGCCAGTAATGGTCCCTCTCCTTGATCCGAAGAATACGAGGATCCTTCCGCAGACTTTGCAGGATCAGGGAGGCCATGCAGCGTAGGTTTGCTGAGGCATTCGGTCCGGAGTCCTCTGGGTCACTAAGGACGACATGATCCGCAGCCACCTCCTCCCAGCCACGTACAAGTCCACTGGTTTCTTGGGACTGTAAATCATCCCTAAAAGACTGCTGCTGATGATGCTGAGTGCCAGCCTCCACCTCCATGCTGACACAATCCTCCTCCTCCTCCTCCTCCTCCTCCTCCTCCTCCTCTTCCTGTGCGATGGGTGGGACAGAAGGAACACTGTCTGGGTAAAGGGGGCCTTGAGAGGCAAGGAAGTCCTCCTCTTCCTGCCTCTGTTCTGCCTCAAGTGCCCTGTCCATTATTCCATGCAGCGTGTGCTCCAACAGGTGGACAAGAGGTACAGTGTCACTGATGCATGCACTGTCACTGCTCACCATCCTCGTGGCCTCCTCAAATGGTGCCAGGACAGTGCATGCATCCCTGATCATGCCCCACTGGCGTGGAGAAAAAAAACCAAGCTCCCCTGACCCTGTCCTGGTGCCGTAGTCGCACAGGTACTCATTGATGGCCCTCTGCTGCGTGTGCAGCCGCTGCAGCATGGCCAACGTTGAGTTCCACCTGGTGGGCATGTCACATATAAGGCGGTTCTTGGGCAGGTTCAACTCCTTTTGCAGCTCAGCCAGGCGAGCACTGGCATTATAAGATCTGCGGAAATGCACACAGACTTTCCTGGCCTGCCTCAGGACATCCTGTAAGCCCGGGTACCTGCCCAAGAACCGCTGCACCACCAGGTTAAGGACGTGAGCCACACAGGGCACATGGGTCAGTTGTCCCTGTCGGAGGGCGGAGAGGAGGTTGGTGCCATTGTCGCAAACCACCATTCCTGGCTTAAGCCGGCGTGGCGTCAACCACCTCTCGGCCTGGCCCTGCAGAGCAGACAGGACCTCTGCCCCAGTGTGGCTTCTGTCCCCCAAACACACCAGCGCAAGCACGGCATATTTTTGCCTGCGTACTTGCGTAGCCCCTTGAACGGCTACGGAGCACCGCTGGTTCAGAGGACAAAGCACAGGAAGAGGCCATGGAGGAAGAAGAAGAGGAGGGGGTGGAGGAGAGAGGTGTGTCACAACCAGTAGTAGCATTTTGGAGGCGTGGCGGTGGAACAACCTCCAACACTACTGCACCTTGTCCTGCATCCTTCCCAGCTGCCAAAAGAGTGACCCAATGGGCCGTGAAAGAAAGGTAACGTCCCTGTCCATGCCTGCTGGACCATGAGTCAGCGGTAATATGCACCTTACCGCTGACCGCCCTGTCCAGCGAGGCCAAGACATTGCCTTCCACATGCCGGTAGAGAGCCGGAATAGCCTTCCGTGAGAAAAAGTGGCGTTTGGGAACCTGCCACTGAGGAACCGCACATTGCACAAACTCACGGAAGGGGGCCGAGTCTACCAACTGAAAAGGCAGCAGTTGAAGCGCTAGCAATTTAGCCAAGCTAGCATTCAACCGCTGGGCATGTGGATGGCTGGGAGTGAACTTCTTTCGACGGTCCAGCAGCTGGGGCAGGGAAATTTGCCTGCTAGAATCGGACGTCGGTGTACTGCTAGCAGAGTGGCCGCAACTACTTGGCTGTGACACACCTAATTCTACACCTTCATTCCTCTCAGTGCATGTTTCAGAGAGGACTGAAGTTATAGTGGGGTTGGAGATCCCAGCTGATGCGGTGCAAGGAGAGGTCCGCTTTGTTCTTTGGTGTGGGTCTTTGAGGTAGGCTTGCCAACGAGCTGCATGGCAGGTCAACATATGTCTGGTCAGGCATGTGGTACCCAAGCGGCTGATGTTTTGGCCACGCGATATACGCTTGAGACATATGTTGCAAACAGCAGCTGTGCGATCTGATGCACTAGCCTCAAAAAAGGCCCACACCAAAGAACTTTTAGAATGACGGGCAGAGGCAGCGCCCTGCACAGGCGGAGCTCTGCGGTGTGATTCCGTCGGTGTACTGCCCTTACGCTGGCCACCAAAGGGCATCCTGCCTCGTTGGAGATGTGCCTCCTCCTCATCTTCCTCCTCCTCCTCTCTCCTATTAGGCACCCACGTGGAGTCAGTGACCTCATCATCCCCTCCCTCCTCATCACTGGAGCCAATCTGGCAGTATGCTGCAGCTGCTGGAACATGACTGCCAGATTGGTGTCCTTCTTGAGCATCCCCTCTGTCTGCTCTCACGCTACTGCCTTCCTGTAGCTGGGTTTCATCATCAGACCCTTCGAAACGCTGGGCATCCTCCTGGAGCATGTACCCAACACTGTGCTCAAACAGTTCGGGGGACTCCTCAGGAGGAGGACATGGTGGGTCTAGGGAAGGAGTGACTGATGATGAGTCTGACATTGATACCAGGAAGAGGACGCTTTGGCAGCTGCTTTGCCAGTACCCTGAGCCTGGGTGAGAGAGGATGAGGAGGAGGAGGAGGGCTTGGTCATCCACTCTACCAAGTCTTCGGCATGATGTGGCTCAACATGTCCAGCTGCCGAAAAGAAGGACAAGCGTGTCCCATGGCCATGTGCTGATGACAATGCACCGCGTCCACGACCAGCACTGTTGCCCCCAGACACAGAGCCTGCTTGCCCTCTTTTATTGCCTCCTGACTGTCTGCCTCTCCTTGTTTGCCTTCCAGACATTCTAATAGATGGCCTGCAGGGAGATGGGAAAAAAGCAATAAGGGCTACCTTCAGGTGTCCTTCTCTGTCCCTTTACTTAAGGATTTCTAAATATGGTTGAGGATGATTGCTTTCGCACAGAATAGCACAACGACAATTTCCCTGACTGTCCAAAAAACAAGGATTTCAAAGATGGTTGATGATCAATGCTTTAGCACACTATAGCACAAGGAGAATTTCCCTCACTGTCCTTCCCTGTCCCTAGAAACAAGGATTATCACAGTGAAAGAAACTGACACTCTTCCTACATATAGTTTTCTGTCCCTAGAAAAAATGTTTTTTTAAAGACGGTTGATGATCAATGCTTTAGCACACTATAGCACAAGGAGAATTTCCCTCACTGTCCTTCCCTGTCCCTAGAAACAAGGATTATCACAGTGAAAGAAACTGACACTCTTCCTACCTATAGTTTTCTGTCCCTAGAATTTTTTTTTTTTAAAGCTGATTGATGATCAATGCTTTAGCACACTATAGCACAAGGAGAATTTCCCTCACTGTCCTTCCCTGTCCCTAGAAACAAGGATTATCACAGTGAAAGAAACTGACACTCTTCCTACCTATAGTTTTCTGTCCCTAGAAAAAATGTTTTTTTAAAGATGGTTGATGATCAATGCTTTAGCACACTATAGCACAAGGAGAATTTCCCTCACTTTCCTTCCCTGTCCCTAGAAACAAGGATTATCACAGTGAAAGAAACTGACACTCTTCCTACCTATAGTTTTCTGTCCCTAGAAAAAATGTTTTTTTAAAGATGGTTGATGATCAATGCTTTAGCACACTATAGCACAAGGAGAATTTCCCTCACTGTCCTTCCCTGTCCCTAGAAACAAGGATTATCACAGTGAAAGAAACTGACACTCTTCCTACCTATAGTTTTCTGTCCCTAGAAAAAATGTTTTTTTAAAGCTGATTGATGATCAATGCTTTAGCACACTATAGCACAAGTAGAATTTCCCTCACTGTCCTTCCCTGTCCCTAGAAACAAGGATTATCACAGTGAAAGAAACTGACACTCTTCCTACCTATAGTTTTCTGTCCCTAGAAAAAATGTTTTTTTAAAGATGGTTGATGATCAATGCTTTAGCACACTATAGCACAAGGAGAATTTCCCTCACTGTCCTTCCCTGTCCCTAGAAACAAGGATTATCACAGTGAAAGAAACTGACACTCTTCCTACCTATAGTTTTCTGTCCCTAGAAAAAATGTTTTTTTAAAGATGGTTGATGATCAATGCTTTAGCACACTATAGCACAAGGAGAATTTCCCTCACTGTCCTTCCCTGTCCCTAGAAACAAGGATTATCACAGTAAAACACACTGACACTCTCCCTACCTATAGTTTTCTGTCCCTAGAAAAAATGTTTTTTTAAAGATGGTTGATGATCAATGCTTTAGCACACTATAGCACAAGTAGAATTTCCCTCACTGTCCTTCCCTGTCCCTAGAAACAAGGATTATCACAGTGAAAGAAACTGACACTCTTCCTACCTATAGTTTTCTGTCCCTAGAAAAAATGTTTTTTTAAAGACGGTTGATGATCAATGCTTTAGCACACTATAGCACAAGGAGAATTTCCCTCACTGTCCTTCCCTGTCCCTAGAAACAAGGATTATCACAGTGAAAGAAACTGACACTCTTCCTACCTATAGTTTTCTGTCCCTAGAAAAAATGTTTTTTTAAAGCTGATTGATGATCAATGCTTTAGCACACTATAGCACAAGTAGAATTTCCCTCACTGTCCTTCCCTGTCCCTAGAAACAAGGATTATCACAGTGAAAGAAACTGACACTCTTCCTACCTATAGTTTTCTGTCCCTAGAAAAATTGTTTTTTTAAAGATGGTTGATGATCAATGCTTTAGCACACTATAGCACAAGGAGAATTTCCCTCACTGTCCTTCCCTGTCCCTAGAAACAAGGATTATCACAGTGAAAGAAACTGACACTCTTCCTACCTATAGTTTTCTGTCCCTAGAAAAAATGTTTTTTTAAAGATGGTTGATGATCAATGCTTTAGCACACTATAGCACAAGGAGAATTTCCCTCACTGTCCTTCCCTGTCCCTAGAAACAAGGATTATCACAGTGAAAGAAACTGACACTCTTACTACCTATAGTTTTCTGTCCCTAGAAAAAATGTTTTTTTAAAGATGGTTGATGATCAATGCTTTAGCACACTATAGCACAAGGAGAATTTCCCTCACTGTCCTTCCCTGTCCCTAGAAACAAGGATTATCACAGTAAAACACACTGACACTCTCCCTACCTATAGTTTTCTGTCCCTAGAAAAAATGATTTTTTAAAGATGGTTGATGATCAATGCTTTAGCACACTATAGCACAAGTAGAATTTCCCTCACTGTCCTTCCCTGTCCCTAGAAACAAGGATTATCACAGTGAAAGAAACTGACACTCTTCCTACCTATAGTTTTCTGTCCCTAGAAAAAATGTTTTTTTAAAGATGGTTGATGATCAATGCTTTAGCACACTATAGCACAAGGAGAATTTCCCTCACTGTCCTTCCCTGTCCCTAGAAACAAGGATTATCACAGTGAAAGAAACTGACACTCTTCCTACCTATAGTTTTCTGTCCCTAGAAAAAATGTTTTTTTAAAGACGGTTGATGATCAATGCTTTAGCACACTATAGCACAAGGAGAATTTCCCTCACTGTCCTTCCCTGTCCCTAGAAACAAGGATTATCACAGTGAAAGAAACTGACACTCTTCCTACCTATAGTTTTCTGTCCCTAGAAAAAATGTTTTTTTAAAGCTGATTGATGATCAATGCTTTAGCACACTATAGCACAAGTAGAATTTCCCTCACTGTCCTTTCCTGTCCCTAGAAACAAGGATTATCACAGTGAAAGAAACTGACACTCTTCCTACCTATAGTTTTCTGTCCCTAGAAAAAATGTTTTTTTAAAGACGGTTGATGATCAATGCTTTAGCACACTATAGCACAAGTAGAATTTCCCTCACTGTCCTTCCCTGTCCCTAGAAACAAGGATTATCACAGTGAAAGAAACTGACACTCTTCCTACCTATAGTTTTCTGTCCCTAGAAAAAATGTTTTTTTAAAGCTGATTGATGATCAATGCTTTAGCACACTATAGCACAAGTAGAATTTCCCTCACTGTCCTTCCCTGTCCCTAGAAACAAGGATTATCACAGTGAAAGAAACTGACACTCTTCTAACCTATAGTTTTCTGTCCCTAGAAAAAATGTTTTTTTAAAGACGGTTGATGATCAATGCTTTAGCACACTATAGCACAAGGAGAATTTCCCTCACTGTCCTTCCCTGTCCCTAGAAACAAGGATTATCACAGTGAAAGAAACTGACACTCTTCCTACCTATAGTTTTCTGTCCCTAGAAAAAATGTTTTTTTAAAGCTGATTGATGATCAATGCTTTAGCACACTATAGCACAAGGGGAATTTCCCTCACTGTCCTTCCCTGTCCCTAGAAACAAGGATTATCACAGTGAAAGAAACTGACACTCTTCTAACCTATAGTTTTCTGTCCCTAGAAAAAATGTTTTTTTAAAGACGGTTGATGATCAATGCTTTAGCACACTATAGCACAAGGAGAATTTCCCTCACTGTCCTTCCCTGTCCCTAGAAACAAGGATTATCACAGTGAAAGAAACTGACACTCTTCCTACCTATAGTTTTCTGTCCCTAGAAAAAATGTTTTTTTAAAGACGGTTGATGATCAATGCTTTAGCACACTATAGCACAAGGAGAATTTCCCTCACTGTCCTTCCCTGTCCCTAGAAACAAGGATTATCACAGTGAAAGAAACTGACACTCTTCCTACCTATAGTTTTCTGTCCCTAGAAAAAATGTTTTTTTAAAGATGGTTGATGATCAATGCTTTAGCACACAATAGCACAAGGAGAATTTCCCTCACTGTCCTTCACCTGTCCCTAGAAACAAGGATTATCACAGTGAAAGAAACTGACACTCTCCCTACCTATAGTTTTCTGTCCCTAGAAAAAATGTTTTTTTAAAGATGGTTGATGATCAATGCTTTAGCACACTATAGCACAAGTAGAATTTCCCTCACTGTCCTTCCCTGTCCCTAGAAACAAGGATTATCACAGTGAAAGAAACTGACACTCTTCCTACCTATAGTTTTCTGTCCCTAGAAAAAATGTTTTTTTAACCACTTAAGCCCCGGACCATTTCGGGCCATTAGGACCAGGCCTGTTTTTGGGATTCGGCACTGCGCTGCTTTAACTGTAAATTGTGCGGACATGCAATGTTGTACCCAAATGAAATTTGCGTCCTTTTCTTCCCACAAATAGAGCTTTCTTTTAATGGTATTTGATTGCCTCTGCGATTTTTATTTTTTGCGATATAAACGGAAAAAGACCGAAAATTTTGAAAAAAAATGATATTTTCTACTTTTTGTTATAAGAAAAATCGAATAAACTCAATTTTAGTCAGACATTTAGGCCAAAATGTATTCAGCCACATGTCTTTAGTAAAAAAAATGTCAATAAACGTATATTTATTGGTTTGCGCAAAAGTTATAGCGTTTACAAACTAGGGTACATTTTCTGAAATTTACACAGCTTTAAATTTATGACTGCCTATCTCATTTCTTGAGGTGCTAAAATGGCAGGGCAGTACAAAACCCCCCCAAATGACCCCATTTTGGAAAGTAGACACCCCAAGGAAATTGCTGAGAGGCATGTTGAGCCCATTGAATATTTTTTTTTTTGTCCCAAGTGATTGAATAATGACAAAAAAAAAAAAAAAAAAAAAAAATTACAAAAAGTTGTCACTAAATGATATATTGCTCACACATGCCATGGTTATATGTGGAATTGCACCCCAAAATACATTTTGCTGCTTCTCCTGAGTACGGGGATACCACATGTGTGGGACTTTTTAGGAGCCTGGCCACGTACGGGACCCCGGAAACCAAGCACCGCCTTCAGGATTTCTAAGGGCGCAAATTTTTGATTTCATTCCTCACTACCTATCACAGTTTCGAAGGCCATAAAATGCCAAAATAGCACAAAACCCCCCCAAATGACCCCATTTTAGAAAGTAGACACCCCAAGGAAATTGCTGAGAGGCCTGTTGAGCCCATTGAATATTTTTTTTTTTTGTCCCAAGTGATTGAATAATGACAAAAAATAAAAATAAAAAATAAATTACAAAAAGTTGTCACTAAATGATATATTGCTCACACATGCCATGGTTATATGTGGAATTGCACCCCAAAATACATTTTGCTGCTTCTCCTGAGTACAGGGATACCACATGTGTGGGACTTTTTAGGAGCCTAGCCGCGTACGGGACCCCGAAAACCAAGCACCGCCTTCAGGATTTCTAGGCACAAATTTTTGATTTCACTCCTCACTACCTATCACAGTTTCTAAGGCCATAAAATGCCAAAATAGCACAAAACCCCCCCAAATGACCCCATTTTGGAAAGTAGACACCCCAAGCTATTTGCTGAGGAGGCATGGTGAGTATTTTACAGCTCTCATTTGTTTTTGAAAATGAAGAAAGAAAATTTTTTTTTTTTTTTTTTTCAATTTTCAAAACTTTGTGACAAAAAGCGAGATCTGCAAAATACTCACAATACCTCTCAGCAAATAGCTTGGGGTGTCTACTTTCCAAAATGGGGTCATTTGGGGGGGTTTTGTGCCATCTGGGCATTAAATGGCCTCCGAAACTGTGATAGGCAGTGAGAAGTAAAATCAAAAATTTACACCCTTAGAAAGCCTGAAGGCGGTGCTTTGTTTTTGGGGTCCCGTACGCGGCTAGGCTCCCAAAAAGTCTCACACATGTGGTATCCCTGTACTCAGGAGAAGCAACAGAATTTATTTTGGGGTGTAATTCCACATATGCCCATGGCATGTTTGAGCAATATGTCATTTAGTGACAACTTTGTGCAAAAAAAAAATTAAAAAAAAAAAATTGTCTTTTTTCCGCAACTTGTGTCAACATATAAAATATTCCATGGACTCGACATGCCTCTCAGTATATAGCTTGGGGTGTCTACTTTCCAAAATGGGGTCATTTGGGGGGGTTTTGAACTGTTCTGGCATTTTATACACAACATTAGGAAGCTTACATCCACTCTTCTAACCACTTGCAGACAAAGCCCTTTTTGACACTTTTTGTTTACATGAAAACATTTTTTTTTTTTGCAAGAAAATTATGTTGAACCCCCAAACATTATATATATTTTTAAAGCAAAGGCCCTACAGATTAAAATGGTGGGTGTTGCATTTTTTTTTTCTACACAGTATTTGCGCAGCGATTTTTCAAACGCATTTTTTGGGGAAAAAATACACTTTTTTTAATTTTAATGCACTAAAACACACTATATTGCCCAAATGTTTGATGAAATAATAAAGATGATCTTAGGCCGAGTACATAGATACCAAACACGACATGCTTTAAAATTTCGCACAAACGCGCATTGGCGACAAACTACATACATTTTTAAAAGCCTTTAAAAGCCTTTACAGATTACCCCGTTAGATTTACAGAGGAGGTCTACTGCTAAAATGACTGCCCTCGATCTGACCTTCGCGGTGATACCTCACATGCATGGTGCAATTGCTGTTTACATATGACGCCAGACCGACGCTTGCGTTCGCCATTGGGCAAGAGCAGGGCAGGACAGGGGTGCTTTTTTTTTTTTTTTTTTTTTTTTTTATTATTAATTTTGCTTTTTTATTTTATTTTTAAATTGTTCCTTACATATATTTTTTTTTTTATAATTTTTATTGTTATCTCAGGGAATGTAAATATCCCCTATGATAGCAATAGGTAGTGACAGGTACTCTTTTTTTGAAAAAACTGGGGTCTTCTAGACCCTAGATCTTTCCTCTGCCCTCAAAGCATCTGACCACACCAAGATCGGTGTGATAAAATGCTTTCCCAATTTCCCAATGGCGCTTTTTATATCCGGGGGGGGGACATTCCCTCCCACTGCTTGTAAAAGCAGTCCAGAGGCTAATTAGCCGCTGTGATTGCTTTTACATGAAAGCCGGCCGCTGGCTGAAAAGAATGATACCAAGATGATGCCTAAACCCGCAGGCATCAATCTGGTATAACCATTCAAAGTCCAGCAACATACCAGTACGTTGCTGGTCCTTGTTGGACATGTATTGTAATCTTTTTTTTTCATGCAGCCTGTTGGCTGAACGAAAAAAGAGATTGATTGGTGGGTATGCCCACCATTAGAATACCGCCCTTCATCCACCCACTTCTAATGATGGGCATACATGCACCATTTATATATGCCGAAGCATGGGGGCATCCTCCCGCAAAAAAGTTATGCCGCACACACATGGTCAAACGTTTCCACGGGCAAGCCTCCGTCGGAATTTCGACCGTATGTATGCGGCATTAGGAGCAAAATTGCTCCTCCGCCCTGCTGCCCCTGCTGCCCCCATGCTTCGGCATATATGCTTTTTTTTTTTTAACTGTGGTGGTGAAATCACCTCCTACAGCACTGGAGTCGCAGGGATCAGGCCTGTCTCTGCGAACGCTGCAGTTATGTGTGTTGTGTTTTGTAAGTGACAGTGATCGATCGATACTGCACTTGGGTGGCCTGGGCTGGACGGAGGGGCAAAACGCAGGTGCTAGCAGGTATCTGGGCTGATCCCGCTAACACTGCGTTTTTGGGAACCCTAAACCGCTGGTATAGATCTGATCAGATCAGATATTGATCTGTTCAGATACTATACCACTAAGGGGGGTGTATGCTTTACGCGTGGGTGTTAGCGTTACTGGCACTAACCTGACGCTGCCTGGGGTGTGACGCAGACCCTCTCTGACGCTAAAACCTAATTGATATCACCCACCGGGCGATCAGGGGGTTAAACCTTTATTGGGTTATATACGGCGGGTGCCCTGACACTATAAAAAGCAAACTAACTAACCAGCGTCACCCGTAACACTTATATGGTGATCACTGGTGAAAGGGTTAACTAGGGGCAATTAGGGGGTTAAAACCTTTATTAGATCATATTTGGGGGTACCTGACGCTATAAAAACCTGCGGCGAACCTAAAAAAAATGACTGGCTACCGATTGGCATCACCGACACGAAGACAGCGATCAGAAAAACGATCGCTTAGTGACAGTGGTGATAGGGGGTGAAAGGGTTACCTGGGGGGCGATCAAGGGGGTTAAACCTTTATTAGATAATATATTGGGGTACCCGACGCTATAAAAACCTGCGGCGAACCTAAAAAAAATTACTGGCTACCGATCGCCATCACTGATGCTAAGACAGCCATCAGAAAAATGATCGCATAGCGACAGCGGTGATAGGGGGTGAAAGGGTTACCTGGGGGGCGATCAAGGGGGTTTAACCTTTATTAGATAATATATTGGGGTACCTGACGCTATAAAAACCTGCGGCGAACCTAAAAAAAATTACTGGCTACCGATCGCCATCACTGATGCTAAGACAGCATCAGAAAAACGATCGATTAGCGACAGCGGTGATAGGGGGTGAAAGGGTTACCTGGGGGGCGATCAAGGGGGTTAAACCTTTATTAGATAATATATTGGGGTACCCGACGCTATAAAAACCTGCGGCGAACCTAAAAAAAATTACTGGCTACCGATCGCCATCACTGATGCTAAGACAGCCATCAGAAAAATGATCGCATAGCGACAGCGGTGATAGGGGGTGAAAGGGTTACCTGGGGGGCGATCAAGGGGGTTTAACCTTTATTAGATAATATATTGGGGTACCTGACGCTATAAAAACCTGCGGCGAACCTAAAAAAAATTACTGGCTACCGATCGCCATCACTGATGCTAAGACAGCATCAGAAAAACGATCGATTAGCGACAGCGGTGATAGGGGGTGAAAGGGTTACCTGGGGGGCGATCAAGGGGGTTGAACCTTTATTAGATAATATATTGGGGTACCCGACGCTATAAAAACCTGCGGCGAACCTAAAAAAAATTACTGGCTACCGATCGCCATCACTGATGCTAAGACAGCCATCAGAAAAATGATCGCATAGCGACAGCGGTGATAGGGGGTGAAAGGGTTATCTGGGGGGTGATCAGGGGGTTAAACCTTTATTAGGGGGGGTTAGGGGGCTACACTGGACCTAAAACTAAACTTTAGTGACACTTTCACAGTCACAAATGTCACTGATTGCAGTGATCACTAAATAAATGGTCACTGCAATCAGTGACACTGTGACTGGGGGCTGGGGGGTGATCTGGGGGGTGATCTGGGGGGGTCTGGGGGTCCTGGGGGGGCGATTAGTGTTCCTATGTGTCCTGGTGTCAGTGTAGTGTTGTGCTCACTGACCTGATGTCTTCTCTTGTACGGCGCTCGGTATATGTGAGCGCCGCACAGGAGATGACATCACTTCCTCCTGCCTCCTCTGTCTGAAACAGACAGAGGAGGCATTTCCATTCGCCGGGAGCGATCGCGAGGGGGGGGCCGGAATCGAAAGGCCGCCCCCTCATCTGGGATCGCTCCCGGTGAAGTAACGACCGCTCACGGCACAGAAGGGGGGTCCGGATGGACCCCCCAACTGTACAAAGGCAGTCACGTAGATCTACGTGATTCTGCCTGTCCGTGCCATTCTGCCGACGTAAATCGGCGGTGGGCGGTCGTTAAGTGGTTAAAGACGGTTGATGATCAATGCTTTAGCACACTATAGCACAAGGAGAATTTCCCTCACTGTCCTTCCCTGTCCCTAGAAACAAGGATTATCACAGTGAAAGAAACTGACACTCTTCCTACCTATAGTTTTCTGTCCCTAGAAAAAATGTTTTTTTAAAGCTGATTGATGATCAATGCTTTAGCACACTATAGCACAAGTAGAATTTCCCTCACTGTCCTTCCCTGTCCCTAGAAACAAGGATTATCACAGTGAAAGAAACTGACACTCTTCCTACCTATAGTTTTCTGTCCCTAGAAAAAATGTTTTTTTAAAGATGGTTGATGATCAATGCTTTAGCACACTATAGCACAAGGAGAATTTCCCTCACTGTCCTTCCCTGTCCCTAGAAACAAGGATTATCACAGTGAAAGAAACTGACACTCTTCCTACCTATAGTTTTCTGTCCCTAGAAAAAATGTTTTTTTAAAGACGGTTGATGATCAATGCTTTAGCACACTATAGCACAAGGAGAATTTCCCTCACTGTCCTTCACCTGTCCCTAGAAACAAGGATTATCACAGTGAAAGAAACTGACACTCTTCCTACCTATAGTTTTCTGTCCCTAGAAAAAATGTTTTTTTAAAGATGGTTGATGATCAATGCTTTAGCACACTATAGCACAAGGAGAATTTCCCTCACTGTCCTTCCCTGTCCCTAGAAACAAGGATTATCACAGTAAAACACACTGACACTCTCCCTACCTATAGTTTTCTGTCCCTAGAAAAAATGATTTTTTAAAGATGGTTGATGATCAATGCTTTAGCACACTATAGCACAAGTAGAATTTCCCTCACTGTCCTTCCCTGTCCCTAGAAACAAGGATTATCACAGTGAAAGAAACTGACACTCTTCCTACCTATAGTTTTCTGTCCCTAGAAAAAATGTTTTTTTAAAGATGGTTGATGATCAATGCTTTAGCACACTATAGCACAAGGAGAATTTCCCTCACTGTCCTTCCCTGTCCCTAGAAACAAGGATTATCACAGTGAAAGAAACTGACACTCTTCCTACCTATAGTTTTCTGTCCCTAGAAAAAATGTTTTTTTAAAGACGGTTGATGATCAATGCTTTAGCACACTATAGCACAAGGAGAATTTCCCTCACTGTCCTTCCCTGTCCCTAGAAACAAGGATTATCACAGTGAAAGAAACTGACACTCTTCCTACCTATAGTTTTCTGTCCCTAGAAAAAATGTTTTTTTAAAGCTGATTGATGATCAATGCTTTAGCACACTATAGCACAAGTAGAATTTCCCTCACTGTCCTTTCCTGTCCCTAGAAACAAGGATTATCACAGTGAAAGAAACTGACACTCTTCCTACCTATAGTTTTCTGTCCCTAGAAAAAATGTTTTTTTAAAGACGGTTGATGATCAATGCTTTAGCACACTATAGCACAAGGAGAATTTCCCTCACTGTCCTTCCCTGTCCCTAGAAACAAGGATTATCACAGTGAAAGAAACTGACACTCTTCCTACCTATAGTTTTCTGTCCCTAGAAAAAATGTTTTTTTAAAGACGGTTGATGATCAATGCTTTAGCACACTATAGCACAAGGAGAATTTCCCTCACTGTCCTTCCCTGTCCCTAGAAACAAGGATTATCACAGTGAAAGAAACTGACACTCTTCCTACCTATAGTTTTCTGTCCCTAGAAAAAATGTTTTTTTAAAGCTGATTGATGATCAATGCTTTAGGACACTATAGCACAAGTAGAATTTCCCTCACTGTCCTTCCCTGTCCCTAGAAACAAGGATTATCACAGTGAAAGAAACTGACACTCTTCCTACCTATAGTTTTCTGTCCCTAGAAAAAAATTTTTTTAAAGCTGATTGATGATCAATGCTTTAGCACACTATAGCACAAGTAGAATTTCCCTCACTGTCCTTCCCTGTCCCTAGAAACAAGGATTATCACAGTGAAAGAAACTGACACTCTTCCTACCTATAGTTTCCTGTCCCTAGAAAAATTTTTTTTTTAAAGATGGTTGATGATCAATGCTTTAGCACACTATAGCACAAGGAGAATTTCCCTCACTGTCCTTCCCTGTCCCTAGAAACAAGGATTATCACAGTGAAAGAAACTGACACTCTTCCTACCTATAGTTTTCTGTCCCTAGAAAAAATGTTTTTTTAAAGACGGTTGATGATCAATGCTTTAGCACACTATAGCACAAGGAGAATTTCCCTCACTGTCCTTCCCTGTCCCTAGAAACAAGGATTATCACAGTGAAAGAAACTGACACTCTTCCTACCTATAGTTTTCTGTCCCTAGAAAAAATGTTTTTTTAAAGCTGATTGATGATCAATGCTTTAGCACACTATAGCACAAGT
Source organism: Rana muscosa (assembly GCA_029206835.1). Lineage (NCBI taxonomy): Eukaryota > Metazoa > Chordata > Amphibia > Anura > Ranidae > Rana > Rana muscosa. Next base: position 290,701,849 of record CM055118.1, read on the forward strand.
AGAATTTCCCTCACTGTCCTTCCCTGTCCCTAGAAACAAGGATTATCACAGTGAAAGAAACTGACACTCTTCTAACCTATAGTTTTCTGTCCCTAGAAAAAATGTTTTTTTAAAGACGGTTGATGATCAATGCTTTAGCACACTATAGCACAAGGAGAATTTCCCTCACTGTCCTTCCCTGTCCCTAGAAACAAGGATTATCACAGTGAAAGAAACTGACACTCTTCCTACCTATAGTTTTCTGTCCCTAGAAAAAATGTTTTTTTAAAGCTGATTGATGATCAATGCTTTAGCACACTATAGCACAAGTAGAATTTCCCTCACTGTCCTTCCCTGTCCCTAGAAACAAGGATTATCACAGTGAAAGAAACAGACACACTTCCTACCTATAGTTTTCTGTCCCTAGAAAAAATGTTTTTTTTAAAGATGGTTGATGATCAATGCTTTAGCACACTATAGCACAAGGAGAATTTCCCTCACTGTCCTTCCCTGTCCCTAGAAACAAGGATTATCACAGTGAAAGAAACTGACACTCTTCCTACCTATAGTTTTCTGTCCCTAGAATTTTTTTTTTTTAAAGACGGTTGATGATCAATGCTTTAGCACACTATAGCACAAGGAGAATTTCCCTCACTGTCCTTCCCTGTCCCTAGAAACAAGGATTATCACAGTGAAAGAAACTGACACTCTTCCTACCTATAGTTTTCTGTCCCTAGAAAAAATGTTTTTTTAAAGACGGTTGATGATCAATGCTTTAGCACACTATAGCACAAGGAGAATTTCCCTCACTGTCCTTCCCTGTCCCTAGAAACAAGGATTATCACAGTGAAAGAAACTGACACTCTTCCTACCTATAGTTTTCTGTCCCTAGAAAAAATGTTTTTTTAAAGATGGTTGATGATCAATGCTTTAGCACACAATAGCACAAGGAGAATTTCCCTCACTGTCCTTCACCTGTCCCTAGAAACAAGGATTATCACAGTGAAAGAAACTGACACTCTCCCTACCTATAGTTTTCTGTCCCTAGAAAAAATGTTTTTTTAAAGATGGTTGATGATCAATGCTTTAGCACACTATAGCACAAGTAGAATTTCCCTCACTGTCCTTCCCTGTCCCTAGAAACAAGGATTATCACAGTGAAAGAAACTGACACTCTTCCTACCTATAGTTTTCTGTCCCTAGAAAAAATGTTTTTTTAACCACTTAAGCCCCGGACCATTTCGGGCCATTAGGACCAGGCCTGTTTTTGGGATTCGGCACTGCGCTGCTTTAACTGTAAATTGTGCGGACATGCAATGTTGTACCCAAATGAAATTTGCGTCCTTTTCTTCCCACAAATAGAGCTTTCTTTTAATGGTATTTGATTGCCTCTGCGATTTTTATTTTTTGCGATATAAACGGAAAAAGACCGAAAATTTTGAAAAAAAATGATATTTTCTACTTTTTGTTATAAGAAAAATCGAATAAACTCAATTTTAGTCAGACATTTAGGCCAAAATGTATTCAGCCACATGTCTTTAGTAAAAAAAATGTCAATAAACGTATATTTATTGGTTTGCGCAAAAGTTATAGTGTTTACAAACTAGGGTACATTTTCTGAAATTTACACAGCTTTAAATTTATGACTGCCTATCTCATTTCTTGAGGTGCTAAAATGGCAGGGCAGTACAAACCCCCCCCAAATGACCCCATTTTGGAAAGTAGACACCCCAAGGAAATTGCTGAGAGGCATGTTGAGCCCATTGAATATTTTTTTTTTTTGTCCCAAGTGATTGAATAATGACAAAAAAAAAAAAAAAAATTACAAAAAGTTGTCACTAAATGATATATTGCTCACACATGCCATGGTTATATGTGGAATTGCACCCCAAAATACATTTTGCTGCTTCTCCTGAGTACGGGGATACCACATGTGTGGGACTTTTTAGGAGCCTGGCCACGTACGGGACCCCGGAAACCAAGCACCGCCTTCAGGATTTCTAAGGGCGCAAATTTTTGATTTCATTCCTCACTACCTATCACAGTTTCGAAGGCCATAAAATGCCAAAATAGCACAAAACCCCCCCAAATGACCCCATTTTAGAAAGTAGACACCCCAAGGAAATTGCTGAGAGGCCTGTTGAGCCCGTTGAATATTTTTTTTTTTTGTCCCAAGTGATTGAATAATGACAAAAAATAAAAATAAAAAATAAATTACAAAAAGTTGTCACTAAATGATATATTGCTCACACATGCCATGGTTATATGTGGAATTGCACCCCAAAATACATTTTGCTGCTTCTCCTGAGTACAGGGATACCACATGTGTGGGACTTTTTAGGAGCCTAGCCGCGTACGGGACCCCGAAAACCAAGCACCGCCTTCAGGATTTCTAGGCACAAATTTTTGATTTCACTCCTCACTACCTATCACAGTTTCTAAGGCCATAAAATGCCAAAATAGCACAAAACCCCCCCAAATGACCCCATTTTGGAAAGTAGACACCCCAAGCTATTTGCTGAGGAGGCATGGTGAGTATTTTACAGCTCTCATTTGTTTTTGAAAATGAAGAAAGAAATTTTTTTTTTTTTTTTTTTTTTTTTTCAATTTTCAAAACTTTGTGACAAAAAGCGAGATCTGCAAAATACTCACAATACCTCTCAGCAAATAGCTTGGGGTGTCTACTTTCCAAAATGGGGTCATTTGGGGGGGTTTTGTGCCATCTGGGCATTAAATGGCCTCCGAAACTGTGATAGGCAGTGAGAAGTAAAATCAAAAATTTACACCCTTAGAAAGCCTGAAGGCGGTGCTTTGTTTTTGGGGTCCCGTACGCGGCTAGGCTCCCAAAAAGTCTCACACATGTGGTATCCCTGTACTCAGGAGAAGCAACAGAATTTATTTTGGGGTGTAATTCCACATATGCCCATGGCATGTTTGAGCAATATGTCATTTAGTGACAACTTTGTGCAAAAAAAAAAATAAAAAAAAAAAAATTGTCTTTTTTCTGCAACTTGTGTCAACATATAAAATATTCCATGGACTCGACATGCCTCTCAGTACATAGCTTGGGGTGTCTACTTTCCAAAATGGGGTCATTTGGGGGGGTTTTGAACTGTTCTGGCATTTTATACACAACATTAGGAAGCTTACATCCACTCTTCTAACCACTTGCAGACAAAGCCCTTTTTGACACTTTTTGTTTACATGAAAACATATTTTTTTTTTGCAAGAAAATTATGTTGAACCCCCAAACATTATATATATTTTTAAAGCAAAGGCCCTACAGATTAAAATGGTGGGTGTTGCATTTTTTTTTTCTACACAGTATTTGCGCAGCGATTTTTCAAACGCATTTTTTGGGGAAAAAATACACTTTTTTTAATTTTAATGCACTAAAACACACTATATTGCCCAAATGTTTGATGAAATAATAAAGATGATCTTAGGCCGAGTACATAGATACCAAACACGACATGCTTTAAAATTTCGCACAAACGCGCATTGGCGACAAACTACATACATTTTTAAAAGCCTTTAAAAGCCTTTACAGATTACCCCGTTAGATTTACAGAGGAGGTCTACTGCTAAAATGACTGCCCTCGATCTGACCTTCGCGGTGATACCTCACATGCATGGTGCAATTGCTGTTTACATATGACGCCAGACCGACGCTTGCGTTCGCCATTGGGCAAGAGCAGGGCAGGACAGGGGTGCTTTTTTTTTTTTTTTTTTTTTTTTTATTATTAATTTTGCTTTTTTATTTTATTTTTAAATTGTTCCTTACATATATTTTTTTTTTATAATTTTTATTGTTATCTCAGGGAATGTAAATATCCCCTATGATAGCAATAGGTAGTGACAGGTACTCTTTTTTTGAAAAAACTGGGGTCTTCTAGACCCTAGATCTTTCCTCTGCCCTCAAAGCATCTGACCACACCAAGATCGGTGTGATAAAATGCTTTCCCAATTTCCCAATGGCGCTTTTTATATCCGGGGGGGGGACATTCCCTCCCACTGCTTGTAAAAGCAGTCCAGAGGCTAATTAGCCGCTGTGATTGCTTTTACATGAAAGCCGGCCGCTGGCTGAAAAGAATGATACCAAGATGATGCCTAAACCCGCAGGCATCAATCTGGTATAACCATTCAAAGTCCAGCAACATACCAGTACGTTGCTGGTCCTTGTTGGACATGTATTGTAATCTTTTTTTTTCATGCAGCCTGTTGGCTGAACGAAAAAAGAGATTGATTGGTGGGTATGCCCACCATTAGAATACCGCCCTTCATCCACCCACTTCTAATGATGGGCATACATGCACCATTTATATATGCCGAAGCATGGGGGCATCCTCCCGCAAAAAAGTTATGCCGCACACACATGGTCAAACGTTTCCACGGGCAAGCCTCCGTCGGAATTTCGACCGTATGTATGCGGCATTAGGAGCAAAATTGCTCCTCCGCCCTGCTGCCCCTGCTGCCCCCATGCTTCGGCATATATGCTTTTTTTTTTTTAACTGTGGTGGTGAAATCACCTCCTACAGCACTGGAGTCGCAGGGATCAGGCCTGTCTCTGCGAACGCTGCAGTTATGTGTGTTGTGTTTTGTAAGTGACAGTGATCGATCGATACTGCACTTGGGTGGCCTGGGCTGGACGGAGGGGCAAAACGCAGGTGCTAGCAGGTATCTGGGCTGATCCCGCTAACACTGCGTTTTTGGGAACCCTAAACCGCTGGTATAGATCTGATCAGATCAGATATTGATCTGTTCAGATACTATACCACTAAGGGGGGTGTATGCTTTACGCGTGGGTGTTAGCGTTACTGGCACTAACCTGACGCTGCCTGGGGTGTGACGCAGACCCTCTCTGACGCTAAAACCTAATTGATATCACCCACCGGGCGATCAGGGGGTTAAACCTTTATTGGGTTATATACGGCGGGTGCCCTGACACTATAAAAAGCAAACTAACTAACCAGCGTCACCCGTAACACTTATATGGTGATCACTGGTGAAAGGGTTAACTAGGGGCAATTAGGGGGTTAAAACCTTTATTAGATCATATTTGGGGGTACCTGACGCTATAAAAACCTGCGGCGAACCTAAAAAAAATGACTGGCTACCGATTGGCATCACCGACACGAAGACAGCGATCAGAAAAACGATCGCTTAGTGACAGTGGTGATAGGGGGTGAAAGGGTTACCTGGGGGGCGATCAAGGGGGTTAAACCTTTATTAGATAATATATTGGGGTACCCGACGCTATAAAAACCTGCGGCGAACCTAAAAAAAATTACTGGCTACCGATCGCCATCACTGATGCTAAGACAGCCATCAGAAAAATGATCGCATAGCGACAGCGGTGATAGGGGGTGAAAGGGTTACCTGGGGGGCGATCAAGGGGGTTTAACCTTTATTAGATAATATATTGGGGTACCTGACGCTATAAAAACCTGCGGCGAACCTAAAAAAAATTACTGGCTACCGATCGCCATCACTGATGCTAAGACAGCATCAGAAAAACGATCGATTAGCGACAGCGGTGATAGGGGGTGAAAGGGTTACCTGGGGGGCGATCAAGGGGGTTAAACCTTTATTAGATAATATATTGGGGTACCCGACGCTATAAAAACCTGCGGCGAACCTAAAAAAAATTACTGGCTACCGATCGCCATCACTGATGCTAAGACAGCCATCAGAAAAATGATCGCATAGCGACAGCGGTGATAGGGGGTGAAAGGGTTACCTGGGGGGCGATCAAGGGGGTTTAACCTTTATTAGATAATATATTGGGGTACCTGACGCTATAAAAACCTGCGGCGAACCTAAAAAAAATTACTGGCTACCGATCGCCATCACTGATGCTAAGACAGCATCAGAAAAACGATCGATTAGCGACAGCGGTGATAGGGGGTGAAAGGGTTACCTGGGGGGCGATCAAGGGGGTTGAACCTTTATTAGATAATATATTGGGGTACCCGACGCTATAAAAACCTGCGGCGAACCTAAAAAAAATTACTGGCTACCGATCGCCATCACTGATGCTAAGACAGCCATCAGAAAAATGATCGCATAGCGACAGCGGTGATAGGGGGTGAAAGGGTTATCTGGGGGGTGATCAGGGGGTTAAACCTTTATTAGGGGGGGTTAGGGGGCTACACTGGACCTAAAACTAAACTTTAGTGACACTTTCACAGTCACAAATGTCACTGATTGCAGTGATCACTAAATAAATGGTCACTGCAATCAGTGACACTGTGACTGGGGGCTGGGGGGTGATCTGGGGGGTGATCTGGGGGGGTCTGGGGGTCCTGGGGGGGGCGATTAGTGTTCCTATGTGTCCTGGTGTCAGTGTAGTGTTGTGCTCACTGACCTGATGTCTTCTCTTGTACGGCGCTCGGTATATGTGAGCGCCGCACAGGAGATGACATCACTTCCTCCTGCCTCCTCTGTCTGAAACAGACAGAGGAGGCATTTCCATTCGCCGGGAGCGATCGCGAGGGGGGGGCCGGAATCGAAAGGCCGCCCCCTCATCTGGGATCGCTCCCGGTGAAGTAACGACCGCTCACGGCACAGAAGGGGGGTCCGGATGGACCCCCCAACTGTACAAAGGCAGTCACGTAGATCTACGTGATTCTGCCTGTCCGTGCCATTCTGCCGACGTAAATCGGCGGTGGGCGGTCGTTAAGTGGTTAAAGACGGTTGATGATCAATGCTTTAGCACACTATAGCACAAGGAGAATTTCCCTCACTGTCCTTCCCTGTCCCTAGAAACAAGGATTATCACAGTGAAAGAAACTGACACTCTTCCTACCTATAGTTTTCTGTCCCTAGAAAAAATGTTTTTTTAAAGCTGATTGATGATCAATGCTTTAGCACACTATAGCACAAGTAGAATTTCCCTCACTGTCCTTCCCTGTCCCTAGAAACAAGGATTATCACAGTGAAAGAAACTGACACTCTTCCTACCTATAGTTTTCTGTCCCTAGAAAAAATGTTTTTTTAAAGATGGTTGATGATCAATGCTTTAGCACACTATAGCACAAGGAGAATTTCCCTCACTGTCCTTCCCTGTCCCTAGAAACAAGGATTATCACAGTGAAAGAAACTGACACTCTTCCTACCTATAGTTTTCTGTCCCTAGAAAAAATGTTTTTTTAAAGACGGTTGATGATCAATGCTTTAGCACACTATAGCACAAGGAGAATTTCCCTCACTGTCCTTCACCTGTCCCTAGAAACAAGGATTATCACAGTGAAAGAAACTGACACTCTTCCTACCTATAGTTTTCTGTCCCTAGAAAACATGTTTTTTTAAAGATGGTTGATGATCAATGCTTTAGCACACTATAGCACAAGGAGAATTTCCCTCACTGTCCTTCCCTGTCCCTAGAAACAAGGATTATCACAGTGAAAGAAACTGACACTCTTCCTACCTATAGTTTTCTGTCCCTAGAAAAAATGTTTTTTTAAAGATGGTTGATGATCAATGCTTTAGCACACTATAGCACAAGGAGAATTTCCCTCACTGTCCTTCCCTGTCCCTAGAAACAAGGATTATCACAGTAAAACACACTGACACTCTCCCTACCTATAGTTTTCTGTCCCTAGAAAAAATGATTTTTTAAAGATGGTTGATGATCAATGCTTTAGCACACTATAGCACAAGGAGAATTTCCCTCACTGTCCTTCCCTGTCCCTAGAAACAAGGATTCGCACAGTAAAACACACTGACACTCTCCCTACCTATCCTTCTCTTTCCCTAAACTAAAGGAATCCAGGTTAAGCAAGAAAAAAAATGTCACTGTCCCTGCCTATGCTTCTCTTTCCCTGCTCCGGAACACACTACACTAGGCCGCCGTGCTGGCGGCCTTTTATAGTGTGGGGCGTGTACTAAACACCCTCAGCAATAATTGGCCACAGGCATCCTGTGGCCAATCATTGCTCTCCTCGCTGCCGGCGCTGTGATTGGCCAAGCATGCGGGGTCACAGTGCATGCTTGGCCAATCACAGCGCCTGGATGACACTGCGATGGCGTAGTGCATTGTGGGCCGTTCGCGTCACTCGAATTAGGCGCGAACGGCCCAAATCGTTCGATCTTCGTCGAACGATCGAACAGCCGATGTTCGAGTCGAACGTATGTTCGACTCGAACACCAAGCTCATCCCTAATTCTAAACAAACAGAAAAAGAAAATTAGAAAAAGCCATAGTCACCTCTGTAGCTGAAGGCATTGCAAAGAAATCGATCTTCAAATTTCACAAGAGGCACTGAAATCATAGCTTCTGTGCCCCTTATTTTCTATGTAGAGCAGAGTTTTGCCAGACATTCATGTTGGTTTGATTTTATTGTGGATCTTGTGGTGGAGGAACAACTAATCCATATAATTCCTACCTGATGACCTGAAAGGCAACCTGATGTAAATGAACATGCATTTGACTATTCCATCTCAAATCAAAGTCAGATCTACAAAAGCAGACCTGGACAGAAAATATTGCCTTCAGTCAGAGAAACCTGAACAGACCTGATGTAAGCGGCTGCCCATAGAGATAATAGAGACCCATAATAACTTGTCTTTAGAGTGTCTGTTATGAGTTTAAGGAATTGCTCCACAGTGCCTACAGCTACAGTGGTTAATGAGGGGTTGTTTTAAAGCTCTTGTACTACTGGTTAAGAATATGTAAATAAATTAATGCCCATAGTCTAGGCCAGTCTTTCAATTTCTCAGCCTTTTTACCACAGAGGAACCCTTGAAGTAAATGTCAGGTCCCAGGGAACCCCTGCTAAAAATGATTATACCTATAGCTCATGGTAAATGATATACTTTTTTAGCAGCTTCCTGGACACGACAACATTTTTTTTTTCAGTAATAATCATCAAATGAAAACAATAATAATATTGGCCAAAAAAGAAATGCAGACATTACAATTTATAGTTGCCCTTTATACTGGCAGTCTGTGTAGAAGTGAGCCTTTACATTGGTGGTCAACATAGTGTTCCTTTACACTGGTTACAAGTGGGAAAGTGCTTCTTAGATTAGTGGCGAGCTGGAGAAAGACCTCTTATGCCTTGTACACACAATCGGATTTCCGATGGAATAAAATCCGATGGACTTGTTTCATCGGAAATTCCGATCGTGTGTGGGCCCCATCAGACTTTTTTCCATCAGAGTAAAAAAATAGAACATGTGTTAAATTTTTCCGATGGAAAAAAATCTGATGGGAAATTCCGATTGTCTGTGTGGAATTCCATCGGAGAAAAATCCACGCATGCTCAGAATCAAGTCGACGCATGCTCGAAAGCATTGAACTTCATTTTTCTCGGCTCGTCGTAGTGTTTTACGTCACCGTGTTTTGGACGATCGGAATTTAGTCTGACAGTGTGTATGCAAAACTGATGGAAGTCAGCTTCATCGGAATTCCGACAGAAAATTCCATCGGATTTTATTCCAATGGAAATCCGATCGTGTGTTCAAGGCATTACACTAATAACTAGCCAAGTGCCCAGTTAAACTCATGGTTAAGCAGGAGATTGATCTGCTCTTGCCCACTGCTCAAGGAACCCCTAACAACCTCTGGAGGGATCGTAGGGTTCCACAGAGCCCTTGTTGAGAAAGGCTGGTCTAGGCACATAGTAGATTGTACAGCTAGGCCATGAGAGGCCAGTGAGAGTGACAGCTGGGTTATCTTTGGTTACTGGCAGCAACAGACATTTATGTGCAAGCCGTACAAATGAGAAAAAAGGACATGGCAAAAACCTGTCATCAGTTGAAAAATGACTCTCTTGTTCCATAATTTAAACATTTGCCTTGTTGGTAGGGCTCCCTGTGAGTATTTCCTTCCATCAGTAATTGCTGGAATTTTATTGCCGGAATTCTTCATTCAGCTGTCCATAGAGATTCATTTATTTTGACTTTCGATGTAAACAAAGCATTATGATCATTGTCTATGTTCTGAGATTTTTAAATGGTCTTTTGTTGTTGTGGGAAAGCAGTCTTCTTTTTAACAAGGTCATTGGTACGCGAAAAGGCAATAGATCTATTTGTTTTTCAGAAAACCACAGAATGTTCTAATTTGATGAGATCTGCGGAGCGATTGTGATCAGGATATCGGCACTGAACAAGTGTTTATAAATTGCTTTCTGGGTGGCGGGTGAATGTTGTCATCTCCAGCACTGGAACAGAATGGTGACGCAATAAGTGTTCCTGCTAAAAAAACATTAAATGCTGAACATATTCAACTATAAGTTTATACATTGATCCAATATCTGGATTTCCCTTTTGTTACACAGAAATCAAAGTCACAGCCAGTGGTGGCTAGTGCTGGAGGATTTTGGGGGGGCACAGGCGGGCCCCTCCTGGTCCGCACTCATCCTACAGGCAGAGCTCTCCAGCAGTCACGACTCCCCCGGTGCCCGGCACCGCGGCTTCTGTGTTGACTCGATCTTCGGCCTTCTGTCCTGATTGGCCGGGGCAGGAAGCTGGAAGCTGCTGGTATCGCAGGGTGGATGGGCTCGGGGCGCAGTGCTCAGCTCCCAGAGGTCAACATAAATCAGGCCAATTGGGTCCTTGGGCTATGATCACGTGCTTGTGAAGGGGGTGACGGATCTGGTAGAGACCTGTTGGTCCGGCACCCTGCACAGTGAACAGCCACACAGATGGTGTGGGCTGGGGAGGTGGTACCCCGGTGCCCCTTGTGGATAAGCCACCTCTGTTCTTCATATTAAAGTTGTATTAAACCCTTAGCATTTTTTTAGTTTAACACATTGAGCACAATAAATTAGACAATCCCCAGTAAACTATTTGGTAAAATTCTTACCCCCAGCACTTGAAGTTTACAACTTTCAGTGCTGCTGGCTTCTGCTCTCTCTGTGCTGCTTCCCTGAAATTCTGGTCTTCACAGGAAACAGTTAACAATGGACAGTGCAGTCTACAGTCAGTCTGTAAACTTGGAGAAGAGAGGGAGGAGGAGCAGGGGAGTGCCTTGCCATCCTAGGCTATGGGGCTGTGTGTTTCTATTCATGCACACAGTGTAGGTAGATACAACCCTAGTCTCTGCATTCAAGGGTGGCTCCATAGGATGCTGCAAGAGAAAGGAGCCACCCTAAAACAGGAAATGTGCTGTAGTGGTCATGGCATTAGCTTCAATAGGAGCATAGGCAAGGATTAAATGATTAAGAAGCTGAATACTCACTGAGTGATTAAAGGGGAGTTCCAGCCTTTTTTAAGTTTATTAAAAGTCAGCAGCTACAAAAAGTGTGGCTGCTGGCTTTTAATAAACAGACACTTACCTGTTCCACTGTCCAACGCCGCCGCCCGGATCTTCGCTCCTCTCCCCCCCCCCCTCTCCGCCGGCGCCTCCATTCTAACTGTGGGCACCCGGCCGTGACAGCTTTCGGCTTCACGGCCGGGGCACTTACTGTGCATGCGCGAGCGGCGCTGCGCTCCCGGAGTGGACAGGCGATCGCCTGGGACCTGTCACGTGTCCCGGGTGATCACCTACAGGGAGGGGCCGCCTTAGGCGATATGACGAGTCGCCTAAGCGGTCCCTGGGCGGAAGGAGGAAGTGGGACAGGAAGTCCCACTCCTACTGAAGCCTCCACTCCCCCCCAAAAAAAAATTACATGCCAAATTTTGGGTGGAACTCTGCTTTAAGTCAGCTGCTGAAAGTGTTTAAGAATTGAGAATTTAATATCACTTTAATGAGGCATCCAATGATTTATTTATCTGCACAGCTGCTTTGATACATCTAATACCTGGATTGATATTAGTCTGATGTGGTCTTTTTCTTGGCAAAGTGTATGGCAAGCCAGATTTTTGTGGGGAAAGATTAAAACCCCTGTCAGGCTTTTACTGCTGTCCAGGGCTCTGTTAGAGAGATTTATGCTCACTTCCTGCCCTGCTAACAATGTTTTTTTTTTCCAGACAGGAAGTGAGACAAAAATCTGCAACAGGCCATAGGCAGGAAAAAACACGTATAGGGGTTCTTACCTTTCTGTTTTCTGTTTAATCTTTTGTATTTCTGTTTGTGTGACTGTTGGAGAGTTTTCCTCACTTTTTGTCTGGTAAAAAAAACTGATCTCATCATATACTGTGAGTAGGGATGGAGTTGTTCGCAATCCCGGTAAAGTTATGTGCAGTTACACTAAGGGAAATTTTTAAAAGCTATAATGCCTCATACACACGGCCGGGATTTCCAACGGGAAAAAGTCAGTCGGGAAAAAAGAGAGCCAGTTCTCTTTTTTTTGTCAGACGTTTTTGGCAGTTTTCCCGTCGGAAAAACTCTGATGGAGCATACATCCGAAAGGAAAAACGGCCGTGTGTATGAGGCATAACACTCTGCATGGCCTTTAATCTATGGTCAGCTGACTTTGAGGCACCAATAAGAGCCTTTTGGTTAATTCGGCCCCGTCACTATAAAAGGAGGGGGGGGGGGGGCAAAATAGGCAGTTCAATTTGCAAGGGAGTTTTTTCCAGAGCTTAGTAAACGAGGTGAAGCTTTGCTGACATCCATCATCCAATCATGTGCAGGCAAAAATGCTGTTTTTTTTTTTTATTTACCTTGCATGTGATTGGGTGTTTTTTGAAAAGTGAAGCTTCATCTCATTTACTAAGCTATGGAGCAAATTCCCTTGCAAAGTGCACAGTCTATTTGCCTTTAGTATATCAACCCCAATATGTAAGTGAATTGGAAGCTGTTGTAGGGAAAGCTGGCAAACTGCATGGGGTGAGATTAGGGTCAGTTGAAAAACTGTGCTTTAATTCTGGTTGTTAGCGATTTGGGCAATGAACCCCTTTTGTTGGCTTAGTTGGTTCTTCCTATTATTGGGGGATTTTTTGTCTTTCATTTATGTTGTATTTTGTTGTTGATTCGAGGTCAGTGGACACTTTTAGCTGCTGTCCTATCTATAGCAAACAGTTTTTTTTTTTTCTTGTGCCATTATAAAATGGGCTTTTGTTTTAGGATTTGGTATTTTGGGGTCCTGTTTGTTTTCATATTAATATGGCCTTAATGTAAGGTTAAATTGTTATTTTTCCTCTTTGCCGCAAAGCCTAAGGCCTCTTTCACACGGGGCGGATCCGTGCAGATCCGCCCCGTGAAGCTCCGCTTGCTCAGCGGGGATCGCTCCGTTGATCCCCGCTGAGCCGACGGATGACTGGGCGGTCCCCGCACACTGTGCAGGGACCGCCCTGTCAGAGCGCCGCTCTCCCCTATAGGGAATCGGATGACGACGGACCGTAGAGTCCGTTGTCATCCGATCCGCTCCGCCGACGGAAGGAAAAATAGGGTTTTCCTCCGTCACACTTTGGCGGAGCGGAGCGGATGTCAGCGGACATGTCTCCGCTGACATCCGTGCCTCCATAGGGCTACATGGAGGATCTGTTTCAGGTCCGCCTAAAAAACTGACAGGCGGACCTGAACGGACCTCCGTGTGAAAGGGGCCTAACTTATAAAAAAAGTGGAATTTTGTTTCAGGGTGGTATTTTGGATTTTTATTTATTTTATACGTTTTTTTTTTGTTTGTTTGTTTTTTGACAGGGTCTTTTTTAAGTTTGAGAAGCTCAAAGTGGAGGATTCACTTGTTACTGACCATTGTTTTTGGAGCTGCCTTTTGTTTGCAGAACAGAACAGTGTGCATCTAACCCACCTCAATTTATATCGCTCACATTCGCTGTCCCCCCTATCCTCATAGATAAAATAAAAGTTACACATACTGTACACCACTTAGGCCTATTATCCCTAAGTAAAACTGTTCCGCTGCTGGCAAACTTTACACTCCTGTACGCTTTGAAGTATATTAATTCTCGTAGTAAAACCCCAGCCTGTGCCCTTTCTCTCTTGTACATTTGTGCCGACCTTTGCTCATCAAAATTGTCCTTCAGTTGGGCAATTTCATTTTACTGTATCATCTGCAGTCTTAGGCCTCATGCATACTAGACGTTAAAATAACGTTATAAAAACGGCAGTAGCTTTGAAGTGAGTTTTTCAACTTTTTTCAACTTTTTTCAGCTTTTTTCATTGTTTTTGCAGTAGCCTTTTTTAGCGGTTTTTAGCGTTTTTTTAAGTGTTTTTCCGCGTTAGCATTTTTTAGCATTTTTTTTCTTTTTCAATGGATCAAAAACGTTAAAAAACTCTGGTGATTGACGTTTTTGAGCGTTTATCTGCGTTTATCAGCGTTTTTCAGTGTTAGAGCGTTTTTACAGCTGAAAAACGTCTCTCAGAACCCACTAGTTTTGGGGTTTTTTTACTGCTCAAAAACGCCACTGCCCAAAACTGCTGATAACAGTCGATGTGTGCATGGACACATAGGATAACATGATGGAGAGTTTAATGACTGTAGAAAAAAACGTCTACTGCCAGAAACAGCTGCTGTAAAAATGTCCAAAAACGTCCAGTGTGCATGAGGCTTTATAATTCTTGTAGTTAAGCACCTACCAGTATCTTTGTCTTAAGTACATTTTGGGCAAATATAGCTGCTACTGGCCAGCCAACTTCTGTATCCTTTGCTGTATTTTTATTCTTGTTGTAAAGCCCCAGCCTGTGGTCTTTGACTCTAGTTAATTTGGTCCTTGCCCTCCTGCTGGTCAATTTAACACTACTGTATCATCTCTGGTCTCTATAACTGGCCAACAGAAGGACAGTTTTGCATGAGTGAAAACATGAGCAGGCTCAGCAAACTACTGGCCAATATCAATCTGTCCGGTCAAAGCAGAAGGGCTAAAACCATTTGATGAAAAAATCAGGTGTCACTAGACATGCCCAATTTGTTTTGGTTCGAATCTCTGAGTAAAATAGTAACGAATTTCATTGAAATGTGTTTAGTTTCATTTTGTATATTTGTTTTCTAACAAACGCCAAATTTTCGGAAAAATTCGAATTTGGATCAGTCGAAAAATGATCAACCAATTCGAATTCTGTGTGAAGAATATTTGGCTGTTAAGAAATGGTCTGGGAACCTGGCCACCGCCTCCTTAACAACTGATGACTCATCAGCTGTCAGCAGGCTTCCCAGCTGACAGCTGAAATGTAAACAAAAGAATGCAGGCAATAAAAAATGCAGAAAAAAACAGCGAAAACCCTTCAGGTCTGGTATGGATTCTAAGGGAAACCCCACGCTAACATTTTTTTTTTAAATGGCGTAGGACCCACCAAAATCCATTCCAGACTGTTATCCAAATATCCAACCATGCAGCCCGGCAGGTCAGGAAAGGTGGTTATGAGTGAGCGGTTCCCTTCCCTCCTGAACTATACCAGGTCTTATGCCCTCAACTATGGGAGCTGCTTTGGGGCAGGGGGGCTCTGCCCCCCAATGCACCTTGTCTCCATGTTTGTGAGGGCAAGGATCTCTTCCCCACAACTTTAACCCAGTGGTTTTGAGAGTGCAAGGGGTGACTTATCGGAATCTGGAAGCCCCCAGATCCCACTCTCCCATGTGAATGAGTATGGGGTATGTAGCTAACGTTACCGGGTGACCCTGCCCCCTTGTGATGTCACTGACCCAGCATGCCCCCTGGTCGATGGCGTCACAAGGGGGCAGGGTCACCTGATGATGTAATCTGGTAGCCCCGCCCGTTCGTTATTTAATTACTGTCAGACAGCAGAGCAGTCAGGCGGTTGGAGCCTTCATCGGGTGCTCCTTTTTTCGGGTCGGCGTTAGCAGCAGGCACCATGATTAACATTGGATATACTTTGGAAGATTTTTTTTTAGTTTTTTAATAAAAGACTTTTCAAAAACTGTTGTTGTTTTTTAATTACTTTTTACACTTTTTGGGTGAATGAGTAGGGGTACTATGTACCCCTACTCATTCACATAGGGGATCTGGGGGCCCCCTTGTTAAAGAAGGGGACTTCCAGATTTCCCGATAAGTCACCCCCCACACCCCCACAATCACCAAGCCAGAGTTGTGGGTAAGAGCCTCCCCTGCCCCAAAGCACCTCCCCATGTTGGGGGCATGTGGCCTTGCATGGTTTAGGAGGGGAGGCATTCACTCACCCTTTCTCTTTCCTGGCCTGCCAGGCTGCATGTGTGGATAAGGGTCTGGTATGGACCTTAGGGGGAATCCTCGCCAATTTATTTTTTTAATATTGGCATGGGGTTCCCCTTGAAATCCATACCAGATCCGAAGGGCCTGGTATGGATTTTAAGGGGAACCCCATGAACAGACATGTCTAGAATGTCTAACACTCTAGACAATGCAAAAAAACAAACAGCTTGGAGTCCCCCAAATCCATACCAGACCCAAAGGACCTGGAATGGATTGGGGGGGGGGCACGCTGTTTTTTTCTGCATTTTTTATTGCCAGCTCAGAATATTGACCATGGAGCCAACAGACATTCTAGATTCCTTTTGGTGTCCAATTCTGAAACACACTCTGCAAGGAAAAGTGTGTTAGTTGATTTCCAACATCAGGGTATGACCTCTCTAGCAGCAGGGAGGAAAAGTTGTAGAATGTCTTTCTTGGCTTGTGTAATTGACCCGGGGATCATTGATAGCATTGCTATTTTGGGTGAAAGGGGAATTTTGTGTTGCCATGTCCTTGCAATGGATACCAAAAATATGTTGTTCAGAAAGCCTTGAATGGGAGGGGGGCATTCCCCAAACAGACATGTAAAGAGAGAACGTCTGGATGGGTTAAGGACAAAAGAATTGAGTATATTTGGGAGATAGTATGAGTTGGAGGGGTTGTTGATGAAATAAGAAGGGATTTTAGAGGAAGTAACAAGGTTTCCACTTTTCTTTTCCAGGTATAAGTGATAATCTGTATAAAACTAACCTTCAGTGTAATATTACATTTCCACTAGTGTCTTGTGCCCTATTCTTGACCTAATTAACAGTCTGAAGTGTGTCAGATCATAATTGGAATTTTAATGTAGTAAAAAAAAAAGGCTAGTGGTGCCCATAAGATGATCTTCTTCCAATCTTGCAGGCTAGGGTCATATCAGGCTATTCTCGTGTGACTGTTCCAAACACCCCCCTTTACAAGCATTATTGGGGAAATTAATTGGCAGTGTTTCTGCCTGGTCAATATTGTCTCCCTCCAGGATAGGTCAGTGCCAAGGAGTCTTGCTCCTTGCTCCTCCCCCATCCTCCTACAAAGGCTGATACAAGTGTGCAAATATTCCTGCTTACCCCCCTGTACACTACCTTATACAATTTGTTGCACTTTGGAACAATTTGCGTACTTCACTGGGTTGGAGCTTAACCTGTGGAATTTCAAGGCTTTCAATATCTTCCTCCCTATCGAGGAAGTCTGCCATTTACAGGAAGTGTTCACCTTCTAATGGACTCCCAGCTTAACTACTTAATCAAATTGACTAGATAACCCTCTACACCAGGGATCTCCAAAATACGGCCCTCCAGCTGTTGCAGAACTACAGGTCCCATGAGGCATTGGAAACTCTGATATTCACAGACATGACTAGGCATGATGGGAATTGTAGTTCCTGAAAAACTGGAGGGCCATAGTTTGGAGACCTCTGCTCTAAACTATATCAGGCCAACTACCCACCTATGCTTGCCCACTTAACTGCCCTTACGTCCTGCTGAACAATGCTACACATTTTCTGGATGGGCCGGATCACAGCTGTAAAAATGTCTCTCTTGTCAAAAATTCTCTACCTGTTTGGAGTCCTCCCCATAACACCTTTAACCCATTATTTACAGATTCTACAACATTGTGTTAAAACTTATTTCTGGGGCAAGGTTAAACTAAGTCTTCTTAAACTGATCTTGATGCGCTAACAAGCTTGCAGTGGTCTGGGGGTATGAAATTGTGCTAAGTATTACCAAAATAGCTCAGGGTATTATGCAACCCATTAAGTCTGTTGTGGGTAAGACTTGAATCCGCCAACATTGACCTTATAAATATTGATAACTTACTTTGACACCGCCCCGCCGAACGTAAATCCATTACTAATCTGGTCACTCTACATTTGCTAGCTCTTTGGGATGGACTGAAATGCCCCTTCAAGTTACTTTTATCTCATGTTCCGTTAATATCGAATGATAGTTCTTTAAACGCTCTTCCTTTTTGTCCCCCTTACTCTGACCTGTCTTTCTTTTAATCATGGGTAAAATTTAACCTGACTAAATTACACAGTTTGGTTACAGTGATCTCATTCAAATCTTCTCAACCTTGTGTGAGCAGTCCAACCTTCCTAGTTCTCTGAACTATTATGCTGCCTCAAAGTATCTAATTTTTTCACACCATACGTTAGTACTCACTCTCCCTTAAATCAAATGACACTCTTTAGGATTTGTGTATAACAAACCCACATGCCCCAGTCCCCAGGTTATATTTGCATTTGAATAACCCGGGCCCAGTTTAAGCTTTCTTTGCAAGTGACAACATCCAAGCAAACTATTGCAAAGGCTTGGAAGACCTTGAACTTATGCATTCTTGAGGCCAAGGACAGGATTACTCCAGCTAGGATTCATAGCACAATAGAGGAGGCTTTGTCAGACAGAGTGCCCAAGCATTAAAAAATGTCCTGCCATCGGGCTTCGACCTCTCCATTTAAGAGCCCTGAACTCTAATAATGATAACATTGTCCACTCTTCCCCCACCACTGGGTGTCTGTAGAAGACCACCCCCTCTCCTAGTCCCTCTTTACTTTATTTTATTTCTCTCTTATACCAAGCTCAATTTTGTTAATCATTTCATTGCACTTCTGCCTCTCACTTTTTGTCTATGTACCCTTATTAATGTTACGATTGTATGTTACTATTTCTATTTTGGGCCTTTAGCTCCCATCATTGTGGATCTCTTTATCTTTGTGTTGACACTCAAAAACATTGTATGACTTGTAAACTTGCCGTGGGTGAATTTCTACAACTTACTGTACATTGCTTACAGTAATGTACAGTATTTCATATCCCATTCATATTGAATGAAAATATTGAACACAGAAAATATATTCCTGCAGATGTCTATACAAACCATAAAAGCTTAAAGCCCAGGAGAAAATATAATGCAGTTTACCAGTCCTTACATGAAGTACGTTATATAAAAAAAAATCATTTTTTCAGATTTTTTTTTTAAACTAAAATTTGACCTGGTAATCTTGAGAATAACACACATCCTGTCCCTGAGAGTTTACTTTCACTCGTCCACTGCATCTATGGAGGGAGCCATAGGACTGACTTTTTCATTATTTTAGGGCTAACAAGAATAGTAGTTTACACAAGAAGGATAAGATTGTTTTTAAGATCTGTTAAGCTCACAGGAAGAGACATGGTTATTTCTGGCAAGATCAACATCTCTGTATTTGCCAAAAATGTTCTTAGACTAAAAAAAAAAGAAAATGAATGCAGCCATTACATCTAAGCACTGGTAAGCTCCTACATATTACATATTTGTTTTTAGGTTTATATTCAGTTTAAGTTTTAATTCTAACATCGTTTTTGTTGGAAAATGGATATAGTGCTACAACAATTGCACCTAAAGGTGTTTTTTTTTTTTTTTGCAAATACCACCATTTTATTCCCTAGGGTCTCTGCTAATATATATATATATATATATATATATATATATATATATATATACATACATATATATATATATATATATATATATATATATATATATATATATATATATATATTTCTATATCTATATATAGATATAGATATATCTATATATAATATTTGGGGGTTCTGAGTGATTTTATAGCAAGAAAAAATATGATTTTTACATGTAAGAGAGGAGTGCCAGTGTAGGCCCAGTATGGAAGTGGTTAAAACATATAAGGAATCGTGAGGTGGTTTTATTCTCCACCAATAAAAAATATATACGTTTTGGGAGTAGTGACTGTCTTATAAATTAGGCTATATTTTGGATAACGGCAACGTAAACAATAGCAGGTGTAGAGTTCTTGAATCCATACTGCAGAAAATAACAAGCATGAAAAACTGAATAAAATCTATTCTGAAATTAAATACAGTTCCTACAAAAGATAGAACTGGAAGTAGTATTATGTGGGTGTGATTACAACGGAGTGTAATCTTCTTTGATATCTGAATGATAGAAAATTCAAAATGTGTCATTCAGCCATTAGTAAAAGTTTATCCTATAATTTTGTAATTAGATTTGGTTGATCTTTTTTAGTCTGGAGCAATGACATGGATACAGTGGAGGCAACTTGTCTTGACAAGTAAATATTTGAATCATTCCTACTGTCAACTCACCATTTTTCTTTCTTATATTTTTTTTTTGCATTCCCAGCCACACCAGTTAACATTTTAGAAGCTCTGGAACTCAGCGAATCCATTGAAGGAGTAACGTTAGCAGCTGGAATATGTACGCACAGGCAAGGAATTGAAGAGACAGATATTGCTTTCCGATTGGAGAACAGGACTCATTTTAGTGCCCCAACCAAACAGTTATTTCCAGGTGAGTTTATCATTGTTATGATTATTCCAATCACACAGTAAGAGGGTCGGCAAGTGCTTGCAGAATGTATAATGAAAAAATCACTCCAACTTAACTGTCATCAGTAAGTTTAAAGAACCACTCACTATTGGTCTCTGAAAAATCATACACATCATAACTGTGCACAGTCCAACTACGAAATATCAATATTTTCTTCATAAATTAACTACTGTCTAAATTCACAAAGCTAACACATTAAGGAAAGGAATGCATTTGTTTAAAAACAAAGTGACAGTTATTTTTAGCCGAGTCCATTGAGATTTGAAAATGACAGTCATGAGGGCAAAAATAATGATTGTTGGGCTATTATTAAAGCTTCATGAAATTTGTTTTGATGGCCATGTCCCGATCCAAAGGTTGTCATCCAAAATTCTGAGTTGTCTTTGGAACAGGAATAGAGGTGAGATCTTCCAATAGGGACACCTGTTATGGTGTCTAAGAGGAAATTTCCTTTAATAAGGAGAGATTTCTGCTTGCTTTGTGTTTTGTTTAAAGGACAGAAAATTGGCCAAAAAACAACAGGATTTACCTCTTCCCAGCACTATCCAAAACTGAAGTTTGGAGCCAGAAACAGCCCATTACCAGAATCTATGTTTTTTTTTGTATTTGCCTTTTAGGGTCCCTCACATTGGAGCTCTATACAGTTATGTATGTTGGTTCTTCAGGACCTTCAATGTTATGTGATTGCTGTTCACGCAGACAACTCATTTATCCCTTTCTTTTATCTCTTTTTATCCCTTTCTTCTTTTAGCTCTTTACTCCCCTATGAACTAACAGCTAAGCATTATGATAATTTGAAAGTATTCTACCACCTCATTTGTGCTTAAACACTATGTAAAAATGGACTATGATTTATTCTTTGCTTTTGCAACTTTGGGCCTCATTTATCTAACTGTATAAAAGAACCGCTTGCATTAACAACCCAACTGCTTTCCATTGTCATTTTGTGTTGTGCCAGTTTGAAAAGCAAAGTATTTAATCTATGGACCAAATGTGTCCTCATATTTGAGCACCATCTGGTCTTCCTTTAGGTTCTGAACCCTAAAGTGTTTTTCCCACCCCAAGGATTTGTATTGCTGGTGGTCCACATCCTACATTTTGGAAAACACTTGGGAAGATTTACTAAAACTAGTGCATACAGAATCTGGTGCAGCTGTGCATTGTAACCAATCAACTTCTAGGTTTTAGCCCAGGTTCACACTGGGCTGCGGGAGTGAAGCCGTGCGAGTTCAGCTGAACTAGCACGATTTCACTCTCGCTGGCAGTCCCGATTTCAGCCGCGATTACAAAGACATCTGACACAGATATCAATGTAAATCGCAGCCGAAATCGCAAAAAATAGTACAGAAACTACTTTTTGAAATCAGTGCAGTGCCGCAGATGCAGCGTCGCACCGATTAGGACGGTGCCATTGCCCGCAATTTGCGGCAAATATCGCCGATTTGACATGCGATTTGACATGTCAAATCGCATGTCAAATCGCACCAGTGTGAACCAGGGCTTATTGTCAAAGCTTTATTGAACAAGCTGAAGTTAGCAGCTGATTACTGCTTACTATGCACAGCTGCACTAGATTCTGTGTGCACCAGTTTTAGTAAATCTCGCCCACTGTGTTTAGACACTAAATAAAACGGAATAAATATGTATTACAAATTCAGAGTTATTGGCGTAGGAAGCCAAACTCTATGGCTTTTCCAATATTGGAGACAGCTTTAAATTTACTGTCTTACTCACCTTACAGATGAATCATTCCCAGAGGACTTCTCCGTTCTCATCACTCTGAAAGTAAGGAAGGGAGCACAGTTTTTCCTCTTCTCCATTTACAATGAAAAGGGAGTGCAGCAGCTGGGTATAGAGATTGGCCGATCCCCAGTTTTTGTTTATGAAGATCAACATGGAAACCCGACCCCGGAGAACTACCCCTTCTTCAAGAAGATCAACTTGGCTGATGGCAAGTGAGTAGTCTTGTATAAAAAAACAAGAGACCTATGTATCTCTTTGTGTGTTAATGATCTAATATCAGTGGGGTATCTATAAATATGATATAATACCGCCTCTTCATTAAGAGTTTATAGCACTACCTATAAATTAGATATGTTGCAGTTTACCAATTCTTAGATGCCATTGTAGGTGGGGTGCAGTGTATGTGGCAGCAATAATTCACAGAGACAGGTTCAGGCAGAACTTGTATTGAAATAATTCAGTAAAAGTTACAATAAATTGGTGGGCAGGCTACCTGGCCTGGTGCACTCACGGATTCCAGTAACGTGAAAGGAGCAGATTTCAGCTGGACTGACAGCGTCTGTTAAGAGGAGCAGAATGTGGTCTGGTCATCTAGCACCCAATTTAGAAGGTGACCAGGAGAGCGAACCTTTCCCTAATGCTAGTACTGTCCCTAACGGTGGGATACCTGTTCCTACTCTACCAACTCACAAAATGAGCGTCAAACCTGGGAGCATGGGCCTTAAATAGGCTCTGCCTAACCCAAGATGGTTGTTAGAGTCACATAGGGCGGCAGCATCCAATAGCATAGTGCCACAGTAACCTAGGAAACCATAGAGGCTCCTTGTTCCTCTTGTGCTCCTTTCCAACAAGTGCTGCTGCAGAAGAGCGCCACCTTCAGTGGAGAAAGTAGACTGCATCTGCCTACACAGTGGCTGCATTAGTTTTCCTTTTTTCTAGGATTTTTTTTATTTTTTTTTACCTGGTGATCCAGCCAGTAAGTCTGCTATTTTTCAACTTCCTTAAACCAAGTTGCTTAGCAAAGTAAGGGCTCGTGCAGAAGTGTGACTCTCATTGCCACCCCTCTGAAAAGCGTTCTGCGGCAGATTGTATTTCAGAGGCATTTGACGGGTGGTGAGAAGGTGATATGTTGCCTCCTAACTACCTGTTTCAACCCTGAAAATGCTGACCCATGCATTGAAAGCCCTATTCACCTAAATGGATTGCATATTGCGGTGGTAATGCCCATCAAATGTGATATGCTGTTTGATATTTCCCACAGAAGATGTTCTGCCCTGAGAGGCAACATTTCCTTGTTCCACCCGCGATTTTGAATTTTTTTTTAAAGTCAGCAGCTACAAACACTGTAGCTGCTGGCTTTTAATAAGGACACTTACCTGTCCTACTCGCCCGTGATGTTGGCCCGTCGAGGCCGATCCCTCGATCCTGGCAGCTCTAGGCGCCGCCATCCTCACTAAGGGAAACAGGCAGTGAAGCCTTGCGGCTTCACTGGCCGTTTTCTTACTGCGCATGCGCGAGTCTCGCGGCGCTGTATGAATGGGCGGCTGCTCTCTGGGATACACACAGTTCCCAGAAGGCAGCGCGTTCCATTTACCAGAAGTCACTGCGAGGAGGACAAGGAAGGAGACCTGCCGCAGAGGATGAAGAGGCAGAATAGGAACTTCCGCATAGCAACCGCCTTTTCCTGTGAGTAAAAAAATTATTTATTTATTTTCTATTTTTTTGCAGGTTTTTTGTGATTTTTTTATTTTTTTTAGGGTGGAACTCCACTTTAAGTACATGTAGTATTTTGTCTCAAGTTTCTGAGTGCTTCCTAACATGAGTTATGGAGTCTGAACTGCCCCTCCCCGTCCTCTCTTGCCATAGCCGATTGGACTACCGCTTTGAACGATTAACAGCACCGCTCCCGGACGGTTTGCATTGAACGAGATGGTTGATTCATAGCTGCAGCTTGTCTCAGCTGTGAGCACTTTAAGGAGACAAGTAGTGCCAAGAGGAATGCAAAGGTTTGTGTCAGTCTCTGTATTCCTCTAGTCTAGCCATTGCTTGTCTCAGTGAAGTGCTCACAGCTGAAAAAAACTGCCGCTATGAGTCAACCATCTTGAATCTCTTTTCGGAACTGTAAATTCAAAATTATAATGATAGGTCTTCTTTAAGGTGAGTGCTGCCATAATAATTCAATATATGAACTCACTGAAAAATACTCTGTTCTTTACGTTTAATCCTTTCTCTGCCACTGATGTACCTAATGGCGTCCTGTAAACAAACTCCCGCTCGCAGTCTGAAATTTGTTTACCTTTTCTCTGAAGGCTGTTGGCTATGTAGTAGAAGTAATTTCAGTAGCTGTAAATTTCTACATGTGAGTGAAGGTGCCCTTTCCACAAATTTCTACATGTGAGTGAAGGTGCCCTTTCCACCCCAGCCCAATCCCCCCTCTGCCATGTGCCCAATCCCAACTATTGGCTGTAATTTTCTGTAAAATTCAATGCTTTATGGCAACCTGGAGGACTTCTGTACACAGTGGGTTCACAGAACGTCCCCAGAAATGTAATTTTCTGCTTTTGTGACTCACTTATTTTCCCAGAAGTCTGCACTAAGATACAAGTCAGATTTAAAACACCCCTGCAAAAGGAAGTATATTTTTGGTGTGATACTCCCTAAGGGTTAATTACTTCTAAAGGGAGGCAGACACTGCAACTTTCCTCAATAGAACTCCAAAAGCACATCAGCTGATTATACTGAACACAAACACTTCCATTCAGGAATTCCAAGGACATAGTGAAACAAACAGCTTTTCTTAAAAACAGAAACAGGTAGGACTCTGTTAAGTTTGTTAAAATCCTTGCAATGTACATAGATCACCCAAAGAGGATTGTTTTGTTTTTTTCTCTACAAAAGTGGGCTTACTCTTTAAGTTAAAAAAATTTATAAGAAAAGTTAAAGTCTAAAAAAGTAAATTAACCCCCCCCCCCCCCCAAAAAAAATGTTTAAAACTCCCTGCCGGCATAATAGGCAACACTGCGCATGCTAGAGTGAGTGCAAAAAATTCTAGGCCCATCAATTACCTCTCCATTCACTCTTGTGCGACTTGTCATGCAACTTTGGACATCGAAGTTGCATGACAAGTCGTTCCCCATGTTTTCCAATGATACCCATTCATATATGCGTGACCTAAAGTTGCAGCAACTTCAAAGTAGTTCATGCACTACTTTGGTCTGACTTTCATGCAACTTGAGGGCCATGGACTTCAATGTTAACACTCAGAAGTTGCATGAAAGTCATACCTGAATGTTATACAATGCAACTTATGTGTAACAGTTGTCCATTATCACTGGTCAAAGCCAAAGTTGTATCCAAGTTTCACCCATCCAAAGTTGCATCAAAGTTACATCAAAGTTTCACCAAAGTTGCACTCCAAAGTTAGTTGCAACTTTGGAGTCATACAAGTGTGAATGGAGCCTAAATTGATAAGCTGTAGGGGATTTTAAAGCATTGGCCATGGAAAATTTTGGGTACCATAATTTTTTGCTATTCTATGAACACACGCAATTTTGAGGCTTGACTAATCTGATGTCAATTTACTCTACACAATCTCATCTTTTATATTTTACAGGTATTTTATTGTGTTTGTGTATGCTAAAATTAATTTGAATGTATTTTTTACTGAAAATATAGATTTGATAGAGAGTAACGCAATTATTGTTAGACATAAATATTACATAATTTTATTCTACAAGGTTTATTTTTTCTGAAAATTTATAATGCTTTGGGGGGGGGGGGGTTAAAATGTGCAATTTAACGTGTGCAAACAAAATTTAAGAAAAAAGGCTACAGCGGTGAAAGGGTAAAACCACTCTGTGTATCTTTTTAAGCTCCTACAGGTATAAATGGAGATAATCTGTTCTAGACATTTAAAAATGACAGAATTCCATTTTAGAAATTGAATCCAGTGTAAATATGAGTCTGCTACAGCAGAAACAACTTCAATAGAGGCAATTGTTTTACTAAGTGGATTTTTGGTAAGGATGCTAGGTAAATGTTCCGTACAGCGATCGGACAAGTAGCAGCACGTTAACCATCTGTCTACATAGTTTCATGCATGGAGGATGATAATAGGATGTTATTAATGGTAACAGGCTTTCCCAGGAAGTTGCAGACCCTGGTACAAGTTGCTTAATCTCTACACTTCAAAGTGATTTCTATTTTCTTATTTATTTACTGGAGACAAGTGCAGGATTTCTTAGCAAAATGATGCAAAATGATGCAAGGGACCTTTTACATGCTAAAATGACAACTTAAAACACTGATATAAATAAAATGTAATTTGTAATGCATGATTATTGCCTACTTATTAGAGCTCTTTCACACCAGTGTTGCCCAACACAGTCCCAATGCATAGACAATTAGTGTATATTTCTTTATTTCAGTTCACACCAACGCCTGCAATAGTGTGCTCTGATAAAATGAGAATATGTTGCAATTTTACATAATGCGCAGCCACATGTAGAGTTAAATGGACTGTCAAGTTTATTAAAGTAAAAATAAAATATAGGGAAGCCCTTAAATTTACTTTCATGTGTCAAGAAACCCCAACTAATAATTTCTACCTCTACAGCTTACAGCACATTATCTTCAACAGTATGTTGAACTATAAGAATAAATAAAACAATAAGGAATGTGGTGTACTTTACGTATTTGACACCCACAGTGTGTAACGGGTATTCTTTGGTGATAGTAATTAAACAAAATTAACAAAGATAAAGACCAGAAAAGAAGTTGGAGAAGAATTCACCTTAAACTGGTGCTCATTTAAAAATGGGCCCTCTCATACTGGTGGGCAGTGGAAAGAATGCTCAGTACATTGGAAGTCCGAGGGAACAAATCTAGAACCAAACCACAAAACAGGCTCTCCTGAAAGAAACACATGAATCCCTCTCTATGTATAAAGTGTGTATGCAGGGCTGATAGCACAAAAAATTCCACAGCCCAATGACACCAAAGGCCAGGTGTCCAAATAAAAAGTCAAAAGTTTATTCCAAACGAGTGAAAGAGTGAGGGACATAACTCGATGTTAAGCAGCGTAACGCGGTTGAGCCGACCCAGACCTGCAGAAGGAGGAGTGTGTCGGGGAGCTAGATGGCAAAGGGATCCTTGTGTGTGCCGGGGGACCCAGATGGAAGGAAGATCCAGGTTGGGAGGCCAAACAGCAGGGGGACTCGGGTCACCGAAAGTGACATCACCGGGACACAGAGGTCAGCTGATGCAATCTCGGGATGATCGGAAAAGACCAGAAAATTGAGCCGGTTGCCAGGACTGCATGTTTTGGGGCACGCCCCTTTGTCAAATCTCCCTTGGATTGGATTTGACAAAGGGTCTAGTTATGTCCCTTGTGTTTTTACCTGTTTGAAATAAACCTTTGACTTTTCATTTGAATACCTGGCCTTTGGTGTCATTGTGCTCTGGAATTTATCGTGCTATCAGCCCTGCACACACACTTTATCCATAGACAGGATTCATGTGTTTCTTTGAGGAGCACCTGTTTTGTGCTTTGGTTCTATGTTCTTTCCCACCATCCCAGTGGACACTTTGAGGCTTCACGGTTTTGAGTCATTCCTTATGTTATTCCAGCTGTGGACATTTCATCACAATGGGGAGGTACCAGACCAGTTCAGTGCCCAATTTGTGTGTATTTTTTCTGGTCCAGTGGGAAGAAATCTTCCTACTTTGGTAGTCAGTTGGAAGAATGTTCCTTGTATTGGTGATTTTTACATTGGTGGTCAGTGAGAAGAATGCTGCCTGTAAAGCCCTGTACACACGATCGGTTTTACCGATGAAAAACGTCCGATTGATTGTTTTCATTAGACAAACCGATCGTGTATGGGACCCATCGGTCTTTTTTCCATCGGTTTTAAAAAATAGAACATGTTTTAAATTTTTCCAAAAGGATAAAAAACCGATCGAAAACTCTGATCGTCTATGGGCAAGTCCATCGGATAAAAAACCCACGCATGCTCAGAATCAAGTCGACGCATGCTCAGAAGCATTGAACTTCATTTTTCTCGGCTCATCGGAGTGTTTTACGTCACCGCGTTTGGAACGGTCGGTTTTTTGACTGATGGTGTGTAGGCAAGACTGATGGAAGTCAGCTTCATCGGATTTCCGATGGACAAAACCATCGGATTAGAATCCATAGGATATCCGATCGTGTATACGAGGCTTAAAAGCCTACCTTGTGTAGACATCCAAAAAGACTGAGACTACTGTTGGGTACAGTCATCTTGGATGTGATGTCAGCAGACCCAGTAGACTCAGAGCTTTCACCAAAGTGACATTCTAATAGTTATGTAGGGAGGTGAGAGGAGGGACAGAAGAGCTGGATGAGCCCAAAGAGTAATTAGACACTCCCAGAAGAGGAGAGCACTATGACATGCAAGGAGGGAAAAGGCTTTGCTAGGTAATTGATTTTTTCTGGAGTAGTCAAATTTGCTAGCAGGTCCAGAGGTATATTGCAAGTGAATAAAAATCATTAAAGGATAAGTTCATCCTTTTGAACACGTTACACCCATATTTAGGATGCAACATGTAACATTTGGCCCTTCTCCCCATAACCCAGTCCCTCCTTGTGACAGCGAGCCAGGGATCTTCTCCTCACACCTGCTGTCACTATTCAAAGAGAGCGCAGCCGTGTGGGGCTCCACCCACACAACCGCGTCATTGATTCACAGATCCCTGTGAATCAATGAACTACAAGTACCGTCAACCTGTGTGGCTGACAGCTTTACAGACAGTCTGCAGGACCGTGGCATTAAACCCACAATCTGCTGATGCTTTACAGGCTCCTATCAACAACAAAAAAAAATGCACATTTTTTTACCTGCAAAAGAAAAATGTGCATTTATTTTTATTTTTTTGTAAAGGTGAACTTAGCCTTTAATGGAAAGGAAAAACACTGCAGGTAAGCATTGAAATACTTACATTTTTATGCTTTCCCTTGCTGTTTTTTAAGTTTGTGACAGGATCTACTTATAGTGAACTTTTACTGGCTGTGATTGTGCATTGAATCCTCATAGACTTGTATAGGGCTCTACTTCATGACTGAAGACACAGCCAGCACTGAAGATAAATTTTGTTGAAGGGTTTAAACATCAGACTAGGCCTGGGCTTTTGAGGTAAGTAACTAGCTGGGTGAGAGATTTTAGTATAGATTAGTTCAGCGGCTTTGGGAGGCATAGTTGCCAAGTGTCCCGGATCATGCAGTATGCAGTCCCATGGGCTATGCTGCAGGATTCATTCTAATTTGCAACAATACAGTGTGGCAGTGGGATGCGAAATTCACTATGTTTTAGCACTCAAATATTGCCAGTAAGATGAGGTGAAGTGATCTCTGCCCAGCAGTAAAAGTAGAGTCCCAGCCTGACATCATTGTGGAGTGGCAGCAGTGCAGTAGCATGTGATCAGGCAAGTAGCACCAAACATCATTAAAGGGTGTATAATAGTACTACCACAGACCACCAGTGACAGGGGTATTTTAATTCTAATTCTGTCCACCAGTGATGGCGGGTTTTAATAA
The DNA here is from genome assembly GCA_029206835.1 of Rana muscosa. Lineage (NCBI taxonomy): Eukaryota > Metazoa > Chordata > Amphibia > Anura > Ranidae > Rana > Rana muscosa. The sequence continues at coordinate 290,731,564 of CM055118.1, forward strand.
TACTGCCACTGACTACTAATGAAGGTTGGTTGGATGTTACTGTCACTGATACCAATGAAAATGGTTTTATTTTTCTTCCTGTTGACTACCAAAGCTGACTTTTTCTTATTGTGTCCATGGACACCAATGCTGGAGGTCATTACTAGGGCCACCGAAACCATTGCTGGGAGTTATTTCTGTGACCACTGACATAAATGCTGGGTGTTATTACTGGGGCCACTGAGACCAATGCTTGAGATGGGCCTGGGTGTGGGCGTGAGTCCCATTGGATAAGTTGATGCAGTCTATAAATCATTGGGATCCCACCTGTTTTAAATCTATAGTTAGTAGAATTTGTTTTGCTGTGGTAGCAGGGATTTATTGCCCTCGGTGCTTCTACTACAGGCCAATCCTATAAGCCTAAAAAAAACAAAAACAGAATGTGTCATCAGTTAAAGCCTAATAAAAGAGCTGAAGTTTGCAGTTCTGCAAAAAAGTAAATAAAAACCCAAAAAATATTTGTATTAGAGCTTTAGAGTAATTTTGTGCAGGAGCACTAATAAATATTTAACCATATTAAATAACCTCAATAGCCTTGTGGTTAGTATTGCTGCCACCAAGGTTAAAAGTTATTTCCCTCCACTGTTTCTATTACCTGATAATTTCTATTTAGAGCCCGGGTCCCTTGTATTGTACTAGACTTGACTTAGAAAAACATTATGTTAATATCAGTGACAGGACTGTCATGGATAGAGGGCTGCTAGAGGGCCTTATCCAAATTTTGCTAACTAAGGCTTATTATTGGGGCCAGTGTCACGAAGGATGCAGGGGGTACTATTGGAGCCACTGACACAGATCCTAGAGACTATTATTGCATCTACTGGCACCAATGTTTGGGGTTGTTATTGCAGCCACTAACACCAATGCTCAAAGTTATTGTTTTGACCACTGACACCAACGATAGAGCTTTCTTTTCTTGCACTTTCTCTTCAGTGTACTCCTATGTTCTCTAAAGCATACCAAAGCAAAACCATAAACCAATATCCACTTTATTCCCTGGGCCCACAAGTTTTCAGAGGGCACCATATTGTTATTCTCATCCCCCCCCCCCCCCAAGGTGTCCCTCCTAATTATTTTCAAATTCTAGTAAATATAGGATGGGTAGGTTACTATTACTTTTGTTAAAATAAAACTTGCACTTTAAGTGGTTTTCGCAGAGTGGGGAGGTGAGGTCACTATCTGAATTTATGGTTCTGTAAGCTTTTACATTTTATGTCTCACAATTTCAAAATTGTATTGAGTCCAACAGCTGAAATATAAGTCATGGATACAGCTGTATTGTTTCAGCAATCTGTGTCCTTTACACTAAATACTGTACATGAAATATGTAAAATGTTGCATGGATGCATGTCTATCATAATTAAAATATTTGTATCTAAAAGGCTGTGAAATGGTCATCAATGGTCTTTGATAGTTATATGTCACATCAGCAGCAATATGCTTCCTAGAAAGCTCCAGGGGAGACGCTTTATGCACTGTGAAAAAAAAAAAAAAAAAAAAGGGAAGAGCCCTGTGGTTATGGAAACCTTAAAACATTACAATAAATTAAACTCTTCTTTCATTTGGGGTTGTTACTGCTTACAAGAACCAGCTATTAAGTGTATGGCAATGGTGCTTGAATCAGTTAAGTTTTGTATGGAAAACTAAGCACTCATAAAAATTTTAATTGTGCAATCCTACTGGCTGGATTGATGCAAAAGAAAATATCTTACAATTAAAATAAAAGAGCATTTTACAGAAGAGATTGTAAATTTTTAAACCACTTTACAATCTGCTTAGGTCTAATGAAACATTTTCCAGTGTATAAAAATACAGTTTCTTAACACTCCATTCAGAGCTTTCAGATATATTGGATCTTACAGTATGTGAACCTTAATGGTATGTTAGTCTTTGGTACCCAAAACCTGGTGCAGGATGTTGGGCTGCAGAACATGTGAATTTCACACTAAGCACACACAAACCCAAATATCACCTTTCACTAACAGTTATTATGAACCTAACACTTAGCCTGTCCTAAACTTTAACCCCTAACATCACCCTAAAAAGTATCACTTTATCTCTTAACCAAACATTTTATAAAGTACTTGAAAATACTTTTGGGTTTTAATTCCTCCTGCTGTTTGTCCCAGAGAATCCAACATTTTGTGTTGTCACCAGTACAGGAATAGAGGGAACCCTTACAATTGGAACATCAGTTCCTGTGACATCTAAGAGGGGATTCACTATGGAGAGAATTCCCGTAACTTCCTGTAGTGTGCATACAGAATATGGACATAATAACCTAATTCTGAAATATAACCCTTAAAATTTAGCCTAAGTCTAACATTTAATGAACCCCTTCATATTTACTCAAGCCTTAAAGCGGAGGTCCACCCTATCTTACACCCATGGCCCCACTGGTAGCTTAAACCAGTGCCTGGAATCTTTGGTAATTGTTTTTTTTGTTTGTTTGTTTAGTTACCTCTTTTCTTTAAAATCCCCTCCACTTCTGGCCCTAGTCGCTGCAGCAATGTACATCATATCTTCTCATTTATTGACTCCTGGGATATCAGTGTCATCAATCCCAGGCGTCAATAGGCATCCTCCGCTTTTGGCATTGCGTTATTTCAAAACCGCAAATGAGGAAATGTCAGGCGGCACTTGCCTTCCTTTTGGGTTGTGTTGATTGACAGGTAACATAACAACATGGTAAGAACGTCTGCCGAAGCCGCCATTGCTTCAGCAACCTGCAATCAACACAGTGTGCCATGCTGTGTCCTGACTGTGCAGGGGCGAGATCGGGAGGTGCATGCTGAATAGCCAACTGCATCAAATCCCAGATGCCCATAGTAGCAATGGCCGATGTCTGCATACCTTCGACACTGTGAGTTAATGAAGATTATTAAGCAACATTAATGATTACACTGATAACAATATCCACTTTTGATTGTACTAGCAAAGAAAATCACAGGGGTGCTTTTCAAAAAGAAATTGACAAGAAGACTGGAATTCCACTTTAAAGTGTATCTAAAATCATAACCTTTTTTTTAATTTGTTAAGAATGGTGAGATTCACATTCCATATTTTTCCTGGTGATCGCTGTCACTGGGACTAAAAGTCAAGTAATATTCAGCATTTTAGAGTTGTCATTTGAATGGAAACAGAGGAAAAATCTTCCAATGGGGACATGTACCATGCAGTGGCGGCTGGTCTATAAGGGGCCCAGGGGCTCTACCCCCCAAAGTTAGTTTGCCAAATAAGAAAGCTAATCATAAAAATAGTTATTTTTAAATAAATTATAATATGACTAACATTTTTTTAAATCTTAAAATTCAAAAATGTTAGTCACATTATTATTTATTTCAAATCAAATCGTTCTATGTGTGTGCACTGTGCGGGGCCCAGGACTAATGGGTATCTATTAGGTTTGTCAATTTTTGACAAGCATGTGAATTGAGCCTGAGGCTCTAATTTGCTTGTCTTAGGTTGTCCTCCGGGTTAACATGAAGCTGCTGGGTATCAGGGGAGCCGTGACAGCCCAGAGCTGGAGGGCTATATTTGTAGGTAGGTCTCACTGTACTCTCTGGTGAGTGTGGACCTGGAGGTGTTTGCTTTGCACCTCCCCAAATTTTTTTAGCACAAGCTGCCACTGGTACCAATGTGATGGGCAAGCCTCAATAACAAAAGGCAGGCAAATTCGTTTTGGTCATGTGTTTGTTTATTATCGATAAAGGTATATTTCCAACATGTTTTAGGGCAATTATAGTGTCCCTTCATCAGGGCTGCTTGTATGGAACTTGGGTTACTAAGGTATATTTAGTAACACAAAGTTATATAGCTTACAAAGTGGGGGGAAAAAGGATTTGGACCTTAGAAAATCTCATTCTGTTAGCAAGTTCCATTAACCAGTGGTTCTGAATTGAATGGGTTGCCCGGCTCTATCTGCTATCCTTTGTGTGTATAATAGAACCCTTTTTTCTGATTTGTGGTGGAAATGGAAGCATATACATATAAAAATGATGTATTAAATATTATTAATAAATTATAGTGAAAATTAAAAATAATGAAGGAGGCAAAAAGGAGCAAGCAAGGGTGAAACGGAGGGAAAGAGCTTCTTGTCTATTAAATCTGAGTTGTTAAAGCGCAACTTCATACAAAGTATTTTCTTTGGCTTTGCATGGAGTGAGTTAAAACAGTTTTTAAATGATTCCTGTGTTCCATTAAAGGGGTTTCTCTTCTGTTCCTGTTCCACTTATCTGACATCAGACAGGAAGTAAGGGAAAATCTCCCAAATTGCCACAGAGGCAGAGATAAAATGATATTAGAAGATCTAAGCCTCCAAAAACTGAAAAAAATATTAGTTAATTATAACCATTTGGAAACCATAACATTTCCCATCTATTCCATAGAGGATGGATTTATTAGCAGGGATTTTCTGATAAGAGAACCAAGTATTCCACTTTCTCAGGAAAGAGGCATGTGTGTTACTCAGCATAAAAATACGTTTTATATTAAAGTACACATAAGCCAAAAACAAGAACAACTGAAAGGAGTTTTAACCATTTCCTACTGTATCCAAAATTAATAAAATATTATGGCTTTGGATAAAGTTTAAGGGCTCATTCACACCACAACGCTGTGTGTTGCAATGCATGGTTTGCGTTGTGGTTTGTTAAACATCCCATTCAAAGTCAATAGACCGAATGCACAGCAACACATGCAAAAATAGGGCAGGATGTATTTTATTGCAACACAATGCACTGGGCACTGCATTTTGCACCAGCACCAACTGCATTTTGCACCAACACATATAATGTGCATTGTACGCATTGGAGTAACATGAGCATTATCACAGTGTAACTGGGTCTTTGCCCAAAACCTGAACCCTTCCTGCATCCTTTTTGGATACTGAGAAGGCACAGGGATTTATTTGTCATTTAATGGCACAGGGATTTAATTGTCATTTAATAAAGTGATGCCTTCACATATCGCTATGGACAATTCATTGAGAGAGCTCAGAAAAACACTAGGATTTTGGCATCCAAATTTTAATAGTGATTGTAAGTCTAGTGTATGAAAGCTTTTGAATGAAAAGCTGTAAGCGGTGCCAATAACAGTCATTATATTCTGCAAATACAAATCTCCCCAATTGGACATAGATGGAAAAAAAACTACTAAGGGCTATAACCAGCTTTAACTACTCCCTACTGCATGCAAATAAAAAAAGGGTTTGGTTTAGATGTACTTTATTGCATATAATGTATATTCTCAACACATTATAAAATAAATTATAGCATTCTATAACCAAGATTTCACCAGGGTAATCCTGCTCTATGTTGAGATTGTACATACATTACAGAACACTTGCCAATTCTGCTGTCAGATCAGGGAACTTTTATATGTTTGTAGGCCCCTCCACAATCCCAACTAAATCCCCCTGGCTGAGTCTGCATGTAGGAAGGTTAATCGACTCGGATGGCTTTTCCTTATCAATCACTAATGTCTCCTCTGAGACAGGTCAGGGCCTCCACAGTGCTCCCCTACCTTTCTTCCATAGACACAAATTTACATCTTTACCCGATGCAAACCTAAAAGTCTGTGCAAAGGTCTTTATTTAGAATGATCATTTGGTGCCAATCATGTGAGCACAACCCTGCCGCCATTTACTGTTTGTGCTGATTTGTCATCTGTAGTTTGCATGGTCTTATATGGAATAAATGTGTTTTGCAATGCATACAAACCATGGGTCTGTGTCTGATGGTCTCTGGCAGGTGGCATCGGATTGCACTGAGTGTTGAAGGAAAAAATGTGACCATTTACGTGGACTGTGAGAAGAAGCAGACCCAATTCCTGGACCGTGACGACAATGCCATTATCAGCACAGAAGGGGTTACGTTGTTTGGGACACGACTACTTGATGAGGAGGTCTTTGAGGTAGGACTAGAGAAATGTGTTTATGTTTTCTGCTCTTCTTTCCACAGTTGATAATTAGTCCTCATCTTTCAAAGAGGAATCGGACACCAGTAGTGTATGACCAGCCTAAACTTTTTTTTTCAATTTTGGATAGAGTGGGGAAGGGTTACAACCTCTGTTGGGTACTACATCTCCACTCTATCCAAAACTAAAGAAAAAAGCTCTGGTTAGACATATACCTTTAAATGAATGTAAAAGGATTGTTGACTTTCCTAGGTTTTAGATAAATGTCATGAGCTCTAGGACCAATTTGGTTTTGTGAAGCATCAAGGATGTCTTTTAGGCCAATAAACTTTTCATTATGACTTCTGCTGTTTTTTGAAGCACTCCACTTTATGGGTCAGTATATTTGATACAGAAAAATACATTTCTCTAATACTTTAAGAGCTTTATTTTCTGTTATAGTTGGTCATATTATTATTATTATTATTATTACTATTGTCCTTGAAAGGAACATTATGAAACGCTGGCAGCTTGTATTTGAGTGTGTTGGGGTGGGATAAACTTTTAATGGGTGTACCATCTATTTTATAGGTACTGTTACTGTCCATTTTGATGTTTAGTGTGATCTTGCCTACCAACTAGGCTTGTGCAATTCTTTCGTAACAAATCGAAATTCGTCCGAATTTAGCAACTTTCGGACATTCGGAAGCATTCGAATTTCCGAACAAAGCAATTACGAATAAAACTGAATCCAAAATAAATTATATCGCAAATAGCGAATGCCCAAATGTCTTCGGCATAATTCGTTATGAAAAAAGTTACGAATGTACGAATCCATTCGAAGCACAATAACACTCTGCTCTGCTCTCTGCTTCTCCCTCACCGTGCTGAACTCCCTCTCAAAATGGTGTACAGGGGCGGAGGCTATAGCCGCATGTAAAAAACGAAAGTAAAATACGAGATTTCGAATCGTTACAAATAACCGCAATGTATTTAGAAAAGTACAAATCCATTCGAAGCACATTAGGCATAATAGGCAGCGTCGTTGTGAGAGAGACACGGAAAATTACGAATCAACAAACCCAAAAAAGTTACAAAAGTAGGAGTTGTGTCCAGAATCAACGAAAAACAACGTACTCTACCGAAAGTACGAATTAGTCCGAACACGAAAAATCCTGTCTAGCAAAATTACGAACGATTACGAATCAACAGGACCGAAAAGAAACGAACCAAAACTAAACAAATTTTTCCGTTGTGCACAAGTCTACTACTAACTCCTATTACATTCCCAATCACATAAAATAAATTAGCAGGAAACAGGAGAAAAGGACTCCCTCATAAAAGCCATGGATCTGGAAACACAAGAGCAGAAATTTCACCACCAGAAACTCTGAGAGATATAGGAAACCTGTAAAGAAGCCTTACTCAATCTTTTTAACATTGAGTAACCCTTGAAATAATTTTCCGGTCACGGTACATCAAAATTAAGAAGAATACTCCTTACATTTGTTGTCAGAGGGAAGAATGCCCCCTTAAAGATAACTAAAAAGATCATTAATGTCAGTGGTTACTCATCTGAAAGATAGAAATTGTTCATTACTAAAGAAACCCCTAGCAACCTCCAAAGAAACACATAGGTTTTCAACGGAACCCTGGTTGAGAAAGGCTGCTGTAGAGGGTTTAACTCTCTAAAGTCTACTAAGTATGGAAATATACATTTTGGGTAGACTCGTCCTTTAAATTTGTGGTTCTCAATGTCGGTCCTCAAAGTTTCCCCAACAGGCCATGTTTTGGGAATTTTCTCTTAGATAAAATAGCTGTCCAAAATGCCGAGCCATTGACTCTGATTTAAAGTACCTGTGCAAGATAAAGGAAAACCTGCAAACATGGCCTGTTGGGGGTACTTGAGTACTGGGGTTGAAAACCACTGCTTTAAAGCAGTAAGACAATAGAAAATGGATACAAGCTTATCCATGTTATCTAAAGTACATGGCCAGGCAGTAATTATTGGTAACTGACAATGTGAATGATCCTGGTGCCCACCATTTGCAATCGGACTAAATTATTATCCACAAGTGGATGTTAAATGGGAAAATGGTCTTTCTCCATCTTTTTTATTCTTAGTACAATGTTGTCAGAAGCATACAACATAGCCATTGGTGGAATTTTGTGCCTGCACTTGTAATCCTTTCCTTCCCAAAATAGATTGTTAAACCTCAAGGGAAAGAGGTAAAATAGTAATTTGGTTATATTTACTGATTTAAAGCCTAACTCCAGACAATGTTTTGTTTTACATTTTCTATTATTTCTGTCCCCATATTGACCCTGTGACCCCTTTGGGAAGATTTTTCATAACTTCCTGTCTCTGCGACAGCCATATAAAAAATGGGAGGTGTGGTTGACAACAGTACAGAAAGACACAGGTTAGCAATAAAAACATAAGCCTTCTTCACTTTATAAAAATTGTGTTTTGTGTTTTTGTTTGTGTTCCCATTGGGGTAATTGCCGTCTTTGATCCTGTTGGGAGATTCCTCTTTACTTCCTGCGCTAACCGCAAGTGAGGGGGGGAATCTCCCCAATAGGAATAAAGATGATAATAAAAACCTGACAGAATCTCTTACCTTTCTCCACTCTATCCAGAACAAAATGTTGGGCGTAGTTGGGCTTTAAGAAAATGTGGAAATGTTTCCAAATACAGTACAGTTCATTGTTAAGTTCATTATAACTCACAAGCTGAAGAGTGTTTATGTATTTCTGTGTCTCAGGGCTGGATGAGCCTCTGTGAGAAATCCATTTGTCACCACAAATCAAAACGGGAACATTTAATCCAGAGCGGTCAGCAGTTTTTGTTTACATATTTGCCGGGGAAAGATGTTCATCAGTATTGTGCCTTGTGGAATCCCCAGTGAGATGGAGCAATGCAGAACACTGTTCCTCGTTTCCCATGCACTGTATGTTTTGTTGTGGTGCAGACAATGTTCCAGTGGGTGTCTCACTGGGGAAAGGCGTGGGATGGGAATTACCATGGACATCTGCCTGAATTGAACTTTTACATTTTTGTAGCTCAATAAAGAGGTGAGGAATGGAAAAAATGAGGAGCGAGATGTAGAACACAGGAAGGCACACACAAATAAAAGGGTCAGGTAGCAATATAGAAGAGTTTGCAGTTAACTCATTCGCTGCTGGTGGAGTTTTCCTGGAAGTAACCTACACTGATATGAGGGGAACGCACCACATAAAGATCTTTTGTTTTGGTTGAGAATACAACTCATCGTATCTTAACCCAACAGGAGTGCTGAATTTGACATCATCAACAATACAAAGTATGACTTTTTAATAAGCCTACTTTGTTTAACTGACTTCCACAGGTAGTTCTTATTTATACCCAAATGGAGAACCTACGTATTCATAAATATATTCTTTGGAAATTGACTGTAATCGGCTGGCTGAGTGATTTAAGCTAAAATTAGGATTTTTCTCGAAAAAAAAATTGGCTAATTGGCTGCAGTCAGGGCAAGAATCCTTTTTATATCAGAAATTCTGCACAGTAATTGTGATAGTGGTAGTCTGAAAAACACACCTCTGCCATCCGAATGTGACAATTGCACTCTTGGCCTCACCCTTTCGCAGAGATTTTCCAGGTTATGTGACCACTATCTAAGTGCCAGCAGACTGAGAGTGATCTTTACAGGGATGCTGTAACAATCTTGACCTTAAAGTGCAACTTTAGTCAGAAGATTGTTCACATGCTCAGTTGCTCTCTATTTTTAGGCACTCTGCTGAAAATGTAATGGCCGATTTGCTGACAGCCTAAAGATTTACTCCTGTTCAGGAGCTCTGGGCTTCAGCAAAATGGCAGCCTCCAGCAAGAAGAAACAGGAGCAATGCTGAAGGCAATTTAGAGTACACTGATTTTGGTAGCATAATTATTAATGTGGAATGTATGTTCCTTGCTAAAGAACATTTTTTTTTATCAAGTTATTATGGGTAAGGTTCCACTTTAAGAAATGCCTGTGACACTTAATGCCACTCCAGTCAGTAATAAGAATATTATCAGATATATTAGCAGATATTATAGCAGAATAATGAAGAGTAATAGCATTCTTCAAAGAGGCAAGGATTTTTAAAATGTATTTTTTAAAACATTTAGAAAATAATCATTAATGCTCTTTAAATAATGTTTTAATAAAAAGAAAGAAAATGGTGAAATATTTTTTTTGCAGAAAAGATATTACAAGATATACAATAGCAATGCTAAAATAAACAGGACTAAATGTAAAACATACTTACAAAGTTCACCTGGTCTTTGGTACCTATGTAGAGTCCAATCTGCTCAGAGTACATTCAATTTGATAGAATCACTGGCTCTCTCATAAAAGACTCTTTCAGTATCCATAGCAATTTTGATAATAAATGAGAGTTTACGAGCTGCAAATGCAGCCATCTTTTCTGCTCCCTGAGGATGGCATTTACAGAAATAACAAGGCCACTCTCTTGATACCAGTTCTTTTAACTGTATCAGTTTTTCCAAATTACCATGTTTACAGTCCTACAACCAACATATTGGGGTTGATTTACTAAAACTGGAGAGTGCAAAATCTGGTGCAGCTGTGCATGGTAGCCAACGAGTTTCTAACTTCAGCTTGTTCAATTAAGCTTTGAAGAAAAATAATGGAAGCTGATTGGTTTCTTTACAGAGCTGCACCAGATTTTGCACTCTGCAGTTTTAGTAAATGAACTCCATTCCCATTATTGCACAGAGCTGGGTTGCATGAACAAGGCAGTTTATTGTGAAGTAGAGCCAGACTTACTGCTTCTAAATAGTTTTATGACGGCTAAATTGGATCAAAATTTACCCTGTTGAGAACTCTGCTACAGGCTTTATGACATGACAATTATACAACAGTTATTAGCAGGCCTGGCTGAAGAGTCATTCTACTAATAGGCTTAATGATCTGGGCCTGTATCCTGTCAAAGGTGATGTGACTGGAATGTTGTAATATGATTCATGACAGCCTGATTTGTGTCCGAAGTTGACCATTCAATCTGATGATCTGATGATTTTGTTGCTGATTCGTGAATTTTGGAGAAATGCGGTGGCACTGTGTTCAGTATGACTCCTTGTTTTCTTTACTGAGTTTGGGGCTTATTGGACCTCATCATCATCACAAGTATCCTTATAGTAAGAAGAACCTAAGCAGGAAACCTGTCAGCTACATTCAGTGATTTAGTGTTTTTTGAGTGGGGTTCCACTTACAGAGAATGGTAAAGAAGTGGAACCTCCGTGCCTGCCTTTCCAGTGAACATTAGAACATTTTTTAGCCTCTCTATCGTGCCTACAGAGCTCCTACATACTTACATACAGTAATAAACAAGGTTGACAAGAAGGCACATGTCCATCAAATTCTACTTTTCACTAGTCCAGTAGTTTTCTTCAAGGAAAAGCAAAACTAACGTTCTGGGATTTTGCCACCTAAAGGGGATCAAAAAATTAACTCAAGCCCATATGGGTATTATGATTCTGGGTTCAAAATATCTTCCTTTAAAGCAGAACTTCAAAAATTGTAATCTTGGTTTTAGGTGAGTTTTCCTTTGTAAATGTTCAGTAAAACCTCAGTAAACTTTCTATTAATATTTTAGTTTTTTTTTTATCAGTTTTAAACATCTACACGTCAATTCAAAAGAATTCAAAATCCAAAATAAAGGAATCACACAATTCATTAGTTCCTGTAAGTAGGGATCTGTCACAGAACATGTAAACCAGCATACATAATTTCCATTAAAACAGAAAATAAAGGTTTATGAAAAAGTATCAGTTCTTCACAGTCTGCCTAGGTTTGCTCAGTTCATGGTAAACAATAAATCCATACGTTCGTCTCTGACATATTGGCCATGTATATTAATAGTTTAGAAATTGGATACGTTTATGAAAATATATGTCAGGCTCCTGTTTTGCTCATACAATGTATATATAGTCAAGTTGAAAAAAAACCAAAAGGCCATCTAATTCAAGCAATAGAAGAAATAATGAATAAATAAATAAATAAAGTGAAAACCTTCGTATACCAAACTGTATACCCACAGCTGATCAAAAGGAAGGCAAAAAAATCCTTATGCCCCATACACACGATCATTTTTCATGCCGTTAAAAATGCCATTAAAAAAAATGGCCATTAAAAATGATCGTGTGTATGCTCCAGAGCATTTTTAACGACGTGAAAAACGGGCATTAAAAATTTCGAACATGCTCTCTTTTTTTCACGTCGTTTTTCATGTCGTTTTTTTTAACGACGTGAAAAACGATAGTGTGTATGCTTTAACGACGTGAAAAAAAATGCGCATGCTCAGAATCAAGTATGAGATGGGAGCGCTCGTTCTGGTAAAACTAGCGTTCGTAATGGAGATAGCACATTCGTCATGCTGTAACGGACTGAAAAGCACTAGACTGAAAAGAGCGAATCGTCTCTCAACAAACTTTACTAACATGAAGGGTGGCGCCATTCGAACGGAACTTCCCCTTTATAGTGCCGTCGTACGTGGTGTACGTCACTGCGCTTTTCTTGAACATTTTTTAAAATGATGGTGTGTACGCAAGACAGGCTTGAGAGGAAACAAGAAAAAAAATGACAAGAAAAACGTCAGTTTTAAAAATGACATTAAAAATGATCGTGTGTATGGGGCATTAAGGTTTGGTCCAATTTGCTCTAACATGAAAAAAAATCTTTAGGATCCCCTAAGGCAATTGGATTTTTCCTAGATCAACAACTTATATTTACCGTATATGTGATTATTCACTTTTTTTTAATAGATGCAGCAATCACATAAAATAATAGTTGTTACTTTTCTACCAGAAGAGTAAATGCAGTTGGAACCAGACCAAGTTCTTTACAATACAAAATGAATGAAATTTAAGCTATGATATTTAATTGATGATGTTCCAACTATAAACTACAGTTTTAATAAGCAAAAAACACTCCAAATTATGTAATTGGAGATAACTCCCTTTATAGGACTGCATTAGTGTAATTTATTGCTTTGTAAATATTCTCCTGTTGATTTTAGAAAACATATTTCTTTATCTATTGGCTTCTTTCTGTGCTTCTTTTTTGAGTATTATCTAAGGAAGGGGAAATAATTCTATGGTTAGCAGGCCAAATACATGAAATTTGGATGTGTCTAGACCGAGAGCTCAGAATGAACAGATTAATGACCAAGAAATGTGTACAAATAACACTTGCAGTAGTGGACAAATCTACTATGCTAGAGATAGTAATGTTGCAATGAGATAATAGCAGTATTGTTTGTATCAAGTCCATTAACTAATCATAAATGGCCAAAGATTGAACTAAAGTGGCATAGTAACAGGTTCATTATTCTTCATGGAGCATATGGTACATGTACAATTTCAGTCTGCTGCTGACCCACCAGAGATTTCAGTGTAAGCCTTGCTTTGCTGAGTAAAGGCAAAATGTACATGGGAGTTTTGCACACTCTCTATCCCCATATGATAACCTAAGGGTCTGGTATGGATTTTCGGGGGACCAAACGCTGTTTTTTTTTGGCATGGGGTACCCCCTAAAAGCCCTTCGGGTCTGGTATAGATTGGGGGGGGCCTCACTCCTTTTCTTTCACATTTTTTGTATTGCCGGAAATGTTTTTTTTTTTTTACATTCAGTTGTCAACGGGGAAGCCCGCTGACAGCTGATGACTCATCCGTTGTTAAAGCAGTTGTAAACTTTTTTTGCTCCCTGCAAGGTAATGTCATAATGTTCTAGTATGCATCGCATACTAGTTCATTATGTTAAACTTACTTTAAAACAAAGCCCTTCCAGCACCGAGATGTCAGAGCTGCAGGCGCTCCTATCTGCACCCGTCTTGCTTCCAGGTTTGCAGACTCCGGCTCTGTGACTGTCTGGAGCCACGATGACGTCACTCCCGCGCATACACAGGGCTCTGAAGGAACAGCCCGGGTAGCCGTTAATTCAGAACTTATGCACCAGTGATGTCACTGGCTGCATGGAATGTAAATATCTCCTAAACGATGCACGTTTATGGGATATTTACACTACCTCCAGTATAAGTAAGCCTTATTATCGGTCAGAGTAAAAGTCAGAGATGGGAGTTTACATCCACTTGAAGGATGTAGCAGCCAGCTTCCCAGCCCACTCCTTAACAACCAGCTATTCACTGGTTCTTAAGGACACCATGCCCCGCTCCTTAACGCTGCAGCTACTAAACATAGCTTACACACTAGGTTAAACACTGCTAAACACCAGCAAAAAACACTTTCTTCTGTCTGGCGTTTTTACAGCAGTTTTTAGCTTTCTAGTGTGCATGAGGGGTACTAGAGTTACTTTTCTCTGCCAGCGCCCTTGATTTTTGTTGCGTGTTTACAGTTAATAACTTTTGAAGGAATTAATTGAATAAGCTATACACTATGTATCCGATTCCACATTATTCACTCTTTGGTCTATATAATTTACTATAAAATTCACATCTTCCAGTGTCTGATTCCTCTCAAGCTCTGTTGATGTTGGCAGGAACACTTTCTGGCCGGGATCCTAAATCTCCCTTGTGGTCAGGGGTCAGAGCTCCAGCTGGCCATGGGGCTCCCCCTCCACACAATTCACTCTGCAAGCACAACAGGAATTTCTATTCAGTGGAGCGGTCTCTAGCACTGCGGGCAAACAAGATGGAACCTTTGCTTTTGTTCTTCATCTACTGACATTTAAATTGCCCAGTAAAGCTAACTATATTGTGCTATACTGAGCTGCCAACTCCATGGACAGGTATTGTTTCAGCACAACTTAACTAAGGAACGATTTATTTCAGTTGGGGGCTAAAATGACATCTGTAAACAAACTGCCTGCTTCATGTTGCCGGGTGAGCAGTTTGAAGCTGAACAATATGGAAAGCACTTATGGAAATTGTAAAGGGTTTGGGGAACTTAACTATTGCATTGAAAATGAATATATATATTTTTACTTTATTTTTAAACTCAGGACTAAAATTAAAACTTATAATAAGCCACTTTTAGGGTAAATTTGAATCACTACATACAAATATTTATGATTTACAACTAGCAAGTGAAAGTCTAGACTTCTTTCACATCTGATGTGGCCAATCTTAAAGCGGAGTTCCACCCAAAAGTGGAACTTCCGCTTAAACCACTTCTCGCCCCCTTACATGCCACATTTGGCATGTATTTTTTTTGCGTAGGGGGAGTGGGGGCTTCAGTAGGAGTGGGACTTCCTGTCCCACTTCCTCCTTCCGCCCAGGGACCGCTTAGGCGACTCGTCATATCGCCTAAGGCGGCCCCTCCCTGTAGGCAATCACCTGGGTCACGTGACAGGTCCCAGGCGATCCCCTGTCCACTCAGATTGTGCAGCGCCGCTTTTGCATGCGCAGTGAGTGCCCGGCCGTGAAGCCGAAAGCTGTCACGGCCGGGTGCCCACAGTTAGAATGGAGGCGCCGGCGGAGAGAGGGGGGAGAGGAGCGAAGCTCCGTTCGGCCGCGTCGCTGGACAGTGGAACAGGTAAGTGTCTGTTTATTAAAAGCCAGCAGCTACACTTTTTGTAGCTGCTGACTTTTAATAAATATAAAAAAGTCTGGAACTCCCCTTTAAGGAGAAGTACAGCCAAAGCTCGTTTGGCAGTATTTCTCCTGTGGATCAGAAGATCGCAGTCCGTTCTGCACTCCTGTGACCCGTTTTCAGCAGACAGCGGGCTAAAGTCCACTGTCGGCTGACCTCACAGAGCCGGCTCAGCCAGCCTCAGGAAAGATTGCAACCATATGGTCAGGATCCGCCCACATGCCTGAACCATTGAGCCGCTGAGAGCCTTAACCCGCCGCTTCCGCCCCCTTCACAGCCCAGCATTACAGTGAGCAGGGGGGCCAGAGCAGTGAGCCAGTGACTGACAGTCACCAGATCTCTGCTCAGGGAGCTCTGAGAACCAAGCGGTCGGTGGTGTTTGATCGCTCAGTTCTCAGCCTGCTGGCAGGGGACATTTTTATTTTAGGATCATACTTAGTTGGATGCAGCATCGGTCCGAATGATTCTAAAATTAAAATCATTTCTATACTTCTCTTTTAGGCTACTATCACACTGGGGCCGCCCGAGTGTTAGCGCTAAAGCCCAGCTCATTTCTAGCAGCGCTTTAAGTGGCACTTTTCGGCCACTAGCGGGGCACTTTTAACCCAGGCTAGTGGCCGAAGAAGGGATTAAAAGCGCACGTGTTGCAGCGCTTCTGAATCACTGTTTAGGCGTTGCCCAGGGCATTTTGGGAGCGCTGTATACCCTAAAAACTTTACTTTCCATGGATTGACCCTTTAATGCCATTCTAGCCATATACAATAATGTGTAATAGCACAGTCAATGCAGGAGCAGAGAAGGGAAATGTCTCTTTTTATTCAAAAAGCTGACTTTTTGTTTCTAGTTGAGAATTTCTAAACCATGATGTGCTGAATAAAATATTTTATGTTAAGCCCCAAATACTCCCAGACATGCCATCCATTCTATTGCCAGCTTCCAGCCCAAGTGTTTGGCGTATGGGAAGAGATAGCTGAGTGTGCAGATACAATTTGGTATCTTGCACCGTTGCTGGACCACCTACTGAGTATACATGTACTGAGCAATTATTTTGCATTCTTTCTTGTTAATTAATAGTGAATGTGGATTTCTGCACATTAGTAATTTATATTTCCTTCAAACTGCTTCCCTTAATCATTTTGTGTTTCCAAGCGATCTTAAAAATGTACAGTATATGAATAATCGTTTTTGGCTTGGGTTGTGAACCAAGCTTTACCTGTTATCTCCCGTGCATAGACGGTGAAAGTTGCTGACGTTTGGGTGTTTTCTGATGATTTGTTGAGCTGAAATGTTGTGTCAGACTTATCAGTCCTGTTATGTTATGTAGAACGTTTAGAAACAGTTTGCCGTTCCAATACAAAAAATCTCAGTGTACAGCTGCAGGAAACATGTGAACTCCATGGGTGAATTGCTAATGTTATCCAGGAAATATGGCCTTGCCAAGGTCAGAGTATCCACTAAATGTACCTCTGAAGGAAACCTGTCATTACAGAGATATGGGAGCTGTCATTGTTGACCTCTCCTTCTGAAAATGCTGTTGTGCCAAACATCTGGCTTCTGTGTTTTCAGAATTTCAACTTCACTTACTGTATCCTTTTTTGAGGTCAAGTGACTCAGAAAGTATTAAAACTAGAAGTGGCCAACATGCATTGTTCAAAGAAGGTTTGCATTGACAACTGTAGTTATAGCAGGGGCCTGAGGGCATCAGGACTCTGTTAAGGTCTGTAAAGGTGTGTGAAAAAAAAATCACCCCCTACTTTGTTTATTGCCTTTTCCAATCAACTGTGAAAACCAAAGGTGGGTTTAAGAACAGCTGCATTGATCCACCAACCTAGATCAGCTGAAGATGGCTGCTATGTTGAAGGAGTAAGGGACACTGATGCAGGGCAACCATTCAAGCAGATTTGCCTGGCTGGAATGTGTAAGACATGACTGCCATCAGTTTTAGACTAGCAACTAATGTTAACGGCTGTTATTAGTGGTGCAGTATAGATCATTGGCCACTAATGTGTATGGTGGCTTATACTAAGCATGATATGGTAAAGAGAACTATTATTAGGTGGGCAATTTAAGCCACTGCCTGTCAATGCAAAATGACAGGTGCTGGCAAGGTCTCGAAAGAGTTGGAAGTTCCATCAAAATTTATCTATGGGGCTGTGGTATTTTTTGGTTGCATGGATGACGGCAGCCTGAGCACCTCTTATAATGATTTTCTTTTAATCTGAACCTTCCAAAACACCAAGTGCATGGATATATGGTGATAACGTCATCATATGTGCCATCAGCTGTTTCAAACGTGCTTCATCTATCCCCAAAAATGCAGACTATGGTTGCTAATATGCAAGTTTCGAGTTTTTGCAAAATTTCAATAGGTAAGCCCTCATGTCTATCTCTAACCAATCCCCTGACCACTGACATATGTAGAGAGCAGTGACACGTGACTTGTGGTTAACAGCTGGGATGAATAACTGAGTATCTGGGGACAGACTGGAGCAGAATATTTCTATCTAATTATGCAATGGAGATTTGTTTGTAAGCTGAATAGTTCAATATTGGCAACAATTTCCATAAACATTGACAAAAGAGTTGCTTTAACCTGAGTTTTAAAAAAATCCAGCCGGATTTAGCAGGATTCCTTGTTGCATAGTTCTGTGCTGAGCTTTCATTCTCATGCTCCAATGTATGTGGACAATATCTGCTGTGCACTTGAAACCTTAATGGACTTCTCTTTACCACTGGATCTATCCCAGTGTAATTGGTGGCTCAAGGCCCATGGATAAGCCTAATGTTCTGCAGAACATTGAGGCACCATTATAAGGAAAACTAATCTATGTGACAGTAGAACATGTATGGTTGGTCAAAAGGGAGTTAGCTACGTGATATTCCACTTCTGCAGGTTTGTAGGTGTGTTCCTGGTCACCAGATGTAACTTTTTTTTTATACAATGAATTTTTATTTGTTTATAAAACATAGTGTAGCGGGTGTTTGAATTTAGGGGAGGCATCTGGGTGATAGTGTAACCCAGATACACAAATTGCTAGGGGATCCGAGACCTTTTTTTCTGGTTCTTGGAGGACTCTGGTGGTGTGAGGTTCCTGGCGGTCCACGGGTGGCGCTGTTGCCCTGGGCTGAGCTCACACCGCAAGACTGTACCTTTTTGTCCTCCCCTGGAGCTGGTACAGCGGGGCGGGGAACCCGCTGTGGCGCAAAGAGAGAGGGGATAAAAGGGGCGGACGCCCTTACCACGGGGTTCAGAGTTCAGAGTCGGGAGGACGTGGCCGCACCCAGGCACCTTCAGCTTGGGTGCTGGCGTTCCAGTGCTCCAGGCCTAGGCGCCTTTGGCCTGGTCTGAGCACAGACGGAGTCCATCTCAGGCACCTTTAGCCTGGGGTGAGGTACTATGGTGGACGCCTCGGGCTCAGTACCTTCAAATGAGTTCCGCGAGGGTGGAGGAATCCGAGGGGGTCCTAATTCCTTGGGTGCCCGTGTCTGAGTTCGTGAGATCTGGTGTGCGGAACTTCTCTGAAGAGCCCGGCGCAGCATCGCTGGTGACAGAGAGGCCTCCGGTTTCTCCCTTGGATGGATTTCCTTCCCCTGACAGGGGCCGTGCTAGCGAAGGTAATTCACGTTCTACCTCACCTAGTCAGTGGCAGTGACTATTTACCACTGGTGATACTACAGTGGAAAGCAACGGAAGGGAAAGGATTGTGCCTCGATCTATTCCCCATCATTACTCAGTAGAAGAAACTGTTTGTTGTTTGCCAAGAAGAATAAAACTGAGTTGGACCTATTCACTGTGTGGAACTCTGGTTACTAGGAGCAAAGGAGTCAGGGACGAAGTACTGGACTTGACTCTAGGACACCCACACCAAACCCAATCTTCTGGCCTTCACCTCTTAGCTATGGAGGACATGGGCCGTGGTGTATCTCATCCCTCCCCCCAGCACTGAGACCCCTAGATGAAGAAAGACAAGCCGAGCATGAGAAGGGGAGAGAGGGATGAGGCCGCTACAATAACAATACAAAATTTCAATCCAATTAGATATATATCTGCAAAGGAGTTGGTCACAGTAGTAAACTAGTACATATAGTCATAGCTGATAAAACAAAAGGTGGATAAACAGATATTGAAATAACTCTTGATAACCAGATCCTGTTTACCCCTAATGGGTTCAAGCTGTAGGCAGGGCTTGATCATCAAGCTAATTAAAACCACAAGGAACAAAAAGAGTATGGAAAGGTGATGGACTTCCTTACACCAATAATTCAGACTTGATAGAGTTGTTAAAGGTTATATTCTTTTGAGTATTTAGAGGCTCTAGGGTGAGATAAATGTAACATGAGCTATGGTAGATGCTCTTCTAAGAATTCATTGTAGCAAAAGGCAGGTTGAGAAGTGTAGACAAAGCTAAGCAACTCAAAACTGTAAAGTGCCAGTACTGCTGTTTAAAGCGGAGCTCCGCCCTATTTTAACACTTTAGCTTAATCATATTGTAGCCTAGAATAAAATTTGAACTGAACTTTTTTTTTTTTTTGTGACAGTACCTGTGTTATCTTCATCTGTCACTCTCCTTCCTGTCTGCAGGGATGGACTGGCCATAGGGACTACCGGGAGTTTCCCGGTGGGCCGATGGCTCAGTGGGTCGTTTTTTGTTTTGTGGGCCATTTTTTATGCAGTTCGAGGGCAGCTGGAGCGTGGCAGCAAACAGCGGCCCACGAACAAAAAAAAAATTGTGGCCCGTTTTTTTATGCAGTTCGGCGGCAGTGGGAGCGTGGCAGCAAACAGCGACGGGGATTCGGTGAAGGTGGCCAGCGAGGAGGGCAGTTGGATGTAAAATTCCGAGAAGGGAGAAGAGCTCCACCCCCTCCCTGACCACCGAAGAGGCGGACAGTAGCGAGCGCGGCCACTCCGACGCTCCCAGAACCTCGATTCCTCCACCTCCTCTCTGCTCCAGGAACATGCGGCCTGGGCCGGAGGGCAGGCTGACTGGGAGCCTGGAGGAAGAGAACATGCGCGGCTGTAAGGAGCAGAGCATCGAGAGCACCCCCCGGATCAAGAGGGAGACTCGGCGCTGCTGCTGCTGGCCATCAGGTACCTGGCATCCTACACAAACATGCCAGAACACTGAGACAGCGGGGAGGTGAGCAAAGGAGGGACTGCAGAAAGGGACAGTGCTATGTGGTCTGTCTCAGCCCTCCCCTCTGTCTCTCTGCCCCCTCTGTTTCTCAGTCCCCCCTCTGTCTCTCAGTCCCCCCTCTGTCTCTCAGTCCCCCCTCTTTCAGCCCCCTCCTCTGTCTCTCAGCCCAGCCACTATCTCTCAGACCCCTCCTCTGTCTCTCAGACCCCCCCTCTGTCTCTCAGACCCCCCCTCTGTCTCTCAGACCCCCCCTCTGTCTCTCAGTCCCCCCTCTTTTAGCCCTCTCCTCTGTCTCTCAGACCAGCCTTCTGTCTCTCAGACCCCTCCTCTGTCTCTCAGACCCCTCCTCTGTCTCTCAGCTCTCCTCCTCTATCTCTCAGCTCTCCTCCTCTATCTCTCAGCTCTCCTCCTCTGTCTCTCAGCTCTCCTCCTCTGTCTCTCAGCTCCCCCTCTGTCTCTCAGCTCCCCCTCTGTCTCTCAGCTCCCCCTCTGTCTCTCAGCTGCCCTTCTGCCTCTCAGACCCCTCCTCTGTCTCTCAGACCCCCACTGTCTCTCAGCTTTTCCTCTGTCTCTCAGCTCTTCCTCTGTCTCTCAGCTCCCCCTCTGTCTCTCAGACCCCCCTGTCTCTCAGCTCCCCCCTCTGTCTCTTAGCCCCCTGTCTCTCAGCCCCCCTCTGTCTCTCAGACCCCTCCACTGTCTCTCAGCCCCCTCCACTGTCTCTCAGCTCCCCCCTATGTCTCTCAGCTCCCCCTATGTCTCTCAGCTCCCCCCTCTGTCTCTCAGCTCCCCCCTCTGTCTCTCAGCCCCCTCTGTCTCTCAGCCCCCTGTCTCTCAGCCCCCCTTTGTCTCTCAGACCCCTCCACTGTCTCTCAGACCCCTCCACTGTCTCTCAGCCCCCTCCACTGAATCTCAGCCCCCTCCTCTGTCTCTCAGATCCCCCTCTGTCTCTCAGCTCCCCCCTCTGTCTCTCAGCTCCCCCCTCTGTCTCTCAGCCCCCCTCTGTCTCTCAGCTCCCCCTGTCTCTCAGCCCCCCCTCTGTCTCTCAGCCCCCCTCTGTTTCTCAGCCCCCCCTCTGTCTCTCAGCCCCCCCTCTGTCTCTCAGCTCCCCCTCTGTCTCTCAGCTCCCCCTCTGTCTCTTAGACCCCCCTCTGTCTCTCAGACCCCCTCTGTCTCTCAGTTCCTGTGTGTCTCAGTCCCCCCCTCTTTTAGCCCCTCCTCTGTCTCTCAGCTCCTCTCTATCTCTCAGACCCCCCTCTGTCTCTTAGACCCCTCCTCTGTCTCTCAGACCCCTCCTCTGTCTCTCAGCTCTCCTTCTCTGTCTTTCAGCTCTCCTCCTTTGTCTTTCAGCTCTCCTCCTCTGTCTCTTAGCTCCCCCCTCTGTCTCTCAGCCCCCTGTCTCTGAGCCCCCCCTCTGTCTCTCAGACCCCTCCTCTGTCTCTCAGACCCCTCCACTGTCTCTCAGCCCCCTCCACTGTCTCTCAGCCCCCTCCTCTATCTCTCAGCTCCCCCCTCTGTCTCTCAGCTCCCTCCTTCTGTCTCTCAGCTCCCTCCTTCTGTCTCTCAGCTCCCTCCTTCTGTCTCTCAGCTCCCCCTGTCTCTCAGCCCCCTATCTCTCAGTCCCCTCTGTCTCTCAGCTCCCCCCTCTGTCTCTCAGACCCCCCTCTGTCTCTCAGCTCCCCCTCTGTCTCTCAGCTCCCTCCCATTGCCTCTTAGCTCCCCCTCTCTCTCTCAGCTTCCCCCTCTGTCTCTCAGCTCCCCTCTGTCTCTCAGCTCCCCCTCTGTCTCTCAGCTCCCCCTCTGTCTCTCAGCTCCCCCTCTGTCCCTCAGCTCCCTCCCATTGTCTCTCAGCTCCCCCCTCTGTCTCTCAGCCCCCTCCTCTGTCTCTCAGCCCCCTCCTCTGTCTCTCAGCTCCTCCTCTATCTCTCAGCTCCCCCTCTATCTCTCAGCTTGCCCCTCTGTCTCTCAGCTCGCCCCTCTGTCTCTCAGCTCCCCCCTCTGTCTCTCTGCCCTTTCCTCTGTCTCATTCACTCCCTGACTCTTAGGCTGCTTTCACACTGGGGCGGGCATTGGCGGTAAAACGCTGCTAGTTTTAGCAGCACTTTACTGTCGTTTTAGCTGCGCTATTCGGCTTCTAGCAGGTGATTTTAACCCTGGCTAGCAGCCAAATTAAAGGTTAAATGTGCCCGTGTAGTGCTGCTGCCGAAGTGCTTTGCAAGCGCTTCAGCAGCGGTGGCCATTCATTTCAATGGGCAGGAGCGGTGTGTACACCGCTCCTCCACCGCCCCAAAGATGCTGCCTGGAAGACTTTCACACTGGGACTGCAGCGGAGGCGTTTTTCAGGCGCTATTTTTAGCCCAAAAGCGCCTGAAAAACGCCTCAGTGTGAAAGGGGTCCTACACTCACCCCCTCTCTTTTACACTCACTCCCTCTCTCTTACACTCACCCCCCTCTCTCACCCACCCCCTCTCACCCCCTTTCTTTCAACCCTCCCTCTCTCTCTCACTCATTCCCCTCTCGCTCACCCTCTCATGATATACAATAATGGATGTAGGGGCCTTTTGGTGGGTGTGATTTTTTGGGGGGGTTTGTTATCCCTTTTGATCAGGGTGCTGTAAAAAGCCTGTGTCCGCATGTGGACAGGGCAAGGAGTATGATACCCAAGCTGAGGAGGCAAAACATAGAGTTCAGGCAAGGTTTCAACAGTTGTTGTAATTATAAGATTGCAGGTTTGGGGACAAGCGGAAAGCTCGTAGAACACATTCACTAACACTTTGTTGGTGGGGTTTACATGGGGACATGGAGAAGTGGGCTCCTATGCCCCTAGAAGCTGCTTGAGGTAAATGCCTAAACATGTGGTATGGCATTTAAAGTGTTACTAAACCCACAACAGTAAAATCAGTCTGTATATGCAGAATAGCATGCTTGTTATACTCACTGTGGAACTTCAGGGGTTAATCCTCTGCATCGTGTAAAAAGGCTCTTTGATCCTGTATGGATAGATCCTCCCCCTCCTACAGGGTCTCTCTTGGCAAGGCCAGATAAAACTCAGTGAGGGTAGTAAAGCTGCACATGCTCAGTTTGGTCTATATTGCTGGAGAGAACATGTCCTTATTGATCAGAGCTTTTCAGGTCGCATGGTATTGACATTACACATTTGGGCATGTATACAGATCCTAAATGACAGCCCAGTCCCT
This sequence comes from Rana muscosa, assembly GCA_029206835.1. NCBI lineage: Eukaryota > Metazoa > Chordata > Amphibia > Anura > Ranidae > Rana > Rana muscosa. Next base: position 290,755,419 of record CM055118.1, read on the forward strand.
CCCTCCTCCTCCATGCCCAGTAACTAAAAAAAGAACACAGTGGGTGGGATGTCACATCTTGATTGATGAATGATCCGCCTCCTATAACAGTATGAAAACACAGGCTGTAGTGGAAATCTCCTCTTACCTGAACACTCAGCACTCGGGCAAACCATGCAGTTTATGACATGACCATGGTATACAGATCAGCCAAAAAGATATATAGTGGCCGTATTTCAATGTAAAAAGAAGATTTCTAAGCTGTGGGCACTGCGGGGGGGGGGGGCAGGCACATTAACTATTTTCATATTACTGGGTTTAGTAACACTTTAAGGCTACTCTCTGTTACGAGCAACACTTCTCCTTGCAGACATTTAGTTAACTTTTGTATTCTGTTACTCAGCTCTCTCCTCTCTCATTGAACATTCCAGTTTATACACTTATCCTTCCATGCAGCATTTCTGAGGCAGTGCCATGTAGCGTGCACCGGACTCCATCAGCCTAGCAACTATCACCTCATCCTAGTAATATTGATTAGGGATGGTCCCGATGTTCGAACCGAACATAAGTTCAACTCAAACATCGGATGTTCATTTGTTCGCAAACCAACCGAACATATGGGGCGTTTGCGGCAAATTCGAGCACTGCGGAGCGCCCCACATTGCACTGCAAGATCACAGTGCATTGACGGCTGCTAATAGGGGTAAAAGGCAAAAAAAAAAGAAAGGGGGGGAGGTGGAGCTCCCAGGGTATCACCTCCTCGGTCTCCCCAGGTCACGGCGTATCTGTAGAGGCTCGTGAGAGGATCCCTGTTAGGAGGGGTCTCCTCCCAGGATCGGCCTTTGAGTAAAAGTGAGAGATTCTGTGCGCCTTATTAGAAGAGTATTCTCCTAAAAAGTGCCAGTTGGGGTATCTCAATTAGCTATTGGAGGGTTCAGGATGGTTTAAACCCATCATGGAGACATATCTCTCTGTGGTACAGAAGTGGGTCCAGCAGGCCCAGGTCTGGGAGAATTATGGAGGAGGAGTCTCATGCTATATGGATTAGTTCCTCCATTTCAGCTATTTTTCCCACACGGGTAAGCCATTCAGAGATAGTTGGGGGGCAGGGTGAACCCGTTACCTTTCTACACCGGAACTCACTCCCAACAAATTTGAAAAACAACCCCTTTCCCTACTGGACCGACTTCCAGATACGTATATTTATTTTCTCTGAAGTAGACACTAATCCAAGAGGTACATAGCTGGAAGTTTGTAGGATAAGTTTGAATGCTTGCTCTGTAAAAACAAAATGTTCTTCTAAAGACATTATATATACTAATTGAAGGAACAAACAATTCCTGCTGTATTTTGATTTGCAAACCTCTAAATAAAAAAAGACATTTTAAATATGTTTTTAAAATTAAAAGAAAATTTGATTTTATAATTGTATGTTTTGTAATGATCTATGTTCGAGGTGCCTAAAAAGTCCTGCTCATATGTTGCAGCTTACCAGTCCAGATGTGGTGGTTGCATTCGTTGCATTCACGGCAGTCGGAGCCATTGGCACCCATTGCTGTCAATCACAGCCAGTGAGGAGGGAGCTTTGGGCGGGGCAAGTGACTCTGTGCAGGAGCGAGCATGCACGAGTGCTCCCAGAGCAAGTGGTTTGCTATGGGGGCACTTGGCGGGGGGGGAAGCCAGGAGCACCGCCGGGGATCTGAGAAGAGGAGGATCGGGGCTTCTGTGTGCAAAATCATTACACAGAGCAAGTAGGTAGAACAGGTTTGTTGTTTTTTTTGTTTTTACACACGATCAGAAAATCCGACAACACACAATTGTTGGCGGAAAATTTTAAAGCCTGCCATCCAACATTTGTCTGTGGAAAATCCGTCAACAATTGTCCAATGGAGCGTACAAACGGTCGGATTTTCCGACAACAGCCTGTCATCACACAATTGCCATCAGATAATCCGATTGTGTTTACGAGACTTAAGCACGTAGTTTCATGTTTGTTGGCCGACAATTCTTTGCCGTTTGTATGCAATACAAGTTCATGGCCAACGCCCTTCAGACAAAAGTCTTAGGCTTTGTCTGCAGAAAATCCGATCGTGTGTATGAGGCTTTACTCCAAAGCTGTCATGCTGATCTGTTGGCTTCAATATATTGCTTAACTAGAACAAGTTTTCTTATCAGGGGTTCTGACTTTCCAGATCGTCATGTTTGTTAGAGGTCAATACTTCAATGTATTGAAGCCAGAGACAGCCAGGTAACTAGTATTTTCAGATGGTCATCAATGGAAGCTTCTAATTTACTCTCCATACTGGTTTCATTTAAGAAAAATGTAGAGACAGTTTCATAGATATTTTAAAATCTATTAAAATCTATTACTGGAGCCAAAGAACACATCTGTGAGCTAATTTCATTAGACCCGTTGAAGTAAAGGATTTTATCCGAAACATCTCTTATCCAACAACACAAAGTAAAACATAATCCCACACTGTGAAGATGCCTTGGGCATGTTATACCCCATTCATATCTTCTGATGCTATATTGTATACTTAAACATGTTTAGAAATAGAAATAGAAATCCGATATTAAAGTGTGTCTAAAGCCAAGGTTTTTTTTTTTTTTTTTTTTTTTATAATTTTGGATATAATAGGACATTTTTAAAATGTATATAAACCCTAACAATGAAGTCCCCTTTTTTGATTTCGATGTGGTAAATATACCATTGAATGTAAGTAAGTTGTGGAGATGAAGAGAATGGTTGAGTAGTTTAGCAAAAAGACAAATGGTGCACCATTGTTGGTGTTAGTGGAAGGAATGGTGCCTCATCATCAAGGAATAGTGCCTTGTATCAGTGGGGAGAATAATGCCCAAAGGGTCTGATAAATGCAAGTAGGGTGCTGCAATTTGGAGACATCTGGCTTAGACTGGGAGGACATGATATCATCAGTGTGCTCCAAGCAAGGAGGAAACATTTCCTCGGTTATATCTCCTCCAATTAAAGGACTGCAACATTGTAGCAGTTAAAAAACTGCAAAAGGTGCTGATCTATGTCCGACGTTAGTAAACACAGCTCAGAACTGCACAGGCACCAGCATTTACATGATTGTATCATCTCTGAGCCAGCATCACAGTCCAAGAAGTAGATTCCTGGATTTAGTCAAAAGAAAGATAGTGCCGTCCTTTAGAGAAAAGTAGAGGATGCCATTGTCTGGGGGAAGGCAGTGTCTTGAAGGATTTCTAAACTCAAGAACAAAAATGTAAGGTTACTGCATTAGTTTATTTAATTTTTCAGCCTAAGAACATTTTTACCCGGTATAGAAAATACACGTTGGTCTTGCAAGAAATGCAGCGTCCTGGTAACTTCCTGCACCCCATTTAATAGAGATGAAAAGAGTTCACATCTAGAGAGCAACCTTGGTGACAATTATGGCTCCCCCAGTGATAAAGTGGTATGAGTGAACGTAGCCACCCAGGTACAGAAATGAAGGTAATTTAAAGGAAGCTTTGCCTATAAAAAGATAAGCAGAAACTGATTAGTCACCAGTAATGCCTGTGCTCTCCCTGCAGCTGATCTGTCCTCATTACTGACTAATGCCGCGTACACATGACCGTTATTCATGTCATGGAAAAAACCGTTGTTTTTCTCGACGTGATTTTTCGTGTTTCCTCTCAAGCCTGCCTTGCATACACACGTTCATGAAAAAAAAAACGCTTGAGCAAAGCGCGGTGACGTACAACACGTACGACGGCACTATAAAGGGGAAGTTCCATTCGAATGGCACCACCCTTTGGGACGCTTTTGCTGATTCTTGTGTTAATAAAGTTAGGTGAGAGACGATTTGTGCTTTTCAGTCTTCGTGCTTTCAGTCCATTACAGCGTGACGAATGTGCTATCTCCATTCCGAACGCTAGTTTTACCAGAACGAGCGCTCCCGTCTCATACTTGATTCTGAGCATGCACGTTTTTTTTCCCCTCGTAAAAGCATACACACGACCGTTTTTCACGACGTTAAAAAGAACGACGTGAAAAACGACGAGAAAAAATAGAGCTGGTTCTAAAAAAAGAATTGGGCATTTTTCTCGTCAAGAAAAATGCTCTGGAGAATACACACGACCATTTTTCAGGACCATTTTAAAAAATGCCATTTGTCTCCTCATGAAAAACGGTCGTGTGTACGCAACATTATACTGTGTCACTGTATAGAGGTGGGAATCTTGGTAAAGGCAGGGCTTTGATTGCTTACTTAATGTCAGAGCCTCCAGCAAGAAGAGCAGTAAGCAGCACAGCAGTAACATCATCATTTCCTGAGACTATCAGTCAGAGGTAGCAATGCCTTAGATCTCAATCTGCAGAGATATAGTTATGAGGCTGTAGACACAGGAGTGGCACACTCACACACCAGGAAATACACTTTTTTTGGGAGAATTAATTCCATTGGGTCCCACTGTTGTCAATCACAGCCAGTGAGCCATAATAAGAGAGCAGGGGGCGGGGCCAAGGCGCAGCTCTGTATGTCTTATGGAGGCGTAGAGCGGGGCTCAAGAGCGGAGCATGCACCAGTGCCCATGGCAAGTGGCTTGCTTTTGGGGGCTACTGGTCAAGGGGGAAGAGCCAGAAGCGCTGGTGAACCGAGAAGCGAAGGATCGAGGCTGCTCTGTGCAAAACCATTGCACAAAGCAGGTAAGTATGACATGTTTTAAAAAAAAAAAAAAGGAAGAAGCTGAAGTTTTAATATCACTTTAATGCATTCCCTGCATAAGGATTAAACATTTCCCAATAGTTGTATTACCTCCACCCCTCCTAAATGCTTGCCTACGTCCTAACTTGATCCAGCACTGTGCCTGTCCCTAGCGGCTCTCTCCTCTCTCTCCCTGCATTCACAGGCCAGAGGCAGCAGTGGGAGGCATTGGCTCCTGCTGCTGTCAATCAAATCCTGTAAGGAGGGGGCTGGAGCTGAGCCCCGGTGTGTGTGCCAATGGCACACACTGTCCAGCTCGGGAGCGAGCATGCAAGTTTTCCCCCCAGATAACAAGCCGCTTCCTATGGTGGTGCAGAGAAAAGAGGAGGAGCCAAGAGCACTAGCAAAGGACCCCAGGAGGAATTCTTGGCCCTATATAAATATTTATAATTAATAACAAATAAATACTTTTTTTCATTTTTGAACAGTATTTGCACGTATCCAAATGGACAGCAATACATCCCTATAGGTGGGCAAATGTAAGTGAACTTGCGTCTGCCTACATGTGCCCACCTCTGGGTCCATTCAGGTCCACCAGATTGGGTACGGGCTTGGGTCTGCTTTTAATAACCAGACCGAAATAGGGTGGACATGAGTGGACACTAATACGCTTATATCTGCTGACCCATGGGGATTACATGGGTCAATTTTTTCCCATGGAGAAAAATTCAGAACGGATGTCACAAATGTGACAAATAGTTTTAATCTGACTCAGCAAAGGATCAGTCTCGGGTCCCCTGCTGAGACCGAATAGACGCTACCATGTGAAATGGGCCTAAGAAGGAATAATAATAGTTTATTGCTTTTTAATAGGGAATATGGAAAAACAGGCTATGATGGCCTGGCAAAAGTGTCACACTTGGGCTTATGATCTGGCAAATCCTGACCTGACTTCGCCAATGCCCAGTTAAAAAGGTTTTTTTTTTTTTGTATATTGGTCTTTCAGGGTATTATTTATTACAGCCGACAATTTACGCAGCTCTTTACATACCGTATATACTCGAGTATAAGCTGACCCGAATATAAGCCGAGGCACCTAATTTTACCACAAAAAACTGGGAAAAAAATGTGAAAACATATTGACTCGAGTATAAGCCTAGGGTGTCCATCTGCATGCCTCACTGTGACCATGCCTCACTGTCACTGTGCCCATGCCTCACTGTGTCCATGCCTCACTGTGCCCAATCTCCCTATCTGATCTCCGGCGATGTGTGACTAGACTGACGTTTAACATGGGAGTCTATGGAAGGGGTGCCCGGCTTTGTAAAATCGGCCATAGGTCCCCTGGACAACAAACTTTGCACACTTGTAGAGGAAGAACTGGGTTACATGTGTGCCAGGGAACTTACGGCTGGCCAGAATCAGGCGCACAAAGGTGAAGATGGACACAGACTCGAGTATAAGCCGAGGGGTGAATTTTCAGCACAAAAGAATGTGCTGAAAAACTCGGCTTATACTTGAGTATGTACGGTATATATAATAATGTATAATAATAGTATAATAGTATAGTATAATAGTATAATAATAGTAATCGTGCGTTAGGTGCTCAGAGTATATTTTAAAAAAGTCCAAACAAATTGCATGCAATCGTGACCATGGTTCTGGTCATAGACACAATAGTGATCCAATTCCATAGCTCCCAACTGTCCCTGATTTCGAGGGACTGTCCCTCATTCGCAACAATGTCCCTCTGTCCCTCTTTCCTCCTCATTTGTCCCTAATTTTGGTCTGATCTGTATAGTTGTATATAAAATGCACTATTTATCTATCAAAAAGTGTTTCCCAGTGCTAAACCTTTTATCCAATTTCTAAATTGCTGCATTTGTAAATTTCAAAAGTCAATATAAAGGAATAGGAGTGCTAAAAAAAAAGCACTTTTGGGTTTAACTAATATTTTTTTTGTATGATTCTCACAGGGGTGTGTGTCTGATGCCTACATACTTTTGCTAATAGGTGTTCCTCATTCCCATCTCAAAAAGTTGGGAGGTATGCAATTCCACCACGTGATCCACCACCAATACAATATGGACTCTTACCAGAGTTGGAGTCAAAAGCGCCTAGTATTGTGTATCCACATTTTATCAAGCATCTTGAAATTACATGTCATCCAGGAACAGATAAATCATATCAAATCTGGGTGCATCTCAATGGATATGGTGGAATGGGTTTTCATCATGGATATAAAACAGAAAAGACATCCACATAGTGAAAAAACGCAAAAGGACCTTTTATTTGTGCAAAGAGATTAAAAATACTTACAAGGTATATGATGCAATGAGCATGATATTGATATATCAATCCAAGGTAAACAAACCATGCATGGAGAAATCCAGATCGTGTATACAGAAAGACAAGCATGGCAACAACACATACGTTAGCTCCGCCCTACATGTTTCATCATATCTGACGTCATCAGGGGCATGTATGTGTCGTTAGTAGCCACACTATAGTTATATGTATCCAGCAGGGAGGGACTTGCACTTACATGCCAATCATCTAGTTAGTAGTCCGAAAGATGGCTGCCAAGCCTCGATGTGACTATGGATCAGCTGATCCAGTCAGGGGTGTGACCGCCCCGCTCTCAGTTACATCTGTCCGGTTCGTGATCAAGCCTCGATTTCTTAAAAAATGTCCGACAATGGGCTCCAAGCCTCGTTTTAAAAACCTAAGGAATAGAATCCACTGTAAAAATTAAATTTTTTATTTAGAGTATTATTTATTTATTGCAGGTACTTATATAATATTGTATTATTTATTTCAGGTACTTATATAGAGCCGATAAGTTACTCAGCACTTTTTATATATATTGTGCATTCGAATCAGTCCATGTCCTCAAGGAGCTTATAATCTAAGGCCCCTAACTCACATTCATACATACACATACTAGGGCCAATTTAGACAGGAGCCAGTTAATCTACCAGCATGTCTATGGAGTGTAGGAGGAAACCGGTGTACTGTAGGAAACCCACGCAGGCACAAGGGGAACATGGTGCAGGTAGTGTCGTGGTTGGGATTTGAGCCGAAAGCCCTAGTTTTGCAAGGCAGAAGGGCTCACCACTTAGTCACTGTGTTGCCCTAAGGCCCCATTCACACCTGAGCGTTTTGTAGCTTGAAGCCTCAAGCTATAAAACGCTGGAGGGGAAATGGTTTACATCTCCACTCCAAAACGCCTGAAGCCAGAAGCTCCAAAACGCCTGAAGCTCAAACAAGTTCTGGAACTTTTTTTTTTTTTAGGCAGTTTAGGGCGGTTTTCTGCTTTTTACATTGGTGACCTTTTGACCTGTACAAAATCGCTTCAAAAACGCGTCAAAATCGTGGCAAAACGCGGTAAAAACGCAGCAAAAATCGCTGTAATATTGTGCGACTTTCTGCCTGAAAGCGCTATGCTCAGGTGTGAATCGAGCCTAATACCTAATAAAGTACCTAATAAAGTGACCTGACAGTCATCTATATGTAGGAACCCTGTGCACTGCTATGTTAAAGAGAAGCTGTCATCTCAATACTTGCCTTGCTGGGAAAGTTCCCGTAGGAACGGCATACAAAACTTAGCCTATAAAAAATATAAATCTACTGTAGAGAAAAAAGCAAAAAGCAATAAGGGGCGGGACTTTGAATGAAGCACGTGTATGCTAAGAGTAAATAGGTAAAACATGGGAAATTTATTACATTTAGTAGCGTAAGCAGGTATAAACATTGTCACAAGGTTTACAGTACATCATATCACAATGCGAACAAACATGTAGAAATGATTTCACAGACAAAGGTGTATCATAGTTAATATTGAGTAAAACTCGTAATGAAATTGTTCCAAGGTAAATCAAAATAAATTCCATAGTTCACCAAAAATAAATGGGGTAAAAAGCATAAAAAAGAGTAGCGCCTGCAGGACCTATGGTCTCCCTGATATAAACATTGGATAAGGGTAATATTGTAAAATCTGTATGTTGGTTGAGAAGAGAAGGCTTCTAGTGTCTCGACGTGTTTCGCTGCCTCAGCGCCGCTCATCAGGAGCAAGCCAATTGTCTGTAAAAGGAGTAATATAAATAAGTATGTAAACAGAGGTAAAAAGGACCATGGACAAGAATGGGTATTGGAACCCCAAATCAAGTGCATGTGTACTTACTAGGATCCGTCTAATGATGGTGTGGTGGTCGGAGACCACAGGCCAGCCAAAGGTACCCCCAACCGGGAGCCGCAGCGGGCAACCCCGTGAAGACGGCCAGTCGGCCGCCACCAGGGCAGGCATGGACAGATGAGACATCCCTGTGTAAATTAAGTGAAAAAAATTATTGTGAATAAATGAGGTGCACCAAGATGAAATCGATTGGTGCAGGAGAAGGAAAGTGTGGAACCTGGAGTGCAAAGTAAAGCGAGTGACCGTGATTGCCAAGTGAGTGTGGGAAACAGTGAGGGGTCAATGGGGAGACTAGGACAAAGAAGGTGCTGGGACATGAGGGGCAAGAAAAGTGAATTGGCAGAAGTGATGGATAGTGAAGAGTTACAAATATAAATCTACTGTAGTCACTGACCACTCCATCTTCTCTCCCTCCCCTCCCTCCCTGACCCACTTTCCTAAATACTTGGGTTCACCAGGGAGAAACAAAACTTTTTCTGGCGTCTGAGTCTTTGTACGCCTCTGTCGGACTATAGCCAGCTTGCAGGGCGTGGAGAGGGGATGAGAGGTTTGAATCAGCTATACTGCAATTAAGAGTATCTTTCCTTGAATTTCCTTTGCATGGCCATAACTGATTCTTCTTTTGATTGATGTAATGAGTATTTTACACATTACATTGTTGGATTATGTTCATAAGTGCATGACAGTAAAATAAGTACATTGACTGTTTCCCAGAATCCTGCTCTGGGTCTCTCTGTACTGACATGTTCTGTGTCAGTGCAGCCTGGCGCTAATGTCGTGTGATGTCATTTTTCTGTTGCTTAAAAGTCTACTAAACCCACAACAGGATACAATTCAGAGCCATATGTACAGTGTAAGGCCGGTTTTATACTTTATTAAAGATGCATGCAGACATATTTAAGTGCTAAATCTGAAGTAATATGCAGTAAACAATTGCCGCCAATAATAACTCACGGTTCAATGTCAAACCAGTACAACATGGATTCTGATTGGTTGCTGTAGATTACTTCAATTAAACAGGAACTTCACAATATCCCCAATGGAAAATTTAATAAATTCAAATCAAAATTAGGCAAATAAGCATGTCATCGTTGTTCTTACCAATATCACATTAAATCAGCCCATTTCTTTAAGGCTTAGTTCACCTGTGAGAGGGGGAGAGAGAGTACAGGGGCATGTGCAGGTTTGTGAGAAAGGCAGAGCGTTCCCCATGTAATCCTATGGATGCCTGTGACCCTCCTGTGATCCTATGGATGACTGTGATCCTCCTGTGATCCTATGGATGCCTGTGATCCTTCTGTGATCCTATGGATAACTGTGATCCTCCTGTGATCCTATGGATGACTGTGATCCTCCTGTGATCCTATGGATGACAGTGATCCTCCTGTGATCCTATGGATGACTGTGATCCTCCTGTGATCCTATGGATGCCTGTGACCCTCCTGTGATCCTATGGATGCCTGTGATCCTCTTGTTATCCTGTGGATGCCTGTGATCTTCCTGTAATCCTATGGATGCCTGTGATCCTCCTGTGGTCCTATGGATGCCTGTGATCCTCCTGTGATCCTATGGATGACTGTGATCCTCCTGTGATCCTATGGATGCCTGTGATCCTATGGATGCCTGTGAGCCTCCTGTGATCCTATGGATGACGGTGATACTCCTGTTATCCTATGGATGCCTGTGATCCTCCTGTGATCCTATGGATGACTGTGATTCTACTGTGATCCTATGGATGTCTGTGATCCTCCTGTGGTCCTATGGATGCCTGTGACCCTCCTGTGATCCTATGGATGCCTGTGACCCTCCTGTGATCCTATGGATGCCTGTGATCCTCCTGTGATCCTATGGATGACTGTGATTCTCCTGTGATCCTATGGATGACTGTGACCCTCCTGTGATCCTATGGATGACTGTGATTCTCCTGTGATCCTATGGATGACTGTGATTCTCCTGTGATCCTATAGATGACAGTGATCCTCCTGTGATCCTATGGATGACTGTGATCCTCCTGTGATCCTATGGATACCTGTGACTCTCCTGTGATCCTATGGATGCCTGTGATCCTCCTGTGATCATATTGATGCCTGTGATTCTCCTGTTATCCTATGGATGCCTGTGATCCTCCTGTGATCCTATGGACACACTCAACAGTCAACACCATTTCAGCTTCTATGCCAAGAGTGGATCGGTCAGGATGGCAGCTTTTTGGGCAGGTTTTGGGGCAGCTACGCTTGGCCTACAGGTATGGCATGTAAACGAATCTCCATTTTTCTAAGCTGCACAATGCTTTTATAGGGCTCGTTCACACAAGAAGTTAGGTGCGGTTAACCCCACGATGGAGCGCCATTCTTACTGCCTCCCGACCACTACACCCTTTAACTGCAATGCAAAGCCCTGGGCTATAGACACGCCAAGGCTGTAATCCTATGGTTCCTGGTCACTGCAAGAATTATCCCCCCCTGCTGCTTTCGGTGTTCTAACCGCCTCCCCCCCCCAACCGCTAGAGGGGCGGATCCAGGGGGGGCAATTATCACACTGACAATCAGACAATGTCACTTGCTCTGCGGCTCTGCCTCGCTCTGCCCGAATCTCTCTCTCTGTTTCACATCAGCCGATCAACGGCGCAGAGAGAGAAAGATTCGTCTAGTGTACTGTAATTACGCCGCAGTGCCGCACTGACCAGGAGGAGGGGGTGGGTGGAGCCTCTTCCCTGCAGTGGTTGCTAGCACCTGGGCCGCCTCGCGGCTAGCAACGAATGACGTCAGTGAGACTTGGAGTTTCAGAGCCGACATGACACTGACAGGAGCCTCAAATAGGGGAGCACACACTGCAGTTGTTTCTGCAGTTTAGACAGAGTTCTTTGGCTTTGGGAGTGACACAGCCTAACCTCAGGTTTTAAAGTCGTGATGTGTGCGTCGCTGTTAACGCTAACTGCATTAAAATGTCCAGCGGCCATCCCTGAGTGTGTGTTGGCCCCACCCACCGGCACCTCCACCCTCCATCTTGTCCACACTAAATGCAGGCCTCAGCCCCTGAGTGAGTGTTGGCTCCACCCACCTCTTCCCTCCATCTTCCCCACCTTGCAGTCTGCAGAGCGGCGTGAATACAGGAAGAAGAAGACTGCGGACAGTGCAATTACTGGATCCATCTCCACTCCATTGCTCCTGCATGGGAGCCCCTCCCCCCACCAGAGCACCAAAATATTTGACTAAAAGTGAGTAAAAGAATGAATGAATATCATGTGTCAAATCGCAAAATACATGTGTGCCATTAGTATGAAAAAAAAAATGCCCTTTTAGTCTTGACTTGTTCAATCTTAACCCCTTCAGCTCCGGAAAGTTTTACCCTCCTTATGACCGGGCCATTTTTTGCGATACTGCGCTGCGTTACTTTGACTGACAATTGTGCGGTCGTGCGACGCTGTACCCAAATAAAATTGATGTCCTTATTTTCCCACAAATAGAGCTTTCTTTTGGTGATATTTGATCACCACGACAATTTTGAACAAAAAGCAGTATTTTTTGCTATAAAAAAATGTCTTCGGAAATTTAGGCCAATATGTATTCTGCTTCATATTTTTGGTAAAAAAAAATCCCAATAAGCGTATATTGATTGGTTTGCACAAAATTTAGAGCGTCTACAAACTATGGGATAGATTTATGGCATTTTTATTTATTTATTTGTTACTAGTAATGGCGGCGATCAGTGATTTTTAGCGGAACTGAAACATTGCAGCGGACAGATCGGACACCTAACTCACACTTTTGACACTTTTTGGGGACCAGTGACACTAATACAGTGATCAGTGCTAAAAATATGTACTGTCACTGTACTAATGACATTGGCTGGGAAGGGGTTAACATCAGGGGCGAGCAAAGGGTTAACTGTGTCCATAAGGGGTGTTTGCTAACTGTGTGGGGGATAGGGTGCCCACGTGTCCCGGATTGGCCGGGACTGTCCCGTAATTGACATGTCTGTCCTGGGTCACAGGCACCTTCATTCCGGGACAATACAATGTCCCAGAATGAAATAGAAGACACAGCCACCCCCTACTAACTAATAACTACATTTCCGGAACTGGTTGGTAGAGCCGGTGCTGCCTGGCATCTTGCAACCAGTGACAATTTACTCTCAGACAGTGAGACCGGGAGCGAGGCCTTCGCCTAGTGCAGCACTGCTGTCCCCACCCACCTTGGCACCTCCTCCTTCTCCAGCAAGCAGCAGAGACCGGTGTGATCTTCACTCTCCAGATAGTCACGCCACTCCTTTCCTTCTACACATGTGGCTCATGGGAGTGACAACAGCACTGCATCTGGTGGCAGGCTATGGGTGGCAAGCGGCACTGCATCTGGTGGCAAGTGGCACATTCACCTGACAAATAACCCGCCGCCAAATTTCCCATCGACCCCGAGACTACATTCCCCCCCCCATCTTTTTTTTGGGGAAGGTGAGAGAGGGGGTGTGCCCCTGAATGGCAGTTTGGAAATGTGGTCACCCTAGTGGGGGATGGGTTCACTAGATGAACAGAGTGATCCATGTTCCTGATTAGCAGGAACACAAGATCACTCTGTTCATCTCTGACAGAACAGCGGTCTGCCTTGTTTACATCGGCAGACCGCTGTTCTATCTCTGTGGGGAGTGATCTCAGGTGGTCGGCAGACATCGCTTCCGCCAGACCTGCTGATTGGCTTCCCCTCTGGCCAATCAGCGCGTGCTCCTTCGCTGGCTATTGCACGAAATGGCGTACGGTTCTGTAAGCAACACCCTATTTCTTTTTCGTACATCACGGGACACAGAGCGACTTAGTCATTACTAATGGGTTATATAGATTACCTTCAGGTGTTGGCACTGGCCAATTCCAAACCGGAAGTACCCTCCCCTATATAAGCCCCTCCCACCCGGGAGCACCTCAGTTTTTTGCCAGTGTCTAAGGTGTTGGCCAAAGAGTAACATGTGTTTTCACTGGGCTTGCGTACAGGTTCTTTTGGGCCTTAGTAAGCTGTTCCGGATCCCACCAAAAAAGCTTCATAGCTAAACGGTCGGTACCCGGGCCTTGCAGCAGAAGAGCAAGGTTTTGCCTGTAATGCTTCTCTTAGGAGGGCTGGACCCTGGGATCCAGAGCTCTGGTCATACCCACGACCAAGATGTTGTCTGTGCAGGGTGCTATACAGGTCCAGGGGAGTGGAATCCTTGGGAACCCGGTCCCTGAAGGTTTAATTACAATGCCTGCCGTGATAGGTGAAGTTTGGGCTTCTGTGGACCAAACAAAGTCCTGCGGCGGGGATCAGGTAAGTGGGGGCCCCCAGGAACTTGGTTCTATTGGGGGACCCCCAAGCCTAATTTGTCTTTCTGTCTGTTACCTAACGGTATTCCCGCTAAATATCTGTGTTTGCCTATAACTACTGAAAATGTAAAATTTTAATAGTAGTCAAGAAAAAAAAAAAAAAGCAGGGACCGCGGTACCTGTGTTAAACCACTAGAGGCCGCTGTAGTCCATTTTTCTTGTCATGTGGATCTTTGGTTTTCTCAAGTCAAAAGATCCAGGCAGCTGGTAAGTTTCTCTGTGGGAATCCACTTCCTCTGCCCTGTTGCTGCGCTCATCCACCGCACAGGCCCTCCGGCAAAAAGGGCCCTGGCTCCTAGTCCCCTGTTTGATTTCGAAAAGGGCGCCAATGGCGCACGGGCGCGCGCGGGCGCGTGCACGCGCCTCCTATGAAAAAAAGGGGCGGGGCGGGTGGATGACGCTCGATGCGCGCCGCGGCGCTTCTGCGCATGTGCGGGCGTCCCAGCATGGTTAAAAGACACAGTACAAGTGTCAGCTGCATGCAAACAGAGCTAGCAACAAACAGTGGCACACAGAGGCGGTTGATGCAGGCATCCCCATAGAAAGGCACTTTAGTGGACACCAGCTGGTATATAGCAGCACCTGTGTTAGACTATTACCAGCAAAATTGGTGTATGACGACGGGAATACCTCAGCTTTGTGCTTAAAGGATATGTCGTCCAGACGCTCCGGAAATAGATCTTCCAGGAAGCCAAAGGGGTCTCCATCGGGCTCTGAGGATATTGGGCATGCTTGTACTGCACCAATCTCCCCTGAGAATTCAGAGGTCAGTAGCCGTAGAAACCCCGCAGGAATGCCTGGTGCTGCGGCTGTCCCCAGTCCACCTGCTCCTGTATATATAACAGAGGAGGTTTTATCCTCAACTCTGGGAGGATTGGAAGAGAGATTAACAGCATTGATCGCTGCTTCCCTGTCTCAGGAAAAGCGCGTCCGATCTCCGTCTCCTCCTTCAGAGTGCCTGTTAGTGGAGGAACAGCCCCACACAGAGATCGACCTACCTGAAGGGGATCAGGATGAGGTTGATTCAGTTATGGAGGAATCAACAGTGGAAGAACCTTTCTCAGCTTCTCAGGCTGAAAGATTATGGGTTCAGTCTCTGACTAATATGGTCCGATCAGCATTTAAAATGCCTCTGGCGGAACCACCATCCACTACGGTTTCCTCGCTGGGGTCGCTAAAAGCTCCCCAGGCTGTCTGTTCCTTCCCAATCCACCCTTTATTAGAAGGGCTTATTTACCAGGATTGGGAGCATCCTGATAAAATATTTGCTCCCCCCAAGAGATTTCCGGTGATCTATCCCATGGAGGATAAGTTCATAAGAAAATGGAGGGTCCCTACAGTGGACGCAGCCATCTCTTCTGTTAACAAATCACTGACATGTCCAGTAGATAATGTTCCAATGTTCAAAGACCCAATAGATAAAAAATTGGAGTCTTTACTAAAATCTGCTTTCTCTACAGCAAGTATGGTGACACAACCTGCGGTAGCAGCGATTGGAGTCTGCCAAGCAGTGAAAGATCAGTTGAAACAAGTCTTAAGGGACTTACCAGATCAGCAGGCTCTTGCCCTAGCTGACCTGCCTAGAGCCTTGTGTTTTGCGGTGGACGCCATAAAGGATACAATCCAACAGGCCTCCCGCTTTACGCTGTCTATAGTACATATGCGTAGGCTTCTGTGGCTCAAAAACTGGTCTGCTGAAGCTCCCTGTAAAAAACTGCTGGTTAGCTTCCCATTTCATGGAGAACGCTTATTTGGAGAAGATCTGGACAAATATATCCAGAAAATTTCTGCCGGTAAAAGTTCACTCTTACCGGTTAAGAACAAGGGTAGAAGTCCTTCTTTTAAGAGGCCTACTTCTCCAGTCCCGGGCACATCGGCTGTGAAGCAGTTCCGACGGCCTCCGCGGTCAAATTCAGGGGGCAGAAATCAGGGACAATCACAGGGTAACAAGAAGCCCTGGATCAAGAGAGGTGCAAAACCTCCCCCCAAGGCATGAAGCGTTGCCCCCACTCAATCGGGTGGGGGGAAGACTTCAGTTGTTCACAGAGACCTGGCGGGGCACCATCAGAGACAGATGGGTGCTCTCCGCAGTAAGTCTGGGATACAAGCTGGAGTTAAAAGGCACTCCTCCTGCCCAATTTATGAGGTCAAACGTGCCAAGAGATCCCCAAAAGAGAGGATCCCTCCTTCTGGCACTAGAACAACTATTGCTCCAAGGTGTAATCATGAAGGTTCCCCTGGAAGAAAGCGGATTCGGGTTTTACTCGAACCTTTTCACAGTCCCCAAACCAAATGGGGACGTGAGGCCCATATTAAATCTAAAAGGGCTAAACAAGTTCCTAAATATCAGGACTTTTCGGATGGAGTCGATCCGATCGGTGGCCACCGCCCTACAAGGGCAGGAATGGCTAGCCTCGATCGACATAAAGGATGCTTATCTGCATATTCCCATCTTTCCGGCCCACCAGAAATTTCTACGCTTTGCAGTAGAAGGGCGCCATTTTCAGTTCAGAGCCTTACCTTTCGGTCTGGCCACAGCACCACGAGTGTTCACAAAAATTCTGGCCCCATTATTGGCCAATCTAAGAACACAGGGTGTAACGATAATGGCATATCTAGACGACCTGCTACTAATAGACCACTCAGTGGAAAAGCTGGAAGTAGCTATTCACAAGACAATCGAGTATCTGGAATATCACGGTTGGATTATCAACCGGGACAAGTCAGCTCTAAGACCAGTCAAAAGTCTGGAATACTTAGGGCTAAGGCTGGATTCAAATCAGAGAAAGATTTTCTTACCTCCAGAGAAGGTGTCGTCTTTAAAAGATTTGACCCACTTAGTGGGTACAAAAAGAAAACCATCCATACGCCTCTGCATGAGGCTGCTGGGAAAGATGGTGGCTTCATTCGAAGCGGTACCCTACGGTCAATTCCATTCAAGGAATTTGCAAAGGGCCATACTGTCAGCCTGGAACAAAAAAGTTCAGGCTTTAGACTTACCAATGTCCCTGTCCCCTTCCGTTCGCAAGAGCCTCCATTGGTGGTTGGTGCCCCAGAATCTGGAAAGAGGGAAACCCTTCAGTCCGGTTTCTTGGAAGGTGGTCACTACAGATGCCAGCCTCATAGGCTGGGGGGGCAGTACTGGAGCAATGGTCTCTCCAGGGCAAGTGGTCAGAAGCAGAAAAGGCCCTGCCCATCAATCTCTTAGAGATACGAGCAGCCCGGTATGCCCTAGTAGCATGGACATCCAAACTCCAAGGGTCCCCTGTCAGAATTCAATCAGACAATGCCACGGCAGTGGCATATATCAATCACCAGGGTGGCACCAAGAGTCGTGCAGCCCAGAGGGAAGCAAATTGCATCCTGGAGTGGGCAGAAAAATATGTTCCAGCCATATCCGCGGTTTTCATCCCAGGAGTGGAAAATTGGAGAGCGGACTTTCTAAGTCGCCAACAATTATGCCCGGGGGAATGGTCTCTTCACCCCGAGGTTTTCCAGGCAATATGCCAGTGGTGGGGAACACCGGATGTAGATCTGCTAGCATCCAGATTCAATGCAAAGGTGGACAGATTTGTGTCTCGCACAAGGGATCCCCTAGCTTGCGGCTCGGATGCCCTAGTGTTCCCTTGGGATCAGTTCGAGCTGATATATGCATTCCCACCGCCACAATTGTTACCGCGATTACTCCGCAGAATCAGGGTAGAAAAGAAACCAGTGATTCTGGTGGCTCCAGCGTGGCCCCGAAGGGCATGGTACGCGGAGATTGTAAAAATGTCAGTGAGGAGTCCTTGGACCCTCCCACATCGTCCGGACCTGCTGTCGCAGGGACCGATATACCACCCTTCCTTACCAGCCCTAGGTTTGACGGCCTGGCTATTGAAGCCCACATTCTGAAAAAGAGAGGGCTCTCTAATTCTGTGGTATCTACCATGATCAATGCCAGGAAACCGGTATCCAGGCAGATCTATTAT
This sequence comes from Rana muscosa, assembly GCA_029206835.1. Taxonomy (NCBI): domain Eukaryota; kingdom Metazoa; phylum Chordata; class Amphibia; order Anura; family Ranidae; genus Rana; species Rana muscosa. The sequence continues at coordinate 290,773,581 of CM055118.1, forward strand.
AGGATCTGGAAAGCATACATTACGTGGTGTGAGGCCAGGAAATGGCATCCACGTAAGTACGTGATAGGGAGGATTTTGGACTTCCTACAGTGGGCTGTAGATAGGAAGCTTGCCTTGAGTACTATCAAGGGTCAGATTTCGGCCTTGTCAATATTTTTTCAAAGGCCCTTGGCTTCGCATTCACTAGTCAAAGCCTTTATACAAGCAGTGATGCGTATTAGCCCTCCGGTTAGTATTCCCATATGTCCTTGGGACTTAAACCTGGTTCTGTCGGTTCTACAGAAACAACCGTTTGAACCATTACAACACATTTCCTTGGTTCTTCTCACCAGGAAATTGATTTTCTTAGTAGCCGTTTGTTCGGCTAAAAGAGTATCGGAATTAGCCGCCTTGTCCTGTAAGGAGCCATATCTGGTTGTCCATAAGGACAGAGTAGTATTACGTCCTCATCCAGCCTTTCTTCCTAAGGTGGTATCGAGGTTTCATTTGAACCAAGATGTGGTTCTTCCTTCTTTTTTCCCCAAACCTAGCTTGGTAGAGGAAAAGTTATTACATTCTTTGGATGTAGTAAGAGCAGTTAAAGCTTATCTAAAAGCCACTGCTCAGATTCGCAGAACGGATTCTTTATTTGTTCTGCCGGAAGGCCCCAGAAAGGGTCAGGCAGCATCAAAATCTACTTTAGCCAAGTGGATTCGACAGGTCATAATACAAGCCTATGGCTTGAGAAAGAGACCGCCTCCGTTCAAAGTTAGGGCGCACTCCACAAGAGCAGTTGGAACTTCATGGGCAGTGCATCACCAGGCCTCCCTGGCTCAAGTATGTAAGGCCGCAACATGGTCTTCGGTACACACGTTTACTAGGTTCTACCAGGTAGACGTTAGAAGTCAGGAGGATGTCGCCTTTGGGCGCAGTGTGTTGCAGGCCGCAAAAGATCCTCATGCCTGATGGCGCCCAGCTTATGTATCCCTCCCCTCATTTGGCATTGCTTTGGGACGTCCCATTAGTAATGACTAAGTCGCTCTGTGTCCCGTGATGTACGAAAAAGAAAAAGGGATTTTTATAACAGCTTACCTGTAAAATCCTTTTCTTGGAGTACATCACGGGACACAGAGCTCCCACCCCTCTTTTTGGGACACTTATTGCTTGGCTACAAAACTGAGGTGCTCCCGGGTGGGAGGGGCTTATATAGGGGAGGGTACTTCCGGTTTGGAATTGGCCAGTGCCAACACCTGAAGGTAATCTATATAACCCATTAGTAATGACTAAGTCGCTCTGTGTCCCGTGATGTACTCCAAGAAAAGGATTTTACAGGTAAGCTGTTATAAAAATCCCTTTTTTCTGGCAGTGCCCCTCCCGAGAATAGACTCTGGATCCGCCCCTGTACCGCTACACCCTTTAGCTTCAGAGGCAGTTGCTGGGGATGTACACATGCTGCGACAAGAAATATATCCACTGTCACTTTCGGTGGTTGTTGCACCAGCCAAACGCGATCCTTTCAAGTGAATGAGGCCGCTCTGCAAGCGTTCTGCCACCGCGTACAATGCACACTTTGTGGTTTGCTTTTGAGGGACTCAAGGAGTTAAAGAAGGCTGTCAGGGGGTGATACAACACCTCCTCACCGCCTGTCAAATGCTCTGAAAGTGAATTGCTCTTCAGAGACCAAATCTCGTGTGAACGAGCCCTTAAACTACCGGGGCCCCTTAGCCGTTGGGGCCCTTTGACTGCACAGTACAGATGAGTGAACTAACCCTTTAAGTCAGACATTCATATGCAATAAATCGCCTCTATTTATTTTAGTATCACTCGTGTTTCTGCTGCTTTTTTCATTTAGGTTCAGAGATAATGCTTGTTTTTCCCCAGTTAGAAACGATCGGAGCCCATGAATTATAGGATAAAGACCAAATCCAAGTTTTTGGCTGATTTCGGATTTCTTGCAGCATGCTCAGGGTCAGAGTATTAATCGCTCACAGGCTCTAAATCACACATAGCTAAAATCCTAGCTGTTCTCCCAACAATATCATTTTTCATATTTTCAGTGCTGCCCACTGGGGAAATTTCTCGGGAGTTTGCAGTAATCAGTTTTTCCATATTTTTATATGTTTGTGTTGTGTTTGTACTTTCTTCTCAGTCACATGCACAGCAAAGATAATTTATAAGGGGCTGAAAGAGTAAATCCTTCTTTATTTCTATGCATAGTTCACATTTTTAGTCCTTCAGCTGGCTATCTACACATAGGATTTGTTGTAAAGATATGTCAGCTGTTTTTTTGTTTTTGTTATTTGTTTTTTTGTAAATGCAGCACAGCGGCGTAGTGGATAGCACTTCTGGCAGCACTAGCTATTGTTCATTAGTTAGACTATTTGGTCATTAGTTCAAACTCCAACCACAACACTATCTACATGGATTTTACATGCTTTACCTATTCCTGCATGGGTTTCCTCCCACACCTTAAAGACATGCTCATAGGTTATTTGGCTCTATTATGTACTGTATATGTAAAGTGCTAAGTAAATTGTCGGTGCTATATAATTACATGTAATATATATGTATGTAGTAATTGTCCCGACCCCTAAAGGCCTAATGGTGACCTCCAGAGTCAGGAAAAGCTGACATCCTTCCGTGTAGAGTGGGTTACCAGGCATGGTGGGTGTGATGAAAGAAGAGATGATGGGCGCCAGTCACTTTTTGAATGCGAACAAGAGATTTATTGTCTCTTAACTAAGGTGACCAGATTTTTTTATTGAAATCCGGGGACATATCTTTTGGCGGCAATCAGTGACTCTCTGCCCGTCGCCGCCGCGCCTGTCAAGTCTTACTCTCCGGGCCCCGGCTACTACTGGGTGGGGAGCGGAGGAAGATCACTCCACCAGGGAAGGCAAGGAGATAAGCAGTCAGGCGACTGGCCGGGACTTGAGCCAAGGCAGAAGAACATGCGAGCGGAGCTGAATGGGCATGCACCCAAAACTGAAGAAATATTCTCTCCGCTCCGACCAGCACATGATCATCAGAAAGGGGCACAGATAATGGAAAAAAAATACACCCCCCCCCCAAGCTAGTAGGAGCGGCAGAGCGGGAGTGTGTAATTCAGATTTTTTTTTTTTTTAATTCTGCACTGACTGTCTTTGAAATTGCCCCAGCCCCTGTTCAAATCCAATCCGGGGACAAAACGGGGGACAGACTTGGTTCGTGGACAGTGTCCTCAATCTGGGGACTGTCCCCTGAAACTGGGGATGTCTGGTCACCCTACTCTTAACAGAACTGTGGGAGAGAGGGTTAGGGCCAGGACACCCTTAGGTAATTGCAATGTTAATTGGCAGACTCTGAGACTTCTATAGGTAGACAGCTATAGTAGAGTGGAAGGCCTGAAGCCGGATAACACTTCTGTATAGGTAGGACCGCTGTCTCCTATGGCACTAATCTTGCAACAGTCACTAAAGGTAGTTGTACATAACTCTTGGTAACACAGAACAGTCCTTTACTTATCTCACAGTGTCCCACTGCAGATCTTCACTTACTGAGCACCCAGTCTCTAGCTAGACTTCCTGATCCCAGTCATCACTGGATCCCCTGAGCTCTTCCACAGCTATGCTGCTGTATAATCCCCATGCGTCACCCTCACTATCCTGCTCAGGGCCATCTTTTCCATTGGGCACGCTGGGCAGTTGCCCGGGGGCCCCACCGGCTGCCCAGCGACCCCAGTAAAAAATGGTGGGAACCGGCGGGTCAGAACTGTGCATGCGCAGTTTGCGGAAATCGCCGAGAAGATCCGATCCTCCACGAGTGCTACCTCTGTCTGTCCGCCGATGATGACGTTAGCCGCACTCGCCAGACTTAATAAAAAAAAAGCAGGAGGAGCTGAGGGTGAATGGACAGAGTAGAGTTGTCAGAGCAGACAGCACAGCAGGCTTGAAGCAGAGTGCGGCGGAGTCGGACCCCTGTCGGCAGTGCCGGTTTTCGTGAGCCTGTAACCTGCCCAGCCACCAGCCAGTACAGACACGGAGTGCCCTGGTCGGTGTCGTACGGTGAGTGGCTGTCTGGCTGACTGTGCAGCTTGCATAAAGGGATCGGGGGGGGGGGGGGTGGTCTGTTGCTCTGATGTAAGTGGGAACTCTGATGTAAAGAGAAAGCAGTGGACTCTGATATAAGGTGGTCTCTGGTCACCAGAGCCCCCCTTACATCAGCGTTTCCCCTTACATCATGATCTGCAGCGTTCCCCTTTACATAAGAGTTCCCTTTCACTGTAAGGGGGAATCCTGCAGACTCTGATGTAAGAGGAAACTCTGTGCTGGCTGGGTTATAGTAACCTAACCTTCATGTCAATGAAGAAATGTTTTTTTTTACTTTTGTTTAACTTAAACACATTGCTAATAGCACGATCTATATGTTTATAGTTTAAATACTGACATTTGCACTGTTTGGCACTGAAAACTGTAATTTTAGGTACCTTTTTGCAGTGGCAGTAAAAAATGTGGTTCTGCCAGTAAATGTCATGATTTTTTTCAGTAAAAAATTCTCGTGCATGATTTTGTAGACAGGGCCCCAGTGCACCGTATTGCCCGGGGGCCTATAATGCTCTTAAGATGACACTGATCCTGCTGGGTCCCTGGCTTGACACTCGCTGAAGCTTTCCCACTTTTTCACCATCCCCGGCTGGTGAGAAGCCTTCTCTGGTACTTGCTCAAGTGTTTATAAGTGCTGTAGTGAAACACATAAATGAAAAATAAATGATAGTGCCAAATCTTCAATAAGTCCAAAACATCAAACGGATAAGCTGTTCCTCCTTCAGAGACCCCACTCACCAAATGATACTTGTCCACCGCTTCTCAGTCAGGGATCATGGAAACAAAAAAGGTAACAAAAAAGGTTGTGCTGGCTTACTTTAACTTGATGGATGCTTGACGGAAGTTGCCCCCGAAAATAGATGGCGGAGAACAGAAAAAAGTGAAGTGTTGCTGGACAAATTTAAAACCACGCTGACTAGGCGCTGGTTGCAAATAGTATGCACTACAGCACTTATAAACACTTGATTTCTGATAGACTCTATTTCTTTGCCATCCAGGCATTGCTGTGTCATCTTTGTAGTGAAGTTTTGTTTTGCATTTTTATGATCACCATTTTTGATTATCACGCTAACTGCCAGCGCTGCACCTTAATATTTTTGTTTTTCACCTTTGAAGTTGTAGCACTTCTTTGCACAGCAGCTGCAGCAATCATTTTATCACTTGCAATTTTCCTTTTTTTTTTCTCTAAGCACCAATTAGTTTTTGTATTATTGGTGTGTGACATATATCACAGTATAATTTACAGATAAAATATATTTCATTCATTTTAATTTGGGAAGATTTTGGGTGAGATAGCACAGCACATTAATTTAATTTAATTTAATTGGCTTCACGCGGTATATAAGAAGTGATTAGTGCTAGCAGCTGTCACTTTTACTTTAATTTGTTGATCATCTTTTTTATTTAATTTTTTTTTTTTTTTAATTGTACTAGGTAGCTTGCAAGATTCTCACAAACCTTTGTGTAGCACCCTCCTAGTATAGAGCAGGCTACTAGGTACATTTAGTATGGCTCCCCTGTAATCAGTGGAGCAGGAGTAGATTATTTATGGCTGCTCAGTGTTTCATAGGTTGCTGTTCAGTTACTTCTCCTATTAATGAAACTCCAGCCAATCCCTGGAGAGCTGTGCCCAGAAGGTAGTGAGAGAGCTCATAAATAGTCTAAGGCTTGAGCAGCAGTATGCAGTGTTCCTGGGTCCAGTCTGCTCTGTCCTAGAGGAAGCCTTGAGTTCCCAGCTAGACCTAACTGGGGAGGGGGGGGGGGACTATTTGCAGATCTATGTCCAGGGATCAAGTTGGTTCTGGAGAAGCTCACTGGAGAGAGCCAGTAGGAAGTTGGTGGGAAAGAGTCCAGCCTTCCTATGGTGGTGTCAGTCTACTCTAATCTCCCTCACTAGGAAAAGCCTGGTGGATATCAGCAGAAGGCACCCGATGATCCTGTGAATAAAAGACCCCAGTGCTGAAGGACGGTGACTGTGTGTAGCTTTTAACCCTGGAAGGAGTACAGGTCACCAGCAGTATAGGGATCCTGTGGGACATTCAGTGTACACAGTGCAGCCAGCAAGTTCATGCAGTGCACCTAGCAGTTTTGTGCAGTTTCAACCAGAAGTTGAGGAGCCCTCAAGTTATCCAGTTTTACAGTTTCCGGGGTATCCCATTCTCCCTATCCCTATCCCAGTTGATCATTCCCAATCAAATCATAAAAATAATCTCTAGACTGTTTTCTAAAGCCAGTGGAAGAATGAAGAAAACACTGTGAGCCTGTCTGTATTTGCTCTAAGGGGGACCACTGGCTTCTAAAGGGGTGTGCTACATTTGTACTGTATATTCCAGCTCCTTCTGTTAAGCAGGCCATACAGTAGTAGATTTTAAACTGTGTGTTTGTAAGAATATTCTTTATACATTCTATGACTGGACAAATGTCATTCAAAAGTACTTCAAAATGTAGTTTTCTTTTAGCATTCAATATTAGTGTAGCGGGGTCTTCAGATTTAGTGGGATACACCTGGGGGTAGTGTGACCCAGGTGTGTAATTATGACAGGGTTTAGACCCCTTTTTGTTATTCGTGGAGGATTGGGTGGTGCAATTTTCTCCTTGGCCTGTGGGTGGCGGGGTACCTACAGGCTCCAGGCAGAATCACTACCGCAGTGCTACCCTTTTTTGTCCCTTTCCGGAGATGGTACGGCCGGGGCGGGGAACCTGCCATGGTGTCGATGGGAGGAGATAAAAGGGGGGAGACGCCCTCACTGCGAGGTTTTTTGAGGATCATCTCTTCACGCACCCAGGCACCTTAGGCCTGGGTGCGAGCGGTTCGGGGTTCCGGCCCAGGCCCCTAGGCTTGGCCGGAATGGAGTTGGAGTCCATCCCAGGCACCTTCAGCCTGGGGTGAGGTACTACGTCGTGGGCCTGGGACCTGGGGACTTCGACTGGGTCCCGCAAGGGCGAAGTGATTCCAGGGTGCCCTTGCGAGGGGACCCGCATCTGAGGTGAGGAGGCCGGGGAGGTCACCCGTCTGAAGATTCCGGAGCAGAGTCAACCCGGTGACGGACGGGCCTCCGGTGACTCCCTTGGAGGGTCATCTTCCCCTGATAGGGGCCCCAGCGCAGCAAAGTTGTTCTAATCAAGACTCCTGCAACCCTTGGTCATAGCACAGGGGGTGTAGGGACTACAATCAGGATAGTGCCTCGGCCTGCTCATCCCACCGTATCCTGCCATTACCCTGTTGTTGTGGAGCTACGAAATAAAACTGAGAGTTGGACTGTGATCGGTGTATGGACTCTGTTAATGGGAGCAAAGGGAGATTCCAGCATAGCAGGGCTAAGTTCCGCAACCCAATGCACATTTGGCCCGAGGAAGATATTGAAATTGGCCTTCACCTCAACCACAGCCATGGAGAGGACAGGGGGTGAGGCCGCTACATTAGAATGAATGTAATATCCAGAAAACCGTTCACTGTTAGAAATGTGTTCATATGAAATAGAATTTCCACCCTGCTTTTTCGAAATTTCTTGTCGCTGTGTTTAAAAACGGATATCAGTTGAACCCACTAACCATTAGAAAATCAAACAAACATTCTTAAAGGGTAACTCTACTATAATAGTAAATATGTAATTGCAAAAAATAATAATATAGCATATACAATTGCTACACAAGTCATATTGTAATCGAATGTTTTTAAAAAGTACCTTTCCCTTTCAATCTGCAGCTCTGTAATTGTATGTAAAATGCAATGCAATATGGCTACCTGGAGGTAATAATGTATACAGAACGTCCCCCAGAAACATAATTTCCTGCTTGTATGATTGGCTCACTGATTTCCCAAGAAGTCTACACTAAGATACAAGTCAGATATCAGGCATTCCCTGCAACAAAAATTTCTTTTTTGGTGAGATACTCCCAATAGGAAATCATATCTAAAGAGATGCAGAACCTGCAATTTTCCTCATTAGAGCCAACAAAGTTTGTTAAAATCCTTGCAATGTACATACAGGTGAAACTTGAAAATAGATTTGAATATTGTGCAAAAGTTCATTTATTTCACTAATGCAACTTAAAAGGTGAAACTAATATATGTGATAGACTCATTACATGCAAAGCAAGATAGTTCAAGCCGTGATTTGTCATAATTGTGATGATTATGGCTTACAGCTCATGAAAACCCCAAATCCACAATCTCAGAAAATTAGAATGTTGTGAAAAGGTGCAATATTATAGGCTCAAAGTGTCCCACTCTAATCAGCTAATTAAGCCATAACACCTGCAAAGGGTTTCTGAGCCTTTAAATGGTCTCTCAGTCTGGTTCAGTAGGAATCACAATCATTGGAAAGACTGTTGACCTGACAGTTGTGCAGAAGACCATCATTGACACCCTCTATAAGGAGGGAAAGCCTCAAAAGGTAATTGCAAAAGAAGTTGGATGTTCCCAAAGTTCTGTATCAAAGCACATTAATAGAAAGTTATGTGGAAGGGAAAATGTGGAAGAAAAAGGTGCACAAGCAGCAGGGATGACCGCAGCCTGGAGAGGATTGTCAGGAAAAGGCCATTCAAAAGAGTTGGGGACTTTCACAAGGAGTGGACTGAGGCTGGAGTCAGTGCATCAAGAGCCACCACACACAGACGGATCCTGGACATGGGCTTCAAATGTTGTATTCCTCTTGTCAAGCCGCTCCTGAACAACAAACAACGTCAGAAGCGTCTTACCTGGGCTAAAGAAAAACACACCTGGTCTGGTACTCAATGGTCCAAAGTCCTCTTTTCTGATGAGAGTAAATTTTGCATCTCATTTGGAAACCAAGGACCCAGAGTATGGAGGAAGAATGGAGAGGCACACACTGCAAGATACTTGAAGTCCAGTGTGAAGTTTCCACAGTCTGTGTTGATTTGGGGAGCCATGTCATCTGCTGGTGTTGGTCCACTGTGCTTTATTAAGTCCAGGATCAACGCAGCCGTCTACCAGGAGATTTTGGAGCACTTCATGCTTCCTTCCGCAGACAAGCTCTATGGGAATGCTGACTTCATTTTCCAGCAGGACTTGGCACCTGCCCACACTGCCAAAAGCACCAAAACCTGGTTCAATGACCGTGGGATTACTGTGCTTGATTGGCCAGCAAACTCGCCTGTCCTGAACCCCATAGAGAATCTATGGGGCATTGCCAAGAGAAAGATGAGAGACATGAGACCGAACAATGCAGAAGAGCTGAAGGCCGCTATTGAAGCATCCTGGTCTTCCATAACACCACAGCAGTGCCACATGCTGATGGCTTCCATGCCACGCCACATTGAGGCAGTAATTGCTGCAAAAGGGGCCCAAACCAAGTACTGAGTACTGTCCATATGCATGCGTCTACTTTTCAGAGGTCCGATATTGTTCTATGTACAATCCTTGTTTTATTGATTGCATGTAATATTCTAATTTTCTGATATTGTGGATTTGGGGTTTTCATGAGCTGTAAGCCATAATCATCACAATTATGACAAATCACGGCTTGAACTATCTTGCTTTGCATGTAATGAGTCCATCTCATATATTATTTTCACCTTTTACGTTGCATTAGTGAAATAAAAACGGAAAATTTATTACCAAATACTTACCGTAATTTTCCTTTCCTGATAGACTCCATGGCAGACTACGTGTGGGTTAACCCCGCCTCCTCTCCACAGCTATAGGACCCCTTACCCATAAATTTGAGCTCACCTCCACAGACAGGTGTTCCGTAACTAGCCGACTCACATTTCAACTCTCATATTTTTAATTCATGGGTGGGAACTCCGTCTGCCATGGAGTCTATCAGGAAAGGAAAATTACGGTAAGTATTTGGTAATAAATTTTCCGTTTTCCTGACAGACTCCATGGCAGACTACGTGTGGGAAATAACTAGCCAAACCACACGGGAGGGTATGCTGAACAAAAATATATTTAATCTTTCCCGTCAACTGACAGGATTTTTCGACCAAAATTAACAGAGGAAAGGGAAGCAGGCTCAATAAAATAATGAGACATAAATGTATGAATAGAAGACCACGAGACTGCCTTGCATATCACTTCAGGAGCCACGTGTCGAGCTGCTGCCCATGAGGCTGCCATGCCCCTGGTGGAATGAGCCGTCACCGCCTCTGGAGGAGCCAAGCCCTTTGCCCTGTAAGCCTGTTGAATAGATTGGACGATCCAGGCTGCTATTGTTCTGGAAGAAGCCCTCTTCCCTTTGTTGCTACCGGTGTGTAACAAGAACAGGTAGTTCGAGCTTCTAAAAGATGAAGTAACTCGCAAGTATTCTTTCAGAGTCTCACCTACATCCAAGGGATGAACATCTGCTGAATGTGGAGAATCGAAAGTAGGAAGGACTATTTCTTGGTTTTCGTGAAAAACTGATGTGACCTTTGGTTTTGACCCAAGCATGGGAATAAGGACCACTCGGTCCAGGAAGAAAGTCAAAAAGGGTTCTTGACAACCCAGGAAGCTTATTTCTGAAACCCTTTTGGCTGAAGTAATGGCCACTAGAAAGGCCAGTTTGATTGATAAGTCCTTAACAGAAAGATCCTTGTTGTTGAGTGCTGAAAGAGCATCAAGGACGAGTGGAAGATCCCATTTGGGGAATCTAGGTTTCCTCTGAGGCCTGATTCTCGATGCCCCCCGAAAGAACTGTTGAACCAGGGGATGAGTTGCCCATGACGTTCCCGAAAAAGCTGATAAGGCTGATACTTGTACCCTGAGGGAACTAATCGATAAAGGCAGGTCTAAGCCTGATTGGAGAAAACTCAAGATGTCTTGAACACTAGGGTTTCTAGATGACTTTCCTGCAGTAGTCGTGAAGCTGACAAATCTGGCCCAGATTCTATTGTAAGTTTTATTTGTGTTGGACTTTCTGGAGCTCATAAGGGTAGAGATTACCCCTGAAGCACACCCAAGAGACTCTAGCCTCTCCCTCTCAAAAACCAGACCATCAGTCTCAGCATTGCTGGACAGGGGTGCAGGGTCGTCCCCTGAGAAAGAAGGTCCGGCCTGAGAGTAAGAAGCAGCGGGTCCCTGAAGCTCATTAGATTCAGGAGAGGAAACCAAGGTCTGCTCGGCCAGTATGGTGCTATTGTTACCACCTCGACTTTCTCCAACTGAAGCCGCTGTAGGAATTTTAGCATGATCGGAAGAGGAGGGAAGGCATATGCCCTGTTGAAGTCCCATTGACTCGTTAATGCATCTATTCCGAAGGCTTGATTGTACCGAGCTCGGGTGTAGTATCTGTCGATCTTGTAATTGCAGGGGGATGCAAACAGATCCACCTCTGGATCGAAATCCAACGATAGGATCCACTTGAAGGTTTGTGGATGCAGAGACCATTCGTTGTTGTCTAGCATGCTGCGCGACAGGAAGTCCGCTTGAATGTTCTGCTCCCCTGGAATGAAGACTGCTGTTAAGTTGAGCAGATTCCTCTGAGCCCAGGTCATAATGGGCTCGACCTCTTGGAGAAGGGCAGAGCTCCGAGTGCCCCCTTGTCTCTTCACATATGCCACAGCGGTGGTATTGTCCATTTTGAGTAGGACCGACTTCCCTTTCAGAAGGTGGGAGAAGGCTTGAAGGGCGCACCATGCCGCGCGCAGTTCCAGAATGTTCGAACCTGGAGAGTGGAGACGGGCATCCCATTTGCCCATAGCCAGTTCTGCCCCACAATGTGCTCCCCAGCCCGCATTGCTGGCATCGGATGTAACAGTCACCCAATGGATGGGGGCAAGGGAGTGGCAAGTTGACAAGTTCTTGGTTTGAAGCCACCAGAGGAGACTGTTGCTCATTGACTGTGTTATCCGGATTCGCTGATTGAGATCGTCTGTCTTCCATTGCTGGAGGAATCCGGATTGAAAAGGACGAAGCCTCCACATCGCCCACTTGACCATGGGGGATGTGGCCACCATCGTGCCGATTATCTTCAGGCACTGTGATGCCCTTAGGTGAGAGAAGTTTAGAGCTAAGGAGATTCTTTCCCGAATGATCGGTATTTTTTCTTCTGGAAGAGAGATGGTGTTCTCTATGGTGTCGAACTGGGCTCCTAGATAGACCAAGCGCTGGGTCGGTTCCAGCTGACTCTTCTCCCGGTTTAGGAGCCATCCGAACTCCAACAGTGTAGAGATCACCTGATCTTTGTGGACTAGCAGCTGCTGCTTGTCTTGGGACAGTACTAGTAGATCGTCCAGTTAATGATACAGGCGCACACCCTGTACTCTGAGAAGGGACACAACTGCTAACAGCACCTTGGAAAAGACTCTTGGAGAAGTCGTTAGCCCAAATGGAAGACAAATAAATTGTAAGTGCTCTTGATCGACCTGGAACCGCAGATATTTGTGAAAGTTTTCTGCCACCGGAACATGAAAGTACGCGTCTTTTAGATCTATTGAGATCAACCAGTCGCCTGGTTGAACTATTTTTTGGATGGTTGAGAGTGACTCCATTTTGAACTTCTCGTGCTTTATGTACTTGTTCAGGAAAGTGAGATCTATGACTGGACGCCAAGAGCCGTTCTTCTTTTGTACTAGGAAGAGGGGGGAGTATACCCCCTGGAATTCCTCGTTCTTTGGGACGGGCACCACTGCTCCTTGATCTTTCAGGACATTCACATATGAGAGAAGAACTTGCTGTTTTTCTTCTGACCGAGGTAGTGAGGTTTGTATTGGTCTGCATGGAGGGATCTTGGTGAAGGACCATGTGTGACCTGTTGAGACCGTCTTGATGGTCCAATAGTCCGAGATCGAGGCCACCCAGACGTGCTGGAAGAGACGTAGGCGAGCCCCTACCCGACCCGCCTGGGCGGGCCCAATCTCAAAAAGACTTGGTTGGTTCACGCCCACCGGGCGTCTGTTTCTTGCCAGACTTTTGAAAAGAAGATTGGCCTCTATTCCAATTCCAGCTTCTCCTAAAATCCCGTCCGGGCTTATAGGAACGTGCCTCTCTCGAGTGCTCAGTACTGCGTCTCTGTTGAGGTTTTCTCTGATTAAACTGGCGCCTGTCCTGGGGAAGAAAACCCGACTTTCCGCCTGTAGCTTTTGAAATGGCGTTGTCAAGTTTGTTCCCAAACAACGAAGTCCCTTCAAAGGGAATTTTGCACCACGCCTGCTTGGAGGCTGGATCAGCAAGCCAGGGACGTAACCACAGTGCTCGTTTGGCCGTGACCGAGGACAACATTGATCTGGCCAGTAAACGGATGAGGTCAATTGAAGCTTCCCCCAAAAAGGCGACTGCCATTTTAAGTTCTTGCACTGCTGAACTTTCAGCCAGTTCTTCCGAGACACCCTTCAGAATGGAGTCTACGTTTTCCACCCAGGCCTCCATTGCTTTGGAGGTCACTGCAAGGACTAAAGCTGGTTTGCATGCCGTTCCGGCCAGGCTATATATTCTTTTGAGGTCCTGGTCGATCTTCCGATCCAGACCATCTTTAAATGATACGGTGTCATCTAGCGGGAGGGTGACATGCTTCGCTAGGCGCATTACTGCTGCATCTACGAGGGGAGCATTCTCCAGATGCTTGACATCCTCCGATTTAAAGGGATAAAGTCTAGAGGTTTTGCTTAGCATAGAAACCTTCTTATCTCCCTTGCTCCATTCTTCCTCAAACACTCCTTTCAGCTCAGAGGGAAGTGGGAAATTGGAGCGTTCTTTCCCCAGTTGTTTAAACAATTTCCTTTGTTTTTCTGGGGGGGCAGTGGTATCCTCCAACTTCAAAGTTTCCTTCACTGCCTTGATCAGTGGAGAGACTAAGGCGTAGTCGAATCCCACCGTAGAATCATCTCCCTCCATCTCGTCTTGCGAGGAATAATGGGAGGAATCATGGGGCTGGAATTGGCCGGGATCCTCCTGGGCCTCGTCAGCCAAGGAGCCAGACAAGGTGGTGGACTGGCTCCTTGTGTGGGGGGCAACTATTTCTTTCATAGATTGCTGTACCACACGTTTCACAAGAGACTCAAGGTTTTGATTTTCCGTCTCTTTCTCACCAACCGCTCAGGCATAACATGGGTCGCATAGCGATTTGCCCTCCGGGATTCTGGTCTTGCATCCCCAACAGGCTCTGTGGACAGAGCGATCATCGCGGTGGTGGTGGCGGTGACTAGAGGAGGAATGGGAACATCTCCTATGTCTAGAGGGGGTATGTGAACGTCCCCTATGATGATGGGTCCTAGACGTAGTGTCGCGTCTAGACCTAGATGATGAGTGATGATGCGGCCTGGCAAGGTCCCTTTCTTGTGACCGATGAACTGAAGTTGCCGGGCTGTAAGAGATAATACAGACAGAGGGAGGGGGGAAGGTGGGCAGGATGTAACCGTTAGCAACCACCAGATAGGCACAAAAGACACCAACCCCCTACCCACTCCGCACATACCTTGTGCGGGAGGGCTGGCCACATGGCGGTGAGGATGAGTCCATGATGAGGGAGACAGGAATCCGTACTACACTGCCTAGACTAAGGATAAGCAAATCAATGCAAAGAAGCATAAGAAAAGAAAAAAAGTTTTTTTTTTTTTTTTTTTTAAACTGTCCCTTTAAGAGACACTAAGCATAACAAGCATACATTGCATAATGAAGTGCTTACCCCGTCCTAGCAGTAATGAGGCTCCGGGAGGCTGTCGCTCTATGCCCACAGGTTGTCCCACCTGTATAGGGCTCTTCAGAGGTTTAAATAAACCGCCGAAATGACGTCACGGCCGGTCCCGCTGCGCGCATGCGCCGAAGAGACCCGACCCACTGCGCCTGCGTGGCCCCTGACCCCTCCGCCGCATTGCGCATGCGCGGAAACCAAGCCTCGGTTTCACGCAGCTCGGCGCATGCGCAGAAGCGCGGCGGACCGGGAACCAGGAAGGGAAATGGCGCCCTGGGACGCAAAAAGCGTTCCACATGCCGCACACAGGAGGAAGGAAAACAGGGGAGACAAAAACAACATACACAAACTTGTCTGCCATGAAAGAAGATATGAAATCAAAATCTTCAGACCTTGCCAGCCGAGGAATCCTGCGACATCCGATCCGGTACTCTGGGGCCACATCCCTTCCACCATAGGGGTATTTTCCAGCCCTGAAACCACTCGCCCGCTCATAGCTGGGCCCTGGGTGCACCGCAGTAACAGTACCGATCGATCCAAGCAATCCACATCCTGGACATCGCACCGAATTGCATGATGAAGGTCCATGTGAGGAGGATAAAAAAGGAACACCTGTCTGTGGAGGTGAGCTCAAATTTATGGGTAAGGGGTCCTATAGCTGTGGAGAGGAGGCGGGGTTAACCCACACGTAGTCTGCCATGGAGTCTGTCAGGAAATGAACTTTTGCACGATATTCAAATTTTTCGAGTTTCACCTGTAGATCATCTAGAGGGGAATGTTTTTTTTCTCAACAAAAGTGGAGTTACTCTTTAAAACAAAAAATGTCAAAGCACATTCAACTAGTTTATAGCCAGCTTTACATAACATAGAATAAGTAAATAAAAAGTATCCAGCAGGGATGGATGGAGATCTTTAAAAACAGTACATCATACGCAGAGTGCAGACCCAGGAACTCAAGTTACAGAGATCTCCCCAATAGAGACTCTAATGCCGCGTACACACGACCGTTTTTCATGACGAGAAAAATGCCATTTTTTTATTTGGTCATTAAAAACGATTGTGTGTGGGCTCCAGAGCATTTTTCACGACGTGAAAAATGGGCATTAAAAATTTGGAACATGCTCTATTTTTTCTCGTCGTTTTTCACGTCGTTGTTTTTCTCGACTTGAAAAACGGCCGTGTGTAGGCTTTAACGACGTGAAAAAAACGAGCATGCTCAGAAGCAAGTTATGAGACGGGAGCGCTCGTTCTGGTAAAACTAGCGTTCATAATTGAGATAGCACATTCGTCGCGCTGTAACGGACTGTAACGAGGAAGAAAAGCGCGAATCGTCTCTCACCAAACTTTACTAACACGAGGATCAGCAAAAGCAGCCCAAAGGGTGGCGCCATCCAAATGGAACTTCCCCTTTATAGTGCCATCGTACGTTTCGTACGTCACCGCGCTTTGTTCGAGCATTTTTTTTCATGATCGTATGTAGGCAAGGCAGGCTTGAGAAGAATCACGTCGAGAAAAATGTCGTTTTTTTCAATGACATTAAAAACGGCCGTGTGTACGTGGCATAAGGAATACCAGAAGCTCTCAGGTAGTTTAGTTCTCTAGCATCTGCTAAAAATTGAAGGATTAGTTGTGTGTGGACTGACCAGAAAACACTCCATAATTGAAACATATGCCGCGTACACACGATCAGAAATTCCGACAAGAAATCCGTGGATTTTTTTCCAACGGAATTTCGGCTCAAACTTGTGTTGCATACACATGGTCACACAAATCTTGTCTGAAATTCAGACCGTCAAAAATGCAGTGACGTACAACACGTATGACGAGCCGAGATCAAGGAAGTTCAATAGGCAGTTCGGCTCTTCTGCATGATTCTGAGCATGCGTGTTTTTTTGCGTGTCGGAATTGCATACAGACGAGCGGATTTTCTGATAGGAACTTTTTCCGTTGGAAAAATAGAGAACCTGCTCTCAATCTTTTGTTGGCAGAAATTCCGACAGGAAAAGTCCGATGGAGCCTACACACGGTCGGAATTTCTGATCAAAAGCTCACATCGGACTTTTCATGTCGGAATTTCCGACCGTGTGTACGCGGCAATAGAGTAAGAATACGTTTGTTAAAATGCGAAAGTCACATCCAAAAAAATCCAGGTTAAGGTCCAATTGAACTGTCAGTTTAAATGAGTTAAATACAGTCTAGATACATCAAAACAACAGGTCTTCAAAGCCCTTTAATTTCTTTGTTTAGAAAGTATCCGCAGCCTGAGTAAAAAAGCCCGTCCCCTGCCAGCAACTGCAGAGAAAGAAGTAGTGTAACAGTGCTTACCTGTGTAGAAGCAGTGGCTTCTCTGCAGAAGTCTGACACAAACCCTACTGAGTCATACCTATAGATCGGCTATTTATGCGCCCCATTGATTGGACAGCTCTGACTGTCAGTGGGTGTACTGAACCTCTGCAGAGAAACCACTGCTTCCACACAGAGAGCAAAGACCCTGACAGGGGACAGGCTTTTCTACAAAGAAAAACTAAAGAAAACCAATTGTAGGACCTGTGGGAATGACATTCTTCCTTCCTCCAGTCTTTATACAGTCATCAAACCTCAGCCATTTCATGGCTCTCCTACATTTGGCTGAGAGAACTACAGGGGAACAAACTGGACACCCTTACTGTAGGGTTAATGACTGTGTCTAGGTTGTTCTTGTGGCTCAATTTCAGCTTTGGATTCATTTCTGATTTTCCAGACCCCCCCCCCCCTTTTATTTTATTTCATTTAATGCCCACGGCAAATCAGAAGTGTTTGTCAGCTGCAGCTGTGTTGTATGGGAACAGTACATAAAGCAGATTGAGGCCCAGAGCAGATGATAGGATATGCTGCGGAGAGACACGTCATGATGAACGCCTGTGAAATCAGCCCATAAACCCTGCTGCTTCTCATTAACCAAGATATATACACTGCACCTTCAGTGTCTCATTCATGGTTGTTTATGTACATGGAGGAGGCAATTATGGAACTGGAATTCAGACACTCCTTATAATGCCAAAAGTCATGAAGGGGTCCATATATGTGAACTGCAAATTGATATATGTAACTCATATCAAACACTCAAGTGAAGCATGTTTGGGGTTCACTCCCAGTTCATAGCTCATAGGCATGTTTTTTGTCCCAGTCTTCCCAGCGCATCTTTCCCAGTTATAAAGGTGGTAGGGGGAATCCTAAAATGACTTCTCCCGCAATTCACTTTTATATGAACTGGGACAATCAGAGGCGGATTTTGTACACTTAACATCACAGACTATTTTGCTGAAATTTCTTGTCTTCTGCTCCCTCCTAGTACATCTAATGCAATAGAGAGCAGTACTATGACTTCTATCCTTGGATCCCTCCCCTCCTCTGTCCACTTCCTTCTCTCCTTTTCTCCCCTATCAATCTCTCCTCTCTCCTCCCTGTACAGTCTCTTTTCTTCTTCTCTACTACCCTCTCCACCTACCCCCAACCCTGTACCTTCGCTCCTCACCTCTCCACACCTAATGTCTCTTTACCATCCACCCTCTTCTCTCCTCTCCCCTCCTCTGTGCCCCCTCTTCAACTCTCCTCTCCTGCTCTCTCCACATCTCATCTCCCCTCCTCTATACACTATATTGTCCTCTCTGCACCTCTTCAACTCTCCCTTTCCCTGTACACTCTCTTCTCCTCTCTACCTCTCCTCCTATCCTCTTCTGTCCCCTCCTCCCCTTTCCCCTTCTCTGTGCACTCTTCTCCTCTCCTGAGCTCCTCCGCCCTCCTCTGTTCCTCTCTTCCCCTCTCCATCTGTCTTTATCCCAGTGTAGCGGGTATTTGAATTTAAGGGAAGCATCTGGGTGGTAGTGTAACCCAGATGCACTGATTGCTAGGGAATCCAAGACCCTTTCTTATGGTTCTTGGAGGACTCTGGTGGTGTGAGGTTCCCTGCGGCCTGCAGGTGGCATTGTCGCCCTGGCCGGAGTTGAACCCACACTGCAATACTGCTTCCTTTTTGTCCATTCCTGGCGCTGGTACAGCGGGGCGGGGAACCTGCTGTGACGCAAAAGGCGAGGGGATAAAAGGGGCGGACGCCCTGACCTTGGGGTTCAGAGTCGGAGGACGCAGCCGCACCCAGGCACCTTCAGCTTGGGTGCTGTCGTTCCGGAGTTCCGGGCCCAGGTGCCCGTGACCTGGCTGGAGCGAGAGATGGAGTCCATCTCAGGCACCTTTAGCCTGGGGTGAGGTACTATGGCGGATGCCTGGGGCTCAGTACCTTCGACTGAGTTCTGCGAGGGTGGAGGAATCCGAAGGGGGCCCTAACTCCTTGGGTGCCCGTGTCTGAGGTCGAGGAGACTGGTGAGCGGAACTTCTCTGGAGAGTCCGGCGCAGCATTTGCTGGTGACAGAGAGGCCTCCGGTGACTCCCTTGGACGGATATCCTTCCCCTGACAGGGGCTGTGCTAGCGAAGGTAATTCATGTTCTACCTCATGTAGTCAGTGGCAGTGACTATTCGCCATTGGTGACACCACAGTGGTTAGCGATATTTTAAAGGATTGTGCCTCGACCTACTCCCATTAATATTGAACTGTTGCAAAGGTCCCAACTTGACTGTGCTGTATGTTTATTCGCTGAGAAGAATAAAACTGTGCTGGACCTATTCAGTGTGTGGAACTCTGGTTACTAGGAGCAAAGGGGAGTGAATCTGGGGAAAGGAATTGACTCTGGGACACCTACACAAAGCCCGATCTTTCTGGCCTTCACCTCTTCACTATGGAGGACATGGGCCGTGGTGTATCTCATCCCTCCCCCCGGTACTGACACCCCTAGACAAAGACAGACAAGCCGAGAATGAGAAGGGGTGAGAGGGGTGAGGTCGCTACACCTGCACACTCTTTTCTTCTCCCCGTCCCTCTCTACCCTACTTCTACCCTCTTCTGTACACTTTATTCTCTCTTCCTCTCTCCACCTCTTCTCTCGTCCATGGTACACTGTCTTGTCTTCTCCTTCCCTGTATACTCTCCTCTCTGTTCCTCCCCTCTCCACCTATCCTCACCTTTGCTTTCCACTGTCTTGTCCTCTCCTTCCCTGTATACTGCCCTCACCCTCCATCCCTTCTTCACACCTATTCTCTCCTCCCTGTACACTCTCGGCTCTCTTGCCCTGTCCACCTCTCGTCTCCTCTGCTCTCCCCTCCTCTGTATACTTTCTCCACTCCTCTCCTCTCCACCTCTCCTCTGCTGTACACTATCTTGTCCTCTCCTTCCCTGTGTACTCTCCTACCCCTGCCATCCCTCACCACACCTTCCCCTGTCCACTTCTCCTCTCCTCTCCTTTGTACACTCTCTTCTTCCCTCATCCTCTGTCATTTCTCCTGTCCCCTGCTCAATCTTTTCTCCTCAACTCTTCATGCCTATTATCTCCTCCCCATCCAATCTCTTCTTTTCTCTCCTCTCTGCTCCACCTCTCCTATCCTTTCCACTGCACAAACTCTTCTCCTTTCCACCTCTATTTTCCCCTTCCTTGCACATTCTCTTCTCCTCTCTTCTTTTCTCTTCTACTTTACTCTGCTCTGCTCTTCTCTTCTCCCCTCCTAATTATTAAATTAGATTACAAGAAATGTGCTACAGTATATAAACAATAGGAAAGAAAAAAATGTTACACACATCATCCTTTAAAGTGACCTCAATGTCTATAATCCTAGACCAACCTTGCTCTTCTTCCTCTCTCCTCTCCTCTTCTCTCCTCTCCTCTCCTTTTCTATTCTCTTCTCTCCTCTTTTCCTAATTATTAAATTAGATCTCCTCTCTTCTCTTCTCTTCTCTTCTCTACTCTTCTCTCCTCTCCTCCTAATTATTAAATTAGATTACAAGGCTTGAGCTACAATATATAAACAATAGGAAAGAAAAAAAATGTTACACACATCAACCTTTAAATTGACCTCAATGTCTATAATCCCAGACCAACCATGCTCTCCTTCCTCTTTGTAGGGTGATATCCAGCAGCTGCTGATCGTTGGTGACCCCAGAGCTGCCAGCGAATACTGTACCACATATATGCCCAGCTGTGACTCTGCCCTCCTGTATGGTTTGCAGGCACAAGATCCAGTATTCCCTGAACAGGTAAGATATACCCTCACCAGGTCATAAAGTTCATAGTATTCCTACTGTGTATTTATGTGCATAGGACCACTGCATTCTGATAACTGTATGTAGTTAATACTTGATATTGAGTAATGATATTGAATATATTTATCCAAGCTATAAGGCAAAAATGACAATGGCAAAGCTTAGGACAATCTAGAACTAGCATCAAGAAATGTTCTTATTGGCACACCTTTCATACTGTATATATATATATATATGCTAGGGGTGTGCATCTTCACTGGTCTCACGATTCAATTCGATTACGATTATCTGGTAAGCGATTCGATTCTGTGATGCATCACGATGCATCACGATTACCGATGAGCTCCCACTTCCGCTTGGGCCACCTAGGCGGCCCTTCCTCCCTGCAATCTTCTGGGACACATCACAGGTCTCAGAAGATTGCCCGGCTATGCAGGACAGCGCAGTGAGACATGCGCACCCGGCTGTGAAGCTGCAAGCTGTCACAGCCGGATGCCTACAGTAGTATTGCCAGCGCCCTGGACAGGCGGGGGAGAGAATGGAGGGTTCGGGTGGCCACGTCGCTGGATTGTGGGACAGGGGAGTGTCTTTTTGCGCACACTCGTGGAATGGCGACAAACTACGGTACCTAAAAATCTCAATAGGCGACGCTTTAAAAATGTTTTTTACGGTTACCAGGTTACAGTTACAGGGGAGGTCTAGAGCTAGAATTATTTCTCTCGCTCTGACGATCGCGGCGATACCACACATGTGGGATTTGAACACTGTTTACATATGCGGGCACGACTTGAGTATGTTTTCTTTGCTGCGCGAGATTGCGGGGACAGGGCCGCTTTAAAAAAAAAAAAAAATCTATTTATTTTATTTCTTTTTTTTACATTTTTTTTAAACACAAAGTTTGATCATTTTTATTGCTGTCACAAGGAATGTAAACATCCCTTGTGACAGTAATAGGTGATGACAGGTACTCTTTATGGAGGGATCAGGGGTCTAAAATCCCTCTTTTGCACTTCATATATATATATATATAGATCGCCAAAAACGGCGATTCTGAATACTGTAATTTTTTTTTAAAACTGGCGCTATTGGTAGCCGAGTAAACCAGAAGTGACGTCGTGATGTCGCTTCCGTGTTTACATACAGACTGGAACGTCTGTCTCTAGCCGCCGTAAGTAGCGGCTCGTGGATCGGGTCTCCCAGTGGGACGGGAGGCCCGGTCAGAGCGGCAGAAGGCGGCGGAAGGGGGGGCATGTCCCCTCCCACTCCTCCGGGATAACAACCGAGCGGCTTTTAGCCACATCGGTTGTTACCCCTGGAAAGCCGACCGCTCGCTCTAAAAACGGTAAAAAAAGTCTTAACACAGTGGCACTTGGACAAGGTGGTACAGATTTTTGGTGCTAGCACAAGCAACTACATCTGCCTTGGTACCAGCCAATCTTTTGTACAGCAGCACTCTGACCAGTAGAGGGAGAGGTGGCACTAGGGGGCAATCAAACACTGCCTTATACACATGTGCTGACAGGAGGAAAAAGCAGAGTGACTTTGTCAACTCAATGTATTGTTGCTCCTTTTTTATGTGGGCTTCAGGTGAGTAGGTGACCTCATTATATACACTATATTTTTTAAAGTATTGGGACGCCTGCCTTTACACGCACATGAACTTTAAGGTTTAGGAGTGTGTCTATGGGAATGTTTGACTATTCTTCCAGAAGCACATTTGTGAGGTCAGGCACTGATGTTGGACAAGAAGGCCTGGCTCGCAGTCTCCACTCTAATTCATCCCAAAGGTGTTTTATCGGGTTGAGGTCAGGACTCTGTGCAGGCCAGTCAAGTTCCTCCACCCATAACTCACTCATCCATGTCTTTATGGACCTTACTTTGTGGACTGGTGCGCACACATGTTGGACCAGGAAGGGACCATCCCCAAACTGTTCCCACAAAGTTGGGAACATGAAATTGTCCAAAATGTCTTGGTATGCTGACACCTAAAAGTGGTTGTTAAGCCACTTTCACATCCCAATACTATCAGCACTGTGTCCCAATCCTGTGTCGCCCTGTGTGGGTGATTTATTTAAAAAAAGCAGATTATACCTAATTTCACAGTGCTTTTCAGCGTTCATGTGACTGGCTAGCTGGGACACAGCATTAGGATACAGCACTGATCGTATGACAATATAAATGTTATTTGAGTAGCAGCAGTTGTGGGGGCGAGCACTGTCACGAGCTGACAGGCAGGGAGGGGAGGGGGAGAGAATGGGTAAGAGCACTCAGGACTGCGGATGACAGCGGCACATAAACTGACCACGGTAACAGGGCTCGGCAGCCATGATATACCGTGGTCAGTTTACGAAGGGGAGTGGAGAAACTGGCAGGATCAGTCAGGTATTTCAGGTGGTACAGGGGGCCAAATGACACAGCACAAGCACTGGGCTGTATAACATGCCTTAACAGAACAGGATCTTTTTTTTGGGGGTTAACAAACGCTTTATGAGTTCTCTTCACTGCCAAGCCCCCCCCCTCCCCCACACCAAATGATTTGGACCAGTGCACAAAGCAAGGTCCAAATAGACATGGATGAATGAGTTTGGGGTGGAGGAATTTGACTGGCCTGCACAGAGTCCTGACCTCAACCCAATAGAACACCTTGGGCCTTGGGATGAATTGGAGTGGAGACTGCAAGCCAGGTCTTCTCATTCAACATCAGTGCCTGACCTTACAAATGCGCTTCTGGAAGAATGGTCAAACATTCCCATAGACACACTCCTAAACTTTGTGGACAACCTTCCCAGTAGAGTTGAAGCTGTTATAGCTGCAAAGGGTGGGCCAACTCAATATTGAACCCTACAGACTAAGACTGGGATACCATTAAAATTTGTGTGTGTGTAGAGGTAGGTGTCCCAATACTTTTGGTAATATAGTGTATCGTGTGCATAAGGGATCTTTCAGACTTGAGGTGCCCTATGAAGAGCGATCCACATTTGGATTGCTTTCCAGAGGGCATTTGACAGGCAGTCATTGACAGATTGCATTGTGCAGGATTGCGGCATAGCCCCATCACACTCAATTGGCAAGTATGACAGGCTGCACATCAAGTAAAAAATGCCATGTCGTGGCTGTACAGCCCTGTCTGGCAATATTGGGACCATTTGGTTGGATGGCAGGGGGGCTCATTTTTACCACCCCCTGGCCACCTATCTGAAAGAGCACCTTTACAGAAAATAGTGTCACACTCCTAGCTGTGCTGTCTGACACAGGTGTAAAAATCAAAAGTGGCTGAACAGAAGTAAAGATCATTCGGCTGATTAGATTGTTCACTTACAGTATGTAGTTTAAGCTGTTTGCTTGGAGGTAAGCTTAAAGCGGAGTTCCACCCATAAAATTTACGTTGCATTATTCATCAGCAAAAAACACAAGTAAAAACATTTGGAATTTTTATTTTTTATTTTTACTTACTCTTTCCTGGCTGTTGCTAAGGGGTGCCTTGTAATCTGCCTCTTCCTCTCCCTGGTGCCTGACGTCATTTCCCTCAGCGCTCGTGCTCGCTAGTGCTCCTGGGACATGTGTGTCATCATTTCCCAGGAGTCAGTGGGCAGCGCCGAGGGCTTCGTTGCCATCACAACGGGGCAGGCACTAACGCCGGCGCCGCCTGTTGTGATGGCAACATGGGACGTTTACGACGCTTCGGTACGGTCATACTGCGCATGCGCGAGAATGGGCGGTGCATGCTGGTCACTCAGCTGCACCGTATCCCGGAACATTATGCTTGTGGGCTTCACATGCCCACAAGAAATATGGGAACGGCCAGGAAGAAATTATATAAGTACATTTTTTATATTAAACCGGACATCGGGAGAAGAAATTTACAAAAGACGTAAGTGTTATATGTCAATGTTCCGTTATATGTCAATGTTTTATAAAAAATAAAAAAATGTAAATGTCGTTGGAACTCCGCTTTAAATGAGTAGCTGTTTAGCTTGAAAGGGCTTTTATAAAAGTGACATGTGTACTTGATAAATGAAAACATCCACTGACATGGAAACAAATATCCGACAAGACTGGATTGCTGGTGATAATACACGAAAAAAAGCAAGCGTGCGCTCAGCAGCCAACATACGCCCGGCTAAACAGAGAGGATGCATTGGTTCCCACCAAGCAGAGCAGGCGTGAAATGGAAAAGGTTCTTGGCAGGGGCAGACACCATGCTCTGTGCCAGGATTTTCATTCAGCAGATGGGATGTCCAGGACACCACAGCTGGAAGAGTAACAGCTGGGCCAAAGGGCTGGGTCTCGCTGTGTATCATTCACATGAGTGTGACTCACGGCACTGGCATGTACGGCTGCGAAGGCAGCAAAGAAAAACCAGTCCTGGCAGATGTGTCATCAGCACCCCTGGAGAACAGGCCCCATCATCTCATAGCTCAGCACTATTCAGGCTCCACATCCTATCCATCACAGTGATGAATTCATAAAAAGGCTGGATCATTGCTGCAAACACTAACAGGATTTCGCAGATGGAAAAACAGATTAATGCTGGATTACTCAGTATCATTTATAGAGTTCAATTCCCTAAAAAGTAAAACTTTCATAAATATCTCACTGTTGAAGGATATCTCTGCTTCGAGTATTCAAGGTTGGGTAGTTTCTAGGCCGGTCAGTTTCTTGGCCTGTTCACATGACCTCTGCTCCAGCACCCAAAATGGTGATGGGGGAGCATTAAAATGTATAATGATGGCTGGGAAGAAAAACCCCTACGGATTAGGAAAGAAGAGAAGAAATAACACATCAGCACTAAAGTTAAATGAGGAAATATAAACCAGCCCCGGAGTTGGAAGGATCAGATGGCTCTACTTCACAATGTAGTACCCGGATATGCTTCAAGTTTTGCTGACCGCTTCAGATCAGGAAAACCTTTGACTGTGAATAGTAAAACAACAACAAGAAGGGAGCCCTAGTCTCCTACAAAACCTTTAGTACTGTTTAAAAAAAAGAATAATATAGTCACAAAAGCCATAGAACAATAAACTTGTGAAAAGGACAGGTGTCACTCCTTGTATTCACCATCAGATTTAAGAACTAATGCATTTAGAGGGCTATGCCATCTTCCACAGAGGCCAGGTTCTGGTACAGGTTCTGTACTTTGTACAAGCTTATTGTTATAAAGCCTACGAATTGCAGACTGAAAATTGGTCATAGATGGACAATGATCATTAATCACAAGACAATAGTAAAGCCAACTAATTTGCAAAAAAACACAAAAACATTACAAGTGCAAACAGCAGAAAAAAATTAATATGATGCAAGAACAAATGTGCATGCCATCACATGGGACACTTTATTATAGTTTAGCTATAATACTTATTCTACTACCTTATTAGTTCAGGCGTGGTTTTATGTATGCACCTTGCTTGCTGCAAATGGCTGTCATAATGCACATTAAACCAAAGATCTATTGAGCAAAAAAACATAAATGGACATTCTAGGTATTCCATGAATCAGTACACCAATTTTATTGAAAACACACATTTTATTACACAGACCAAATTTAAAAACAAACATACATTGGATTAAAACCAAGAAGACAGCCTCTAAGATGTTGGAGAGTGTCCCTATTAATGGATGTATACATACAAACCTAAATCCCAGAAACCTGGGGTATAGTGCAGCTGAATAAGAGAAACAACCTTTACAAACATAATCTACGTGTTTAGTAAAAGTTACTTCTTCAGGAGGCATGAGAAGGGCGTGAATTAACCCTGAATGAACAGAAATACAGTAGATCAGGTTAACAAATTAAACAAATACAAAACACTTCTACTTACTATTGGTAATAACAAACGCCAGGCTGAGCCATAGGGCTTAGCCACTATAAGATCACAGATATCCACATGGAAGACAAACTATGGACCCCTCCCTGGGGGCAGACATGGGAACGAGCCAGTTGCAGGATGCCATGCACAAAAATAAGCCTGTGCAAAAACATATATATTGGTAAATTATAAATAAAGGCATCAAACTTCCATAGAGAGGGCCACATTGATGTTAAAAAACATTACTGACCAATTGTGTAAGGTCTCAATTTCAGACTGGTCAGGGACATTCGCATAGATATAGGTACTGTATATCTCCAACGGTCATTGGAAGTCAGCTTGGCATAAAGTTGGGCTTCCACAGATCACAGGAACAGGTACTTGGCAATCTTTTGTTGGAGACTCTTTACACGCTGTGGCATGGATGGCTTGAATTTTGGCCAAATCCTGCTAGTCTGCAATTTTTATTTATTTACTTTTTTAACAGAAATGTCTGCAATTTTAGTTGGCTGACAGCTTTACTGCCCCCTGGTTTCAATAATTCAAGTCACTTACCTGGAAGAGGAGTACAGTTTAGAAGTACATTAGCAATAGTGACCTCCTGTAGACATGCATTTACTGCTGAAATTAATAAATATAATTTGTTTATTCTACATAATGTAATCTAATCTAATGTCAACTACCAAAAAGGCACATCCCCTCCAATTATGAGGCCCATACCAATCATATTGCTTTACCACACAAGACAACCCTATGTGGGAGTTATTTCCTCATGCTGTCATAAACAATTCTGGACAATATGTTTGCTCTGTATACACAATTAGTATGAATGAAGAGATGTATCACAACTACTGTCATACGATGAGCACATTGTGTAACTTTCTCAGACTGTGCTCACCCTAGCAGAATGTCTAGCTAAGCCAGGAGGTCAGTCACATTCTGACAATGTCCCTCTCTCCTCTACACCTGCTGGGTACAGGCCACATAGGAAAAGGTTTCTCTGGTTCTCAGCTTACCACGCCATTAGACATGCACTGGGGAATCCTCCCTGCCAAGATTTATGTATGAAACATCCCAGACCAGAACTATGACAGCCATGCTTCCTCTGTTTTGCTCCTGCTGGATCATAGACACATCTAATCATCTGTCTTGCTTCATTTACTGTTATGCCTTCTGTGGTCTAAGTGTAATATATTTTAATGCTGACTATATCTGTCTCAGATATATAGGTACGGGACAGGTAAAGTGCGACTTCAGATAAAACATTTTTGTTAGGTATGGATAGATTGTAAACATTTAGAAGGTCTGTCAGTTTGTATAGCTGTCTATGTCCCCACTGGGAAGATTAGTCTACAATTCCTGTCCCCAAAATGGACTATGGCTATTCTCAACTGTACAGATGTCATCATTGGAAAAATATGGACTCTACTTATGTTTCGTGACAACTGTAACAGAGAAAATTGAGCACTGAACTCATGACAACTGTGAAATTTTGGATACTCTGCACTTCTTGACCCCAGTGGCCAAACAAGAATTAAGTGAAAACCTTCCCAAAATTAGAACAGTTTTAACCTGTAAAGGTAAAATTTTGGATTCTCCCACACTTTTTCTCATGGTGACAGTGGTCCCAGGACAAGAATGAGGTTAGATTTCCTGAACAGAGACACAGAAAACAATGAAATCCCGACAAATGCAATAGCATTTTTATACTGGAAAACGAGAAAAAAATTAGCTGGAATTATACTTAAAATTAATGTGAATTCAAAGGCCAGAAAGTCCAGTCTAGGAACAAACAGTTACTTATAGGAAGCCAGAGAATGGCTGCTTCCATTGAAATGCTAAAAAAAAAAAGGCCCAACAGCAATTTTTTTAACTTTCAATAAATTCATTAAAGTTTCAAAATACAATTCAAAGTAAATAATTGTGACAATTGGAGCAAGCATCCATATAACATTGATACGCTGTTGAGACAAAAAAACTAACAAAAGTAACTCAGCATACAAGCATAATTTTATGTTTACAGGATCCAGCTTACTTCCCATAACATAGATTAATAGTCACTATATAGCAGCTATCAACAGCAAAAAGCTGCCACAATATCCATGAAATACACTGTTAAATATGCAGAGGGTGAGAAGAAGAAAGAAAAAAAAGAAGTCAGAGATGAGGAAAAAGAGTAATCTCAGAGGATTTTAAAAGCATATAGATATGTTGTCCAAGATGGACATAGGTCTATGTGCATGTAACAAGTCCATAGGCTCCAAAAAATTTCAAAGCGCCTACCAATGCTTCACAATGCCAGCAAGTTTTTGGATTATGGATACCTTCTGCCGTACCTATGACCAGGAGACACAAGCCCTTTTCCACAATCTAGCTATTGTCAATTTAGCCACCAAGAAAATGAAAAATAACAATCTTTGGACAGCATGGGAGATAAATGGCTCATTCAGTAGAGCAATACGAGGAGATTGTGTTATCGTAACTACAGTAACCAATCTTACCTGTTCCAAAATCCTCTAATTCTAGGGCATTCCTACCATATATGAACCATAGAACATTGGAGGTGACATCTCCAAAAACATAGTGGTGAGGAGTTTTGAAAGATGATGAGGAACTAGACTTTAACATTAGCTTCAATCAGTGAGATTTTCAGAATGCCCCTATAGCATAAATGGAAAAAATTGTGCCAAAACTCCAGCACCTTCTTAGATGTTTGATCAATATCCCACTCTCTCATATAGAATAATTTGTTTGGGATGTTAAGCAAGAGCCCATAGGTGGTAGAAATTCCTCCTCTATGGCCGAAGTCCTGTGTACACTATTTCTAGTAGAGGGTAAGACTCGGTCTTTCAGTGGAATCTAGCCACAAGGAATGTAAAAAATGGGAGATTTGATAGAACCAAAAAGATTCAAAGGCAATTTCAGGTTATCTCAACCATATAAACGGTCCCCTAAAAGTAAAGTAGTGACCAATTCGGTACATTCCCTTGTTCCGCCACCATCGAAAAGCCCTTGAATCCAAACCGAGGGGGAGACTGGGTTGTTGAAATGGTGTGGTAATGGATGAACCTGAATAATTCGATTTTCAGTATTCCGCACTCTATCCCAAACAGCAAAGAGATGTACAATGTTGGGACTAGCATAACTGGTCTATCCTTTGCAGGTTTCCACTTTAAAGTGGTTGTAAAGGCTAATGTTTTTTTACCTTAATGCAATCCCTCCAAGATTAGCTCCCCCCAGCCCCCCTAAATACTTATCTGAGCCCGATCTCGATCCAGCACTGTGCCTAGGAGCAGCATTCCTGCACTCTCGCTCTCTCTCATTCTCCTCACTGGACATTTAGGCAGCAGTGGGAACCATTGGCTCCTGTTACTATTAAACAAATGCTGTGAGGGGGGAGCAGGAGGTGGGACCAAGCTATGCTATGTGTGTCTATAGACGCTTTAAGTAGTCCAAAGTATATGGGCATTCTGCCTGTCATTCCATGGAGACCCAATTGGGTCTCTCCTTACATAAATAAATCAGAGACAGCTGGGTTAACTGGGCAGCCTGATAATATGGCACAATATTTGGAAGTCCAAGGCCTCCTCTAGATCTGGAAGAGAACAACACTATTTTTGAGAACCCTGTCCCTGCCCAGGAGCAATTTTATAGGGCCATTGACTACTTACCATTGACTTCCTGAGTTTTCCCTAACCTTCTTATTACTCAGGATAATGGTGAGTAAACCAGGTTGGTCAACTTATATTCACACCTTTTACATTTTCCAAGTGGATGGTCTGTAGCTGGTTGTAAAGGCCTTTCCTTCTGCAGCACTAATCAAGCATTATTGGGACCGAAAACGGTTCTAATTATTAATGCACAGCCTGTCTTGTCCTCCCAGTATGTGTACACATAAAAGACCAGTCTACATCCAGCCAACAGAACTAATATTTTTCTTATAGGGAAAGTAAAAAAGCATACTTTCTCTTTCTCTACTTTGCCGTATTCAGCCCTGATACCCTAGGTGCAAGGCTAGTGCTTATTATCAGTGTAAATCAGCACAAGAATGGGTTCACTACATCCCTCTTTCCAAACATTACAAGCAGCAGGTATTTCCATATATATATATATATATATATATATATATATATATATATATATATATATATATATTGCCCAAAAAGAATGTGCAATGTTTATTTGGTAAATTGCCTGCCAGCATTTGCAGCCTTATTTACCCATTATTATCTTGTAATATGTTTTAGAAACAGAAAAATTTGCAATTCACCTGCAAAAAAAATTAAAGACCAACTATCTCTGTATTACTGTACATAAAATGTAAAAAAGCCCATTCCTTTTCTTAAAAAAAAAAAAAGCCGATTCCTCACCCTTGTTTATCACTTTATTAAAAAATGTAAGTGTCCGATATAATGCCAAACAGAAACATGACACGTAATCCTAAGGGTAGAGTAATTTCAGCAGCAAATCTTTAAATGACTCCTTATTTCTACTGATAAACTTTCTCTATTATGTTTCAGGAACCTCTTCTAGCTTTTGTCTACTATTTTCTCTATGTATCTGTTCCTTTTATTTATACATCACTTTTTATGGTTGGGTCTACTGTTACTGTTCTTGGTGTATATTAATTGTAATGCTCTTGGTTTATGCTCATTTTCCATTTACTGGTGTCTCCTTTTCACATTCCTCTTGCTGAAGCCTCTCTTGGCCCTACAGTCCACCCCGGAACCTGCCCCTCGCAAAAAGGGCAAGGGGAAAGGTAAAAAGAAGGATAGAAAGGGCAAAAAGAAGAAGAAAAAGTCTGTAGTTGAGCAGACAGAGCCGGTGCCCACTACTGTCATAAGCACAACACAAGGATTTACTACCTCAACTGCTACAGAGCCAGTCACTCTCTTCATGGTAACCACCTGTATGACCGCATCATGCCAATATGCTTGTCGGTCTCCAGTGTGCCGCTGGAGACTGTCAGGGATCCTTTATTGTGGCTGATATTAATCATTAACATCATGAAGCTAGCAAAACATTTTCCATGATCTCATCCAAAACTAACATCATCTATAGAAATATTCTGGCATTCTGGAATGCTGTGTTTATATCATTAGAAATTGCTTTAAATAATGTTTTTGTATCCAGGCCAAAATTATTTCAGAATTTAGATTTTCAAGTAATCCTGGTAGTGAAGAATTGAGACATGCATCAATTAAATTATCTTTCTGGGTTGAGTTTAGATTGTTTTAAACTAAAACCCTAAGACCCACTGGAGTCAGATAACGGCTGAGGTTAGGAGTATGCAGGTCCAAAGGTTTAGGTGTGGCACAGCCAACCTAAGGTTTGTCAGGAATCCAAGCTTGGCCTTTAGAAAAGTGTCAATCAGAAGATGTTTACACCAAATCAGCATGCCAGGGTATAAACATAGAAAAGCAGGTAAAGTCAAAGTTGAGGTTAAGCAACTCAGAAGCCAAGTGAGGAGGAGACAGACAACTGTACACCACAATTAGATGGATCACAACTCAAGGCAACAGGTCAATAGGATAAGCAAAACCACAGGATTTGGAATACTAAAACTGAAAAAGAGGTAGTCAGGATCTCCAGATTGAGACATAGCTTCTTTTTTTATATATTCAAGCAGCAGGTTGGGTACTTTCTATTTGCATGGACCTTCATGCGCATACAGCTACACAAAGTGCTCATGTCTACACGTGTGCCACCAGGAGAGCTGGCAAGCCACCATAGCTTTGTAATTAGGTACCTAGGTAAAGGTTTTTACTGACACAGCTGCATTCTGTTAACAAAGCTATATCTTTTTTTCATTCATGGTAACAAGAAATATTTGAACATTTCCAACTGTGTGCACTGGACTTATAAAGAGTCTGCACCAACAGAATAAAACAGTTTGGAAAAGTCCCTTATAGTTTCAGTATCTAATTAACTTGACAGGTACAGCATGTAAAACTGACTTTAAACTCCATGGGCCAGTAATAGGGCTGCCCGGTTTTTCCATAGACCACAGCCTTAACTGTAAGCACAATGTTTGTGGACGTTTAATGAAGGGCATTTTTTTCCTCAAAACATTGTACGCATCGGGAAGGCTTTGGTCTAGAAAAATGCATCTGATAACACAGTTGTAAATAACAAAGGGAAGATATAAAAAGGGGGAGTATCCAGGATCAACCACATAATAATGAAGTTCGAATAACTCACAATCCAGAAAATTATCCGAGATGTGTCAGCCGCTAACATACCTATTCATACAATGACTGCATAACAGTGGCAGGTGCAGTCCACGTGACCAGGGAAGACATAAACAAAAAAGGCAAAAGATCTGCCAAGAAAGTCACAGTGTGGAACAGGCAGTTGAATAGTAAAAAATCACAGCTTTATTCAAAAATTGCACATGTTAAAGACAAAATACAAAACAATTACCATCACCCAAGTACAAGTTAAAATTAGACAACGTGGTCTATGATCAAGTACTAGCAGCTGCGCTCACTTGCATGCACACAAACAACCACTCACAACATGGTATGGTGCAAACAGACATTAGGGTCCAGGAAACAGGGATAACAGCAACTACTGTACCACTTCTGGATGGAATGATCGTGGCTGGAACTAGCTGTCAGCTCATGAATGACTCCGAGCAAATCACTGATTCTGGGCAATTGCAATGTAGGTAGGAGTGAAAATGTAAGTTCCTCAGCAATACACAAGCTTGAGAACAAGCACTTCAGCACTTGACACCCAGGCCAAGTGAATAGAGACTGCTGTTCCTGAGTAATGCCCGCTGAAACAGCCAAATTTCAATCCATGTATGGCCATCCTAAGGCATGCAAATTATTTTGTTGGGATGCAAAAAAAAAGCGCAATAGGCTGATATATATTCTTAGAGGAAACATTTCCCCAGTCTCCTTCCGATGTGGCTCACTTAACCAAAAAAAACAGACTTTAATCACATAATATATACAGAGAGATGAAGGGTCAGCTTATCTGAACCCTGTTTCTCTCTTTCAGAAGTGAGCTTATGACCACATTTTTAGCATATTGGGTTTTGTGCACAACACAGGAGGTAATCTAGAGAAGTATTTTCGGCAGGAAAGGTTAGTAGTGTTATTTTTACCAATTACGCTGCTAACTTGGCAGCATTTTAACATTTGAACATAGATCCACCTATGAGACGATAGAAATACAGCCTAAAGCCGGCTATATACTAGTCGATTTGCGAACGTTCGTGCGAACATCCATACAAAAATTCTTAACAGTACATTTGATGGATTTCATTCAAAAGTAGTCCAAAAAATGTTTGCATTTTGCATTTGATTTTGGAGTGCATGGACTTTCCCAAACAAAAGCAATATTCAGTGGTAAAAAATTATTTTTCTCAAGAAAAAATTTGCATTCCAGCTCCGTCCAATTTTCTCATCACAGCAGTGGAAATTAAATGTCAATTTGACTCCACTAACAATTAGAAAATTCAGTTGAACATTCTTAAAATGAAAATGCTAGAGCAAAATTCTGCTAGTCTATGGCCAGCTTAAGCCCCATTCAGAAAGAATACACTCTGCAATTGTATAAAAAGGTCAAAAGGCATCCTGGTCACATTACAGAAGTCAAAAAATGAGAATGAACTGACTATTAAGTGTAACATGTATATTTAAGAACAGCTTTTTGTTAGTAGACCACCTGCAAAGAGTTAATTGGGGGTTGTCAGACAAAGCTGACCATTCCATGATTTATGATGGCAATCTCTGCCAGGTTTCATCCATAACATTTGCTTTTTCACAACATGTGACATCTGTTTTCCACCCTCTCATCCTGGCACTAACTTCTCCCAAAAAGCTTGTCATTAGCTAAAACCCATCTCATTTCATTCCTGTGCTCATGACACCCATTGATGTATCTGTGCCCCACGTCTTGGGCTGGGCCGTTTCTGCAAGGAGCCCTGTTGTGGCAAGACTCTGGTCACCTCTGCAACAACTGGCAGCTGACCATTTTCCACTGCAGTAAACCTTTTCCTAAATGAGGAAAAATTAGAACAGATGTTACCATAGCAAATACAGTAATTCTTCCTATTGCAAAGCAGCATAGTGACACCCTTACTGACATATTCATGAAGAATGCCATGGAGTATACACTTCCCACCAGAAGATGACCTGTTTATAAAAACTGGAGTTAAGGGAACGCAGTGGTGAGCCCAGTAGCAGTCAGTTAGCATTGATATTTCAGTCTGGCAAAATGACAGCAGGACTGTGATTGGCTACAATGGCTATTAGCGCTATGATAGTTTATATGTTTATGTCATGTCCTTTTCGTTTAGACTAGCTCCACCCTTATGGGCTTGTAGTAATGTAAGCGTTATCACAATGCACATTAATGTTCTGTATGCATGCATTTTTGTGCATTGCCATCCACTGTGCACATTTACAGTATAAACAAATGCACCTGCATTACGGCCTACAATGCACAGATATTCTATGGGTTGCATTGCCATACCCTGCCATAACGAAGATCTGTTTTTAATGCATTGTGGCTCATTTAGGCCAGGTTCACATCTATGCATAGGTGCTTATTGCTTTGCAGGTTAACAACACATACTTTGGGGGTTATTTACGAAAGGCAAATCCACTTTGCACTACAAGTGCAAACTACAAGTGCAAAGTGCACTTGAAATTGCACTGAAAGTACACTTGGAGGTGCAGTCGCTGTAAATCTGAGGGGTAGATCTGAAATGAGGGGAAGCTCTGCTGATTTTTTTATCCAATCATGTGCAAGCTAAAATACTGTTTTTTATTTTCCTTGCATGACCCCCTCGGATCTACAGCGACTGCACTTCCAAGTGCACTTTCAGTGCAATTTTAAGTGCACTTTGCACTTGTCGTTTGCACTTGTAGTGCAAAGTGGATTTGGACGGGATTCCTCTCAAGCCTGCCTTGCATACACACGGTCACACAAAAGACCGCTGAACTTTTAAATGTCAAGAACGCGGTGATGTCAAAGACTACTACGAGCCGACAAAATGACGTTCTATGCTTCCGCGCATGCGTCGAATTGTTTATGAGCATGCACGTTTTTTTTCCCCTCGGGAAAGCATACAGACGACCGGTTTTCTCGGCAGGATTTTTTCCTGACGGGAAAAAAGAGAGCTGGTTCTCTTTTTTTTCCGGCAGTTTCCCTGTTGGGAAAACTGCAATAGAGCATACACACGGCCGGTTTTCCCGGCCAAAAGCTATCATGGCAGTTTTCTCGTCGGGAAAACCGGTCGGGTGTACGAGGCATCAGGTAAACCAGCTGTAATGGTAAAGTCAGAGTCAACA
The DNA here is from genome assembly GCA_029206835.1 of Rana muscosa. NCBI lineage: Eukaryota > Metazoa > Chordata > Amphibia > Anura > Ranidae > Rana > Rana muscosa. The sequence goes on from CM055118.1 coordinate 290,809,456, forward strand.
GTTGAAGGTAATCCAGACATGGTAAAAGTGACAGACTGGATTTAAAACTTGCTCGTGAATGTATTGTTACCACATTCACTAAGCTCTGAATGCAACTGTACTGGCAAAGTGCACAGTCTATTTGCCTTTGGAAAATTCACCCCAAGGGAAAGATTATGGTTGCAACTTTTCTGATGACTGCAGTATGTCAGAGTAAAGTCAGCATCACTGCAAACATAGTCCTTATTAAAGAAGTTACAAAATGCAGGGTCAACTAGAAACATCCAGATGTAGCACAGACAGACAGACATCTCATATGCTGTCCCATCACTTGTTGCTGAGGTCACCTTGATATGCCAGCTGAGCTCCTGCCTGAAACTGTTCAGCCCTAATTCTTTCATACTCAATAAAAATAACTTATTCTTCTTGTTAAATCACCAAAGACAGAAACAAAACCAAAGCCTACAGAAGACCCCCTTTTCTCAGAATATGAATTTCCAGACTACTTGTACACACCGTCACCTGAAGAAGACATCACCGTGTCCACCGTAACTGTCAGCGTCAATGCGACTGACTATGAGGTAATGTACAGACTTATCCATATATGTTGTGATTTATGTAACATCAATTTGATGATTCTATTATTGCCGTCCCCCATAGGACATGACTGAAGAGTACGTGACCGGAGAAGAGGAAGATAACCGAAAACCAGATGACTATGAGATGAGAGAGTATGACGAAGAGGACTTTGATGAAGGAGACGACAGATATGGTCCTCAGGAGCGTGGTACAGTGCAGACCAAAGAAACGGAACCTCAGGTAATGAGATATACTTTATATTATGAGTCATTACCTGTAAATATTGGCGTTTTTGCTTCAAGTTGTGAGTGATGATGGATAGGTCAATAGTCATAATCTGAACTTCTGTATTTATCCACATTATTTTATATACCGGTTGACAGTCTGAAATACAAGCAAGACTGGGCATGTCTTCTCCAAACCTACCTAAGCGTTGATCTAAGATGTCTTTCTCTGCAGAAAGAGTACAACATTGCCTTCTCAAAGCAGAAGGTACTATCCACATAATTGCTCTTATCACATATCCAAAAATAAGTTGGTAGAGCCACGCCAAGTGTTCCTTCTGTTCTTAGAGCCAGCTGTACATCCAAAACTACTAAATGATTGTACAGGTACAGCCCTAAAGTGTTTGATATCCCAACACTTCATATTCCTGATTAGGGATGAGCCGAACACTCCCCTGTTCGGTTCGCACCAGAACCCACGAACAGCCAGAATGTTCGGGTGAACTTTAGAACCCTATTAAATACAATGTACTCGAATGTTCGAAATCAAAAGTGCTAATTATAAAGGCTAATATGCAAGTGTAGCGGGGTCCTCAAATTGATGGGATACACCTGGGGAATAGTGTGACCCAGGTGTATAATTGTGTTAGGGTTCAGACCCCTTTTTGTTTCGTGGAGGATTGGAGGATGTAGTATTCTCCTTTGCCTGTGGGTGGCGGGGTACCCACAGGCTTCAGGTAGAATCATCTCCTGCAGTGCTCCCTGTTTTGTTCCTTCCCGGAGATGGTATGGCTGGGGCGGGGAACCCGCCGGGCCGTTGATGGGAGGAAATAAAAGGGGGAGACGCCCTTACCACGAGGTCTTGCGGAGAAGGAGGTCCTCGGAGGAGGAGGGTTGCGGTCCGCACCCAGGCCCCTCAGGCCTGGGTGCTGGAGATCCAGGAGTCTGGTCCAGGTGCCCATGGCCTGGTCCGGAGTCATGTTGGCGTCCATCCCAGGCACCTTTAGCCTGGGGTGAGGTACTATCGAGGAGGCCTGGGGCCCAGTACCTTCGACTGGGTCCCGCTAGGGTGGACTGTCCGAGGGTCCCTGAGCGGAGGGACTCGTATCTGAGGTGAGGAGGCCAGAGAGGTTACCCACTGGAGACCCGGAGCAGCACCAACCCGGTGACAGTGGGCCTCTGGGAACTCTCTTGGGAGGACACATCCCCCTGATAGGGGCCACAGCGTATCGAAGAGGGCTCCATTGCTGTTCATAGGGGTTGCTGGAAGAGACCCCATCTTTCCTGTTCTGTAACAGCCGGATTGGCTTAGGCGCCGCTGGTCATAGTACAGTGGCATAGAACTTAAACTTTAGGAAGTGCCTCGATCTGCTCGCCCCACCGTTGGCAAGGTTATAGGTCCCAACCAGTTTGCTGCAAAAGAACTGTTTATTGTGCTTTGCGTATTGGAGTGTCAAATAAACAAGTGTTGGACCTTTCTCCGGTGTGTGAACTCCAGTTACTGGAAGCAAAGGGGAGGCTGGTGAGCTTGCAAGTACAGACTCAGTGCATTCACAGAACACACCGGCCCGAGGAAACATCAGTAAGTGGCCTTCACCTCCCTACTACAATGGGGAGGACATGGGCCGTGGCGCATCTCACTCTCACAACCCAGGAACCCCTAGACATGAGTTGGTGTGTAACCGATAAAGATGGAGAGAGAGTGAGGCCGCTACACAAGTTATTGTCCTAAAAAGTGTTTGGGGACCCGGGTCCTGCCCCAGGGGACATGTATCAATGCAAAAAAAGTTTTAAAAACTGCTGTTTTTTCGGGAGCAGTGATTTTAATAATGCTTAAAGTGAAACAATAAAAGTGAAATATTCCTTTAAATTTCGTACCTAGGGTGTGTGTATAGTATGCCTGTAAAGTCACGCTTGTTTCCCGTGCTTAGAACTGTCCCTGCACAGTGTCATTGCTGAAGGAAAAAAAGTCATTTAAAACTCACTCGTGGTTATAATGAATTGTCGGCTCCCAGGAATACATAGAAAAGTCATTGATAAAAAATGTAAAAAGAGCGTGGGGGTCCCCCCAAATTCAATTACCAGGCCCTTCAGGTCTGGTATGGATATTAAGGGGAACCCTGCCGCAAATTTTTAAAAAAAATGCGCGGGGTTCCCCCAAATATCCGTACCAGACCCTCCAGGTCTAGTATGGATTTTAAGGGGAACTCCACCCCAAATTTAAAAAAAAATGGCGTGGAGTTCCCCCAAAAATCCATACCAGACCCTTTATCAGAGCACACAACCTGGCAGGCCGCAGGAAAAGAGGGGGGGGAGGAGAGAGCGCCCCCCCCTGAACCGTACCAGGCCACATGCCCTCAACATGGGGAGGATGTCCCCATGTTGATGGGGACAATGGCCTCATCCCCACAACTCTTGCCGGTGGTTGTGGGGGTCTGCGAGCAGGGGGCTTATCGGAATCTGGAAGACCCCTTCAACAAAGGGGACCACCAGATCCCGCCCACCCCTATGTGAATTGGTAAGGGGTACATTGTACCCCTACCATTTCACGAAGAAAGTGTAAATTTAAAAAAAAAAAAAACACACAGACACCTTGGAAAAGTCCTTTATTTAAAAAAAAAAAAAAACATTCCAGCGATGAAATCCAGTGTCCCGCGGCAATCCGATGTCCAGCGCTGCAGTCTCCACTCAAAACGTCATTGGCTGAGCCTGAGCGGACCTGATGGGGAACTTCCTCCGCAGTGTATTAAATGAATAGACCCGCCCCTTCTAAAGTTCCCCATCAGGTCCGCTCAGCCAATGATGTAGGTGTAAGGCTAAGCGGACCAGATGCGGAACATGAGAAGGGGCGGGTCTAATCATTTATTACACTGTGGAGGAAGTTCCCCATCAGGTCCGGTCCCTCGTATGTCAGACCCCGCCTACGTCATTGGCTGAGCGGACCTGATGGGGAACTGCCTCCCCAGTGTAATAAATGAATAGACCCGCCCCTTCTCACGTTCCGCATCTGGTCCGCTTAGCCTTACACCTACGTCATTGGCTGAGCGGACCTGATGGGGAACTTTAGAAGGGGCGGGTCTATTCATTCAATACACTGCGGAGGAAGTTCCCCATCAGGTCCGCTCAGGCTCAGCCAATGACGTTTCGAGTGGAGACTGCAGCGCTGGACCTCGGATCGCCGTGGGACACTGGATTTCATCGCTGTAATGTTTTTTTTTTTTTTTTTAATAAAGGACTTTTCCAAGGTGTCTGTGTGTTTTTTTTACATTTTTTTTTACACTTTCTTTGTGAAATGGTAGGAGTACAATGTACCCCTTACCAATTCACATAGGGGGGGCCGGGATATGGGGGTCCCCTTTGTTAAAGGGGTCTTCCAGATTCCGATAAGCCCCCTGCCTGCAGACCCCCACAACCACCAGGCAAGGGTTGTGGGGATGAGGCCCTTGTCCCCATCAACATGGGGACATCCTCCTCGTGTTGAGGGCATGTGGCCTGGTACGGTTCAGGAGGGGGGGGCGATCTCTTGTGGGGTGGAGTTCCCCTTAAAATCCATACCAGACCTGAAGGGCCTGGTATGGATATTTGGGGGAACCCCACGCATGTTTTTTTTAAATTTGCGGCAGGGTTCCCCTTAATATCTATACCAGACCTGAAGGGCCTGGTAATTGAATTTGGGGGGACCCCCACGCTTTTTTTTTTTTTTTTATCAATGACTTTTTTATGTATTGCCGGGAGCCGACAATTCATTATAGCCGCGAGTGAGTTTTAAATGACTTTTTTTCCTTCAGAAATGCCACTTTGTGCAGGGACAGTTCTAAGCACGGAAAACATGCGCCACTTTACATGCATATCATACACACCCCCCAGGTACAAAATTTAAAGGAATATTTCACTTTTATCGTTTCACATTAAGCATTATTAAAATCACTGCTCCCAAAATAAAGGCAGTTTTAAAACTTTTTTTTGCATTGATACATGTCCCCTGGGGAAGGACCCGGGTCCCCAAACACTTTTTATGACAACAACTTGCATATAAGCCTTTAAAATTAGCACTTTAGATTTCTCCCATAGATTTTTCGAATTTGCAGTGAACACCCCAAATTGTTCGCTGTTCGGCGAAAGGGCGAACAGGCAATGTTCGAGTCGAACATGAGTTCGACTCGAACTCGAAGCTCATCCCTATTCCTGATATGTGCCTGCTGTACCACGTACTTGTATGAGAAAATATCCAGTTTTCTTTATATTGCTTCCTTTATGTGAAATCCCTGTTGTTCCTGCTAGACCCTCTGCTTTCCTATTAAAAACTGACCACACTAAGCAGGAGAGCACACTCTGGTCAGTTCTCTAGCTATAAAATAGATAAAGGTCGCACTATTCAATAATGTATATACAAATGTAAAAAATAGATGATTAGAACAGTCCACAAGTGATGTGAAAATAAACCCTGATGTCCACCATAGTAGTGATCTTAAACATCAGTGCCTCCACCAACAGCTGAAAGGCTCGCTTACCAGCTCCTATTGATCCCTCATTATAAGGGATCGTTAGCGCTTGTGGCTTTAGCCCAGTCAAGGCCTTTCTCCAGGTCCAGATGGTCTCCCAACAAGATCACCCCCTGGGCACCGTTTAAGATGTGAAGTTTTCTCACTCAGGTTCCAGGTGATGCATCTCCTCCGTCCGGAGGAAACTCTTTTTTTTTACGTTTTTTAAGTTCTCTAGCTATGCTGGGAACTCAGTGTACTCTCCTCCAATGATCAGACTTGTCCTGACAAGCCCCCTCTGCACAGCCTTTCATTGGAAATCTCAGTGTCCTGCTGCTTCTCCTCCCCCCAGCTCTTATGCAGCTGAGAACAGAGGGAATATGATTTATAAAAAAGGGAAAAAAGGTATTTATAATGTTTTTTTTTTTTTTTATATCTATACAAAAATGTTTTGCCTTTTATTTTTAACTGAATGGGTTGTTTTAAAAAGTGATCGTTTACAATGTCTTCATGTCTTCATTATAGGTTCAGGTATCTAACATACTGTACATACAGCACTTATAAACCTTCCTAACTCTCATCAAAGTAAAGCATAGTAGAGACTTTTTAAAGCAGAAGGTATTTGCAGGTCTCACTTCTATCACCAATACCAAAAATAAGGGGCTTATTCATTATTTTAGAATAGTGGGAAGACCCAGAAAAAACATTTGTACCCCTTGACCAACTATACATTCAAAACTGCTGGTTAATAGCATATATAAAGATTGATTTACTAAAACTGGCGAGTGCAAAATCTGGTGCAACTGTGCATGGTAGCCAATCAGCTTCTAACTTCAGCTTGTTCAATTAAGCTTTGACAATAAAAACTGAAAGCTGATTGGTTTCTATGCACAGTTCCATTAGATTTTGCACTCTCCAGTTTTAGTAAATCAACATCATACAGTCAAATATTAATAAGCGATGTATTCCAAACTGCATACGCTGTGTTAGGCTTATTGGCCATTATCAGTACACAGTGTGAAGTAGTTTTTAAAGATGAAGAACAATGAAAAGGTATAACAAAATATGTTATAGTGAGACAGGTCAAGTGGAATTTGTGATAAGACAAGTGAGACCTGTAGCAGAGGCGGCTCTAGGCTTTGTGAGGCCTTAGGCAAAACTTGACATGGGGCCCCACTCACACCCATGATGGTAAAAATAATTCAAGGACAAGAGCCTCTTCTCCGCAACCCTGCCTGGTGGTTTTGGGGGTCTGCAGGCAGGGGGCTTATCGGAATCTGGAAGCCCTCTTTAACAAGGTGGCCCCCAGATCCTGCTCTTTAATAACTATGGGGCGGGGGCCACCCGGTGATGTCACCTGTGAACCCGCCCCTTGTGACGTCATTGACTGAGGGCATGCTGGGTCATTGACGTCACAAGGGGTGGTATCACCGATATTCGCTGGTTGTTAGGGACGCTGGCGGCCCCGCTCCTGAGTCAGGGCTCTTAAAGCTGCCTGAGCACAGCAGCGTTAGGGTCTCCTGTCCCTCAAAACTGGGGTAATGCATTGGGCAAGTTAGGTGGCCGCGAGGCCCCTGTGAGTGTGAGGCCTTAGGCGACCGCCTAATTTGCCTAATTAAAGAGCCGCCTCTGACCTGTAGATACCTTTTATTTTAAGAAGGTTCTGCTGTGCTTTTCACTGTTTTAGCGAAAACCCTTTTGGTTTCTTTTGGGCCACCTCACCAAAACCTGTTGGATTATAACTGTATGAATGTATGTAATTCTCATTAGTGAAAGCCATTAAAGGCATGGCTTCTGTGGAGTAGAAATGTGGGAAAATCAAATCTCTACAACATCTGAGGAGCTTTATCAAAGCAAGCAATTCTACAGTAAAACACTTCAATAACAAATTAAAAAAAAAAAAAAAAAAAACTCTATGTATGATGTTTAAACCTCACAATACAGTAACGGGTTCAGGTATGAAGATGATTCCCCCATAGTTAGCTCTCCATCTAAAACCACTGCTTTTTAGTAAAGTTGCAGGTACTATATTTCACCACCCATTATTCAAAACTGATAAGTAAATATCAAAATATAAAGTGTTACCCCATTAGAAAATGTTGCATGCTGGGTATAGTATATGCATGTGGGTGTATTTGCTTTTTAGTCTAATTTCCTATCTGTACTGTTTTTGCTTAGAGCTTGAAGGGGGAGAAAGGAGAGCCCGCCATTCTGGAGCCTGTGAGTAGAAATACGCCAATAATATCATGACTCCTACATTTCTGATGGTACAATCTTAAATGTATGTAAGTCCTGGTGACAATTATTTCATTCTTGTTTCAGGGCACCGTGATTGAGGGTCCGATAGGATTCCCTGGGCACCCGGTACGTATAACAGGTTAAAGGACTGTCATTAAAAATATTTTTAAAAGTTCTTTGTGTAGTAAGAGGGGGTATTCCAAGCATTTTATCTATGTATTCAATGTACTGCGTTTTATACTGTGCTGCTAAATATAACTTTTCTTATTTAGGGACTATACATTGACGCATCCCTTACCAAAGCACAAAAGTATGTATCAGCCGTTAGTGTAGCCTCCATTAACACGCACTAAAATTAATTTTCTGAGTTCTCTCAATGGATTGTCTTTAGCGAAATATGAAGAACTCAAACTAATTAACATTGGTGCTTCTATACCACAATGAGCCAGTGTTTGGTGTGGGGGAAGACTTAAAGCCAAACATTGAAGTTATCCCAAAGTAGCACCCAAGATTAGAGCTTTTTTACTAATAAAGGCCTTGTGATGCCTTTTTTTCAGGCAGTGTTTTTCTTAAAAGTTTAAAAAGATTTGCCCTGTTGGCAACTCCAGCAGAAAAAAATCTTTCCCCCAGCCCTTAACTATGCAAAGCCTCTATAGCCAGGAATGAATAGTAAGCCGAGACTGGTGCTCAGACAGGCAACTCTCTCAGAACCCAACTGAAACTAAAATATTGGCTTTCCTTCGATACATGGTAAAGGACAATAATATTTCTTATTCTGTGTGTTTATTATTGGCTTTCTACATACGTTTTGCATATTTAACACAAATCACTTTGTAAATTACATTACATTTTATGTGTCCTGTCTAGGGAGAACCAGGACCGCCTGGGCCTTCAGGACCTCCTGGACCACTTGGAGATCCAGGTGAAAGGGTAAGAAACAAACTTAATTTACAATTAACCACATTTAACCTAACTGTGGCAAAAAAAAAAAAGAGATGTAATTTTTGCATAATAAAACACAGAAAAAGCGTTCCATGATTGTAGATTAGCACAGAGATGAGTTATCTGATTATCGCATTTCCAAAAATGAAACAAACAGGAGGACTAAAGGTTGGGACTTTAAATGAAGCAGGCAGGTGTAAGCAGTTTAAAATTATTGGAAATCAATGATAAGTTGCATGGGGGTAATCATGAGTAAACAAACAAAAAAACAATATAATTCTTTCAGTGGATAAGCATACAGCAATAACAATTTACCACTTAATAATACAAATCACATAATACAAGTGATCACTAAATAGGTAAAACATATAGTTGGCATAAAAACATGGCATATAATAGCTCTATGCATTTCGTGGATTCATCCACTCTTCAGGAGCATGCATGTGGAAAACTGAATTCTGTAGAATAAGAAGAAGAAGAATATCTGTAAGGTCTGACCCTGTCACGGTCTGACCCTATCCCGTGACAGGGTCAGACCTTACAGATATTCTTGTTATTATTATTATACTACAGCATTCCGTTTTCCACATGCTCCTGAAGAGTGGATGAATCCACGAAATGCATAGAGCTATTTTATGCCATGTTTTTATGCCAACTATATGTTTTACCTATTTAGTGATCACTTGTATTATGTGATTTGAATTATTTAGTGGTAAATTGTTATTGCTGTATGTTTATCCACTGAATTAATTATATTGTTTTGTTTTTTTTGTTTACTCACGATTACCCCCATGCAACTTATCATTGATTTCCAATAAATTTAAACTGCTTACACCTGCCTGCTTCATTCAAAGTCCCAACCCTTAGTCCTCCTGATTATTTCAATTAGATAGGGATGGAGATCAAAACCCACAAGAGGATCTATACTTTTCCACAGCTATCAAAGCCCACAGTGATCAAAGCCCATCAGATGATCCATCCCTTTTGCATAGTGATTAAAGCCCACCAGAGAAACTAGATCTTTCCAAAGTGATATAAGCCCCCAAGAGGATCTACCCCCTTTCACAGTGATCAAAGCCCACCAGAGGATCCATCACTTTTCCACAGTGATACAAGCCCACCGGAGAATCTATCCCTTTCCACAGTGATCTATCTACCTTTCTACAGCAATAAAATCCCACTCTATCTATCCCTTTCCACTCTATACAAAATGAAAAAGAATATTGTGGCTGGAGATTGGCTTTAAAGGACAACTTCATCTTTAAAAGCCCACTAGCCCACCCTACTTGGCCCCTTTACCCAATCCAACCTAAAACCATTCCCAACTAGATGTTAACTTACCACGACAGCAGCATTCTCCTCCGGTGTTATCGCCTCAGCCCAAAATCTTCCTTGGCTTCTTCAAGTCAATCTTTAAGTCTAACTTCCCATAGACTTCAATGAGGCTGTGCCCCTTGCGTCTCTAGTGATTGAGCATGGTGGCATTCAACCCTTTGAGAGCTAAGGCCTGGTTCACACCTATGCATTTTTTTTAGTGCATTTTCAGTTTTGCAGAAACAAACTACAGTCCAGTTAATATGGTTTCCTATGGGTCATTTTCACATCTATGCATTTTATGGAAAGGGCCAGGGACTGTTTTCTGGTTTTTGATTCCATAGACCTCAATGGATCAAAAACATGTATGGAAAAACGTAAAATGCACCTGGAATATGCAAATTGCAACATGCATAGGTGTGAACCATGTCTTACTGTAAAGGTACAGCCAATGCAGAAAACAAAGTTTTGGGTCTGAGTGTATAATCACTGAAGAAGGCAGCCGCTGTCATGGAAAGGTAATTTAGCATCTGGGTGGTTGCGGTTCTAGGTTTCATTAGGTTAGCTGGCTAGGAAGCGTGGGCTGTGAATTTTAGGTTAAACATGAACTTTCTCTTTAAGGGACTTTGAGAAATACCTCAACAGCTGTTGCGTATTAGGAGTTCCCGAAGTGACACAGCTCCTCCTAGTGGCTGAAGATTGATTGCAACAAATGCTGATTTTCGGATACTTGGCTGAAGGAAATCAGACCAGACAATAAAGCACTTCACTAACATTTGGACCTGATCCTACACAAGTCTCTTTAGAGCAGTGATGGTGAACCTTGGCACCCCAGATGTTTTGGAACTACATTTCCCATGATGCTCGTACACTCTGCAGTGTAGTTGAACATCATGGGAAATGTAGTTCCAAAACATCTGGGGTGCCAAGGTTCCCCATCACTGCTTTGGAGACATAGAAGTCACATGAAAATAATAATAAGAACATTGTCACAATACGCGCTGTAATGTTGTCTGTTGATGGAAAAATTCATACAGACCTATCTATCTGTGCGATCAGAATAATGCAAATATTACTATAGTGCACACCAGTGGTGGCTGGTGTTTTATTTTTTGGGAGGGGGCGGCAAACAACCACCCATCCCCGAGCGGCACCTACCCCTCCCCCGCTGTTTGCCGGTCGGTTCGGCACTTACCCCATCGTGGCAGGTGGCAGGCAACATGGTGCAGAGTCTCGGCTCCGAGTCCTCTCCTCTATGGCGGCTTCCAGCTCCTCCCCTCCTCCTCCTAGGCATCCAATAGGATCGCCTGTCCTTTTAGTCAATCGGGTGACCGGTGTCAAAACCTGCTTCCTGATTGGCTGGGAGGAGGATCAGTTGTAAAACAGCGAATATTGATTCACTGTTGTAACACACCTGGGTGGGCTCGAAGCGTACTCTCTGCGATCCTAGCCCACCCTATATCGAAAGAGGCATGAAAGGTATAGGGGAGGCAGCGATGGACGGGGGGCCGCGCCCGCGTGCCCTAATGGACGAGCCGCCCCTGGTGTACACATATTTGGTAGTGGCAAGCAAGGACAGCTGGGAACTATGCATTGTTCCTGAAAGTGATGGGAAATTCAAAAAGTTAGAATTGTCACTAGAACAAGAGGGGAAATCATTTAATAGAAACATATATCTAAGAGAGTTTTTTTCCTCAGTTTATAGAGATTTCCTGTCACTTTCTGTTGTGTTTCTGGAATTAAAGGAAAATCTCTCCAGTGAGATAAAAAAACAGCGAACAGCAAAAATAAACTTACAGCCATTTTAACAATTGCCTACCTTTTACAAAGCTAAAAAAAAAATGGCTATACACAATTTTTTAAAGTTGAATTCCAGGTATGGCAATTTTCACACTGTTACTTTGGCCCAGTTTGGACAAATACAGGTCTGTATGTGGCATACCACATACAGACTTGTACAGAATCTCTGTAGAAGATAGAAATTACTGTAATAGGCACCACTACTTCAGTAATTGCTGCTGGCTTCCAGGTCCTGGGACATCACTGCCCCACCTCTCCACCTTGTGTATTCAGAGACCACTTTGCATTTATTGAGCAAATGCACAGTGTTCCCTGAATAGTGCCAGTGCCGATTGATTGAGAGACCATTCGTACTCACAATGTAGCATTGGGACCCAGAAGCTTGTGGAGATCACTAGAGTTGTGATGCCTAGACTTTTTTAAAGTACCAAACATGTCATACTTATCTGCAATGGTTTTGCACAGAGCAGCCCAGATCCTCATCTTCTGGAGTCCTCTGCTGGCATTCCTGACTCCTCCCCCTTCTGTGTACCTTCCCCCCCAAGCTGCTTGGTAAGGGTTGTACTCATGTACCCCACCCCACACTCCCACGTTAGAGGGATTTGATTGACAGCAAAATGAGCCAATGGCTCCCACTGTTATCAATCTGGCCTGTGAAGAGGGAGAGAGCGGAGAGAGCTGCTGCTCTCAGGCACAGCACTGGATCGAGATCAGGCTCAGGTAAGTATAAGATGGGTGAGGGGGGATCCTGCAGCACAGAAGGTTTTTTACCTTAATGCAGAAAATGCATAAATGGATAAGTTCACCCGTCCTAACGTTACATATTACACCCATATTCAGGCTAATGCAGCAGCTAATACAGCAGCCCCTACACCTCTCCCCCCAATCCCCTGATCCCCCATTGTGACAGCGGGCCAGGGATCTCCTTCCTGCACCCGCTGTCACAATTTTAAAAAAACGTGGCCGTGTAGGGCTCTGTAGACAGCTACACTACAGGAGCCTGCGATTGCACCCACGATATGCTTTACAGGCTCCTAATAATCGACATGTAGCAAATCGCCTACATATGTATTTCATCTGTGTATTCAGTTGTTTGAGTTCAGCTTTAAAAGATAAAGGCTGACCCACCCTTAATGAGCATAGCAGAAGGGAGTTGCAGGAAACTCAGGAAGCAAAGACCACAGCCCCAAAAGATATTAAGCAAGGACTGCATGATTCGGCTTTCCGGCTATCCGGAATCTACCCACAGCAGAAAGATGTGTTTTATATGAGGTGACCATTTAATCAAGATTTGTTGCCGCTGGAGAACAATGCTATTGTGATAATGTTCTATGTTTATGATGTTTGTCTAGAGTTTATTATAATGTGTGTTTTGGATCATTCCACCTACCCAGTAGCAAAACCTCCAAGAATTTATTGTTTTAGTTTTGGAGTAAGCACAAAGGTGTTAGAACCTCCGTCTGGTTTTTATTTCTACCATACACCCATTGGGGAAATACCCCCTCACTTGCTGTTAAATTAGAATACCAGCCCAAACCTAACTAGCCTTAAAAATGTTTGCTCAACCTCCTAATACCTATGCTGACTAACCTGTGTAAGAAAGATGTATATACTTACCTATATTCAGCCCTCTCCTGGCACATGACTCGGCTCCCTTGTGTCAGCTGCAGGGGAGAGGATGGAGAGCCAGCTGGGACATGGGAGCCTATGGGTGACGCCACTGCTCCTTGTTGTCAAGCACTCTCTCCTCTCCCCTGCTGTTGCCGCTGTTGCCGCTGACTGACATAGGGGATTTTTTTATACAGGTTAGATTGCATAGGTGTTATGAGAAGCATACCTCCCAACTTTTTGAGATGGGAGCGAGGGACACCTATTAGCAAATGTATGTAGGCATAGGACACACCCTCTGCCAAGCCCCCTTAAAGGAGAATTATACAAAAAAAATATTAGTTAAACCCACAAGTGCTTTATTTTTACCACTACTATTCCTTTATATTGGCTTTTGAAGTTTACAAATGCAGCAATTTAGTAATTCAATTAAAATTTTTTACACTGAGGCACACTTTTTGAAAGATAAAATGTGCATTTTATATACAACTATATAGATCAGACCAAAATTAGGGACATATGAGGAGGAATGAGGGACAGAGGGACTTTGCTTCAGGGACAGTCCCTTAAAATCAGGGACAGTTGGGAGGTATGGAGGAGGAAGGGGACATTTTAAGGTTAATTAGGTTTAGGATGGAATTCTACTTTAGTCATACTATGTAAATCTCAGGACTGGATTTTTGGCAGAGCTCACATAGATGTTTAGCTAGTAATAGTTTCCAACATTCAACGGAACTTAATCAGATGTTTGGAAGATGTTTTGTGGCTTCTCTACTACTAGTCACTTCTACTGTTGCAGAGAGTATCAGATTAATACCCCGTGGAATGTGTAAAAGTTGATTGTCCAAGAACAAGATGGGAGGTGTGAAAGTTGTGGAACCATTCAGGTCTGGTTACATAAAGCAACCACTGGTATAAGGAAGTCTGCAGAGTTGTTAATTCCTCTGTTTACATGACCAAAAGTGTGAATTGTTGTCAAATCTCTGGGGGTAGAGATGTCAAAATTGTTTTTGGAAGATAGATGGTGTTGAAGGTCCCTTCCCATGTTCAGCGATGGTTGATTTTGATGACCACTTTCATATCTCTTTCAAACCAGTTGTCCTTTCTGTCCAAAAAGCCCCAAAATACATTTTCATGTGTGTATTTCATATGAATATTTATCATGTTGCCTGGAGTTCAACTTTACCATACATTGATTATTGCATCAATCTGATCTCTGTTTCATGTATATCCTAAAATCGTTGAAAAGACTGTATAATCCTTAGAAAGAACAACCTCTTCCTAAGTTGCCCATGGATGGATTGGATCTCGGCCAGTTCAGCAGGGACCAGCCAAATATCAAACCATCTATGGTCATTCTAATAATCAACTTCTGTCGAACGGGGCTGTTGAACAGTTTTTCTCGATCAGCAAATTGGATACAATGGCACAGCGGGGAGGATTCCTCCATTCACCTCACGTGTGTGGATTAGGGCAATGTTTCTCAACTCCAGTCCTCAAGTACCCCCAAACAGGTCATGTTTTCAAGCTTTCCATTATTTTGCACAGGTGATTTGATCAGTTTCACTGCCTTAGTAATTACCAAAGCCGTTTCATCTGAGGGAAATTCTGAAAACATGACCTGTTGGGGGTACTTGAGGACTGGAGTTGAGAAACATTGGAATAGGGAATACCCTCTTTTTTTTTTTGATCAGCCCTCTGGGGGAGGCATCTATGGCCAGCCTCAGCATAGCTCAGCAGGTCAAAGCAGATAGGGCACTTTCACATAGGCAGTCTGTAAAAAACTGAGCAACGGTTTTACCACCCCCCTGGAAGCCAACCTAAATTCTAACAATACATCTGGACAGGGATGTACAAATGCCACGGTCATGAAGATTTACTTTGCAGCCACTGCAATTTGAACTCGGTCTACAGAGTCTGACAAGTGGCACCACCTGTCAAAGTCACCCATTGAGATCAATGGGAGTGTGCCGCAACTGTGAGCCGAACGCTTGGCTTGCAGTTGCAGTATTTTTTATTTTTTATGTTTATTGAAGTTTTGTAGAAACATTACAGACAAAGGAAAAAAAACAACTAACCAGGTGGGATAGCCCATGCAGGGGAGCCCCCGTCAGTGTAACACAAATACTTATACAAATATGTGCAGCCACTACAAGGCTCTATTTCAGTCAGAAATCAGGGATGCAGTAGTAAGGTTGCGGTTGCAGTATTTTAATACAAAATCCTTAGGATTAAAAAAAAAGACAGTTAGGAGGTGAAAGGATCGCCTCCTAAACACCTGTCAGGTGCTGCATTACCACCCTTTAAAAATCCACCGGTCAGCACTGCTGCCCGTGTGAAAATGTGAAAGAGCCCTAACACAGAAAAGTTCTGATCTCATTGGCTTGCAGGTATTTTCTTTCTTATGCTTCATGTTCCGGGGATTGTTTAATCATGGGCACATACTGTACATCATGGCTCTAAATGAGTTCTAGCGATCTTGGAGTAGGGCTTACACAGACAACTAATTAATCTGGATGCCTGGTTTAGGGGGATCAGCTAATTTTCATCATAGAAGCTTTCCCAGATTCAGGAATTGATTCAATTGTTAATACATTTCATGTAAATATCTAAAAACTGCTCTGCCTTTGAAAAATGTTTTATTACATGGTAAAAACTCAATTACCGAAGATTAGAAGGCCAACAAGTCAGTTGTTGTGGGGAGGCTTTGATCTATGGAATATGTGAGTGATGTATGACTTTCAGCTGAGAGATCGGTATCTGCGCTGTGATGTAATGTAATATGTTTGTTAGAGAATCCATTTTAATCTTGCTTTCTTCCCCTCCAGCAACACACAGTTAACTACGTGTCAATACATGACAACTTGGATTCTTCAACATCCTTTCTATGAATGACATCTCTCCTTTCTCTGCTTCTCTAACAGGGTCCTCCAGGACGACCTGGACTCAATGGTGCTGATGGTATACCTGGACCTCCAGGAAATACAGTGATGCTTCCTGTGAGTACCCTTCACATCCTATGGGACTGTGGGAGCTGGAAAATTTCCTTTTGGACACATGGAAGAACTTTGTCAAATTAGCATGACTCATCTCCCATAAAACCATGATTCATCCTGTTGGGATTATATATTTATTTTGTTGGTGATATTTATAGGCTTCCATTGGGATGTTAGGAAGTCATATCAAAGTCTTGATATGTTTACAAGAAATTGGTTATACTATACATCTGATTTTTTTTCTACAGTTGAAATTGTGGCATGCCTGATTTCATAACTTGCTAAATAATTTTTTGTAGTATTTTATATATTATTTTTACAAATGGACACTGCTTTCTGTGAAGCAAAAAATTTATTACACATTAGATCTAAAAGTAGTAGCAGTAGAAGTAGTATCAAATAATAATAACAAAAATAATTTTGTATACAGTCGAACCTCTGATTGCAAGTAACGCGGTTAATGAGCGCTTCGCAATACGACCACTGTATTTTAAAAAATCGTAACTCGGTTTGCGAGTGTTGTCTCGCAAGACGAGCACGATTCAGGCCAAATCGGTGTGCAGTACCGCTTTTGGCCTGAGGTGGGGGGGCGCCGGAGCAGAGCCAAACAACGCCGATCGCAGCCGTTCGGAAATGCACGGAAAGGCCAGAGGACAGCACAGCTAACCTCGGCAAATCTCTGGAACAAAGTCTTTCCGAGGTTTTCCGAGGTCAGCCGCGGTGTCCTCGGGCTATTTTGGCCATTTCTGAGGCTCTCCGGTGCCCCCCGCATTTGTGTGGCCGCATTGGGTATTGCATGCCATTGAAGTCAATTTGGAACAAATTATTTTCGCTTCCATTGACTTCAATGGGGAAACTCGCTTTGATATGCGAGTACTTTGGATTACGAGCATTCTCCTGGAACGGATTATGCTCGTAATCCGAGGTTCCACTGTAATGTCATGATTACCTGGGAGGGTAAGTTATTACTATTGAAAATAATACATACGTGAACATATTTGAACCATACCCCAGAGAGCAAGCAATTGTGCTGCAAGTTTGAAAATGACTTGCTAAGCTATTGCTAGACTTGCCAGGCTTCACATGTTTGCTTCATAATTGCAGCAAGTCCACATTGCATGACTCCAGATCAGCTTTCTTTGCAAACATTTTGCAAGTTCTGGTTCAGTTATGTTGTGTAATAGTCATCCAACCACAGGGGGCACTGTGACTTGCAGAGTTCTTGCTGTAGACTCACCACTGCAACTTTGCTCTTGCTAGAGACTTGCCACGCAAATTTTCTTCAAATTGGAAAAGTGTCAACTAGAACTTGTGGTTCAAATGCTCTGCAAGTGTACAACTTGCCAGTGAAAATGTGAAGCAAGCTAACAGACTTACAATTCAACACTGCCACAGATTTGTGGCAAGTAATCCATGCTATCTGGGATATATATACACATACCTAGCAAGACTTTTATAGCAAAAACAATAGTAGAGAAAGCTTTACCTGTACAGTGTCAACGAATAAGGAGTAGAAACAAGAGGTAAAGGAATGAGATATACTGTATACTAGCAAAAGTGTGCCTATTCATAAAATACTCAGAATATGGAAAGGCGCCTCACTGCTGTGGTGGACACCACATGTGAAAATTGGTACAGTGGCAGAAGCGTTGGTTCAGTAGTGAGCAAAGTGGGAGCATGTGGGAGTGGTGGTGAGCGGAGGTGGAAAGGATGAAGGTTAGGTGCACTGATGAGAGTCGGGCTTGGCTCTTACATGTCACTTGATCTACTGAAGAAAGCTGCAAATAAGTCATTAGTGATGAGAAACTTTCTGTGGTGGGAGCTGATTGCTGGTAAGTGCGGAGATCTTCGGAAGTTAAAAGAGATCATCAGCACTGTCGCTATATGTTGGGTCTAGGTCCTGCGTTGTATGTATGTGCAGTATAAGCCCATGAACTTCTATCAGGCCTGCAGGTAGATCCATCTCCTGGCCCCATAGAAGTCTAATGCCGCGTACACACAATCGGATTTTCCGTCGGGAAAACCTTAGATGGCTTTTCCGATGGAATTCCGCTCAAGCTTGGCTTGCATACACACGGTCACACAAACGTTCTCTGAACTTTCGACCGGCAAGAACGTGGTGACGTACAACACTATGACGAGCCGGGAAAATTCAGTGCTTCTGAGCATGCGTCAAATTGTTTCCAAGCATGCGTCGGAATTTTGCACCCCGGAAATTGCTACAGACGATCGGAATTTTTTCCGTCGGAAAAATAGAGAACCTGCTCTCAATCTTTTGCTGGCGGAAATTCCGACAGCAAAAGTCAGATGGAGCATACACATGGTCGGAATTTCCGACCAAAAGCTCACATCAGACTTTTGCTGGCAGAATTTCCGACTGTGTGTACGCGGCATAAGGAGTTCTACTCACATGCACAGGCAGTGGGAAGTAGTGGACACAGTGACCACAGGTCAACATTGTGTCAGAATTCTGGTGTGCATGGTATCTGAAGAAGAAGATCTAAAGTGAGGTGGATATGAGATCCATAGGGGGGGAAAAGACACATGATGAAACCTAAAGGCAAGTGCATGAAGATGCCTTAAGTGGAGAGGGGAGAAGGTTATGTACAGAGCAGAATTTCCACTTGGGGAGGGAATCTCTGGAAGTTAGCATGGAAGAGTGAGGCTATAACGGGGTCTACCATTTATAACTACAGTATAGTAAATGGGATAAAAATGTAATTGCCCAGAAACATGAGATGGAACCTATTAAATACAGGGAATAGCTATGAACAAATGATGAGACTTATAAATATAACTGAGTTTATTTACAGTACTAAATGTGGAGTGATGTCCTGTGTAACCCATATTAACCCATCAACTACCAGCTTTTTGCAGCTGAATGCTAATCAAACTTGATAGATCACTGTACATCATTGTCCATTAGATTAACAATTAGAGCAAAAACACTCCCATTGCCACATCCGTAAATTATAGGGGTAAGAACAAGAAAAATGACAGCATCGGGCCCTAAGGTCGGACTTTAGATAGAGGCACATTAGACGATATATGATTAAAAAGTATAAACTTTATTGGTACACAAATTTGTTGCCCAAATGGATCAAAGAACAATAACAGTTAAAAACATGCGTGTAAGGTTGTAAACATGATATACATGGCGCAGATGGAAATAATAGCACCATATAAACGCAGTGAGCCCCTGTGCGTCAACGTGTTTCGCTGTTTTGCTCCGTCAGGACACATTCAGGGTTGTTTAGAGAAATAGGTCTCACTATTTGGTGAGCATAAAAGCGTATGCAAATAAAGACAAATGTTTCCCCGCTGGGCATCAACACCACCATGTGAATAGGGTAATATATTTCCCAAATACTTGTGAACATGTGTCAGGTGGCTATAGCTTTGTAATACAGCAGTATCCAGGGGGTATAGGCAAGGTGGGAATATCCACAAAGCTGCATTCGGCTATTAATCCAAAATTATATATACTGACCAAACACCAGCCAAATCCCTGGGGCTGGGGCAACCTACCCTCCAAATAACAAATGCTATTGGAACCTACATAGAGTTCAATGGCCCACAGGAACTGCCTTTGCAACTGTATTACTGGGTATACCCCCCCACGAGGAACACTAACCTTTAAGATAGTGAGACCTGTTTCTCTAAACAACCCTGATGAAGTAAAACATAAAAACGCGTTGACGCAAAGGGGCTCATTGCGTTTACATGGTGCTATTATTTCCATCTGCGCCATGTATATCATGTTTACAACCTTACACGCATGTTTTAAACTCTTATTGTTCTTTGTTTCATTTGCACATGTTTTGAATAATTATTTTGTATTGGTATACATTTTTTCCTTCCTCAGGGGTGGTACTGTATTTGGGGAGCTATTGTTCTTGTCTGTAATATAAATATAAGTATATAATGATATTTACAGCCTTTGAAGGTCAGTGAGAAAAATGTCTAAATAAATAATATGCCAGTTAGTGGCTACATACCCAAGAGACAAGAGAAGAGGATCCATTTGTCCTCTGCTGAGTAACATTGGAGCATTACATATGCAGGCACCATTAGGTACCATAGGAGATCACTTTGCCTGCTCTAGAAACACCTACCAACTTCTGGAGGAACCATGGTTGAGAAAGGCTGGATGCTGATTCAACGTAGGCGATCATTTTAAAATAATATTTCAAAATGTTTTTCTACACAGTTCCAGTATGGTGGTGATTCCAGGGGACAGACTGTGTCCTTTCAAGAAGCCCAGGCACAATCCATCTTGCAGCAAGCTAAGGTACAATATTTAGATTTTTTTTAATCTACATAAAAAGCACACACTCATAATTAACTGGTCTATTTGATGTTTGGATTGGATTTGATTGTCAATTTATTTTTTTCTTGTACATTTGATGTTTCCATTCCCCTTTCCAATACTATTTAGGTTTGAGAGTTGTATTTGATTGTGGGGCAAAGAGGGCTAGATATCCAAAACACCCAGATCTCACTCACAACCTAATATGTATTTCTATTCCCAAAACAAACCAAACATATTCTACTACAAGGAGAAATAGCCTCATCTCACCAATCTCATCAATGAAGGGTTAACATGTTTCTCTGAATGATCCAAACACCAGCTGTCTTTGCGATCATTAAGAATGTTTTAATGGATCCCACATGATAAAGTGGGCGTTAACATGCATGATAATTGAGCACTTTTTTTGTATATATAACACTGTTATTTTAGCTGTTATTTGGCTATGACTAAGTACCTGTAGAGTAGTGTGAAACGCGTCAGTTGGGCTTTTATTCGCATTGCTGTATGGACTGTTTTTTAATAAAGGAATATATTTTGGAATACGGCCATCCAGACTTTGCTTTTTGCTCACATATTCTACTACAAGCTGATTACGATTACCTAATATTTAGTATGTAGAAAGCTTTTGATATTTATTTTACTCAAGCTTCTTTAATTTACCATTATTTACCATTTACCATTATTTACCATTTTAGATGGCTATGAAAGGTCCACCTGGCCCAGTGGGTCTGACAGGGCGACCTGGTCCCCTCGTAAGTATCTTTCATAACTGTTTGCTCTGCGTAATATTATCTACCTATTTCATCACTATAAAAGTACAGTAGTTCCAAGTTACGGCTTTGTAAAACTCACAAATCATTAAATATGATTGGCATTTATTGAAATCTCACTGTTATGTAATGAAAAAAATAAATTATAATTTATACTGAATGGACAATGTGAATATTAACATGCAGCTAGTTATAACATTTCCCATTTTCCTTATACATAATGATTTGTATTTTTTCTCAAAAGTGCATAACGATCATTTTAAAATGTCTCTTGGTATTTGTATTATTAGCCTAGAATAAGTGTTATTTTTTTCTAGGGTCCTCCTGGATCGCAAGGTTACAAGGGGGATTATGGTGATTCTGGCCCTCCGGTGAGTCTTTTCATACTTCTACTTTGTGTTATTGGAATTGGAATTGGATATTTTATAAGGGGTGTCATTGTCATATCTTTCCTACTGTCTGTGTCACTCTGTAGTGGGAGGGACAAACTTCATGTCACATACCCCCCATCTGTGTAACCCTCAGATGGGAGGGGCAGACTCTATGTCACATAGCTCCTCCTGTCTGTGTCACCTTGTGGAGGAAAAAACAGACTCCATGTCATATAGCTCCTCCTGTCTGTATCAACCTTTTGGTGGGAGGGACAGATTCCATGCCACATAGCTCTTTATGTTGTGTCACCTTGTGGTGGGAGGGATGTAATCCATGTCACATAGCTCCTCCTTCCTGTATCCCCTTGTGGTAGGAGGGACAGATTCCATGTCATATAGCTCTTCCTGGGTGGTGTCACACTGTGGTGGAAGGGGCAGACCTCATGTCACATAGCTCCTCCTGGCAGGTGTCACACTGTGGTGGAAGGGAAAAACTTAATGTCAAACAGCTCCTCCTGGGTGGTGTCACAATATGATGGAAGGGACATATTCCATGTCACATAGCTCCTCTTGGGTGGTGTCACACTGTGGTGGAAGGGACGGGCTTCATCTCACATGGCTCCTCCTGGGTGCCATGCTCTTAAACAAGGTTGGATTTGATTGTAATATTGTTTTTTTCATGAAAATTTGCACATTGATTCCACTCTGTTAATTTAATATTTACAGGGTCCGCGTGGCTTTCAAGGAATCATAGGTCCCCCAGGAAAGATCGGTAAAAGAGTAAGTATTAGGCAAGAGTAAAAATTCCCTGTTTATCTGTTTTTATGTGCATATTTGTGTCTTGTCATTTTCTATTAAATTTCTTATGCATTTTAATTTGTTTCCTATTTTCATCTTACGTATGTTTTATTAAATCTAAGGCCCCTTTTACACTGAGGCGTTTTTACCGCGTTTTCGCGCTAAAAATAGCGCTGTAATAACGCCTGAAATAATCCTGCCCCAGCATTCTCAATGTGAAAGCCCTGAGGGCTTTCACACTGAGGCGTTATGATGGCTGGGCGTTGGAAAAAATCCTGCAAACCGCTTTTTTAGAGCAACTTTAGGGCGCATAAAATAGCGCTGTAAAAACGCCTATCCCCATTGAAATGAATGGGAACGGCAGTAAAAACGCGGTAAAAACGCATAGGCATAAGCGTTATTTTAAAAAATAGCGCTAACGCGTATGCGTTTTTACCGCGTTTGTACCGCGTTTGCGCTATTTTTAGCGCGAACGTGGTAAAACCGCATACGCGTTAGCGCTATTTTTACCACGATTGCGGTAAAAACGCGGTAAAATCGCGGTAAAATAGAGGTACAAAATCCCATAATTTTTGAGCGTTTTTTCAACGCCTCAGTGTGAAAGGGGCCTAACTGTTGCTTTCATTCATTATGTCTTTTGTTTCTTGACTTTCTATTTTTTTCTCCATCAGAGCCTATTATATCTCTTTTACTGTGCCATTTTTAGCCGCTTTCACTTTTTTAAGCTATCTTCTTTTTATTCTATAAAATGTACTTTTCCCCTGCGAGTGTTATTTTTTTATTTTTTTCAGGGACGTGGTGGAGCAGATGGCGGTCGCGGTGTGCCTGGTGAGACAGGATCTAAGGTGGGACAGGATTCTTTTTTGTAAGAGTATTAAGAATGTTCAGCTTTTCACTGGGGAGAGAACAAGGGGGTCAATATAGTTTTTAAAGCTGAAGATTAATCCAGTTGTCATTTTAATGGCATCTCCAGTTTTCACCATTGGAAAGCTTTTCACTGAGACTGAAATGCATTTATCTGATTTTAATTTCTGGAGTCAGGAGGAGTTTTTCCGTAATGTGACCCATGATAAATGCTTAAGGGTCCCCGCTCAGGCTGTCAAGGTCAGATAAGTTGTATGACGCAGGCTAGTAAATGTGCAGGCTGAGGAAAGATCTGTCCAGACCCAAAGCATACTGCAAAAATAGGACGAGATAGCCCAGCCGCTGCGCACTTCCCCCACCCCGAGTGGTTAGCAGGTAAAAGCAGCTTCAGCTCGATTCACCCAGACCACGACTCCAGCATGTTTTGCCCTGCCCCGAGGCGGGGCAAAACGAAGTGGCATTAATTTTCCTATTAATACGTAAAGTTCCATGTAAATTTACAGCGCTATATAAGTACCTGTAATAAATAAATAAATAATACATTTGCTGGCTGTTTCATTAGCTTCTCCTGAAGCAGAACCACAGACATCAACACTACCAAAAAAAAAAAAAAAAAGAATTACACTAGACACGTTGTTGCCTCTTAAAATGTATGGTGTATAAAATTGTGGTCAGAATAAACTGAAATGAGGATTTCTAATAAAAGTTTTTAGCCCCAGGCTCTTGCCTTGCACAACACTCAAAGAGCCCAAAACACCAGTATACTTTGCTGTGCTAATACTGAACATCTTCCTTGGTTGAAATCGCATGCAAGAATGCTTTGGTATGCAAAGTGATCAGCTATAATATAAATGGTTGGCAATCTGGCATTTGGTGGCCCTTACAGTGGGAAGCAATTAGAAAAGCTGTCCAATCGCAGTTGTTCCACAAAATCTTCCAGCATTGCTCATCTTCTTCCCCCCCCCCTTTCTTTTCCAATGATATAAATACATAGGGGGTTATTTACAAAAAGGCAAATCCACTTTGCACTACAAGTGCAAAGTGCACTTGAAAATGCACTGAAAGTGCACTTGGAAGTGCAGTCGCTGTAGATCCGAGGGGGACATGCAAGGAAAATAAAAAAACAGCATTTTAGCTCGCACATGATTGGATGATAAAATCAACAGAGCTTCCCCTCATTTCAGATCAACCCCTCAGATATACAGCGACTGCACTTTCAGTGCAATTTCAAGTGCACTTTGCACTTGTAGTTTGCACTTGTAGTGCAAAGTGGATTTGCCTTTCGTAAATAACCCCCAAAGAAACATAGAAGGGAGATGTCAGAACAAGACCAAGTGGTCAATCAAGTCTGCCCCTTTTCTATTTTCATGGGTGTTTTTGTTTGAGTATATAGATCTATTTTTGCCTTAAAGTGGTTGTAAACCCATAATTTTTATTTATTTTTTACCCCACCTGCAAGACAAATCTATAATGAGCTAGTATGACTAGCATACTAGCTCATTATGTACCACTTACCTTAGATCGGGGCCCCCGAAGCCGTCCGTGTCCCTCTCTCCAGCCGCAGCCATCGCTGCGGCGATAGCCGGAATGTTACTTCCGGGTATTGCCGCTCCAGCCAATCACAGCGCCGCTCCGACGCTGTGATTGGCCGGAGCGGCGAAGACGTGACTCCGCGCATGCACGCGGGAGCCATCAAATTCGGCTAAGCCCAAGCATTGCTGGGACTTAGCCGAATTTGTGAATGGGATCAACCCCATGAATGCGCCGTTGTCTACGGCGCGCATGCGCCGTAGACAGCGGTGCCTGTGATTTTAGTAAATATCTCCTAAACCGTGTAGGTTTAGGAGATATTTCTTGCACCTACATGTAAGCCTTAATCTAGGCTTACCTGTAGGTGCAAGTTGCAAAAGTGGGTTTACAACCACTTTAAACATGTTTAAATTCACTAACTTTGTAAGTTTAACTTTGAATTTCCCTCCTTCTAAACTTAAAATTATTAGAGTTCAGTATTGGTGGTACTGTGCTGGCAAGAACTACAGAGGAAAAAGATTTGGTCTTATTGTTTTCAGAAGATTGCAAAATGAGTAAACAGTGTGATCAAACCATGGAAAAAGCATAAATTAATTCTAGAGGGTATCACTGGAGGGATCATTAAAAGGAGGGAAGACATCTTGATTCCATACCTCCCAACATTTTGAGATGGGAATGAGGAACACCTATTAGCAAAAGTATTTAGGCATAGGACACATCTTCTGCCATGCTCCCTTGAAGGAGAATTATACCAAAAAAAAGATAAGTTAAACCCACAAGTGCTTTTTTCTTTACCCCTACTAATCCTTTATTCTGGTCTTTGAAATTTACAAAATTCAGCAATTTAAAAATTGGATGAAAGTTTTACCACTGGGAAACACTTTCTGAAAAATAAATAGTGCATTTTATATCCAATTGTATAGATCAGACCAAAATGAGGGATAAATGAGGAGGAAAGAGGGACAGAGGCACATTGTTCCAAATCGGGGACAGTCCCTCGAAATCAGGGATGGTTGGGACCTATGTGATTCTCCTACTGTATATAGTTCTTTAATTAGACCTCATTTAGAATACTGTGTCCAATTCTGGAGATCTCAGAGACCTCAGAACGTATTGAAATGAATGCAGGGACAGGCAACAAAATGGTGAAAGGTTTGGGGGATAAATTATATCAGGAAAGACTTCAGTAACTTAATATGTATGTTGTACAGTCTTGAGAAAAAGGGAGGCAAGATTGAAAGCTTTAAATACATTAAAGTGTTACTAAACCTAAAAATGTTTTTTACCTTAATGCATTGCTTGCATTAAGATAAAAAACATTTTCAGTTTACCTTTGCCCCCCCCCCCCTCCCTGTGTGAAGGGGAAGAGAGGGGAGGAAAGATCAGCGCTGTGCAGGGCTGCATCTTTTCTCCCCTTAACTCCTCTTTACACAGCATTCAAGCAGCAACAGGAGTCATTGGTGCTCTTGCTGCTGTCAATCAGAGGAAGTGGGGGGTGGGCCTAACTCCTGCTGTGTAAGTCTATGGAGCTCCGTAGACACACAGCTCAGGAGCGCGGGGACTACCTCTCCCCGTAGTCAGCAGCTGGCTATGGTAGTCCCGCAGAAGAAGAAGAGGAGCCAAGATCGCCACCAGGGACCCCATAAGAGAAGGTTTAGGACCACTCTGTGCAATACCACTGCACAGAGCAGGTAAGTGTAGCGGGGTGTTCAATTTACGGGTAGTGTCTGAGTGGTAATTAGGCTCAGACACATTGATTGTTAGGTTTAATGGACCATTTCTGTTAATGGGAGATAGTGTTGGTGCACCGTTCCCTGTGGCCTACAGGTGGCGTTGTCGCCATGGGCCAGGGTTGAACCACCAATCCAGGGCTGCACCTTTTGTGTCCCCTCTCGGCAGTAGCACGGCAGGGCGGGGAACCTGCTGTGCCTGTCCGGAGAGGGTATAAAAGGGGGCGGACATCTTCCATTGGGGTTCGTTCGTCCACGCCCAGGCACCTTCAGCCTGGGTGTGTGTGGTTCGTCCGCGCCAGGGCGCCTTCGGTCTGGGCGTGAGGAGGGTCGTCTCCGGGTGCCTTAGGCCCGGAGGTGGAGTTCCTGTTCCATCCCAGACACCTTCAGTCTGGGGTGAGGTACTATTTGAAGGCCCGGAGCCCAGCAACCTTTGGCTGGGGTCCGCTAGGGATCGAGGACTCCCAGGGTGCCGCCTTGCGAGGGGACCCGTATCTGAGATGAGGAGGCCAGGGAGGTAACCCTTTCCGAAGACCCAGCGCAGAGTCGTGGTGATGGTGAGGGCCTCTGGTAACTCTCCCGAGGGATGGTTTTCTCCTTGACATGGGCCAAATACTTTAAGAAGGTAGTTCTTCAGGTCAGTGGCAGTGACCCTACTCATTCAGTTCAGTGGCAGTGACCCAACTCGTTCAGGTCAGTGGCAGTGATCCTACTCGCTTCAAGTCAGTGGCAGTGACTTCCTAGGGCAAGGCCCTATTCACCAGGTCAGTGGCAGTGACCCGTTCTCCAAGTCAGTGGCAGTGACTTTTATTCACCCGGTCTGTGGCAGAGACACCTAAACAGTCTGTAGAAATCATTTGAGTTTGTGCCTGGACCTCCTCCCACCTAAGCTGTCCTGTGTCTTGTTCCAACCTGTCTGCTGTTAAAGAGACTATTTATTATCCGTGAGAAGTAAATATAGAAGTTGGACTTTCAGTTGGGGTGGACAGTTACATTACTGGGGAAAAATAAAGACTTGCATTTATTCAAGGTAGAGGCGAAATCATTCTCGGGAGGATCATAACACCAGCCCCAGGCAGGCCCGAAAAACTAACACCGCTCAACCTCCTCACACAGGAGGGTACGGGCTTGTGGTGCGGTGTGCCTCTCTCTGCCTGCGAGGAGCCTAATTAAATGCAGGTAAAGACAGGGGTGTGTGCGATACATAAGTATAACATGTTTGTTATTTTAATTTAAAAAAAAAATTGTTTACTAACACTTTAAGGGTGTGAATAAGGTGCAGGAGGGCAGTATTTTTAATATGAATATCAAGAACACGGGGACAAACTAGCAGGAGAAAAGTTCAAAACAAATCTTAGAAAGTATTATTTTACTGAAAGAATAGTTAATGCTTGGAATAGATTTCCAGCAGGGGTAGTGAGTCAGTCAACAGAAAGTGGATTCAAAAATGCTTGGGATAAACATAGATCTATATGTTAGACTCAGACAAGAAAGTTAAAAATAAAAAAATCGAGCAAACTCAGTGGACCACTTGGCCTTTTTCTGATATCACTCTTCTATGTTTCTACATTGGAAATACTGCCCTCATGAACTTTATTCATGCCTTTAATGCATATAAAAGTTTTAATTGTCATCCCTTACTCTTCTTTTCTCAAAATACACATTTCCCAGGCTATGGATTTGTTTCAGCGCAGTGAGCATGAGATGGTGGAGAAGAGAGGCACACTGGTTGGGCACATCTTGTCTTGCTGCCTCCTGCCATAAGAGTATGGTGAAAGCCCTGGACAGTTTTTTTGTACTCTCAGCATACACTAACACCAGAAAAAAAAACAAGAAAGGCAATGCCATTCAACATCTCTGCTCACAACCTACAGCTGTTAGAAGCTATTTAAGTTATTGGCTTTATATGCCCAGCATATTCACTATTATCATCCAAGGGAAAATGTTATTTCTACTAGAAACTCACCCCTGAGAGATAAACATATATGTATAGGATCTGTCTATCTGAGTTGCATCTCTCTAAAGTAAAGCAGTTCAAAATCTTTCAAAGTAAAAGTTTTCAGCTTGCTTCTTCTGTACGCTTCCTGATAATTGTTTTTTACTTTATATCACATAGGGAGACCGTGGATTTGATGGCTTGCCAGGACTTCCAGGAGAGAAAGGACACAGAGTAAGTGCAGATGCTAATAAACTGAAGTGGTCTGCTTATAACTTCTTCTATTGTTCCAAAGAGATGACTACGGCTGACAGGGATTGCAAGCAAAAACATATGAGCCAATGGCTTGCAATATGGCATCCACAAGGTCAATATGACATGAATCATGACAAGCTTGTTCTTTTCTCTGCCACAGGGAGATGTCGGGAACCAGGGTCTTGCTGGGCAAACTGGAAAAAATGGAGACAAGGTAAAATAATGTACAGAGAAAATATCTTGTAAGAAAGATTGTATACACAAACAGTTGCTTGGGTTTAGTGTGAACATAGATGAACCTGCAGTACAGTTAGTGCTCTGGTTATTTAAATCACCCACATTCTCAGCATAGTGCACTAAACAAGTTACATGATTCATTGCTGGCACCCTTTCCCCTTGAATATATAGAAAAGATTCCTTGAAGGATTTTTCCATTATGAGAAGAACCTGGGTAGATTAACACATTCTGTCTAATACTCTACTGTAAGGGTAAGAGAGTTTACCTAAAGTACTGTTTTGCTTTTGTCTAGTAAGGTTACTTTGCGTTATAAGCAAGGAAGTTTAGACCTTTTACTACACAAAAATGCTGTACATACAAACTGCTACAATTAAAGGAAAAACAATACAACACTGCTAGATATACATACAATAAACAAAATGCTACCTACATCCTAGCAAATAAACCTAAACTATGGTCTGTAAACAGTAGAAATATGCTTAAAAGCTACTTAAATCAGGTTACAGTGGGTTCACGATCTCTGTAGGCAATGAGGATCACAGGCTTAATCTATAAGCAGTTGCTGGAGATCAGACGAAAGCGTCTTTAGGTATAGCTTCTTCTGGCTGGTACAGACCTTCCTTGGTGTTAAGTCACTATGGAGTCCTCTTGTCAGCTTATGCCATTGCCCTTTTACCATCCCCACATAGGTGTGGCCCCTTACGCTTCACTGATGTTCAATGGGAGAAACATTCTCCAATTCTCCTCTAGATGACACTTTTGTATCATACATGCCGTAGGTCATATATGTCAGAAAGTCAAGCTATTGTTTGACCACTGTTACAATACAATAGACTGGTCCAACTGTCAACTAAAATACAACAATGGTATCCATGTTACTATTGTATACAGCGGCATTTGTTTGAGAAGTCCACTCAAACATTCAAAAGTAACCTGATTTCTGTTCCTAAGACAAACTGTTAAACAGAGTCTTCCATGTGCAGTAAAGTCTGAGTATAGAATCATAAAACAGACATATATTTATACTAAACGCAACACTAGGACATAGGACAAGGTGACAGTGAAACAGATGGTTAAGAGTTTTTAATAAGGGGACAGAGCAAAAGCAAATTTTAGACAAATTTTCTCTTCAAACAATGTGGTAATAGTGTGGGGAAGGCCCTTTTCTGTTCCAGAATGACTTTGCCCCTGTGCACAATGTTAGCTCCCTAAAAACATACCGGTAGTTTGACAAGTGATGGGGAGGCCCTACAGAGCCTTGACATCAACCCTACTGAACATCTTTGGGATAAACTGGAATGCTGACTGTGAGCCAGGTCTTCTAGTCCAAAATAAGTGCCTGGCCTTTACAAATGCTCTTTTAGCCTAATGGGAACATATTCCTAATTACACACTCCAAGGCTTGATAGCAGTATCCTGAAATGTTTAAAATATGTTTATTTGAAAAAGAACTCCACTCTACCGTATGTATTTGTACTGTGATAAGTTTGTAATTAGTTCTAATTTCTTTCAGGGTTCTCCTGGACCTTCCGGGCCTACTGGTTCTCCCGGGGAAGCTGTAAGTATCTTTATCTCCTCTTCCAAGTGTGTTTGCAATAATGTTATGTTTTTGTTAGTTATGCATTTTAGACTGAGAATGTATAACTAACAATACAAATCTCAAACATAATCTCTGGTCTACTAGTCTCCATAAATAGGGTGGACAGGAGTCCTATTTAGTCAGTGCCAATGACACATTACCAGGAAATGTCAATGTTATACTATACAACCAGATAAGGAATTTGGATACAAAATTGAGCATCCCAGTAAATTATAAGCGATATAGGCTTACACCTTATGTTTAAATGCAATAAGTACAAATTCAGTTTACTTTATTAAAGGTTAATGAACAAGTGTGAAATACTTTGTGTAACCCAATGTGACTTGTGTTATGTTCAAGAAACATTTTTTTTCTAAGCACATTATTTGTTTGATAAGAGGTAAATTAGCATTGATTTTTCTTTTAGGGTGCACGGGGCTTGGTTGGTCCAAGAGGTCCTCCTGGCCCACCAGGTCAGCCAGGTGTAAGCGGTATAGATGGAGCTCCAGGTCCAAAAGGAAACCAAGTAAGTAGACTGCTTATGTCACAAATTGATTGTGCTTTTTTTTACTGCTTCTTGACATTCATGGATTTTGTATATATTGTAGGTCCATTCTGGGTAATGAGTAAGGGTCTGGGTGGGGTGGTAACCATATGTATAAATTTATAATTTCCTGAGGCTGGGTTCACACTGGAGGATGCAGCGGCTCACAGCAGGGGTCCGGTGCATTTCCATTCAGTGTTTCAGGTCCGATTTCAGACCGAATTTTTGGCTGAATTTTTGGAGCCGCTACGGAGATATGTGAACTGGCCCCATAGAGAGCTGATCACAGTCTCCTGCTATGCGAATTGGATGCAGGGAAACCCGCATCCAACCAGCCTTATACCTAGACATGTGCAATTTGTTTAGTTCCGAATTCGTTTTTTAACAAATTTTGTCAAATTCGTTAATTCCGAATTTTCTGATTTTCGAATTTTCGGATTTTCAAATTTTCAAATTTCCGAATTTTCGAATTCCGAATTTTCGAATTTCCGAAATTACGAATTTCTAGAATTCGGAATTTTGGAAATTCGGAAATGTGAAAATTCGAGATTTCGTAAATACGAAATTTCTGAAATTAGAAATTTCGAAAATTCGAACATTTGAATTTCGGAAATTCGAAAATTTAGAAAATCGGAAATTAGAAAATTCGAAATTAGAAAATTCTGAATTTGAAAATGGGAAATTTGAAAAATAGGAAATTCGAAAATTCGAAATTAGAAAATTCAGACTTTGATATTATTCGAAATTGGAAAATTTCGAAAATCGGAAATTTTAAAAATTCGAAAATCGGAAGTTCGAACTTTCGAAATTGGAAAATTCTGAATTCGAAATTCAGAAATTCGAAAATCGGAAATTCGAAAATCGGAAATTCGAAAATTCTGAATTTGAAAATTCGAAATTCGAAAATTCGGAAAAATCGGAAATTCGAAAATTCGAAAGTTGGAAATGAGAAAATTCTAAATTCCGAATTTCTCAATTCCGAATTTTTGAATTTCCGAATTCCCGAATTCCATTTTTTTGAATTTCCGAAAAAAGCTAAAAAACGAATGAAACTAAAATGAACAAATTTTTTGGCAGTGCACATGTCTACTTATACCTACTTCCAGTTTTGTTGAGAAAAGAAACCCCTCCAGGTCAGATACAGTAGATATGCACTGCAAGGATTTGGCAAAGACCAATTTAGACCCTTGCCTACTGTACCTCTGATATTGAGACAATCCAGGGTACAAGCTGAAATCTTTTAAAATCATGGCCAACTCATGTGATTAGTCCCAAGGTTGTAATATTAAACCTTGCACCCTCATCATTCTGTTATGAATATGGGGTACTCTTTGCAAGCATCTTAGCGAAGGTGAAACCCCCAGTGTAGTAATCCTGGCGAAATTACCACGGATGTCATACTCTATGCAAAAATCTGCTGTAATATGACCACAAGATCAGTACAAATGTCTGGGAAATTACTTTAGTAAGTTAAAAGTAGGAGCAAGGGGGTGAAAATTCTGGGAAACCTGCATGCTGACTACTGATATCATAGTTGCAAAGAAGATTCATTTGAATTTTTTGGGCAGCGATAGAAAACCATAGTAAAATGGAAAGTTCATTATTAAAGAAAAACTCCACTTTCCCTTAAAATGATATAACGTATGTAATTGCCAAAAAGCCTTATTGGAATTTAATCAGTCCCTGCACTTTCTATAAGATAAAAGTGTTCTATGTTTTGGGGGAGGGGCATATTGAGCTTCTCTTGGTGGTATTTTCATAAAAAAAAAAAATTTCAATACATTTTTATAGAAGAATGTCAGTTACAATAAAAATGGAAAATCACACAGACATAACAGCAACATGCCATTAAAGTGGTTGTAAAAAAAAAAACCTGCAAGATCTAAAGGCGTAATAATCTAGTATGCATTGCATATTAGCTCATTATGAAATACTTACCTTAGATCAAAGCTGTCACATCGGTCCACATACACCACTGTGACCAGCAACATGTCTCCCGGAGTTATTTCTGGGTTTGCGGGCTCCTGCGCTGTGATTGGCCGGAGCCGCGATGACGTCACTCCCGCACATGCATTCAGGAGTCACCGGTCACAGCACAGCTACTGAAGAAATGGCAAGAGCAAGCCGTTTCTTTAGTGCGCATGTGCCGATGACGTCAGCACATGCGGATACAGTGAATATCTCATAAACGGTGCAAGTTTAGGAAATATTCACAGTACCTACAGGTGAGCCTTATTATAGGCTTACCTGTAGGTAAAAGCGATAGTACAGGGTTTACAACCACTTGAAAACATTGTTTAAACATTTAAATATTAATACTCTACATTTAAACCAGTAATAATCCCAAAAGCAAACTTTTATCATATTGCCATTCATAATGTCATGGCTGCAATCATTTTCTTTTTTAGGCTTTCTTTCTTCTATTTTCATCTGGTGATCTGGCCAGTAAATCTGTTTTTCAAAAGAACAAGCTCTCCTGCCAATGTATTGATTTTACAGGGATGAGACAAACCATTTACCACTGGCAGGGCTGCTTACAATGATCAGCTTTACATTTTCTATCTAAAAACTTTATCCCAAAAGAAAGAAACATGTTTGCTGTAACTGCTTATAAGGCCTTATGCACGCTGGGCATGTGCCCATCTCTTCTGAACGCCTTGTCTCCTGGCAGGAGAAAAGCAGCATTAAAAACGTGCCCAAAGCTGTGTTTTGTGTGCGCCCAGCAGTGATCACCGCAGGTAATCGCTGACTGTGCAGAGAGCGGTGAATAGCTGTAGCCGCTAGCAACCTGTCATTATAGTGAACAAGGCCAATGACCGCACCTACCCCCTGAGAGCCGCTGACAGTAGCAAAAGGAACTGGCGCTACAATTAACACCTGCCTTGATCATTGGTTTGAATGTAACCTTGGTGCAGAAATCACTACAAGCACCTCCTTGTGTATAGACCAGGAAATCCTCTGCCAAACTGAGTGTACTCAGAGCAGGGGGGGAACATTGCCAGATATATGCCAGATATATTGGGGGCACATTATGGGCTTAATTAAATTCCTGCAGGGTATATCTAGTACATTATTGATACATAAATGACCAGGATCAGCCAGATATTAGCAGCCAAATTGCTACAATTCCCCAAAAATAAAGCTGTTTGTGTCTGCACAGGACATAACCATGAAAGCTCAGCAAATGAGACTGTGCATGTTTATGCCATAATTCTACAGAACGACCATGCAGTCACCATGTCTTCATGCCATTGTTTATATATACTATATATTGTCACCCTAATTTCCTGCATTCAATTCCTTTTTGTTAACATATTGTTTCCTTTTAAATCCAATAGGGCATTCAAGGAGAGAGTGGACCAAATGGACAACAAGGAAACCCAGGACCTCATGTAAGAACTTAGAGAATCCAAGAGCTATATTCAAGTGCCCATAAAAATTCAGTTACAATGAGCAATTTCTAAATATCCTGTTATGCCTTGTACGCACGATCGGATTTCCGATGGAATAAAATCTGATGGACTTGTTTCATCGGAAATTCCGATCGTGTGTGGGCCCCATCGGACTTTTTTCCATCGGAGTAAAAAAATAGGACATGTTTTAAATTTTTCCGATGGGAAATTCTGATCGGCTGTGGGGAATTCCATCAGAGAAAAATCCACGCATGCTCAGAATCAAGTCGATGCATGCTAGGAAACATTGAACTTAATTTTTCTCGGCTCGTCATAGTGTTTTACGTCACCGCGTTTTGGACGGTCAGAATTTAGTCTGACAGTGTGTATGCAAGACTGATGGAAGTCAGCTTCATCGGAATTCCGACGGAAAATTCCATCGGATTTTATTTCATCGGAAATCCGATCATGTGTACAAGGCATAATATGACAAATTGGTTTTCCCGTAGTTTTTCACTCATGTCTTTAGTGTTAAGTTTCGACCTCTGCCTACCTGGCATGGCATTTATGATACATATGTTAATGGCTCTTCCATTTTCCTTTACAGGGTTTACCCGGACCTCAGGGTCCCATTGGAATGCCAGGGGAAAAGGTGAGTCCAGCCACCCATGAAAAGTCCTTCATAGAGAAAATGATTTATATGCAGATAGTTTTGTTACTAGTGTATGTCCTGCTGAACATTTTTTTTTAGTTTTGAATAGAATAGGGAGGAATTACAACCCAATACAGGTGACTGAAAGTCTTCAACAAAGACATAGGCAACAATAAAATAGGCACTATAGCCTTCCCCTACTCCCCTATTCCGTTTCTGGTAAGGAGTGTCCCTCAAGATGTCCCCTCACTTCTATCTTGTGAAACCATTGTCACCAGGACAGGAAGTAAATGGAAATCTACCCCCAGACAGCAGTAAAAATACAACAAGGGTTCAGATCCTTTCCCACTCTGCCCAAAACTAAAAAGAAAAAGCTTTGTTCAAGAAGATTTTCTATAGGAAAGTTTTTGTCTAATACATTGTATAAATAATTGACAGATGCTATTCTTTTTTTTTTTCTTTCCCCACAGGGGCCACCGGGAAAGCAAGGCATATCTGGGTTGTCTGGATCTGATGGCCCTCCAGTGAGTAAAAAATTTGAACATTATTGTATATTATGTAAAGATAAAGTGTGTAGTATCATTGAGCAAGCCTAAAATATAGATGACTTAAAGAAGAAACCTATCAAAATAATTTAAGTAGAGGGTGTTCTATTCCTTCTAAAGGTCTTGTTCCAAGCATTCCTTCACGTTTTATACTTGGAGCACAGCATCACTACACATATGCCAAGTGAAAAGTTGGACACTATTGTAACCTAAGTACAACTGGTGGTGGCTGGCTGTGCAATGTATTCTGGTAGTTTAGTAATCCTTGTACACAAAAGAATCATTGTGATCTTCTCACCGCCTGTTTAAATCCCCAAAAGCCTGCACAACCACGCTGCAACCAAGTGCATTGAAGGGTGATGCTTTGCCACTGCTGTGAATCAAAGCATTGCAACTGCGGTATGTGTGCAACGCCATCCTGTTGCCTTTGTAGTTTAAGATTAAGGAATATGGATTAAGTTATCAAGTCACATTTCCACCATTGTTAGGTTTTTAGATTTGTAAATGCAGATCATGGCTATCTGTGTTTCTCCCCCTGTTGCCCCCTACCAAGAGGTCGCATTGTTATAGTCATTTAATTGGCCCCTGGTTTCCTGACAAAGCTAGTTATGAAACAACTCTGCTCTACTGCATTAAATCAGTTTTACATATTACTTAGTATTATTTTTTACCATGTATGTAACAATAAAATATTGGTTTTATATACATGATATGTAGTAGCTATTTTTGGCACCTTTAAAGTTCCATTGATTTGATTAGTGTTTTTGGCCTTGAGATAAAAAGAGATATGGTGCCTATTAGGGTTGTCCCGATACCACTTTTTTCGGACCGAGTACAAGTACCAATACTTTTTTCTAAGTACTCGCCGATACCGATTACCGATACTTTTTTTTCAATGTCATGTGACAGTTTGACAGATGGGGACTGATAGGTGGCACTGGCAGGTGGCTGGCACTGATAGGCTGCACTTATGGGCACTGACTGGTGACTGGCGCTGATGGGCACTAATAGGTGGCACTGATAGGTGGCCCTGATTGGTGGCACTTATGGGCACTGATAGGTGGCACAGATAGATGGCACTGATAGGTGGCACTTGTGGGCACTGATAGGTGGCACTGATTGCACTGATAGATGGCACTGGTAGATAGCACTGATAGATGGCACTTGTGGGCACTGATAGGTGGCACTGATAGATGGCACTGATAGATGGCACTTGTGGGCACTGATAGATGGCACAGATAAATGGCACTTGTGAGCACTGATAGGTGGCACTGATTGCACTGATAGATGGCACTGGTAGATGTCACTGATAGATGGCACTTGTGGGCACTGGTAGATGGCACTGATAGATGGCACTTGTGGGCAACATGCAGAAGAGTTGGTAGAGTTGGATGACCAAGCCGTCCTCATCCGTCCTCAGCCGTCCTCATCCTCCTCATCCTCTCTCACACAGGCTCAGGGTACTTTGTCTGCCAACGCAGCTGCCAAAGCGGCCTCTTCCATCAGCTCAATGGCATCAGTCACTCCTACCCTAGCCCCACAATGTCCTGAGGAGTCCCCCGAACTGTTTGACCACAGTGTTGGGTACATGCTGCAGGAGGATGTGCAGAGTTTTGAAGGCTCCAATGATGGTACCCAGCTTGAGGAAGGCAAGCCAATGATGGAGCCCAGAGAGAGGGGATGCCCAAGAAGGACAGCAAACTGGCAGTCATGTTCCCCCAGCTGCAGCATACTGCCAGGTTTTCTCCAGTGACGAGGAGGGAGGGGATCATGAGGTCACTGACTCTACTTGGGTGCCTGATAGGAGAGAGGAGGAGGAGGAGGCACATCTCCAACGAGACAGGATAACCTCCAGGGGCCAGCTTAAGGGCAGCCAACCGACTGCATCACACCGCAGAGTTCCGCATGTGCAGGGCGCTGCTGTCTCTGCGCGTTTTTCCAAAAGTTCTTTGGTGTGAGCCTTTTTTGAGACGTGTGCAGCAGATCGCACCATTGCTATTTGCAACATATGTCTTAAGCCTATCTCGCGTGGCCAAAACATCAGCCGCTTGGGCACCACATGCTTGACCAGACATATGTCGACCTGCCATGCAGTCCGTTGGCAAGCGTACATAAAAGACCCACATCAAAGAACAAAGCGGAGCTCTCCTTGCTCCTCATCAGCTGGGATCTCCAACCACACTATACCTTAAGTCCTCTCAGAAACCTGCACTGAGAAGAATGAGGTTGTAGAATTAGGTGTCAGTTGGTAGACTCTGCCCCGATTCCGGCTCTCTACCGGCATGTGGAAGGCAATGTCTTGGCCTCGCTGGACAGGGCGGTCAGCGGTAAGGTGCATATTACCGCTGACTCATGGTCCAGCAGGCATGGACAGGGACGTTACCTATCTTTCACGGTGCACTGGGTGACTCTGCTGGCAGCTGGGAAGGATGCAGGACAAGGTGCAGTAGTGTTGGAGGTTGTTACTAGTGGTGATTCTGACACACCTCTCTCCTCCACCCCCTCCTCTTCTTTTTCCTCCATGGCCTCTTCCTGTGCTGATTTGTGCTCGGAACCAGCGGTGCTCCGTAGGCGTTCAAGGGGGCTACGCAAGTACGCAGGCAAAAAGATGCCATGCGGTGCTTGAGCTGGTGTGCTTAGGGAACAGGAGCCACACTGGGGCAGAGATTCTGTCAGCTCAGCAGGGGCAGGCTCAGAGGTAATTGACGCCACGCCAGCTTAAGCCAGGAATGGTGGTTTGCGACAATGGCACCAACCTCCTCTCCACCCTCTGACAGGGACAGCTGACCCATGTGCCCTGTTTGGCTCACGTCCTTAACTTGGTGGTGCAGCGGTTCTTGGGCAGGTTCCCGGGCTTACAGGATGTCCTGAGGCAGGCCAGGAAAGGATGTGTGCATTTCCGCCGGTCATTTAATGCCAGTGCTCGGCTGGCTGACCTGCAAAAGGAATTTAACCTGCCCAAGAACCGCCTAATCTGTGACATGCCCACCAGGTGGAACTCAATGTTGGCCATGCTGCAGCGGCTGCACACGCAGCAGAGGGCCATCAATGAGTACCTGTGCGACTATGGCACCAGGACAGGGTCAGGGGAGCTTGTTTTGTTTTTTTTGCCACGCCAGTGGGTCACGATCAGGGATGCATGCGCTGTCCTGTCACCATTTGAGGAGGCCACGAGGATGGTGAGCAGTGACAGTGCATGCATCAGTGACACTGTCCCTCTTGTCCACCTGTTGGAGCACACGCTGCGTGGAATAATGGAAAGGGCACTTGAGTCAGAACAGAGGGACGAAGAGGAGGACTTCCTTACCTCTCAAGGCCCCCTTTATCCAGACAGTGTTCCTGCGGGCCCGCCGATCACACAGGAAGAGGAGGAGGAGGAGGATTGTGTCAGCATAGAGGTGGAGCCTAGCACTCAGCATCAGCAGCAGCCTTCAAGGGATCATTTACAGTCCCCAGAAACCCATGGACTTGTATGTGGCTGGGAGGAGGTGGCTGCGGATCACGTCGTCCTTGGTGACCCAGAGGACTCCGGACCGAATGCCTCAGCAAACCTATGCTGCATGGCCTCCCTGATCCTGCAAAGCCTGCGAAAGGATCCTTGTATTCGTGGTATCAAGGAGAGGGATCATTACTGGCTGGCAACCCTCCTTGATCCACATTACAAGGGTAAGGTTGCAGACCTTATCCAGCCGTCGCAGAGGGAGCAGAGGATGAAACATCTTCGGGAGGCCTTGCAGAAAGGTTTGTGCAACGCGTTTCTAGAGCCTGAGATTCCTGGTTCCTGGTAGTGATGAGCCGAACACCCCCGGGTTCGGTTCGCACCAGAACCCACGAACAGACCGAAAGTTCGTACGAACATTAGAACCTTATTAAATACAATGGATGCGAACGTTCGAATTCTAAAGTGCTAATTATAACAACTATTATGCATGTTATTGTCCTAAAAAGGGTTTGGGAACCCGGGTTCTGCACCAGGGGACATGTATCAATGCAAAAAGAAGTTTTAAAAACGGTCCTTTTTCGGGAGCAGTCATTTTAATGATGCATAAAGTGAAAAAAAAAAAGTCAAATATTCCTTTAAATATCGTACCTGGGGGTTGTCTAAAGTATGCCTGTGAAGTGCCACGTGTTTCCCGTGTTTAGAACTGTCCCTGCACAAAATGACACTTCTAAAGGAAAAAAAAGCCATTTAAAACTGCTTGCGGCTTTAATGTAATGTCTGGTCCCGGTAATATGGATGAAAATCTTTAAGAAAAATGGCATAGCTACCCCATGACCCCCCCCCCCTACCCCAGCCCATTACCAGCCCCTTTGGGTCTTGTATGGATATTAAGGGGAACCCCGCACATAAAATAAAAAAGGCCCTATATACTCTGAACAGCCGTATACAGGCGGTGCATACAAGACAGGGACTGTAGGTTTGTTCTTATGTAGAATGTGTTTGTAATTTTGAACAGGTACATTGTTGAAGTGTAGCTGCAGCCCAAAAATCTATTTTTAAACTTTTTGGAAAACATAGGTAAGGGTTATCACCCCTGTAACATTTGTTTTGCTGTCTGTGCCCCTGTTCAGAACATTTCACCTCACTTTCCGTCCCAATGACAACTGTTTTTGAAATGTGGTGTTTTTCTTGAAACAAGGATTGCTGATAAAGCATCAGTACAGAGGAGACACCTTTCTCCCATATTTATTCTTACAGGAGAGAATTTTCCTTCCTAGGGGTAGATTTCCTCTCACTTCCTGTTGTCTTCTTGCGTTTGCAAGTAGGAGTCGTTTGTAAGTTGGATGTTTGAAAGTAGGGACCTGCCGTATATACTCTGCAGAAATAGGCCCCTTAGTTGTTGGTGTTGGCACAACACTGTAAGCACTCACAGTTACTCTTGGTTGGTGCTGGAACGCCCTGCTGTCAACTATTATATCAGGAATTTTAATTACATATAATTGTTGAACAGTGGTAGTAAAAATTGGGGCTTTGATGGTGGTGCTGGTGCCACAACACTGTAAGCCCTGACAGTTACTCTTGGTGGGTGCAGCAATGGGCCCTGCTGTGAATTATTAGATCAAGAATTGTAATTACATGCCCCTTTTGAACAGGGGCTGAAAAATTGGGCCTTTCGTGGTGGTGGTGGTGGTGGCGTTGCCACAACACTGTAAGCCCTCAGACTTACTCTTGGTGGGTGCAGGAATGGGCCCTGCTGTGAATTATTAGATCAAGAATTGTAATTACATGCCCCTTTTGAACAGGGGCTGAAAAATTGGGCCTTTCGTGGTGGTGGTGGTGGTGGCGTTGCCACAACACTGTAAGCCCTCAGACTTACTCTTGGTGGGTGCAGGAATGGGCCCTGCTGTGAATTATTACATCAAGAATTGTAATTGCATGCCCCTGTTGAACAGGGGCTGAAAAATTGGGCCTTAGGCACTGGTGGCACAACACTACAACCCCTCACAGATACTGTACTTGGAGCACAGCAATGAGCCCTGTTGCAAAGTATTGCTTCAAAAATTGTAATGACACGCCCCTGTTAAACAGGGGCTGAAAAATTGGGCCTTAGGCACTGGTGGCACAACACTACAACCCCTCACAGATACTGTACTTGGAGCACAGCAATGAGCCCTGTTGCAAAGTATTGCTTCAAAAATTGTAATGACACGCCCCTGTTAAACAGGGGCTGAAAAATTGGGCCTTAGGCACTGGTGCCACAACACTCCAACCCCTCACAGATACTGTACTTGGAGGACAGCAATGAGCCCTATGGCAAATTATTGCTAAAAAAATTGTAAGTACACGCCCCTGTAAAACAGGGGCTGAAAAATTGGGCCTTAGCCACTGGTGGCGGCACCCATAAACAAAAATGATCTTCCAAGCTATCATCATCAATCGTATCATTGAGGACTCGGAGGAGGAGGATAGCCAGTCAACATAACAGCACAGGCACTCAGCATCAGCATCAGTCTTGAAGGGATGTGACATGTTAAAATCAATTAGTCTGTTATATCAGCATCAGGTGTGTGGTAGCTGGTGGTGATCCAAGACTGGTTCATCTTGATGAAAGTCAGTCGATCAACCGAGTCGGTGGACAGGCGCACCCTGTGATCCGTGACAAATCCTCCAGCAGCACTGAATGTGCGTTCAGAAAGAACGCTGGATGCAGGACAGGCCAGTAGCTCAATTGCATACTGTGCAAGCTCTGGCCAGTGATCCATCCTCAAGACCCAGTAAGCCAGAGGATTGTCGGTGGGGAAGGTGTCCAAGTCTGACCTTGCCCCTAGATATTCCTGCACCATGTTTATCAGACGCTGGCGATGGTTGCTGGAACCGATCATACTTTGGGGCTGCGGACTAAAGAATTGTCTGAACGCATCGGTCAGACGGCCACCTTCCCCACCGCTCCTTCTTTGACTGGCCGAAGCCTCAGCAACTCGTTGTCCAGGACCAGGAGTTTGTAACCTCCCAGTCTCTGGGAACGCGTTGCACAGACCTTTCTGCAAGGCCTCCCGGAGTTGTCTCATCCTCTGCTCCCTCTGCGACGGTAACATAAGGTCCGCAACCTTACCCTTGTACCGTGGATCAAGGAGAGTGGCCAGCCAGTAATGGTCCCTCTCCTTGATCCGAAGAATACGAGGATCCTTCCGCAGACTTTGCAGGATCAGGGAGGCCATGCAGCGTAGGTTTGCTGAGGCATTCGCTCCGGAGTCCTCTGGGTCACTAAGGACGACATGATCCGCAGTCACCTCCTCCCAGCCACGTACAAGTCCACTGGTTTCTTGGGACTGTAAATCATCCCTAAAAGACTGCTGCTGATGATGATGCTGAGTGCCAGCCTCCACCTCCATGCTGACACAATCCTCCTCCTCCTCCTCCTCCTCCTCCTCCTCTTCCTCTTCCTGTGCGATGGGTGGGACAGAAGGAACACTGTCTGGGTAAAGGGGGCCTTGAGAGGCAAGGAAGTCCTCCTCTTCCTGCCTCTGTTCTGCCTCAAGTGCCCTGTCCATTATTCCACGCAGCGTGTGCTCCAACAGGTGGACAAGAGGTACAGTGTCACTGATGCATGCACTGTCACTGCTCACCATCCTCGTGGCCTCCTCAAATGGTGCCAGGACAGTGCATGCATCCCTGATCATGCCCCACTGGCGTGGAGAAAAAAAACCAAGCTCCCCTGACCCTGTCCTGGTGCCGTAGTCGCACAGGTACTCATTGATGGCCCTCTGCTGCGTGTGCAGCCGCTGCAGCATGGCCAACGTTGAGTTCCACCTGGTGGGCATGTCACATATAAGGCGGTTCTTGGGCAGGTTCAACTCCTTTTGCAGCTCAGCCAGGCGAGCACTGGCATTATAAGATCTGCGGAAATGCACACAGACTTTCCTGGCCTGCCTCAGGACATCCTGTAAGCCCGGGTACCTGCCCAAGAACCGCTGCACCACCAGGTTAAGGACGTGAGCCACACAGGGCACATGGGTCAGTTGTCCCTGTCGAAGGGCGGAGAGGAGGTTGGTGCCATTGTCGCAAACCACCATTCCTGGCTTAAGCTGGCGTGGCGTCAACCACCTCTCGGCCTGGCCCTGCAGAGCAGACAGGACCTCTGCCCCAGTGTGGCTTCTGTCCCCCAAACACACCAGCGCAAGCACGGCATGGCATCTTTTTGCCTGCGTACTTGCGTAGCCCCGTGAACGGCTACGGAGCACCGCTGGTTCATAGGACAAACCACAGGAAGAGGCCATGGAGGAAGAAGAAGAGGAGGGGGTGGAGGAGAGAGGTGTGTCACAACCAGTAGTAGCATTTTGGAGGCGTGGCGGTGGGACAACCTCCAACACTACTGCACCTTGTCCTGCATCCTTCCCAGCTGCCAAAAGAGTGACCCAATGGGCCGTGAAAGAAAGGTAACGTCCCTGTCCATGCCTGCTGGACCATGAGTCAGCGGTAATATGCACCTTACCGCTGACCGCCCTGTCCAGCGAGGCCAAGACATTGCCTTCCACATGCCGGTAGAGAGCCGGAATAGCCTTCCGTGAGAAAAAGTGGCGTTTGGGAACCTGCCACTGAGGAACCGCACATTGCACAAACTCACGGAAGGGGGCCGAGTCTACCAACTGAAAAGGCAGCAGTTGAAGCGCTAGCAATTTAGCCAAGCTAGCATTCAACCGCTGGGCATGTGGATGGCTGGGAGTGAACTTCTTTCGACGGTCCAGCAGCTGGGGCAGGGAAATTTGCCTGCTAGAATCGGACGTCGGTGTACTGCTAGCAGAGTGGCCGCAAGTACTTGGCTGTGACACACCTAATTCTACACCTTCATTCCTCTCAGTGCATGTTTCAGAGAGGACTGAAGTTATAGTGGGGTTGGAGATCCCAGCTGATGCGGTGCAAGGAGAGGTCCGCTTTGTTCTTTGGTGTGGGTCTTTGAGGTAGGCTTGCCAACGAGCTGCATGGCAGGTCAACATATGTCTGGTCAGGCATGTGGTACCCAAGCGGCTGATGTTTTGGCCACGCGATATACGC
This sequence comes from Rana muscosa, assembly GCA_029206835.1. Lineage (NCBI taxonomy): Eukaryota > Metazoa > Chordata > Amphibia > Anura > Ranidae > Rana > Rana muscosa. The sequence continues at coordinate 290,853,627 of CM055118.1, forward strand.
TTGAGACATATGTTGCAAACAGCAGCTGTGCGATCTGATGCACTAGCCTCAAAAAAGGCCCACACCAAGGAACTTTTTGAATGACGGGCAGAGGCAGCGCCCTGCACAGGCGGAGCTCTGCGGTGTGATTCCGTCGGTGTACTGCCCTTACGCTGGCCACAAAAGGGCATCCTGCCTCGTTGGAGATGTGCCTCCTCCTCATCCTCCTCCTCCTCTCTCCTATTAGGCACCCACGTGGAGTCAGTGACCTCATCATCCCCTCCCTCCTCATCACTGGAGCCAATCTGGCAGTATGCTGCAGCTGCTGGAACATGACTGCCAGATTGGTGTCCTTCTTGAGCATCCCCTCTGTCTGCTCTCACCCTACTGCCTTCCTGTAGCTGGGTTTCATCATCAGACCCTTCGAAACGCTGGGCATCCTCCTGGAGCATGTACCCAACACTGTGCTCAAACAGTTCGGGGGACTCCTCAGGAGGAGGACATGGTGGGTCTAGGGAAGGAGTGACTGATGATGAGTCTGACATTGATAACAGGGAAGAGGACGCTTTGGCAGCTGCTTTGCCAGTACCCTGAGCCTGGGTGAGAGAGGATGAGGAGGAGGAGGAGGGCTTGGTCATCCACTCTACCAAGTCTTCGGCATGATGTGGCTCAACATGTCCAGCTGCCGAAAAGAAGGACAAGCGTGTCCCATGGCCATGTGCTGATGACAATGCACCGCGTCCACGACCAGCACTGTTGCCCCCAGACACAGAGCCTGCTTGCCCTCTTTTATTGCCTCCTGACTGTCTGCCTCTCCTTGTTTGCCTTCCAGACATTCTAATAGATGGCCTGCAGGGAGATGGGAAAAAAGCAATAAGGGCTACCTTCAGGTGTCCTTCTCTGTCCCTTTACTTAAGGATTTCTAAATATGGTTGAGGATGATTGCTTTTGCACAGAATAGCACAACGACAATTTCCCTGACTGTCCAAAAATCAAGGATTTCAAAGATGGTTGATGAGGAATGCTTTAGCACACTATAGCACAAGGAGAATTCCCCTCACTTTCCTTCTTTGTCCCTAGAAACAAGGACTCGCACAGTGAAAGAAACTGACACTCTCCCTACCTAGAGTTTTCTGTCCCTAGAAAAAATGTTTTTTTTAAGCACACTATAGCACAAGGAGAATTCACTCACTGTCCTTCCCTGTCCCTGGAAACAAGGACTTGCACAGTGAAAGAAACTGACACTCTCCCTACCTAGAGTTTTCTGTCCCTAGAAAAAATGTTTTTTTTAAGCACACTATAGCACAAGGAGAATTCACTCACTGTCCTTCCCTGTCCCTGGAAACAAGGACTTGCACAGTGAAAGAAACTGACACTCTCCCTACCTAGAGTTTTCTGTCCCTAGAAAAAATGTTTTTTTTAAGCACACTATAGCACAAGGAGAATTCACTCACTGTCCTTCCCTGTCCCTGGAAACAAGGACTTGCACAGTGAAAGAAACTGACACTCTCCCTACCTAGAGTTTTCTGTCCCTAGAAAAAATGTTTTTTTTAAGCACACTATAGCACAAGGAGAATTCACTCACTGTCCTTCCCTGTCCCTGGAAACAAGGACTTGCACAGTGAAAGAAACTGACACTCTCCCTACCTAGAGTTTTCTGTCCCTAGAAAAAATGTTTTTTTTAAGCACACTATAGCACAAGGAGAATTCACTCACTGTCCTTCCCTGTCCCTGGAAACAAGGACTTGCACAGTGAAAGAAACTGACACTCTCCCTACCTAGAGTTTTCTGTCCCTAGAAAAAATGTTTTTTTTAAGCACACTATAGCACAAGGAGAATTCACTCACTGTCCTTCCCTGTCCCTGGAAACAAGGACTTGCACAGTGAAAGAAACTGACACTCTCCCTACCTAGAGTTTTCTGTCCCTAGAAAAAATGTTTTTTTTTAAGCACACTATAGCACAAGGAGAATTCACTCACTGTCCTTCCCTGTCCCTGGAAACAAGGACTTGCACAGTGAAAGAAACTGACACTCTCCCTACCTAGAGTTTTCTGTCCCTAGAAAAAATGTTTTTTTTAAGCACACTATAGCACAAGGAGAATTCACTCACTGTCCTTCCCTGTCCCTGGAAACAAGGACTTGCACAGTGAAAGAAACTGACACTCTCCCTACCTAGAGTTTTCTGTCCCTAGAAAAAATGTTTTTCTTGTTCATACATCACGAGACACAGAGCAGCATAGTCATTACTATGTGGGTTATATAGATTACCTTCAGGTGCTGGCACTGGCAACTTCCAAAACAGGAAGTACCCTCCCCTATATAAGCCCCTCCCATCCGGGAGTACCTCAGTTTTTTGCCAGTGTCTAAGGTGTTGGCCAAGGTTAACATGTATTCATCTGGGCTTGTGTACAGGTTCTCTGGGCCTTAGCAAGCTATTCCGGATCCGACCAAAAAAGCTTCATAGCTGAACGGTCGGTACCCGGGCCTTGCAGAGAAGAGCAGGGTTTTGCCTGTAATGCCTCTCTTAGGAGGGCTGGACCCTGGGATCCAGAGCTCTGGTCATACCCAAAACCAAGAGGCTATCTGTGCAGGGTGCTATACAGGTCCAGGGGAGTGGAATCCTTGGGAACCCGGTCCCTGAAGGTCTAGTACAATGCCTGCCGTGAGAGGTGAAGTTTGGGCTTCTGTGGACCAAACAAAGTCCTGCGGCGGGGAAAAGGTAAGTGGGGGCCCCTCAGGAACTTGGTTCTATTGAGGGGACCCCCAAGCCTAATATGTCTTTCTGCCTGTTACCTAAAGGGTATTCCCGCTAATAGCTATATATGCCTAAGAAATCCTAGAAATGTTTTTTCATAAGGGAAGTTTTAAAAAAACTGTAAACCTGGAAATGTTTTTTCATAAAGGAGGTTTTAAAAAAAAAAAAAAAAAAGACAAAGGTGCGGTACCTGTGTTTGTCCACTAGAGGCCGCTGTGGAACGTCTTTTTTCTGGGGACTATTCCTTCCATGGTGAAAGTCCAGGCAGATGAGTGAGCTCTCTATCAGGGAAGCTGCATTCCTCTGTCATGCTGCCAAGTAGTTTCCTTCCATCCCCGAGTCCTGGTGAAACAGGGACCCTGGCTCCTCTCCCTACATGGCGCCAAGAGTGCACGCGCGCGCGCGCGCACATGCTTTCCTTTTATAAGGTTTAGCTTAAAAAAAGGGGGCGGAGCCTGGCGGATGACGCGCTCTGTGCGCCCAGCGCTTCTGCGCATGTGCGGGCGTCCCAGCAAGATAAAAGGACTCAGTCCACGCTGCTTGCTATGGACACAGAGCATGAAAAGGAGCTGGTAGCATGGTATAGGGGCTTACAGCGGGCGGTTGATACAGGCATCCCCAGAAAGACGCATTAGTAGACACCCACTGATGTACATAGCAGCAAATTGCATTAGACTATTTCAGTAAGGGGTGTATTGCGGCTGGAATACCTCAGCTTTGAACTAAGGAATATGCCGCCTAAAAAACTCCAAGATATACCTCTCAGGAAGTGTAGGGGGTCTCCATCGGGCTCTGAGGATCTGGAGCAGTCATCTGCACCCTCCTCCCCTGAGAAATCAGAGGTTAATACCCATAAGGAACCCCCGGGAGTGCCAGGTACTGCGGCTGTCCTCAGTCCACCTGCTCCTGCATATATAACAGAGGAGGTTTTTTCCTCAACTCTGGAGGGATTGGAGCAGAGATTGGCAGCATTGATCGCTTCTTCTCTACAGGAAAGAAAGCGCGCCAGATCTCCATCACCTCCATTAGAGTGCCTGTTGGCAGAGCAACAGTCCCAGGAAGGGACCGACCTACCTGAAGGGGATCAGGAGGAGGTTAGCTCTGTTTTTGAGGAATCGACAGTAGATGAACCATTTTCAGCATCGCAGACTGAAAGATTGTGGGTCCAGACCCTAACTGACATGGTTCGATCTGCATTTAAAATGCCTCTTGTTGAACCATCAACTACTGCTGTCTCCTCATTGGGGTCGCTAAAAGCTCCCCAGGTTAATTGCTCCTTTCCAATACATCCATTATTGGAAGGACTTATATACCAGGACTGGGAACATCCTGATAAACTATTTGTTCCGCCTAAAAGGTTTCCGGTGATCTATCCCATGGAGGAAAAGTTCACCCAGAGATGGAATGTTCCTACGGTGGATGCAGCCATCTCTTCTGTGAACAAATCACTGACATGTCCAGTAGATAATGTTCAAATGTTCAAAGATCCAGTGGATAAAAAATTGGAATCTTTATTAAAATCTGCTTTTTCCACAGCAGGGGCTGTTACACAGCCAGCAGTGGCAGCTATTGGGGTCTGCCAAGCTTTAAAGGATCAAATGAAAATGGTCCTGAGGGATTTGCCAGACCAGCAGGCCCAGGCTCTGGCTGATCTGCCTAGAGCATTATGCTTTGCGGTTGACACCATCAAGGATTCTATCCATCAGGCCTCCCGCCTCACGCTGTCTTTGGTACATATGCGTAGGCTTCTGTGGCTCAAAAACTGGTCTGCTGAAGCTCCCTGTAAGAAGCTCTTAGTTAGCTTCCCATTTCATGGGGAACGCCTTTTTGGCGAAGACCTGGATAAGTATATCCAGAAGATTTCCAGTGGTAAAAGTACTCTCTTACCGAGTAAAAAGAGGTCTAGGGGTCCATCTTTTAAGAGGACTACCTCTCCTATCCCTGCGACGTCTGCTACTAAGCAGTTCCGACGGCCTCCTCGGTCAAACTCAGGAGGTAAAAATCAGGGACAGCCACAGGGTAATAAAAAGCCCTGGATCCGAAGAGGTACTAAACCAGCCTCCAAGTCAAGCCTATGAAGGGCTGCCCCCACTCAAACGGGTGGGGGGAAGACTTCAGTTGTTCGCAGAGACCTGGCGGGAGACGATCAAAGACAGATGGGTGCTCTCCGCAGTAACTCTGGGATACAAGTTGGAGTTAAAAGAGTCTCCTCCGTCCCATTTTATGTGGTCAGGCATGCCAAGAGACCCTCTAAAAAGAGGGTCTCTCCTATTGGCGTTAGAACAACTATTGCTCCAAGGAGTAATTATGGAGGTTCCTATGGAAGAGTGGGGGTTGGGTTTCTACTCAAACCTTTTCACAGTCCCGAAGCCAAACGGGGACATAAGACCCATATTGGACCTAAAGAGTCTAAACAAATTTCTAAACGTCCGGTCTTTCCGGATGGAGTCGATCCGATCGGTCACCGCTGCCCTACAAGGGGAGGAATGGTTAGCCTCGATCGACATCAAAGATGCTTACTTGCATGTTCCCATCTTTCCAGGTCATCAAAAATTCCTACGCTTTGCAGTAGAAGGGCGCCATTTTCAGTTCAGAGCCTTACCATTCGGTCTGGCCACAGCACCACGAGTGTTCACAAAAATTCTGGCCCCACTGTTGGCCGATCTAAGAACACGGGGTGTAACGATAATGGCATACCTAGACGACCTGTTGTTGATGGACCACTCAGTTGCCAAGCTAGAAGTGGTAATTGTCGATACAATCAAGTATCTAGAGTCTCATGGTTGGGTCATCAACCTGGACAAGTCAGCCCTACAGCCAGTGAAAAACCTGGTATATCTAGGGCTACGGCTGGATTCAGACCAGAGGAAGATTTTCTTACCTCTAGACAAGGTATCCTCTTTGAGGGCCTTGGTCCGTCTGCTTTGTGCAAAAAGACAGCCGTCCATACGCCTGTGCATGAGGCTGCTAGGAAAGATGGTAGCATCATTCGAAGCTGTACCATACGCCCAATTCCACTCAAGGAATTTACAAAGGGCCATATTGTCAGCCTGGAACGGAAAAGTTCAGGCTCTAGACTTCCCGATGGCTTTGTCCCCTTCCGTTCGGAAGAGTCTCTACTGGTGGTTGATCCCCCAGAATCTCCAGAAGGGAAAACCCTTCAGCCCGATATCTTGGAAGGTGGTCACTACAGATGCCAGCCTTATAGGCTGGGGGGCAGTACTGGAGCAATGGTCTCTCCAGGGCAGATGGTCAAATGTAGTAAAAACCCTGCCCATCAATCTCGTAGAGATCCGAGCAGCCCGGTACGCCCTAGTAGCCTGGACATCCAGACTCCAAGGGTCCCCTGTCAGAATTCAATCAGACAATGCCACAGCAGTGGCATATATCAATCATCAGGGAGGCACCAGGAGTCGTGCAGCCCAGAGGGAAGTAAGTCACATCCTGGAATGGGCAGAAAAGCATGTCCCATGTATATCAGCTGTCTTCATTCCAGGGGTGGAGAATTGGAAGGCGGACTTTCTGAGTCGCCAACAGTTATGCCCAGGGGAATGGTCCCTTCATCCCGAGGTCTTCCGAGCAATATGTCAGCGGTGGGGAACACCGGATGTAGATCTGCTAGCATCCAGATTCAACGCAAAGGTGGACAGATTTGTCTCCCGGACAAGGGATCCCCTCGCTTGCGGCTCGGATGCTCTGGTGTTCCCTTGGGATCAGTTCAGACTGATACATGCATTCCCTCCGCTACAATTGTTGCCTCGACTCCTTCGCAGAGTCAGGTTGGAGAAGAAGCCGGTGATCCTGGTGGCTCCAGCGTGGCCCCGAAGGGCCTGGTACGCGGAGATCATCAAAATGTCTGTGGGGAGTCCTTGGACCCTTCCACGTCGTCCGGACCTGCTTTCGCAAGGACCGATATACCACCCTTCCTTACTAACTCTAAGTTTAACGGCCTGGCTATTGAATCCCACATCCTAAAGAAGAGAGGTCTCTCTAACTCTGTGGTATCAACTATAATCAATGCCAGGAAGCCTGTATCCAGGCAGATCTACTATAGAGTTTGGAAGGCGTACATCACTTGGTGCGAGGCCAGAAAATGGCATCCACGTAAGTACGTTATAGGCAGAATTCTGGACTTCCTGCAGTGGGCTGTAGACAGGAAGTTTGCCTTAAGTACTATCAAGGGCCAGGTTTCGGCCTTGTCAATACTATTTCAAAGGCCCCTGGCTATGCATTCACTTGTCAAATCCTTTATGCAAGGTGTGACTCGTATTATTCCACCGATTAAGGCTCCCATATGCCCATGGGATCTAAATTTGGTTCTGTCGGTTCTGCAGAAGCAGCCATTTGAACCTTTGCGGCACATTTCCTTGGTTCTACTCACCAGGAAATTGATATTTTTAGTAGCCATATGCTCGGCTAGAAGAGTGTCGGAATTAGCCGCCATGTCCTGTAAAGAGCCATATCTGGTTATCCATAAGGACAGAGTAGTATTACGTCCTCACCCAGCCTTTCTTCCTAAGGTGGTATCGAGGTTTCACTTGAACCAGGATGTGGTTCTTCCTTCTTTTTTCCCCAAACCAAGCTCGGTAGAGGAAAAGTTATTGCATTCTTTGGATGTAGTAAGAGCAGTTAAAGCTTATCTAGAAGCCACTGCTCAGATTCGTAGAACGGATTCTTTGTTTGTTCTGCCGGAAGGCCCCAGAAAGGGTCAGGCAGCATCAAAATCTACTTTAGCCAAGTGGATTCGACAGGTCATAATACAAGCCTATGGCTTGAGAAGTAGACCGCCTCCGTTCAAAGTTAGGGCGCACTCCACGAGAGCAGTTGGAACTTCATGGGCAGTGCATCACCAGGCCTCCCTGGCGCAAATTTATAAGGCCGCAACATGGTCTTCAGTACACACGTTTACTAGGTTCTACCAGGTGGACGTTAGAAGTCAGGAGGATGTCGCCTTTGGGCGCAGTGTGTTGCAGGCCGCAAAAGATCCTCATGCCTGATGGCGCCCAGCTTATGTATGGTGTATCCCCCCCCTCATGTGGCATTGCTTTGGGACGTCCCACATAGTAATGACTATGCTGCTCTGTGTCCCGTGATGTATGAACAAGAAAGTAGGATTTTTAAAACAGCTTACCTGTAAAATCCTTTTCTTGGAGTACATCACGGGACACAGAGCTCCCACCCCTCTTTTGGGGACACGTATTGCTTTGCTACAAAACTGAGGTACTCCCGGATGGGAGGGGCTTATATAGGGGAGGGTACTTCCTGTTTTGGAAGTTGCCAGTGCCAGCACCTGAAGGTAATCTATATAACCCACATAGTAATGACTATGCTGCTCTGTGTCCCGTGATGTACTCCAAGAAAAGGATTTTACAGGTAAGCTGTTTTAAAAATCCTACTTTTTTAAGCACACTATAGCACAAGGAGAATTCACTCACTGTCCTTCCCTGTCCCTGGAAACAAGGACTTGCACAGTGAAAGAAACTGACACTCTCCCTACCTAGAGTTTTCTGTCCCTAGAAAAAATGTTTTTTTTAAGCACACTATAGCACAAGGAGAATTCACTCACTGTCCTTCCCTGTCCCTGAAAACAAGGACTTGCACAGTGAAAGAAACTGACACTCTCCCTACCTAGAGTTTTCTGTCCCTAGAAAAAATGTTTTTTTTTAAGCACACTATAGCACAAGGAGAATTCACTCACTGTCCTTCCCTGTCCCTGGAAACAAGGACTTGCACAGTGAAAGAAACTGACACTCTCCCTACCTAGAGTTTTCTGTCCCTAGAAAAAATGTTTTTTTTAAGCACACTATAGCACAAGGAGAATTCACTCACTGCCCTTCCCTGTCCCTGGAAACAAGGACTTGCACAGTGAAAGAAACTGACACTCTCCCTACCTAGAGTTTTCTGTCCCTAGAAAAAATGGTTTTTTTAAGCACACTATAGCACAAGGAGAATTCACTCACTGTCCTTCCCTGTCCCTGGAAACAAGGACTTGCACAGTGAAAGAAACTGACACTCCCCCTACCTAGAGTTTTCTGTCCCTAGAAAAAATGTTTTTTTTAAGCACACTATAGCACAAGGAGAATTCACTCACTGTCCTTCCCTGTCCCTGGAAACAAGGACTTGTACAGTGAAAGAAACTGACACTCTCCCTACCTAGAGTTTTCTGTCCCTAGAAAAAATGTTTTTTTAAGCACACTATAGCACAAGGAGAATTCACTCACTGTCCTTCCCTGTCCCTGGAAACAAGGACTTGCACAGTGAAAGAAACTGACACTCTCCCTACCTAGAGTTTTCTGTCCCTAGAAAAAATGTTTTTTTTAAGCACACTATAGCACAAGGAGAATTCACTCACTGTCCTTCCCTGTCCCTGGAAACAAGGACTTGCACAGTGAAAGAAACTGACACTCTCCCTACCTAGAGTTTTCTGTCCCTAGAAAAAATGTTTTTTTTAAGCACACTATAGCACAAGGAGAATTCACTCACTGTCCTTCCCTGTCCCTGGAAACAAGGACTTGCACAGTGAAAGAAACTGACACTCTCCCTACCTAGAGTTTTCTGTCCCTAGAAAAAATGTTTTTTTTAAGCACACTATAGCACAAGGAGAATTCACTCACTGTCCTTCCCTGTCCCTGGAAACAAGGACTTGCACAGTGAAAGAAACTGACACTCTCCCTACCTAGAGTTTTCTGTCCCTAGAAAAAATGTTTTTTTAAAGCACACTATAGCACAAGCACAAAACACACTGACACTCTCCCTACCTATCCTTCTCTTTCCCTAAACTAAAGGAATCCAGGTTAAGCAAGAAAGAAATAAAAGTCACTGTCCCTGCCTATGCTGCTCTTTCCCTGCTCCGGAACACACTACACTAGGCCGCCGTGCTGGCGGCCTTTTATAGTGTGGGGCGTGTACTAAACACCCTCAGCAATAATTGGCCACAGGCATCCTGCCTGTGGCCAATCATTGCTCTCCTCGCTGCCGGCGCTGTGATTGGCCAAGCATGCGGGGTCACAGTGCATGCTTGGCCAATCACAGCGCCTGGATGACACTGCGATGGCGTAGTGCATTGTGGGCCGTTCGCGTCACTCGAATTTGGCGCGAACGGCCCAAATCGTTCGATCTTCGTCGAACGATCGAACAGCCGATGTTCGAGTCGAACGTATGTTCGACTCGAACACGAAGCTCATCCCTAGTTCCTGGACAACGTGTTGCTGAGGCTTCAGTCAGTCACAGAAGGAGCGGTGGAGAAGATGGCCGTCTGACTGATGCGTTCAGACAATTTTTTAGTCTGCAGCCCCAAGGTCTGATCGGTTCCAGCAACCATCGCCAGCGTCTGATTTACATGGTGCAGGAATACCTAGCGGCAAGATCAGACTTGGACACCTTTCCCACCGAAAATCCTCTGGGTTACTGGGTCTTGAGGATGGATCACTGGCCAGAGCTTGCACACTATGCAATTGAGCTACTGGCCTGTCCTGCATCCAGAGTTCTTTCGAAACGCACATTCAGTGCTGCTGGAGGCTTTGTAACCAATCACAGGGTGCGCCTGTCCACCGACTCGGGCGATCGGCTGACCTTCATAAAAATGAATCAGTCTTGGATCACCAGCTACCAAGCACCTGATGCTGATGTAACCGAATATTTTTTTTTTAAATGTGAGATCCCTTCAAGACTGCCTATGCTGATGCTGAGTGACTATCCTGTTATGCTGAGTGACTATCCTCTTCCTCCTCAACGTTCATGTTGATAGCTTGTAAGAACATTTTTGGTTCTGGGCACCGCCACCAGTGGCTAAGGCCCAATTTTTCTGCCCCTGTTTAACGGGCGTGTAATTAAAATTTTTGCTGCAATACTTTGCAGCAGGGCTCATTCCTGCCCTCCAACTATAGTATCTGTGAGGGGTTGCAGTGTTGTGGCACCAGCACCAGTGCCTAAGGCCAAATTTTTCTGCTCCTGTTCAACAGGGGCATGTAATTACAATTCTTGATCTAATATTTCACAGCAGGGCCCGTTCCTGCGCCCACCAAGAGTAACTGCGAGGGCTTAAGCCCTGTACACACGATCGGTTTTACCGATGAAAACAGTTCGATGGACTTTTTTCATCGGACAAACCGATTGTATATGGGACCCATCAGTCTTTTTTCCATCGGTTTTAAAAAATAGAACATGTTTTACATTTTTCTGATGGATCAAAAACCGATAGAAAATTCCAATCGTCTATGGGCAAGTCCATCGGACAAAAAACCCACGCATGCTCAGAATCAAGTTGACGCATGCTCAGAAGCATTAAACTTAATTTTTCTCGGCTCATCGGAGTGTTTTACGTCACCGCGTTTGGAACGGTCGGTTTTTTGACTGATGGTGTGTAGGCAAGACTGATGGAAGTCAGCTTCATCGGATTTCCGATGGAAAAAACCATCGGATTAGAATCCATAGGATATCCGATCGTGTGTACGAGGCTTTACAGTGTTGTGGCAACACCAAAACCTAAAGCCCAAATTTCTGAGTATATAGGGCAGGCCCCTACTTTCAAACATCCAACTTTCAAACGACTCCTACTTACAAACGGAGGGAGACAACAGGAAGTGAGAGGAAATCTACCCCTAGGAAGGGAAATTCTCTCCTGTAAGAGTTAATATGGGAAAAACGTGTCTCCTCTCCACTGATGCTTTATCACCAATCCTTGTTTCCCTAAAAAACCCAAATTTTCAAAATCCAATTGTCTTTGGGACAGAAAGTGAGGTGAAATCTTTGGAACAGGTGCACAGACAGAAAAACAAATGTTACAGGGGTGATAACCCTTCCCTATGTTTTCCAAAAAGCTTAAAAATAGATTTTTTGGCTGGAGCTACACTTTAAAAATGTACCAGTTCAAAATTACAAACAGATTCTACTTAAGAACAAACCTACAGTCCCTGTCTTGTTTGCACCGCCTGTATACTGCTGTTCAGAGTATATAGGGCCTGGGGGCCCCACGCCTTTCCTTTTTTTAATTTGGGTGCGGGGTTCCCCTTAATATCCATACAAGACCCAAAGGGGCTGGTAATGGGCTGGGGGGGGGTGCCCATGCCCTTTTTCTCAATGATTTTCATCCATATTGCCGGGACCAGACATTACATTAAAGCCGCAAGCAGATTTAAATGACTTTTATTCCTTTAGAAATGTCATTTTGTGCAGGGACAGTTCTGAACACGGGAAACACGCGCCACTTTAAAGGCATACTATAGACACCCCCCAGGCACGATATTTAAAGGAATATTTCACTTTTATTTTTTCACTTTAAGCATCATTAAAATCACTGCTCCCAAAAAAACGTCAGTTTTTAAAACTTTTGCATTGATACATGTACCCTGGGGCAGGACCCAGGTCCCCAAACACTTTTTAGGACAATAACTTGCATATTAGTCTTTAAAATTTGCACTTTTGATTTCTCACATTCGAGTCCCATAGACTTTAACAGTGTTCGAAAGTTCGCATGAACTTTCGGTCCGTTCGCATGTTCTGGATGCGAACCGAACCGGGGGGTGTTCGGCTCATCCCTAATGATCACCCATCAATCCAATTTAATTTAGTTAGTTGAAATTTCGAGTCTTACGATGAACTTAAACATCACAGTTTTTTTGGTCCAAGAAGAGGTGGGTTGTCCCTCCTCTCATTTAGATTTATTTTTTACAAGAATTGTAACAAAGTGCTTAAATAATCTATAATAAAGGCATATCCTTGTATGCCTTCAAAGCCCATGGAATTTTTCCATGAAGACTATATTAAAAGACTTTATAATAAATTTGGTAACTTTTATGTGAATACATCTGACACTTATTTTTATCTCCATGAAATCAGCATCATTTGTAATAAATTCAGTCTCCAGTTTTGTCATCAGCAACAGGAAATGAGACCACATGTTGACTTGCCTTGAAAAAAAAACAATATAAAGTGGAGACGTGGCCATCATTTTTTATAGGACCTCATATACTGAGGACACAGGGATACACCCATGCTGATCTAATGGGAAGAACTGAAGGATTACTCTATTGGTACATGGCACAGGCATGTACTTGGCAGTTTGGCTGATGTTATGTTGCCATTAAATCTACAGGACTTCATTCCACACTTGGTGCCAGCATAACTTCCTGTAGCTAAAACTGTGTTGGTTGGTCTAACATCACAAACTACTAAATATAAAACAGTCTGTAAGAAATGTATGAGTATGCTTTCATGTCAGTGTCAAACTGTGGTAGGCAGGGCCCAACAATATATCAGTTTGAGGGCCAGTCATCATTAGATCAAATAACAATATACAGTATGCAGAACAAGATATTCTATTTTGGAAATAGATGATTATATTAGAAACAAATACTATACCTCAAGATTCAATCCAAATTTTACCAAGATTTGCATGATTTGTTGGATCCCATGATTTGGCTTGACAAATGTGGGCATGGTGGGTCCAAAAATTTGGCAAATCTGGGGTGAAGTTTTGATGGATCAAAGTAGGCTTTTTTTATTTATATTCTATATATATGAATTGATGGCATATCTATACCAGAAATATGTCAAAGCAAAAGAATACTATAACTTTAGTAGCGCTAAGCAATTCACATAATTTAAGAATGCTGAATAGTCCACTTAAATAGTGTACACAAGTAGAAAGTCCACTTTATAGATGAGAAGTGAGTGTAAGATTGTCCATCATAGAAGAAAGCGTTTAGAGATCTTAACCACTTGACCACTGGGCACTTAAACCCCCTTAATAACCAGACCAATTTTCAGCTTTCGGTGCTCTCACATTTTGAATGACAATTACTCAGTCATACAACACTGTACCCATATGAAATTTTTGTCCTTTTTTTCACACAAATAGAGCTTTCTTTTGGTGGTATTTAATCACTGTTGGGTTTTTTATTTTTTGCGCTATAAGAGAAAAAAGACTGAAAATTTTGTAAAAAAATGATTTTTTTTTCGTTTCTGTTATAAAATTTTGCAAATTACTATTTTTTCTTCATAAATTTTGGCCAAAATTTATACTGCTACATATCTTTGGTAAAAATAAGTACAAATTGGTGCATATTATTTGGTCTTTGTGAAAGTTATAGAGTCCACAAGCTATGGTGCCAATATCTGAAAATTGATCACACCTGAAGTACTGACGGCCTATCTCAATTCTTGAGACCCTAACATGCCAGAAAAGTACAAATACCCCCCAAATGACCCCTTTTTGGAAAGAAGACATTCCAAGGTATTCAGAAAGAGGCATTGTGAGTTTTTTGAAGTTGTCATTTTTTCCCACAATTCTTTGCAAAATCAAGATTTTTTTTTTCTCTTTTTTTTTTTTCACAAAATTGTCATATTAGCAGGTTATTTCTCACACACAGCATATGCATTCCACAAATTACACCCCAAAACACATTCTGCTATTACTCCCGAGTATGGCGATACCACATGTGTGAGACTTTTACACGGCGTGGCCACATACAGAGGCCCAACATGCAGGGAGCACCTTCAGGCGTTCTGGAGCACCCAGGCCAATTCTGACATTTCTCTCCTACATGTAAAAATCATCATTTATTTGCTAGAAAATTACATAGAACCCCAAAACATTATATATGTTTTTTTAGCAAAGACCTTAGAGAATATAATGGTGGTTGTTGCAACTTTTTATCTCGCACGATATTTGCGCAGCAATTTTTTTAACGCGTTTTTTACGGAAAAAAAATGTTTTGTGCTTAAAAAAAAAAAACAGTAAAGTTAGCCCAATGTTTTTGCATAATGTGAAAGATGAAGTTACGCCGAGTAAATAGATACCTAACATGTCGCCCTTAAAAATTGCACACACTCGTGGAATGGCGCCAAACTTCGCTACTTAAAAAATCCCCATAGGCGACGCTTTAAATATTTTTACTGGTTACATGTTTTGAGTTACAGAGGAGGTCTAGGGCCAAAATGATTGCTCTTGCTCTAACGTTCGCAGAGATACCTCACATGTGTGGTTTGAAAACCGTTTTCATATGTGGGCGGGACTTACGTATGCGTTCGCTTCTGTATGCGAGCTCACGGGGACAGGGGCGCTTTAAAAAAAAAAAAAAAAAAATGTATTCTTCATTTTACTTTATTTATTTTAGTTTGACATGTTTTTCCGCCCTAAACATTTTTTTGATCACTTTTATACCTATTACAAGGAACGTAAACATCCCTTGTAATAGGAATATGGCATGACAGGTCCTCTTTACAGTGAGATATGGGGGGGGGGGGGGGTGTCAATAAGACCCCACATCTCACCTCTAGGCTGGGAAGCCTGAAAAAAATACAAAAAAAAAACAACAATCCTGGCTTTGATCGTAGCGGTGAGTCGGTAGAAGCACCGGAGGGCGGCGGGGGGGGGGGACATCCCCTCTCGCCTCCCGTAAGAATGATCAAGCGGCGGAACAGCCGCTATGATTGTTCTTATGGTGTAGGGAATCGCCGGCTGAAAAAGCCGATATCTGAATGATGCCTGTAGCTGCAGGCATCATTCAGATATCCCCGCACAAAGTCAAGGACGTCATATGACGGCCGGAGGGCGGGAAGTGGTTATTGCAGAGTATTGCCGGGCATTGCGGAGTATTGCCGGGCATTGCGGAGTATTGCCGGGCATTGCGGAGTATTGCAGGGCATTGCGGAGTATTGCGGTGTATGGCAGGGTATTGCGGTGTATGGCAGGGTATTGCACGGGTATTGCACAGGGTATTGTGGAGGGTATTGCACAGGGTATTGTGGAGGGTATTGCAGAGTATTGTGGAGGGTATTGCAGAGTATTGTGCAGGGTATTGCAGAGTATTGTGCAGGGTATTGCAGAGTATTGTGCAGGGTATTGCAGAGTATTGTGCAGGGTATTGCAGAGTATTTTGCAGAGTATTGTGCAGGGTATTGCAGAGTATTGTGCAGGGTATTGCAGAGTATTGTGCAGGGTATTGCAGAGTATTGTGCAGGGTATTGCAGAGTATTTTGCAGAGTATTGCGCAGGGTATTGCAGAGTATTTTGCAGGGTATTGCAGAGTATTGTGCAGGGTATTGCAGGGTATTGCAGAGTATTGTGCAGGGTATTGCAGAGTATTGCACCAGGGTATTGCAGAGTATTGCACCAGGGTATTGCAGAGTATTTCGCAGGGTATTGCAGAGTATTTCGCAGGGTATTGCAGAGTATTGCACCAGGGTATTGCAGAGTATTGCACCAGGGTATTGCAGAGTATTGCACCAGGGTATTTTGCAGAGTATTGGCAGGGTATAGCACAGGGATGGCTGAGCAGGGATGGATGGATGGATGGATCTGTGACTGCAATTGTCACAGATCCAGCCCACAGTGCTGCTGCTGCCATCCGCTCCCTCCCCCTCCCCTCTCACACTGTACCGATCGGTACAGAGAGGGGAGGGAGGAACCGGCGTCATCAAATGACGCCGGTCTGTTTACAAGTGATTGCTCCGTCATTTGACGGAGCGATCACGTGGTAAACGGCCGCTATCAGCGGCGATGTACCGCGATTCGTGATCCGCCGGGTCCAGAGCACGGAGTTTCCCGTGTGCGCGCCCCAGGGGGCGCGCGGGAGCGCGATTCTGGGAGGACGTTATATAATGTCCTCCCAGAGTTAAGCAACCACCCTGCCGCCGTTATTTGTCGGCAGGTGGTTGTTAAGTGGTTAATTCAAAAACGATCGCCTTCACCTCACCGCTTGTGTCACAGTCCCCCTAGGTAATCAACTTACCAGATAATTCTGGGTTATGTGTTTGTCTTTCAATGGATGTTACCAGCTCACTGCATACACTTCATCTAAATGTTGCTTTTTTAGATGCTCTCTTCTGGACCCTCCAACAATGGCATATCTATGTAACAAGTAGGAAGCTATAATGCTTGCGGAATAATATTTTTATTTACACTGTATATATATATGAATTATTAGTTTAACATATTTAAGTACTAGTAGGATAAAGGGAATTTTGAACTGTGGTATACATACCTAAGCAGGCGCCACATTAAAATACCTAAATCTTATCTGTACATATGGGGGACACAAAGAACTAATGTGAGCAGCTGCTTGAACTCCACTGATACCTTCCTGAAATATTCAATGTGGTAGCGCATAGGTTTCTCTATATACCATACCTCAGTATTCAATCCTAATTTTACCAAGATTAGCATGATTTGTTGGATCCCATGATTTGACTTTTCAAATGAGGGCATGGTGGGTCCAAATTTTTGGCAAATCTGGGGTAAAGTTTGGATGGATCGTAGTAGACTTTCTGGGTCTGGTTTCTTTTGAGAAAAGTTGTGAAATATAAAATACACTAAACTGACCCCCCAGAAGATACTGTGATAACACAAATTACCAGTCTGACACACATTAACGGTCTAAAAAATTGCCTTTCTGTGTCCTACAGCCTTCGATCAAAAAGCTACAGAATGGCGTTTTAATCTGATTTGTTTTTGGTTGAGTTATTGTGTCAGATGCTTTGATAAATAATGCTAGCTTTTCTAGTTGTTAGTTACATGCAGCTCAGCAAAGAATCTTTAATCTACCCATTATCTCCTCCAGGGTTTAAAAGAGCAACCAAATGCTGCTTATGTCTTTATCTTTATTGAAATGGTCAACCACAAAGGCTGGTGATCAATAGGAAGTAATATAACAGTTTCCTACTAGTCATATGATTGACATATGTTTGTGAGAACCCTTCAAAATATTATTTTCTTCTTTTTCAGGGACATCCAGGGAGAGAGGGCCCTGCTGGAGAGAAGGGCATACAGGTAAGTGTTGAACTAATTCAATTTATTGGCCACAATTAAATAGAACACAGCTGGCTAATCTAAAATTTAGAGAAGACCTTCCCCCAAAGCCTTTAATTATGTCATGGTTAGAGGGTGATTACGGGAACATGCTATGTATAATTTAATCTAACAGTTCCCCTGGCAATTTTCTACACTTCCTGCAGTCACGATTAAGGGTCTTTAAAGTATTAGGGATTACTCATGTCTCACCCTGATATGGTAGAGAGCTGATGATGGATTCAACTGTTGGACAACACTTGACTATAATCTTCTTATCTGTTTTCTTTGGTTCTTTACTCAATATTATATAAAAATAACCATATACTTCTTTTGTTGCTAGGGTCTCCCTGGCTCACCTGGTCCTATAGGATATCCTGGCCAAAGAGGAGTGAAGGTAAATTGAGAATATGTTAAGCCCCGTACACACGATCGGATAACCTATGGATTTTCGTCCGATGGATTTGTCCATCAGATATCCGATGAAACTGTTTTCCATCAGTCTTGCCCACACACCATCAGTCAAAAAACCGACCGTTCCAAACGCGGTGACGTAAAACACTCCGATGAGCCAAGAAAAATGAAGTTTAATGCTTCTGAGCATGCGTCGACTTGATTCTGAGCATGCGTGGGTTTTTGATCCGATGGACTTGCCCATAGACGATCGGAAATTCCCATCGGTTTTTTATCCATCGGAAAATTTTAAAACAAGTTCTATTTTTTACAACCGATGGAAAAAAGACCGATGGGTACCATACACGATCGGTTGGTCTGATGAAAACCATCCATCGGATGGTTTTCATCAGTCAAACCGATCGTGTGTACGGGGCTTTAGTGTTGCTGTTTAGAGACGTGTGTTGGCATTCATGACTTAGCTGAAACTACAGGCTAAGACCACACCAAATAACTGAATCCAGTTAAGGAAATTTGTTAAGGTGTATATAAAACTAAAATTAAAATGTTGAAGCATTGTAACTTGTCAGTACTTTGTTGTGGTGGCTACATTAGTTTCCCTTTCAGGTTTTTTTTCCTTTAATTTTCAATGGGGATTCTACCAGTAATGCACTTCCTGTCCTATGGGGGTAGATTTACTAAAACTGTGCACTCAGAATGTGGTGCAGCTCTGCATGGTAGCCAATTAGCTTCTAACTTCAGTTTGTTTAATTAAGATTTGGCAGGAAAACCTGGGAGCTGTGCAGAGTTGTACCAGATCTTACACTCTTCAGTTTTAGTAAATAACCCCCCAGTGTGACAACACTCAGTCGCTGTATTGTATCTGTGGTGGAGAAGCCTTCTCATCTCTGAACAAGAAGTATATAGAACTCCACAACACCTCCCCCTCTCTATAACACGGGGAAGTATTCTGTAGTACACATAGAGAACAGGGAATAATGCTAACAGATCACTGTCAACAGAGGGAGAGAACTTTTAAGGTTATCAGCTCACATGATTTCGGGCAGGATTAACAGGTATTTCATTGCACTTATCAAACAGATATAAAACACTTTCAATGGTATGTAGCGGGTATGTACTTTCCCGGGTGTAAATTTGAACTTGGCAGAGACATCAGTGATGTGTAATTCCCTGCAGCCCGGTGGGTGGCGCTGTCGCCCTGGGCTGGGGTTGAATCATTGCTGTGTGCTGTGCCTCCTTTTTGTCCTCCCTCGGCAGCGGTATGGTGGGGCGGGGAACCCGCCGTGCTTGCTGGGAGAGGGTATAACGGGGCCGGCTATCTTTGTCGCGGGGTCAAAGTCCCAAGCACCTTCATCTTGTGGACAGTGGTTCGTGACGGTCCTCTGGGTGGCCTAGGCCTAGAGGACAACCGGAGGTCGTGTTCCATCCCAGGCACCTTTAGCCTGGGGTGAGGTACTCGGATGGAGGTCCGGAGCTCAGTGCCCAACACTGAGTTCCGCGAGGGAAGGAGATCCTAGGGAACCCCGGGAGTGGGTACCCGAATCCGGAAGGCGCAATGGACCAGGGGGAGCTCCTCACTTGAAGACCCGGTGCAGCATATGTCCGGTGACAGGTGAGCCTCTCGTCGGAGACCGCCTGGAAGGAAATCCCCCCCTCGTGCGGGGACCATAACCCACTTTCAGGAAGGAAAGTGGAGAACCAAATTGTGTCTGGGCCTATTCGCATCCACACCTCCTTTCCTGTTCTGTTAATCAAGGGAGTTCAACTGATTGTGGTCATTCACAGAAGAATAAAGGAGTGTTGAACTTTAATGGTGTGGGGCTCATTTCCTAGCAGACATTGTTCAAGGTGACTCTTGGAGGGAGGATCCAGGTGCACAGCACTGACCCGAAAGTAATACAAGAACGTGGCTTATACCGCACTGACACATGTGGTGGAAGCCAGGCGTGGTGTCTCCGCTCCCTCCTCTCTAAGATACCCCTAGACAAGAGAAAGACGAGACGAGAGAAAGAGGGGAGTGAGGGGGCCGCTACAGGTATAATAAAAAAAACAATGGGGAACAAATAAGAGAAGTTTGTTGTTGGAATTTACATGCACTTTAAGAAGAAACTATGTCCATTTAGGATCTAGCATGGTGTCTATTTCAGAAATGGAGGTAACCATAAGGTGCACCTACCATAAAGAATCTGTGAAAAACTTTAGCCCTGTTTGGTCATATTTCTTTCCCTCTTCATTTAGTGATTTGTAATGGTGATGTGTTAGCCCAAATGTGATCTGTGTTTTGTCACACAGCCATGTATGAGATGTAAAAACAACCAAAAGCATGGTGTTATCTGGAGCCAAATAATTGGGAAAATTATAATATATTACGTAACAGTGCAGCAGGGCACTACTATTGTGTAATGCTGGTGTGCTTTAATTCCGAGAGGAGCTGAATTTACTTTACTGCAGCCTATAGAAAGACAGCTTTTGTCCCCTTGAAAACCTGAACTGAAGGGACATTTTGTTTAGGTTAGTCAGGTTAGTGTGGCATTGCTGGCCCCTTTAAAAATGTTAATTGTCTTACTACTGTGCTGAACAAATTTCTTAAATATTTTTTGCCTCACTGACCCAGAACAAGTATAGACATCAAGAGTTCTGACTTGCTTGTTTCATGCTTTCTCTGGTTCAGTGATTAAAAGTATCAAATCTACATCCATAACTAGCATTTTCAGACGGAGGTCAGCAACGGCAGACCACATACTAGGCTCAATTCTTTCTGACAAATTTTAAATCCATAGATCATTTTACATGTTGCAAGGAAAATCACCCCACCCCCCCACCCCATACTCAAGCACATTGGACACGTCCTACTGTGTTTAATGGCAAGAATCTATCAGTATATTGGGAGTCAGACAAATATAGAATACAATGATATTTTCATGTTAGACCAAATAAGCCAAAATTTGAAATCAGTCTTCCAATTTATTATTATTGTAATACATTTCAAATTAACTTTGATAAATTATTCTTCAGGGAGCCTTTGGTGTTAGAGGACTGAAGGGAAGCAAAGGAGAAAAGGTGAGCAAATACTTATTCTGATGTAGAATCCAATACCCAGATGATGTTTATCTAGCACTTTCCTAAGTATGGAAAGACAGAAGGTGACCTACTAATATCTGTGAAGATGGCATGCACAAAGACATAACATATAAATACATAGCTGAAATGGACTGATTTTGCTTGCCAGAGGATTTGTATTTCTGCTTAGCAAGTTTTATGCTCTTCTGATAGAAAACATAACCAGATCCTGGAACTCTCTGTAGTCTACACAGTTGAGTAGTATAGCCTGGTCCAGGTCATGGGTACATGCACTGGACCCCTACATTCCCTTGCTCCTCTCTTTTTGCTTTTTTAAAGGTACATTTTTATTGATTTTACTGAGGGTTTTTTGTACAAACATGGGTACTTTGTACAAACATGCGTACAAAGTTAAGGTGTACCAAACTGAGCAAAAACAGGAAAACAAAAACATAATTAAGCAAGAGTCCAGTCAAAACGTTACTGCCATACAGAGCAAAAAGACATGTTTTCAGATATCCTACAGCAGGGGTGTCAAACTCCATTTCCTTGCGGGCCAGATCAGCATTATGGTTGCCCTCAAAGGGCCGGTTGTATCAGCACCCCACCCCCCTTACATCAGATGTCAGGAGCCCCCCCACCATCAGAAGTCGAGCATCCCCCCCACTATCCCTTACATATGTGCACCCCCTTGCCTTGTGCTGCAGCCAGGAGGGCTGGACAGAGAAGTGCAGGATCTGGTGGAGGAGTCCTGTCCTCTCTGCTGCTGACTGCTGAGACCAGGTGGGGGTGGAGATAAGGGGGGCGTGAGGGCCACATGAAATTGCCTGGAGGGCCAGATTCCGCCCGTGGGCCTTGTGTTTGACACCTGTGTCCTACAGTATACAATATATAATTCAGTATATCAAGGTGCACTTGGGGAGTCAAGCCAATCCTAGTAACGCATAGCTGCATGGCATACAAAAGGTATACCATTTTAGTCTGCTGGGATTGTGGCTTGTGTGTTTACCCAAGAGGATCAAACCTTTTCAAATTTCTTAGGGCAGCCACTAGCCTCGTAGGCTAACTTATAAAACGGGATAGCCTGGTCAATACGTTTAAATTAGTGGGTGAGGAGGGTGTCATCATCTACAGTAGATATCCCAATAGACATCTGTAAATGTTGCAAATGCTGGGCAGTTGGAGTACATAGCCAATAAAGCTTGTAACTGCAGACCAAAAGGAGCATGTGACCAGGCAGTCCCATACCATATGGTTAACTTTACTATCTTCTCCCAGGCATTTGGGGCATAAGGGGGATGGTAGCCCCCTGCTGCCACATCCTCTGACCCCCTGCACCCCCACCTCTTACACAGGTCCTACCTCATACGGTGGCAGTAACCAGGAAGTAGGGGGCAGTCAGAAAATAGTGCATGCCAATCCCGATGATAGGTAAGTATGTATAGTCACTGAGGAGAAATAGAAGAGGGGAAAAGGAGCCTAGTAACTTATTTGGTTTAGGTCTGTTTTAACCTACCAGTTTAAAGATTGGTTGTCAGAGAAAACCTGAATGAATTTACAAGCACCATTCACATGTCTGTATTGCCTATTTTTTCTCTTTAACAGGGTGAAGATGGTTTTCCTGGCTCCAAAGGAGACATGGGGATCAAAGGAGACAGAGTAAGACAAAAAAATAAGAAGGACAGCAAAAAAGTTGCTAGTCTGAAATAATTCCTTATTTTTCCTAATTTTTAGGTAATTTTTGTTGTTTTGCATCTAATAATCTTGAAAGCATCCTTGATCTGCCTGAGCATTTTGGGGGTAAAGATTGTTTGCCCACCAAAAGTAGCTGTATACCCTTCTGCTGATCCATCCAAACCCAGCAGATGTGACTATAGATGGGCGCCCCTTTTTATGAAGTGCTGCCTTTTATGGGATCCAATAATTAGAACTATAATTATAATAATTAGAACTATAATTAGTAACAGTTGGGAAAGACCACTGGTGCATGTTGAATAGAAATATAAGTAAATATATCTGAAACAGTAAAAGTCACAATACGTTTTAAAGGCTCAAACCCTTATAATTCAAAAAGGAAATTTTATGGGTGAGCCGATAATAGAAATTAATTTTTCAGTGCCTTCATCTTACAGTTTCAACCTTATCTTTTTGTTTGATGGTGCCATTGTAGGGGGATTCAGGAACATTAGGAGTACGTGGAGAGGATGGTCCTGAAGGGCCAAAAGGGCAGTCTGGACCATTGGGAGAATCGGGAGCATCAGGAATTCCTGGAGAAAAGGTAGTATCTCTAGATGATTGGGCACTGTACTTGTTGTTGTCAATCTTGATATTATATGGATCTATTTCCTGTCACTAGGGAAAGTTGGGAGTTCCAGGCCTACCAGGATACCCAGGACGTCTGGGTGTAAAAGTAAGTATATCTGACTGACCCAAGTATCTCTTTCCTATTTATTAGGAAACTATGCTATGGAACAGCATTGATTAGATGTTTCTCATTTCAGGGTTCTACGGGATTTGCTGGGCCACTTGGTTTGGTTGGAGAAAAGGGCAAGAGGGTGAGTTCTGAGAAATTCAGAGTTCTGTTTTTGAAGGGTCACTACATCCAAATTCCCTTTTGACTGGCTGCTGACGATTCATTGTTTCTTAGAGCATCCATGCAAAGTGGAATCGTTTTAGGTGGACTTTTTAGTTTTATTAGTGTGCTTATCTAAGTACAGTGTATGAAACTTTAGCATCCATAAAGGAATAGTCAGAGGAATATGTGACAATAGAAGCTTAATTTCAATTGAATCAATGTTATTTAAATACTGGTTTCTATTCACTGTCTCTATTCTTCCATATATTTGATCCACATACAATCTCTTCTATTCACATTCAATCTTTAAATTCTTATATACTCTCTTACTTCCTATTCCACCTAGACTACATTTTTCTGTATGACATTTCTTTAACTCAACAAAGTTAACAAAAAAACATATGTTGTATTTTAGTGACCGATGTAAAGAAAAAAATGCCACGCTAATTTTAAATTATCTAATCACCTTGACCTGCAAAAAAGAACAAGCATGATCAAAAGTTATTCAAAAATAGCAACATATTTAAAAAAAGGTCATGCGGTGAAAAATCTACAGTGAACAAACTACAACCGTGCAAATAAAATGTCATTAAAAAACATAAAATATACATGTTACTCAAAATACATAAAGTCCATGCAGATGTGACAAATAGTCCTCAAACTATGACCCCAGATGCTTCTATATTAAATCGTCATGTACTGTATGTTCCACCACGGGTTTCATTCCACATTATTACACAAAAAGGCTTATCAAAAATGGTGTGACCCCCAATGTACAGTATGAGAAATCAGATTGCATAGATGTATACATTGCACTGCGGTTAGTGCAGGTGTGGAACTCCACTAATTCTCTAAAACTGCTCCCCTCAACAGGCCATGCACATGGGAGAAAGAAAAGAAAGAGCTCCACACTCATAGTATAAAATCTTTGAGTAAAAGTTTCTTTCTCGTACATCACGGGACACAGAGCGACATAGTCATTACTAATGGGTTATATAGTTACCGTCAGGTGCTGGCACTGGCAACTTCCAAAACCGGAAGTACCCTCCCCTATATAAGCCCCTCCCATCCGGGAGCACCTCAGTTTTTTGCCAGTGTCTAAGGTGTTGGCCAAGAAGAAACATGTGTTTTTCACTGAGCTTGCGTACAGGTTCTTTTGGGCCTCAGTAAGCTATTCCGGATCCGACCAAAAAAGCTTCATAGCTAAACGGTCGGTACCCGGGCCTTGCAGAGAAGAGCAAGGTTCTGCCTGTAATGCTTCTCTTAGGAGAGCTGGACCCTGGGATCCAGAGCTCTGGTCATACCCACGACCAAGATGTTTTCTGTGCAGGGTGCTATACAGGTCCAGGGGAGTGGAATCCTTGGGAACCCGGTCCCTGAAGGTTTGATTACAATGCCTGCCGTGATAGGTGAAGTTTGGGCTTTTGTGGACCAAACAAAGTCCTGCGGCGGGGAACAGGTAAGTGGGGGCCCCCAGGAACTTAGTTCTATTGGGGGACCCCCAAGCCTAATTTGTCTTTCTGTCTGTTACCTAACGGTATTCCCGCTAATATCTGTGCATGCCTGTAACTACTAAAAAAAAAAAAAAGAATGTTTTTTTATATATATGTTTAGTATATTAAACTGCGGTACCTGTGTTTGTCCACTAGAGGCCGCTGTGGAATGTTTTTCTTGTCATATGGACTAGTTTCTTCTCAGAGAACAAAGTCCAGGCAGCTGGTGAGTTCTCCTACAGGAAACTGTTTCCTCTGCCATGTTGCAGTGTTCGTCTATCCCCCGGCCTGTGGCAAAGGGGGCCCTGGCTCCTGTCCCTGGTTTCCATGTTTGAAAATTAGCGCCGAGGCGCACGTGGCCGCGCGCGTGCGCGTGCACGCGCCTCTATATATAGAGGTGGCCGGAAAAAGGGGCGGGGCCTGGGGGATGACGCTCTGTGCGCGCCGCAGCGCTTCTGCGCATGTGCGGGCGTCCCAGCAGGTTTTTAAAAAAGCCACATTATTGCAGTAAGCTGGCTATGAAGTACAGAGACAGAGCTGGCAACATTTAAAGGCATACAGCAAGCGGTTGATACAGGCATCCCCTAGAAAGGCACATTAGTAGACACCAACTGTGATATAGCAGCAATTGTGCTAGACTATTCTCAGTAAAAGTGGTGTATTACGGCTGGAATACCTCAGCTTTAGGCTTAGGAATATGCCGTCCAGTAGCTCCGGAACTGAATCTTCCAGGAAGCGAAGGGGGTCTCATCGGGCTCTGAGGATCTTGGGCATACTCCTGCTGCACCAGTCTCCCCTGAAGTTCAGAGGTAAGTGACCGTAGAGACCCCGCAGGGGTACTTGGTACTGTGGCTGTCCTCAGTCACCTGCTCCTGTGTATGTAACAGAGGAGGTTTTTTCCTCAGCTCTGGGAGGATTAGAGAGAGATTGTCAAAATTTATCGCTGCCTCCCTGTCAGGGAAAGCACGCCCGATCTCCGTCTCCTCCTTCAGAGTGCCTGTTAGCAGAGCAACAGTCCCATACAGGGATCGACCTGCCTGAAGGGGATCAGGATAAGGTTGATTCTGTTATAGAGGAATCAACAGTGGGGGAACCTTTTCTCAGCATCTCAAGCTGAAAGATTATGGGTTCAGTCTCTGACTAACATGGTCCGATCAGCATTTAAAAATGCACCTTGCGGAACCATCAACCACTACTGTATCCTCGTTGGGGTCGCTAGAAGCCCCCAGACTGTTTGTTCTTTTCCACTTCACCCTTTACTGAAAGGGCTCATTTACCAGGATTGGGAACGTCCTGAGAAAATATTTATTCCCCCAAGAGATTTCCGGTGGTCTATCCCATGGAGGATAAGTTCATCAAAAAAAAAAATGGAAGGTCCCTACAGTGGACGCAGCCATCTCTTGTATGTATAAATCACTGACATGTCCAGTGGATAATGTCCAAATGTTCAAGAACCCAATAGATAAAAGATTGGAGTCCTTATGAAAATCTGCTTGGTGATACAACCAGCAGTAGCAGCTATTGGGGTCTGCTAAGCAGTGAAGGATCAGTTGAAACAGGTCTTGAGGGACTTGACAGATCAGCAGGCTTTGCCCTAGCTGATCTACCTAGAGCCTTAGGCTTTGCGGTTGACGCCATAGAGGATTCAGTCCATCAGGCCTCCCGCCTTACGCTGTCTATAGTACATATGCGTAGGCTCCTATGGCTCAGAAACTGGTCTGCTGAAGCTCCCTGTAAAGAATGGCTGGTTAGCGTCCCATTTCATGGTGAACGCTTATTCAGGGAAAACCTGGACAAATATATCCAGAAAATTTCCAGCGGTAAAAATACGCTCTTGCCGGTTAAAAGCAGAGTTAGAGGTCCCTCTTTAAGAGGCCTGCTTCTCCAGTCCCTGGGGCATCGGCTGTGTAACAGTTCCGACGGCCTCCTCGGTCAAATCCCGGGGGTAAAAAACAGGGACAGTAGCAGGGTAATGAGAAACCCTGGGTCAGGGGAGGTACAAAACCTCCCCCAAAGTTAAATTCATTGAAGCCCCCACTCAGTCGGGTGGGGGGAGGACTCCAGTTGTTCGCAAAGAGACCTGGCGGGACACGATCAAGACAGATAGGTGCTCTTCGCAGTAGGTTTGGGATACAGTTTGGAGTTAAAAGACTCTCCTCCTTCCCATTTTGAGGTCAAACGTGCCAAGGGATCCCCGGAAGAGAGAGTCCCTCCTGTTGGCACTAGAACAACTATTGCTCCAAGGAGTAATTATGGAGGTTCCCCTGGAAGAATGAGGGTTCGGGTCTTACTCAAACCTCTTTACAGTCCCGAAGCAAACGCGGACGGGAGGCCCATATTAATTCTAAAAGGGCTATACAAATTCCTGTATATCAGGACTTTCCGATGGAGTCGATCCGATCGGTGGCCACTGCCCTACAAGGGGAGGATTGGTTAGCCACGATCGACATCAAAGATGCTTATTTGCACATTCCCATCTTTCCAGTCCACCAAAAATTTCTACGCTTTGCAGTAGAAGGGCGCCATTTTCAGTTCAGAGCCTTACCCTTCGGTTTGGCCACAGCACCAAGAGTGTTCACAAAAATTCTGGCCCTTTATTGGCCAATCTAAGAACACAAGGTGTAATGATAATGGCATATCTGGATGACTTGTTGCTGATAGACCACTCAGTGAAAAAACTAGACGTGGTCGTTCACAAGACGATCAAGTATCTGGAATCTCACGGTTGAATTATCAACCGAGACAAGTCAGCCCTAAAAACCAGTCAAAAGTCTGGAATACTTGGGGCTAAGGTTGGATTCAGGCCAGAGAAAAATATTCTTGCCTCGAGGAAAGGTGTTGTCTTTGAAAGATTTGATCCACTTAGTGGGTACAAAAAAGACAGCCGTCCATACGCCTGTATATGAGGCTGCTGGGAAAAATGGTGGCATCATTCGAAGCAGTACCCTACGGTCAATTCCATTCAAGGAATTTGCAAGGGGCCATACTGTCAGCCTGGAACAAAAAAGTTCAGGCCCTAGACTTACAATGTCCTTGTCCCCTTCCGTTCGCAAGAGCCTCCGTTGGTGGTGGGTTCCCCAGAATCTGGAAAAAAGGAAATCCTTCAGTCCGATTTCTTGGAAGGTGGTCACTACAGATGCCAGCCTTATAGGCTGGGGAGCAGTACTGGAGCAATAGTCTCTCCAGGGCAGATGGTCGGATGCAGAAAAGGCCCTGCCCATCAATCTCTTAGAGATACGAGCAGCCCGGTATGCCCTAGTAGCATGGACATCCAAACTCCAAGGGTCCCCTGTCAGAATTCAATCAGACAATGCCACAGCAGTGGCATATATCAATCATCAGGGGGGCACCAGGAGTCGTGCAGCCCAGAGGGAAGTAAATTACATCCTGAAATGGGCAGGAAAAATATGTCCCAGCCATATCTGCGGTATTCATTCCAGGAGTGGAGAATTGGAAGGCGGACTTTCTAAGTCGCCAGCAATTAGGCCCAGAGGAAGGGTCCCTTCACCCCGAGGTTTTCTGGACAATATGTCAGCGGTGGGGAACATCGGATGTAGATCTTCTAGCATCCAGATTCAACGCAAAGGGGGATAGGTTTGTCTCTCGGACAAGGGATCCCCTAGCTTGCGGCTCGGATGCCCTAGTGTTCCCTGGGGATCAGTTCAAGCTGATATATGCATTCACACCGCCACAATGGTTACCTCGATTACTCCGCAGAATCAGGGTAGAAAAGAAACCAGTGATTCCGGTGGCTCCAGCGTGGCCCCGAAGAGCGTGGTACGCGGAGATTGTAAAATTTCAGTGGGGAGTCCTTGGACTCTCCCACGTCGTCCGGCTTTCGCAAGGACCGATATACCACCCTTCCTTACCAGCCCTAGGTTTGACGGCCTGGCTATTGAAGCCCACATTCTAAAAAAGAGAGGGCTCTCTAATGCTGTGGTATCTACCATGATCAATGCCAGGAAGCCGGTATCCAGGCAGATCTACTATAAAATCTGGAAGGCGTACATCGCGTGGTGTGAGGCCAAGAAATGGCATCCACATAAGTACGTAATAGGTAGGATTCTGGACTTCCTACAGTGGGCTGTAGATAGGAAGCTTGCCTTGAGTACTATCAAGGGTCAGATTTCGGCCTTGTCAATATTTTTTCAAAGGCCCTTGGCTTCGCATTCACTAGTCAAAGCCTTTATACAAGGAGTGATGCGTATTAGGCCTCCGGTTAATATTCCCATATGTTCATGGGATCTAAACTTGGTTCTGTCGGTTCTACAGAAACAACCATTTGAACCATTACAGCATATTTCCTTGGTGCTTCTCACCAGGAAATTGATTTTTCTAGTAGCCATTTGTTCGGCTAAAAGAGTATCGGAATTAGCAGCTATGTCCTGTAAGGAGCCATATCTGGTTATCCATAAGGACAGAGTAGTGTTACGTCCTCATCCAGCCTTTCTTCCTAAGGTGGTATCGAGGTTTCATTTGAACCAAGATGTGGTTCTTCCTTCTTTTTTCCCCAAACCTACTTCGGTAGAGGAAAAGTTATTGCATTCTTTGGATGTAGTAAGAGCAGTTAAAGCTTATCTAAAAGCCACTGCTCAGATTCGCAGAACGGATACTTTGGTTATTCTGCCGGAAGGCCCCAGAAAGGGTCAGGCAGCGTCAAAATCTACTTTAGCCAAGTGGATTCGACAGGTCATAATACAAGCCTATGGCTTGAGAAGGAGACCGCCTCCGTTCAAAGTTAGAGCGCACTCCACGAGAGCAGTTGGAACTTCATGGGCAGTGCATCACCAGGCCTCCCTGGCTCAAATCTGTAAGGCCGCAACAGGGTCTTCAGTACACACGTTTACTAGGTTCTACCAGGTGGACGTTAGAAGTCAGGAGGATGTCGCCTTTGGGCGCAGTGTGTTGCAGGCCGCAAAAGATCCTCATGTCTGATAGCGCTCAGCTTATATATGGTGTATCCCCCCCCCTCATTTGGCATTGCTTTAGGACATCCCATTAGTAATGACTATGTCGCTCTGTGTCCCGTGATGTACGAGAAAGAAAATAGGATTTTTATAACAGCTTACCTGTAAAATCCTTTTCTTGGAGTACATCACGGGACACAGAGCTCCCGCCCCTCTTTGGGGACACTTATTGCTTTGCTACAAAACTGAGGTGCTCCCGGATGGGAGGGGCTTATATAGGGGAGGGTACTTCCGGTTTTGGAAGTTGCCAGTGCCAGCACCTGACGGTAACTATATAACCCATTAGTAATGACTATGTCGCTCTGTGTCCCGTGATGTACTCCAAGAAAAGGATTTTACAGGTAAGCTGTTATAAAAATCCTATTTTTATTATATCAGTTAAAAGCACTCACATGAGTGTAGCAATAATTGGCATCAAATAAACTACATTTCCCAGAATTCCATAAGCATTCACACGCATACATGGTGACATCACAGCCTCAAGCCCTTCCCTACACATTTCATCAAAGCGGACATCATCAGGGGCTCCTGATGACTTTAGATTTGACTAATCAAAAAAAAAAAGAGGATTATTCCTCATTTCAGGTAAGTAGAACCATACAAATCATTGTCTCAGACTTTTCACTTTCATTAGCATTTTCAATTCTTAATGTCCATTTGTATCCTGGGAAATTAGTGTGAGAAGTACAATACATCAATATATGACTATTACCAATAGCAAATAAAATGCAAAGAAAAATGAAAATAACTTTTTTTTTTTTACATCTTTTTTTTCTCTAGGGAAGAGGAGGACAGCCCGGAGCACCAGGAACGCGGGGACCCTCTGTAAGAAGACATTTTAAATGATGCAGTATTAAAACAAGAACAATAAGAACTAATTATACTCAACTGTAGTGCACACCAATAGCATATGTATAGTAATACAGTATATAGTATTGTAGAGAAGCATCAGATTGGTAATATAGAAACAGTTTTAAGACATGAATTTAAAAAACACAAGGCAATAAATACAGTAACCAATAATAACTCATCAACTGGATTACAAATTGGTAGATTACTATTAGGTTACTGTATTCGATTATTCGATTACCGATGTATCTAGTCCCCCTTGGACTACAGAATGCAGTTTTTTTAATCCCAGATAGACTAGATATATCTAAGATGTGTACGAAGGATCACCTGGTACTGTACAAAAGTTCATCTCACTTGAATTATTTCATGGTTAAGAGCTTCAGTTGCAGCCAGTGTATTTTTTTGGGTTAAAAGCCTTCCCCTTCTTCAGGGTTTAAGCAGTTGATGTTAATAAAATCTTTACAGAATGCACTAAGGGGCCTATGTTAAGGCTTGATGAAGACTAGCAAGAGACGTTCGTTTTCATCAAACACTGGTCCTTTAAGGGCATTCTTTCGTGATTCTGACTGTTCAAGCCCCGAAGAAGGGGGAGGCTTTTTTCCCCCAAAATGTGTAGACTGCATCTGATGCTCTTAACCTTTAAAGATGAACTTTGTATCAAGCATTCCTACGTACACATCTAAGAATTTACCGTCTGGCGTGTGCTCCCTTTGTCGCTATGGTAGCAGCCTAGGACCAGAACAGAGTCCACCCATACTTTTTTCAATCACAGATCTGCTTCCTTGAAGGGAAAATCGCTTTATGGTAGATCATTCGGAACCAATGTTCACTTCTATTGGTCCAGCGCTATTGCACACACATTAGATATACAGTATCTAGGACCTATTTAGAAAGGTGATAATGCTTTACAAAAACGTCCTTTACATTTGACTTTGCTGCTGCCCCAAAGAATAGCTGCCAGCATCAACCACACGTTATCACATTTAACTTTTTTTTCCTTTTGGTTTCAGGGCACAAGAGGTGAAAGAGGTCAGAGCGGGCCAACTGGAAAGCCTGGGCTAAAGGTGATCTTTCAGTCTCAATCAACTCATATATAGTGTCTATCTTTCCTGGTTGCTATCACTGTACTTTCCAGATTGCATATAGCCTAACCTGCCAATATGCACATTCCTGTTCAGCCAGTCTTGTCATTCACACTCCCCTGCAACACTGCATAGCCGGCAGGGTGACACCTCTATTTCCTATTGTAGATTTGCAGATTCCTGTATTACCTAAATGCTCATTAGTGAGTAACAATTATACTGCTAAAGATCTCACTATGCTCCTCTTGCAAACTAACTAAACAACTCTCTGCCCCATTCCCAGCTCTCAGTTAAATTGATAATGCTGCCAATGTAATAAAGCGTGACAGGCCCCAAGTGCATAGTTTTCCACTCTAGGCCTGATATTTGCTATGCAGTGGACTGTGGGAAGATATTATGAAGATACATTTTAGGCACTGGTATTATTTTATATACATTTATTGATTTTATAAATACATTCACAACTGGACCAAAGATTAATGTTTTTCTTAGAGGTAATTGGGTGTATCTGCTCTCTGATTGTTTTGCATTTGGCTTTTTTTGCAATTATAATACTTGTGAAAAAACAATTCTCTTTCTCTCACAGAAATTTTGGTACAATCTAAAGGCAATCTGCATAGAAAATATACTTTATAATATCTAATCTCCTTATCATTTCACAGGGAGATTCTGGCCATGATGGTATTGCTGGAGCCGCTGGAGAGAAGGTCAGTACGTTCCTATAATGTTATGTTGTTACTGTAGCACTTTTGTTATTACACAATAATCTATCATATATCAAATAAGATTTGTTCAAAACTGAGAAAAATATCTTTGGATAATGTGTACTATGAATGGAGAATGAATGAAAAGTCTGCCTCCTCCATCCGTAGAGCGCTTTTCATTGATGGAAGGTATTTTACTGCTTCTGTAAAATAGAGGAGGAGAACAGAATGGGTGAGCATAATCGGCATTCTTGATGAGTGCTTATGACAGGTCCAGTGGCTGTTTTAACCCTAGAAGATTACTGGTGTGTCGGGGGGGGGGGGCACAGATCTTCATATTTTAACTAATGCCTCGTTTCCACTCAGCGGATTGGTTCGGGTTGGTTCGGTACGGTACGCTATTTTGAGTGTTTCCATTATGAAAGCGGCCCATACAACCGAACCATATTGCACCATTCTGGGTCCTGCTTCAGACGTGGGGCCATAGAAAATGGTACGGTTCGGTTAGGGCGGAGCTACAATACATTCCACTGATTTGCGGACATGCTAGGCATTTTTTCTAAACCCTGTATGGACCCTGACGGTCCGACTCACCTGAATAGGCCGGACCATTCTAACCCTTCCAAACTGTACCGACCCGAACCGTTCCGCTCAGTGGAAAACGAGGCATAAGACAGCAGCCACCAGCCCAAGGGACTCTTCTCATTGAATAAAAGTACCATGCCTTGTGCTAATTAACAAAAAAAATAAACTTAGGCTTTAATTAAATAGCAGAAAAGAGCAAGGAAGTCTTCATCCAAAAATCTCCCAAATAACAAAAAGTATGGTTGAAACCAACAAGGAACACAAAGTAAAACTATAGCTTCAAAATGAAAGAATAGAACAAGTAGCCAAGTTCCAATTTCTTGGAATACGCATCAATAAACACGTGAAGGATGATGTTGATGTCAGAGTTGGAATTGCCAAGACCGACGTTTTTGGAGACGTAAAGAGCTGATGAGGAACCATCTCCCTCTAAGCACAAATAACATATTCTTACAAACACAGGCCTGTTCCATTCTCAGGTATGACGTAGAAATGTTTTTTCTCACAATGTCTCTAAAATAGAAGATCACAAGATCTGAATTGTGGTGCTACAGGAGGATCCTGTAGCACCACCTGGATGGGCATGGTCATGAAAATCAGCTGGATGGACATAGTCATGAATGAAGAGATGGTGCAAAGCGTTGGTGAAGCAAAGCCAATTTTTCGGCCACTGCATACTTGCACATTATGACTGCTTTACCTCCAGGTCTCTTCTCCTCTGATGTTGTGAACTTCAAGCTCCCCACATCAATTCTGTCCCCACCAGTGCCAAATTATTGTCCTCTTCTTACAGGTTTGCTGTCCTCTTGCTTTGCCAATTGAGCAGACACTGCTGATGTCACTCGCACTCAAATGTGCTGGAGTTACATTATCTTGGCACCTGGCTCCATTCCCAGCATTTGTGAGAATAAGGAAATGTACACTGTAATGCAAATGTGCTGCAGTCAGTGTACAGGTTTAAAAATTGATAGCAAGTCATTTAGAATACTTTTTTGACAAAAAAGACTTATAAATTCTCTTCTACCAAAAGTCCATATGTGCTGGCAATTTTTCGTTTTAAAGGTTTACTTCTAATTTAAACTTTAAAAAAAAGTTTGATTTAAGTAAGATTTCAGAAAGCAAGGTGGTCCCTTTATTTTATATACTCACAGAGACCCATTGATAAAAAGAACAGACATCCTATCCACTGTTATTATTTTTACCAATTACCAAGAAGTGTTTTAAAATGTTTTGAAACACTCAACTTTAATAAACCCAAAGACATAAGAAGGAGGTCAGAAGATCTGAAGGCAACAGGATCCTTCTGTAGACCAGCTGTGGCATAAATATGACTGGCTGCCTACTGGCCGAGGGATATCTGCACAAGTCAGTGGCTCCCCACAGAAATGTGATAATTTCCCGACCCAAATATTTAATCTTATGCCTATGGGAGAAAATACGTTCAATAATCTCATCAAATTAATTTTTTTATAGTGTTCTAGTGTTCTTTTTTTTTCTAGGGTCATCATATCCTATAGCACATTTTTTTTTAAAGATGTTACCATTTGAGATTCTTATCTTTAATTCCAGGGACCAATGGGCGCCGCAGGGCCAGTTGGATTTGCAGGACCAAAGGGACCGAATGTAAGTTAATCAGTTACTAATTGTAGCTGACAGTTTGACTCTATAATCATTGGCTTATTTATTATGATTATGCACAAATTCCTGTCAGTCACAATATATTATGCAATACTGTGTATTTATGTATTTATTTACCGCATGGTGTGACCATTATGAATGTATATATACTTGGTTTCATTACATGGTGCAGTGTGATCATTATCAGTGTGTGTGTGTGTGTATATATATATATACAGTATATATATCTATATATATAGATATATATATATTCAATATCACTATACAGTGCAGTGTGATCATTAACAGTGTATATATAATCAGTATCATTATACAGTGCGGTGTGATCATTATCCCCAAGTTATCGTATTTCTACATTAAAGTCTATCCTTATGATCTGACTTTATATTTCTTTTACAGGGACCCGCAGGGAAGGATGGGCTACCTGGACATGCAGGCACACGAGGAGAGCCAGTAAGTTTGGTGCTTCATCTATAGTAACTCAAGCATGTCTAGCATAGCCTAGGCTGTTTCAGGCTTGACACTGAACTGACTTCCTTGCTATGCGCGTCGGGATACCTCTCAACTCAACTCAACTCAACTTCCATGGCTCCTGCATCAGTCCCGGAACTGAACACACATAACTTCCATATCTTGTGTCAGGCCTAGCATTGAATATGCATGTCTTCCATGGCTTCTGTGTCAGGCCTGGCAGAGAACACACATGTCTTCCGTGGTCTTGTGTCAGGCCTGGCATTGAACACACATGACTTTCATGGTCTTGTGTTAGGCTTAGCATTGAACACACACGACTTCCATGGTCTTGTGTTAGGCCTGGCAGAGAACAGCCACATTTGTAACTGCTCCTCAATTTAAATTCTAAAACCGAATACTGTTATGACAGATATTGATATGTTTTATCTTTGCATTCCAGGGTTTTCAAGGAAAAACAGGTCTTCCAGGACCAACTGGAGTTGTTGGACCACAGGTATGTCTTACATAAATTTATGGGAGTGTTATTCACTGTGTTTCACATACATTATGAAGTAAATAAATAAATATTCCTATGTTAGGTACCTTTGAACCTAAATAATTTACACTGTGAATGTGTCATGTGTTTATGGGTGGAGGGTGGCTGTTTCAATCTTTACATCCTCCTTCTCTCACTGCTCCAGCAGTTCACTGATATCAAGGTGATTGAGAGGTGAAAGCAGCTGGAATAATATGAGGGCAGGTTGGAGCATTAGCCAGTCAAATTTTAGTATTGAGGTCATCCCAATAACAGTAAAATTCTGATTTCAGCTGGAATAATATGAGGGTAGATTTGTCTGGCATTAGCCAGTCAAATTTTAGTATTGAAGTCAGCTCAATAAAAGTAAACTTCTGATTGGATACTGTGAGTAATTGGATTGTGCAGACTGCTCCTTGCCTTGCTTTACTAATCAGCCCCTAGAAAACCTATCTACTGTGCTTTGTGTGTTTTAAAGGGAGCAAAATCAAAATACAGTATTAAAGTGGTTGTAAACACTTATATAAGTATACCCAATGAAGTGACTGGTCTCAGATGATACACAGAGATGAGATAAATCCTCCTACATAAGTTGTACCTGTTTTCTCTGCAGTCTTCTCTCCTCTACACCCTTTAAAGTGCTGAATATTTAAAGCATGTCAGAGCTGCCCAAAAAAAGGGGCGGAGAGCTGAAGTCACACTCTGCAGAGCTCAGTGAGGAGAGCTCTGAGAGCTGATTGGAGGGAAGAGGCATACCCCTTCATACAGCTCACAGGAAAAGAGCTAAGGCTGTCAATCAGCTGGAACTCCCTCCCCTGTCACCTTTTTTCTCTTGGTGTCAGGAAAACTTGTCAACAGTGATTTATGCTGACAGCAAAGGAACAAAGCAGAAGACAGAAATGACACTTAGTGCTCCGAATTGAGACAAGTATACACTATAGAGGGATATGCTTTGTTCATAGTTCACGTCTGAGGTTTACAACCACTTTAAGATCATTTGTAAGTAAATACAATTGTTTATTTAATTACACATCAATGCTTCTCGTCTGAAAACGTCTGATCTAAAAGTATTCCTTTACATTTGTCCAGGGCAAGTCAGGTGAGACTGGTCCAATGGGAGAACGAGGTCATCCAGGGTCACCAGGATCTCCAGGAGAACATGGATTGCCAGGTGCAGCCGGAAGGGAAGGAGCTAAGGTATGGTAAAATGTGTCTGGAATCTAATGTCTACTGTGAAATTAATGTCTATAGGTATAACTAAAAGCGAAACATTTTTTTAGTTTTGGATAGAGTTAGGAGGGATTGGAACATATCTCGTGTTTTTATTGCTGTCTGTTTCCCCGTTAAGGAATATTTGTCCTGTTTACTGTTATCACCAAAAGTGAAAGTGAATGAAAATCCCCAAATTTGGGTTCTCCCCAAGAGAGTAATAGATAGGAAATCTTTCAATGGGGGCACCAATTCTGGTGACTCTGGTGAAAACCAGGGATTTTTCCACTTTGGAGACAGGAAAAAAAGAGAAATCTCCCCAATAGGCAACAGATAGCAAGAAAGGTCATGCTTCTCCCTTGCTCTATGAAGGAGAAAGAAGTTTTGCTTTTAGTTCTACTTTATTTATGATAGTACACTACTTTTGCATCCAGTAGTGAACTGATTAGAGACATACAATTTAAGGGAACTTTAGCACTGCATAGATGTCAACCGTCCCCAATTCTGTGGGGATGGTTTTGAAGATGAGTCCATTAAAATTTTTGCTCCTGAAAATGCCTATTACTGAAGTTCTCTTTTAAAGACTAACGCTGCTGTTAACTATAAGATGAGAATTTACATGTCAGGTGAGGCCCTCCTCATTCTTTGCAAAAGCCTACCAGCTGATCACTCTCAGGAGAGATGATTGTTCATATTTTGCAAACCTTTCTGTTTTGCTCTCCCTCCAAAGAGGAGATAACTGGGCTGAGGGGTATAGTGGCACTTACATTTTGGACAGGAATTGAAATACTGCTGGCCCTGAAAAAAGTTAATTTTCAGACGCCGGGTGCCTGAATTAAAGTGGCAGGGGTGTTTTTTTGAAGCACCTTATTAGAGCCATAGGCTCTAATAGGCTTCAAAAAATGTGGACTCGGAGCGCAGAGCATTGCTCTCGGAAGCCCACCCAGGTGTGTTAGAAAAGCAAATACATTTTTGCTTTTCTAACACTGACCTGCCTCTCCACCAATCAGGAAGTGCGGGTCTAATACCTGTCACCTAATTGGCTGAAGGCACAGGCGCCCCTATTGGATGCCTAGCAGAATGGAAGAAGAAAGAAGGGGGAAGCATGGAGGACACAGGAGATGTCCCACAGCTCACCGCCATCACCCGCTGCCTGACCCGCCACCAAGATAGGGTAAGTGCTGGGAAGACAGCGGGCGGGCGGAGGTCACAGTGGCTGCATATGATGGGCACAAGTGGCTGCATATGATGGGGCACAAGTGGCTGCATA
Organism: Rana muscosa; assembly: GCA_029206835.1. Taxonomy (NCBI): domain Eukaryota; kingdom Metazoa; phylum Chordata; class Amphibia; order Anura; family Ranidae; genus Rana; species Rana muscosa. The sequence goes on from CM055118.1 coordinate 290,891,986, forward strand.
TGATGAGCACAAGTGGCTGCATTTGATGGGCACAAGTGGCTGCATAAGATGGACACAAGTGGTTGTATTTTTCAGTTTGTTTGCACCCCCCCAAAAAAAGATTTTGAGCACCACTGACCTTGACCATGACACATTGCATTGTACACTTTCTTTAGTCCACAGAAATCTGGCCCTACCATGAAAGGGCTAGTTTGCAGTCTTTGCCTCCCAGTCCAAATTATCTCAGTCCTCCTCGGCCTCCAATATAGCAGCACAAAGACCATCAGGTCACTTTATTTTTCTACCATATCGGTAGACATAAATGTATACTTTCAGCCCAGCCAAGCATTTTTTGCCTAAGGGTGGCTGGATCATCAAAAAGAAATTTTGCACAACTTGCAACTTCTATTAAATGAGTGTTAGCCCATTTGTTGGATAAAGTAGACTGCGGCAAGCAAGTAAGATAACATTTTTGGGGAAGGTTCCCTTTCTGTTTTCTAATCCAAACTGATGTTAGATTGTCTCCCCACCTTCATATGTATGGATGGCATTCAGTGGATGTGATGTGGTACTTCAAGGTCCCTATCTATTCCACTAGTTGCTGTCAGACTATCGTTTCCCAAACAAATATGGTGGACCTACATGTTCTCCTTTATGGATCTAAAGTTTACTGGATTTTTTTTGTTCATCAATTGCTGTAAAAAATGTGCCATTCTATATGTCAGTGTTATTAAAACAGTAAATATTGTTTTGTATGACAGGGAGATCCTGGTACTTCTGGGAATTCTGGTAAAGCTGGACCTCAAGGGCTTCGAGGGTTTCCAGGCGCAAGAGGAATCGCAGGAGAAGCAGTACGTTTTTACATCTCACACCTAGGTTAAAATAATGTGCTCTAAAATCTTGTAACCAATAATTATTTATAGCTCTTTGTACAGTGAAGAAGCATATTATACTCTATGTAATAATCATTTTTGTCACTTTGTCCATTATAGGGTGCAGCTGGGCTAAAAGGTGGAGAAGGTCCAGTAGGTCTAGCAGGTGCAGTGGTAAGTTTTCCCAAATTGGTGTAATAGTAAATTATTGCTCACCCCTGCAGAAGGCGCTGGATATGATGGGTTCTCTGTTCTGCCATGACTCTTTAAGCTTCTTGGACCCCACTGATACACCTGTCTAACTTAAAAGGTAGTATGCTACCACTGTATTATAATGCACAGAAAACAGGCCACAAGCAACTGGATGTTAGAATGAAAGGATATATTATGGCAAGGCAGTTAAACAATGTATGAAACAACAAGCAGGCAATTGAACATGTTTAAAGATGCTTTACTAGATAATGTGAACACTAACCCATAAGATGGCTATCAACTGAACTCTAGTGATGCTAAACCAATTTATAACTGGTGCAAACTGGGTTAAAAGTATTGACATCAACTAACCCAAAATAATAAAGGCACACTACACATACAGCCCCAATAGCGGGTGGGCGTAAGCGTTCCTGACAAATGGGTACCCCTGGAGGTGACTACAAGGATGTGGTGTCTAATTGCCAATATTAACCAGTCATCATTGGGGCCCTTCTGTATGATGGTGCACGTGTAGCTGCCTTTTTAGTGCGTGCAACGGATGGCTGATGGGCTGTTAAACAAGGAGCAGTCTTTATTGCATTAACTGTGTGAGATAAACATAGATGGTTCAGCTCACCACTCCTGGTATGCAGTAAGCTGGTCCAGTTCACTTGGCGGTCTGCTGTTCCAGAAGTCTCAGTCCTCACATTCAAGTCCTCCCAATAAGTTCCTTCTGATTAGGTCTTCACGATCAGGTCTTCACTGGCTCTCCCAGATTGGAGGCACACATGGCAACAAGTCCCTCCAGCTTTAGGTCCCAGCATGGCAGGAGAACTTTCAGTGTCTCAGTCCTTGGTCTTTGGTGTGGGCTCATACACCCCAGCAATAGGTCTGCACTTTCTTGGTCCCCCTTGGCAAAGACTTCTATGGTCCCTGGTCTGCACAGTCTTAGCAAGGGCTACAGGTCTGTACAGCTTGGATTCCTCCTGCAAAAGAACCAATTCTGTCCAGAATTGCCTGGGAAAAGTCCTATCTATGTTGTGCAAATACTGGGTAGTGAAGTCCACAGCTCCATGGTGGTCACTGCATAGCAAGTCCTCTTGCCGATGATTGACTCAGATCCTTTGCTGTCAGGAGCAAGCAGGGGTTTTCACACAGAGTCAACTCTGCTCACACAGCAGGGAAGTGGGTGAGAGGAACGCAGCATACTCTGATCACCCAGAAGGGAAACAAGGAGTGAGAGTCGGCTGCTGCATAACACACAGAAGTCCCTGCTTTTTCACTGCTTACAATGGGGGAGAGAAGTAAGAGAGAGCTGCACATAGCCGACAGAGAGAAAGCTGCACAGTAATAAGGCAAACGTATAGCAAGCTAAATTAACAGAATAGAGATCCCTTGATTAAAGCTTACTGTTGAAAGCTTAGTCGTATTTGTCTTTCCTTGAAGAACCATTAATAACTTTTCTTTCTGGTATTCATTAATGGTCTGTGTTTCTATGTCTACATGGTCTTTGTATTCCTACAATTTTTCTTATGTGATGTATGTAATGTGTCTGTGTTTAGCAGTATGCTCTGTTAGCTATTGTAACGGCACCCCAAGTATGAAAGGGGTTAACACCGTTAGGATATTCCCTTTCCAACCACACGACAGCCACCAGACACTCCAACCAGCCGAATAAGACCCCATACGAATGATTCTCCCCCCAGATACGAGACAACGCTCTGTATTCAAGTTCCAAAACAGGGAATGACTTTATTTTCAAAACACATCGTAACACATTTCTCTTCAAAACCCTCCCCTCCCATCCTTTGGGGAACAGGGTGGGTTAAACTGTCCAATGACAATGGTGATACAGGTCAGGTGTGTTCAAACTTCTCCTTTGATAAACAGTCTTAGGCAGGAGGGGTGATTCCCCCCCCCCTCCTCACAGAAGACACTTCAACATCCCATAATATGCAGCCAGACGGTTGACCAGCTCCAATCCACATTGTCACAGTAGCAGACTTAATTCATAATAGACAATAGAATGCAAATAACCTTAACTCCTCACCGCAATGATTAGACAACCCCCCCCCCTCACAGTACACATTCAATCTAGATACAATGTATGTGCAGCTTGAATATGGCCATCATAGGCCATATTGGGGTTTTCATTCACCCTGTGCCCCTAATAGAGACACAGGGTGATTGACACATAAGAGCCATCAGGGGAGCTGAAGCAAGTGTATCTCATACTTTCTAAGCGATTCTGAGTCCCCCGGGCCTTCCCGTTACATCTCTCCCCTTTCGGCAGGAGACTAACACAGGAGGCGACCCCAGACGGGTTGACTCCGAAGTTAGTCCATAGGTCCCTTCTTCTAATGCCGGTATCCACACAGTACCCCAAATAAATTGCTCCAAACAGAGCATTACTTACCCAGCCAACCTCTGCCTCTCTCAGAGAATATACCCGCCGCTGGGGAGAGGCCTGGACTGGCCCTTCTCCCTGGAGTCCTTTCAGCCGCTGGAGAGAAGACAGGGTGACTGGGCTCAGTCCGTCATGCTGTTGGGGATCTGGGTCGACTGCCCGGCATCCCTGGGGTATACAAGTGGAGACTGAAGTCCCATCCACTTGTGGTAGGTGAAAATCCCAGAGTGCTTGCAAAGCAAGGCTGACATCCTCCTGTCCCAGTGTCACACCATTTTCTGGGGTTGTGTCAGTGAGGACCGAAGTCCCATCCAGTACCACAGGAACTCCCTCTTCTGTTAGTTGAGAGCAGAGGCCCGTGGCACTCGGCTCTGTTGCCAGCTCTTCTGCTGGGTTGCTGTGAGTGGAGACCGCAGTCCCATCCACCGATATCCGCTCAAGTGGCAGTTGTGTGCAGCGGCCAGTAGCATTCTGCCCTGCTGCCAGTGATTCAGCTGGGGGTAAAGCTTTACCACCTCAGCTTGTTGCTAGAGAGAGGGGCCAACTGCCCCGGCTCCCTGAAACTCCACAGTTGTTTCCGGTGCTGGGCAGAGGTTGCTATCACTCTGCCCAGTTGCCAGCACTTCTGCTGGGGACTCCACACCATCTGCTCTGGTTAACTGTTGGGGAGGGAAAATGGCTGCTTCTCCTCCCTGCATCTCCGAAATCCACTCGGAAAGAGGAACCATCACCTTCTCATCTCGGTCCTCCAAAACTGCCACGGGTGTAGAGCAGGGGTCTGTAATACTTTGTCCTGCTGCCAGTACTTGGGCAGGCGATGCATAATCTATAACATCCTCTGAACAGTCCCTTAAGTCCATACCTTCTGTAATCAGTGGCTGGGGAGATGAGCCAACTGCCCTAGCTCCCTGGAACTCCACATCATCCACTTCGGCTTTAGGGATGGCAATCTTCAGCTTTTCCACTGCCGATTCTTCAGCCAGGATTTCATAGTTGTCAACTGGTATTTCCTGATAGTCCCAGGCACAGGTGGCCCCACCCTGCTGCTGAACAGATTCTAGCAGCTGTCTGTAAGCGATCTCCAGCTCCCATTCCTGAATGGCCAGAAACTCCAAATCTTCCTCTGCCCAGTGCCCTTCCGAGACATTCAGTTTTCGCTCTCTGTGCTCCATTATTTCCTCCAAACGCCACTCCCGATCACTCCCAAAGTCAGGGTCACTGGACAGCCTCCAATACAACAATCCCAGGCCATTATAGTCAAAGCCTTCCGTGGGGCTGTCATCCGCTGACCATGGGCACTCTTGGGCTACATACCACCGGAGGGCTCTGTAGCTCTCGTCCAACCGCATCTCTGCCCGGATCAGCCTGCTTAACTCAGTTGTCCACTCCTGCTTTGGTTGTTCCCCCAATAACGGCATTCGTACATCATACTGCGACCAGTACCTTACATAGATGGAGGGGAGAACCTTTCCCTGGTGTTGCTGCTCGAGCGCTAGCGCTTTCTTCCAGAGTTCGCAGCGGATCGAATCCGACCATCCCAGCAGGACCTCCCCTGATACTGGTCCTCTATGCTGTATCTGCATCTCTTGTAACCTCCTTCTGACTTCCTCTTCCATGGCGGCTGGTATCTGTACCTCTCCTCTCCTTGCAGTTGGTGCTGCTGTGACTTCTGCTGCTGCAGCACCTCTTTGCTGTAGCAAATTTGCCTCCACAGCCGCTATAACTAGGTCTATGATCTCCGCTGGAGGGTTAGGACCATACTGTGCCAGTCTTAGTTTAACAGCCCGATCAAAACTTGCCTCTTCGGGTGTCCTGTCTGTTACACTGGGCCTTTCGGTTCCATCCATTTCGACTAGTTCTCTGATAATGTCGCTCTTCTTACGGTTGTTGGCCGGTCTTCCCCGGTTCTCCAGTAAGTCTTTGAGGGTGGAGAGCTTTAGCCGTTCATACTGTGCCTCCATTGTCCTGTGTCCTCTTGTAGCTGTCCTTCAGGCTGTGGGGATCAATCCCACTGCTTGCCAACAATTGTAACGACACCCCAAGTATGAAAGGGGTTAACACCGTTAGGATATTCCCTTTCCAACCACACGACAGCCACCAGACACTCCAACCAGCCGAATAAGACCCCATACGAATGATTCTCCCCCCAGATACGAGACAACGCTCTGTATTCAAGTTCCAAAACAGGGAATGACTTTATTTTCAAAACACATGGTAACACATTTCTCTTCAAAACCCTCCCCTCCCATCCTTTGGGGAACAGGGTGGGTTAAACTGTCCAATGACAATGGTGATACAGGTCAGGTGTGTTCAAACTTCTCCTTTGATAAACAGTCTTAGGCAGGAGGGGTGATTCCCCCCCCTCCTCACAGAAGACACTTCAACATCCCATAATATGCAGCCAGACGGTTGACCAGCTCCAATCCACATTGTCACAGTAGCAGACTTAATTCATAATAGACAATAGAATGCAAATAACCTTAACTCCTCACCGCAATGATTAGACAACCCCCCCCCCCCCCCACAGTACACATTCAATCTAGATACAATGTATGTGCAGCTTGAATATGGCCATCATAGGCCATATTGGGGTTTTCATTCACCCTGTGCCCCTAATAGAGACACAGGGTGATTGACACATAAGAGCCATCGGGGGAGCTGAAGCAAGGGTATCTCATACTTTCTAAGCGATTCTGAGTCCCCCGGGCCTTCCCGTTACAGCTATATTTCTAAAATTTTGTGGACACTTGACCTTCACACCTACTACATGGCCAAATGTGAATGGACACCCCTCCAAATTATTGGGTTCAGATATATCCAGTAAAGATTTGTGTTAATGCTACAGTATGGAAATACATTTTAGGACAATTGTGCTCTTCTACTCTTGTGGCAACAGTTTGAGAGAGGCCTTTTTTATTTGCATTACTGTCCCCCTGTACACAAAGCCTGCTCTATAAAGACAACACATTTATTGTGCACATCTTCTGTTCCACCTTATCAAAAAATGATTTATGCTGGATATTTCAAATTCTGTAGTAAGGAAAATGATCACTTGCCTGGATGTGGTATAAATACAACACCTTTAAAAAAAAAATTAAATATCACTGGATACGTATACCTTTTAATATTTCAAATTCTGATATGGTTATCTGCGTGTCACAGTAGAAATTGAGATTAGACAAACCAGATATTTAATTTTTTCAGCTTATCAGTTTGGTAACCCCTTCTCTACTGTGGCCTAATTTTCCTGTTTTTAGCCAAGCAGTTGGAGAACCTAGTCTGGTCTTCTAATGTTGTGGATTCTGAGATGCTATTTTGCATACCACTGCTGTAGAGAAGGGTCATGTAATGAAATGCAGACTGACTTTCAGCTTAAAGAAGTTTATCCTGTCAAAAACAAGGTGTTTTTACACTGAGTTTTTGCTCATTGGATGTTTTTTTGTTTTTTGGGGATTTTTTTGCACCATTCTCTGTGTACTGTAAAGGTCATCCATTTCTAATGCCGCATACACACGATCGGAAAATCCGACAATAAAACCGTGGATTTTTTTCCGACGGAATGTTGGCTCAAACTTGTGTTGCATACACACGGTCACACAAAATTCCGACCGTCAAGACCACGGTGACGTACATGACGTATGACGAGCCGAGATCAATGAAGTTCAATAGGCAGTTCGGCTCTTCTGCTTGATTCTGAGCATGCGTGTTTTTTTGCGCGTCGGAATTGCATATGTAGCGGGGTTCCTTTAAATGCTCTCGAACTACTGTTCCCAGAACCCCACTGGTTCCCAGGATGTTTTGCTTCTGCCCCAGAGACTCATGGGTGGGGATATATAAGGAAGGGGCGAGGCCTGGCTCGGCCTCTTTGGACACGGGACGGCAGAAACTGATACACCTGTGCGGACCTGTGCTGGGTAAGGCCTGAAGCCTGAAGCCTGGGGCCTTCCGCAGCTGACCAAAGATACTTCCACCCCACTGCGAGCCTGGGTGGCATCCGACATCTCTACTTACAGCCTAGATTGGATCAGGGACCCGATCGCAGCAACCGCTTTGGGCAAGTGAAGTCACAGCCGGTGGAAGTCCCGGACGGAGATCGTGTCCGGTGGCTGAGCGAGCGTAAGCTCATTCCCTAACCTGTTTGCTAGTACTGTGCCTATAAACTGCCGAGGCCTACTACCTCATGTTAAAGACTCTCACTGGAGATCCACAGCAGGACTGATCCAGAGGATCTCCAGTGAAGTGTTGTCAGTTATCAACTTTCCCTTTTCCTGGATTACAATTGTTGTTTATTCTTAAGTGCACCACCTCTACAGATGCCGGTGAAGAATCCATCATTCATACAGGACTGAGTTCTAGAATTAGGAATCAGGCCTGATTCATTAGGGACCTAGTTTAGTTATTGCGCCACAGGGCGCTTAGTTAACAGTCGCCCCACGTGGAGTCTCCTTATCCACCCCCCCCCTTCTCCATGGTGTAGTGTGACTGATATTGTAATATTGCAGGGCTCTGTGAATATTCTAATGGTCAAGTTGTTATCACTGTTCATTCCTTTTGCATAGCTGAAAGTAAAATCTGTTATTCCTTTATAACTACTCCGTGTCTGAGTCTCTCATGAGTATAAGTATTAAATGTGTATACCCCTAGACTAACTGTGCCAGAAAGGGTCGAGTAGATTGCCGGGGGTTGGCGGAGCAGTACTCAGGGCCCAGACCAAATCTGCGGCCCTCTTAGTTGAGGGTAACGCTACACGTGGGGGCTCGTCCGGGATCCTGATAGAGCAGAAAACCCGCCAAGAGGTACCGGCATGGACCCGAAAGACATCAGAACGTGGTGTGGAGTAGCTAAGACAGATCCAAGCCAGTCAGTGGTCATTAACATGCCCGGTCAGGAATGGTCGACCGAGACGGTGGAAGGATTAATGAAGTCAGTGACCCCAGATGGTACACCGTGGGTTATGGGAACAAAGTTAGACCCAGACACCTCACACCAGTATGCACTAGTGGAGTATTCAGAAGGGAAGCCAGAAGTTTGCAAGCGCAAATATACGCAGACGTCGGATAACAGATCTTATAGTCTGTCGCATGCTATTAAGAAGGAGCCACCCCTAACGGGACCACCGCAGACTGCGGCCCGTACCTCACCAGAGAGGAGAGATGGAGCGACACCTCCGGTGACGCCTGCACCTGCCACGGCCATATCACCCGAACTGATAAAGGCGTTAGGGGACCTACTAACAAACTGTCAGAAGGCAAGCACGGTGCACGTAGAGACTAGCTACCGGAGACTAAAGGCATTCTCGGGGAAGCTTCTCGTCCCTGCGGGGGAAGAAGATTTTGACACTTGGGTGGAACAGGCATTACAGGCAGTAGAGGCATGGGAGGTGCCTGAGGCACAGAAGAGACAGCGAGTCTTGGAAAGTCTGAAAGGTGCCGCGGCAGAAGCGGTGAAGAGCTTCCGGTTTGGAAATGAAAACTGTACAGCTCAAGATTGCCTGGCCATGCTGCAGGAAGAGTTTGGTCAGCTGGAGAAGGTGTCAGAGATGATCTATCAATTTGAACACACTCTCCAGCAGCCGAATGAGAAACTGTCAGAATATGTTAGAAGGCTGAACAGGCAGTTATGCAAGATTGTACTGAAGAAGGGAATGCTGCCCAAAGATGCAGATGAAGCACGCATGAAGCAGATCATGAGTAGGGATGAGCTTCGTGTTCGAGTCGAACATACGTTCGACTCGAACATCGGCTGTTCGATGAAGATCGAACGATTTGGGCCGTTCGCGCCAAATTCGAGTGACGCGAACGGCCCACAATGCACTACGCCATTGCAGTGTCATCCAGGCGCTGTGATTGGCCAAGCATGCACTGTGACCCCGCATGCTTGGCCAATCACAGCGCCGGCAGCGAGGAGAGCAATGATTGGCCACAGGCAGGATGCCTGTGGCCAATTATTGCTGAGGGTGTTTAGTACACGCCCCACACTATAAAAGGCCGCCAGCACGGCGGCCTAGTGTAGTGTGTTCCGGAGCAGGGAAAGAGAAGCATAGGCAGGGACAGTGACATTTATTTTTTTCTTGCTTAACCTGGATTCCTTTAGTTTAGGGAAAGAGAAGGATAGGTAGGGAGAGTGTCAGTGTGTTTTACTGTGCGAATCCTTGTTTCTAGGGACAGGGAAAGACAGTGAGGGAATTCTCCTTGTGCTATAGTGTGCTTTAAAAAAACATTTTTTCTAGGGACAGAAAACTATAGGTAGGAAGAGTGTCAGTTTCTTTCACTGTGATAATCCTTGTTTCTAGGGACAAAGAAGGAAAGTGAGGGAAATTCTCCTTGTGCTATAGTGTGCTTTAAAAAAAACATTTTTTCTAGGGACAGAAAACTATAGGTAGGGAGAGTGTCAGTTTCTTTTACTGTGCGAATCCTTGTTTCTAGGGACAGGGAAGGACAGTGAGGGAATTCTCCTTGTGCTTTAAAAAAACATTTTTTCTAGGGACAGAAAACTATAGGTAGGGAGAGTGTCAGTTTCTTTCACTGTGATAATCCTTGTTTCTAGGGACAGGGAAGGACAGTGAGGGAAATTCTCCTTGTGCTATAGTGTGCTAAAGCATTCCTCATCAACCATCTTTGAAATCCTTGTTTTTTTGGACAGTCAGGGAAATTGTCGTTGTGCTATTCTGTGCAAAAGCAATCATCCTCAACCATATTTAGAAATCCTTAAGTAAAGGGACAGAGAAGGACACCTGAAGGTAGCCCTTATTGCTTTTTTCCCATCTCCCTGCAGGCCATCTATTAGAATGTCTGGAAGGCAAACAAGGAGAGGCAGACAGTCAGGAGGCAATAAAAGAGGGCAAGCAGGCTCTGTGTCTGGGGGCAACAGTGCTGGTCGTGGACGCGGTGCATTGTCATCAGCACATGGCCATGGGACACGCTTGTCCTTCTTTTCGGCAGCTGGACATGTTGAGCCACATCATGCCGAAGACTTGGTAGAGTGGATGACCAAGCCCTCCTCCTCCTCCTCATCCTCTCTCACCCAGGCTCAGGGTACTGGAAAAGCAGCTGCCAAAGCGTCCTCTTCCCTGGTATCAATGTCAGACTCATCATCAGTCACTCCTTCCCTAGACCCACCATGTCCTCCTCCTGAGGAGTCCCCCGAACTGTTTGAGCACAGTGTTGGGTACATGCTCCAGGAGGATGCCCAGCGTTTCGAAGGGTCTGATGATGAAACACAGCTACAGGAAGGCAGTAGCGTGAGAGCAGACAGAGGGGATGCTCAAGAAGGACACCAATCTGGCAGTCATGTTCCAGCAGCTGCAGCATACTGCCAGATTGGCTCCAGTGATGAGGAGGGAGGGGATGATGAGGTCACTGACTCCACGTGGGTGCCTAATAGGAGAGAGGAGGAGGAGGAGGATGAGGAGGAGGCACATCTCCAACGAGGCAGGATGCCCTTTGGTGGCCAGCGTAAGGGCAGTACACCGACGGAATCACACCGCAGAGCTCCGCCTGTGCAGGGCGCTGCCTCTGCCCGTCATTCAAAAAGTTCTTTGGTGTGGGCCTTTTTTGAGGCTAGTGCATCAGATCGCACAGCTGCTGTTTGCAACATATGTCTCAAGCGTATATCGCGTGGCCAAAACATCAGCCGCTTGGGTACCACATGCCTGACCAGACATATGTTGACCTGCCATGCAGCTCGTTGGCAAGCCTACCTCAAAGACCCACACCAAAGAACAAAGCGGACCTCTCCTTGCACCGCATCAGCTGGGATCTCCAACCCCACTATAACTTCAGTCCTCTCTGAAACATGCACTGAGAGGAATGAAGGTGTAGAATTAGGTGTGTCACAGCCAAGTACTTGCGGCCACTCTGCTAGCAGTACACCGACGTCCGATTCTAGCAGGCAAATTTCCCTGCCCCAGCTGCTGGACCGTCGAAAGAAGTTCACTCCCAGCCATCCACATGCCCAGCGGTTGAATGCTAGCTTGGCTAAATTGCTAGCGCTTCAACTGCTGCCTTTTCAGTTGGTAGACTCGGCCCCCTTCCGTGAGTTTGTGCAATGTGCGGTTCCTCAGTGGCAGGTTCCCAAATGCCACTTTTTCTCATGGAAGGCTATTCCGGCTCTCTACCGGCATGTGGAAGGCAATGTCTTGGCCTCGCTGGACAGGGCGGTCAGCGGTAAGGTGCATATTACCGCTGACTCATGGTCCAGCAGGCATGGACAGGGACGTTACCTTTCTTTCACGGCCCATTGGGTCACTCTTTTGGCAGCTGGGAAGGATGCAGGACAAGGTGCAGTAGTGTTGGAGGTTGTTCCACCGCCACGCCTCCAAAATGCTACTGCTGGTTGTGACACACCTCTCTCCTCCACCCCCTCCTCTTCTTCTTCCTCCATGGCCTCTTCCTGTGGTTTGTCCTCGGAACCAGCGGTGCTCCGTAGGCGTTCAAGGGGCTACGCAAGTACGCAGGCAAAAAGATGCCATGCCGTGCTTGCGCTGGTGTGTTTGGGGGACAGAAGCCACACTGGGGCAGAGGTCCTGTCTGCTCTGCAGGGCCAGGCCGAGAGGTGGTTGACGCCACGCCAGCTTAAGCCAGGAATGGTGGTTTGCGACAATGGCACCAACCTCCTCTCCGCCCTCCGACAGGGACAACTGACCCATGTGCCCTGTGTGGCTCACGTCCTTAACCTGGTGGTGCAGCGGTTCTTGGGCAGGTACCCGGGCTTACAGGATGTCCTGAGGCAGGCCAGGAAAGTCTGTGTGCATTTCCGCAGATCTTATAATGCCAGTGCTCGCCTGGCTGAGCTGCAAAAGGAGTTGAACCTGCCCAAGAACCGCCTTATATGTGACATGCCCACCAGGTGGAACTCAACGTTGGCCATGCTGCAGCGGCTGCACACACAGCAGAGGGCCATCAATGAGTACCTGTGCGACTACGGCACCAGGACAGGGTCAGGGGAGCTTGGTTTTTTTTCTCCACGCCAGTGGGGCATGATCAGGGATGCATGCACTGTCCTGGCACCATTTGAGGAGGCCACGAGGATGGTGAGCAGTGACAGTGCATGCATCAGTGACACTGTACCTCTTGTCCACCTGTTGGAGCACACGCTGCGTGGAATAATGGACAGGGCACTTGAGGCAGAACAGAGGCAGGAAGAGGAGGACTTCCTTGCCTCTCAAGGCCCCCTTTACCCAGACAGTGTTCCTTCTGTCCCACCCATCGCACAGGAAGAGGAGGAGGAGGAGGAGGATTGTGTCAGCATGGAGGTGGAGGCTGGCACTCAGCATCATCAGCAGCAGTCTTTTAGGGATGATTTACAGTCCCAAGAAACCAGTGGACTTGTACGTGGCTGGGAGGAGGTGGCTGCGGATCATGTCGTCCTTAGTGACCCAGAGGACTCCGGAGCGAATGCCTCAGCAAACCTACGCTGCATGGCCTCCCTGATCCTGCAAAGTCTGCGGAAGGATCCTCGTATTCTTCGGATCAAGGAGAGGGACCATTACTGGCTGGCCACTCTCCTTGATCCACGGTACAAGGGTAAGGTTGCGGACCTTATGTTACCGTCGCAGAGGGAGCAGAGGATGAGACAACTCCGGGAGGCCTTGCAGAAGGGTCTGTGCAACGCGTTCCCAGAGACTGGGAGGTTACAAACTCCTGGTCCTGGACAACGAGTTGCTGAGGCTTCGGCCAGTCAAAGAAGGAGTGGTGGGGAAGGTGGCCGTCTGACCGATGCGTTCAGACAATTCTTTAGTCCGCAGCCCCAAAGTATGATCGGTTCCAGCAACCATCGCCAGCGTCTGATAAACATGGTGCAGGAATATCTAGGGGCAAGGTCAGACTTGGACACCTTCCCCACCGAAAATCCTCTGGCTTACTGGGTCTTGAGGATGGATCACTGGCCAGAGCTTGCACAGTATGCAATTGAGCTACTGGCCTGTCCTGCATCCAGCGTTCTTTCGGAACGCACATTCAGTGCTGCTGGAGGATTTGTCACGGATCACAGGGTGCGCCTGTCCACCGACTCGGTTGATCGACTGACTTTCATCAAGATGCACCAGTCTTGGATCACCACCAGCTACCACACACCTGATGCTGATATAACAGACTAATTGATTTTAACATGTCACATCCCTTCAAGACTGATGCTGATGCTGAGTGCCTGTGCTGTTATGTTGACTGGCTATCCTCCTCCTCCGAGTCCTCAATGATACGATTGATGATGATAGCTTGGAAGATCATTTTTGTTTATGGGTGCCGCCACCAGTGGCTAAGGCCCAATTTTTCAGCCCCTGTTTTACAGGGGCATGTAATTACAATTTTTTTAGCAATACTTTGCAACAGGGCTCATTGCTGTGCTCCAAGTACAGTATCTGTGAGGGGTTGGAGTGTTGTGGCACCAGTGCCTAAGGCCCAATTTTTCAGCCCCTGTTCAACAGGGGCATGCAATTACAATTCTTGATCTAATAATTCACAGCAGGGCCCATTGCTGCACCCACCAAGAGTAACTCTGAGGGCTTACAGTGTTGTGGCAACACCACCACCACCACCACGAAAGGCCCAATTTTTCAGCCCCTGTTCAACAGGGGCATGCAATTACAATTCTTGATCTAATAATTCACAGCAGGGCCCATTGCTGCACCCACCAAGAGTAACTCTGAGGGCTTACAGTGTTGTGGCAACACCACCACCACCACCACCACCACGAAAGGCCCAATTTTTCAGCCCCTGTTCAACAGGGGCATGCAATTACAATTCTTGATCTAATAATTCACAGCAGGGCCCATTGCTGCACCCACCAAGAGTAACTCTGAGGGCTTACAGTGTTGTGGCAACGCCACCACCACGAAAGGCCCAATTTTTCAGCCCCTGTTCAAAAGGGGCATGTAATTACAATTCTTGATCTAATAATTCACAGCAGGGCCCATTCCTGCACCCACCAAGAGTAACTCTGAGGGCTTACAGTGTTGTGGCAACACCACCACCACCACCACCACCACCACCACCACCACGAAAGGCCCAATTTTTCAGCCCCTGTTCAACAGGGGCATGCAATTACAATTCTTGATCTAATAATTCACAGCAGGGCCCATTGCTGCACCCACCAAGAGTAACTGTCAGGGCTTACAGTGTTGTGGCACCAGCACCACCATCAAAGGCCCAATTTTTACTACCACTGTTCAACAATTATATGTAATTAAAATTCCTGATATAATAGTTGACAGCAGGGCGTTCCAGCACCAACCAAGAGTAACTGAGTGCTTACAGTGTTGTGCCAACACCAACAACTAAGGGGCCTATTTCTGCAGAGTATATACGGCAGGTCCCTACTTTCAAACATCCAACTTACAAACGACTCCTACTTGCAAACGCAAGAAGACAACAGGAAGTGAGAGGAAATCTACCACTAGGAAGGAAAATTCTCTCCTGTAAGAATAAATATGGGAGAAAGGTGTCTCCTCTGTACTGATGCTTTATCAGCAATCCTTGTTTCAAGAAAAACACCACATTTCAAAAACAGTTGTCATTGGGACGGAAAGTGAGGTGAAATGTTCTGAACAGGGGCACAGACAGCAAAACAAATGTTACAGGGGTGATAACCCTTACCTATGTTTTCCAAAAAGTTTAAAAATAGATTTTTGGGCTGGAGCTACACTTCAACAATGTACCTGTTCAAAATTACAAACAGATTCTACATAAGAACAAACCTACAGTCCCTGTCTTGTATGCAACGCCTGTATACGGCTGTTCAGAGTATATAGGGCCTTTTTTATTTTATGTGCGGGGTTCCCCTTAATATCCATACAAGACCCAAAGGGGCTGGTAATGGGCTGGGGTAGGGGGGGGGGTCATGGGGTAGCTATGCCATTTTTCTTAAAGATTTTCATCCATATTACCGGGACCAGACATTACATTAAAGCCGCAAGCAGTTTTAAATGGCTTTTTTTTCCTTTAGAAGTGTCATTTTGTGCAGGGACAGTTCTAAACACGGGAAACACGTGGCACTTCACAGGCATACTTTAGACACCCCCCAGGTACGATATTTAAAGGAACATTTGACCTTTTTTTTTTCACTTTATGCATCATTAAAATGACTGCTCCCGAAAAACGACCGTTTTTAAAACTTCTTTTTGCATTGATACATGTCCCCTGGTGCACAACCCGGGTTCCCAAACCCTTTTTAGGACAATAACATGCATAATAGTTGTTATAATTAGCACTTTAGAATTCGAACGTTCGCATCCATTGTATTTAATAGGGTTCTAATGTTCGTATGAACTTTCGGTCCGTTCGCGGGTTCTGGTGCGAACCGAACCCGGGGGTGTTCGGCTCATCACTAATCATGAGGGGAACGCGGCGCTCAGACCCGGTCTGGCTGCACCTGAAAACCTCAGGAGGAGGAATGTCACTAACCTACTCTGATCTAATAAAAATTATTAGGGACGAAGAGGCGCTGCAGGAAGATAAGCAGGTGGCCAAGGCGAATGTCACACCTGTACCAGTGTTGGTCCATTCGGTCAAGAGCCCGGAAAGAGATGCGGAGGTTGACACTTTGAAATAGCAAATGGCCCAAGTGTTGGAGATGCTGACCTCTTTGATGGAGAAAGATCAAAGAAGACCAGAGAAACCAAGCCCAAGAAAGGAGTTGTTTCCGAACACCTCAGCACCGGCCTCCCTACAGGACCGAGAAGAGGTGATTTGCTATAACTGCGGAGGGAGTGGCCACTTTGCTAACGTATGCTCCAGCCCAAAGAAGAAGAGAACAGATAATTGCAATCCGGCGGGAAACTCCAAAGGGCCCCGGTGAAGGAGTCAACCGGGTTGCCCATCATCTTCAGTGCGCTCCAAACTGAAAAAAAAGGCCAAGAATGGAGGAGACAAAACTCCTAGGAGGAGGTATAGTATCCCCCCACCAAGATGTACCCTAGAGGGAGGGGGCAAGACCCCTCAGTGGAAATACAGCACCCCAAAGAAGGAACATCCACCTAAGAGGAACAATAACATCCCTCAGCGGGTTTGTGCCCCCATTGAGAGGGAGAAGGTCAATGCATGCCAGGCTCAGGGAAAATTAAAGTCCAAAAGGAGCAGGGCAAGGAAAAGCCCAAAGAAGAAAGTGACCCCAGTCCGGCCATACCCAGAGGAACTGGTGGGCCCGTCTCCTACTGTGCCCATTCAAGTAGAAGGAGTCTATACTAAAGCTCTTCTGGACACCGGAGCACAGGTGACTTTACTATACCGGGACTTCTATGATAGGCACTTGAGTCATCTGCCTATCCAGAAGATAGAAGAGCTGGAGATATGGGGACTTGGAACCCAGAGTTTCCCTTACGATGGGTACCTGCCCATAAAGATGACTTTCGACCCATCCGTGGCTGGGAAGGCTGAAGTGTTTGACACCCTGGCAGTTGTGTGTCCTCGGCTGCCTGGAGCCAGCAAGATTTCCCTGATCATTGGGACAAACACGGATCTAGTCAGGAGACTCCTGACCCCTCTAGTGAAAGAGAGAAACCATTCAGCCACCAAAATCCATCCCATGCTAAAGACGGCCTAACAACGACTGGTCTTAGAGCAGAAGCCCCCGGGAGAGGGGATAGGGAAGGTGTGGAGACTTGGCAGAGAAGGAGTAGTGCTACAGCCCGGAGAAGTAACCTGTCTTAGGGCCACTGTGAAGCTTATGTGGTAACAACCTGGCCCCTTTGTCATGCTGGAATCCGACCCAAGGGAAGAGTCCTCAGGCCTGGAAGTGATACCAGAAGTGATTCCGTTCAAGGCCCTGAAGAAGGCCCATGGCAGAGTTTCGGTGAGTGTTAGGAACACTACGGGAGGGCCCATGGAGATTCCTGCCAGAGTGTTGCTGGGCCAGGTGAGCCCTGCTGCCCCGGTCACTTGGTCCGAAGTCAAGGGGACGGATGACGGAGGAGATGTTTGGGAGAAGCTGTCCGTGGAAAACCCGAACCTACCCAGGGCTTGGAAAGAAAGAGCCAAGGCCCAGCTGACCAGATGGGAGAAGATCTTTTCCGAAGATGAATTCGATGTGGGGTGTGCAAGAAGTGCCACCCATCGGATCCGCCTCCAAGAAGATAAGCCCTTCCGAGAGAGGGTCAGGCGGGTCCCCCTGGCAGATCTGGAGGATCTGAGGGAACAACTTGCAGAACTAAAGAAGACTGGTGTGATCCAGGAGTCTAGAAGCCCCTATGCCTCCCCAATCGTGGTGGTCAGAAAGAAGAATGGATCGTTGAGGCTTTGTATCGATTACAGGACTCTCAACAGGAGAACCATCCCTGACCAATACACCATGCCAAGGATAGAAGATGCCTTACAAAGTTTGTCTGGAGCCAAATGGTTCAGTGTGATGGACCTCAAGAGTGGGTACTATCAAATCCCTATGCACCCAGAAGACAGGGAGAAGACAGCCTTCATAACCCCGGTGGGATTCTTCAAATTCAATAGGATGCCTCAGGGTCTGTCTGGAGCTCCTGCTACCTTTCAACGCCTTATGGAGAAGACTGTTGGAGACATGAATCTTATAGAAGTCCTTGTGTACTTGGACGATGTCATTGTCTTCGGGAGAACCTTGGAAGAACATGAAGCCAGGCTGGAGAAAGTATTGAGAAGACTCAGCGAAGAGGGACTTAAGCTTTCCCCCGAGAAGTGTCGGTTCTACCAGTCTTCTGTGAACTATCTGGGGCACATAGTGTCTGAAGAAGGGGTGGCCACAGATCCTGAGAAGTTGGAGGCAGTCACCTCCTGGCCACGACCCACCACAGTAACAGAGCTCAGATTCTTCCTGGGGTTCTGCTCCTATTATAGGAGGTTTGTGGAGGGGTTTGCTCGGATTGCCCGCCCGTTGAATGAATTGCTAAAGGCAGAAGGGGAAGAGGATGACTCAGGGCCCCGGAGGCCTGGTGAGTCAGTTCAAGATCAGTGGAACCCAAGGTGTGAAGAGGCCTTCCAGGCCCTGAAGAGGAGCTTAACCACTGCCCCAGTCCTGGCCTACGCCGACCCTACCAGACCTTATGAATTACATGTGGATGCCAGCCATGAGGGTCTAGGCGGTGTGCTCTACCAAGAACATGAAGGACAACTGCGACCAGTGGCCTATGTGAGCAGGAGCCTGACCCCCTCAGAAAAGAACTACCCCACTCATAAGCTGGAATTCCTGGCCCTCAAATGGGCGGTAGTAGACAAGCTAAAAGACTACCTGTATGGGGCAGAGTTTACTGTGAAGACAGATAACAACCCCCTGACCTACCTCTTCACCACCGCAAAACTAGATGCCACCGGACACAGGTGGTTGGCCGCATTGTCTGGATTCAACTTCAGTCTGAAGTACAGACCAGGAGCTGGAAATAGGGATGCAGATGCCCTGTCCCGGAGGTCTCATGCCACGACAAATGACTGGGAAGATTGGACCCAAGTGGCACCGGACGGGGTGCGGGCCCTTTGTCAAGGGGCTGAATTCCAAGCCAGAGGAGGCTCCAGAGCAGAAGAAATAGGGGTTACCATGGTAGGAGTCCCCAAACACTATTGTGGAGTAACTCAACTGGAGGAAGACAACCTACCGAGACTGTCCAAGAAGGAGTTGAGGTGTGACCAATTGGAAGACCCCATGGGGAGATTGGTCCTCGAAGCCCTGGAGAATCAGGATCCCAACAAACTCCTACATCACCCCTCAAAGGAGGCTCGCCTGTTGAGGAAGGAATTGGACAGGCTGCAGGTGCATCAGGGAGTGGTCTACCGAAGGGGCCCCTCTGATGACTCAGAAGATAAGTGGCAGTTATTCCTTCCAGAGAAGCACCGAGAGACTGTACTAATTGCCCTGCATGACCATCATGGTCACCTAGGGGCAGAAAGGACCTTCCAGCTTGTCAGAAATCGGTTCTATTGGCCCTGCATGAGGGCAGAAGTAGAGGAGTATTGCCATTCCTGTGCACGATGCATTCAGAGAAAGACCCTACCCCATCAAGCTGCCCCAATGGGCCACTTACAGAGTCAAGGCCCAATGGATCTGGTATGCATTGACTTTCTCTGCCTCAAACCCAACCTGAGTGGATTGGGGAATGTTCTGGTAATAACCGACCATTTCACCCGCTATGCTCAAGCTTTCCCAACCAAAGATCAGAAGGCATCCACCGTGGCCAAGATACTTATGGAGAAGTATTTTGTCCATTACGGACTTCCACAGAGACTCCACTCAGATCAAGGAAGGGACTTTGAGAGTCGGTTGATCCGAAGACTTTTGGATTCATTCGGAATAAAGAAGACCAGAACCACGCCTTACCACCCACAAGGAGATGCTCAGCCGGAGAGATTTAACCGGACCCTGCTCAACATGTTGGGAACCTTAGAAACAGAGAAGAAGCAACACTGGAGTCAACACATATCAGCCCTAGTACATGCCTATAACTGTACCACAAGTGACGCCACTGGCTACTCCCCTTATCGACTTATGTTTGGGAGAGAAGCAAGGCTACCCGTGGACTTGGCCTTTGGCACTTCTTTAGACAATACCTCAGCTACATCCCACAAGGGATACGTGGAGAGACTTAGACGTAGCTTGCAGGTGGCCTATGAACAAGCCCAGGTGGATTCGGATCAAAGGGGAGCCCGCAACAAGAGACATTTTGATCTGAAGGTTCGAGTGCAAGATCTGCAGCCCGGGGACCGAGTACTGCTACGCAATCTGGGGGTCCCTGGAAAACACAAGCTTGCCGACAGATGGAGATCTGAACCCTATGTCGTCTGTAGGAAGTTGCCCGGTTTGCCTGTCTACAAACTAAAGCCAGAAGGAAAGGTGGGTCCACTGAAGACGTGGCATCGAAACCACCTGCTCCCACTGGCTGAGGCAGTCAGAATACCTCCCGTGAGAGACTCCCCTGAACCGGCCTCTATCCTGGATACTCCTAGGCCGAGCACTCGGTCCCAGACCTCTCGAGCTGAAGATGGGGAGGCCTCTCAATTGAGTACATATGAAGGTGGAGAACTGGACTGGCTGTGGCCTCCCTCGACTCTGGGAACGTCCGCCATAGATCTCCCAAATGGAGGGGATACCCCAGATGCAACGCTGAATCCGGAGGCTATTGAATTCATACCCTTCAGTCCCTCAGCTGATTACTGGGAAGATGTTCCTGACACTTGCGCAGAGGAGGACCCTAGAGATTCCATACGTCAGTCGACTTCTGAATCAGAGGTTCCAGAACCAGCAATGTTACCTGAACTTACTCCTGAAGAAGAGCCTGTGGTGCCAGAGTCAGAAGCACCAAGAGAGCAGAGGGCTCGCAGAGTCATCAGGCCTCCCAAGAAATTAACTTACCCCCAAATGGGGACGAGCTCAGAGGACTCTGTTGTAACGGCTAGGAGAAGTGTTGAGCAACCTGATCCCTCCACTGTCCATTTGGTGGAGGGCAACCCCAGCTCACTCTCTGGCACAGTTAGGCAGGCCACTCATGGTAGTGTGACCTGTGGGTAAGAGAGTTCCATCCCAAAGTTTTGGTGGGAATTCCCTATGCCAACATCATACTCGACACTGTCCAAAATGGTAAACAGTATTTGTTGAAGTTTATCTTTGGGGACCAAAGAGTTTAAGTGGGGGGAGTGTGTAGCGGGGTTCCTTTAAATGCTCTCTAACTACTGTTCCCAGAACCCCACTGGTTCCCAGGATGTTTTTCTTCTGCCCCAGAGACTCATGGGTGGGGATATATAAGGAAGGGGCGAGGCCTGGCTTCGGCCTCTTTGGACACGGGACGGCAGAGACTGATCCACCTGTGCGGACCTGTGCTGGGTAAGGCCTGAAGCCTGGGGCCTTCCGCAGCCGACCAAAGAGCCTTCCACCCCACTGCGAGCCTGGGTGGCATCCGACATCTCTACTTACAGCCTAGATTGGATCAGGGACCCGATCGCAGCAACCGCTGTGGGCGAGTGAAGTCACAGCCGGTGGAAGTCCCGGACGGAGATCGTGTCCGGCGGGTGAGCGAGCGTAAGCTCATTCCCTAACCTGTTTGCTAGTACTGTGCCTATAAACTGCCGAGGCCTACTACCTCATGTTAAAGACTCTCACTGGAGATCCACAGCAGGACTGATCCAGAGGATCTCCAGTAAAGTGTTGTCAGTTATCAACTTTCCCTTTTCCTGGATTACAATTGTTGTTTATTCTTAAGTGCACCACCTCTACAGATGCCGGTGAAGAATCCATCATTCATACAGGACTGAGTTCTAGAATTAGGAATCAGGCCTGATTCATTAGGGACCTAGTTTAGTTATTGCGCCACAGGGCGCTTAGTTAACAGTCGCCCCACGTGGCGTCTCCTTATCCACCCCCCCCCTTCTCCATGGTGTAGTGTGACTGATATTGTAATATTGCAGGGCTCTGTGAATATTCTAATGGTCAAGTTGTTATCACTGTTCATTCCTTTTGCATAGCTGAAAGTAAAATCTGTTATTCCTTTATAACTACTCCGTGTCTGAGTCTCTCATAAGTATAAGTATTAAATGTGTATACCCCTAGACTAACTGTGCCAGAAAGGGTCGAGTAGATTGCCGGGGGTTGGCGGAGCTGTACTCAGGGCCCAGACCAAATCTGCGGCCCTCTTAGTTGAGGGTAACGCTACACATACAAACGATCGGAAATTCCAACAAGAACTTTTCTTGTCGGAAAATTTGAGAACCAGCTCTCAAATTTTTGTTGTCGGAAATTCCGACAGAAAAAGTCAGATGGAGCATACACACGATCGGAATTTCTGACCAAAAGCTCACTTCAAACTTTTCTTGTCGGAAATTCCGACCGTGTGTACGCGGCATAAGATTTGCTCTGACCAACAAACACTCCTCAGTTAAAATTGTTAAGATCATGCATCTTCCCCATGCTAATGTTTGAATGTAAAACAGATAAACATTTTGGCCATGCCTGTATGCTGCTGGTATTCAGATGCAGCCATATGACTTGCTGTTTACCAGCAGGTATAGGAATAACTTTTTGTTACCTTCTGTTTATTGTATCTTCTTTTGTCTAGATAACCATCCCTCTGGGTACTTCCTATAACTTCCATCGATTTTACAAACTATTTTCTGTAGCCTCATGCATCTCTTTAAAATTGTCACCTTACATTGTTCATAGGGGCCTACAGGAGAACGAGGTCCTCCCGGATCAGCTGGAGGAATTGGTCTTCCTGGGCGTCCTGGGTCACAAGGCCCTCCCGGACCGGCAGGAGAGAAGGGAAATCCGGTAAGTAAAAGAGTAGAGGTGAATCAATATGAATACCTTTGAAAATACAAAAGACTATTATTGGAACTGTAATTGTAGGACCAGGGTCCTTTAAGTACCAAAACATACACCTGAATTTCAGCTGAACTGTTGTCTAGACTGACTATTAACTGAAGCATATACCTGCTAATGATGGTTAGGGTGTGAGCAACATTATGTGACTGAATTCTTCAACTTATCTGATGGATTTGAAAAATTACTATCTCTACAAGAGACACTTAAGTTGCAACTTAGCTTGGCAAAAATTGTATAAGGCTGGAAGACTAGAGCTTGTCCATATAAAGGTTGGGCATAATTAAAAAATGGGACATCAAGGCAATACACTGCTATACTGCTGTTATACAGTATCATGTGTACCCTTCAGCCATACATCGTGCAAACTATTTGGGGTTTTCGATCAATATTAGTACTGTTATCCTACTAGGAGTAAGTGGTAAAACTCTTATTGAGGTCCCACCGTGTATGTTGCCTTGATGATGTCACCAATTCCCAAACAATATATAGACCTCCTTCTATAAAGTATTGATCTATTTACTTAAACGTAACTGCATATGTGTCATACATTTTCATTAATTGACATCATGTAATAATAATTTCCTCTGTAATTATAATTTTTTTATAAATAAACAGGGTGAAAAAGGACCTGTTGGAGGAGGTGGCCAAGATGGCACACAGGGTAGCCTTGGACCACCAGGACCCGCTGGACCTCCAGGGCCAGCTGGAGATGATGGAGATAAGGTACCACATATGCTAAATGGGTTGTTGTGTGTTGGACTCATTTATTGCATCACTGATCTTTTGATTTTCTCCTTATATTTAGGGAGAGATTGGAGGTCCTGGGCAAAAAGGAAGCAAGGGTGACAGAGGAGAAAGAGTAAGAATCAAATTTCTTCTTCTAAACCTAGGAAAGTGATATAGGTCTATTAACCACTTATCTGTGTAAACTAGAGACAGTATCCAATAAAGTCACAAAAGAGACTGCGAATGATAGACAGGAGAGAGTCATGGCAGACCATGGACCAGTGCTATAGTGGAGTCATGTAAAAAAAGTGTGATAGGTAACCTGTACAGGATTGGTATGACATTTGTGGAAGAAACCTACTGTGAAGGTACTTTAGGAAAATTATGGCGGAGACAATAAACAAAAGTAATGGTGAAGAGAGAAGAGAAGTACACAAAGCAAGACAGAGGTTGTACATGAAGCTGTGACTAAAGGTCTTGGTAGAGATAATGTAGAAGCCTGCAACAGGCCATGATGAGAGCTTTGAATAAATAAAGTTGTCTGTGAGGAAAGGTTAAATAGGAGCCCAAAATAGGGCTCAGAATAACTTCCAAGGTGGCAGCTTTAGATAAGTGATCATAGAAGCTTTGAGATACAGTTGCAAGGTGTTCTTGGAATGAAATAGAGCGTAGACAGAAATGGAAAACAGAGATTGTACGTGAGAAATGAAAATGCAAGCAACACAAGAGAAGCTTTAGATTTACAGCATAAGTGAGGGATGTGGACTAATTTGAGTGGCACACTAGAGAAGACATGGATAAGCGATGTGTAAGAGTCTGCCGTCGATAGACAATTCAGACAACATTTACAATAATTATTTCAAAAGATAGAAAAGTAATACATTATTCTTTACTCTTTCATAGGGACCCCCAGGGGCTACTGGTATACAAGGTCCTATTGGAATCCCAGGTCAATCCGTAAGTATTGAGGAAAATTACCAGCTTGTCCTTATACATTGGCTTATTGCATTTACTGAGAGTCCACCAACTAATAAACATTTTTCACGTGAGGAAACAGCTTGCATCATGATAAAATTAAAAACATCAGTAGATCTCAATTAAGCACAAGCAAAGTGATGTCGCCGCACTTGTATTCCATTGCCATGGATTACTTCCTCCGGCTCCTTAGCAGAAGGTCCATATCTTGGTACAGACCTGGAATGGGATGTAGGCAGAGCAGGAGCCTGTGTATCACAACTGTAATGCACTAGTTGCATCTGCAATGCTCTGCAGGCTTCAATGCAAAAATTTAATAAATGCACATTTTATATGCATTGTTCATATTAACAATGATCTGCAGGCACATTATACATTTTATTAACGTGGGTGCATTGATTACATTTTTCCAAGCCTTTTCTGGCACTTTTTTTTACAAGTAAAGGTCAGTATTTTTTGCTAGAAAATTACTTAGAACCCCAAACATTATATATTTTAGCAGAGACCATAGAGAATAAAATGGCGATTATTGCAATTTTTTATGTCACAGAGTATTTGCGCAGCATTTTTTCAAACATAATTTTTGGGAAAATATACACTTTAATAAATTTTATTGCAAAAAAGCACAATATATAATCCAGTTTTTGTTAAGATATAAAAGATGAAGTTACAAAGAGTAAATAGATACCTAATATATTGCGCTTTAAAATTGCGCACGCTCGTGGAATAGTGACAAACTACGATACTTAAAGGGGTTGTAAAGGTTCGTTTTTTTATTTTCTAAATAGGTTCCTTTAAGCAAGTGCATTGTTGGTTCACTTTCCTTTTCCTTTGATTTCCCTTCTAAATGTTTTTTTTCTTTGTCTGAATTTCTCACTTTCTGTTCCTCCTCAGTAAGCTTGCCCCCATCATCCAAGCCGTTCTGGCTGGGGGTTAGTCAGTGTATGAATGTTCACAGCGTCTCCCCGCAGGGATGTAGTCCCAAGGGAGGGGGCGAGCACGCTGACTAACCCCCAGCCAGAACGGCTCGGATGATGGGGGCAAGCTTACTGAGGAGGAACAGGAAGTGAGAAATTCAGACAAAGAAAAAAAACATTTAGAAGGGAAATCGAAGGAAAAGGTAAGTGAATCAACAATGCACTAGCTTAAAGGAACCTATTTAGAAAATAAAAAACGAACCTTTACAACTCCTTTAAAAATCTCCATAAGCGACACTTTAAAAAGATTTTCAGGTTACCAGTTTAGAGTTACAGAGGAGGTCTAGCACTAGATTAATTGCTCTTGCTGTAACGTTCATGGCGATACCTCACATGTGTGGTGCGAACACCATTTACATATGTATGGCATACTTAAGTATACGTTTGCTTCGGCGCACAAGCACAGAGGGATAGGAATGCTTTTAACACTGTCGCAGTCTTTTTTTTTTTTATAACTTTTACTATTACAAGGAATGTCAACATCCCTTGTAATAGAAATAAGGGATGACAGCTCCTCTTTATGGATAGACCCCAAATCTCTCCTCTACCTGTAAAAGCAAAAGATCTAAAAGATTTTTTTGATCTTTTGCTTTAAAAAAATAAAAAGTTTACTACCGCGTAGACCGGAAGTGACGTCATGACGTCGCTCTGGTCATCCAAGATCATAGAGACGATCAGAGATGATCCGGTTTTTGGTCAACTCTATGGCCAGTTGCATGAACCGCCAGTTCATTTCTTGGGTGTACCGGTAAAAATGGTAAGTCAGAGAAACACCGGCAAACTGTGGGGGGCCGCCCCCTCCCACTACTTCTGAAAGTGATCCAGCTGCTCGGACCACTTTCATGAGAAAGCCAATCCCTGGCTGAAAAATAAAATACCAGGGTTATGTCTGAACGTATAATTACAGGTTGACAGTTGACAAGTGGTCAGAGTGACTAGTTAGACTACCTTGTCCACAGGGTAACAATGCTGCTTTGCAATTTCACTGCATAACAGTGTTGTCACCCTGGTAAAGAAATTGGAAAAATAAAGGATCTACTGGTAGTTTATTTCGGCCGTAGTTCCTTGTAATTACATAGAGATATAAATACCTCTCTCTGAACTACCCATGGTTCTTAAACTGCTTCTAGTGCTTTTATCACTTTACACCTGACCATCATACTAGGACCTTAGTTAGCAACTGGTTGTCCTATCTGCTTGACATTTTTCTGTACCATAGTAGACTGCATTGGGCCAAGTTCATTCCACCAGAGCAAAACACAGATATGATTTTTATACATTTAAAACTGCATGAAAATATATACAATATACCATCAGAAGGTATTTTTGACATTTAGAATTTAAAGAGAACATCAAATCCACAAAATGTATTTATTGGAAATATTCATTCATTGGTGATGACATTCCTTTTTTTCCTCTACAGGGCCAAGATGGAGAACCCGGTCGCAGAGGTCAGCCAGGAATGCAAGGACAAAAAGGAGATGAGGGAATTCGAGGCTTTACTGGTGTATCAGGTCCCAGGGGACTCCAGGTGTGTCAAAGAATTATGAATTCCAGTTTTTCACTTTCTTTAACAAGGTAGTTTCACATGCAATTAAAGAGATGTACATTTTCAATATAACTTTTATCATACGTTTAAAATATTGCTACAATTTAAGCTAAAATGTCGTATTTGATTTCACTGTAGACCTTAAAGAACTATAGGTTATTGGTGATTTCCTTACTTTTCCTTTAACACTCCAGTAAAATATTTAGAGAAAAATGAAATAAAAAATGCGGCGCCTAAAATAGTGACAGAGCCCAGAGACACGTATGAATCTAGGTATGTGATGAGTGAAAAATATGTGACTTAATGTGATCTAGTGAACTGATAACAAGTGCAGATACACAAATAATGAATACACACCAAAATCTATATATCACTATATGATATGAACATATAAAAAAGTTCAGTGAAAAATGTCCAGTATGAGAACTGGAATCAGAAGAGTAGGTGAATATGAATCATCAGAGCGTGGTCTCCATATGTAGAATCCAGCTGGCTTATAGTTCATACATAGCATTACTGCAGATCATTGTGACACCCAGGAATGTGACTCCAACACCAGGAAGGGGGAGAAGAAATGAATACTCTTACCCCTAAACGTGGACTCACACACCAGCGGTGGTGGGTCAAACAGGCGACAGGTGCAGTTGTAGATTCGTCTGGGTATCTCCTCACACACCAGCCATAGAAGCGGTGGACTCACGGAATCGGCTCTCTCCAAGGCAGTGACACAGAATTCCAGACCGTCAGCACATCCAGAATAATGATATCAATCATATGAAATGGTAAAAAAAAAAAAAAAAAAAAAAAAAAGGAGGCTCCACATAGTGCAGGATCAGATGGTAAAAAATATAAAACTTCCTGTTTATTCGTAGAAAACAACCAGAACAAACCACACAAGGTTTTAAGAAATAAATGAAGATGATACAGGCGTCAATGCAGAGGCTTGCATATAGGTGATCACAAATGAATACAAAAAAATGGCGAGGCTAGAAAGCAGGTTCATGTACCCGACATGTTTCGCATAAAAAATGCATCTACTGGGGCATGAACCTGCACAGAAAACACCACGCCATTATATAGGAAACAAAGTGATTGGAACATGTCTCAGCTGTTGGATGTACTCCCTCTGCAAGAGACTGTCCAATCACAGATTCAAAAACGCCGCCCTATTGATCGTCATCAATACAGCTAAAGCACACAGCCAATGGAATTGGTCGGAGCGACGTACGACACCGCGTCATCGCGCTGTCATTGGAGAGCGTCATCACGCTACTACATCCAAAATTGTTTGCGTTCCAAGCCTCTATCGCAGAGCGTCGTCACGTGAACTGCAACGAGGCCTGCGTCGAACGTCAGTGCCGTAGGAGAGCATCATCACACTATATGCGTTCCAAACCTCTCTCACAGGGATACATCGCGTGAACCGCAGTGGGGCCTGCATCAAACGACACTGACGTAAGAGAGCATCATCACGCTGTCAACATAGGATGTATGCGTTCCACACCTCCGCCACAGGAAACCAACGCGTAAACCGCACTAATGACCTGCATCCAACGGCAACCATTTCTACTTGTCGTAACAACGTTAGTACACTCATTCATCATGGCTAAACAAAGGGGCGGTAGGAACATAAACAATATCGCCCCACACTGATGACGAGCAAGAGAGGAAGCAAACAAATGAAAAAAAAAAAAAAAACCCTGGCAAGCTGATCAACACAAAATGCCTCTTATTAACAATATAAAATATATAATACAGAAGCTAAATCGTCCTGTCACCATGTATTAAAATATGAAGTATGTCACTTCAGCAAAAAAATGAATACCCAAAGTTGTATAGATAGATAATAGTATATCAACACATCTCCATAATCTGTACAAATATAATGAAAAATGTGCAAATAAATAGCAACATCTAACATATTCCATCATAGAAAGTAATGAATTCTGACAACATCATGAACAAATAAAAACATCCCTAAAATATACATGATAATAAAAAAGATGGTGTATCCAAACCTACCATCTTAAGGATGTGTAATATGATGTATGGCTGCTAATAATGTATAATATGCCTGAATAATGTATGCCAAACAAATACCTAATAATAAATTGGTCAATAAGACCAAATGATACATACAACAAAAATAGGAAGGCCAAAAAGAGTGGATATGAGACAATGAGGTAAGAACACTAAACAAGATTACAATTATACCTAGGTATAAACTGCAATAGGCCGAGGGGATGACTACACACACTATGCCTTGTTGTTAATAAAGGAATTGATATCCCACTCGAGCATATATCTGGCATTAAAAAAGGTCGCACTAATCATAGTGTACCAAGACACTACCTACAAGTTCACAACAAGATGGTTACGGGTACTAAATTTCAAGTGATAGACCAATTTGTTCCTCACTGGAGAGGGGAGTCCAGTGTTAGGGGAGTTTCCCAATTGGAAACTTTCTGGATCTACCAACTCCGATGTTATTCGCCCTTTGGGTTAAACATCGAGTGGGATATCAATTCCTTTATTAACAAGGCATAGTGTGTGTAGTCATCCCCTCAGCCTTATTGACCAATTTATTATTAGGTATTTGTTTGGCATACATTATTCAGGCATATTATACATTAGCAGCCATACATCATATTACACATCCTTAAGATGGTAGGTTTGGATACACCATCTTTTTTATTATCATGTATATTTTAGGGATGTTTTTATTTGTTCATGATGTTGTCAGAATGCATTACTTTCTATGATGGAATATGTTAGATGTTGCTATTTATTTGCACATTTTTCATCATATTTGTACAGATTATGGAGATGTGTTGATATACTATCATCTATCTATACAACTTTGGGTATTCATTTTTTTGCTGAAGTGACATACTTCATATTTTAATACATGGTGACAGGACGATTTAGCTTCTGTATTATGTATTTTATATTGTTAATAAGAGGCATTTTGTGTTGATCAGCTTGCCAGGGTTTTGTTTTTTTTTCCATTTGTTTGCTTCCTCTCTTGCTCGTCATCAGTGCGGGGCGATATTGTTTATGTTCCTACCGCCCCTTTGTTTAGCCATGATGAATGAGTGTACTAACGTTGTTACGACAAGTAGAAATGGTTGCCGTTGGATGCAGGTCATTAGTGCGGTTTACGTGTTGGTTTCCTGTGGCGGAGGTGTGGAACGCATACATCCTATGTTGACAGCGTGATGATGCTCTCTTACGTCAGTGTCGTTTGATGCAGGCCCCACTGCGGTTCACGCGATGTGTCCCTGTGAGAGAGGTTTGGAACGCATATAGCGTGATGATGCTCTCCTACGGCACTGACGTTCGACGCAGGCCTCGTTGCGGTTCACGTGACGACGCTCTGCAATAGAGGCTTGGAACGCAAACAATTTTGGATGTTGTAGCGTGATGACGCTCTCCAACGACAGCGTGATGACGCGGTGTCGTACGTCGCTCCGACCAATCCCATTGGCTGTGTGCTTTAGCTGTATTGATGACGATCAATAGGGCAGCGTTTTTGAATCTGTGATTGGACAGTCTCTTGCAGAGGGAGTACATCCAACAGCTGAGACATGTTCCAATCACTTTGTTTCCTATATAATGGCGTGGTGTTTTCTGTGCAGGTTCATGTCCCAGTAGATACATTTTTTATGCGAAACATGTCGGGTACATGAACCTGCTTTCTAGCCTCGCCATTTTTTTGTATTCATTTGTGATCACCTATATGCAAGCCTCTGCATTGACGCCTGTATCATCTTCATTTATTTTTTAAAACCTTGTGTGGTTTGTTCTGGTTGTTTTCTACGAATAAACAGGAAGTTTTATATTTTTTACCATCTGATCCTGCACTATGTGGAGCCTCCTTTTTTTTACCATTTCATATGATTGATATCATTATTCTGGATGTGCTGACGGTCTGGAATTCTGTGTCACTGCCTTGGAGAGAGCCGATTCCTTGAGTCCACCGCTTCTATACCCAGACGAATCTACAACTGCACCTGTCGCCTGTTTGACCCACCACCGCTGGTGTGTGAGTCCACGTTTAGGGGTAAGAGTATTCATTTCTTCTCCCCCTTCCTGGTGTTGGAGTCACAATCCTGGGTGTCACAATGATCTGCAGTAATGCTATGTATGAACTATAAGCCAGCTGGATTCTACATATGGAGACCACGCTCTGATGATTCATATTCACCTACTCTTCTGATTCCAGTTCTCATACTGGACATTTTTCACTGAACTTTTTTATATGTTCATATCATATAGTGATATATAGATTTTGGTGTGTATTCATTATTTGTGTATCTGCACTTGTTATCAGTTCACTAGATCACATTAAGTCACATATTTTTCACTCATCACATACCTAGATTCATACGTGTCTCTGGGCTCTGTCACTATTTTAGGCGCCGCATTTTTTATTTCATTTTTCTCTTTCTTTTTGCATTGTGTCTGATTGCTGATGCTGGCAGCCTTTTTTCACTATTTGTTTCATCTAGTAGCGCAATTTTTTCCCCATTTTTAGTAAAATATTTATTACAATCCACTTATGTAACTACTAGGAAGCTGCTTATTGCTTTATGATGACCCTGATGTGAGATGTCATGGAAATTAGGCTGTACGCAGAGCGCACACCATATCCCCAATCTCCTGTGCTAATAAGCACACATTTCGTCTAATGATATAATGCATCTTACCCCATCATTATATTTCCCGTTCATCCCCAGTAAACAGACATCACCACAGCTACGTTCTCAGCTCCGTCAGCATCACTGCCAGACACCAGTCTGCCTGGCTCTTTTATTCATAAAAGACAAAGGAAATTACAAACAGGAAGTCCTGGCTCCAACAGCCAATCGCCTCCTACACAGGATGTGACCTCACAGGATATGACCGAATAAGGATGTGACAACACAGGATGTGACAACAAAGGAAATCCTTCCAACAGGATTAGTTAATACAAACAACAACATGAATAATACAACAACCCATGAACACAGTTCCTGCCGATGAGAGCTTATCTGCAGGTGTATGCCCATGGCACCACAAATATGTTGATCAGGCATACAGGGGCGACACGAGCGCACATCCGCTAAACCGATAATGTGTTTGCAGAGCAGACACATCCCCCCAGACGAACGTCTGTGCATTACACAGGGGCCCTTTCGCCGGCAGACATATCCTCACTCTGCAAACTCCTCTCCAACTTCAGGAAGTTTTACACTACCCAACGGATCTCAACCAGCGTCAGTCTGCCCCAGTCAGCTCTTTAGAGCGGGTTGCAGGAGAACTAACACTGGGAGACACTATGACAATACAGATTAAAATATATCTTCATAAAATTTCCACAACATTGTGTTCTAGAGGAAAAAAAGACAGAAGCCAAATTTAGATCTGTGTTTTATAGAGTATTGATATATGATTATTTGAATAGTATTCCTATGACCCGATATATATAACCTTAAAAATAACATTGCTGTTTCTCATTTTAGGGTATGCCTGGACCTCCAGGGGAGAAGGGAGAAAGTGGACATGTTGGGCCAATGGTGTGTGTTCTTTTATATGTGATATATTAAATTAGAAAAAAATTATGATTAAACTAAGTTTAACAAATACATTTTATTGCAGGGCCCCCCAGGTACAACAGGTCCTAGAGGTCCCATGGGTCCCAACGGTGGAGATGTAAGTAAGTTTGTGAATTGTTTTGGAGTATAAGATATAGTTTACACCTCTTGTGACCACCCTTTATTTAATATTTTAGGGGCCTCCCGGAAATCCAGGAGGATTGGGCCAGCCAGGAGCTTTTGGAGAAAAGGTAATAGGGGGTTATCTGAAAATCTCCTTGATTATTTAACTTGTCATGTTCACAGGTGATGTAACCAACAGGAGATTCCTGTCCTTCTAAAAGATTTTCTTGGGTTAAACTACCTCTCTTAGTAGCTGGCAAAATCAATATTATTAAAATTATACTTCTTCCCAAGTGTTTTATGTTCTATCCAACATGGGCAGACATAGTTCCTAAATTTATTTTCAAGGAATTCATCATTCTTCTCATTTATCTGGTCATAAAGAAGAGGCAGGTATGGCTTTGTCCATTTCTTGCCTATATTACTTTGCTGGACAACTGAAGCACCCTTACTGTAGTGGAAGTCCATCTAGCTTACAGTAAATCCCTCTGATTGAGCAGCTGCTAATTTATTTAAAAGCCCCTAATTTGGTTGTGTCCAAGTATCAACATCCAATACTTAGACTAGCCAAGTCTTTGTAGTCGGAAGTTAAAGCGTTTGTTACCCAAGCACTTGATATTCCTTCATGTTCCTGATATGTGCCTGCTGTACCATGTACCTATGTTTTAAAAGCTTTTACAGGTTAACACTTTAGATTTACAGAGGAGGTCTGGTGCTAGAATTACTGCCCATGATTATGGTGATACCTCACATGTGTGGGACAAGCGCTGTGCGCTGTTTGCAGAACCAATGCCTGCGTTCGCCTTTGTTTTTGAGCACGGGGGACGGGGGGGCACTTTATTTTATTTTTTTATTATTCATTTTTAAATATTTTTAAACTGTTGCTTGAAATTTTGTTTTGATCACTTTTATTTCTGTCACAGGGAATGTAAACATCCTTGTGACAACAGTAGGCATGTGACAGGTACTCTTTATGGAGAGATATGGGGTCTATAAGATCCCAAATTCCTACCCTGCCCTTAAAAGCATTCAAAACACCAAGATCAGATACTGTAAATTTTTCAAAAATGGCATAGTTGACATCCAGGTAAACTGGAAGTAATGTCATATCAGAGAGCCGCTCAAAGCCGATCCCAAGCTCAGGAGGAGCCACTGTACTAACAATCTGATGTAAGTACAGCAGAAGAGGAGGTTAGGGGCCGCTCTATGCAAAACCCTTGAACAGAGGAGGTAAGTATACCATGTTTGTTATTTAAAAATAAAAAATAAATCTTTACAATCCCTTTAAGACTATGTATGTCACTTGATGTTTAGGGGATTCCATAGAATGTTTGGTCTTAGCTGCATTGTTTCAGATTTTCATGGGTTAGGCAGGAAATACACGGTTGATCTCAGCGCTAATTACAGGCAGTGAGACATTTCCCAGTCCACAGCATGGGAAATGTCTCACTACCTGTGATTAGCGCTGTGCAGTGATGGCTTCCAGGCGGGATCTGGCACGTGGGGTTTCAAACACGCCCGAGCCCTTCACTAATGATGACCATTGCCACTAGGGTAGAATGAGAGAGAAAGTCCAATCAAATATTTACAGTTGCGGAAACTGGCTATGAGGGGATTTCACTAATTTTTGAGCGGTTTTCTCTCATTTCCCGTTGTGTGTCCAGGACAGGAAGTGAAGGGAGATCTCCCTAGCTGTATACAGACAGCAAAAAAAAAAAAAGACACAGGATTAAACTCTTCTCTACTTCATCCAAAACTAAAAAATATTTTTGAATTTATATACACTTTAAATATAATACTACTTTATTAACTTGTACTGTGTAATCATAGCAAAATAAAAATAAAAATCACATATACAATGCGTTCTGTAAATAGCAGTTTTTGTGCATCCCTCCTGTAGGTGTTATTACCTGTTGATCCCGCCAATGGATCTATTAATTTCTTCTTCCTGTAACAGCCAACCTGTGGAGTTAAAGAGGAACTGCAGTCTGCTCACATAATTTGTAATAACATTTTTGCCTTTCTGAAGCTTTCCCTTCAACCACTTTGCATATTATTTTATATATACTGTGATTCTGTACTTGCCAAATATCTCCCTCCACGAGTCTGGCTGCAACCATTTTAACTGTGGGCAGCTGAAACTGCTGCCTGTTCACTTCCTGGATTTACACAGACACCCAGAGGCACACCTCCAGCGCTGCAAACCTGCAGCTCTCATCCCCCCTCCCTTCCTGGCAAACTCTTAAGAGTGAGAGAGCAAGCTGTGCATGATGTCCTAGGCCTAGGCTAATGACCAGACAAGAAACAGGAAGTGGGCTGTATAAGGTATTTACTGGATGAAAAAAAATGTTTTACTATCCAAAGTTAAAACAACAAGGGCAGAAGATTTAATAGATGGAAAGTCGAAAAAAATGACAAGTCCACTTTATAGTGGCAGCTTTAGTTACAGGAAGTCCCAGTCTCAGCTGCTAAATGGTTAGAGCATCTGTTAATTAACCATCAGGGGCCATTGACTGCTTCTGGATAAAAGAACAGGGTGACCACCATCCTGCAACGTTTAAAAACTGGTGGTCACCCTTATGTAGCGCCCTCCCCAAAAGGTTGGGACGCTATTCAAAATATAGAGGGATGTCTGAGCCAGAAGTTGGGCTCAGACGGTTGAATTACATTTTTGATTTGCCTCTGTTCTAGTTGTGGTTTGCCTGGTAGTGATTTCCCTTATTGCCTGTAGGTGGTGTTACCACCTCAAGCACCTGTTGGAACACGGGCAAACCATGGTGCATTGAGTGGCCCTTCTCGGCAGCGGTACAGTGGGAGTGGTCGACCCGCTGTGCCTGCTGGAAGGGGATACTTAAGGGACAGACACCATTGATCGGGGTCCGTTCCCGCCCTGCAAGCCCTCTGGGCACGAGGTGTGTGTGTGTGGTTCTGGTCTCGGGCAAAGTTTGCCCGAGGCTGCATCGCTATCTAGTAGGCCCAGCTAGTCTGGCTGGGGCCTACATTCAGAGAGGGGATCCCAAGCTGTCCATCCAAATGGGGAGGAAGCTATCTTGGTGAAGGAGACCAGGGGAGGACCTGCCCTGGAGGGGACCGGCAAAGTGCTGCTGTCTCGGGTGAGGCCTGGTAACTTTATCAAGGAGGAATCCACTGTACTACAAGCCCTGCAGTTCGCCGGATTGGCTTAAAGGCTCTTTCACTGTACGGCTGGAAGTTTGGGACTTCCTGTGACAGAGGATTCCTGGACTATCCTTTCATTCAACTTTAAAAAGTCAGTAGCAGAGACTTTATTCATTTCAAGAGGTCTGTGGCAGAGACCCGTTTCATCTTGGGCAGTTTGTGGCAGAGATTACCCGTTGCTGATTCGTGTGTCATCCCGGCTGCTAGGCCATGTGAGGGGGGACTATCCGGGTGACCAATACCCACTCTAAAATTGAGAGTGGTAAGTGACTCTGAGCTGATATTTTTGTCTAGTAACGCTGAGTGCCTGAACCTTCCCCTACTTCACTAGCGTTGCTAGCCAGGTGCGGGGGGGGGCGGGCCGCACCCGGGTGACACCCACCAGAGGGGTGACACCCGTGGGTAGCGCAGCGGCCACACTGACATCGCCCGCCCGCTGCCCTGTGCCTTAGGCTCACGCTGCGGCTGTGTCCCTCAGCGGAGCGGAAGGAAGCCGCCGCCCCCTCTGCCTCCTCTATGTTTACATCCACAGAGGAGGAGGAGGAGCCCGCGCTCGAGAGACACACCGCTGTGTGTATCTGCCGCTCTGTTCTGAGGTCTGAAAGGTAAGGGGGGCATCTTTACTGATGGGGGGAGGGGGTGTCTGTACTGCTGGGGGTCTGCACAAGAGGGAGTTTGCACCAGGGGGGGCTGTAACTGAGGGGGGTGTCTGTACTGAGGGGGGTCTGGTACTGAGGGGGGTGTCTGTACTGAGGGGGGTGTCTGTACTGAGGGGGGTGTCTGTACTGAGGGGGGGTCTGGCACTGAGGGGGGGTCTGGCACTGAGGGGGGGTCTGGCACTGAGGGGGGGTCTGGCACTGAGGGGGGGTCTGGTACTGAGGGGGGGGTCTGGTACTGAGGGGGGGTCTGGTACTGAGGGGGGGGTCTGGTACTGAGGGGGGTCTGGTACTGAGGGGGGGGTCTGGTACTGAGGGGGGGGTCTGGTACTGAGGGGGGGTCTGGTACTGAGGGGGGTCTGTTACTGAGGGGGGTCTGTTACTGAGGGGGGTCTGTTACTGAGGGGGGTGTCTGTACTGAGGGGGGATCTGTAACTGAGGGGGGATCTGTAACTGAGGGGGGATCTGTAACTGAGGGGGGATCTGTAACTGAGGGGGGATCTGTAACTGAGGGGGGGATCTGTAACTGAGGGGGGTCTGTTACTGAGGGGGGTCTGTTACTGAGGGGGGTGTCTGTACGAGGGGTGTCTGTAACTGAGGGGGTCTGCACTGAGGTGGGGGTGTCTGTACTGATGGAGCGGTCTGCACTGAGGTGGGGGTGTCTGTACTTATGGAGCAGTCTGCACTGAGGTGGGGGTGTCTGTACTGAGGGGGAGGTTCATACTGAGGGAGGCGGGTCTATATTGATGGCGGGGAGTCTGTACTTAGTGGAGCGGGTTTGTACTGAGGGAGGGGATCTATACTGTGGGAGGGGGGTCTGTACTGAGGGGGGACTATAGTTGTTGGGGGGGTGACACCATTTTTTTTTTGCACCGGGTGACACCAACCCTAGTGACGCCACTGCCCTACTTTTCCATACCTTCTACTTCTCAACGTTTTCTGCATAAGAAAATAAAGCCTAACTGTTTGAGGTTTTACATCTGTGTGGACATTGCATTACTACAGACTTTCCTACCCGCACAACGAAGCTGAAGAGGTAACGTGCAAAACCCAAAACTAACCAGCAGCTGCTACGGGGGTAGTGCTACACTTATAAAAAGGCCTCTGAGTGTATGATCGACAGCTATTTACTCACACCAATATACAACTACATTTTTAAGGCAAATC
Organism: Rana muscosa; assembly: GCA_029206835.1. NCBI lineage: Eukaryota > Metazoa > Chordata > Amphibia > Anura > Ranidae > Rana > Rana muscosa. The sequence continues at coordinate 290,929,622 of CM055118.1, forward strand.
ACACAACTTTAGTATTTGAGTTTACATACACTTTACGTAATCCAGTCTACATGTATGGCATAGTCTACTGAATCACTGAATCACTTTTTTGTCCCTACAGGGAGAGGCAGGAGAAGGTGGAGATCCAGGATCACCAGGAGAAGCTGGTCCCCTGGTGAGTATGTGGCCAAAAAGATGAAAGCTGTAATATAAACTTGTCATTGATGTATATAATAATGGAGACACTTAAAGCAGGGTTCTGGGCATAATTTTTATTTTTTTTTGCAAGCTAAATAGTCCCTAAAACATATTAATAGCTCCCCAATCGTTCCAGAAATCATTGCAAACACTTGCCTTATATCCTCCAGCTCATGTTGTGGCCGTATCCATCAAATGTGTGGGCATGTGAAGCCTAGTTCCCTTTTCTTCCTGGTTTTCAGGGAGAGGTGCATGCTGGCCGATTTTTAGGCACAGTAATGCCCAGAGACTCCTGGGAAATGAGTGTCATCATTTCCCAGGAGGCAAATGGGGTCTTAGGACAGGAAGTTGAACCACCTAGGACCAGGAACTAGGCAGATTACAAAATCTGCCTAGTAACAGCCAGAGAGAAGTGAGTAAATTATTATTTTTAATTTTTTTTACATTAAAGGCAAGCTGTTAATAGAAAGTTCATTTTTAGGGTGGAACTCCCCTTTAAGGTGTGCTAGCAGGGAGATTATGCTTTATATACACACCACTAAAGTGTTACTAAACCCAGGACCCTGCATTCACTTTATCTGGCCTCCCATAGTACACAGCAGTATACAGCAGTCTCGTGACTTCTATTAGTGTCTGGCTAAGCACTGGTTAAAGCTTGAAGGAGGAGTTTTCATTCTCCTCTGACTGTCCTATGAGGCTACATGACTCCTGACCCTCTGTCTGGACAGTGCGGATTGGCCCAATGCCCAATGCCGATCGCATGCACCCTTCCAAAAAAAAAACCTCTAGCAATACACACGCATGTGCAGAGTGCCCCCAAGGCTCTGTATTATCAGAAGATGGATTGGGGACTGTGGAAGATTGGGGACTGTGGATTGGAGACTGGGGGCATTTTGCAGGCGCTATAGCGTTAAAAATAGCACCTGCAAAGCGCCCTGAAACAGCGGCTCCATTCACTCCAGTGTCAAAGCCCGAGGGCTTTCACACTGGAGCATTGCACTGGCAGGGCGTCAGAAAAAGTCCTGCCAGCAGCTTCTTTAGAGCGCATTAGGAGCGGTGAACTCACCACTCCTAAAGCACCCCTGCCCATTGAAATCAATGGGCAGCGCCGCCGAACCACCGGCAAAGCACCGCTGTAGCAGTGCTTTGCGGGCAGTTTTAACCATTTTAGCGGGGGTTAAAAGCGTCCCACTAGCGGCCGAATAGCGCCACAAAAACGACGGTAATGCGCAGCTAAAAATAGCTGTGTTTTACCGCCGACGCCCAGTGCGGCTCAGTGTGAAAGGGCTCTTATAGTAAACTCCCATGTATGGTTTGTACCTATAGGTAAGCCTATAATAAGGCTTACCTATAGGTACTGTAAATATCTCCTAAACGTGCACCATTTAGGAGATATTTACTTTAGATGCGGCCGGTGATGTCACATGCACTCTGAGGGAACGTCATACCCGTTCAGAGCCATGCTGTAAATAAACAGAGACGTCATCGACGGCTCGACCAATCAGATAGCCGAAGCCCGCAAACCTGGAAAGAAGACCAGGTGAAGATGGAAGCGCCTTCAGCGATGACAGTGTGCCGCTGGAGGGCTTCGTTTCCAGGTAGGTCTGTCATAATGTACTAGCACATTATGACCTAAACTGTCCGGGCCTCTTTTTTTTTTTTTTGGATGCAGTTTACTTCCGCTTTCAGCTAGCCATGCACAGCTCAAATATCTTCATTCACTTAAACCTTAGTTCATATTTTTTTTTTAAAAGTCTTCTGTAAAGTTATCCATGTTTAGAAAGATGGCGATGGTCAAATATGACAGATTTGGATATTTCCCACTGCTATTGAATGATCATAGAAGGGGAGAGAGAAACAGCAGGCATACGGGCCACCATAGTGTAGTATTAAAAACTGAATGATCATAGAGCCAGGGCACAATGGAATAATTTATAAAGGAGCCAATGTGACCCTTGTAGAGTCGTATCATCCATCCTAGCTATTCCAGATCCCCAAGCAGATATCTTTTTGTTTGAAAAGCTGACATAAATGAGCTGAGCATAGATACGATAATACTATATCATGCCTGTAGGATTAAAAATAAATATATAAACGTAGAACTTGTCGAGAAGTATATATTAAAAATGTACTAAAATATTTACATAACTGGGACAAAAAAATATGGTTTTATTTCAGGGAGGTAAAGGTGATATTGGTGAAAAAGGTGAATCTGGAGCTTCAGGAGCAGCTGGACCTCCTGGGAAGAAGGGACGTCCAGGGGAAGATGGACCTAAAGGAAATATGGTGAGTTCTGTTGATACATACAAAACCTAGAGGGCTCATCATATACGTGCCAAGTCATACATTGGTCACACTAAACGAGCTAAGCCTCCGACAATAAAGACAAGTACAACTACCTAAACTTTCCAAATACTTGTGTCTTCAGATTTTGCTTGCTCTTTTAATGTATTACTGAATAGGCCTGAATGACAATAGATCATAAAAAGTACAATTACATAAAAACTCAAAAGTGAGGTGAAGCTGACTAATAGCCAAGTTTTGACATCTGGCAAATGTTTTTAATTAATTGAATGCATAATCTCTTTCTAGGGGTCCATAGGTTTTCCAGGAGACCCAGGACCAAGAGGAGAGGCTGGAATACCAGTAAGATTTCTATGGAAAATACTGGACCGTGATTTAATGTACATTTTGTATATAGCCTATATTTTTAAATTGTCATGGTAACAATGCTCTTATCTTCTACTCAGGGAGTTGATGGTGTACCTGGAGAGAAGGGTGATGCTGGAGAAAGTGGGAATCCGGTGAGTTATACATTTTTTGCTATGTAATTTTAAAGTGTCACTTACCAAGGGCTTAAAGCTGAACTCTTTCAATCTTTAAATGTATTATTTTAAATGCAAGCAGTATACAGCAAATGCATGAATTTTACTGGGTATCAGCCCCCTGTATAGCACCTCTCAGAGAGAGGGAGAAGCAGCACAAGGAATTAATCAGTTGTACTTTAGTGCTTATGTGCTAACAAGGAACATGCTGATATGATGACTATTTGAAGGTGTGCAGACAGAATAGAAATTGAGAGAAAATCTCCCCACTCACAACTGGGGAGATTTGCCCTCATTTCCTGTTATGTCATTGGAACAAGAATTAGGAGAACATTTCTCCAACGGCAATACAGCAATAAAAGTTTTTTTTAGTAGGTTGCAGAATGATGTTCCTGGGGGTATAAAAGTATGATTTGTCTAATAATTTTGGCTATCTTTATTTAAACAATTTTCTGAAGGTCAGCCTAAATGGTTATCAGAAAATTGAAAGCAATATTTTATATACAATCTTTATATATTTTTTAAAGGGAGCACCTGGACCTTCAGGAGAGCCTGGCCCAACAGGTCCACCAGGACGAAGAGTGAGTTCCAGTTTTCTGTGGTGTCTAGTGTGAAGAATGTGTCCCATTGCCTCTAGTGGGATTGCTGTTTAAACAATATATTATTTTATTCTTTTGTAGGGACAATTGGGGGCTGCAGGCAAAGAGGGTCGTCAAGGTGAAAAAGGAGCAAAGGTGAGTTACACTGAACAGTATGCACATTCAGTTCCTAAACCTAGAAGAATACTTCAATAAATATTTGTAATGTTTCCTGTGTAATAGGGAGAGCGTGGAACTGAAGGGCCAGCTGGAAAGACAGGGCCTGTGGGGGCACAAGGATCTCCCGGAAAATATGGACCCGAGGGTCTGAGAGGCATTCCAGGGCCTGCTGTAAGTAAACTCTCAGGCAAAGTATCTCATGGCATTCTTCTGTAAAATGTTAGGATTTAGAAGTCTAGTTAGGTCTGATATCCATGGGATTTCAGGAAGCTGATTGTTCTAGAGCAGTAATATAAAAACTAGTTAGCTTTAAAACTGACAATATACATCAGAGAATGGATAGATGTGCATTCATTCATTCACTGCCTGTACTGGTATGGCTCAAACAGACACCAACTACCTACAAGTAAATTCACCATTTGCCAGGTTTACTGCAGAAGCATGAAGGTTGTGTCTGGGCCCCCTGGGCATCCACGGAGCCCAAGGCTCATGTACAGGTTGCCTTCTGGGTAAATCTGTACTGTTTGAGAGTAACTGTTTAGGTAAATGGGAAGGCAGGGGGAGACCATGCCGACACCGTGGAATACAATAATGTTTTGTAAACTGATCGTTTGGGGGGTTGGGAGATTGGCACAAAATCACAGACTGTTATCCAACATTCATCTCGTGTCCACTTCTCCTTAAAAAAAAAAAATCACTCCCTTGGCCTACAAGACTCTGCTCTTTCCTGATTCTCGTCCTACTTATCACAGCTTTCCTTCACGGTAGCCTACAACTCTGTCTTCTCCTCTCCACTTCCTCTTTCTGTAGAGGTCACCCAAGGTTCTGCCCTCAGTCCCCTTCTCTTCTCTGTCTACACCTCCTTCCTTGGTCACCTTATAAACTCCCATGGCTTCCAATACCATCTCTATGCTGATGACACCCAAATCTATCTCTCTACTTCTCACCTCTTCAGTCTCCTCCTGAATTACTAACTTTTTAACTGACATATCAGTATGGCTGTCACACTACTTCCTCAAACTCATTCTTTCTAAAACTGAGCTTATATTCTTCCCAACATGTGCCCTCCTCCCTGAATTTTCCAGCAAGATCACAAATACAACTATCAGTCCCTCCCCTCATCCCAGGGTGCTAGGCGTAATCCTGGACTCTGACCTGTGCTTTCAGGACCTAAATCAGTCACTGTCCAAATTTTGTAGACTTCACCTCCGTAACATCTCCAAAATATGCCCATTTTTTAACCAATAAAACCACCAAGCAACTCATTCATTCCCTTGTTATCTCCCGCCCTGACTATTGCAACTCCCTTCTCATGGACTTACTTCTACACAGGTTATCCCCTTCAGTCTATCATGAATGCTGCTGTCAGTCTCATCCTCATTTCCAACTGCTCAGTGTCTGCTACCCCTCCACTGGCTTCCAATTGCCCAATGAATAAAATTAAAAATATTAACAACAACATACAAAGCCATTTACAATTCTACCCCAAGCTACATCACCAATCTTGTCTCAATATATCGCTCAAACCATCATCTCTGCTCCTCCCAAGACCTTTTGCTTTCTACCTCCCTTACCTAATCTTCCCATGCTCATCTCCAGGACTTCCCCAGAACCTCTTCCATCTTCTGGAACTTTCTACCCCAACCTGTCGGGCTATCTCCTACTCTGTTAACGTTTAAGCGATCCAATTCAGAGAAGCCTATCCCACCTTCACATAAAAACTGAACTTTTATTTCTTCCATCAGCTCATCCCTCACAGTTATTACCTTTTGTACCACTTGCCCCTCCCTATTAGATCGTAAGCTCTCAAGAGCAGGGTCCTCCTAACCCTTTTGTATTGAATAGTATTTTAACTGTACTGTCTCCCTTTATAATGTAAAGTGCTGCACAAACTGTTGGCACTATATAAATCCTGTATAATAATAATAATAATAGTATAATGGGAGAGTTAGCATGTATTCAATCTTAGGTATTTGTCATTACAGGGGGAACCAGGTTTACTCGGAGCACCTGGTCAGACAGGACCTCCCGGTCCCTTGGTAAGTGTACAGAAATAGCAAAATTGTGACAATACAACTGTTTACCTATTAAGATGTGTGTGATGGTCTTCAGTGAATGCAGCCTGGTGCATGGCATGCTGAAATGCGTTAGGGAAGAGTGAAGATGGTTTATTAGATAAAGTTTATAATTTAACAATCTACATGGCTTTCTTCACTTGCGGTAAGGAAAGTGTTGCAGGGTTTGGTGAACTCCCTGTGTCACAGTTTAGGTGTGGAGCTCTCACTGGGGCACACCCTCAGCATGCTGGGTCTTCACCAGAACCACTGATGGTGAGAATCTTACCCTGCTTACATACCAGAGTGCAAGACATGGGAAATCCCAGATGTTGTCATCCAACTAGTAGGCAAACCAAAATGCAGGGTAGCTGGAGATGTATCAAGAATACAGAACTTTTAATTAGGCACAGGCTGAATGTACAGATCTCAATTTAAACACTGATGACAAAGTCAAGTGAGGAACTTCAGCGTAAACACGCCACAGCATTGTATATTATCCAGGAGACAGGTAAGCTTGAATGTCCAACAATTGTAAACCTTTTTATGCAGTACAGAAGAACCCAGATGCCAGTGATCTGTGAACCGAGTACATCTCTGGGTGGATTGTTAGAAAGAAAGGCAAATATCAGAAAAACAAACAGTGGAAATAAGCAAAAAAAGGGAATTCTCTTGTATGAAATGTTGAATGAGAGTGGAAGCTCCTTGGAAGCCAAATGGTCATGATGGAGGCAGCCTTACCTTCCACTGCTTTATATTTGTATGTATCACACAAACCTTTTTCTCGCCTGGCTCACTTGCGAGTCAAGGCACACCGCGCTATGTGCCCGTACCCTCCTGTTTGAAGAGGTTAAGCGGTGTTTACAAATTTTGGGTCTTTCAGCGAGTTACCCTCTTCCACTGATTCTCTCCCCCAGAGTATGGGATCAAGTCTCTCTTTCTTCCCCCAAAGAAAACACTGTCCAGAAGTACTTTAACTCCAACAGAGAGTTTATTTTCTATTTGCTGCATAGTAGATATAGACAGATGGATGAAAGAAGAAATAGTGTGAAGAATAGATCCAGGCACAACCAACAATCTCGTCACCACTCGATCCCGAGTGGGTTTAGCTCACCCGGATAGTTCTCTCTCACAGCCCTAGCAGCCAGTGTGGAGCTCAAACAGTTCCGCCACCCTATCCCCTCCTGGGATGGGGGTTAGAAATCCTCTAACCTCTGTAGACTTTAAGAACAGGATGATGCCAATGGGCACTCTACAGGTTAGTTTCCCCAAGTAACAAATCCTTCCCTCTGACAGGTCACCAGGCCTCTCCCGAGACAGCAATCTTCCATTACTCATCTCCTCAATGGGACTGATCCTCCCCTGGCTTCCTCTTGGTCAGAGCGGGTACCCTTCCCCGGGTATCCTAGGACTCTTCTCTCAGGGATGGGCCCTAGCTAAAGGTGCTAGGCCCAGTTGCAAAGTTGCAGGCCCCAGGCTAAAGGTGCCTGGGCCCGATCACATCTACACGTACCCCTGGCCATGAGGGCCACCGGAGGTGGGGTACGTGTCTACTCCTGCTCCTCCGACCCTGGCGGGGGACTACAGGAACCGACCACCCAATATGGCGTCTGCCCCTTACGTACCCTCTCCCGGCATGCACAGCAGGTTGACCACGCCCACTGTACTGCTGCCGAGAGAGGACACCCCAAGGCGTAGTAATGCCACCCCTGGCTCAACCCTGACCCGATGTGACAGCGCCACCTACAGGCCGCAGGGAGCCATACACCAGGTAGCATCACCTAGGCAGAAGCAATACCTAGCAATGAGAATGGTCTGAGCCTGGCTAATAGCTCAGACCAGCCCCTAAATTTAGGCACATAACACCCTTAAAAAGTAAAAGGGCACTACATGTAAAATAAGCATTCCACAGAAAGATGGCAAGGCTAGTTATTGGCTGTGGCATAGGATTGGATCAAATAGTGCTGTTGCTGTCACATGGAGAGATGACAGTTATGTCTTTGATGACAAGTACAGCTGAAACAAATGGAGTGGTGAGGTGTGGCAGAGTACGATAGCAAAAAATGGAAGCAGAACTCCTAGAATGTAAATTGCCTGTGAGTGCCGGATGAAGACACTCCTTTCAGGTTGCACAATAGAAAAAAGGTGTGTTCATATGCAAAACAAAACACATGAACAAGAAGGCCTCATTTATCTCCATGAGTGTGGACCCTCTCAGAATATGTGTGCCACAAGCCTTGGACAAATGTCAATGTATTTTAATCAGAAAAAAACGATTTTATTTTGTTGAAATTTTTTTTGGGGTTACAGCCAGCTCATGTAGAGAATATACAAGAAGTTTTACCCATTTTAGGACATAAAACATGCCCCCAAACCATACTGTCAAATGTGTCTCCTCTCCAGTAACAACAGAGAAAAAACAGAGTAAAAAGAAACAAAAAAAAAAACAAACAAAACTGAATAGAACAAACAACAATTAATCTAAGTGAGCAACACAAATGGTGTGCACTTTCCTCCCGGACAAACAGAACAGATATTCCAAATATATGCCTTTCCCATCACACTCGGAGATACTATTGGCCCCTGCAGGCCTCTAGACCGTACAGTGACATTACCCCTTACTCTTTGCTATCCCGCCAATAACCTGTCAAGGACCAGTTGCAGGGGAGCAACACCAGGGGACTCCAGCCACTCTCGCCATATGTTGGTGAATTTGCTTGGTACTTTCCTGTGCTGATATGTGTTCTTTTCCCTAATGAGTATCTTATTAACCTCCTGGATCCATTCTTAGGATGTGAGGGCCTGAGGAGCAATCCAATATCTTGCAATCAGTTTTCTGGTTAAGGACAACAGCCTCAGTATCGCTATGTATGTAGCAGGGGGGTATAAGTCCTCCTCTAAACCACCAAGTAGGCAAGTGACCGGAACGAGTTGCAGTTGTGTGTGATAAGTATGTTTAACAATTCCCAGCACCTCCTGCCAGTAAATCAATGCATTTTAAGTTAAAGGTTATGTTCACGTTTGGGAACATGTTAAAAATTCACAGAACTTATAACACAGAATGGCAGCTTATATTATGCACTAAAAAAAACAAATTACTAATTTTTCTTTAAAGGGACCCAGTGGCCTGCCTGGTCTTAAAGGTGATCCTGGATTTAAGGGAGATAAGGTAAGATCTTCATTTTAGTCTCTCTTCTCTACCTGTTATTCAATCTGACTATGTGCATTTTATGATTGACATTCAGCTGGTGGCATTAGGACAGATGTGTTTGTTGGATCAGAATGCAGTGGTTATAGCTGCAAAGTTAGCCAGATGACAGTAACATTCTACCATATCTACCAGATACATAGTTTGCCATCTAATCAAATGGCTGTAAAAAAGCCCACCACTGCCCAATATGATTCTCAGTCACTTGAGACATCAGTCTATTTTTCGACCAACAAATATTTTAAGAATCATAATTTCCAGTTCCAGATTTGCTACCATAATTATAACATGCACATTTTATTTGTTCTGAGGGTTTGTAATATTGAATGTTAAATGCCTTTCTCATTGCAGGGTCATGCTGGTCTTATTGGCTTAATTGGACCTCCAGGAGAAATGGGAGAGAAAGGAGACAGAGGATCCCCTGGAATTCAGGGTGTACCAGGACCCAAAGGAGACCCTGTAAGTAGCCCATAGTAATGGCAATGAAGTCACATGACCATCTGTATGAACGTGAACTATAACCCTTTCTTCTTCCATATTTAAGGGATCTGTTGGCTCTTCTGGACCAAATGGACCACCTGGACCCAACGGCCTGGCGGTAAACACCTATTATTTTGTTCATTCATTATGATGCGATGCAAAAGCATCTAGTTGCTGGTTAAACAAGAACTATTTTTAAGTAGTCATCTGAAAGTAAATAGAATTGCAGGGTCAAATAATGCTTAAAAGATCCAAAGTGAGGGTTGTGTCTTAATAGTATTAAATATCCACACTCCAAATTGAAACTTACAAACCATCAACCTAATTTCACGGTTTTGATAGAACAGTTTTTAATGTAACCCCAAAAGATCAAGCTGAGCATATGGAGAAAAAATAAATACGCATAGGTTACCTTGAGTGAAAATGGCATGTGAAAATGATCATTAAATCTAGAGATATAGGCAACTGAAGTTCTATCCAAAGCTTCATTCTTCATGTAAAAGTCAAGATCAGACCTTTCTCAAAAAGTAGCACAGGCAGGTATAAATATGTGTTTTAGTAGAATTGGTGGAGACTAGAATTACCATCAGCATTTTACTGTTTCACTGTTTTATGGCTGTCTCTAATCCTGTTGCAGATTTTTCCAAAGTTCCTGTGTGCTGCAACTGTTGGCACCTTGACAGTCAAAGAGAGGCTGGGAATCTTCCTAACCCTATCCAAAACGTAAAGAAAAAACGTAGTGAAAATGAAAAGCCAATAATAAAGGTGTTCACAAGGTGGCAGTATAAACCAAACGTGCAAATAAACTCTTCAAATGACAGATTCCTAACAATCAAACAAGTAACAGATGATTTGTTCAACAAACCAAATAATGTATAACAAACGTTGGTGATTAGTGAATCGATGCTCATCAAGCTGATCGACATACACTGAACAGTGAAGTGAAGGTGTGAAAAATAGCAAGTCCCTGAGGTAATTGTCTTGAGATTACGGTGAGAAACAGTGAAGTGTAGTGCTACAGTCTTAACCGTGCAAACTGATTAACATAAACTGGTGTCTCTTCATTCCATGCAATGATACCTCTGTGTGAAGTTGCCTCTCACCTTACTGCTGTAATGTAACAGCATGGGAAAGTCGGTGATTGCAATATCTTCTGGGGTTCATTGCATAAATAGTTGGTGGTTTTAAAAAGATCCCGACCTCCTTACAGGGTCCTCCTCTTGTTGTCCCAAGAATCAATGCTGGATGGTGGATGGTGATTCCTCTATAATGTAATCTCAATCTCACCCAGAGGGGGATATAGAGAGAAGAAGGGGAATGCCCATATAGTGTAGTATGCATAAAATATTTATTTGATGAATAGAAACACAAAAATACAGACATTTAACAAGATGGAACACAATACATCATCCACAAGGGCCAAGCTCGTTCCCACGTTACTTCCGGTGTGCCTGTCAGCCAATGCTGACGCGTATAGTCACAGGACTTCATCAGGGGATCATCCCCTGATGAAGTCCTGTGACAATACGTGTCGGGATTGGCTGACAGGCGCCCCAGAAGTGATGTGGAAACAAGCTTGGTGCTCGTGGATGATGTATTGTGTTCCATCTTGCTAAATGTGAGTGTTTTAGTGTTCGTATTTATCAAATAAATATTTTATGCATACTACACTATATGCGTTTTCCCCTTCTTCTCTCTACATCCCCCTCTGGGTGAGATTGAGATTACATTATAGAGGAATCACCATCCATCATCCAGAACTGATTCTTGGGACAACAAGAGGAGGATCCTATAAGGAAATCGGGATCTTTTTAAAACCACCAACTATTTATGCAGTGACCCCCAGAAGATATTGCAATCACCAGCTTTCCCATGCTGTTACCTTACAGCAGTAAGATGAGAGGCAACTTTACACAGAGGTGCCATTGCATGGAATGAAGAGACACCTGTTTATCTGTTTGCACGGTTAAGACTGTAGCACTACACTTCACTTTTTCCCACCTTAATCTCAAGAAGATTACCTCAGAGACTTATTATTTGTCACACCTTTACTTCACTGTTCAGTGTATGTCGATCAGCTTGATGAGCATCGATTGACCAATTACCCATGCTCGTTATACATTATTTGGTTTGTTAAACAAATCATCTGTTACTTGGTTAATTGTTAGGAATCTGTCATTTGAAGATTTTATTTGCACATTTGGTTTATACTGCCACCTTGTGCACACCTTTATTATTGCCTTTTCATTTTCAGTACGTTTATTATTTTGTGACACTTTCGTTTAACAACAGCGCAGCATCACTTATTATACACATATACTTATTGGTCACGGATCCACCTATCGGTGTTAGCAGTAGTTGTCTTATACATTGTTTTTTTCCACTTCCAGTGATAGCGCAGGAGTATCCCTCTACCAGTGTTGTAAAAAAAAAAAAAGTATTTGGCTGGACATAAATAAGGTCTTGTAACATGCAGATAAAAGAAGGAACATATACCCTTTTGTGATAAAGATGCACTTATCCTGTAATCAATATAAGGTGGTATACCATGCTAAAGTAACTTAGTGAATATGTATAAATATTGAGGGACTGCAGTGACTAACCATGTGATATAAACAAGGCAAAACATGCATTAAACAAAAAATCACGCTAATCTGAAAAATTATATAAAAAACTTAAATCATAATGTGACATGATACACGCTGTGCATAGATAATGTCCTTGTATTTTTCAAGTGATGAAAAAAAGTGGGACAGTTCAGAAAATGTGCAGGAAATTATTCCTCGTGGTAAAATATGCAGAAATCCAAAAACTGATTAGAGAGGGATTCCACAACCAAATAAATGTATGCAGAGCCTTCTGAGGCACCCCACACCCTGTTATCAGGGAGGCTTACCAGATGATAGGGACCACCTATTGCTAGAATGGTCAGACATACCTCTGCAGGGTATAGTAAACCAGGAAGCCCCTGGAAGGCTCTGGTAGTAGGATGGGTCCTCCGGTGTGGTCAAACTCACAGTGGGATATCCAAACCAGCCAGAACCAGAAGGTAGACCATACAAATAGAGAGCTCCAATAGGGTAATACCGCATAAGTACCGTTTATTGAATAAAGCCAAATGGCTACTTACAATGGATAAAAAGCAGTAAAGCATGGATAGAATTATTTGCCGGCAAACAAAAATTCTTTCAACCGCACTTCCGGGGTCACGTGGGGCGCAATGGCGTCAGCGCGTAGCTCTGCCCAACATGTTTCGTCATGTCTTCCTGGGGGTCACTAGTGTTGTTTAAAAGTTGTTAAGGATGCCACAGTAATTCATAGCTGACTAAAGTTCAGAAAACCTTGGGAAAATAATTTTGTAGTAATGTTCATATCTTGCATTTTCTTTTGCAGGGACATCTAGGGCAGAAAGGTTCAAAAGGAGGCCCAGTAAGTACTGTGGAACTCAGAAATAAATAATATCTTTTAATGCAAAGGTACTCACAGAGGATGGAGATATATTTGTCAATTTATCATTTTTTGGGCCTTGTTTTTACTTTTCCAGATGGATGCAATGCTAATATAACAATAATACATTGCATATCTGATTTGGGGAACTGTTCGTGATTTAGACATACAGAGTGTAGATCAATGGTGTGTATCGTAAATATTTGGCAAGAAAAGGTTCTCATGCATAGACATATCTGACTGAAAGAGAATGCTGGGATTTGAGACACATGTCCATCCTCTGTCCTCTATAAATCCTTTATCTAAATCAGGCAAACATGGGCTGGTTCAAATGGTTTGCTTTTTTCTGTGGAAAAAAAACAGTTGCTCACTGTCAGGTCTGCCAGGAAACTACAACCGTCCCTCCGCTTTCCTGACCGGTAGTCTTGTTATCCCGGTGTCAGGTGGAGGGACGGCTGAGATCTCCCACAGACAGGAAATAAGGAACCACAAAGGAAGGTGCAGATAGCCTAACCACAACCCCCAGCAACAACTCACGGTTAGTAGGCAGAAGACAGGATCCCAGGAGGGAAAAGGACAATCCAGGTAACGTAGTCAGAACAAGCCAGGGAGGGTCGGCAGCAAGGTTAACCAGGTTCAAGGGATAATCCAGGAATCATAGTCAAGACGAGCCAAGTAGGTAACCAAAAAGCAAGAGCATCCATAAACAGGAACCTATCCTAAGGCACGGACAGGAAGGGGAAGTGGGAATATATAGGTACACTAATGAGAAGATTGCTGACAGCTGGTCCCAGGGTGGAGCAAACATTCCCCACTAGTGAAAAAGAACATAAACTACGATGCTAACATAAAACCAGTTCACTGGTGGTTCAGGACATAGGAAAACAGTCTATGAACACCAGGCCCTGGGATCAAATCCCAGACACGGCGTGACAGTACCCCCCACACAAAGATGCCCCCAAACCTATTTGGGTTTGGATGGGTGCCTGTCGTGGAAGGACTTGACCAGCCGTGGGGCATGAACATCACGAGCAGGCACCCAAGTCCTCTCTGCAATGGAGTAGCCCTTCCAGTCCACCAGATATTGTAATTGTCTACCCCTATGTCGGGAATCCAGAATTTTGCTAACTTCATACTCTTGATGGTCATCCACAGAGACTGGAGAGGGACGTCTAGAGGGGAGAGAGAATCTATTCTTGACAAAGGGCTTAAGCAAAGATACATGAAATGTATTGGGAATACGAAGATGAAGGGGCAAGCGTAGTTTATAAGCCACAGGGTTGACCTGACAGAGAATGCGAAAAGGTCCTATAAATCTAGGACCTAACTTGGAGGAAGGTTGTCGCAGTTTCATGTTCTTGGTGGACAACCAAACCAGCTGATTAAGACGATAGCGGGGTGCAGGTTTTCTGTGACGATCTGCATACCCCTTGTATCTATGTACAGACTGAAGCAGAACCTTTCTTATGTTTCTCCAGTGTGTAGTCAATCTTGATACCATGTTGGCTGCCGCAGGTACCTCCACCAAGGAAGACTGGAAGGGGAGAACCCTGGGTTGATACCCAAAGGCAGCTTGGAAAGGGGAACATCTAAGGGAAGAGTGCCACTGCGAATTGTGTGCTAGTTCTGCTAGAGGTAACATCTCGCTCCAGTTGTCATGTTCAGCATTGATATAAGCTCGTAGGTAGATCTCCAAATCTTGATTGACCCTCTCTGTCTGGCCATTAGATTGAGGATGGTATCCAGAGGACAGGGAATTCTTGATCCCCAGATGTTTGCAAATGGCCCTCCAGAACGAGGATATGAATTGAGGGCCTCTATCGCTAACAATATCAACAGGGATGCCGTGTAAGCGGATGACATTCTCAATAAAGGATAAAGCCAGGCTTGGGGCAGAAGGTAGTGCGGGCATGGGAATGAAGTGGGCCAACTTTGAAAATCGGTCCACTATCACCCAAATTACGGTATTTCCACTGGAGGTGGGCAAGTCCACGATAAAATCCATGCTGATATGAGTCCAGGGAGCACAAGGAACAGGTAACGGTTGAAGTAGACCTTGAGGAACAGAACGATGCATTTTGATGGCAGCACAAACCGAACAGGTTCTAACAAAGGCTATAACATCCTTTTTTAGAGTAGGCCACCAAACCAGGGACTTCAAACGTAGGAAGGTTTGGTTGATACCAGGGTGTCCGGATACCATCTGGCCATGGGCCCACTGTAACACTTATTTTCGTAATTCTAGGGGAACAAACAAGGTATTGGGTGGAACTGAGAGATTAGAAGGTGCCCGAGACTGTGCGGCCAACAAGTTCCTTTGTAAAGCAGTATCCAGTTGTGCAATAATTTGTTCAGGAGGAACAATATGATCAGGAGGTATTTGCAGATTCTCACAAGGGAATTGCCGAGACAGGGCATCGGCCTTGGTGTTCTTGGTGCCAGGAATGTACGTCACTACAAAGTTGAATCGGGTGAAGAATAACGCCCAGCGGGCTTGTCTGGGATTCAGTCTTTGGGCCTTCTCTAAGTAGATTAGGTTCTTATGGTCAGTTTGAACCACAACAGGAAGTTCCGTACCTTCTAAAAGATGTCTCCATTCGGAAAATGCTAATTTTATAGCTAAAAGTTCTCTATTCCCTATGTCATATTTTTGTTCTGCAGCAGAGAACTTCTTGGAGAAAAAGGCAACCGGATGCAACTTGTTAGAAGTGGGTTCTCGTTGGGATAATACTGCTCCGGCCCCTACTTCGGAGGCATCAACTTCCAAGAAATATTGAGCCGAAGGCTGAGGATGGCGAAGAACAGGAGCAGAGCAAAAAGCAGATTTTAGAAGGTCGAAAGCCTCCAGAGCTTCAGGAGGCCACTGAGAGCATTTGGTCCCTTTTTTTGTGAGGACGGTGATGGGAGCCAAAATTTTGGAGAAATTCTTGATGAATTTGCGGTAGTAGTTACAAAATCCAATAAAACGCTGTATTTCCTTTAAGGTAGAAGGTCTAGGCCATTGTAAGATAGCATCGAGTTTCTTGGAGTCCATCTGGAATCCATTAGAAGAAATTATATAACCTAAGAAAGGTATTTCCGATTGTTCAAAAGAGCACTTGGAAGGTTTGGCGTACAGCTTATGATCTCTTAAACGTTGGAGAACAGTGCAAACATGGCCACGGTGAAGCTTTAAGTCTTTAGAGTGAATGAGTATATCATCTAAATAGACAACAACAAAAGAGTCAAGTAGATCCCTGAAAATATCATTCACAAACTCTTGAAATACCGCGGGAGCATTGCAAAGCCCAAAAGGCATCACAAGACACTCATAATGCCCCCTTCTGGTATTAAAAGCTGTCTTCCATTCATCTCCTGCTTTAATTCTAATGAGGTTATATGCAGACCGAAGATCCAATTTGGTAAAGATCTTTGACCCCTGGACACGGTCAAACAGCTCAGTAATTAAGGGCAACGGATACTGATTTTTTACAGTAATACGGTTGAGAGATCTGTAGTCAACGCAGGGCCTAAGTCCTCCATCCTTTTTCTCCACAAAAAAGAAGCCTGCTCCCACAGGAGAGGAGGAAGGCCGGATGAAACCCTTTTTTAGACTGTCTTCAATGTATTCCTCCATAGCCTTGGTTTCCGCAAGGTTAAGAGGATAGGTTCTCCCCTTAGGAAGAGGAGAACCGGGAAGCAAGTCAATAGCACAGTCATACGGGCGGTGTGGAGGGAGGCCCTCTGCTTCTTTTTCAGAAAATACGTCAGCAAACCCGGCATAAGCCTCCGGTAGTTCAGGGACAGTAGAGACCCCAAGAATGGACACTTTATTACGTATAAACTTTTGGATACAGTGAACATGACAAAAGGTGCTCCAGGCAGAAATTTGACCAGAGGACCAGTCAATAGATGGGTTATGTTTACATAACCAAGGGAACCCAAGAATTACAGGATACTTAGGAGACGGAATGACATTAAATGATAGCTCTTCAGAATGCAGAGCCCCCACTAGAACGGAAAGGGGCTTGGTCTCTAGAGAGATAAGTCCATCACCAAGAGGTTCTCCGCCAAGAGTAGTTACACACAGAGGTGGATCTTTCGGAACCGTCGGAATCTGAAGACTCTTAACCAGCGTTGCATCGAGAAATACCCCACTTGCACCGGAATCAACAAAGGCAACGGTGGAGTAGCTCTTATTGTTCCAAGATAATAATACGGGTACTACTAATCTCTCTAGAGGAGGTTTCAAAACAGTGTGGCCTAATGGGGCTCCTTGATCTCCCATTAAGCCCGGGAGTTTTTTCAGTCGCATCGGACAAGAATGCAGGAAGTGACCCGGCTTACCACAAAATAGACAGAGGCCTAGAGTTCTGCGTTTGGTATGTTCATCATCAGACAAACGCACAGCCCCTACATCCATGGGTTCTTCCTCAAACCCGGCGGTTGGAGGAAAAAATTGTCTCTGACGCTCCCTCTCAGACTGGCGTTCAGAGAAGCGAGTATCCACGAGGATACACAAATTGATGAAATCCTCCAATGCCACTGGGATCTCACGGTAAGTTAATTCGTCCTTAATGCGTTCCGCTAGACCTCTGCGGAAGGCGGCCTTAAGGGCGCAATTATCCCAGGAAGTATCTGCCGCAAGTGTGCGGAATTCTATTGCATAAGATGCTACTGTGCGTTTACCCTGGTGTAAGTCAAGAATACTGGCCTCAGCTGCCCTTACTCTGTCAGGAACGTCAAATATTCTCTCAACGGTTTGCATAAACGTGGGGTAATCAGTAAGTACAGGAGAATCTTTCTCAAGAAGAGGCGACACCCAGGACAGAGCTCTACCCTTAAGCAAGGAAATAATAAATGTCACCTTGGCTTGGGTAGAGGTAAACACAGAAGGTTGATTTTTAAAATGCAACCGGCAATGGTTGAGAAATCCCCTGCAATCCAAGGGGTTCCCATCATACTTATCGGGGAGAGGTATCTTTGGAGCGGGAGAGCCCACAGATTTAGACACAACTACAGGTTCCCCAACCCCAGACTCAAGATTTTTTGGTGTAGCAGGACTAGTACCATGTGCCGAGGCCAAAGTAGATAACAGAGTAGCGATGGCACCCAATTTCTCCTCCAATGACTGTACATGATTAGCCTGCTCACCCAACATCTGACCCTGTAGAGAGACTGCCTGCACCAGCTCGCTGAGGTCCATCTGGCCTTAGGATAATGTCAGGTCTGCCAGGAAACTACAACCGTCCCTCCGCTTTCCTGACCGGTAGTCTTGTTATCCCGGTGTCAGGTGGAGGGACGGCTGAGATCTCCCACAGACAGGAAATAAGGAACCACAAAGGAAGGTGCAGATAGCCTAACCACAACCCCCAGCAACAACTCACGGTTAGTAGGCAGAAGACAGGATCCCAGGAGGGAAAAGGACAATCCAGGTAACGTAGTCAGAACAAGCCAGGGAGGGTCGGCAGCAAGGTTAACCAGGTTCAAGGGATAATCCAGGAATCATAGTCAAGACGAGCCAAGTAGGTAACCAAAAAGCAAGAGCATCCATAAACAGGAACCTATCCTAAGGCACGGACAGGAAGGGGAAGTGGGAATATATAGGGACACTAATGAGAAGATTGCTGACAGCTGGTCCCAGGGTGGAGCAAACATCCCCACTAGTGAAAAAGAACATAAACTACGATGCTAACATAAAACCAGTTCACTGGTGGTTCAGGACATAGGAAAACAGTCTATGAACACCAGGCCCTGGGATCAAATCCCAGACACGGCGTGACACTCACTAGACAAATTGATTTTCCAACATGCTGGTCCATAATTGTTTTTGGTTGCATGAACTTTCTATGCACCAACTGGTTGATTTTCTTGAATATATTGGTTTGTATATGGCCATGGCTAGGCCTTTTATTATCTGCAGGGTTTGATGTTTAACTTGAGTATTAATCCTAAAAAAACAATGCAGCCTTACAAGAAACTGGTAGCATTAGTCATCAATATTATCCACTCCATCTCACTTGGAACCATTAGAAATACTGCTAATCACTATTCTCTTTCCAGGGACCAATAGGCATGAGAGGGGATCCCGGACATGCAGGACCTCCTGGTCCACCAGTAAGTCATGTGGATTTTATTTCTTTGGCTATATCTTTAGGAAGAAATATGTTTATAAGTAAGCAGAACCCTTAAACCCTGAAATTATTTAGAAAACTTCTCTTAGCCGAACTTTGATAGTTCATAGAAGCAACTTTCCTATTCACCCATATTATAGTGTGAGCCACGTGTCAGGAGAAAAAAAAAAAAAGTAAAACCTTGTTGATCTCATAACAGGGTCGCCCAGCACAAGCTGTACAGCCTCTCCCATATGAAGCATACGAGCCAACCAGAAAAAGGCGACGACACTCTGATGGTCAGCAAAATGACGATGGAGAGATAGACTACATGGCTGATGGAATGGAGGAAATCTATGCCACACTTGGGTCACTTAAAGCAGAAATTGAACAGATGAGGTGGCCTGTAGGCACCAAAGACAGCCCAGCAAGGACCTGTAAAGAGCTTCAGATGTGTCACCCCAATTATAAAGATGGTGAGTGAGACTAGGTGCATTTCTGTGCAAAACATATCTGGCGAGGTTATATAGATTCATAGGTGTAATGGTTTAAGATATTTACAGTATATACTCTGTTCCTTTCACAGGTGAATACTGGATTGATCCAAATCAAGGATGTAACAGAGATGCCTTCAAAGTGTTCTGTAATTTTACATCTGGTGGAGAGACATGTCTATACCCAGATAAAAAGTTTGAATCGGTCAGTATAGATATACATGGTTGTGTTTGTTTTCTTCATAGCAGTTGAAGAAGGATTCATTAAAACTACTGGTTCTTGAGTTCTTTGAAGAGAAACAGAATCTTTATTAGAAATGTTAAATCTCTCTGCTCTTCCCCTTCCCACCAGTGTTAATTTAGTCAACTAAAACATTTTAGTCGACTAAATGAATACTATTTTAGTCAACTAAAATAGGACTAAAACTAAAAAGTGTACTGGAGATTTAGTCGACTAAATGCGACTAAAATTAAAACAATTGCAGAAGACTAAAGTGGGACTAAAACTAAAATGCCATTTTAGTCCTAAGACTAAGACTAAAACTAAATCGAAATTTGCTGCCAAAATTAACACTGTTTCCCACAAAGCATTATAATGTGGGTTGTAATCCTCAACTGAATGAATAGGAGAAGGGACCCATATAAATTATACTTAGATTGTGATAGTCTGAGAAATTCTCATGGCCATGCTTAAATATTTCATTCATTATTTTCTTGAAGCCTGCAGATTAGCATTGATGAGCTTCATTCAGTGGTACTGAAGTCTAAACTGTAAAGACTCAGTATCTTTTGCTCAAATGTCATCATTTGATGGAGTTTTTGATGAAACAGGAAACTTTAAGATGATGGCCCGTCCTTTGGACTCCCTATAAAAACAGAAAGGAAATCATAAAAAAATTAGTAAATATTAAGAGAATTCCCACAATATGAAGATTAATTTATCATAATTTGAATTCTTGGTTGATGGAGGTTCTACTGATGCCTTGTTCTTCTAGGTGAAAGTTGCAGCTTGGAATAAAGAAACCCCAGGAGACTGGTACAGCACCTTTAAAAGAGGAAAGAAGGTAAATATGTTTTTTTTTATTTTATTATTATTCTTATCGGATTTATATTGTATGTAAATTGCTAATGTGCAGCTTTTACTAAAAACTTTGCAGGGCAAAGTAGCAGGTTTACCTTTTAAGTATATCTAAAGGCTGGATGTTTTTTTACCTTCATGCATTCTTTGCCTTCAATATACAGCTCCCCCCCCCCCCCTCCCAATACCTACTTGAACCCAATCGCGATCCAGCAATGTGCACAAGAGCAGCTGCTCTCCTGGTTGTCTGCCTACTCACTGGCTCAGAAACAGCAGCAGGAACCATTGGCTCCCACTGCTGTCAATCACAGCCAGTGAGGATGGAGTGGGGGCAGGGCCAAACCATGCTCTGTCTGTCTTATGGACACACACATCGAGGCTCAGAAGCAATCACACACGAGTGCCCCTATAGAGGATCAGGGCTGCTCTGTGCAGTTACAGGTCTGAGGACTCTTTTCCCACCTCATATGACATAATTGGTCAAGCACCTGTACTGAGACATGAGCGGAAAAGGAATGAGTTGCATGCTCCTTTATAAGTGGAAGTACAAGGTACTTTCTTCGCTTTCAGCAGCTAAGCAGTCACTCTGCTTGCTCCAATACAAGTCTAGAGGTTAAAAGGTTTTTCCTCCTAGTTTTTTATTTATTCTACCAATGTACAAAGTCATCAGCTACTAGCACTGAAAATGTGCAATGACGGTAAACCTAGTTTAAACAGTAAAGGGCTGTACAATCTGGGGTGTTAAACAGTCCAATCTAATGATTAAGCACAAGATGTTTTGTGAAACGCGTCTACGTGACCTCGTGTTGGTGTATTTGGTGTTATCACTTTGAACAATAAAAGGCAAATCGGAATTCCTGGATGTGCAGCCATTTCTTTTCTTACAAGTTTCCCACGGAGGTCGGGCCGGGGCTGGCACTCTACGAGACATTCCATCTCAAGTTATCATCATACACCTGGAGCAGCAGCTCTTTTTCTTTGTATATTTGGGTGTTAAACAGTGCTCACAAGTAAAGGAATCTCTTTTGGGTTGCAGTTTTGTTTTTAAGCCATCATAGTTTTGTTTATTATTATTATAAATATCTTGCATATTACAGGCCAGTATTTCACATATTTTCTTGTTGTTTTCTGTACAGTTCCATTACATAGATGCTGATGGTAACGCCATCCATGTAGTACAAATGACATTCCTCAAGTTGCTAAGTGCAGTAGGCCGACAAAACTTCACTTATAACTGCCAGCAGTCTGTGGCATGGTATGACATATCGAAGGCAAATCATGAACAGTCAATAAAGTTGAGGGCAGACAATGAGGAGGAGCTCAGTCACAGCCGCACACCACAGTTACGAGCATTATATGATGGGTGCCAAGTAAGTATCTGGGGTAATTGATATTTATAATTAAGACGTTTATGGCATGTGATTTTTACAGCTTTTTACAATTCATATTTCTGGATAGTATTATAAAGTGAAAACCCCCGATTGTTTTAATATTTGGCTCAGTGTTAATCTGACCTTAAAGGGTTAGGTCGCCTTTAACAAAAACTTCCTATGCAGGTAAGGGGCACCTGTAGATAACACATTTTGATCAAAATTGACCGATACTCTTGCTATACATATAGGCCATTTATGTACCTCCCAAAGGCTGGCCAAAAAAACTCCCAGGGATGGCACCTCCCATCCTGCCTTGTTGCTAGGACATTGCTAAGATACTCCCAGCCATTACTACTTACTCCCACCATCACAGGCGTGAGCTCTTTCTCTGCTTCAAACCCCTTGCATGCATCTCAGAGGAGATTGCAAACTGTACACATGCAAGGGCTCCTCTGTTGAGCAGTTGTAGCTGTGAGTGCCTTAGCAATATCCTAGCAACAAGGCAGGATAGGCAGATGCCATCTAGTTTTTCAGCCTGGTTTTGGGAGGTACGTACTTGGCCTATGCCTATAGGATGGGCATTATCAAACTTTAGTCTGAGCTGCACAGTTTTTTTATCTACAGGCACTTACCTTACCTGCATAGGTCATTTTCAAAGTGAACTAATGCTTTAAAGAATTATAACACTTAGGCCCCTTTCACACTGAGGCGGTGGGTGCGTCGGCGGTAAAGTGCCGCTATTTTTAGCGGCGCTTTACCGTCAATTTAGCGGCGCTATTCGGCTGCTAGTGGGGAAATTTTACCCCCCCGCTAGTGGCCGAGAGGGTTAAAACCAGCCGCAAAGCGGCGCTTTGCCAGCGGTATAGCAGCGGTGCCCATTCATTTCAATGGGCAGGAGCGGTGGAGGAGCGGTATACACACCGCTCCTTCAGCGCTCCAAAGATGCTGCTAGCAGGACTTTTTTTAGCGTCCTGCCAGTGCACCGCTCCAGTGTGAAAACCCTCGGGCTTTCACGCTGGAGTGTGAGGAGGGGCTCTTTCAGGGCACTTTGCAGGCGCTATTTTTAGCGTTATAGCGCCTGCAAAGCGCCTCAGTGTGAAAGGGGTCTTACATAGCCAATCAGGGCATCTGAATATTCACATACAATAAAATGTTGCCAGTTGGCACATTAGAATTTGGAAGACTGGAACTTTTCTGCTGACCTACAGCTTTGCCAAACCTTAGAAAATTAACAGGAATAGTTGAAGCTGTTGACAGGCAGGGTAATACAGCATCCCATATTCAGTAGCTTACTCAAAGGGTTAGACTAAACTGAGAACATCCACATGCCTCAAGATGAACAAGTCTTTGACCTACAACCAGTAGGTTTAACTGCCAGGATCCAGATAAGTGAAATATACTGAAGACACTGCTTATTGTCTGAGTGTAATGAATATGTGGCAACCCTTCCCATTCCTGGCCGGAAAAAGGGGGAAAAAACAGCACAGGGGTGGCTGACATTACCCCAAGATAGAGCCATTCCCGCAGTAGAGAGTTACAACAAGGAAGGGTGCCAGTCACTTTAGTCTCATACAAATATTTATTGCTCCAGCTCACAAGGAGAGAGGGTTAGGGCTTCAGATACCTCCAACAACATGGGTTCAAGACTCTGCCACACTTCTCCTCCATCCAAGGGAGTAGCAGGGTCATCTGAGGGCTGATTCCGCCCCCTTCCAGCAGAATTCCTTCTCTCGATCTACACCTTGGGAGCCTTACCCCTCTCAACCAGGCAGGGCAGCTTAAGGATGTACTAAGGCCCTAAAAAGGCTTTTAGCCTGGCAAGCAAAAACTACTGCATATACTCCGAATAAACACCTTTATTTGGCATAACAATAAAAATCCAAAACTGTCAATCCATGGCTGAGACTAGTACAGAAGAGAAGGCTAACACGTTTCAAATCATTGCAGATTCTTAATCATAGCTATTAAGCATCTACAATGATGTGAAACACGTTAGCCTTCTCTTCTGTACTAGTCTCAGCCATGGATTGACAGTTTTGGATTTTTATTGTTTTGCCAAATAAAGGTGTTTATTCTGAGGGCGGCCATTCAGCCATCCTTCTTGATTGTCTACACATTTGCAGAGCCTGCACCTGAAGGTTTGAGTGGGGCAAGCATGTGTTAGGATTACATGCCTGGAATGGTGTGAACTTCTTACTGCATATAACTCCCCAGGCCACAGTCTGGGGAGAAAGAGAGCTCACCCAGCTACTCCCCAAATATTTATATCCTTCCCCAGAATGCATCACTGGTAACAAACCAACTAGTGGTTGGTGAGGGGGGACATAAATATTCATACCCCACAAAAAAGCTCCCTTGTCTATTGCCCCAAGTGCCAGTGACAACCAATGGCAGCAGCCGGGAACAGCAGCAACCTTATGCTTAGAGGAGAACCTCTGCATATGGCAGGGTGTCTGCAAATAGTTCTCACAACCAATGAACGCCAGTTAGTTGTTAGTTGTATTTCAGTGCTCATGTGCTAACAAGGAACATGTTAATAGTAGGTGGGATCAAAGTGACCGAGAGAAGAGATCATCAATCTGCTGCTTCTCCTTCACTGTCCAGTCACAGGCTTGGGGGGGGGGAGGGGGGCAAGACCTGTAAATGTTACTTAACTGTAGGAGAAAAAAAAATCAGGTCTCTTGCCCTATCGGATAAGACTGCTCTTTATGGCTGAGTTGTGTAAATCTCAGGACTGAATAGAGAGGAATAAAAATCCACAGGCAGATAAAATAACTCTAATATATGTATTTCATCTATGCATTAGCTGTTTGCTTGGAGTTCAGCTTTAAAATGCGTTCTGGCTACTAAATTTCACTTCCTTTTTTCTATATTTGATAGGCATTTCAGTACCACTGCACCAGTCAGTAGATATCAAAAACATGAGAATATTCTATTAACGGCATTTTAATAATCAGCAAAACATTTAGACTTAGCAATAGCTCTAACTTTTTTTTTTTCCTTTCCTTTTTCACAGCTTCGTAAAGGTGTAGAACGAACAGTACTCGAGATCAACACCTACAAGGTGGAACATCTACCCCTCAGGGACGTTGCTGTCAGTGACTTCGGAGATAGCAACCAGAAGTTTGGTTTTGAGCTTGGGCCAGTCTGCTTCAATGGCTAGAAAAACAAATTATGAAAAGCAAAAAAAAAATGAAAAGCAAAAAAAACTCCTAAAGCATCTTGCAGCCCAAGAAAGAAGAACTTTAAGTTTCATGGCCAGCTAACTAAGACACTTCCACTGGTCGCCACTGGCAAAGATTTATCTTATGTGCTTTTGTTTTACTTTTGATTTTGTGTTACATATTTTTGTTCTTATTTTTAATGCGGGGGATGCTAGATCTGTGTTTCTCACCCTTGCAAGGTTTCATTAAAACCAAATAATAAAAAATATAACGGGATATGTTTGGCCCCCCGGCGACCGTGGCTGTTAGAGGACATGCTACCATACTGAAAGTGGGAAAAAGTCTACGGCACAGCAGTCACTGCGCAGTTGCTGAAAGAGATCATATGGATCATTTCTGCTCAGTATTCAGGATATTCTGTCCCCAAAATCTGAAGCATTAATGGTTTTGCACTGGAACATCATTGAACAAGCAGGATGTTTATTGGCACCCTTTTCATGGAACTTTTTGACACAAAGTTTTCTGATTGCTTCAGGCCATTGTCAGTCATACACTGAACACTGTCTCCTCCTCTCCAGATACTGGATATGCCCTGTTTAAATATCAAATATACATTGTATTATTTTATTTTGAACCCCAGTCTGTAGATGGCACCAAATGGATTAGGCTGACATGAAACTTGCGATAAAATAGCAAAAAAAAAAGGAAATTTATTGTATATTGTGTATATATAGCTTCCCAAATTCCCTATAATAATAACAAGGGGCTCTGTGTATTAAGGTAAAGGAAAACTATTAAATATTTGCTTTTTAACATTCATATGTTCAAGTGTATCAAGTGTCAGACTTTTATATACACCCCAGATCTGATCTTCTTTTACATCATTATAGCGCCTGCTATATTTTTTTTCTCCTGATGATTTCCACAGAAACATCAAAAAGAATCTTAAGAACCATATTCTAACCCATCAACAATCTTCTTTGCACCAGGAAAAATTGCATTAATACACAGATGCCTTCAGTGCATGGCCATGTTTTCAATTATTGACAGTCCTAGAAGCTTCATCTCTACATACTTCAAATCCCTTCTTCAATGTGTTTTGAAGGATTTCTTTACCATTCCCGAAGGTCTTTCTTGCTGATAGATGAGTTGCCTCTTGAACTAGTTGCAAGTTGTTTTCTGCCAGCATGTGTAAATGTCACAGCTTCTCCCTTCTATCATGTTTGTTTTTTGGGGGCAGCTTCAGCTACCTGACAGACAACTATAAAACAATAAGGTGAGACTTTCTTACAAGCTCAGCATGAAGAATGATGTCAGAAAACGACCTTCTCTCAATTTAAGAGACAACTTATTCAGAATGAAATGACCAGCCATTGGGTAGAGATTTCCTTTAAAGATTACTTAAAACTTGGTTTGTGAACTTAAGGTGCTCATAAAACTAAACAAAATTTTGGGTTAGTTAATATAGTAACATGGTTTGTAATATGCCAAGATTGGAATAAACCATCACTGGTATTGTGAAGATAAAAGGTACAGGGCACAAGTTCAGTTTTAACCTTTTCTTCGCAAGTTTTAAAGGGGGTGACTCTACAGACAATGAAAATGTAACATTATAACCTTGTAATTTCATATTAACCAATAAGATGAACCAAAAAATGTCAAAGATCAAATGATAAAAGCAATGGAGGACAGGATTACGTGTTTGTCTGCCTAATGATCACCATTTTACATTTTTAAGTTTCATATTATTTGTGTTCATCTATTGAAATATGATGGTTAATGGATAGTATCCAACTCGTGGGCAAGGTATGGTACACACTACTGATAAAAGTATTAGAAAGAAAAAATAAACTGTTTTAAACCATCTTTAAAAAGCGCAGTTGAAAATATATATTTAAAGTCAAGACTTCTTCCAATTAAAATGATGTGCTTGTCACCCGCAGTCTGGAGGCAGCCATAAAATTAGCATCATCATGGAGCAGAATGATATGGCTGCCCCCAGCAGTGTATATGTTACGGGTCACTTTAACTGAATTAATTTATAAAGCAGGGTGTGAACAAATGCAATATATGTAACAGAGGTGCGGCAGAACAATGGATGACCACTGTACTGCTCTGAAGTTTTGTCCCCATTAATGGTGCTTACTTAAAACAGAACCCTAGATTTTTGAATCGAAAAACTATAGCAAAAATATTTTTTTTCCAATATACTGTATATTTAAATTATATAAAAAAAAAAAAAATGACAGACTTCCCCTTCAGAGCTTTCATTTTTCTTAAGCGTTATCGTTTGCTCAGGGAAGTGCAACACACAGCTGCCAATAATCAATTTTTTCCAAAATCCAAATCTCTAAATATTTTATGAGTACCATTGTGAGCAAACACTAATGCTGCGTACACAGGATCGGAATTTCCGAAAACAAAACCGTGTTTTTTTTCCGACGGATGTTGGCTCCAACTTGTCTTGCATACACACAGTCCCATGAATGTTGCTCGGAAATTCCGAACGTCAAGAACGCGGAGATGTACAACACTACGATGAAGTACAATGAAGTACACTGATTCCGAGCATGCGTCAAATTGATTCCGAGCATGCGTAGGATTTTTGTGCGTCGGAATTGGATACACACGATCGGAATTTCCGACAAGAACTTTTGTTGTCGGAAAAATTGAGAACCTGCTCTCAAACATTTGTTGTCGGAAATTCCGTCAGCAAATGTCCGATGGAGCCTACACACGGTCGGAATATCCGACCAAAATCTTACATCGAATATTTGTTGTCGAAAATTCCGATCGTGTGTACGCCGCATTCGTTTGCTTGATATTTTTTGTTGTTCTTGCTCAAACAGCTGAAAAAGTAAAATCATAGATTTTTGGGGTAAAAATTATTCAAAATTCACTTTTTTCCAAAGTATGAAGGACCAACTATTAAAACAACCCCTCCGATTTTAATATCAAGTGCAATAGGCTAAGGCATACAACCAAATGCCTCTGGCTACAAAACTTAAAATGAAACAACACTATCCCATATAGAAATATGTTTTAGCTGTAGTTTTTTCTTCAAGAAAACCTATCACAGTGATTATACAAGTCTGAGATTTTATTTAAAAAGAGGAATGACAAACCGAATTTGTTCTTCTACTTGTTCTAACTTACGGCCATCCACCTGAAACCTAGCTTGTCATCTACTTCTACTCAACCATGTCTAAAAGTCTTCTGAAAAATCAGTAACATTTTCTTTAACCTTCAGTCATTTGGTTGTCACATGGATTAAAGGGGTTGTAAAGGTTCTTTTTTTATTTTCTAAATAGGTTCCTTTAAGCTCGTGCATTGTTGGTTCACTTACCTTTTCCTTCAATTTCCCTTCTAAAAGTTTTTTTTTTTGTCTGAATTTCTCACTCCCTGTTCCTCAGTAAGCTTTCCGCCATCATCCGAGCTGTTCTGGCTGGGGGTTAGTCAGCATGCTCGCCCCCTCCCTTGGGACTACATCCCTGCGCACAGCGTCTCCCTGCAGGGATGTAGTCCCAAGGGAGGGGGCGAGTACGCTGACTAACCCCCAGCCAGAATGGCTCGGATGATGGGGGCAAGCTTACTGAGGCGGAACAGGAAGTGAGAAATTCAGACAAAGAAAAAAAACATTTAGAAGGGAAAACGAAGGAAAGGGTAAGTGAACCAACAATGCACTAGCTTAAAGAAACCTATTTAGAAAATAAAAAACAAACCTTTACAACCCCTTTTAGTTAGCATGATCAATTGAACTGTTATTTTAAAAAGTTGAAGTTTTTCAGATCAACATTCGATAAAGCTGTAAACACGTCAGTGGGTAACTCAAGGTAGAGAAATATATGATCAACTTTCTAATCAGTACATTATCGTCAGAGTTCCCCAATTCTTGTGCAGACCCCTGAAGTATGCATTGTGGGAGATTTACTAAAACTGGTGCACACAGAATCTGGTGCAATCTGGTGCAACTGTGCACAGTAACCAATCAGTTTTTAACCACAGCTTATTCAGTTAAGCTTTGACAATAAAGTCTAAAAACCTCCGTAGAAAAAAAAATGTTTGTTGGCCTCGGGAACTGTGTACACAAGAAATGTTTTGTCAAGTCAAACACTCCATGGGTGGTAACACTGTAGTTTGCGGTAGAAAGGTCTAGATAAGTCCCTAAGGTAGAATGCAAAAGTTGTTACTGGATGCAATGGAAAGCCTTAAAGCTGAGTTCTGTCCCCCATACAGTAGCTGACTTTTAATATTAGGACACTTATAATATTTTAATATATTTTAATATTAGGACACTTACCTGTCCTGGAATCCAGCGATGCTGGCACCCCAGCTCTTGAGTGCTGCCACCGCCATTCGTTATAGGGGAAGCCTTTCGGCTTCACAGCCGGTTCCCTACTGCACATGTGCGAAGAAGGCTTTCTGAATGGCCCAGCGGTGGGGGAAGGGGGGCTGAACTTCCGAGTGATCTCGCCGCGGCGAAATCTCTCGGAAGTGGGGACAGGTACCTGTCAAAAACAGGTACGCGCTCCCCCCCAAAAGTGGGGGGAAGAGGCAGATAATCAGAGCTTCCACTTTTGGGTGGAACTCTGCTTTAAGGTCCATGGTACTATTTAGAACTCTTATTAAATGTTTACTGCCCAACCTTACAATATCAACTTCACACTGCTGTTACCACCCATTTAAATGTTTGGGGTTGATATCTACCTTTCTATTGATGCCTTTGGGCAAAATGACATATAATAAAAATTCCCTTTAAGTGAGACCCAGTCTTATATAGTCACTGTCTGTAGGTCACGTGATTCTAAAACCTAGCACTGTGATTGGTTCTGCTGACTCATATAAACAGAACATTGACCACTGTTTTCTTTTGTTCCGTGTTGCTACTAATTACTGACCAAAATACAACTTTTTTGGTTGTTTATTTTTTATAAATAAAACAAATGTTTTATATGGTGCTAGAACGATTATACCAAATCTGTATTATAAGAATAAATAAGATTTTAAACTAATGTGTGCGTTTATGTCATTGTGTGATTCTTTTTTTACTAATTTAGCTGGAAATCCATCCTAGGCCAAGAGTAAAGCCTCTTACACACGATCAGACTTCAAACAAACTTTTCCGTGGATTTTTGTTTGAAGGTCGTTGGCCGGGAACGCCCATAACATACACGGCAGGACTTTTTCTGCAAACTTTCCCAAAATCACGTGATTTTTCTGCTCTTTACCGCCACCCTTTGGTCAGCTTCTGCTATTGTTGGTTGATTTTAACATTGGTTCTGGGCATGCGTGTTTGTACTTTGGACTAAAGTCCGATGGATTTCTGTACACACGATAGGACTTTGCACAGTAGGACTTTTGTAGCCGAAAAGTTTGTCCGTTTGCAGAGTTGCAGGGCGAACTTTTGTCCGATGAAAACCGAAAAAGTTTGTCCGATGGAGAGTACACACGGTAGGATTTTTTTGAAAACCTGCTCATTTTGAAGTTTGTTGTCAAAAAGTCCTACCGTGTGCATGGGGCTTAAGTTTCACCTCCAATGGCAGAGCTACACTCTGAAAACACTATCTAGACCAGGGGCTCTTATGTGGGTACCCATGACCCTTGGAGATAAGGGAACCAAATGATAGGGGTATGAGGATAAATCTTAGAAACATAGAACATTTTTAAAACAGGATTCTCTGCATTACTAAGCCCCTATTTTTGATTTACTGTTTTTCTATAAATGTGATAAATCCTTTTAGCTTTCCTTTAGCTACTCTATTGCTAGATAATCCTGTATAATGATAGCCAAAGTAAAACCAAGCTATTGGAATCTATGGAAGTCATACCAGTACGTAATAGGACTGGTGATGATGATGATTTGGAACGTTAAGGACACTAAGGACATATTGGACAATTCATTGGGGGTCTATAATAGGGGAAAAAAATATTAGGAATTAGATTGTCATCAGAAGCTCAGCACTATGCCTTTAAAGGCCAGCTCTAAGAAACACACAAAAAGTACCCATATAGTGACCCTACCAATCCTCTACTCCTAGACTAAAGGGACATTTAATCCTTACAATGCGAAGGGGACCATTGCAAGGGTAATTTTTGTGTAATTCCTGGAGCTGGGATTTTTGCATCCTTCGTTCTTGAAGAAGGAGTTTCACCCAAAGCTGGAAGCTCCACTTATCTGACTCCTCCCCCCTACGGTGCCACATTTGGCACCTTTCGGGGGGTGGCGGGAGAGTACCTGTTTTTGACAGGTACTTGTCCCCACTTCTGAGAGATCTCGCCGAGGCAAGATCACTCGGAAGTTTGGCCCCCCTTCTCCTTTCCCCGCCACTGGGCCATTCAAAAAGCACAGTGCGCTTCGCACATGCGCAGTAGAAAACAGGCTGTGAAAACCGCAAGGCTTCACTGTCGGTTTTCCTTACAGACAATGGCGGCAGCAGCACCCAAGAGCTGATGCAAACATCGGCTGGGGTTCCGACATCGCTGGATTCCAGGACAGGTAAGTGTCCTAATGTTAAAAGTCAGCAGCTACAGTATGTGTTGTTCTGGGCAGGGGAGGAACTCCGCTTTAAGATAATTCCAGAAGTGTTATACAAGTCCCTAACCTTGCCCCATATGTATGTTGTGTCAGGATACTATTTTTGCACCCAGCATGACACTTCTGTAAAATATGGGCAGGGATTTGCTGAAAACAGTGGGGCTTTGAAGTTAAACACAATCTTAAACTGGGCATAGATGGAGCAATTTTTTTTCCAGCAACCATGGGTCGGGTGTAAACGGATCACCTGTCCATTTACACCAACCGATCTGCCAGACGGATGGGGAACAGATCCAAATCCGTCTGTTTTTAGCAGATAGGATCGGATGTCAGTGGGTATAAATGGACACCGGCCGCTCCATAGAGGAGACTAGAGTGTCCAATCTGGTCAGCCTGAAAAACTGACAGGCGGACCCGATTTGTCCACTAGTGTGGAAGGGGCCTTGGGCACAACCTTAGAATGTCTCTCTTGGCTGCTGAATCTGAACAGAGTAATTCTGACGTGTTTAAAGGATGAGCTGGTGCGTTTTATATTTGGTGTTAACAGCTGGGTTGCCAACTATTTATACGCTGAACAATATGCAGCATAATTAGGACTATCCTTTAAAGCGTTTATTAATCCCCGAGATGCCGAAAGGCTTCACTGCCGGGTTCCTATACCCGCAATGGTGACGGCAGCACCCGACAGCTGATGTGAAACATCAGCTGCGGTGCCGACATCGAGGGACACCAGGACAGGTAAGTCTCCATTTATAAAAAGCCAGCAGCTGCAGTATGTGTAGCTGCTGGCTTTTAATTATTATTTTTTTGCCCGGGGTTGCCTGGAAAACCACCTTTAAATACCCGGCAAGCCCTCACATGTTTGCCTTGGTATCGCTCTCCCTGACCTTGACCCTGCGATCCTGACTTCTGAGCCTGTATCTGACCCGATCTGATCCGACCTGATCCCTATCCCGAGCCCATCCTGGTTCTGTCCCTTCTGTTTCCCCATTACCTTGGATACCTGTCCCCCTGTTACCTGATTACTTTGGATCCCTGCTCTGCAGTATATCCATCCATCCTCTCCCTGTTCCTGTTGATCTCCCGTCCTTACCTATCTTCTGATCTCCTTGTGTATGACCTTAGCCTGGCTTGTTTACGATTACGGTATCTCCCATCATTGTACATATATGTCTATTGTTATCTGTGGGTCTTGGTTTTAGGGTTGGTTATTGCACTGTGTTTATTTGAGGTGGTTGTATTCATATTTACTTACTTAAATACATTATTATTATATTTTCACTCACATGTGTTTTTGGTTTCCTCTGTGCAGTCCACACAGTCTGGTCTGCTAACTTCCCTGAAACACAGAGACAGGGGGCACTGTATTATTACTGAAAGTGGGTTAACAACCACTTTAATGTCTCTTTTTAAATTCTGGTATCTCAAAGTAATTGTTCTGAGTCTCATGCAACAATTATTTTTTCTTTGAGGTCTTTAAATTTTATTTAGTGTTCAGCAACTCATAAAACATTTTTTTACCAAATTTTGCACCAGAATTGTCAGGACCCAGATCACCTGCTGGTGGCACTGTGGTGTCTCCCAGAAGCCAGCAGATCCCAGTAATTTATCTCCACCTGATGCTGGCTGCTGGAAAAGTATATAACCCCCTCCTCTAGCTTCCCTCAGCGCCTCTGTGTTTTGCCTGTGTGTCATATACCTGGTTACTGAGATCCTCATCCTGATTCCAACCATGTCCCTGTTCCTGTTCAAATGCCTGCACCCTGCAACCTCATATCTGCTCTCCTTGTTCCTGATCCATCTCTCTGGTTGTCTCTCACATTTCTTGTCTTACCCTGTTTTCCCATGTTTCCCTTTCATTTGTATATATTGTATTGTAGTTAGGTTGCTTTTTCTGCACAGTTGCCATATATTTCCACTTTTTTTGTCTTGTATACAGTTTGTTGGTGTTAATTGGGTTCTTGCTTCATTATTTCTAAATCTTGCCTTGATCATACACAGTCTGGTCACATCTTCCTTAAAGCGGAGGTCCACCCGAATTTATAAAAGCCAGCAGCTACAAATACTGCAGCTGCTGACTTTTAAAAAATTGACACTTACCTGTCCAGCGCGCAAGCGATGTCGGCAGCAGAAGACGAGCAATCGCTCGTCTCTCGGCTGCCCCCACCGCCATCCTCGGTGAGGGAATCAGGAAGTGAAGCATTGCAGCTTCGCTGCCTGGTTCCCTACTGTGCACGCACAAGCGGTGCGGCCCGTCCTCACTGGTCCCCGCTCTCTCCTGGGACCAGTGTGTTTCCCAGGAGACAGCGCGGGGGGACGGGAAGTGGCGTGACTCCCACGGGGGTCTATGCCCGGAAGTGGGTGCAAATACCTGTCTTAGACAGGTATCTGCACCCCCCTCCCCCCTGAAAGGTGCTAAAAGTGACACCGGAGGGGGGAAGGGTTTCCGAAAAGCGGAAGTTCCATTTTTGGGTGGAACTCCGCTTTAAGTGCAGTAGTACACAGATTTGGTCACTCCTGCTGTTGCTGGATACCATCACTCGGAATCCTAACAATATACTTAATAAAACATTTTCTAGCAGTGTTATCATCACACGCACCTGATGACGTCTTTTCATTACGGAATGTGTAGCTATGGCGTGTGACATCACCGCATAACAGACCGCAGCTATCTTGTTGGTTTGAAACTTTTACCATTACATTATATGCTGAATCTGCTTTGACTTATGTGAGTGTATTTAACCTTTAATAAATGTGTGAATTAGATCATGCTACACTATGAGGCAGCTTTGTTTTTTCTGACTCATGCATTATCGTGAGATAAAACTTCATTGTGGCGGAGTGGCCCTTTTGTTCCTGGGAGTTCATTACAACATATAAGTACCATTGGAGTGAGATTCCAGGAGTCCAGCCATCACTATAAGATATACAAATCCTTTCTTTGACCATTGGATCCTAGTGGTCATTGTTATGTGGTAAAACGCTGTGTGTGAAGAATGAAGGTAGAGGATATCTCCTATAGTGGGCACCATTACATCTATCAGCACGCTTTTTCAGTGGTTTGGATAGGTTTTTCACTGGATACTCCCTATGGATTGTCTCTATGGACTTTATTAGGATATAATGATTATGCTATTTTTTCTATTTTTAATAACATTTTTGAAAAAACAAAAAGGTTTTCTTTGTTTCTGTTATAAAATTTTATAAATACGTAAGTTTTCTCCTTCACTGACGGGCACTGATAAGGCTGTACTTATGGGCACTGATGAGGCGGCATTGATGGGCACTGATGATGAGGCATTAATATGCAGAACTGATAGGCGGCATTGATATGCAGCACTGATGGGCACTAATATGCACCACTGATGGGCACTGATGCACACAGATAGGCATAAATGGTGGGCACTGATAGGAGGCACTGATGGGCACTGATGGACAATGATGGGCACTGATAGGCAGCACTGATGAGGAGGCACTGATTGGCATCCCTGATGGGCACGGATTGGCATCCTATGTGGGCAATTATGGGCATCCTTGTGGGCACCACTGATGGGTCTGCACTGATAATCAATGTGCTGATTACCAGCGCAGACCCCCCCCCCCCCCCGTCAGGAGAGCCATTTATCAGCATGTCAGCGCGAATAGAGGAAAAGCCGATAACCGGCACTTTCTGGTTACAATGTGATCAGCTGTGATTGCACACAGCTGATCACATGGTAAATCGCTTAGGTCACAGGCTCTTTATCGAGATCGGAGATGCGGTGTGTCAGAGCAACACACCACACCACCAATCGCCATTGCATGTAAATCAAACAAACAAAACAGAAAATAAATCCTTGCCATCCAAGCACTAACTAAACATTTCAGGTTCCTACTGTAACTCACAGGTGAAGGGCTTCTCCCAGTCACCCACAAAACAAAGATAATGCAAACCTTTTTCTGTCTCTCACAAAGAAAACGCCACATCAGTAGAATTCTCAGGTTTTGGCTTCCTGAGTCCAGGCCAAGAGAAATCTCTTGCTCCAGTCCTGCTTTATTTATACTACCTACTGGTGGTCATTAGTGGACTGCAAAATCTGGTCCAGAATCAAAACTGCTAAGGTGGCTTGGATAAAGTTTTCTGCATATGAACGCATGCGAGGTGAAACATAGCGTCCATCTATTGGGGTGGGGCACAGATGGGTTCAACAAGTCCTCAACAGCAGTATATCTCTCCACCAGGTCCACCAGCTAGTTTGCAGTCTTAGGGTCCACATGGCTGACCCACTTCCTCAAAGTGGCAGGGAGCGCACGTAAATAGTGGTCCATGACCACACGCTCCACAAACTTAAGGCCTGACAAAGTCTCTGACTGCAGCCACTTCTTGGTGAGGTGTATCAAGTCAAACATCTGGGACCGGGGTCTCCTGTCAGAAAAGACCCTAGCAGTCCTGCCCATTGCTCTTTTTGCCATCCTTCCCGAACAGCAACTTTTTCAAATGTTGTGAGGAAAGCTTCCACATCATCTGCAGGTGTCATCTTCTGCAGATAATAGCTGGCACGTACCATTTTCTGTTCCACCGGCAAAGGACCGGCGGACTCCTTCTTTAACTCCACCAGGGCCTCCGCAAACTGCCGATTGATATCCTGCTGTGTTGCAGTGACCTGCCGATTCACCTCCTGCAGTGGCCTGCAGCAGGACTCTGATTATATCCTCCATTATTCCACTTGCTCTGGAAGTTGTCCACCCAAATCCACCATATGTAGGGGGTTAGCTCAATGGCAATCACCTTCCCTGGGAAAATGGTAGTCCTGACAGCAGGTTTTCTTAAAATCTGACTTGTAGCCAGTTTTATTTAAAAGGTTGCATAAAAATCAAACAAACAAAACAGAAAATAAATCCTTGCCATCCAGGCACTAACTAAACATTTCAGGTTCCTAACTCACAGGGGAAGGGCTTCTCCCAGTCACCCACAAAACAAAGATAGTGACGGGGGAATCGGATAGGGCAATTGGATGGAGAAGTGATGGGGGAGTAATGGGGGAGTGATGGGGGAATCGGATGGAGAAGTGATGGGGGAATCGAATGGGGAAATCATATGGGGGTGCAGATGGGGGTGCGGATGAGGAATCAGATGAGGGTGTGGGAATCAGGTGAAGGTGTGGATGGGGAAATCAGATGAGGGTGCGGATTGGGGAATCAGGTGAGAGTGTGCGAATCAGGTGAAGGTGTGGCTGGGGGAAATCAGATGAGGGTGCAGATGGGGGAATCAGGTGAGGGTGTGGGAATCAGGTGAGGGTGTGGATGGGGGAATCAGGTGAGGGTGTGGGAATCAGGTGAGGGTGTGGGAATCAGGTGAGGGTGTGGGAATCAGGTGAGGGTGCGGATGGGGGAATCAGGTGAGGGTGTGGGAATCAGGTGAGGGTGCGGATGGGGGAATCAGGTGAGGGTGTTGGAATCAGGTGAGGGTGTGGGAATCAGATGAGGGTGCGGATGGGGGAATCTGGATGAGGGTGTGAGAATCAGGTGAGGGTGTGGAAATCAAGTGAGGGAGTGAGAATCAGCTGAGAGTGTGGGAATCAGGTGAAGGTGTGGATGGGGGAATCAGGTGAGGGTGTGGGAATCAGGTGAAGGTGTGGATGGGGGAATCAGGTGAGGGTGTGGATGGGGGAATCAGGTGAAGGTGTGGATGGGGGAATCAGGTGAGGGTGTGGGAATCAGGTGAAGGTGTGGATGGGGGAATCAGGTGAGGGTGTGGGAATCAGGTGAGGGTGCGGATGGGGGAATCAGGTGAGGGTGCGGATGGGGGAATCAGGTGAGGGTGTGGGAATCAGGTGAGGGTGGGGATGGGGGAATCAGGTGAGGGTGTGGGAATCAGGTGAGGGTGTGGGAATCAGGTGAGGGTGTGGGAATCAGATGTGGGTGCGGATGGGGGAATCAGGTGAGGGTGTGGGAATCAGATCAGGTGCGGATGGGGAAATCAGGTGAGGGTGTGGGAATCAGGTGAGGGTGTGGGAATCAGATCAGGGTGCGGATGGGGGAATCTGGATGAGAGTGTGAGAATAAGGTGAGGGTGTGGGAATCAGGTGAGGGTGTGGGAATCAGGTGAGGGCGTGGGAATCAGGTGAGGGTGTGGATGGGGGAATCAGGTGAGGGTGTGGGAATCAGGTGAGGGTGTGGATGGGGGATTCAGGTGAGGGTGTGGGAATCAGGTGAAGGTGTGGATGGGGGAATCAGGTGAGGGTGTGGATGGGGGAATCAGGTGAAGGTGTGGATGGGGGAATCAGGTGAGGGTGCGGATGGGGGAATCAGGTGAAGGTGCGGATGGGGGAATCAGGTGAAGGTGCGGATGGGGGAATCAGGTGAAGGTGCGGATGGGGGAATCAGGTGAGGGTGTGGGAATCAGGTGAAGGTGTTGATGGGGGAATCAGGTGAGGGTGTGGGAATCAGGTGAAGGTGTGGATGGGGGAATCAGGTGAGGGTGTGGGAATCAGGTGAGGGTGCAGATGGGGGAATCAGGTGAGGGTGTGGAAATCAGATGAGGGTGCGGATGGGGGAATCAGATGAGGGTGCGGATGGGGGAATCAGATGAGGGTGCGGATGGGGGAATCAGATGAGGGTGCAGATGGGGGAATCAGGTGAGGGTGCAGATGGGGGAATCAGGTGAGGGTGCAGATGGGGGAATCAGGTGAGGGTGCAGATGGGGGAATCAGGTGAGGGTGCAGATGGGGGAATCAAGTGAGGGTGCGGATGGGGGAATCAAGTGAAGGTGTGGATGGGGGAATCAGGTGAGGGTGTGGGAATCAGGTGAGGATGCGGATGGTGGAATCGGGTGAAGGTGCGGATGGGGGAATCGGGTGAGGGTGCGGATGGGGCAATCGGGTGAGGGTGCGGATGGGGCAATCGGGTGAGGGTGCGGATGGGGCAATCGGGTGAGGGTGCGGATGGGGGAATCGGGTGAGGGTGCGGATGGGGGAATCGGGTGAGGGTGCGGATGGGGGAATCGGGTGA
Organism: Rana muscosa; assembly: GCA_029206835.1. Classification (NCBI taxonomy): domain Eukaryota; kingdom Metazoa; phylum Chordata; class Amphibia; order Anura; family Ranidae; genus Rana; species Rana muscosa. Next base: position 290,968,297 of record CM055118.1, read on the forward strand.
GGGTGCGGATGGGGGAATCAGGTGAGGGTGTGGGAATCAGGTGAGGGTGCAGATGGGGGAATCGGGTGAGGGTGCGGATGGGGGAATTGGGTGAGGGTGCGGATGGGGGAATCGGGTGAGGGTGCAGATGGGGGAATCGGGTGAGGGTGCAGATGGGGTAATCGGGTGAGGGTGCGGATGGGGGAATCGGGTGAGGGTGCGGATGGGGGATTCGGGTGAGGGTGCGGATGGGGGATTCGGGTGAGGGTGTGGGAATCGGGTGAGGGTGTGGATGGGGAAATCAGGTGAGGGTGTGGATGGGGGAAATCGGGTGAGGGTGTGGGAATCGGGTGAGGGTGTGGATGGGGGAATCAGGTGAGGGTGCGGATGGGGGAATCGGGTGAGGGTGTGGGAAGAATCGGGTGAGGGTGTGGATGGGGAATCGGGTGAGGGTGTGGGAATCGGGTGAGGGTGCGGATGGGGAATCGGGTGAGGGTGTGGGAATCGGGTGAGGGTGCGGATGGGAGAATCAGGTAAAGGTGCGGATTGGAGAATCGGATATTTTTTGGGAATAGGATCATTAACGTATAGGCTATGTTATTAAGCACAGACCCCCATGACCGATTCCACAAAGCTGGCCACATGATTCATGGTTACAGAAAGAAAGTGTAGCGGGGGTTTAAATTTAGGGGGGTACACCTGGGTGGTAGTATGACCCAGGTGTGTATAAATCATGAAAGAATTTGGACCATTGTTAATTCGTGGAGGACTTGGTGGTGTACTGTTCTCCTTGGCCTGTGGGTGGCGGGGTTCCCACAGGCCTAAGGTAGATTCACTGCCGCAGTGCTGGCCTTTTTGTCCCTTTCAGGCGATGGTGCGGCGGGGGCGGGGAGCCTGCCGTGACGTCGCGGGAGGAGATAAAGGGGAGAGACGCCCTCGCCACGAGGTCTTTTTCCTGCATCGCGCGCCCAGGCACCTTCGCCTTGGGTGCGGGCGGTTCGGAGTTCCGGTCCAGGCGCCCTAGGCCTGGCGGGAGCGGAGTTGGCGTCCATCCCAGGCACCTTCAGCCTGGGGTGAGGTACTAAACCGAAGGCCTGGGGCCCAGTGACTATGACTGGGTCCCACGAGGGCGGAGGAGTCCGAGGGTCCCTGAGTTGGATGGGGCCCAAGTCTGAGGTGAGGAGGCCGGGGAGGTCACCCGTCCGGAGAGTCCGGAGCAGCATCAACCCGGTGATGGATGGGCCTCCGGTAACTCCCTTGGAGGGACATCTCCCCCTGATAGGGGCCACAACGCAGCAAAGGTACTCCTATCTACCTTCTATTGAGTCGCTGGTAGAGACTCACAAGTTCTAAGTTCTCTCTAGCCAGGGCTATAGTAACCGCTGGTGAAACCACAGTGGTTTAGCGTACAATCAGGATAGTGCCTCGACCTGCTCCCCCCACCGTATTGAACTGTTTATTGGGTCTCAATCAGTTGGCTGGTAAAGAACTGTTTGATTGTGAGTGTGACAATAAAACAAGAGTTGGACCCTAATCGGTGTGTGGTACTCTGGTTAATGGGAGCAAAGGGAAGTGTCAGCACAGCAAGACTTGGTCATTAACTGAAACGCACAGGCCTGAGGAAAATAACTGGTACTGACCTTCACCTCACCCACTGCCATGGGGAGGTCATGGGCCGTAGCGCATCTCACCCTCACATATGAAATACCCCTAGACAAAGAAGATGAGGTGAGGGCGCTACAAAAGGAACGCCCATTCTACAAAACATATTCTTCTCACCTCTTTTATGACGGATCATTGATTAAAATAGGACAATATTGAATTGTTATTCAGCACCTCATCAGTTCTTGTCTATCGTCATTATTATCATTATGTGCCGCTGGTCAGTGGGATTATTCTATGTGCTGCACAGTGTGTCTATAACCTCCAGCAGACCCTCTCAGAAGTAAACTCTGAGCCCTCCCTGACATTTGTATCGCCCACATAACCCGTCACACAGCCCAGGGACGCCTATACTTTACCGCTCCAAGCCGGTGTCCGGCAGAACACCGATGTTCTGTCGAGAAGCGCCCGCTATCGAGAAGTGCTCAGGATGCGCAGTACATCCCCGGGCACTTCTCGATAGCGGGCGCTGTTCTAGACAGAACTCCGGAACTGAATGAAGGCGGAACTGAAGACTCCGGAGCTGCGGACTGCTTTCCGTGTATCGCAACCAAAGCGGAAGTGTGTTTTGTTGCACGTGGGTAGAAGCTGGAGCGGGTGATATGTCGAAGGAGAAGGTGAGGTGGTGGGAAGTACTGGAAAGCTGTGTGTAGTGGAGGGAGAAGGAAGTGTGATGAGTTTGGGGGGTGTCTCTGCTGTGTGTAATGGAGGCGACAGACATCTGTTGGGTTATCTTGTGTGTGTAGTAGGAGGTGGTTGTCATTTTTTGGGATCTCTGCTGTAGTGTTTGGAGGTAAAGGGGGTGTTATCAGTTGGGGGTCTCTGTGTGTCGTCGGTTAGGGTCCCTGTTGTCGTGGGGTTGTCTGTTGGGGTCTCTGGCGTGGGGTCGTGCATCAGGGACCCTATCACAGGTCGTCGGTTGGGGTCCCAGTTGTCGTGTCGTCGGTTGGGGTCCCTTTTGTCGTGGTGTCATCTGTTGGGGTCTCTGGCGTTGGGTCGTGCGTCGGGGTCCCTGTTGTCGTCGGTTGGGGTCGTGGTGTCATCTGTTGGGGTCTCTGGCGTTGGGTCGTGCGTCGGGGTCCCTGTTGTCGTGGTGTCGTCGGTTGGGGTCTCTGGCGTTGGGTTGTGCGTCGGGGTCCCTGTTGTCGTGGTGTCGTCGGTTGGGGTCCCTGTTGTCGTGGTGTCGTCGGTTGGGGTCCGTGGTGTCGTCTGGGGTCTCTGGCGTTGGGTCGTGCGTCGGGGTCCCTGTTGTCGTGGTGCTGTTGGTTGGGGTCCCTGTCGTGCATAGTCGAGGGGTGTAAATACCTCCCAACTTTGGAACTTGAGAATGAGGGACATTTTAGGGAGATAGTGACTTGCAGCGCACACCGCGGCAAAAAGTGGGTGCGACCAAACAGTAGTAGGGGCTAAAGAGACACAGTTAAACAAAACCTGGACTTCCTTGTACCTATACAATATACATTGATTGCTGTGCCACAAGCTGGAGTCACACAAACACATACCTTCTATACTCCTAGTTAACACCAGACCCTCCTATACCCCCTGTACTCCTAGATAACACCAGACCCTCCTATACCCCCTGTACTCCTAGATAACACCAGACCCCCCTGTACTCCTAGATAACACCAGACCCCCCCTGTACTCCTAGATAACACCAGACCCCCCCTGTACTCCTAGATAACACCAGACCCCCCTGTACTCCTAGATAACACCAGACCCCCCTGTACTCCTAGATAACACCAGACCCCCCTGTACTCCTAGATAACACCAGACCCCCCTGTACTCCTAGATAACACCAGACCCCCCTGTACTCCTAGATAACACCAGACCCCTCTGTACTCCTAGATAACACCAGACCCCCCTGTACTCCTAGATAACACCAGACCCCCCTATGCTCTTAGATAACACCAGACCCCCCTATGCTCTTAGATAACACCAGACCCCCCTATGCTCTTAGATAACACCAGACCCCCCTATGCTCTTAGATAACACCAGACCCCCCTATGCTCTTAGATAACACCAGACCCCCCTATGCTCTTAGATAACACCAGACCCCCCTATGCTCTTAGATAACACCAGACCCCCCTATGCTCTTAGATAACACCAGACCCCCCTATGCTCTTAGATAACACCAGACCCCCCTATGCTCTTAGATAACACCAGACCCCCCTATGCTCTTAGATAACACCAGACCCCCCTATGCTCTTAGATAACACCAGACCCCCCTATGCTCTTAGATAACACCAGACCCCCCTATGCTCTTAGATAACACCAGACCCCCCTATGCTCTTAGATAACACCAGACCCCCCTATGCTCTTAGATAACACCAGACCCCCCTATGCTCTTAGATAACACCAGACCCCCCTATGCTCTTAGATAACACCAGACCCCCCTATGCTCTTAGATAACACCAGACCCCCCTATGCTCTTAGATAACACCAGACCCCCCTATGCTCTTAGATAACACCAGACCCCCCTATGCTCTTAGATAACACCAGACCCCCCTATGCTCTTAGATAACACCAGACCCCCCTATGCTCTTAGATAACACCAGACCCCCCTATGCTCTTAGATAACACCAGACCCCCCTATGCTCTTAGATAACACCAGACCCCCCTATGCTCTTAGATAACACCAGACCCCCCTATGCTCTTAGATAACACCAGACCCCCCTATGCTCTTAGATAACACCAGACCCCCCTATGCTCTTAGATAACACCAGACCCCCCTATGCTCTTAGATAACACCAGACCCCCCTATGCTCTTAGATAACACCAGACCCCCCTATGCTCTTAGATAACACCAGACCCCCCTATGCTCTTAGATAACACCAGACCCCCCTATGCTCTTAGATAACACCAGACCCCCCTATGCTCTTAGATAACACCAGACCCCCCTATGCTCTTAGATAACACCAGACCCCCCTATGCTCTTAGATAACACCAGACCCCCCTATGCTCTTAGATAACACCAGACCCCCCTATGCTCTTAGATAACACCAGACCCCCCTATGCTCTTAGATAACACCAGACCCCCCTATGCTCTTAGATAACACCAGACCCCCCTATGCTCTTAGATAACACCAGACCCCCCTATGCTCCTAGATAACACCAGACCCTCCCTATACCCCCTGTATTCCTAGATAACACCAGACCCCCCCTATACCCCCTGTATTCCTAGTATTTTTTGTATGTAAGACAGATACACAGAATGCTGGGACTTGTAGTTCCTGTATAGCAAAACAAATATACAGAATGCTGGGACTTGCAAAGTTGTAACCAATACACACACATTCATATACACTCATATATACACACACATACAGCACAGTAAACTGAACTTCTGTGCAGACCCCTGGCATTCTCTGCTACACACGGGGAGGGGGCGTGGCTGAGCGGAGAGACTGAGGGGCGGATTTCTTTCCTTAGTGAATGCAGCCAGCAGGAGAGCTCAGTGAGTGAAAGCACTAGTACTAGCACAGGGCAGCTCTAAAGGGCTCTGCAATCACTTGTGCTGCCGAAGGGACTGGGGGTGTTATAGGAAGCACAGCTCGATGTACGCTAGACTGGCTACCATGTGACTCCCCTCTTTCTCACATGTAAACTCTGCCTCGGAACCTGTCTAGCCTTTTTCCCAGCCCCGCTCTTACCTTACATTTGCAGCTTGGAGTCGGGGGACGGAGTTGGGAGAGAGAGCCGCTCTGATCAGAGGTAGCTTCCTACACAGTGCGCACCCGCAAATCGCGTCATCGGTTGCCAGGACACCGGCGGTCCTGGCAACCAGTGTCTGTACAGAAGTTTGAGGGGGAGAGAGAAGCTGACATATCCTCCTGGCAGAAATCCTTACTGGCTGCAGTGAGGATACTCCCTCTGAGTGGAGCCCAGTGTCAGAACTTACTTGTTCTGGCACTGGGCTGCGGGAATTAAGCCCTGATCGCGGGACTTACTTCAAATCGCGGGAAAATCCAGCGGAATCCGTGATGGTTGGGAGGTATGGGTGTTTGTTGGTTGGAGTCTCCGCTGTGTGTAGATGGCATCGGTTGGTTTCCGCGCTGTATGTATTGGGGGTTCTTGTGTGGACTTGATGCTGAGCTGCATTGTTTGCATCTATTGACACACACAGTGCGGCTCAGCACCGCTCTCTGATCCCATGATTTAATTTAATTTAGAGAAGGAGCCAATGGCTCCCGCAGCTGCTGAGCCTCCTGTGAGAAGAGTAGTGCTGCTGTAGAAGGGCACATAACTGGATTGAGATCAGGCTCAGGTAAATATGTTGGGCTCTTGCAGACACATCGGCTTTCTGCATATATAGATTATATATCTCTATCTCTATATCTATCTAGAGAATCTCTTAGAAAGCTGGTGAACGTATGAGTGGACTAGGAGCATGCTTCTCAATGCCCTTGCAGTTCATTTAGAAATACAAGCTGTCTGCCGCAGTGGTAGACAGGACTTTGTTTCTTCGTTCACAGATCTCGGTGAATGAATGACGTGGCTGTGCAGGAGGATCCCCAATTTTCAATGTGACAGCAGGTTTGCGGACAGAAACTCCTGGGCGCTGTCACAGAGGAAGAGGGGCTCAGGGGGTGTGGCGGGGGGGGGGTAACATGTTACAAAGGGGAACTTATCCTATAAAAATTATTATATTAAGACTGTTCGTAAATACGGTTTTGTATAGATGACTATTGTAAAAAAAAAATCAATTTGCAGAACAGGAATCCTTTTTTTTTTTTTTTCTTTTTTTTTTCATGAGGAGAATAATTGATTGCTTCACACAACATTTAGGATAGCAGCTATTCTTTATAAACACATGCCTTTTCCAGAATGTAAAAGCACATTTTCTATATGCACTGATACCATTGCAGGTTCATTCTTCTAGTGGACAAATGTTACAGCTGATGATCAGCAATCTTCTGTACAAAAGATGCAAGTCTGATGGGAGTTTTCACTTGGGCTGAAGTGATATTCTACTATATAAAGGTCTCTTAGTACAGCAGGCAATGTGTGTCTCATTGATCTCTTCACCTTCCTTCTCCAGACAAAGAATCAGAAGAAGCTGCGAGCCACTTCCATCCACAATGCAGAGGAAGAATATGCAAGCGTCCCTCACTCCTTTGTCTTCCATCGCGGGCAGGTTGGAAAGAACGTACAGCAGCTGATTGAGGATGTCCGACGGGCGATGGAGCCATTCACGGCCGCCTCTCTCAAGGTAACAGGCCACGTAGATAAACATGTGTGCTGCTTGTTTACTAGAGTGTTCAAATTAATGTATTGTTGTGAAGATGGTAATAGTGAAACTTTTGAATTGTGTTTTAGGTTCGCAAGAAGAATAGCCTGAAAGACTTTGTTGCTGTGGCTGGTCCACTAGGAGTGACCCATTTCCTGATCTTCACCAAGACAGAAACCAATCTCAACTTTGTAAGTGATCGTTTTGAGATACCTGTGTTGAGTGGAGTAGAAGCTGAGGCAAATATAAATACCTATTTCTTTATCCAGCTTTGCATTAACCACTTTAGTACTGCGCTATAGCCAAAAGATGGCTACAGGGTGGTCCGATAGTTTTGGTAGGGCATCCATAGACATTCTCCCAGCCCCCTGCGCAACCCCAGAGGGCATTGGGTGCGCTCTGTGATCACTGTGTCCTTTGGACACAGCTGATCACAGATCGGGTAAAGGGCAAATCACAGTGGCTCTTTACCGTGTGATCAGCGGTGTCCAATCACAGTAAACAGATTTGTTGGTTATCGGCAGTCCTTTACTCACATGCTGTGTCTGTGTGAGGAAAGGTGAGCCAATAACTGAAAAGGCTGTCAGCGCATCGTTTACTCTTATTATCAGTGCACTGATCATCAGTGCCGCGTCATCGGTGCCCATCAGTGAAGAAAAAAATCCTTTTTTTTTTTTTTTTTTTTTTTTTTTTTTTTTTAAATTCTGTCTTTTTCGTTTGTTTAGCAAAAACGAAAAGTGGTGATTTAATACCACCAAAAGAAAATCTGTCTCCAAAAAAAATATAAAAATTTCATATGGGTACAGTGTTGCATGACCGCACAATTGTCATTCAAATTGTGAAAGCTGAAAATTAACCTGGGCAAGAAGGGGGTGAAAGTGCCTGGTATTGAAGTGGTTAAAACAAAGTGTGTTTAGCCACTCCGTTTTAGATAGAAAAGTTAGAACCCCTGTCATGTTTTATTGTTGTCTGTGCCTAGGGAGATTCACTAACCCTATTTGTACTTTGTCACCAAGCCAAAAAGTGGTGGGACATTTTAGAGTTGTCACCACACCAGGAGGTGAGGGGTAATCTTTAAATGGGAAGACCTATCCCAGTGATGGCTGTCTAAGGGGAAATTTCCTTCACTATGTTTAGATTGCCTCTCACTTCCTGTTGTAACTGTGGGTCAGGAAATGAAGTGAAATCCCCCAAATGAAAGACAAACTGCAAAAATAAACGGACTGGTTTAAATACTTACCTACTCCATCTAAAAGTAAAGAGAATGTTTTGCCTATACACACACTTTAAATGTGTTATTAATAGTACTGGTATAATTTATCACCTGCACACCAGAAATTAAGCTGAGTCAGGAAGTGTCAGCACTGGATAATTCTATTGCATGCTGCTATCATGCTACCTCACCAATCTCATTGAAAGTTGTATTAAAGGCCTGATTTATACCTATAGGTAAGCCTATAATAAGACTTGCTTGTAGGTACAGTAAATCTCTCCTACACATGCATCGGCATGCAATCCATAGAGAGAGCCGTGACTCCTGCACACATGTGGCAGCAGCAGCATGTCATTGCTGCTGGACCTGTCAAACGGCCGCAAACACGGAAGGAAGACTGGGTGAAAATGGAAGCTATGACAGCGCTCCACTGGAGGGCTGTTTTCAGTTTAAGTCTTTCATAATTTGCTAGTGTGCAATGCATACTAGCACGTTATGCTCTTAACTTGCAGGATTTTTTTTTTATTTATTTGCTGTTTACTACAGCTTGAAGGCTTAGTAGAAAAATAATAGGGAAACGAATATGTCTGGGTATACAGTGTTGGTGTGCCTCACAAGAGCTGAACAGAATTACAAATCTTATAGCAGGCTCTACATATGCTACAAAGGTGAGTATTCTGGTGCCACCCCAGTAGTTTTCTTTTTGCCTGCAGGCTGATATGATGATGACCAGGAATGCTATATCTTTCTACTATGTAAAACGGATACTAAATGTTGTGTAATGGCAAATGTTTATGAACCTCCACCGTATATGGGAATTGTGTTTGAAACAGCTCTCCTGACTTATGGCTTGCCATCTGGGTGTCCCTGTGCTCGTCTTAAGGGGTTTTATAAGTTGCAAAAAAATATATGTGAAATACTGAGTTTGTACTTTCCATTGGTTTGCTTGTAATGGTAGATGTCACTAATTATTATATATATATTTATTTATTTTTTAAGAAATTTGTCCGTTTGCCTAGAGGACCCACGCTACACTTCAGAGTGACCCAGGTGAGCATCATAGCCCATCCCTCTTCCCCTTCCACCTCTCTGAATAAGGGTTATAAAAGGGCCAAACATTAAGGTGCTTACATCATGTCAACCTTAAATGCAGTGTAACCTTCAGGGATCTCATCAGAAAGGTTTGGGCTGGTATAAGAGACAAGCTTATAAACCTCTGTCATGGGAGTAGACATTCAGATGCAATGCAGGGCAAAATGCACTACGTTATAGATTAGGGCTGAAACAACTAATTGATTATGAAATTAATCGATTACCATTTTCATAATCGATTAATTGGCCAACTAACATAATGGGGTTAAAAAAACAAAAATTAGCCCTTTATAGTACAAAAAGAGCAAATCTCTACTGTAAATATTACTTTCACTGTCCCACAGTAAAAAATTAACCCCTTACAGTAGCGATTATTTGCTCTTTTTGTACTAATTTTAGTTTTTTTAACCCCATTATGTTACTAAACATCTCAGGCCTGGGTCACACCTCTGTGCTTTTTGCAGAAACACACTACAGGTCATTTTACATGGTTTCCTATGGGATACGTTTACATCCATGATTTTTTTCAGCTGCTGCGTATTTGGAAAGGGCAGGGACTTTTTTTTAACGCAAAATGGTGCTATTTTTTTTTTTTTTTTTTGGTTCAATATACTTCAATGGAGAAGCTACAGAAAAGTATGTAATGCGTTTTTGCGTCAATTTGTGTTTTTCTTTATCGTACACCACGGGACACAGAGCTAGTCATTACATAATGGGTTAAGGGTCACCAGCGGTGATTGGACACTGGCACAACCAATGGAAGACAGTTCCCCTCCATATAACCCCTCCCATCAGGGAAGTACCTCAGTTTTTTCGCCAGTGTCGAAAGGTGTTGGACGCGTTAGGAGGTGCTAAAGGAAAGCTCTACCAAAGAGACCCTCTGGGGGTAAAAGAGCTATGCTTTCGGATCCATCCAAGAGGCATACAAATGAGCTGAATCTGGATGGGATCCGGGCCTCATCCATGAGGCGTCGCCTGTAATGTCTCTCTTCGGAGGACTGGGCTCTAAGATCCAGCACTTTCGCTATTTCGCTATAAAGTCCTGGTAAGAGTCTTGTACAAGGCCCAGGGGAGAGGTATCCTTTAAATAGGAACCCATATCCCTGAAGGTTGGCACACATAGCCCACCGTGAAGGGTGAAGTTTGGTATCTGTCTGAAATCTTTCAGCAGAAAAACCTGCGGCGTGGATAAGGTGAGATTAGAAGGTCCATAACTAGGTTGGGATCTTTTTTCAAAAAGTGGATGTCTTCTTTTTTTCCACCACTGGGGGGAGTAAAGAGCTGAATATACTCACCTCACTCTGTTCAGTGTCGGCTTCGGCGAAGTACACTGCTCGTCACCTCCGCTGCTGAGCTTGCTGGGGCACCCCGATCCTCCTTTCGGTGGCCGACCAGACACCTGCAGATGCAGGTAAGTGGGAAAAAGGGCTGATGAGAGTCCTCTCTCACTATGGCCACCGCCATAGCGCTAAGGGCCGCGCGCGCGGGAGCGCGCTTTATCGGAGGGGGGGGCGAAGGCGTGCGCGGGCACGTGGCGCGCGCAGGCACAGAAACGGCGCCAAATTTAAAAGACTGTCAGTGTGAGAAGCACTGCAGCAGCAAGCAAGCTCGTTAGTTCTCTTGTTCCTGGCAGAGAAACACAGCAGCTATACAGGGACGTAAGACTCCATGTGGTTGGATTGGGTACTTCCTAGAAGACATCCATGTTATGCATAGTTATGTGTTAAAAATTGCATACTTAATGTATTTGCTAAACTGAACACGGTAGTATATGCATTTAGGTACCTTGTATTTTGTCTAAGCAGTAAGCCTTCCAGGGGAAGTAATGCGGACAAAAAGAGATAAGAAAGCACCACCGCCTGAGAGGAGGCTCTAACTGTGCTGACTCTGTACCTTTCTCTCCTGTGTTGCTAAATGCACCTGTTCAGGATGAGCCATTACCTGTCAGGTATGGCGGCTTCCCCAGTGAAGCCTGGGCCTGTATATGTCACTGAGGACACTTTATCAGCTGCCCTAAATAATCTGGAGGAAAAAATTGCTACCTTAATCGCTAAGTCCTCTAAAAAGGGACAATAAGCGAAGCAGGTCTCTTCCAGTATTGGACCTCCCTTCAGAAGTACCTGAGGGAGGAGGATGAGGAGGAGGAGGCTACATCAGCAGAGGATGAGGAGCCAGATTTTAAGGTCACAGGTACAATGCTATAGCAGTGCATTTAAGTTAACCTCTGCGGAGGTAACGGAATTACCTGTCTCCTCCCGAGGGTCATTAAGATCCCTGCAAGGTGCATGCTCCTTCCCGGTTCATCCGTTACTAGAGGATCTAATATACGCAAACTGGCAACATCCAGATAAGCGTTTCTCACCTCCAAAAAAGGTTTAACATTCTTTATCCTATGGGGGAAAATATTTTTTTTTAAAGAAATGGAGCCTGCCTGCGGTAGATGCGGCTATTTCTTGTGTAAATAAAAACCTGACATGTCCGGTGGATAATGTACAAGGGTTTAAAAGATCCTTCTGAGAGGAAGTTGAAATCCTCCTTCCTTTTGGCCGGCTCAATTACCCAACCTGCAGTAGCAGCAGTCGGTATGTGTCAGGTCATCAGCCAACAGGTAAAGCAGGGGCTGAAGGAACTGCCTTCAGAGCAGGCTAGAAATTGGAAAAATTTGCCTAAAGCCTTATGCTTCACAGTGGATGCCATGAGAGATTCTATCATACAGGCATCATGCCTTACACTCCAGCTGGTACAGATGCGCAGAGTACTTTGGCTTAAGCATTGGTCAGCGGAAACCCCATGCAAAAAGCTGTTGGCAAGTTCCCGTTCCATGGCGAACGCCTATTTGGGGAAGATTTAGAAAAATATATACAGAAGATATCAAGTGGTAAAATGACTTTTACCTGAGAGAAAGAAAAACAAGAGACCTTGTTTTAAACGCTCTCTCTCCCCAGCTCCCGGGAAATCTGACTCCAACCAGTGGCGGCGGCCTGTTTTAGCCGCCCACAAAAGCCAAGGGGCAAGCTCAGAAGAACAAGAAGCCGTGGGGTGCAAGAGCTAATAAGCAAGCCCCCAAAACCTCTCAGTGAAGGGGCGCCCCCGCTCGGCCGAGTGGGAGGAAGGCTTTGTCAGTTCTCAGCGACTTGGCGGTCAGAAATCCAGGACAATTGGGTGGTATCCACAATATCCTCAGGGTACAAACTGGAATTTCGAGAGATCCCATCTTCTCAATTCCGAGGTTCAAGACTCTCCAAGGATCCACAAAAAAGAGAATCCTTCTTCAAAGGTTTGAATCACTTAATGGCTCAAGGGGTAGTTACAGACGTACCCCAAAAAGAGCGAGGTTCAGGTTTTTACTCAAACCTCTTTGTGATTCCAAAGCCAAATGGAGATGTCAGACCCATCCTGGATCTAAAATCCCTAAATCGGTTCCTGAACGTTCGCCATTTTCGAATGGAAACGATCCGATCCGTGGCCGCCACTTTAAAAGGCGGAGAATTCATGGCGCCCATAGATATCAAGGACGCACATTTACACATACCCATCCTCCCCGCTCACCAAAGATTCCTAAGGTTTGCGGTAGAAGATCGCCACTTTCAATTTGTGGCTCTGCCGTTTGGTGTAGCCACCGCGCCCATAGTATTCACAAAGGTGCTAGCTCCTCTGTTAGCAAACCTAAGAACACGGGGCATTGCGGTAACAGCCTATCTGGACGATCTACTAGTAATAGATCAGTCAAAGGAGGGATTGGGTCACGCTGTACACACTACAGTAGGATACCTGGAGCATTTAGGATGGATTATAAATTTACAAAAATCCTCTCTCCAGGCCCAAAGAAGGATAGTGTACCTGGGCATGACCATAGATACAGCCCAAAACAGGGTATACCTGCCAGAACCGAAGATACAGTCTCTGAAAGACCTGATCCACAAGGTCAAAGCAAACAAGTGGCCGTCTATTCGCCTTTGCATGAGACTATTGGGAAAGATGGTAGCCTCCTTCGAGGCGGTCCCTTACGCCCAGTTTCATTCGAGACTACTTCAAGGCAATATTTTAGCTTCCTGGAACAGGAAGAGCCAAGCTCTGGATATACCCATGCGCCTGTCCTCACAAGTACGCCACAGCTTCGATTGGTGGCTAGAAGCCAGGAATTTACGGAAGGGAAAGTCCTTCCTCCCAGTGGCCTGGAAGGTGGTATCTACGGATGCCAGCCTATCGGGCTGGGGTGCAGTATTCGAGGAGGCTTCTACCCAGGGAATCTGGGCCAAGACTCAGGGGATCCTGCCCATCAATGTGCTAGAGATCCGGGCGGTATATCTAGCCCTCAAAACCTGGACATACAGGTTACAGGGCTACCCAGTTCGGGTTCAATCCGACAATGCTACTGCAGTAGCTTACATCAATCACCAAGGAGGCACCCGCAGTCGGGCAGCCCAAAGAGAGGTGAACCGGATCCTGGCATGGGCAGAAGAGCATGTACCTTGCCTTTCTGCAATCTTCATTCCACGGATAGAAAATTGGCAAGCAGACTACCTGAGTCGTCAGCAGCTGCTACCAGGAGAGTGGTCTCTTCACCCCGAGATCTTTCAGGCCATATGTCTGAGATGGGGAAACCCAGATGTAGACCTGCTAGCTGCCAGGTTCAACAAGAAATTGGACAACTTTGTGTCCAGAACGAGAGATCCTCTAGCCTACGGGACAGACGCTCTAATAATACAGACGCTCTAATAACTCCATGGAATCAGTTCTCACTGATCTATGCATTCCCTCCGATCCCTCTTCTACAAAGACTGCTTCGCAGGATCAAGGAGGAGGGAATACCAGTAATCCTAGTGGCCCCAAACTGGCCCAGGAGGCTTTGGTACGCCGAGATTGTAAAAATGGCGATAGGAAGGCCCTGGAAGTTTCCACTTCGACACGACCTGCTGTCACAGGGTCCAGTATTCCACCCTTCCTTACAAAGGCTAAAGTTGACGGCCTGGCTGCTGAGACCCACATATTTAAAAAGAGAGGGGTCTCTGGTCCGGCTCTTTCTACGCTCATTAATGCTAGAAAGCCAGCCTCCAGACTCATCTATCATAGAGTCTGGAGAGCATACGTTTCCTGGTGTGAATCCAGATGTTGGAATCCTCAGAAATATGAAATAAGTAGGATTCTTGCTTTTTGCCAGTTAGGAGTGGATATGAATTTAGCCCTTAGCACCATCAAAGGGCAAATATCGGCTCTATCAGTCCTCTTTCAGAGACCATTGGCATCTCACTCCCTAGTTCGGACATTCATTAAGGGGGTACTGAGGATAAATCCTCCAGTTAGGACTCCCTTGTGTCCATGGGATTTGAATTTGGTATTGTCAGTGTTGCAAAAGCAACCTTTTGAACCTATTCGCCATATTCCTTTAATTATATTGAGTAGGAAGTTGGCCTTTCTGATTGCTATAGCTTCTGCTAGGAGAGTATCAGAGCTAGCAGCTCTTTCTTGTAAAGAGCCTTATCTAATTTGTCACAAGGACAAAATCGTACTACGACCCCATCCGGCTTTTCTACCTAAGGTGGTGTCGGCTTTTCACTTGAATCAAGACATTGTTCTGCCTTCCTTTTTTCCAAACCCGCGGACGACGGGGGAAAAATTATTACACTCTCTAGATCTAGTGAGAGCGGTAAAGGTGTATCTGCAAGCAACCACTCAGATACGTAAAACAGATGTTTTGTTTATTTTACCAGATGGGCCCAAGAAGGGCCAAGCGGTATCAAAATCCACCATTTCCAGGTGGATTAGACAAGTAATTATTCAAGCTTATGGTTTAAAGAACAGGACCCCTCCTTTTCCTGTTAAGGCGCACTCTACCAGGGCGATAGGTGCTTCATGGGCAGTGCACCACCAGGCTTCGATGGCTCAGATCTGTAAAGCTGCAACTTGGTCTTCAGTCCATACATTTTCCAAATTCTATCAAATAGATGTGAAAGGACATGAGGATTCCGCCTTTGGGTGAAGTGTGCTGCAGGCAGCAGTATAGGGCTTCTGGTCCGCAAGCGGCCTGTTTTGATCTGTGTCTCCCCCCCTTCATATGAGCATTGCTCTGGGACGTCCCATTATGTAATGACTAGCTCTGTGTCCCGTGGTGTACGATAAAGAAAATAGGATTTTTATAACAGCTTACCTGTAAAATCCTTTTCTTGGAGTACACCACGGGACACAGAGGTCCCCCCCCTTCTTATGGGAACCTTACTGCTTTGCTACAAAACTGAGGTACTTCCCTGATGGGAGGGGTTATATGGAGGGGAACTGTCTTCCATTGGTTGTGCCAGTGTCCAATCACCGCTGGTGACCCTTAACCCATTATGTAATGACTAGCTCTGTGTCCCGTGGTGTACTCCAAGAAAAGGATTTTACAGGTAAGCTGTTATAAAAATCCTATTTTTTCATCTGCCCAACAACAAATTGGCAAAAAACATGTAAAAATGCAAATCGCAGCAAAATTCCCTTCCCCCCCCCCCTTTATGGTTATTAACCGATTAATCAAAACAATAATCGGCCAACTAATCGATTATGAAAATAATCGTTAGTTGCAGCCCTATTATAGATTAAATCTTCTTCAGGTTTTTTTTTCTGGGTTCTGGAAAACGGTTAAAAAAAATGGACAAACAGGCCCATGGTAACTTACTCCTAGAGCAGCCGTTCTCAGCCTTTTTTTTTTTTTTTTTTAACAGAGAGAGCCGTTCTCAGCCTTTTTACCTGGAGGAACCCTCAAAAAAATTTTCAGGTCTCGGGGAACTCTTTTTTTTTTAAATTATACCTACAGTTTGTGGTACATTAGCATAATCACTAAATTGTAGAATGGTTTAAATATAGGAATAAATAATCTGGCACACCTAACACTCTGGGCAGATATTTTTTGCATCCGCCTGTTATGTGCATTATTTTATGTGATAATTTTGTAATTAAATGAAGAATAACAATAACTGAAAATAAATGCAGACAGTGTGGTGTCCCCTCGCTCACACCGGTGCGTTGATCAACGCTGATCAAAGCAGCTCACCAGCTCAGGGACATTGAAAAACCAATTGTTTTTATTTAAAGGCACAGAGGATGGTTCAGTTATCCTTGTGTTTTAACATCAATTTGTCTTTTTTTCCGGTATAAGATATAGCAGCACAGAGATTTTTTTCAATCGTTAATTGGTCCAGCACTAGACCTTCACTTTTTGACTGCTTTTGACTATTTAAAGCAGTGGTTCTCAACCTGGGGGTCGAATGACGATTTGCCAGGGGTCACCAAATCCGGAGCTGTCCCTGAAGCCCGCACATCTCTCCCAGCCTTTTTGTGGCCACTCAGCAGGGCTGTCCCTGGAGCCCGCAGCCGCCCACTCAGCCTCTTCGCAGCCGCCTATTCTGTTCACGGCATGGGTGGGGGGTAGAGACTAGAGGTCAGCTTACTGGTAAGGAATGTAAAGTGGGAGAGACTGAAGGAGACCATATCTCCTGATTTTGGCATAGGTGTCACTGCTACAAGACACCACAGAGCTGGAGACACAGTGAATCCGGAGATAGTGAGTAACACTACCTGTGATTAGAGTTGCCTTTAAAAGTCCCCACTACAGTTCTCAGATCAGCTGATGACCTTGTTAAAGAGCACCTAAGTTGGCTGATCAGAACTCTGCCATTGATCCCACCCCCCACCAGCACTGCAACTCATCCCAACAACCACCAGCACTGCCACTCATCCCATTCCCCCACCCCACCAAGGAGTAAGAGAAGGAATAAAAATAGACAATACATGGAAGGGAGAGGAAAAGAGGGGGAGGAAGAAAAAGGGAGAGAAATAATAAGAGGAAGAACAAGAAAGACAGCTAGAGAGAGGGATGGGGTAAATAAACAAGAAATTAGGATAGGGAGAGATAAAAGGGAAAGAAAGGAGAACAAAGAAAATGTGGTACATCCTAAACCATAGGGGTTTAAATACTGTACGAGTGGAAGGGACTCAGGAAGCGCTAAATGTCGGTGGGTTAGGATTACTTGTCTTGCCTGCGAAAATAATAATACTTGCACACCCTGCGAAAATAATTTTACTATTAGGGGTCCCCACAACTTGAGAAATTTTATCAAGGGGTCACGGCACTAGAAAGGTTGAGAACCAATGATTTAAAGGATAAGTTCACCTTTTTGTAAGAAAATAAAATAAAAGCACATCTTTTTGCTGGTAAAAAAAAAATGTACTTGTTTGGTTTTGTTTTTTTCCCCATCAGCAGATCGTGGGTGTAATGCGTGGATCCGGCAGACACTCAGTAAGCCGTCTGCACTTGCCTCCAATATGGCAAGCAATTACTAAATGGCAGGAAGTGTCAATGAACTGTGGGAGCACTCACCAGTTCATTGAGAACTACAAGCCACTGGCTGCAATGGCTGAAAATGCTTGTGGTGTAATTTATTCACAGGAACTGTGAATGAATGACTCAGCCGCGTAGGTGGAACCCCGCACATCCACGCTGTTTTCAAATTGTAACAGTGAGTGCAGGGAGAAGACCCCCCGCCGGATGTCGCAAAGTGGGGAGTGCTGGGGTTGAGGTTGGTTACTAGTCCATAAATTCAAGCAGAGGTGATGTGCTACAACCTAATAATAATAAGATGAGGGAATTTTCCAGAGCTGCCGGGTGCCGAGAGGCAGTCTCACAGCCGCAATAGCAATCATGAAAAGAGTCCAACTCCTTGCTGCTCTTTAAAATCTTCAAAATGTGATGATTCTCCATAAAAGACATGGGAAAATGTACTAAAACTAGTGAACACGAAATCTGGTGCAGCTCTGCCTAGTAACCGGCTTTTAAGTTTTAGCCCAGGTTCACACTGGGCTGCGAGAGTGAAGCCGTGCGAGTTCAGCTGAACTCGCACGATTTCACTCCCGCTGGCAGTCCCGATTTCGGCCACGATTACAGAGACATCTGTGCAGGTTTCTGCACAGATGTAAATCGTGGGCCGAAAATTGCAAAAAAGTAGTACAGAGACTACTTTACTCTTTCGTCCATGGACCGACACAGCTTCTCTATTGACAAAGTGGGTATTATCCGTTAATTAGGAGTGACTAGGCAGAAAAACTTGTAAAAAGTGTTGCATCACACCTTCTACAGTACCGCCCAGGGGGCGGACCCTCTGGGTATACCCTCTCAGTCTGCATCTTCGCAGATCAGTTTTTTTCTGTCTAGCAAGGAGTAGGACATGGCTCCCTTTTGGGCCCATTGGTCCAGGGGAAAAAGATAAATATATATATATATATATATATATATATATATATATATATATATAATATAATATAATATAATTATTTTTTTTTGCTACATTTGTTGTTTCCTGCGATCTTCGATCAACTGCCGACTGGGTGACAGGCTGGATCCTCGATCCTTGTAGTCTCCCCAGTTTCGGCCATCGAGCGTGTGCCGACCCTAGCTACGCGCTGGGTTTTCCACGACATGCCTGTCGCTCCACGGGTGGCCGGTGAGCTTACGCTCCAGGGCCTGCATCGGACCGCTCAGCTTCGGCTGACCTTACGGCCGAGTCGCAGCAGCCTGGCCGGTGAGCTTACGCTCCAAGGCTTGCATCGGACCGCTCAGCTTCGGCTGACCTTACGGCCGAGTCGCAGCAGCCTGTCCGGTGAGCGTCATGCTCCAGGGCATACATATGATCGTCCCTTCTGGGTCCAATCACAGCATGCCTGGCCAACAGTCACCTTCCGTGCACGGACGATGATCTGTTTGGAATGTCTTCCAGCAGAATACATGCAGGATAGGTAAGTAAAACTCCCCTGCCTCGGCTGGGTGATTTAGCTGGACATTCCTGGAGAGATCAAGTAAGTGGTTGTGGCCCCTTTCTTCCCTCTCTCCCTGCCTTTCCCTCCTCCCTGGGCTTCTAGCTAAAGGTTGCTGGGTGCTGGGGGTCACCTAGGGGGTCCCACTGGAGCGGGGCTGGCTGTAACTAACATTTAAAAGAAATGTCATTTTTTCTTACCTGTGTTTGTGTCCTTCCTCCTCCATGCTGTCGGCGGCCATTTTGAGGTGGTCCATGCCAAGTTTGGCCTCTTGTGACTGCCCGGCGGCCATCTTCCTGTGGTTCGGCCACACCCACTGGCCCCTATCAGCTGATCGGCGGCCATGTTTGTCCACCCTGTATGCAAATATTGCCGTTCGGCGGCCATCTTTTTGTGGGCTATGGCTGCTTGACCTCTATCTTCTGTCGGCGGCCATTTTCTTAGAGCCCACATTATCTTCCATACAGACGTTTTTGGCAACCATTTTTCGAGAGCCTCCGGCCTCTAGGGTGCATTACACTGGCGCGAAAATTCACACAGGAAGTGCTGATAAAAGCAAGCAGACTGACACAGCAGCAGGGGGACAGCATCACAGGCGCAGCATAGCAGTACCTATCCAGGGTGGTGAGTCCTCTGGGTGACCCGGCCTCTCTGCAGCACAGGAGGGTGGCCTATTGATATCTTGCCTGGAGCCCTGTGAGTGTCAGCGTGTGGTCAGCATGGCATCTGAGCCAGATGTCTTCTCCCCTGAAACACCAGATTTAGCAGCTGGTGCCCCTGAGGTGTCTATGAACGCTATGACTGCAATCCTAGAGGCGTTTGCTGCCAGGGTGGAAGCAGCACACGGGAATACAGGGGGTAGTAAACGCCCCATCCCCTGCAAGCTTCTGGGGATAATTCTGGTGCAGAACCAGGTCCAGCTACGGCTCGGGGCCCAGATTCTGACGCATCAGAGACTGCAGACGGTGACCGGACAGTGAGAATGACTCAAAGTTCAGGTCAGTACGCGAGACGACTTTGGTATCTGACCTTATTACTGCAGTGCGGGATATGCTAAAATTGGAAAATACTGCAGAAGCAGCAGAGACTCCGGTCCACTTGGGTTTCATAGACCTGCCCGCACTGCTAAGGTGTTCCCTTGTGTGTCTTTTGATAAACTCTTATACAAGGAATGGGAGAACCCACTGAGGGTCTTTACAGCCCCAAAGAGGTTTGCGGTACGGTACCCCTTTCGAGGAGAGTTTTCTGAAGAAATGGACCTCTCCCCCCTATAGTGGACCCTCCGGTGTCCAGACTTCATAGAGCCACCACAATTCCTGTAGAAGGGGCTCCTGTTTTCTAGGACCCTGTGGATAAGAAGGCTGAAGCACTCGCTTGCTACCTATACTCAGTGGTAGGCTCGGCAGTACGCCCGGCATTGGCGGGGGCCCTAGTGTCTCACACACTTACTGAATGGGCAAGATTGCTACTCCAGGGGTTAAGGAGCGAGATGCTCCTCCTGATGAGATAACATTGGCCGACCGGTTGGTCCAGGGCCTTAGGTTTGTCTGCGAGTCAGACATGAATACTATTCCCCTGCTGTCTAAAACTTCGGTTTATGCAGTAGCAATACGCCGCCTGATCTGGCTAAAAGGCTGGTCTGCGGACCAGACTTCCAAGAAAGCCCTGTTGGATCTGCCTTTAAAGGGCGACAGACTTTTTGGGGCTTCTCTGGATGACATCATCAAGGATGCCACAGGAAGTAAAAGCACTTTGCTTCCCCAAATTAGCAAGGGTAAGGGGCCACGCCATGGGCAAGGGCTCTCCACTACTGCACACAAGTGGTTTTTTCGTCCCCCTAGGGCGACAGGGAAAAGACCCCAGGCCGATAAAGCGCCTGCCCAAGGACAAAAGCGTCCCTGGTCCCGCATACCCAATAAGCCTGCGGACAAATTTGCGTCCGCATGAAGGTCCACCCCCACCCAGCTCTCGGGTGGGGAGACGTCTTCGCAAATTCGCGACTCAGTGGACAGCACTAATCTCCGACAGGTGTGTTTGCGAAGTAATCTCCTCAGGCTACAAGATAGAGTTTCTCTCTTGTCCACCGGACAGATTCAACACCTCCAATCTCCAGCTACTACCGACCCGTCGGGAGGCCCTGTATGGGGCGGTCCAGGGTCTACTGGAACGCGGGGTAGTTATTCCAGTTCCACAACTGGAACGGGGTTTTTACTCAAATCTGTTCATTGTGCCGAAGAAGGAGGGGGTTCGTCCAAGCTTGGATCTCAGAGCCCTCAATTGCTTTGTGAAGGTACAACGTTTTCGGATGGAGTCGGTTCGATCTGTAGTCACGGCTCTCCATCCGGGGGACTTTCTGGCCTCCTTGGACATCAAGGACGCATACCTGCATGTCCCCATATACTCGACACCAGAGGTTTCTGCGATTTGCTATCGGGAAGGACCACTACCAGTTTGTGGCCCTCCCGTTGGGCCTTGCCTCAGCACCCAGGACGTTCACCAAGGTGCTCGCTCCGATTCTGGCACTTCTAAGACAGCGGGGTATCGCTATCACAGGCTACTTATACGACCTTCTGCTGAAGGCCCCTTCAAGCTCAGAATTAGAGGTAAGCGTGTCCATTACCTGTCGGACTCTTCGAGACTGTGGTTGGATACTAAACACGCAAAAGTCAGTATTGGTGCCCACTCAACGCCTAGTGTACCTGGGGTTGATTCTGGATTCCTCAGAGGCAAAGGTATTCCTCCCTGTGGAGAACTTGCAGACCCTCCGGGCTGCAGTACGGCAGCTGACTTCCAGGAATTGGTCGTCACTCCGTTTTTGCATGCGAGTGTTGGGCCTCATGGTAGCCTCCTTCAAGGCGGTCCCATATGTTCAATACCACACTCGAGTGTTACAGAAGGAAGTTCTGTCCAGATGGAACAGATGCCCTTCATCTCTGGATTATCAAATCCGATTGAGCCACCTAGTCAGGAGATCCCTGGAATGGTGGCTGACAGCACTGGCTGTAATGGCCGGGAAGTCATTTCTTCCGGTTTACTGGATAGTGATCATGACGGACGCCAGCCTTACAGGTTGGGGGGGAGTCTGGGGTGTCCAGTCGGCGCAGGGTCGCTGGACCCCAGAGGAACCCCTCCTGCCGATCAATGTCCTGGAGATCCGGGCGATCAAGCTGTGCCTCTTCAAATGGTCTCAGAGACTGCAAGGGCGTCCAGTCAGGATCCAGTCAGACAACGCCACAGCAGTGGCATATGTCAATCATCTAGGAGGAACAAGAAGCTCAGCTGCAGCATCGGAGATCGCTCGCATCTTGAAGTGGGCAGAGAGGAGCGTACCGGCACTGTCGGCCGTGTACATTCCGGGTGTGGAAAACTGGCAGGCGGACTACCTGAGCCGCCAGATGCTGGACCAGGGAGAATGGTCCTTACACCCGGAGGTGTTCCAACTCCTCTGCCAAAGATGGGGCACACCAGACGTAGATCTTCTGGCTTCCCGACTCAATCGGAAGGTATTGAGATTTGTGGCCCGGTCAAGAGACCCATGGGCAGACGCAACGGACGCGTTGGTAGCATCGTGGGGTCAGTATCGGCTAATCTATGCCTTCCCTCCCTTAAGGCTTCTTCCTCTTCTGCTCTGCAGAGTGGAGGCAGAGGGAATTCCAATGATCCTAATCGCTCCAGATTGGCCTCAGCGTCCTTGGTACGACGATCTAGTACGTCTGGTAGCAGACGTCCCCTGGCGCCTACCACTACGGAAGGACCTGCTATCGCAAGGTCCCATATTCCATCCTGCTTTAGTCATTGGCTTTAACGGCATGGCTGTTGAGAATCAGGTACTGAGAGACCGGGGCCTGTCAGACTCAGTAATCTCTACTATGAGAAGTGCTCGAAAACCGTCCTCTAGGAAGGTCTATCACCGCACTTGGAGGGCCTACATCTCCAGGTGTGAGGAAATGAAATGGCATCCGCGTACCTATTTGGTTTCCAGAATCCTGCTGTTTTTACAGCATGGGGTGGACCAAGGGCTTGCCCTAAGTACGATTTAAGGGACAGATTTCTGCCCTGGCTGTCTTTTTTCAGCGACCCCTGGCGACTCACTCTCTCGTGAGTACATTTGTGCAGGGAGTCCGACAGGTGGCCCCTCCGGTCCGTCCCCCGTTACCTCCGTGGGACTTGAACCTGGTCCTCTCGGTGCTTCAGAAGGCACCGTTTGAGAATATTAGAGATATTCCCCTGTTGACACTTTCTCAGAAAGTGGTCTTTTTGGTGGCTGTTACGTCAGTTAGACGAGTCTCTGAGCTGGCAGCCTTGTCCTGCAAGGCTCCCTATTTGATTTTCCACAAGGATAAGGTGGTGCTGTGGCCGCAGCCTTCCTTTCTTCCGAAAGTCGTTTCGGCTTTTCATCTCAACGAAGACATTGTACTTCCATCCTTGTGTCCTCAGCCGTCGAATCCTAAGGAGTCGGTGTTGCATTCCTTGGACGTTGTCCGAGCTTTGAGAGTATATCTATCTGCTACTTCCCTGTTCCGGAAGTCAGACTCACTGTTTGTTTCGGTGGCTGGTCCCAAGAAGGGCCAAGCAGTCTCATCGGCCACCATCTCTAGGTGGATCCGACAGATAGTAATCCAGGCTTACGCCTTAAAGGGTCAGGCGCCCCTCTTTCCTGTCACGGCGCATTCGACCAGGGCAATAGGTGCCTCTTGGGCTTTCCGACATCAAGCGTCTGTTTCCCAACTATGTAAAGCGGCGACTTGGTCGTCCGCTCACACTTTCACAAAATTCTACAAAATTGATGTAGGTGCATCTTCGGATGCCTCTTTTGGCCGCAAGGTTTTGCAAGCGGCTGTTTAGAGTTGCAGCTCCTCCGTTGGAGGAGTGCTGTTTTGTGTTTGGGGTGAAGTTTATTTTTATGCTGTTACCACCCCTCGTTTTTTCTCTGACACTGCTTTGGGACTTCCCACTTTGTCAATAGAGAAGCTGTGTCGATCCATGGACGAAAGAGTAAAGAGGATTTTTTACTCACCGTAAAATCCTTTTCTCTGAGTCCATGGACCGACACAGCACACACCCCTCCTTTTAAGTTTTTGTACTGCTTTTTGACGAACTGATCTGCGAAGATGCAGACTGAGAGGGTATACCCAGAGGGTCCGCCCCCTGGGCGGTACTGTAGAAGGTGTGATGCAACACTTTTTACAAGTTTTTCTGCCTAGTCACTCCTAATTAACAGATAATGCCCACTTTGTCAATAGAGAAGCTGTGTCGGTCCATGGACTCAGAGAAAAGGATTTTACGGTGAGTAAAAAATCCTCTTTTTGAAATTGGTGCAGCGCTGCAGATGCGGCGTCGCACCGATTAGGACGGTGTCATTGCCGGCAAAGGCCGCCGATTTGACATGTCAAATCGCAGCAGTGTGAACCAGGGCTGATTGTCAAAACGTAATTGAACAAGCTGAACTTAAAAGCTGGTTACTAGGCACAGCTGCACCAGATTCTGTGTGCACCAATTATAGTAAATCAACCCCACTGTGTCTAGACAGCAAATGTAATTAATTGCATTTTCAGCCTTGTGGACCTAGGTGGGTTACTAAGAGCATGTTGCCTGTTTCACCCTAAATATGGGTATAAAATGCTGCTAAAGGTGAACCAAGCCTTTAACTGAAAGTCCATATCAATCTGTATGAATCGGGAAGGGGGAAGTGTTACTCTTGTGACACCTGAATGATATTTAATTACTATTCTTCTATAAGGCTCCTTTCACACGGGCCTGTCCGTGTACGGACTCCGCTTTGCTGAGCAGGCGGGTGACAGGTCCGTCTCCGCTCACTGTGCGGAGACAGATGTGTCAGAGCCCTGCTGTCCTCTATGGAAATCGAATGAAAACGGACCGCCTGTCCGTTTTCATCCGATTCTCCAGACTGTTAGGGTTTCCATTCGTCTGGATTTTGTAGACTGGATCGGATACCGGCGTATGTCAGCGGACATGTCACTGCTGACATCCGCCGCTCCATAGGGATGCATGGAGCATCCGATCAGGTCCGCCTGAAAAACTGACAGGCGAACCTGATCGGAAAGCCTGTGTGAAAGGGGCCTAAAGCGGTGAACGGCTGTGCAGAGATGGTAGATAATGACACCAAGTGCATAATGTAATATATCCATAACTGTGCCAATTGTGAGAATTTGAAAATCAACTTGGCTTTCTTAGGAAAAGTCAGGTCTCTGCATATCCCCATAACACAGATGTTTTCCTATTTGGCAGTATTCATTGGTAAAGGATATCATCTCCTCTCTAAAGCGACATCGGATGCACGAGCAACAGTTCACTCACCCGCCTCTGCTGGTGCTTAATAACTTTGGCACGCAAGGAATGCACGTGAAGGTGATGGCCACCATGTTCCAGAACATGTTCCCCTCTATCAATGTTCACAAGGTAGGAACGACCCTGGAAGATTATTTAATGATTCATAAGCAGTAAAACAGAACTACATTTTGACTTAAAGCTGAACTCTTGGTAAACCATAAAATACACAGGTGTAATACAAATATGAGAGCTGCATTATATGCCAAGTGTTTGTATTTGCTTCCACCCAGTCCTGACATTTACAAAGCCTGCCCCTCAGCACAGCTAGGAGGATGACACCACTTTCTATGTTAGATTTATACTGTAGAAGGGATATAGTGGCTCCCCTCTCTATCAGCAGCTTGTTCACTAGACAGTGTAAGAGCAGCAACTGTCTGGTGGATCATCTCTCCTTTTAGGCTGCTCACTACTTCTATTGTCGAGAGGGGGGGATTTTGTGACTTTAGATGAAGCGCATATGTGGTGTGCCTCCATCCCGGGTTCAAGTAAATAAAGAAGGAAAATTGGGATTTTAAATGAGGCTATTGATATTGTGGAGGTAAATTGGTAAAAGGACATATGCATTTTTTACATCAGTGTCAAATAAATATCAAAAATGAAAAGTATTATTTCATATACTATATATATATATATATATATATATATATATATATATATATATATATATACACACACATGCGCATGTAGCATGGATATATATCAGCTTGGCACCACATGGTGATCTGGAAAATTTGATTGGTACATTCTATCTATCTATCTATCTATCTATCTATCTATCTATATATATACACACACACACACATATGTCATCTAGGCAGCACATTGCAAAGGAAATAGGAATGTTATAAAGGCAGGAAAAACATGATTAATTTGTAGATGATGAACTGGATTGATTGTCTAGTACAAGCATATACAGTATATCTGCATCTGAAATTCCAGATGCGTTTCGTGTGTGAACACTCATCAGGGGCGGATGCTCAAGGATATCTATAAAGTATATTTAATCTAGTTGTAACTGGATTAGCATGTTCTTGTCTACAGTACATATGATTTGTTCCCAATGAGAATTGCAGATACCCACTTTTTATTTTTTTATGTAATTGCACTTGATTCATTAATGAGAAATTACATTTAACCACTTGTGTACCAAGGTGTGTTTATAAACTGCATGGTAGACAAGGGAACAGCCGGCGAAGGGCTTTCAGAAAAAGTGATCGGAGCAGCTCTAGAGCCGCGCAATAACTTTTTATAGGACTCTGAAAGTGTTGTGTGTGTGGGTTATTATTTTTTATTTTTTTTGCACTAAAATGCATTTCGGTGTAATTTTTCCTGAAAGTTTGTTTGAAAAAAAGTTGAGCAAATATTGAGCAACATAAATTGCAACTGGCACCATTTTATTCTCCAGAGTTTCTGCTTTCAGAAAATATATACCTTTTTGTGTGATTTAAAGTAATTTCTATAAAATAAAAAAAAATGCAGATTTTAACATGTATGTGTCAATTTTTTTGAAAAAAATCTGTAAGCAAATGGTTAAGGATGTATTAACACAGGACAGCATTAATTTGCATATTTTACACCTACCTGTAGTTCTACTCTTACATTTACAGATCTGACTGTAAGCTAAAGCTGGACGTAGACGTGTGTTTTTTTTTATTTATTTTTTCCGTCTAGTTAGTGGGCTAAAAAAAAAGAATGTCTCCATCCACACAAACCAGGTGGATGGAGGAATTGCCACCAACTTAAAATTGGGGGGGATGCTGGGATGGGTGCTTGAGCATGTTATACCCCAAATATGAAATATAAAAATGTAATGTATTAATATAAAAATTTTGCCTTTGTCTAAATATTTGCTTGACTAAAATGTTTCTTTGTTCAAGAACGTTTGTTTTATAAATGCATCAGAATCCATTTTTTTTTTTTTTTGTGTACAGAAAAGTCTTTTTTTTTTTTTCAATACCGTCATGAGAAACATGGAGACCATCATCACTTATCTGAAATGTACCTGGCTATATTGTGAACCCAATGGCTTTAGTACTTGGCATTAAAGCATAGTTCCGCCGAAAAAAAATATATTAATAGCTGTCTTCATGTTTTTAATGAGCCAGTCTGAGGGTCTTCTATGTCCTAGATGGGTAAGCAGGGACTTTTACGTGTATGTGTGTATGTATGTATATGTATATATATATATATAATATAATATAAACAGTGGAAAATATCTGCGCTAACGGTGAAATAAAAAAAAAAAAAAAATATATATATATATATATATATATATATATGTAAATGAATAGCAGCTAGCACAGTCTGTAGATAGCAAACACAAATAATAAAGTCCAAATTGCAGCGCTACATAAAATGTGAGTGAAAAAGTCAAAAAAATTGAAAAACAATCAATATTGGATAGACGTGAAAATGATGTAATACCGCCACCAAACTTCAGTGTGCAAAAAAGGATTTTTAAAGCACACCACACCACCGTACTCACAATCTGCTTACCAGAAAGTGGAAATAAGTAGACAATGTATTCAAATGATGTAGAGGGTCAAACGATGACAGCAGAATACTCCAGATCAGATAATCATAGGAAAGACCAACATCAGGGTAATTTCCAAAACTCAGAAGGCGAATAAGGATGTTATGCAAATCTCAGTCAGAAATTTTACCCAACATAAAGAAAAAAAGGCAGCATAGTGACGCCCGTAGGTACAAGGCATAAACATTTATTGTAGTCTACTTACAGATAGCAGAAAACATCAAGGCATAAAAAAACAACAGTTCCGCGGCTCTCAGCGTGCTTGCATCAACCAGCCTAACATGTTTCATCCTATGTGGATATCATCAGAGGCGTGGCTAATGATACAAGCACGCCCACATAAATACCCAAAAGCCCAGTCCTGCCAGCCAATGACAGGACAGCATGGAGTGATTAAAAACGTTATACAAACGTTGGCCGCACCTGCGCAGTGCGGCCACGTTTGTATTAAAGTTCCGGTTCATTGCACATACGCCAACCGGCAATGTTTAGCATAAGAAGAACAGGAGCTCTGAGTGGTTAAACATATCATTCCCGGGAAGGACAAACAGTCTCTGCGTCCCCCGGAAGTAGATGAAAACTCCTATTCTAATAGGAGAAAACATCTCACTATACAGACATCTATATCCGGTCAGCGGCCTCCCAGGAGGGTTAATTAAACTCTTATGCACCTTGGGAAGGAAATAAATAACTGGCTTTCTAGGGGCCAGCGGGATCAAAAAAAACTTCTCTTTTTTATTTAAAAGGTTATTCGCATAACCCTTCTCTACAAGGGATGTAAGTTCCCGTTTTTATATTTAAAAATGGGATCATGATTAAGTGGTAAATAAGTTTCAGTGTCTGATAATATTCTTTCCATTTTGGAAGTATAAGCACTTTTATCCATCACCACTATCCCTCCCCCCTTGTCGGCAGGACGGACAATGATGTCACTTCTCTCTTTCAGAGATTTTAGTCCCTCACAAAAGCGAGAGTCCTGATAGTTTCTCTTAATTTTTAATTGGTCGAGGTCTGAAACAGATGGGGGTATAAACCCGGGCGGGTTGAAGAGGGAAGCATCGGGTTTATACCCCCATCTGTTTCAGTTTTCAAGGAACTTGTTCTAAAAGACCTTGACCAATTAAAAATTAAGAGAAACTATCAGGACTCTCGCTTTTGTGAGGGACTAAAATCTCTGAAAGAGCGAAGTGACATCATTGTCCGTCCTGCCGACAAGGGGGGAGGGATAGTGGTGATGGATAAAAGTGCTTATACTTCTGAAATGGAAAGAATATTATCAGACACTGAAACTTATTTACCACTTAATCATGATCCCATTTTTAAATATAAACGGGAACTTACATCCCTTGTAGAGAAGGGTTATGCGAATAACCTTTTAAATAAAAAAGAGAAGGATTTTTTGATCCCGCTGGCCCCTAGAAAGCCAGTTATTTATTTCCTTCGCAAGGTGCATAAGAGTTTAATTAACCCTCCTGGGAGGCCCATTATTAGTGGGTTGGACTCTGTCACTTCTCGTATTGGCAAATATATAGATGGATTTTTACAGCCTTTAGTGTCTAGCACTCCATCCTATATCAAGGATTCTGCACAAGTGATTCAAACTTTTGAGGGTTTGGAGTGGAGGGATGGCTACATCCTGGCTACCGCTGACGTGGCCTCCCTCTACACCATTATTTCTCATTCGGATGGGCTGGAAGCTGTAGAGACTTTCTTTGGAAGGGACTCTGAATTGATTGGGTCCCAACAGGAATTCATTTTGGATCTATTGAGATATGCCATGACCCATAATTATTTCTGGTTTGGAGGGACTCCCTACCTCCAGGACAGAGGGGTCGCCATGGGCGCAAAATTTGCGCCCAGTATGGCCAATCTCTTCATGGCCAAATGGGAGGAGGATGTCGTCTATACTAACAGGAGACCGGAGTTGATCTTTTGGGGTCGCTATATAGACGACATCCTCCTCCTATGGGATGGAGACTTGGCATCTCTCACTTCCTTTATGCAACATCTTAATGTTAATCCGTTGGGAATTGTGTTGGATTTTGTGATGAGCACCGATAACACCAATTTCTTGGATCTCAACATCCGGGTCAGGAATGGTGCTTTTCACATATCCACTTTTTTTAAGAGCACAGATCGCAATGGCTATATTGGACAGGGTAGTTGCCATCACCCCTCATGGCTAAAGTCTGTCCCCAAAAGCCAATTTCTTCGCTTGAGGCGAAATTGTACCTTAAAAGAGGATTTCACTTTGCAGGCTAATGTTCTGAAGAAGAGGTTTATAGAAAAAAGGGCTATCGAATCAGTGACCTTGATACTGTAATTGATGAAGTAAGCAGTATAGATCGAACCTCTATTCTTCAGAGCAAAGTTCAGGCACCTTCGAATGATAAGTATAATTTTGCCATGGTTACTACCTTTTCACAACAATTTGGTGATATTAAGATGATTTTCGCCAAGCATTGGAACGTTTTAAAAAATGACAAGTTCCTGGGTCCGGTTCTCCCTGATCGACCCCAGATAGTTTTCAGGGGTGTCCCTCCTCTTAAACTTCAAGTCGCTCCCAATATTCTGGATGCTCCTAATAGAGTATCGTTTTTTCAGAAATCTAAAGGGTACTACCCATGTCATAATTGTAATGTATGTGCCATCAATAAAGACAGGAGGAGGAAAATATGCCACTTCAATTCTCACACTACTGGCAGGGTTTATGATATTCGCATCTTTGAACGTGGTTTACCTCCTGATTTGTCCTTGCGGTCTTCAGTACGTAGGACGTACCACGCGTGCGATGCATGTTCGTGTTAACGAACATATCACGAATATTAGGAAAGGTTTCCCTAAGCACACGGTGTCTAGACATTATTTGGAGTGTCATAAAAAGAATCCTAAAGGCACCACCTTTCTGGCCATTGACCGTTTTAATCCTCATTGGCGAGGTAGCATGTCCAAGCGAGAGATTTCCAGGCTTGAAACTCGCTGGATATATGACCTCAAATGTTACACCCCTTTCGGCCTGAATGTTGATTGGGATGTGAATTGTTTTATTAACCACTTCCCTACCCAGCCATAGTCAAATGACGTCCACAGATGGGATCTCCCATCCTGGGTGGACGTCATATGACGTCCTCGGCTTTGTAGGGGGATATCTGAATGATGCCTGCAGCTAGAGGCATCATTCAGATATCCTTTTGAAGTGCCGGCGATTCTGCGCACCATAAGAACGATCATAGCGGCATTTCCGCCGCTTGATCGTTCTTACAGGCGGCGGGAGGGGACATCCCTGCCATCCGGTGCTTCTCCGGCCTCCCCGTGCGATCGGGGACCCGGAGCGAATCTTCCGGCGTCGTTGGTGGGGTCACGTGATGAGCATAGAGATGACTGGTGACCAGATGGTCACCAGTTATCTCTATGATCGTCGGAGGCCCGGGCGCGATGTGATGACGTCACGCCCGGGCTTCAAATGTAAACAAAGCCGCCATTGCGGCTGTAAGTATGAGATCAGTGAAAAATTTTTCACTGATCTCATGCTTTCCAGCCTGGAGGAGAGATGTGGGGTCTTATTGACCCCGCATCTCTCAATAAAGAGAACCTGTCACACATATCCTATTACAAGGGATGTTTACATTCCTTGTAACAGGAATAAAAGTGATCAAAAAAAAAAGAAAGTAAAATCATTGTAAAAAAATAAACAAGTAAAAAAAATAAAAAAATTTAAACGCCCCTGTCCCCGGTAGCTCGTGATCAGAAGTGAATGCACACGTAAGTCGCCCACATATGTAAACGCCGTTCAAACCACGCATGTGAGGTATCGCCGCGTGCGTTAGAGCGCATGCAACAATTCTAGCACTAGACCTCTGTAATTCTAACCTGGTAACCTGTAAAAAAAATTAAAGCGTCGCCTATGGAGATTTTTAAGTACCGAAGTTTGGCGCCATTCCATGAGTGTGCGCAATTTTAAAGCGTGACATGTTAGGTATCTATTTACTCGGCGTAACATTATCTTTCATATTTTCCCAAAAAATTGGGCTAACTTTACTGTTTTGTTATTTTTTAATTCATGAAACCATTTTTTTTTTTTTTTAAAAAGGCGTTTGAAAAATTATTGCGCAAATATCGTGCAAGAAAAAATGTTGCAATGACCGTCATTTTATTCCCTAGGGTGTCTGCTAAAAAAAACATATAATGTTTGGGGGTTCTGAGTAATTTTCTAGCAAAAGAATGATGATTTGTACATGTAGGAGAGAAGTGCTACAATAGGCCCGGTATTGAATAGGTACAAAAAGCCCTGTATTGAAGTGGTTAATAATAGCTAATGTCTGTGTTATGTGTTTCATATTACCAGTGGGCGGGATATGTACACATATACAGTTATTTTACATTTTTATACATTTTTATTGTGTTTTTATTTTTTGTCCAATGTGATTTTTCATTAAATCATTTTTGGGACGTTGCATTTGAAACACCAATAGATTATAAATTTAACATGTTTGTACTTTTTTTGTTGTTCTGATGCAATTGTGTAATTTTATCATTTTTCACTAGGGGGCATTTTCTCCCTTTCCTCCATTCTGGATTGCAGAGGTTTTGGCTGTTGTGAGCCTCCCCCTTCTTTTCCTCCCTTCAGCCAAACATTCTCATTGTAATCTATATGTGGAGATATTGTTTGTTTCGGTATTTTCATCTGTTTTCATTACATTTATAGATATTGATTGTTTGTAGGAATGTTATATTATTGTATCTACATGAGCAGTTGGCTTCACGGCTATTCTAGCTTTGCTCCATTTGTATGTCCTTGTTTTGATTGTGGAGCGCGTCTATTCAGTGCCTGCGCTTCACTGACATCACTTCCGGTTTCGGCGATTGAACCCGCTAACCGGAAGTGGATGTCTCTTTTTTTGTGTGTGGAGCGCATCTTTCCATTGTTTGCGCTCCACTGACGTCATTTCCGGTTCCGGCGGTTGGATCCGCTGACCGGATATAGATGTCTGTATAGTGAGATGTTTTCTCCTATTAGAATAGGAGTTTTCATCTGCTTCCGGGGGACGCAGAGACTGTTTGTCCTTCCCGGGAATGATATGTTTAACCACTCAGAGCTCCTGTTCTTCTTACGCCAACCGGCAATGTTTAGCATATGTGCAATGAACCGGAACTTTAATACAAACGTGGCCGCCACTGCGCAGGTGCGGCCAACGTTTGTATAATGTTTTTAATCACTCCAGCTGTTCAGCCATGCTGTCCTGTCATTGGCTGGCAGGACTGGGCTTTTGGGTATTTATGTGGGCGTGCTTGTATCATTAGCCACACCTCTGATGATATCCACATAGGATGAAACATGTTAGGCTGGTTGATGCAAGCACTCTGAGAGCCGCGGAACTGTTGTTTTTTTATGCCTTGATGTTTTCTGCTATCTGTAAGTAGACTACAATAAATGTTTATGCCTTTTACCTACGGGCGTCACTATGCTGCCTTTTTTTCTTTATGTTGGGTAAAATTTCTGGCTGAGATTTGCATAACATCCTTATTCGCCTTCTGAGTTTTGGAAATTGCCCTGATGTTGGTCTTTCCTATGATTATCTGACTGAAGTATTCTGCTGTCATCGTTTGACCCTCTACATCATTTGAATACATTGTCTACTTATTTCCACTTTCTGGTAAGCAGATTGTGAGCACGGTGGTGTGCTTTAAAAATCCTTTTTTGCACACTGAAGTTTGGCGGTATTACATCTTCACGTCTATCCAATATTGATTGTTTTTAAATTTTTTTGGACATTTTCACTCACATTTTATGTAGCGCTGCATTTTGGACATATATATATATATATATTAGGGCTGTTACTGATTAAAAAATTTGTGTTCGATTAATCTTTTTTTTTTTTTTTATCGATTAATCAACTAATTTCGATTTATAACGCATATACAGATCCAACTTCTTTTAGCTGATCTCCTTGCAGGCTGATTCCCAGTGCAGCTACCAACCACTGGAAAAATGGATAGCAGGATACAAAAAACACACAAAGGCAGCGCTCAATGGGAATAGCATTAAAACTTTTATAGTCTTTAAGTAGGTAACAAAATAAATATTGCACTGGAGATAAAATTGATGTAGCTACATAAACTGTAAAAATGGTGCGAGTAATACCAAACGGTAGCAAAAGCAGTCATAAAAACATGTAGCTAAGTATGATACTGGTATAAAAATGTGTACATCGATACCACTGCTGAATCCTGATGAGGAGGGGTTAACATCAGTCCATCGGCATGTAGATGTCCCGTGAAGGGAACTATCACAACTCCCATTGGATGGCTGTAAAATCCCAGGTTGATAGAGGGAAGTGTAACAGTCCTTGCGTGTGGCAGATAGTAAGGTCCCGCCAGCATGCAGATATGAAGGCATAGCAAAGGAGCCCTTCAGATGGGCACGGCAAGCCCCGCTGGTGTCCGTGACGTCACTGGATCTCCGACGGAACTCCCTGAAGACCCGGAAGCCGGCGGAGAGGTGAGTACCGATCAAAAGAATTTTGATCGATCAAAAACATTAATCGAGGAATTAATAGTTAATTTCCACAGCCCATATATATATGTATGTATGTATGTATGTATGTGCTATTTGTGAAGGGTACACAGAATAAAGCCGGCCATGCATGGATTGAATTTCAGCCGGTTGAACAGGGATTGGCCAAGATTTGATCTATGTATGGGCAGGTTGATTATACCCAAGTCGATCCATTGATCGACTTCGGTACAATCCGCCTGTCAGATTTATTTTTTTCATACGATTTTTCTCTTTAGTTGCTAGCAGTAATCATTGTGTTCTGTGGCCAGGAAGGCAGAACATAATAGCGCTGCAGGAGGGATTCCCCCATCAACACTGACTGTGCTGATGGGGGAATCAAGCAATTTCCTTTCCTTCCTCCCGTTGTGGAAAGAGAAAATCACATCTATGGGCTGGTTTACTGGTTTCTACGGGGTGTCAATGATGACAGTATAGTCTTCTGAGGGTTTCCCATGATCTTTGGTGTAGCAAACGCTCTGAGACATCCATATTGTTTCCTGGGTAGGTAAATCCACATTAAGGAGTTAATTATTATGAGCAGTATGAATAGCCTGTGTTTGTTTTTATTAATGAAAATGTCATTCCCATTGAAGTATAAACTAAAAGCTTTAAATGTTCACCTATTACAGCTAAGCGTGCCACTGCTTGGCACCTCAAGGTGGTCCTGCTTCCTGGGCATAGTGTGCATCGGACCTCTCCCTAGTTGGTGTTTTCTCACTTTTTTTTTTTTTTCCCCTCCCTCTCTAGGTAAACCTGAATACAATCCGCAGATGCATTCTTATAAATTATAACGAGGACACCGAGTCTCTGGACTTCAGACATTAGTAAGTGCTCCGAGATCTCCATGTGGCTCAGATGATGGTTTTATAGTCTGGGGAGAGCTTTGATCTTTTGGGGATTTATCTGGATTCAGGATCCAC
The DNA here is from genome assembly GCA_029206835.1 of Rana muscosa. Lineage (NCBI taxonomy): Eukaryota > Metazoa > Chordata > Amphibia > Anura > Ranidae > Rana > Rana muscosa. The sequence continues at coordinate 291,003,613 of CM055118.1, forward strand.
GAGACATGTTAAAAAGAAGAGCAGGACTTGAAAAAAAACACACACTCCATACTCAGGTGGATGTAGGATCAGTCCCCTGCTGCCTCTACACCGAGAACTGATCACTCAAAGACCGCTGATCCCTCAGTTCTCTGTCCTTCAGAGAGCCGGTGACTGTCAGTAAAGGGGGCAGGAGCAGTTGGCTTCCGGAGCGCCAGGCTTTGAAGGGAGCAGGAGCAGCTGGCCCACAGGTGTGCCGGGCTGTGAAGGGGGCAGGAGCAGCTGGCCCACAGGTGTGCCGGGCTGTGAAGGAGGCAGGAGCAGCTGGCCCACAGGTGTGCCGGGCTGTGAAGGGGGCAGGAGCAGCTGGCCCACAGGTGTGCCGGGCTGTGAAGGGGGCAGGAGCAGCTGGCCCACAGGTGTGCCGGGCTGTGAAGGGGGCAGGAGCAGCTGGCCCACAGGTGTGCCGGGCTGTGAAGGGGGCAGGAGCAGCTGGCCCACAGGTGTGCCGGGGGCAGGAGCAGCTGGCCCACAGGTGTGTCGGGCTGTGAAGGGGGCAGGAGCAGCTGGTCCACAGGTGTGAAGGGGGCAGGAGCAGCTGGCCACAGGTGTGAAGGGGGCAGGAGCAGCTGTCCACAGGTGTGAAGGGGGCAGGAGCAGCTGGCCACAGGTGTGAAGGGGGCAGGAGCAGCTGGCCACAGGAGCACTGGGCTGTGAAGGGGTGAAGGGCAGCTGCTTATGTTTTGCTGGTCACAACACTTTAGAATAGGTGCCATTGAATATGGCCGGAATCTCTAATGGAGAGCCTAATGCTTGATATTTTTTGAAGTACCTTGCCTTGAGGAAAGCCAAGAAGGGCCACACCTAAGAAGAGCTGTCCCACTCTAACTAAGCTGCTTTGGTGGTTATTTTTTATAAGTGCAGTGATCAGGACAGGTTTTCTTGAAACATTTTATTGATAGCATTAGTGAGGTGCAATATGTACTGTCAACCTATAGGTGGTGCACTTGTGTAAGCCTGGATTGGTTCTGTTTCCCTTTTTTCTTTTTTTTTCCATTTATTTATATATTTTTATATTTCTTTTTTATTGGATTTTATAAAAAAATACAGTAGAAAAAAGGCTATGATACAATGCCAAGCCACTCCAATGACCAAACGTGGTCAACAATTACAGATAACCGTACTAACTAACATAGTCTTTTAACGGGTATGGAGATCTGAGATATTCCCATTCACACTCCACTTTGGACTTTCTCTTTGCAGAGCTTAGTGTCCTTTCTAGCAGTAACAAAAATGACTGTAGGACACAATGTATGAAAGAGATGGTCCACACAACGGCAAACCATAAGTACATACTTTCTGATAAGTGGTCGTGCACTGTGTCCTGTAGCAGAATCTTTAAAGATTAAGAAAAATCTGCAGACAACCACAGACAAGTCGTTTTTTTTTTTTAACATAGTTTGTTTATTTTCAAAAAGAAAAAAGGGAGAAACTGTGAGCAGTGGTTACGTTCACTACAGTCATGTAAGTCAATGTAGATAATACACAATAGTCATCCATTTTGGTTTTCCTCAAGAAAGAAGAATATAAAGGTAGTAAGACACAGACAGCAGTCTTGGTCATTGGCTGTTTACTCCGATCTAAGAACACTCTCCAAGCACGTGTAAAGCAAGGACATTGTTTCCTCACTGTTCAGCTGCTGCCCACACAATTTCAGTCCTGTTGCTCTGCATTATAGGAAGTTGCTGGCCCTAAAGACTTTTTTTTTTTTTTTTTACAGAAGTGACTTATTCATTACAAGCAATAGTACTGTGATTGGCATCAGACACAGCCTGGTAGAGCCCCTTGTTAATGTTTTTTTCTGCTCTTTGTGTCCATAGGGAAGATCTCTTGCTACGTTGTGTGGTCACTAGGACAGGAAGTGCGAGAAATCTTTCCAATGGGAATGCAGACCCAAAATAAATTCCTGCTTTTTTTCTTAGTAGATTCGGAAAGGGTTAGGACATTTATTGCTGTTTTTGTATTCTAAAAAATGATCTGTAAATTCTTCTGTTTCTACAGCAGTGTAAAGGTGGTTCCAGTAGGAATGAGCAAAGGTGTAAAGAAGCTGCTTCAGGAGAAGTTCCCTAATATGAGTCGCTGGGAGGACATCAGTGAGCTGCTGGTCAAGTAAGTATATAAATGCGGTTATACTGGGATTGGTGCAACCTTCTCAAACGTTTTACCCCAGGGGAATGCATGAAATAGTTTTCAGGTCACAGGAATTTCTGCTAAATCCAGTTTATTTGGGGTCAGTGGAAGAAATGTCACCTTCATTGGTGGCAAGAATGGTACCCTTACAGTGGTGATCTGAATGACACCCTTATGGTGTCGCTAGTTGTATTTAGTGCTGTAATGGAGCTCTTTTGGGCTAGGTTCACACCTGTATTCCTGCTAGTTCATGCATTTTTTGTGCTTTTTTTTTTTTTGTGCACTTTTCTGTGCATTTGTTTAGGCCTGGTTCACACCTATGCAGTTTGCTTTCCATCCATTTTTGCGGTGCGCTTTGTGGATTTGCGCACACGTTTTTACCACATTTTGCATTTTTTGGGGTTTTTTTGGCCAAATTTGTTGTTGGGCAGATAAAAATTATTTTTTTTTTTATTTAGTCTGAAATTTTCCAAAATCACAGCAGGTGAAAAAAGTATAGATGTGAACGTGTCCCAAAAGAAACCATGTTAAACAGACTGTAGTGTGTTTCTGCAAAAAGCACTGAAAACGCATAGGTGTGAACTAAGCATTATGCATTGCAATGCTTTTTCATAGCTTTTTTTTTAGTTTTGGCCAATGACAAGCTATTTAATGTATTTTTGGGAATGTATGCAGAAGTGTAATTTTTATTAAGCATATACTGGCATATGCATTAATGTTTTCTGTCCAGAAGAAACTTTTTTTTTTTTTTTTTCTTCTGTGTAGTCAATTAACTGTCCCAATCCTCATACACCTTATGGGTAATGTCCTGCTATGCTTGGTGCAATCTTTGTAGTTGTCAAATGGATTGTAGAGGAAGGATCTTAACTTCACCAGCCAGATTAGCTCTTCTGTGTCAATCGTGCTGTGACCTCCTCCTCCGCTTTATGTGCAGCCTGTGTGGTTGTTGTTCTCAGGAGGAGGTGTCTTGTTGTCATGCTATGAAATGTGTCAAAAACACACATTCATGCATTTTTGATGCACTTCCATTGAAGTCTATGATCCCATAATTACATCATCCTGCACCAAAAGAAGTGTCTGCAGCTCCTCCAAAATCAAACTGCAGGAAAGCACATAGGTGTGAATGGGTCCTATAGAACAGAATTAGAAATGGCTTGTCGTGCATTGTTTTGCTTCAGCATTGATTCAAGACATTAAAACTTTACATTGGCTGCTGCTGGAAAGCTTGAATTTCAAAATAGTTGTTGGCGGGGTATCCCATGGTCAGACAACAGCAGACACCTTGGGTAAGAAGTGTTATGATGAGTAGGTTTGCACCGATACTGAGCATTTGCACGAGTACTTGGCTGGAGAGCTTAGGAAGGAGCTGGTATATATGTCATTTACCAGCTCCTTCCTTTTTTTGAATGCAGTGATCACTGACTGTCCATTCATGACTGAGCATCGTAAACACTGAAACAGTCCACCCAAAAAACGAAAGCATTGTAAAAAATAAAATAAAGAGAATAACAAAAAAATATATAAATTGTAAATAAAAAAACTGACAGTCCACACCTCATCAGTGCTGCATATTAGAGACACCCCCATTAGTGCTCCCCCATCAGTGCCGCCTCAAAACTTACCTCTTTCCATGGTTTAATAATTGTCAAAAAAGATTGCATACATCGATGTCTCCACCCGAAACACCAATGTATGCTATATTTTTTGACAATTATTAAAGACTGAAAGAAGAGCTGAATTTTGGAGCGCGGTATATATTTTTGACTGCGGGTGAAGATGACTGTGGTAGCCGGCACTTGGGTTGTTCGTGTGAGATATATAAGGGGCAAGTCTGGAGCAGAGCCATTGGTTTGGATATAACTGTTTTGATTCTCGTGCCTGTTTTAGACTTCTGATTGGTGGCTATCCTCTCTTTGTGCTGGATGAGAGAGCTGCAAGGTACCTGATTCTAGCAGGTAATAAAAACATTGTTTTTGTGTTTCAGAGGAGCCAATCTCTCTGAAAGCGAGGCGGAGCAGGATGGAGACCACAACATCACAGAGCTGCCCCAGGCCTACGCTGGCAGAGGCAACATGAAGTCCCAGCAGAGTGCAGTGCGTCTGACTGAGGTGAGGAACAAATCTGTCTGATTATTGGAGAATCCTTCATGTAAAGTGGTGGTATGCAATAATTCTTCTCTTTTTCACAGATTGGACCCCGGATGACACTGCAGTTGATTAAGATAGAAGAAGGCTTGAGTGATGGCAAAGTCCTTTATCACAGCTTTAGTAAGTTATGGGTGTTCACTTTAAAGTACTGAAATGGATTTTAAGAAGAGGCCTTGAATGTTTAGGAATGGCATTGGTTCATTTAACACTGCTTAACTCCAGACAATTGTTTTACAGTGTATTTGTGTATTTCTCTCAGATCTGTGCGGTAATCCAGTGTGAAAATGTTTCTTAGTAAAGAAGCTACTTTTCCTATCAGTACCAGTCACTTCTTGTGCAGCGTGACTGGTCTTGTATCTGCCCCCCTCTGTAGGTTTCTTCAGACAGTCTGCAGTGGGTGGAGCTGCTGGGTCCTTCCATCAGCTCTGCTCTCTGTACAGACTCTGTGCAGCCCAGTGATGATGTCATTGCGGTTTTTGCAAGTTGATATCTGGGTTTGCAAAGGCATTTGGTGCACACAAAGTGGATTTATATCTTTTGTGTCTAATGGGGAATATATCTAAATGAGTGCTTGTGCCTGGAGTTCAGCTTTAATATTTCTCTGACATTTTTTTTTATCTCTTCCTATAATACCAGTGGACAGATTTTCTATCATTTCCTTTTGGCACTTGCACAAGAAATGAAGGGTGCATATGTCACAGGAACATGAAGGCATAGACTGCAAAAAAAACTTTGTCAGAAGTTCTAACTCTTCTTCACTTTTTGTTTGGTTCCCGGTTAGTGAATTTTTTTTTTTTTCCCATCACTCCTGTTCTTAAAGGAAATTGGTGAAAATCACAGCAAGAGGAACAGCAATAAAAACATGATGGTCTCCAACACTTTCTCATTCTATCCAAAACAAAATCAAACTCTTCTGATCTGGAGGCAACATATAAAGTCTGGTCCCTCCCCACTTTGAACCTTTGGGGTCTCTATTTTTTGGGTGTATAGGATTATACTGACCAATAGCCACCAATGGTGGTTTCATGTAACATGGTGCCCCTAGGAATCCATTGCAACCCCCACTCATGACAGGGTTTAAATAAATCTAACTTGAAAGCTCTATGTAAAAAAATCGTTCTTCGTTATTGGCCTGCTTTGTGAACATATGGCCAATAAATGTGTGGCTCATTTTTAGTCAAGAAGACAGAAGAGGAGATCTCGGCAATGCTGGATCGCAAAGAGAAGAAGCTGAAGCTGAAGAATGAGCGGAAGAAGAAACAGGAGCAAAATGTGCAAAAAAAGCAGCAGCAGAAGGAAGAGAACAAGTACGTCATCACTCCCTATGTTATATAGATATGTGAAGCACATGAGTGCAATGCTCTCAGAAGCTGCATGTCATCCTTTCTTTTGCTTTTAGAACAGGTTTTTGTATGTGCATTCATCTTTTGGTAAATGCAAGCCTTAAAGTGGTTGTAAACCCTCTGGGGGAAGTTACACCTACAGGTAAGCCTATATTAAGGGGTGAAGATGGACGCTCGCTACTAGCGAGGAAATCTGGGTCATCGCGGGCTTCTACTGCAGGTAAGTGACACCTAATGGGCTACTATGCGATGCATAGTAGCCCATTATGCTTTACCTTTGCAGGGAAACAAAGAGGAAGTAAACCCATCAGGGTTTACTTCCTCTTTAAAGTAATTGTGAATGATCACCTTGTAAAAACCAATTCAGTTTAACATAGAAATGAAAGGGAATTTTTTTTGTATAGATAAAAAAAAAAAAAAAAAACACTTCCTGCCCAGCATATGCAAAATGACAGCCGCAGAGTGGCTCTATTATCCTGACTGGGCATCATATGACGTCCAGCAGGATAAGCCGCTTGCGTACGCTGATCGATAGTGCCGCATCTCCCATCCCGGTAAAGAGCCTATAACGTAGGCTCTTCACCATGTGATCAGCTGTGTCCTGCGACAGTACACTAAAAATTACTAAGAAAAACCCCCAACTCATTAAGTCAGCTGCAATCTGAGTCATTCTCCTCTTTTTACATTGCTTTGTTGAATTGATAAATTTCCCCCACTGTGACTCTCACTTAGGTTGTACAGTTTACTAGAATCAAAGTGCCTATTAAAAGCTCTGACCTTTTACAGTAGCCCCTATACCAAGAGCATATGCAATTACCTTTGCACCAAGTGAAGCTGAGACCCCGTCTTCTTCTCATATCCTGAATTTCAGTACCAGCAGCTCAATGACTGGGAGGCACCCATACTACAATGTAGGATATGGGGGGGGGGGGGGGTGTTCTGGTTTCTGACTAGAAGCAAAGTCTGTATTTGTGCATGCTGTCTGGGTGAGGGGGTCCTAGATCAAGCTGGAAGACCATTTTGGCAGGCGAGGGTGTGTTATAATGCCTACTATTTCCTAGTAATGCTAGTTTGTACAGACGCTTCTAGTAACAAGTTTCCTTTAACATAGAGGTAAATTCAGCCACACATGCCAAACTTTGGCAGTACAGCCTTGGCAATAAACCTGTAAACGGCGTGTGCTTTAGTCCATGTACAGTAGCCATTTCCTTGATTTCTTTTTTTTCCTAGATTACTACTATCTGTACGAGTCTTAGGAATTAATCTTACAGGCCCTTACACTTAAACTAGCCATGCATTGATCGAATCTCGGCTGGTTCAGCAGGGTCTGGCCGATATTCAAACCATGTCTGGGCAGGCTGGTTGTACTGAAGTCGATCGACTTCAGTACAAACCAGCCTGTTGGATTTTTGGCATGCGATTTCTCCCTTCGGCTATAGCCAAGCCACTAGCAGTAAGCCATTGAGTTCTGCCGGCCAGGAAGGCTCCCCGTGCCCCCTGCCGGCAGAATACAATTGCGCTGCAGGAGGCAGTCACCCATCAACGCTGACTGTTTTGATGGGGTAACTGAGCGCAACATGTGGTTGCAGGTAAGAAAATCAAATGATCTGGGGCTTGCCAAATACATTTCTCATAGCAACGTGTGCTGAGTGCAGCAAGCAATCATCTCTGAACTGATTTACCTAGTAAACCAGAATCTGCTTGGGATGAATGTACCTTGTTTACTGAATGAGGTTAGTAGCGTATAAACATAGGCATGATGGTTGTACAGCTTCATTGCAATATGACTTTCTTGCAACCCATGCACTGACCTCTGCTTTTATAGTGACATGTTCTCTCCCTGCACACAGGAATCGCAGTATGGCCGGTATGAAGAGGAAGAAAGGTGAGGAAGAGGAGGACAGTGAGGTAGAGGATCCTGGGGAGTCGGGAGAAAAAGATCCAGCTAACCTGTCAGAAGATGACGACGCCGAGTATTACAGACAGGTGGTTGGGGAGGAGCCTGACCAAGGTACCGTGTTCCTCCTATCTCTATCAAAATCAAAGTAGCAGCAGTGATTTCTATAACTAGTTAAATTGCCATACCCAAACTTAAGCTTTAATCCTTTTTATTTCTCTAATTATTTTCATATAGATCTGTTTGATCTCTAGAGAATTAGGAAGATTAGAAATGCAAACTGCAATAGTTTCTTCATTGTCAAGTCTACTGACAATGATTCATTTCCACTTGTCTATATTGTGGTCCCTTGTCCTTTTCCCTGTGTGTGTCTGGGATGTTTCATCTGTGTCATATGTCACATGCCGTTTCTGAAACATTCTCTAGTGAGTTCTATGGTTAAGTTCTAGATTATAAAGCATAACTTAAACTTCAACCATCCCCCACCCCCTCCCCTCTCTTTGCCAATGTGTTCTTTTAAATTTACCCCTGGTTTTATACACCATTCACATACTAGCCCACCCTGTGAATTCAGGGTTTTCCTGCTTTAATCCACTCCTGCCACAAGCTGGGTCCTGCACCGCCATCTTCGTCTGTCATTAGGAGCCAGTTGTCATCTTCCTGGTTCAGTCAACTGCCCCCGAAGTTCTGCCAGGTCTAGCCTCCTCTGGCCACTGTATTGAACCTAAAGCATCTTGCAGTATGTAACAAGCATATCCCAGGAGGCTTCAGAGTGGAGGAAAGGTTATTCACGCCTTAGTGTGGTGTCGTTTTGGTGGGGGGGGGACATTTTGTGTGTGGTAGGGGCGGTACAATGATGTATAATTCATCTAGTGAGTGAAGGTCTGCTGTAAAGCGGAGTTCCACTCGTTTGTAAGTTATTATTAAGTCAGCAGCTACAAAAAGTGTAGCTGCTGACTTTTAATAAACACTCTCGCCTATTCCGTGGTCCAGCGATGCGCCAAAGCCTTGCTCCTCTCCCCCTACTCTCTGCGGCACCTTCCCCCTACTCTCCTCCTCCCCCAACCAAATAAAGACATGCCAAGTCTTGGCATGTTGGGATGCGAGGAGTGCTTAAAGCGGTGGAAGTCCGCTTTAATGTCATTGGGTGTCATTCAACTGAAATCGGACCACCACTGGATGTCAAAACAGAGTATGCCTGCAGGACAGTGCTGGAGAGAAGGCTAGTATTGCAGCAAAAGCTGATGGCTTTTGGTCATCGTTTTAATTCTAACATGGAAACTCTGTCTCAAGTCTAACAGTAAAATTTTAACTCTGATCAGGGGACTAAATAAAAAAGAGTGGGGGGTCCTGAAGTCCTGTTTGATAACCATCCCTGCAATCGGTCTTAAAGTGATACTAAAGGTTAAAAAATTATAATTTTTTTTTAAAATAACAAACCTGTCATACTTGCTTCCGCTGTGCAGCTCGTTTTGCACAGAGTGGCCCCGATCCACCTGTTCTGGGGTCCCTCGGCGGCAGTCTCGGCTCCTCCCCGCATCAGATAAGCCCCATGGGAAGCGCTTTCCCAAGGGGGTTACTTTGTGGGCGCGCTCCCGAGTCCAGCATTTGTGTCTATAGACACGAATGCCGTACTCGGCCCCGGCACCTGCGTCATTGGATTTGATTGACAGCAGTGCGAGCCAATGGCTGCGCTGCTATCAATCTAGCCAATGAAGACCAGGCCTAAATACAGCACGTTATCGACGTGGGACTTTAGTTTCCACTAAAAAGAGAATCGGTCTTCTCAGGCCTTTGCTTTTGTTTAGTACTCATGGAAAATTGAAAATATTTTTTATTTACCGTATAAGCCGAGTTTTTCAGCACTTTTTTTGTGCTGAAAATGCCCCCCTCGGCTTATACTCGAGTCACCTTTTTTGCGCCTTCCATAGACTCCCATGTTAAACGTCTGTCTAGTCATGAACACAGTGAGGCATGCAGATGGACACCCTAGGCTTATACTCGAGTCAATACGTTTTCCCATTTTTTTGTGGTAAAATTAGGTGCCTGGGCTTATATTCGGGTCGGCTTATACTCGCGTATATTCGGTATATAATTATACAGAAAGAATGAATGTTAGTTCTGATGTCTCTCAGAAGACAGCTGTAAGGTTTAGAAGTAACAGCTTTATCTTTCCACCTTTTTAGACCTGTTTCTCCACGGAAGCAAAAAGCCCTTTGGGGGCAGGAAGTATGGACCTCCTAGAAAGAAGTTTAAAGGTTCTAAAGGACCTGCCAAAGGGAGACGAGATTCTGATTCCCAGGCTGAACCTCACAGGGGCAAATTCTCCAAACACCAAAAGTCAAAATTCCCAAAAGGACAGTCACCCCGACCTGGCAAAATGCAACAGAAGTTTCAAAAAAGTAAAGAGGGGAAAGGACCACACAAACACTCTCCTGCTCAGAGCAAAAGGAAGGGCTTCAAGAAGTCGGGGGCATTTGGCTCTAAGGGCCCAAAGATGGGAAATCGCTCAAAAACTAACGCCCGGCAAAAAGTGGGCGGGCCAAAAGGAAAGGCTTTCAAGCAGAAGAAAAAGTCATATTAAATGGACAACTGTTAACACATCTTTTGTAAATATGTGTATTTATCATCCAGGTATTCAGCTATGTTGTGGCTGCCAAAAAAATAAAATTAGTTTCCTTTATAAATTGTGTTATTTTTTTTACTTGGTCTTTAAAACAATAAAATCTTAGAGGCATTTGTAAAAAAAAAAAAAAAAGGCAAACGTAAGCTTTTCAAATTTGTGGCTACTGAAGGTATAGTGGGAAAAAAAAGATTGCAAAAACGGGTTCTAATCATCTACAGGAAGAAGAAATGGCTGCACACCACGGTTGGTCCGGAGTCCTTTTATTGAATATATCCCAACGTGATAGACACAGGACACTGACAGGCTGCAAATGGTTGACACGTTTTATGATTCCTAGTCTGCACGCAAAAAATTAATTCATAATTAAACCTTGCACTGATGTGTTTGAAAATCCCAAATAAACAAAATCTAGTTATAAAGCAGCTTCTCCAAATGTGCAAAGACACTACACAAATTAAAATTAGGTAAGGGGGCGCTAAACTCGAATGAATGGTGTAATAATACCTGTGATGTTCAATACATTTTAAAATACAGAATCTGTATTTTCCAAACTAAAGTCCACGGAGCATTTAAAGTGCTTCAAGTAAAGTTCATTGAGTCCTCGGACAAAAAAAATCTTGATTCTTCAATGTGAAATGTCATTAACCACCTCCTGCCTGCATTAGAGCCGAAAGACGGCTGAAGCACAGGCTCACATTTCCGGGAGGGCATCTATGGACATCCCCCCCCCCCCATGTCCTATGGACACAGCTGATCACGGATCGGGGTAAAGAGCCAATCACAGCGGCTCTTTACCATTTGATCAGCTGTATCCAATCAGTGTAAACAGGATTTACCAGTTATCGTCAGTCCTCTCCTCACGCTGACTGAGGGAACATCTACACTGATAATCAGTGTCCTGATAAGTACAGTGCCCACAAATGCTGCTAATCAGTGCACATCAGTCAAGGAGAAAAATTCCTTATTTAAAAAAATGTTAAAAAAAAAAAAAATTGTTTCTGTTCTAATTTTCGTTTGTTTAGCAAAAAAAAAAAAAACCCAGTGGGGATTAAATACCACCAAAAAAAAGCTCCATCTGTCCATATTCAAAAAAAAAACAATTTCATTTGGATACTGTGACAAACCCTCTGTCCTCAAATAGATCTGGGTCCGCCGTCAATGCTTCCTCTGTTCAGATCCATCACCGTTCAAGCTTCTTTAGCCCCCCCAGTCCACAGACACAACACCTCAGTGTGGGGTAAAACCACAAACTGCTTTATTCAAGCACATGTTAACAGATATCACTTCCCTCCCACCCTTGGAAAACGGCGGGTTAAACTGTCCAATGACAATGGTGATACAGGTGTGTTTAACTTCTCAGTACAGTCTTATCAGCAGGGGGGTTGGAGGAATCCCCCCTCCTTTTTTCCTCAAAGCAAACACACTTACACATCCCATAATAGTTGAGGCATCAGACACAATAGAATACAGTCCCACCCCAAACCATCACAGCAAATAGTCCAACAGCATGACACAGCACACATTATATATACAGCATTAAATCTGACTAGAACAGATCATAGTGGGGGTTCTCATTCACCCTGTGCCCCTATTAGAGTCACAGGGTGATTTACACATAAGAGGCGTTGGGGAAGCTGGACAAGGAGCCTCCAGAACTCTCCAGGGCAAGCTGAGCCGCACAAACCCCCGACCCAAAGTCACTCCTGTCACAGATACAATGTTGCATGACTGCGCAATTGTCATTCAAAGTGTGACAGCGCTGAAATCTGAAAATTGGCCTGGGCAGGAAGAAGGTGAAAGTTCCCAGTAGGCAAGTGGTTAAACATCACCACCAATTTCATTCACACCCAATGTGCTCTACTGGAATAATACTCCTCAGACTGCCATGACCTGTTTAACTAAAAAGGTGGTCAATAGACGCTTGAGTGCTGAGTTTCCTTATAGCTCTTCACATATAACACACAATTATCGTGGATCCAATACGTGCTACCATAAATCAGAAAAAAAAATAGATTGTGCAACACTGTTTATTAAAAATAGTTTAAAAATATGCACAAGCTGCTTTCATATATGGTGCCCTCCCTGGGACTGGTAATGTCCGCCTCTTTTTCTCTTACGTTCACTGACTGACACGGCTCCTTTACTTAGACCATGGGGTTGTTACGCCACCTTCAGGAGAGGACTAGGCATAACATGTTAACATGAACAAAAAAAAACAGAACTTTCTAGTTCTGCCCAAGGGGCGGTCCCTTCAGTAACAACCCCCTGGCCTGCATCGTGCAGCCTCAGTTTTTTTCTGCCTAGTGAAGGACCTAGGAACCCTGCGGGCCCATCGGTCCGTGGATTTTTTCTGCAGAAGTTTGCTTTTGCACAAGATTAACCACTTCCCGCCCAAGGACGTCATATGACATCCTGGACTTTCAGTGGGGATATCTTAATGATGCCTGCAGCTACAGGCATCATTCAGATATCCATCTGTTCAGCCGGCAATTCTGTGCACCATAAGCATGATCATAGCGGCTGTTCCGCCGCTTGATCGTTCTTATAGGCGGCGGGAGGGGATGCCCCCTCCCGCTGCCATCCGGTGCTTCTCCGGGCTCTCCCGTGCGATCGGGGATCCGGAGAAACGATCTGCCGGCGCCGGATGGAAGGCATAGAGATGACTGGTGACCAGATGGTCATCAGTCATCTCTTTGACCGTCGGAGGCCCGGGCGCGATGTGAAGACGTCACGCCCGGGTCCTCAAATGTAAACAAAGCCGCCATTGCGGCTGTAAGTATGAGATCAGTGAAATTTTTTTTCACCGATCTCATGCTTTCTAGCCTGGAGGAGAGATGTGGGGTCTTACTGACCCCGCATCTCTCCATAAAGAGGACCTGTCACACACATTCGTATTACAAGGGATGTTTACATTCCTTGTAATAGGAATAAAAGTGGTCAAAAAAAAAAAACATGTAAAAAAAAAAGTGTAAAAATAAAAAAAATTAAGTAAAATAAAAAATAAAATAATAAATATTTTTTTTAAAATGTCCCTGTCCCCAGTAGCTCGCGTTTAGAAGCGAACACACACGCAAGTCCCGCCCACATATGTAAACGCCGTTCAAACCACACGTGAGGTATCGCCGCGTGCGTTAAAGCGCCAGCAACCATTCTAGCACTAGACCTCCTATGGAGATTTTTAAGTACTGAAAATTGGCGCCATTCCATGAGTGTGCGCAATTTTAAAGCGTGACATGTTAGGTATCTATTTACTCTGCGCAACATAATCTTTCATATTATACAAAAAAATTGGGCTAACTTTACTGTTTTGTTATTTTTTAATTCATTAAACCGTTTTTTTTTTTCCCCAAAAAAAGGCGTTTTAAAAATTATTGCGCAAATACCGTGCAAGATAAAAAGTTGCAATGACCGCCATTTTATTCCCTAGGGTGTCTGCTAAAAAACATATATAGTATTTGGGGGTTCTGAGTAATTTTCTTGCAAAAAAATTATGATTTTTGCATGTAGGAGAGGAGTGCCAGAATAGGCCCGGTAAGGAAGTGGTTAAGATCCTGGCATCTGCTATCAACAGCCGGCTGGGTGACAGGCTGGATACCCTTATCCTTGTAGTCTCCCCAGCCTGGCCAGCGAGCGTGTGCAGACCAGAGCTCCGCGCTGGGTCGGCCACGACATGCCCCTCAGGCTCCAGGGGCGGCCGGTGAGCGCCATGCTCCAGGGCACACATATGACCGGGCTACTGATGTCTGCGTCACAGTGTGCCAGCCCAGCAGCCACCCCGTACTGATCGGAGAGTGGGTCTGTGATGGATTATCCCCAGCTCATCCGGAATGGTAAGTACAGCTCTCCCTGCCTTGGTGGGGCTGTCTGGGAGGTCGATTCAGGGGTCCCTCTCTTCTCTCCCTGTCACCCCTCCCCCCCCATCCCGTGGGGGATGCTGCATGGGCTGCTGAGCAGTGTGTGCCACATAGACAGGGGCCCCCTTGAGGGGGCTCTCACCTTGGGGGGGGGGTCTGCGCTGGGTGGCTGTGCCCTGGGTGTCTGGAGGTCTAATGTGCTGATCAATTTAGCGCTGTTTGCCACCATTTTCTCTACCTTTTTTCACTGTCTCTTTCTACATACAGTGGTTTGGTGGCCATTTTTGGTGTGTCCAGGGAGAAACATGGTCAGGAACCATTTTCCTGTAGTTCGGCGGCCATTTTCCCTGTAACTATGTCCTTTATACTGGACGCTCTGCAGCCATTTTGTTGTAGCCTAGCACGTTTTTCATGCCCAGCGCTTATCCCTGAGGCTCAGAACAGCGCGGTTTCCTCTCAGACACCTGGGAGCTGACACAGGCACACCTAGCTGGCGGCGCAGAACTCGGTCAGGGTGGTGAGTCCTGCGGTGGGGGCCCCTCAGCCTGCAGTAGTTAGGAGGGTGGGACCATTCACTGTCCTAAGTCCCCAACAGGTGGCAGACAGGGTGGGTCAGCATGGCTTCAGAAACTGGTGTTTCTTCCCCCGAACTCGGGCAATTGCAACCGGTTCGCCTGCAGACAGTGTAGTACCTCTGGACGCTTTGTCAGCAATCCTTAACTCGTTCATTGCCAAGATGGAGGCGGTGCATGGGCGCAAAGGTAGTGAAAAGTCCCCCTCCGGGTCCGCGCGCGACACAGCGCTAGTTGGAGCACTTATTACAGCTGTGCGTGATACCCTGAAGATTCAGGATACAGCAGTTTCCTCTGCTGAAGTAGTGGTCCCTGATGGGCCCCGTAAGCCAGCCTGTACACCGAAGGTGTTTCCGTATCTGACTTATTTCGATAAGTTCATTTACACGGAATGGGGGCGACCGCGACGGACCTTTTGGTCCCAAAATATATGGCGGTGCGTTACCCCTTTGAGGAGAGCCTTCTTAAAAAATGGTCGGCTCCTCCGGTCATGGACCCCTCTGTATCCAGGTTAAATAAGGTAACCACGATCCCGGTAGAGGGGACTCCTGACTTTAAGGAACCCACGGACAGGATGGCCGAGGCAGTGGCCCGTTCCTTATTTACGGTTGTGGGGTCAGCGATGCGACCAGTACTGGCCTCCGCGCTTGTGTCACAGACACTGACCAAGTGGGAAAAATTTTGCACTGCGAATTGGGGGAACAACAGGCCTCTCCTGTCTGCATGGAACTAGCAGACCAGTTAGTGCAAGGCCTTAAGTACGTTTGTGACGCGGCCCTGGATACCCTCCCTCTGTTATTCAGGGCTTCTGTGTCAGCAGTGGTGCTGAGGCGCCTGATTTGGCTACAATGCTGGTCTGCGGACCAGGCATCTAGAACAGCCTTGACGGATCTACCCTTCCTTGGCGAACGGCTCTTTGGAGCCTCGTTGGATGACATCATTAAGAATGCCACCGGTGGGTAGTGTATCTTACTCCCGCAGACCAGGAAGGCTAAGGAGCCACGCTGTAGGCAAGGGTCCTCTTTTTTTTTTCCGCTCACAAAACTATTTTTTTCATCCCTCCGGGGCTTCGACTAAACGTTCCCAGCCCAACAGGACAACCTCTGAGGGACAAAAGCGTCCCTGGAACCGCAAGCCTGCGAGCAAATGTGCTACCGCATGAAGGTTTGTCCCCGCCCGCCTCACGGGTGGGGTGTCGCCTTCGGGAGTTTGCAGCCCGGTGGGCCTCTCGGCTGTCTGACCAATGGGTCTGCAAACTGATTTCCTCTGGCTACAAGACAGTGTTCCTCTCTTGGCCACCTAACAGATTCTTCCTCTCCAGCATACCCGTACTCCCGGCTTGCCGGGAGGCCCTCATGTGGGGCGGTAAGGGACCTGCTGAGTCACAGGGTGATCGTACCTGTTCCGGAGCCGGAAAAAATTCCAGGGGTATTCTACTCCAATCTGTAGTTCCCGAAAAAGAAGGGGTACGTCCAATCTTGGACCTAAAAGCCCTCATTTGCTTGCAAATACAGAGGTTCAGAATGGAATCAGTTCGCTCAGTAGTCGCTGCACTCCATCAAAGGGACTTCCTGGCGTCCTTGGACATCCAGGATGCGTACCTGCACGTACCCATATGCCTTCGGCATCAGCAGTTTCTGCGATGCGGTTGGGGATGCCCACTCCCCAATTTGGCTTGGCATCAGCCCCCCCGAGTCTTTACCAAGGTATTGGCTCCAGTTCTGGCGTTGCTGCGACAGCCTACAATCGCGATCCCGCGTTATCTAGACGATCTCCTCCTGAGAGCATCTTCCGCCTCAATTCAAGGAGGATGTGGCGATCTCCATGCAGTCCCTGCAGGATTTTGGGTGGCTGTTGAACCTCAAAGAGTCGGTGTTCATACCGACTCAGCGTTTGGAGTACCTAGGCTTACAGCTGGACTCCGTGGAAGCGAAAGTGTTCTCCCTCCAGACAAGCTACAGACTTTCAGAGCCGTAGTAAAACTGTTGATGAACCGCAGGTGGTTGTCGCTACGCTTCTGCATGCGAGTCCTGGGGCTCATGGTGGCCTCCTCCGAGGCAGTGCCGTATGCCCAGTTTCACACCAGAGTTTTGCAGAAGGAGATCTTGACGAAATGGGACAAATCTCTGTTATCCCTGGATCGGCAGGTTCAGGTGAGCCAGTCAGTCAGGGACTCCCTTCTCTGGTGGCTGAGATCCCTGGCACTTCTGTCCGAGAAGTTGTTCCTACCTCTACATTGAACTGTGATCACAATGGACGCCAGCCTGACCGGCTGGGGTGGAGTACTGGGGGGTACAGTCGTCCCAGGGCCTCTGGTCGGAGGAGGAATCCATGTTGCCGATCAATGTTCTCGAGCTATGAGCGATCGGGCTATGCCTCTCCACATGGTCAATGAGACTTTGAGGGCGTCCTATCAGGATCCAGTCAGACTATGCCACGGCAGTGGCATATGTCAATCGTCAAGGAGGAACTGGAGGCTCGGCCGCCGCATGGGAGGTCGCTCACATCCTTCAGTGGGCAGAGCGACATGTACCGGCCCTATCGGCCATTTTCATCCCTGGAGTGGGGAACTGGCAGGCGGACTATCTGAGTCGCCAGATGCTGGTCCCAGGTGAATGGGCGCTGCATCAGGAGGTGTTTGGGCTACTGTGCCTGCTATGGGGCATACCAGTAATCTGATTGCCCCTGATTGACCTCAGCGTCCCTGGTACGCAGATCTGGTGCGCCTGGTGGCGGACGCCCCCTGGCAACTGCTGTTACGGGAGGACCTTTTGTCTCGAGGTCCGATTCTCCATCCTGCTTTACCATCGCTGGGTTAAACGGCATGGTTGTTGAGAGCCAGGTGCTAAGGAACTGGGGCCTGTCAGACTCAGTGATTTCAACTATGTTGAGAGCACGGAAATCTTCTTCTGGGAAGATATAGCATCGTACCTGGAAGGCCTACATCTCTATGTGTGAGGTAAAAAGGATGGCGTCCGCGTTCCTATTCCATATCTAGGATCCTGCTGTTTTCTGCAGAGAGGAGTAGGCCAGAAATTGGCTTTAAGCACCATTAAAGGACAGATATCAGTCTTGGCTGTCTTTTTTCAGCAACCCCTGGCGTCTCTCTCTAGTAAGCACCTTTGTTCGAGGGATCGGCATGTAGCTCCTCCAATGCGCCCACCGTTACCCCCGTGGGATCTGTACCTGGTGTTTTTTCGGCGCTTCAAAAGCCGTTGTTTGAGAATATCAGAGAGATTCCCTTGTTGACTCTTTCCCAGAAAGTGGTCTTTCTAGTGGCCATTACATCGGCCAGGAGGGTTTCCGAACTGGCGGCCTTGTCTTGCAAGTGGTTTTATCTGGTTATCCATAAGGATAAGGTGGTGTTGCGTCCGCAACCTTCTTTTCTGCCGAAGGTGGTTTCGACGTTCCACATCAATGTGTCTTTGTATTGCCGTCTTTGTGCCCTAAACCGACACATCCTAAGGAGGTGGCCCTCCATTCCCTGGACGTGGTCCGAGCTTTCGGATTATATTTGTCTGCTACGGCTCCCTTTAAGAAGTCAGACTACCGTATTTTCCGGCGTATAAGACGACCGGCGTATAAGACGACCCCCCTAATTTTCCAATGAAAACATTGTTTTGGGCTATACTCGCCGTATAAGACTACCCCCTACCTCACACAGGGATGCAGTCTCGTAGCTCCGATCCAAGCCCAATGTCTGAAGGCAGCTCTGGAAGACTTAAGCCTCGTACACACGGCCGAGATTCTCGTCGAAAAAAACATGTCGTTTTTTCGACGAGATTCTTGGACAAGAAACTTGTTCCGGCCGAGTGTACAGACGCTCGATTCAAAGAACCCGCGGTTCTTTGAATGGAGCATACGCGGTGACGTCATCGACTACGACGAGCATGCGCTCGTCACATTCGATGCCGTCGCCGCCATCTTGGTATACCCTACGTATGCCTAGGAAGCTACCACGCATGCGTCGAATTCATTTCGAACATGCGCGGGCTTCCGGGAGGACAGGTAAGTGTACACACACTCACTTTTCTCATCGAGAAACATGCCGACGAGAATCTCGACGAGAAAATAGAGAGCAGGATCTCTATTTTCTCGTCGAGATACTTGTCGCTTTTCTTGACGAGAAACCATACACACGAACGAATTTCTCGGCAAAAAAACGTTTGTGTGTACGAGGCTTTAGATGCAGGTCCATCCTCTCTTCATGCTAGAGGTAAGCAGGCACCGCAGCAAATCCCCTTTGCTTCTTTCCTGATGGCTCTGGTCATGGCAGGCTGAGAGCTCAGACCCCATCAATAGGTCTGCACTCTCCTCTCTCCTGGCTCAGTTTGCCCATAAAACAGTGACACTTCCTCCTCTAGGTGCAGCCACTTTTGGTATTAAAAAGTCCACAGTCTATTAGCCTCCATTGGCAAGTACAGTGCAGAAAAGGGTTGCATTCATTGCAGTATGCACTGAGCCAATCCCGGCTGGCAATGCACTCTGTTGCTGAATACAGAGCTTGTTAAGCCTGCTCGGATTGGCAAAGGCTTGTGACATCATCAGCCCGCGCCGCTCCAATCCGAGCAGGCTTAACAAGCTCTGTATTCAGCAACAGAGTGCATCGCCCGCCGGGATTGGCTGAGCGGCGCATACTGTATTTAACAGTATACCGAGCACCCGGCAGGCTTCACATCCATCTGTCAGCCTCTGCACCCGGCGTATAAGACGACCCCCGCTCTTTAGCAGTGTAATTAAGGTGTAAAAGGTCGTCTTATACGCCGGAAAATACGGTATCTGTTTCGTTTGCTGGTCCGAAAAAAGGCATGGCGGTCTCTTCGGCCACCATTTCCAGGTGGATCAGACAGATTGTGGTTCAGGCCTACGCCTTGAAGGGGCAAATGCCCCCCTTTCCGGTCGGCCCATTCCTCCAGGGCAATTGGAACCTCTTGGGCCTTCCGACATCGAGCGTCTGTCGCTCATGAGTGTAATGCGGTGACTTGGTCGTCTGTTCACACCTTTACAAAATTCTACAAGGTAGATGTCAGTGGTTCGGCTGATGCCTGTTTTGGCCGCACAGTTTTGCAGGCGGCCGTGTAATTTGCAAATGCAATACATTTTTTTCTGGTTCTTTGACAAGACACACAGTTACTTTTGAGTAACTGCACTGTTACTTTGTTACCGCAAGTTCTGATGCGGTTGAATACGGTGGTGACTCCCCTGTTAAGGAGCACTTCTGTTTTTGTGGGTGAAGTTTTTATGCTGTTTCACACCCCTCGTTTTGACACTGCTTGGGGAGTGGGACGTCCCTATGGTCTAAGTAAAGGAGCTGTGTCAGTCAGTGAATGTAAGAGAAAATAGGATTTTTGTACTCGCCGTAAAATCCTTTTCTCTGTAGTTCACTGACTGACACAGCACCATCCCCTCCTATTTTTTACGTTATACTGCTTGTTGACGTTCTGAGGCTGCACGATGCAGGCCAGGGGGTTGTTACTGAAGGGACCGCCCCTTGGGCGGAACTAGAAAGTTCTGGGTTTTTTTTGTACATGTTAACATGTTATGCCTAGTCCTCTCCTGAAGGTGGCGTAACAACCCTATGGTCTTAGTAAAGGAGCTGTGTCAGTCAGTGAACTACAGAGAAAAGGATTTTACGGTGAGTACAAAAATCCTATTACTCCTTCGTCCATGGACCGACACAGCTTCTCTATTGACAAAGTGGTATTATCCGTTAATTAAGAGTGACTAGGCAGAAAACTTGTAAAAAGTGTTGCATCACACCTTCTACAGTACCGCCCAGGGGGCGGACCCTCTGGGTATATCACCTCAGTCTGCATCTCGCAGATAAAAAAAATTCTGTCTAGCAAGGAGTAGGACATGGCTCCCTTCAGGACCATTGGTCTGGGGGAAAAATATATTTTTTTGCTACATTTTTTTGTTTCCTGCGATCTTCGATCAATTGCTGACTGGGTGACAGGCTGGATCCTCGATCCTTTTAGTCTCCCCAGTTTCGGCCATCGAGCGTGTGCCGACCCTAGCTATGTGCTGGGTTTTCCACGACATGCCCGTCGCTCCACGGGTGGCCGGTGAGCCTACGCTCCAGGGTCTGCATCGGACCGCTCAGCTTCGGCTGACCTTACGGCCGAGTCGCAGCAGCCTGGCCGGTGAGCTTACACTCCAAGGCTTGCATCGGACCGCTCAGCTTCGGCTGACCTTACGGTCGAAACGCAGCAGCCTGTCCGGTGAGCGTCGCACTCCAGGGCATACATATGATCGTTCCCTTGGGTCCAATCACAGCATGCCTGGCCAACAGTCACCTTCCGTGCGCGGACGATGATCTGTTTGGAATGTCTTCCAGCATAATACATGCAGGATAGGTAAGTAAACTCCCCTGCCTCGGCTGGGTGATTTGGCTGGACATTCCTGGAGAGACCAAGTAAGTGGTTGTGGCCCCTTTTTTCCCTCTCTCCTTGCCCTTCCCTCCTCCCTGGGCTTCTTGCTAAGGTTGCTGGGTGCTGGGGGTCACCTAGGGGGTTCCACTGGAGCGGGGCTGGCTGTAACTAACATTTAAAAATATGTAATTTCTACTTACCTGTGTGTGCGCTTCTTCCCCCTCCATGCTGTCGGCGGCCATTTTGTGGTGGTCCATGCCGGGTTCGGCCTCTAGTGACTGCCCGGCGGCCATCTTCCTGTGGTTTCGGTACAATTTTTTTTGTAGTTCCACACCCTCTGGCCTCTATCGACTGATTGGCGGCCGTGTTTGTAATGATCCACGCTGTATGTATATATTGCCATTCGGCGGCCATCTTTTTGTGGTCTACGGCTGCTTTGGCCTCGATCTTCGGCTCGGCGGGCATTTTCTTAGAGCCCACATTATCTTCCATACAGACGTTTGGCGGCCATTTTGCGAGAGTCTCCGGCCTCTAGGGTGCTTTACACTGGCGCGAGAAATTCACACAGGAAGCACTGATAAAAGAAGCAGACTGACACAGCAGCGGTGGGACAGCATCACAGGCGCAGCACGGCAGCATAGCGGTACCGATCCAAGGGTGGTGAGTCCTCTGGGTGACCCAGCATCTCTGCAGCACAGGAGGGTGGCCTATTGATATCTTGCCTGGAGCCCTGTGGGTGTCAGCGCGTGGTCAGCATGGCATCTGAGCCAGATGTCTTCCCCCTGAAACACCAGATTTAGCAGCTGGTGCCCCTGAGGTGTCTATGAACGCTAGGACGGCAATCCTATAGGCGTTTGCTGCCAGGGTGGAAGCAGCACACGGAAATACAGGGGGTAGTAAACGCCCCCGTCTCCTGCAAGCTTCTGGGGATAATTCTGATGCAGAACCAGGTCCAGCTACGGCTCAGGGCCCAGATTCTGACGCATCAGAGACTGCAGACCGTGACCGGACAGTGAGGATGACTCCAAGTCCAGGTCAGTACGCGAGACGGCTTTGGTATCTGACCTTATTACTGCAGTGCGGGATACGCTAAAGTTGGAAAATACTGCAGAAGCAGCAGAGACTCCGGTCCACTTTGGGTTTCATAAACCTGCCCGCACTGCTAAGGTGTTCCCTTGTGTGTCTTATTTTGATAAACTCTTATACAAGGAATGGGAGAACCCACTTAGGGTCTTTACAGCCCCAAAGAGGTTTGCCGTACGGTACCCCTTTGAGGAAAGTTTTCTGAAGAAATTGACCTCTCCCCCTATAGTGGACCCTCCGGTGTCCAGACTTAATAGAGCCACCACAATTCCAGTAGAAGGGGCTCCTGTTTTCAAGGACCCTGTGGATAAGAAGGCTGAAGCACTCGCTCGCTACCTATACTCAGTGGTAGGCTCGGCAGTATGCCCGGCATTGGCGGGGGCCCTAGTGTCTCAGACACTTAGTGAATGGGCAAGATTGCTACTCCAGGGGTTAAGGAGCGAGATGCTCTTCCTGATGAGATAACATTGGCCGACCAGTTGGTCCAGGGCCTTAGGTTTGTCTGCGAGTCAGACATCGATACTATTCCCCTGCTGTCAAAAGCTTTGGTTTATGCAGTAGCAATACGCCGCCTGATCTGGCTAAAGGGCTGGTCTGCGGACCAGACCTCCAAGAAAGCCCTGTTGGATCCGCCTTTTAAGGGCGACAGACTTTTTGGGGCCTCTATGGATGACATCATCAAGGATGCCACAGGAGGTAAAAGCACTTTGCTTCCTCAAACTAACAAGGGTAGGGGCCACGCCAAGGGCAAGGGCCCTCCTTTACTGTACGCAAGCGGTTTTTTCGTCCCCCTAGGGCGACAGGAAAAGACCCCAGGCCGACAAGGCGCCTGCCCAAGGACAAAAGCGTCCTTGGTCCCGCAGACCCAACAAGCCTGCGGACAAATCTGCGTCCGCATAAAGGTCCCCTCCCAGTTCTCGGGTGGGGGGACGTCTTCGCAAATTTGCGACTCAGTGGACAGCTCTAGTCTTCGACAGGTGGGTTTGCGAAGTAATCTCCTCAGGCTACAAGATAGAATTTCTATCTTGTCCACTTGACAGATTCGTCACCTCCAATCTCTAGCTACTACCGACCCGTCGGGAGGCCCTGTATGGGGGCGGTCCAGGGTCTACTGGAACGCGGGGTAGTTATTCCAGTTCCAGAACAGGAACGGGGTCAGGGTTTTTACTCAAATCTGTTCATTGTGCCGAAGAAGGAGGGGGTTCATCCAATCTTGGATCTCAGAGCCCTCAATTGCTTTGTGAAGGTACAAAGATTTCGGATGGAGTCGGTTCGATCTGTAGTCACGGCTCTCTATCCGGGGGACTTTCTGGCCTCCTTGGACATCAAGGACGCATATCTGCATTTGCTATCGGGAAGAACCACTACCAGTTTGTGGCCCTCCCGTTTGGCCTTGCCTCAGCACCCAGGACGTTCACCAAGGTGCTCGCTCCGATTCTGGCACTTTTAAGACAGCAGGGTATCGCTATCATGGGCTACTTGGACGACCTTCTGCTGAAGGCCCCTTCAAGCTCAGAATTAGAGGTAAGCGTGTCCATTACCTGTCAGACTCTTCGAGACTGTGGTTGGATACTAAACACGCAAAAGTCAGTAGCCAGAGAGGAGCGTACCGGCACTGTCGGCCCTGTACATTCCGGGTGTGGAAAACTGGCAGGCAGACTACCTGAGCCGCCAGATGCTGGACCAGGGAGAATGGTCCTTACACCCGGAGGTGTTCCAACTCCTCTGCCAAAGATGGGGCACACCAGACGTAGATCTTCTGGCTTCCCGACTCAATCGGAAGGTATTGAGGTTTGTGGCCCGGTCAAGAGACCCATGGGCAGACGCAACGGACGCGTTGGTGGCATCGTGGGGTCAGTATCGGCTAATCTATGCCTTCCCTCCCTTAAGGCTTCTTCCTCTTCTGCTGCGCAGAGTGGAGGCAGAGGGAATTCCAATGATCCAAATCGCTCCATATTGGCCTCAGCGTCCTTGGTACGCCGTGCTCGTACATCTGGTAGCAGACGTCCCCTGGCGCCTACCACTACGGAAGGACCTGCTATCGCAAGGTCCCATACTCCATCCTGCTTTACGGTCACTGGCTTTAACGGCATGGCTGTTGAGAACCAGGTACTGAGAGACCGGGGCCTGTCAGATTCAGTAATCTCTACTATGAGAAGTGCTCGGAAACCGTCCTCTAGGAAGGTTTATCACCGCACTTGGAAGGCCTACATCTCCATGTGTGAGGAAATGAAATGGCATCCGCGTACTTATTTGGTTTCCAGAATCCTGCTGTTTTTACAGCATGGGGTGGACCTAAGGCTTGCCTTAAAGTGGAGCTCCACCCTAATTTTACACTTATGCTAATCGGAACCCTCCCCCCCTCCGGTGTCACAATTGACACCTTTCAGGGGGGAGGGGGGTGAAGATACCTGTCTAAGACAGGTATTTTCACCCATATCCGGGAGTCCTCTCTGCGGGAATCTGCGGGAGTGACGTCACTTCCCCCAGACTTCCCGTAGTGTTCTGGGAGACACTCGGCTCCCAGAACACAGGAGCACCAATCAGAACGGCGCAGTGCGACTCGCGCATGCGCCGTAGGGAACCGGGCATGAACCCGCAGGGCTTCACTTCCTGGTTCCCTCAGCGAGGATGGCGGAGG
Source organism: Rana muscosa (assembly GCA_029206835.1). Taxonomy (NCBI): domain Eukaryota; kingdom Metazoa; phylum Chordata; class Amphibia; order Anura; family Ranidae; genus Rana; species Rana muscosa. The sequence goes on from CM055118.1 coordinate 291,028,316, forward strand.
GAGCAGCAGAGTGACGAGCGATCGCTCGTCCTCTGCTGCGGACGTCGCTGGACACCAGGACAGGTAAGTGTCCAAATATTAAAAGCCAGCAGCTGCTGTAGCTGTAGCTGCTGGCTTTTAATAAAAAAAATTCCGGCGAAGCTCCGCTTTAAGTACGATTAAGGGACAGATATCTGCCCTGGCTGTCTTTTTTCAGCGACCCCTGGCGACTCACTCTCTCGTGAGTACATTTGTGCAGGGGGTTAGACACGTGGCCCCTCCGGTCCGTCCCCCGCTACCTCCGTGGGACTTGATCCTGGTCCTCTCGGTGCTTCAGAAGGCACCGTTTGAGAATATTAGAGATATTCCGCTGTTGACACTTTCTTAGAAAGTGGTCTTTTTGGTGGCTGTTACGTCAGTTAGACGAGTCTCTGAGCTGGCAGTCTTGTCCTGCAAGGCTCCCTATTTGATTTTCCACAAGGATAAGGTGGTGCTGCGGCTGCAGCCTTCCTTTCTTCCAAAAGTCGTTTCGGCTTTTCATCTCAATGAAGACATTGTACTTTCATCCTTGTGTCCTCATCCGTCGAATCCTAAGGAGTCGGCGTTGCATTCCTTGGACGTTGTCCGAGCTTTGAAAGTATACCTATCTGCTACTTCCCTGTTCCGGAAGTCAGACTCACTGTTTGTTTCGGTGGCTGGCTGGTCCCAAGAAGGGCCAAGCAGTCTCGTCGGCCACCATCTCTAGGTGGATCCGACAGATAGTAATCCAAGCTTATGCCTTAAAGGGTCAAGCGCCCCCCTTCCCGGTCACGGCGCATTCGACCAGGGCAATAGGTGCCTCTTGGGCTTTCCGACATCAAGCGTCTGTTTCCCAATTATGTAAAGCGGCGACTTGGTCGTCCGCTCACACTTTCACAAAATTCTACAAAGTTGATGTAGGTGCATCTTCGGATGCCTCTTTCGGCCGCAAGGTTTTGCAAGCGGCTGTTTAGAGCTGCAGCTCCTCCGTTGGAGGAGTGCTGTTTTGTGTTTGGGGTGTAGTTTATTTTTATGCTGTTACCACATCTCGTTTTTTCTCTGACACTGCTTTGGGACGTCCCACTTTGTCAATAGAGAAGCTGTGTCGGTCCATGGACGAAAGAGTAAATAGGATTTTTTACTCACCGTAAAATCCTTTTCTCTGAGTCCATGGACCGACACAGCACCCACCCCTCCTTTTAAGTTTGTACTGCTTTTTGACAAACTGATCTGCGAGATGCAGACTGAGGTGATATACCCAGAGGGTCCGCCCCCTGGGCGGTACTGTAGAAGGTGTGATGCAACACTTTTTACAAGTTTTCTGCCTAGTTACTCCTAATTAACGGATAATACCACTTTGTCAATAGAGAAGCTGTGTCGGTCCATGGACTCAGAGAAAAGGATTTTACGGTGAGTAAAAAATCCTATTTTTTTTAATGTTGGGATCGCCACCGCTCTGCTCAAGATCTGGAGCCGGCATGCATTCCACCTGCCAGATGCTTCGGACCGAAAGCTCGGAACCCAAAAGCATCCGGCAGGTGGAATGCGCACTGGATGCGATTATTTACCTTTTTAGTTAGAGGTCATGGCAGTCTGGTGAGTGATATTCTAGTAGAGCTCATCGGGAGTGAATGAAATTGGCTGTGATGACATTTCACATTGAAGAATCAAGATTTTTTTCGTCCAAGAAGGGCAAAAATGTTGTCTGGTCTGATGAGCCTGGATTTCAGCTGCGACATTTAGATGGTAGGGTCAGATTTTGGCATAAATAACATGAAAGGATACAGGCGATACTCGAAAAATTAGAATATCGTGCAAAAATTCATTTATTTCACTAATGCAGCTTAAAAGGTGAAACTAATATATGAGATAGACTCATTACATGCAAAGCAAGATAGTTCAAGCCGTGATTTGTCATAATTGTGATGATTATGGCTTAAAGCTCATGAAAACCCCAAATCCACAATCTCAGAAAATTAGAATATTGTGAAAAGGTGCAATTTTCTAGGCTCAAAGTGTCCCACTCTAATCAGCGAATTAAGCCATAACACCTGCAAAGGGTTCCTGAGCCTTTAACCACTTAAGCCCCGGACCATTTTGTTGCTAAAGGACCAGGCCCCTTTTTGCGATTCGGCACTGCGTCGCTTTAACTGACAATTGCGCGGTCGTGCAACGTGGCTCCCAAACAAAATTGACGTCCTTTTTTCCCACAAATAGAGCTCTCTTTTGGTGGTATTTGTTCACCTCTGCGGTTTTTATTTTTTGCGCTATAAACAAAAATAGAGCGACAATTTTGAAAATACATATTTTTTACTTTTTGCTATAATAAATATCCCCCAAAAATATATAAAAAAACGTTTTTTTTCCTCAGTTTAGGCCGATATGTATTCTTCTACATATTTTTGGTAAAAAAAAAATCGCAATAAGCGTTTGATTGGTTTACGCAAATGTTATAGCGTCTACAAAATAGGGTATATTTTTTTGGCATTTTTATTAATATATATATATTTTTTTTTTTACTACTAATGGCGGCGATCTGCGATTTTTTTCGTGACTGCGACATTATGGCGGACACATCGGACACCTTTTGACACATTTTTGGGACCATTGTCATTTTTACAGCAATCAGTGTTTATAGGTATAAAAAATAGTGCTGAGCTGATGTGAATGATGTGTGATATTCTGTGTCTATATTTAGTATTCAATTATGCAGTAATTTGTACATCCTTCCTAGTATAACATAGATAAAATAAAGTGCTTGCGTTGCCAGCAAATGCTGTAGTATTGGTAAAGTGCAAAAGTGCAAATATTCCGTGACACAGAATAAATGATTAAGACAGAAATATAAATTTATACAAAGTGCATGAATGTGAGGGGGATGGTACTAAGCAGTACCTACGCTTCTAAAAAAGTGCAAAAACGTGACTTGTGACGACACGCGTTGGGACAACGCAAGCACCGGAGGTGACACGAGCTCGGCGCTCGTATCCTAAAGCGCTCGATTTTCATTCATTAAATGTGAGTACTTTGCACATTGTTCTAATAAAACTGCAAACTTTTTACAAAACAATATTACACTATTGTGGGCTTCCTTCGCTCTTCCCCCAACTCTATGCACACTGACTTTGGAGTCTCCACGATTAGAAGACCTGGCAAACTCTCCCCCCCCCCCCTTCTACCTCATACAAGGCAGTACAGCTTCCCCAGGCCTCAGGGACCATTTAGACAGAAGAGGACCGGACCAACAGAGGGCATCTCTAAATCCCTTTTACATGCTGTAACCTCACAGCAGTGAGGTAAGGGGCCATCTATATATTTCAGGATTCACAGTGTGGCAAACACGGAGTTTTTACCCCCCAGCACCAATCACAGCACCGTCAGCCAAACCACAAGGAATTTTCCTGTGCTTGGATATTCTCTCATAGCAACATAGTTGTTTGGACTGCACGTTGATTTTCTTTTAAAAGGACAATTCACCTTTCTGTTACTGTTTAGTAACAATCACATATATCACAGGATTCATGTACTTTCTTGCACCTTATTAGAAGTATAAGCACTGCTACTGTCATAGTACAGCAACAATTCCATAGGCTTACTGCTACTGTTACTGTTCAGTAACAATTTTATATGTCACGGATTTATGCACTTTTTGCACTTTTTTAGAAGCGTAGGTACTGCTTAGTACCATCCCCCTCACATTCATGCACTTTGTATAAATTTATATTTCTGTCTTAATCATTTATTCTGTGTCACGGAATATTTGCACTTTTGCACTTTACCAATACTACAGCATTTGCTGGCAACGCAAGCACTTTATTTTATCTATGTTATACTAGGAAGGATGTACAAATTACTGCATAATTGAATACTAAATATAGACACAGAATATCACACATCATTCACATCAGCTCAGCACTATTTTTTTTTTATACCCATTCACATTCAAAGGACACGGATTTACCTTTCAGTGCTTTGTAGCAGATGACCATTTCACCATTTATACTTTAGTAGCGCGGAATTAATTTCTATATACAATCAGTGTTTATAACCGCTTCAAAACTGTTGTTTGTTTTTTTTTCATTCCAATAGCTGTCCATTTCTGGAGATATTTTCAAGCCGTGTTGAAGGAAGAAATCGTCAGCATTCAAGAAGGCCATGATCTTTATGTAGGATGTTCCAGTGCATGCATCCAAGTATTGTACTGCTGGCCAAGCCAGAAAAGACCTCAAAGATGGCTGAATAATGACCTCACCCCTCCCTCGCCTACAGGGTGGATAAAAATCGATGATTTTTTTATCAAATTTATTTTAACCGCTTAAGGACCGCTGCACGGACTTATACGTTGACAGAATGGCTCGGCTGGGAAAATGGGCGTGTATATACGTTCCCTTTAATTTGCCTCCATGTGGTCGCGAGCTCCGTGACCGTACCCGCGGGACCCGTGGACTTGATGTCCGCCGGTGTCCCGCGAACGGGTCACAGAGCTGAAGAACGGGGAGATGTCAGTGTAAACAAACATCTCCCCGTTCTTCCTAGTGGCATGTCACTGATCGTATGCTCCCTCTCATTGGGAACAGCGATCAGTGATGTGTCACTTGTAGCCACGCCCCCTAACAGTAAGAATCACTCCCTAGGACACACTTAACCCCTTCAGCGCCCCCTACAGGTTAACCCCTTCACTGCCAGTGTCATTTTTACAGTAATCAGTGTATTTTTATAGCACTGATCGCTGTAAAAATGACAATGGTCCCAAAAACGTGTCCGATGTGTCCGCCATAATGTCGCAGTCACGATAAAAATCGCTGATCGCCGCCATTACTAGTAAAAAAAATTATTATTAATAAAAATTCCATAAAACTATCCCCTATTTTGTAGACGCTATAACTTTTGCGCAAACCAATCAATATACGCTTATTGTGATTTTTTTTACCAAAAATATGTAGAAGAATACGTATCGGACTAAACTGAAGAAAAATTTTTTTTTTTTTATATATATTTTTTGGGGATATTTATTATAGCAAAAAGTAAAAAATATAGAATTTTTTCCAAAATTGTCACTCTATTTTTGTTTATAGCTGAAGCGGTTAAATCGTGATTTACTTGACTTGATATAAATAAAATCCACCCTGCTCGCTTACTAAGAACTTGGGGACCTTTCTCAAATAAGTGACATAAGACCTCTTTGAAAAACATTTGTTCATTGTGAGCAGATCATGAAACGGGCCTGCTAGAGATGGAACTCTTTTGGCACTTAAAAAATTAACAGTGGCTATATTGCTCACTGAATATTTTTGATAGGCCAAAAATGTTATTTCATTTGTTTGTCATTTTGTGTTACTTATTTATTCCACTGTAAAAACTTAAAAATGAGTTGCAATTTAGTTGCCCTAATAACATTGCACACTGATGGTTGGCTAATAATTGCATACACATTTTTCTCAGGGAAAAGGTTATCCTAACACTCAGGTCCGATGTAAAATAAAAATGTAAATTAGGAGCAGTGTGTTTGTTTAAAAATACAATTAATCCCGAGGATAAGTATTTGCCTAATAAATGTGCACTCAATGTATGTATACAGTCTGTATCTAGTAAAGCACGTTAACAGAAGAAGATTTTTTTTTGTCCTGCGGTTTGTGTATCTGTGAAACTATTGCTTGTAATACGGTAACTGAGAGTTTTGTTGGAAAGAGGGCTGAGGCGTGTATGTATGACCTCCAGCTGTTGCAAAACTACAAGTCCCATCATGCCTCTGCCTCTGGGTGCCATGCTTGTGGCTTTCAGAGTCTTGCTATGCCTCATGGGACTTGTAGTTGTGCAAAAGCTGGAGGTCCGCTAGAGCAACGCCGCAAGTATTCTCTGGTTCTGTTTGAACCTCTAAGGCCTCTTTCACCCTTTGCCGACCAGCCGCCGTCATTATACTGTGGCAGGTCGGCAAGTCCCCGAAAGCCGTCGTAGCTGTACGTCGGCTCCTTTAACCACTTGTCCACCGCCCGCCGTCAAATGACGGCGGGAGGAAGACCCTGTTGTTCTGGGCGGACGTCATATGATGTCGCGCCTTCCAAAGCCACTAGGGGGCGCGCGCGCGCCGCCGCGTCACTGGGGACCCGATGCGCGTCCCCGGAGGCCGCGATGGCCGCCGGGCACCCGCGATTGCCCAGTAACTGAGCAGGACTGTGGATCTGTGTGTGTAAACACACAGATCCACGTCCTGTCAGGGAGAGGAGACCGATGGTGTGTCCCTTGTACATAGGGACAACCATCGGTCACCTCCCCCAGTCAGTCTTCTCCCCCCGCAGTAAGAATCACTCCCAGGGAACACATTCAGAGGCGGCTCTCTAATTAGGCAAATTAGGCGGCCGCCTAAGGCCTCGCATTTAAAGGGGCCTCGTGGCCGCCTAATTTGCCTCTGCTCGATCAACAGGCTCCAGGTGCCATCCGTGAAAGCCGTGCGGGCAGCCATAGGGCACACAAAGCAGCTGAGCTGCTCCTTCAGCCCGCGCCGCCCACCTGGCCTCTCCGCGTCTGGCCGGCTGCCTATTCAGGTCAGGAGTCGGTGGAAACTATCCTTGCCCTATTGTCTGTGAAGAGGAAGGAGGAGCTCCGGTGGATGGATCCCATCCCAGCGCCTGCTGCAGCCTGGCCAACTGTCCAGAGAGAACGTGAGTACCCGCACTGCCCTGCTGTGCCGCCCTCCTGTGTGCCTGGATAGGAGGAGCCACGGGGACAGGCCGACCGCCCCCGGGGAGAACGTGAGTGCCCGGCTGTGCCGCCCTCCTGTGTGCCTGGATAGGAGGAGCAGCGCCAGCGGGGACAGCTGCGCCTGCATATGGAGGAATTGATCTTTCCATATTCCTCCTGCAGCCGCTAAATGACCGCTTTTTCTGCGGGCGTTCATTGGCTGCAGAAAGAATATGGAAAAAGCAATTCCTCCATATGCAGCTGTCCCCGCCGCTCCTCCTATCCAGACACACAGGAGGGCGGCACGGCTGGTGTTCTGTCATTTTTGGGCACTCACGTTCTCTCTGGGCGGTCGGCCAGGCTGCAGCAGGCGCTGGGATCATGGGATCCATCCACCGGAGCTCCTCCTATCCAACTTCTTTTACTGCCCCGTGCTCCCTGGTTCCTCCCAGTTCTCCCTGCATACCCCCTCTGCTCCCTGGCTCCCCCCGGTGCTCTCTGGTCCCCCTGCTCCCTGGCTCTCCCACTGTGCTGTCCAGCCCCCCCCCACTGCTCCTCAGCTCCCCCCATGCGCCTCCCACTGTTCTGTCCAGCCCCCCCCCCCACTGCTTCTCAGCTCCCCCCATGCTCTCCCTCCACTGTGCTGTCCAGCCCCCCCCACTGCTCCTCAGCTCCCCCCATGCTCTCCTCCCCACTGTGCTGTCCAGTCGCCCCCTCCCACTGCTCTCCACCTCCCCTCAAGTGCTCCCCCCTCCCCCCAGTGCTCTGTGCTCCCTGGCTACCTCCACACTGATATCCCCCCATAGTGCTTTCTGGTCCTCCCTGTCTCCCCCCCAGTGCTCTCCGACCCCCCGTGCTCCCTGGCTCCCCCCAACAGTGCTCTCCGGCCCCCCAGAGCTCTCTGCTCCCCCCATGCTCCCTAACCCCTCCCAGTTCTACCTGCACCCCCAGTGCTCTCTGCCCCCTGTGCTGTCAAGTTCCCCCCAGTGCTCTCTGCCCCCCTGTGCTCCATGGCTCCCCCTGTGCTTTCAACTTTCCCCGTGCTCTCCAGATCCCCCCCCACAGTGCTCTCCAGCTCCCCCTTGTGCTTTCCAGACCCCACTTTTCTTCCTGGCTTCCCCCCCATGCTCGCCACCCCACTATGCTATCCAGTTCCCCCCCCCCAGTGCTTTCCAACTCTTCCTGTGCTCCCTGGCTCCCCCATGCTCTCCACCACACTGTGCTATCCAGCTCCCCCGGTGCTCTCCACCCCCCACCCTCCCTATGCTCTTCTGCCCCTCCCCCAGTACTCTCTGGCCCCTATGCTCTCCATCACCCCCCGTGCTCTCTGCTCCCGCCAGGCTCTCCACTCCCGCCAGTGCACCCCCTAGTGCTCTCCAGCTCCCCCAGTGCTCTCCACCCCCCTGCTCTCCACTCCCCCAGTGCTCTTGCCTCCCACACTGCTGCTCTCAGCCTCACTCCCGTGCTCTCTGCCACCCCTGTTCTCTTTTCTGGCCCCCTCATCCCCGAGCAGCTCTGCTAAGTTCCCCCCTTTTTTCCCTCCGGCTTCTGCAGGGGTCTCTCAGGCTGGGGAGCGGGGAAGGGACCGCTATCATGGGCTGCTAAGTCTATTTTTTGTCCCAGTCCAGGCCTGGCGGGTAAATTGAGCCGCAAGGCTTGCAAGGATCGATAGTCCTGAAGGGAGAAGAGCTCTAAAGACCTCCCAGGACTAGAGGACAGGCTGACTGGGGCCGGAAAAGAGGACAGGTGGAAGGTAAAGGTGACCAGGGACCACTCCATCTCACAGCAAACAGATCCTCTGAAAGAAACAGGACACTGTCCCCACCCAGAATAAGAACGGACTCTGCCTGCTGCTGGCCGTCATGAACATCCTGCTGGCATGGAAGGCACTGTACCAAGCATCACACACAACTTCCCACAGACAGGCACTGTAGACTGGGACATGGTACACAGGAGGGGCTGCAGACAGGGACAGGGCTAGAGATATCTGTCTCCCCCTCCCTCTCTCTCTCTCCCCCTTCCTCTCTCTCTCCCCCTCCCCCTCTCTCTCCCACTCCCTCCCCTTCCCTCTCTCTTTCTCTCCCCCTCCCTCTCTCTCCCCCCTCCCCCTCTCTCTCTCCCTCCCCCTCTCACTCTCTCTTCCTCTCCCACCCTCTCTCTCTCCCCCCTTCCTCTCTTTCTCTCCCTCCCTCTCTCCCTCTCTCTCCCTCATTCTCTCTTCCTCTCTCCCTCTCCCCCACTCTCTCTTCCTCCATCCCTCACTCTCTCCCCTCCCTCTCTCTCTCCCCTCTCACTCTCCTCCTCTCTCTTACCCCTCCCTCTCTCATCCCCTCCTCTCTCTCCCCCCTCTCTCTCTCTTCCCCTCTCTCTCTCTCTCTCCCTCCCTCTCGCTTCCTCTCTCTCTCCCTTCCCCTCTCTCTTTCCCTTCCTCCCTCTCCCCCTCTCTCTCTCCCTCTCTCTCCCTTCCTCTCCCCCTCTCTCTCTCTTCCTCTCTCTCTCTCTCCCCTCCCCCTCTCTTCCTCTCTCCCTCCCTCTCTCTCTCCCCCCTCTCTCTCCCTCCCTCTCCCTCTCCCCCTCCCTCTCCCCCCTCCCTCTCTCTCCCTCCCTCTCCCTCTCTCCCCTCTCTCTCCCTCATTCTCTTTTCCTCTCTCTCCCCCACTCTCTCTTCCTCTCTCTCTCCATCCTTCACTCACTCACTCTCTCCCCTCCCTCCCTCTCGCTCTCTCTCTCTCCCTCCCTCTCTCCCCTCTCTCTCTCCTCCTCTCTCTCACCCCTCCCCTCTCTCATCCCCTCATCTCTCTCTATCTCTTTCTCTCTCCCCCTCTCTCCCTCACTCTCTCTTCCCCCCCTCTCTCTCTCTCCCTCACTCCCTCACTCTCGCTTCCTCTCTCTCCCTTCCCCTCTCTCTTCGTCCCTCCTCCTCCCTTCCCCTCTCTCTCCCTTCCTCCCCCTCCCCTCTCTCTCTCCCTCTCTCTCTCTCTCCCCCTCCCTCTCCCTCCCCCTCCCTCACCCTCCCCCTCCCTCTCTCTCCCTCACTCTGCCCCCCCTCTCTCTCTCCCTCCCTCACTCTTGCTTCCTCTCTCTCCCTTCCCCCTCTCTCTCTCTCCCTCTCTCTCTCCCCCTCCCTCTCTCTCCCCCTCCCCTCCCTCTCTCCCCCTCTCTCTCTCTCCCTCTCTCTATCCCTCCCTCACTCTCCCTCTCTCTCCCCCTTGCTCTCTCTCCCCTCCCTCTCTTTCTCCCTCCCCTCCTCTCCCTCCCCTTCCCCTCCTTCCCTCACCCTCTCTCTCTCTCTCTCTGCGCTGGGATCCCCCCACTCTCCTTCCTCCGTGGATGTGGAATGATTCAGTGACACCCCTATCCCATTCTCCCAAGGCACAGGGGAAAATCCTAGAGGGGTTGTCACCTTGCTGGGTCCCAGATGTTGTATTGGCTGCATATATCTGATGGGTGAGGAGGGTGCCCTGGAAGTGGTGCTGATCGCCTGTGTGTTAGATCCACGCATCTTTCTGCAGCCATTTTTACTTACTTGAATTTTTTTTATCCATTATGGGCGTGAGTGGGGCCTCATGTCTAAATTTTGCCTAAGGCCTCACAAAGCCTAGAGCCGCCTCTGAACACATTAACCCCTTGATCGCCCCCTAGTGTTAACCCCTTCCCTGCCAGTCATGTTTATACAGCAATCAATACATTTTTATAGCAGGGATCGCTGTATAAATGTGAATGGTCCCAAAAATGTGTCAAAAGTGTCCGATGTGTCCGCCGCAATATCGCAATCATGATAAAAATTGCAGATCGCCGCCATTATTAGTAAAAAATAAAAATATAATAAAAATGCTATAAATCTTTCCAGTTTTTTGTAGCTGCTATAACTGTTGCGCAAACCAATCAATATACGCTTATTGCGATTTTTGTTACCAAAAATATGTAGAAGAATACATATCGGCCTAAACTGAGGAAAAAATTTGTTTAAAAAAAAATGGATATTTATTATAGCAAAAAGTAAAAAATATTGTGTTTTTTTCAAACTTGTCGCTCTTCTTTTGTTTATAACGCAAGCAATAAAAACTGCAGAGGTGATCAAATACCACCAAAAGAAAGCTCTATTTGTGGGGAAATTCATTTGGGTACAGTGTTGCATGACTGCGCAATTGTCATTCAAAGTGTGACGGCGCTGATAGCTGAAAAATGGCTTGGGCAGGAAGGGGGTGAAAGTGCCCCGTAGGCAAGTGGTTAAGCGAGATAGCGGGCCGCTGGCCACGAGCGATTGCGGGCACGAGAGACAGAACAGGGACGTGTGTGTGTAAACACACACATCCCTGTTCTGTGAGGAAAGATAGATCGTGAGTTCCTAATAGCTAGGAACCACAATCTGTAATTTCCTCTAGGTCAGTCCCATTCCCCCTATAGTTAGAAACACACTAGGGAACACAATTAACCCCTTGATCACCCCCTAGTGTTAACCTCTTCCCTGCCAGTGACATTTTCACAGTAATCAGTGCATTTTTATAGCACTCATCGCTGTAAAAATGCCAATGATCCCAAAAATGTGTCAAAAGTGTCTGCCATAATGTCGCAGTTCCGATAAAAATCGCAGATCGCTGCCATTACTAGTAAACAAAATGAATAATAAAAATGCCATAAAACTATCCACTATTTTGTAGACGCTATATCTTTTGTGCAAACCAATCCATATACGCTTATTGCATTTTTTTTTACTAAAAATATGTAGAATACATATTGGCCTAAACTGAGGAAAAAAAATTGTGTTTTTGAAAAAAAATTGGGGATATTTATTATAGCAAAGAGTAAAAAATATTGCTTTTTTTATAGCACAAAAAATAAAAGCCGCAGAGGTGATCAAATACCACCAAAAGAAAGCTCTATTTGTGAGAAAAAAAAGGACGCCAAAGGATTACCAAAGAATTTTGGGTCGCACTGTAGAGCCCAGTGTCAGAAAGCTGGATTTGCGTCCGAGATCTTGGGTCTTCCAGCAGGACAATGACCCCAAACATACGTCAAAAAGCACTCAGAAATGGATGGCAACAAAGCGCTGGAGAGTTCTAAAGTGGCCAGCAATGAGTCCAGATCTAAATCCCATTGAACACCTGTGGAGAGATCTTAAAATTGCTGTTGGGAAAAGGCGCCCTTCCAATAAGAGAGACCTGGAGCAGTTTGCAAAGGAAGAGTGGTCCAAAATTCCGGGTGAGAGGTGTAAGAAGCTTATTGATGGTTATAGGAAGCGACTGATTTTAGTTATTTTTTCCAAAGGGTGTGCAACCAAATATTAAGTTAAAGGTGCCAAGAATTTTGACCAGCCCATTTTTGGAGTTTTGTGTGACATTATGTCCAATTAGATTTTTTTCCTCACTTTTTTTGTTTTGTTCCAATACACACAAAGGGAATAAACATGTGTATAGCAAAACGTGTTACTGCAATACTTTTCTGTGAGAAATTCTTGATTTTCTGGAAAAATTTCTGGGGTGCCAACAATTTTGGCCATAACTGTAAATAAAATCCACCCTGCTCGCTTACTGAGAACTTGGGGACCTTTCTCAAATAAGTGACATAAGACCTCTTTGAAAAACATTTGTTCTTTGTGAGCAGATCAAGAAACGGGCCAGCTATAGATGGAACTCTTTTGGCACTTAAAAAATAAACGGTGGCTATATTGCTCACTGAATATTTTTGATAGGCCAAAAATGTTATTTCATTTGTTTGTCATTTTGTGTTACTTATTTATTCCACTGTAAAAACTTAAAAATGAGTTGCAATTTAGTTGCCCTAATAACATTGCACACTGATGGTTGGCTAATAATTGCATACACATTTTTCTCAGGAAAAAGGTTATCCCAACACTCAGGTCCGATGTAAAATAAAAAGGTAAATTAGGAGCAGTGTGTTTGTTTAAAAATACAATTAATCCCAAGGATAAGTATTTGCCTAATAAATGTGCACTCAATGTACAAGTCCTTCTCAAAAAATTAGCATATTGTGATGAAGTTCATTATTTTCTGTAATGTACTGATAAACATTAGACTTTCATATATTTTAGATTCATTACACACAACTGAAGTAGTTCAAGCCTTTTCTTGTTTTAATATTGATGATTTTGGCATACAGCTCATGACAACCCAAAATTCCTATCTCAAAAAATTAGCATATCATGAAAAGGTTCTCTAAACGAGCTATTAACCTAATCATCTGAATCAACTAATTAACTCTAAACACCTGCAAAAGATTCCTGAGGCTTTTAAAAACTCCCAGCCTGGTTCATTACTCAAAACCGCAATCATGGGTAAGACTGCCGACCTGACTGCTGTCCAGAAGGCCATCATTGACACCCTCAAGCAAGAGGGTAAGACACAGAAAGAAATTTCTGAACGAATAGGCTGTTCCCAGAGTGCTGTATCAAGGCACCTCAGTGGGAAGTCTGTGGGAAGGAAAAAGTGTGGCAGAAAACGCTGCACAACGAGAAGAGGTGACCGGACCCTGAAGAAGATTGTGGAGAAGGACCGATTCCAGACCTTGGAGGACCTGCGGAAGCAGTGGACTGAGTCTGGAGTAGAAACATCAAGAGCCACCGTGAACAGGCGTATGCAGGAAATGGGCTACAGGTGCCGTATTCCCCAGGTCAAGCCACTTTTGAACCAGAAACAGCGGCAGAAGCGCCTGACCTGGGCTACAGAGAAGCAGCACTGGACTGTTGCTCAGTGGTCCAAAGTACTTTTTTCGGATGAAAGCAAATTTTGCATGTCATTCGGAAATCAAGGTGCCAGAGTCTGGAGGAAGACTGGGGAGAGGGAAATGCCAAAATGCCTGAAGTCCAGTGTCAAGTACCCACAGTCAGTGATGGTCTGGGGTGCCATGTCAGCTGCTGGTGTTGGTCCACTGTGTTTTATCAAGGGCAGGGTCAATGCACCTAGCTATCAGGAGATTTTGGAGCACTTCATGCTTCCATCTGCTGAAAAGCTTTATGGAGATGAAGATTTCATTTTTCAGCACGACCTGGCACCTGCTCACAGTGCCAAAACCACTGGTAAATGGTTTACTGACCATGGTATTACTGTGCTCAATTGGCCTGCCAACTCTCCTGACCTGAACCCCATAGAGAATCTGTGGGATATTGGGAAGAGAAAGTTGAGAGACGCAAGACCCAACACTCTGGATGAGCTTAAGGCCGCTATCGAAGCATCCTGGGCCTCCATAACACCTCAGCAGTGCCACAGGCTGGTTGCCTCCATGCCACGCCGCATTGAAGCAGTCATTTCTGCAAAAGGATTCCCGACCAAGTATTGAGTGCATAACTGAACATAATTATTTGAAGGTTGACTTTTTTTGTATTAAAAACACTTTTCTTTTATTGGTCGGATGAAATATGCTAATTTTTTGAGATAGGATTTTTGGGTTTTCATGAGCTGTATGCCAAAATCATCAATATTAAAACAAGAAAAGGCTTGAACTACTTCAGTTGTGTGTAATGAATCTAAAATATATGAAAGTCTAATGTTTATCAGTACATTACAGAAAATAATGAACTTTATCACAATATGCTAATTTTTTGAGAAGGACCTGTATGTATACAGTCTGTGTCTAGTAAAGCACGTTAACAGAAGAAGATTTTTTTTTTTCCTGCGGTTTGTGTATCTGTAAAACTATTGCTTGTAATACGGTAATTTTGTTGGAACGAGGGCTGAGGCGTGTATGTATGACCTCCAGCTGTTGCAAAACTACAAGTCCCATCATGCTTGTAATACGGTAACTGAGAGTTTTGTTGGAAAGAGGGCTGAGGCGTGTATGTATGACCTCCAGCTGTTGCAAAACTACAAGTCCCATCATGCCTCTGCCTCTGGGTGCCATGCTTGTGGCTTTCAGAGTCTTGCTATGCCTCATGGGACTTGTAGTTCTGCAAAAGCTAATTGCATATCCCTGGACTAAACTAGAGCAACACCACAAGTATTCTCTGGTTCTGTTTGATAATAGGACAGTCTCTAAGGCCTCTTTAACATGGGTTACCAGAGAGCTGTAAAAGCAGGTGGTTGAGCTGCAATTTCACTGCCCACCTAAAATACAGCCGGAGGGGGCTGTTCACATGCCATGGCTGCAGCAAATTTAAACTCAGCCATTCCAGTCATATGGGTTGTGGCACATTAGTCCCATTGTATATTGCCATTTGGCAAAAAACAGGAGTTCATGCCCCTGGATTAAAGGGATGATGTGGCAACCCTACACACCGGACCCCCTGCAGTGAACCACGGCCACACCATATGTGAACCTGGCCTTAAGGTGAGAGTTCTGGGAGCACCGAGGTGACCAGCAGTGGTGAAAGTGCACAATATATTGCTCACAGTGACCGCATTGAATTGAAGCAAATCACAGAAGTGGAATTTACTTTTAACCACATTGGGACATTTATCTTTCACTATTACATACACATTATTGATGTGTTTTGTGATTCGCCGCACACTTATTTAATTGCACTTATGCTTTATTGTTTATTCATATACATTGTTTGAGTTGTGAATTTTGAATATGGTTATGGTATGATTTTATGCTTATGGGCATACGGATTATGCCAGCCCTTCAGAGCGCTGTGCCGCAATCGTGCCTCCTGTGAGAATGTGCGGAAGTGACGTCATTGTGGCTCGGGCCAAGCAAATGGCCAGAGCCTGTGAACCCAGAAGGAAGACTGGGTGAAAATGGAAGCACCAACAGCAATGACAGCACGCCGCTGGAGGGCTTCATTTTACAGGTAAATCTTTCATAATGTGCTAGTATGTGATGCATACCAGCAAATTATGCCATTACCTTGCAGGGGACCTGATTTTTTTTTTTTCAGGATGTATTACCACTTTAAAGCAGTTGTATACCCAAAATTTTGACTTTTACCTACAGGTAAGCCTATAATAAGGCTTACCTGTAGGTAAAAAGAATATCTCCTAAACCTGTACGGTTTAGGAGAAATTCCCCTCACAATGAGCCGCTGAACGGCGCATGTGCAGCGGGGATTCTTGGCTAAAGCCCGGCAGCCGCCGGACCTTGTCGACGCGCGGGAGTGACGACATCGCCGCTCCAGCCACTCACAGCGCTGGAGCGGCGATACCCAGAAGACAGAAAACCTGGCTGACATTACCCTCAGCGTGGACCAAGTAAGTTACCGACGCCTCGTTCTAAGGTAAGTATTTCATAATGAGCTAGTATGCGGTGCATACTAGCTCATTATGCCTTTTGCCTTTCAGGTATGAAAAAAAAAAGAAGCAGCGGGTATACAACCGCTTTAAAGCATATCTATGATCAAAATGTAAAATCATGTATGAATTTTCAAAATGTATTTCAATTACTTCTAGCCTACTCCTATTAATCAGAATGATCTTTAGGTCTGTAAACTTACTTTGTTATGATCCCCACACATTTCCTTCATTGAATTCTGTGACGCATAGTCACTATGCCCAGTGTGTAGGCACTGCTGTGTCACACATTTCACAGAGCTTGCCTTCTATACTACAGAGGTGATGAGGAGTTTCAGGAGGCAGAGTCAGTACAGGAATCACTGCTTGCAGGCAGCAATGTATCATGGGATATATAGTCCTTAGAAATTGAGAAGAAGACGCAAAGGATGCAGGGATTTCATGAAGTTGTGCAAAGAGATTTCCAGCATTAGACAGACAGAACTCACAACATGAAAGGAGATTTTTCAAATAAGCTTTTACTGGATCGTCAAATATAACTATTGTTTGTATTGCTATTACAATACTTATGTTATAAAATTAAAATGTATGCTGTGACCGTAGAGCTTCTTTAACCACTTCAAGGCCAGGCCTATTTCTGACATTTGTTGTTTACAAGTTAAAATCTGTATTTTTTGCTACAAAATTACTTAGAAATTACTTAAAACCCCCAAATATAACCCCCATATATATTTTTTAGCAGAGACCCTAGAGAATAAAATGGCAGTTGTTGGGCGTGTCCTAGCCACTGACCGTGATGGCCGCTTGGCTTTAGAGCTCCTTACCACACCGGGTTTCCACAGCGGCTCACAGCCACATAGCCAGCTGACTTCAACCCCAAAATGAGCCACACATACCGGACAGTGTCCAGGCTATGTCCCGCAGGAGGAACCAGGCACAAGGACCGCGCCGGCTGACCGAATACTTCATGCAGCCAGTGGGTAAACACAGCCAAGATGGCACCCGGGAGAGCGGTCGCTCTCCTCCCCTGCCTCACACACAGGCACAAGCTGTCCAGCCCGCACTAGATACAGAAAACCTGGCTGACATGAAGCAAGCTTTACAAATCCGGGACAACTCCCCAACGTCTGACAGAGGTAAGAGAGCAGCAGTCTCTCCTGCATACCCCCCACGGTAACAGCCCTCTGCAAAGAAGCATCACTGGGCAGACCTGACTGACACAAACACAGCTGCAGAATACACTGCACCACTAGCTACCTTCCCAGCAGCTGACACCCCAGCCTATGAAAGCACTATTAAAGCAATGCTGCTCTCTCTGCAAGCTGGTCTCCAGTCTGAGCTACGCTCCTCAGTATCTCACCTCAGTAATAGAATGGAGCATATTGAAGACCGCACAGACCATCTAGAATCCCAGCTAGGGGTAGTCATAAAGGCACACAATGAAATAGTGGATGCACATGAAGAACAGGCAGACACGATCCGCAAATTACAGCTAAAAGTCGCAGATTTAGAAGATCGCTCTCGCCGCAATAATATAAAAATAAGGGGAGTACCAGAAGCTGTTAAACCGCAGGAACTCATACCTTATCTGCAACAATTATTCCTGAAACTCATCCCAGATCTCACACCCAGAGACCTGCTGATGAATAGAGCACACAGGATTCCTAAACCAGCGTACTTACCTGACACGATCCCTAGGGATGTCCTGACATGTATACACTTCTACCATATCAAGAGCGGCTAGACCCTCCCACTCACTTCCAGCACCATATGCAGGAATAGCTCTATACCAGGACCTCTCTGCCGTAACATCTAAGATGAGGAAAGAATTCACCCTCATTTCTGCGGTACTGCGAAACCATAACACCGTCTACCACTGGGGTTTCCCCACCAAATTGCTGGTCACATACCAGAACCAACAGGTCACCATTACATCCCCGAAAGATGGCTACAAAATGCTACACAACTGAGGCCTGGCACCCCCACCAACTGCAAGACCTCCAAATAACTCGACCCACAAAACCTGATTAATTAATGGCCTGTTGCCTTACAAAATACCTGGATACCAAGTCCACCGTCTTAACATCGCTGTCTAGTTTTCTGACCTGAGCCCCAGATAGTGGACTATTATGTTATATTTTGCCTAACTGTTTGATTCTTTATCTTTATGTTATCACACACCCCTGGCACGAAGTGCGCTACGCACACAGCCTATACTGAGCTCACCTATTAATATTGTTTCTGTATTAATTACACTTGTACGTATGGATAGTTTTCTCTGTTTCTGAGAGCAATAGACCCCACCCGGGTATCACTCTCTACCCCCCTCATACACCTGCTCAGTTGTAATATACCCACACCCTCTTCTCTGCATCCATCTAACCTGCGCCTACACTACTCACGATGTCTATACGCATTACTACTATTAATGCAAAAGACCTTAGCAGTCCTTTCAAAAGATCCCGTTTATGGAGAGAAGCTAATAATCAAAAAACTGATATACTATGCGTCCAGGAAACGCATTTCATGCATGCAAAGCCCCTTCTTGCCATCACCATCTATTCCCACATACCTATTTCGCACATGCCAATAAAAAAGTGAGGGGAGACATGATTGCAATACGCAAATTTCTTTCCTTCCACCTCAATCACTCATCCCAGTGGACGGTATCTAATTATAAATGCCCTCTTAGACAACGTACCTCTTGTCATAGCTAACATATATGTCCCCAACTCCCACCAAAAACAATTCTATAAAAAAATTATGAACAAATTATCACAATTCACAAAGAAACGCACGATTCTATGTGGAGATTTAATGATACAATTAACAGCACGTTTGACTCCTCTAACCATCGCAAACAACGCTCCACAGCCCTCCATTCACTCACTCAATTAGAAGATCTCTATGATCCCTGGCGGTGCTTACATGGATCAGAAAGGGATTACACCTTTTACTCTGCTGCACAAAAATCTTATTCCCGAATTGATCTTTTCCTGTTACACAAACACACCTTACAAACAAACAGTCTTTCAGGCCGAAATAGGCTTAATAACTTGGTCGGACCATGCACCAGTTAAAGTCACGACCACACAGAACGGTAAACGCTCCACCATATGGCACATGAATACCTCTCTTTTATCCCAACCCTAGTGTCGGGAAAAGATCAAACAGGAACTCGAGAATTATTTTGTTCATAATGTGAGCTCTGTATCGAACGATGTACTGCTATGGAGTTCTCCTCAAGCTTGGAGCCCATGAAAAACATATGCGAGCTGAGAAATATAACAACTTTCCTGATCAAATACGACAACTTGAAAAATCAAACAAAACCTCCCCTAACGATGCAGACACTGCACATTTACACGGTCTTAGAGAGGAACTCTGCACCTTCTTATAAGCCTCTTTTGACTACCACATTAAACGATTAAAAGTTAATTGGTACGCGTCGGGAAATAGACCAGGTGCTCTCCTAGCCAAACACGTGAAAAGGAAAGCAGCCACCTCTAAGATCCATACATGCATACGGCACAAGGAAACAGGGTTCGCATCCCAACGGACATTACCAAATTCTTCAGGGACTTCTATTCATCCCTGTATAACTTAAACACCTCCACAATAGCTCCTAATCCTGAGCCCACTCAAATCTCCAATTTTCTAGACTCGTTATACCTACCTACCCTAACCCCTGACCAACTAGTGGACCTTAATGCTCAATATCTGGAACTGAAATTATAAAAACAATTCGCTCCTTACCCCTACACAAAGCTCCCGGCCCAGATGGCTACTGCAATGAATACTTCAAAACCTATGAAGATATTCTATCACCCCATCTATGCAATTCTTTTAATCATATTGTGCAGACAGGAGACATGCCGAAAGAATCCTTAGAGGCCCTTATTGTTACCATCCCAAAACCCGGTAAACCTCACGACGACCCAGCCAATTACAAACCCAACTCACTCTTGAACTCAGATATTAAAATATATGCAAAAATACTCGCCTCTCGTATCATACTCTATATCCCCACACTCGTACACGCAGACCAAGTGGGCTTTATCCCAAAAAGACAGGCATCTGATGGCACTAGAAGGTTCCTAGACCTCATACAATGGTCTGAAACTCACAAAACGCCTTCTCTACTCCTATCCTTGGATGCAGAGAAGGCGTTTGACAGAGTCCACTGGTCCTACCTTAGATCAGTCCTACAAAAATTTGGTTTTGTGGGTAACATACACACAGCAGTACTAGCTCTATGCTCCCACCCATCTGCAAGAGTGTGGACATCTGGTATTGACTCTTTTATGTCCGATGGACTTTTCTCATCGGAAAAAAACGATCGTGTGTGGGCCCCATCGGTCTTTTTGCCATTGGTGTAAAAAAATAGAACATGTTTTAAATTTTACCGATGGAAAAAAAAACGATAGAAAATTCTGATCGTCTGTGGGGAACTCCATCGGTGAAAAAACCCATGCATGCTCAGAATCAAGTCGACGCATGCTCAGAAGCATTGAACTTAATTTTTCTTGGCTCGTTGGAGTGTTTTACGTCACCGCGTTTTGGACGGTCGGAATTTTGTCTGATGGTGTGTAGGCAAGACTGATAAAAATCAGCTTTATCGGAATTCCGACAGAAATATCCATCGTATTTTATTCCATCGGAATTCTGATCGTGTGTACAGGGCATTAGGGGTGCATCGAAATTGTATATCATTTTAAAGGTTGCCTTGACTGGAAAAAGATTGAGAAACACTGCTATAGAGATCTGAGCTAAGGAGTGTTATTGGGGTAGAGAAGGGCTTTTTGCACATAGAATCAAGTTAAATTTTTGAGGACCTGCAGCTGAAAGTATCCAGTACAAACATGGCCTTAAAGTAGTTGTAAAGGCTATTTTTATTTATTTTTTACTTTAATGCATTCTCTGCATTAAGGTAAACCACGCGCTACGTGCACTGCATTTTCCGCCTCAGCTACACCACACCCACAAATGAATGCCCTGCCCCTAATTAAAATAAGATTCCGCCTACAAACAAAAAAGTGACCCTTTACATTTTTGGAGAATGTTGGCAACTATGGAAGTCCATGGTAGACAAGTCTGCAGACACGAGCATGAAAGTCAATGACAAGTCTCACTTTAGTTACCCGTAGCATGTGTAGAAGATGGTAATTTTTTATGCAGAATAACAAACAGTCACAGCAGAAATCATCACATGAGCCACACATGATTTCAGTTCCTACATATACCCCTTGTGCTGGGCACTTCCTCTTTTTGGTAGATCCTTCTATTATAGGACAGCCACTTACTAACCACATCAAGACGTGTCTGAGTCTGTGCACAGTACGCACCTTCTCTCCTTCTTGGAGGACACCCTTTCCTACCTGGAGGGTGCTCATTGATGTCATCATGAGCTCAGCATGAAGGTAAGTCACTGCAGGCAATTTACTATTGGTATTTATTTAGCCCTGTCACAAGTATTTGGCAATTTAGGCTGAGTATAGGCATGTCAAACTGATCAATAGATTCAGGTGAAGCTAAAGATTTATGTATGTGTGTGATATATATATATATTGGGGGAGGAAACAAACTTGTGCACGTCGTTTCTGTAAATTATAACATAAAAGACACAGAGGCAGCTCTGTAATTACTGAAGCTGAAGTTTGGGTATGACTTGTATTGCACAGTTACATTGGCCTAGTTTGGACTAATGTAAGTATGTACATCTAATATCTGTGAGCAGGGCCGCCATCAGGGGGGTACAAGCAGTACACCTGAAAGGGGCCCGGAGGTCCCCGGGGGCCCGGATGGCAACCGCTTCTCAATCCGTGGCAGCCCCCGCTTCTCAATTCGTGGCACCCCCCTGCTTCCCAATTCTCAATTTGCGGCAGCCCCCCCCACCGCTTCTCAATTCGTGGCACCCCCCTGCTTCCCAATTCTCAACTCGCGGCACCTCCCCCCCCGCTTCTTAATTTGCGGTGGCCCATGCCTGAAGCTGTGTAAGGGGCCCCAAAATTCCTGATGGCAGCCCTGTCTATTACAGTGATAGCCACAGTCTTCCAGGTCCAGTGCAGAGCAGCTTCCATTATGCATTCCTTTCCATACAGGGCTGTTTATACCACTTCCATACCGGGCCTATTCTGGCACTTTTCTCCTACATGTACAAATCATCATTCTTTTGCTAGAAAATGACTCAGAACCCCCAAACATTATATGTTTTTTTAGCAGACACCCTAAGGAATAAAATGACGGTTGTTGCAACTTTTTATCTTGCACGGTATTTGCACAATCATTTTTCAAACGCCTTCTTTTTGAAAAAAAAATGGTTTCATGAATTAAAAAATAACAAAACAGTAAAGTTAGCCCAATTTTTTTGTAAAATATGAAAGATTATGTTACGCCGAGTAAATAGATACCTAACATGTCACGCTTTAAAATTGCGCACACTCATGGAATGGTGCCAAACTTCGGTACTTAAAAAGGCGACGCTTTGAAAATGTTTACAGGTTACCAGGTTAGAATTACAGAGGAGGTCTAGTGCTAGAATTGTTGCACACGCTCTAACGCACGCGGCGATACCTCACATATGTGGTTTGAACGGCGTTTACATATGTGGGTGGGACTTATGTGTGCGTTCGCTTCTAAATGCGAGCTACCGGGGACAGGGGCGTTTTAAAAAAATATATATTATTTTTTATTTTACTTAACTTTTTTTATTTTTACACTTTAAAAAAAATAAAAAAAATTGATCACTTTTATTCCTATTACAAGGAATGTAAACATCCCTTGTAATAGGAATGGTGTGCGACAGGTAGAGGTCGACCGATATGGGTTTTTCTCTGGCCGATGCCGATGCCGATATTTAGAAATCGCTGTGGCCGATGGCCGATATATGATGCCGATTTTTTTGGGCCGATATGTTAGGCCGATGAAGGGGAAAAAAAAAAACTAACAGTTGGACCCCTTTCACACTGGGGTGTTTTTCAGGCACTTTTGGGCTAAAAATAGCACCTGTAAAAATGGCTGCAAAACAGCTCCCCTGCAGTCTCAGTGTGAAAGCCTGAGTGCTTTCACACTGAGGCGGTGCGCTGGCAGGACGTTAAAAAAAAGTCCTGCAAGCAGCATCTTTGGAGCGGTGTATACCGCTCCTCCATCACTACTGCCTATTGAAATTAATGGGCACTGCTGCTGAAGCGCCTGCAAAGCGCTTCTGCAGCGGTGCTACACGGGCGCATTTAACCTCTTCATCGGCCGCTAGCTGGGTTATAAGCACCCCGCTAGCAGCCGAATATCGCCGCTAAAATTATGGTAAAGCGCAGCTAAAACTAGCTGCATTTTACCGCCAACGCCTGCCCGCTCCAGTGTGAAAGCAGCTGAGTTCCGCCAAAAAAAAAAAATATATTAAAAGTCAGCAGCTACAAATACTGCAGCTGCTGACTTTTAATATATGGACACTTACTTGTCCTGGGCGCCCGCGATGTCGGCACCCGAAGCCGATCTCTCTCTCGGCTCTCGGGTGCTGCCGCCGCCATCTTCGGTAAGGGAATCAGGAAGCAGGCACAAAAACAGGTAATCAAAACTTTGACGAAAAAAAAAGTTTAGTTTTATTTAACATTCATTAAAGTGTATTTTTTTCCCAAAGAATTGCGTTTGAAAGACCGCTGCGCAAATACCGTGTGACATAAAATATTGCAACAACCGCCATTTTATTCCCTAGGGTCTCTGCAAAAAAAAAATATATAATGTTTGGGGGTTCCAAGTGATTTTCTAGCAGAAAAGACAGGATTTTTACTTGTAAGCTACAAGTGTCAGAAAAGATTTAGCCTTTAAATGGTTAAACTGAGAACTTCTACTCACAAGTTCAGTTCATTGATAAGAAGAAACATTTGTAACTTTTCTCTCTCACTTGGCAGGCTGCCCAAAGATGAGTCACTGCACGGGAAACTTCAGGCAACTTGTATTGACTTCTATGAGAGATGTCATTTCCAAGCCGAGCTGAAGTTTTTTTTTTTTTTTTAATATCGGCTTCTGTTCTCAGAATATCGGCCAAAGCCGATTAATGAAAAAATGCCAAAAATCGGCCGATATATCGGCCGACCGATATATCGGTCGACCTCTAGCGACAGGTCCTCTTTATGGAGAGATGCGGGGTCAATAAGACCCCACATCTCTCCTCCAGGCTGGAAAGCATGAGATTGTGAAAAAAAATTCACCGATCTCATACTTACAGCCGCAATGGCGGCTTTGTTTACTTCTGAGGACCCGGGTGTGACGTCATCACATCGCGCCCGGGCCTCCGACGGTCATAGAGATGACTGGTGACCATCTGGTCACCAGTTATCTCTATGCTCGTCACGTGACCCACCACCAGCGCCGGACGATTCTCTCCGGGTCCCCGATGGCACGGGAGAGCCCGGAGAAGCACCAGATGGCGGCGGGAGGGGGGGATGTCCCCTCCCGCCGCCTATAAGAATGATCAAGCGGCGGAACTGCCGCTATGATCGTTCTTATGGTGCGCAGAATCGCCGGCAGAAGAGAAGGATATCTGAATGATGCCTCTAGCTTCAGGCATCATTCAGATATCCCCCCACAAACCCAGGACGTCATATGACGCCCACCCGGAGGGAGAGAGGGTTCCTGCCGGCGTCATTTTACAATGACCCGGTATGGAAGTGGTTAACCACACTAAGTCACTTGTCTTGCCCTCCCACCATTCACAGAATGCCTAGTATTTTATTCAATGGATACAAGGTGGTCTCTGAATGGTTGAGGTGGAGAGGCGGGACATTGATGTCACAATCTCCCCCACATCCACATCCATCTGATTCCAAAAAGTGGAAGTTCCATTTGTGGGTGGACCTCCGCTTTAAAGAAATAAATTGTAAAAAAAAATTACCACACAATGAAAATTTGTAATATCTATTGCAATTGTCCTACCTTTTATGGCAGCACATGCATGTTAATTAACTCACTATACGGGAGAGATATGATGCAAATATTGACCATATGTATACTGCCCTGAAGGCATTATGGAAATCTTCTAAAATCAAGTCACATGATGCTACTTGTTTGCTTTCACCTTTAATGTTCCGCTCACACTTGTCCATTGTGACAACATGCTCATTGCCATAAAACAACTGTTGCACAGTCTCTAAGTCAGGGGTGTCCAACCTTTTGAGGAGCGAGGGCCACTTTATCGACTTGGTAACCAGTCGCGGGCCACAATGAGCATCAGTGGCGTAGCGTGGGTTGTCAGCGCCCAGGGCAAGGCAAGTAATTTGCGCCCCCTAACCTGTGGACTTTTAGAACTCCCTGAGTCCCTTCCTACAATTGTACTGACCAGCCTGATTCCCACACTGACCACTACACTAACCTACCTGACCACTACACTAACCTACCTACCTGATTCCTACACTGACCTTCCTGACCACTGCACTAACCTACCTGATTTCTACACTGACCTACTTGACCCCTACACTGACCTACCTGATACCTACACTGACCACTACACTAACCTACCTGCTTCCTATACTTGCCACTACACTGACCTACCTGTCCACTATCCTGACCACTACACTACCTGATTCCTACACTGTTCACTACACTACACTGACCCCTGCACTGTCACCTACACTGCACTGACCACTGCACTGTCCACTGCACTGACCACTTCACTACCCACTACACTACCCACTACACTACACTGTCACCTACACTGCACTGACCACTACACTACACTGACCATTGCACTGACCACTACACAGACCACTACACTGACCACAACACTACACAGACCACTACACTATCCACTTCACTACACATACCACTACACTACACTGACCACTACACTGACCACTACACTGACCACTACACTGACCACTGCACTGACCACTACACATACCACTACACATACCACTACACTGACCACTACACTGACCACAACACTACACAGACCACTACACTATCCACTGCACTGTCCACCTCACTGCACTGACCACAACACTACACAGACCACTACACTATCCACTTCACTACACTGACCACTACACTGACCACTACACTGACCACTGCACTGACCACTGCACTGTCCACCTCACTGCACTATCCACCTCACGGCACTGACCACTTCACTGCACTGACAATTACACTGACTACTACACTTATACTGACACCAGACATTTTTTTTATTTATTTATACTGACTCTAACTCTGGCTGGCTGCTCCCACTCTCCCCAGACTCCAGGGGCAAGCGCGATCGCGGGTAGGCCAGCCTGGCCGCGATCACGGGTAGGCCAGCCTGGCCGCGATCACGGGTAGGCCAGCCTGGCCGCGATCACGGGTAAGCCGGCCTGGCCGCGATCACGGGTAAGCCGGCCTGGCCGCGATCACGGGTAGGCAGGCCTGGCCGCGATCACGGGTAGGCCGGCCTGGCCGCGATCACTGATAGGACAGCCCGGCCGCGATCACTGATAGGACAGCCCGGCAGCAGCTGACCCCATTCTTCGCACTTATGCTCGGAGATGGCGGGTCGGGAACCCGCGATCTGGGCTTGCCGACCCGCCATCTCAGAGCAAGCCACTTCGGAGGGCGCCGCGGGCCACATGTGGCCCGCAGGCCAGCGGTTGTGCACCCCTGCTCTTGTGCTGCGTGTTGTGTTGCCATTCATTGTGAACAGCATTTTAATGCATTGTACAGTAGAGCATGATGCACTACAGCACAACGCACATACCTTTGAAAAGTGGGACATGCACTTTTTTGTCTGTTGTGGTGTGTTGACAGCTCATTCATAATGAATGCGCTGCCTTATAAAAATGCACATTAATATGCTGCAACCAATCGCCTTGGTGAGAATTGGCGCTAAAAGATGCAGCTTAGAAGAAGGGACCCCTGCAATGGTTGAAACTGCACTGAAAAACAGACAGCAAGACCCAGCAAAAGAGTCCACAAAATGTATAAAAATAGTTTTTTGTTGCTTTCATTGAATTACTAAAATTGGAAAAATAATATAAAAACCGTAAGTAGCAAACAAGGACAACTTAAACATACTTAGAAGAATTGTGTAGGTTCCTACAGCATACAGTGCCTTGAAAAAATATTCATACCCCTTACATTTTTCCACATTTTGTCATGTTACAACCAAAATTGTAAATGTATTTTATTGGGATTTTATGTGATAGACCAACACAAAGTGGCACATAATAGTGAAGTGGAAGGAAAATGATAAATGGTTTTCCTAATTTTTTACAAATAAATATCAGAAAAGTGTGGTGTGCATTTGTATTCAGCCCCCTTTCTCTGATACCCCTAACTAAAAACTAGTGGAACCAATTTCCTTAGAAGTCACCTAATTAGTGAATAGAGTACACCTGTGTGTAATTTAATCTCAGTATAAATACAGCTGTTTTGTGAAGCCCTCCAGAGGTTTGTTAGAGAACCTTAGTGAACAAACAGCATCATGAAGGCCAGGGAACACATCAGACAGGTCAGGGATAAAGTTGTGGAGAAGTTTAAAGCAGGGTTAGGTTGTAAAAAAAATATCCAAGACTTTGAACATCTCACAGAGCACTGTTCAATCCATCATCCGAAAATGGAATGGAGTATGGCACAACTGCAAACCTACCAAGACCTGGAGAGCGATAATCAGAGAAGCAGCCAAGAGGCCCATGGTAACTCTGGAGGAGCTGCAGAGATCCACAGTTCAGGTGGGAGAATCTGTCCACAGGACAACTATTAGTTGTGCACTCCACAAATCTGCCCTTTATTGAAGAGTGACAAGAAGAAAGTCATTGTTGAAATAAAGCCATAAGAAGTCCTGTTTGCAATTTGCGAGAAGCCATGTGGGGGACACAGCAAACATGTGGAAGAAGGTGCTCTGGTCAGATGAGACCAAAATTGAACTTTATGGCCTGTGGTGGAAAACTAACACTGCACATCACCCTGAACACACCATCCCCACCGTGAAACATGGTGGTGGCAGCATAATGATGTGGGGGTGCTTTTCTTCAGCAAGGACATGGAAGCTGGTCAGAGTTGATGGGAAGATGAGTGGAGCCAAATACAGGGCAATCTTATGTAGCCCCTTGTTCCTAAAGAAATGGGGCTATAATGTAAATTTCGTTTTTGGCTGAGCTATAAACAGCTCAGATTGATTGTACTTAGTTTATTTGGTTTCTGTTTTGAACTTGGCTTGTGCATTTCTCACTGTTGCCAGTAGGTGTCACTGGCACCACAGGCCAGCATGAGAATTACAACACAGTTAAAGTGGTTGTAAACCCACTATTGTTTTTTTTTTTCCCCCCCCACCTGCAAGAGAAAGGCATAATGAGCTAGTATGACTAGCATACTAGCTCATTATGTACCACTTACCTTAGACCGGGGCCCCCGAAGCCGTACGTGTCCCTGTCTTGAGCCGCAGCCATCGCTGCGGCGATAGCCAGAATGTTACTTCCGGGTATCGCCGCACCAGCCAATCACAGCGCCGCTCCGCTTTAAGCTGTAATGAATATTATTTTTCCAGAAAGAGCCCAGTAGGAAGTTCTCTGCCGCTGTGCATGCTGGGAGAAGGTATTTATGGGACAGACACCATGTGCTCTAGTCAGTCCTTGCCTCTGGGCCCTTTTGGCCTGAGGCTGTGTTGCTGCAAGCTCTGCAAGTAGGCCCAGAAGCCTGTCTGGGGCCTACTAATCCTGAGGTGGTCCTAGGCTGTCTTGCCAGCGTGGAAGAAGCCAAGCCACGCTGAGGAGATCCAGGGGAGGACCCTTGCTGGAGAGAACCAGGTTGAAGGCTGGTTTCTCAGGAGGGCCTGGTGACTCGTTTGGAGGACGCACCTAAGCTAATCTACCCTCACAGTACTGCCGGATGGCTTAAAGGTTCTGATACTGTGAAGCTGTTCTACAATTCTACTTCAAGGTAACTATCTCCCGGCTGCCAAGTCTGTGAGAGACTTTTCCGTGAGTTCTGCTGGCTGCTAAGTCCTGTGAGAGAGGCTTATCCAGGAAACCATACTGGTTGCTAGGTCTGTGTGGGAGACCTATCCAGGTATTCAAGATCATCTAAAGAAAGCTGTTTTTGTCCTTTGGATTCAAGGAGTCCGCAAGTGATCTGCTAAAGGTATCTGAAACCTCCCCTAACCCTCTATCCTACTGCTATTTCCAAGTTCTTCATTAAAGCATTGAAACATACTAAAGTGACTGGCGCCCGCATTTGTTCTAAACTTCCCATTATATCCATGGATTCAGCCCTGGGGTGAATGGAAGCTCGCTCCCTGCATCTGGAGGTATCTCTTTGCTCCCAGGATACCCAGGGGGGCGCTGCACTTAGAAGAAAACCTGTTAGAGTCTGCAAAAGACTTGAGACTGGGGCGGAGGTTCACCTTCCAGCAGAACAATGACCCTAAATAGCCAGAGCTACAATAGAATAGTTTAGATCAAAGCAGATTTGTTTGTTTATACACAACACTCTATCCAGCAAGGGGCTGTATAGAGTGTCGTGTATAAACAAATCGCACTTCTCAATCTGACATCTGAGCCGCCCCTTGCTGTATGAAGAGGAAAGCGGCGTGTGTAATGAAGCATCAGGGGCGAGCGCGTCCACAGTTGCCGAGCCTATGGTTCCTCCTATCACTCTGGTTCCCTCTTTACTGCGCAGGCGCAAGCGAAGCCGACGGAAATCTCTGAGCTTCAACAGCTGTTCAGGTGCGCCTGCGCAGTTGAGCTCGGAACCATATAGATAGGGGAACCAGCACGACAAGTCACCGGCTGTGGAGCGAGAAGGCTGACAGGCGGAGTAATACCTACAGCCCTCTGCCTGTTATTCTGGTAGCAGGAGCCACAGCAGCTAGAAACAGCTTCAGGTCAGTGTCACTGGGCATAATAGGGCACAATAGCATCTGTATGGACAAGCTAGCACCTATTATGCCTTGTACACACGGTCGGACCATGTAAAAGTCCGCCGTGAGTCCGTCGGAAGTCCGACGGAAAGAAAGAGAACAAGTTCTCTATCTAAGGTTCCGTCGGACTTCCGACAACAAAAGTCCGATGGAGGCTACACACGACCGGACTTTCAGAGAAAAAAAGCCCGTCTGACTTTTTTTCTCGGAAAGTCCTGCCGTGTGTACGAGGCATAAGTCTGCTTTCACACCGGTGCAGGTGCAGCGCAGTGTACCCGCAGCTTTCCTGCAGGT
Organism: Rana muscosa; assembly: GCA_029206835.1. Taxonomy (NCBI): domain Eukaryota; kingdom Metazoa; phylum Chordata; class Amphibia; order Anura; family Ranidae; genus Rana; species Rana muscosa. Next base: position 291,058,352 of record CM055118.1, read on the forward strand.
TAGCTGTGCTTAGCTTTAGACTTCTATTAAATCCTGTGGGTTTGGTGCGCTTTCTGAAAGCGCACCAAACCTCCTGAATGAAGGAGTTTTGGTGTGATTTCAGAAAGCGCACCAAACCCACAGGGTATAATAGAAGTCTAAGACAAAGCGCAGCTAACCCACAGGAAAGCCGCAAGTGCATCAGTGTAAAAAGCAGCCTTCTAGGGGACTCAGGACAGTAAGAGCTCATTTACATTTGCGGTTTGGGAGGCGGTAAAACCCCATAGTTGAGCCATGTTTTTACCACCACTTCCCCTTAACCACACCCCCCCAGCTGCAGTGGCAAGTAGAGTTGCCACCTCATCCCTTTAAACCCGAACACATATGAATTACACAGGTTCTGAGGCTAATTAAAGGCAGATAAGGCACCAAGTGAGTTTAATTACCACCTTAATCAGCCACAGATAGAGTTGCCACCTCATCCCTTTAAACCTGAACACATATGAATTACACAGGTTCTGTGGCTGATTAGAATGGTAATTAAACTCACTTGGTGCCTTATCTGCATTAAATTAGCCTCAGAACCTGTGTAATTCATATGTGTTCGGGTTTAAAGGGATGAGGTGGCAACCCTAGCCACAGAACCTGTGTAATTAATATGTGTTCGGGTTTAAAGGGATGAGGTGGCAACCCTAGTGGCAAGGGGTGTACACATGTCGCAGCCCCAGCAGGAGTTATACGCTATGTCATGGTTGGTGGGTGTATCACCCGCCCAGCATGACCCATTTAAATTAATGAGGCCACTTTGCAAGCGCCCTGCACCTCGTGCAGTACAGCCACTAAGGAGTTAAAGCAGGCGGTAAGGAGGATTTGTATCTCCTCCTCACCACCTGCTTTAACCCCTTGGACCCCACAGAAGCACACAGTTGCGGGGGCGCTTGCAGAATGACCCCATTTACTTGAATGGGTTGTGATAGCGGCAGATGGTAGCACCCACCGAAAGCGACAAGGGGTTTCATTTCTGCTGTGGCATGGGTACATCTTTGGCTGTTGCCTCTGCAGCTAATGGGGGTAGGGATTGGGGGTGGGAAATTCAGGGTTGCTGCTCCCCTAAAAAAAGCAATCCGAGCATGTTTGACAGGTGGTGAAGAGACGTTTAAGGATGAGCTCAGGCGTGTTTGCAACTCCACGTGCCCGCTCCCGTCAGGAAGCTGACACTCCACAGAGCTAATCATAGGCAGTGAGACATTTCCCGATCAGCCCGTGATTAGTACTGCGGAGTGTCAGCTTCCTGGCGGGCGCGAACACGCCTGAGTTCATCCTTAGAGACGATATCGCCTGATTTAAACCCATAATTACTGTACAATGCATGTGATTGCGGTACGGTAATACAGAAATTTTAGGTTTAAATCTGGTGGTCAGGAGGTGACATATCACCCCCTGACCACCTGTCAAACACTTCTTTGCTTTCATCTATGTTGTCAGGTAGATCTCAACCCCTGAAAGGTTGCCTATCCCTATTTTAAGGTAAAGGTAAAAGCACAAATATGAAATATACCTAAATATGTAGCCATGCCCACATAGGGGTTGCTAAATGTAGTGGTTTACCTGTCACCCTGCCCAGCCCAACATCCATCTCTCAGGCACTCAGACACAGAACAGTCTATAAGCTTTTTTTTATTTGAGGGGATTGAACTTTGATGGGAAGAGGAAATTATGGGATTCCCAGAAGATTCAGTTTAACTTGCTTTGGACTACCATATACACTCCTGTATATACACTCTAGTCTTCTCTCCAGCACAAACACTTGCTTAAGACCTATTTTCCTTCCCTCCTCCAGCACTTCACTTGCTGCATAACGTCACTCCTCCAGCACTTCACATGCTGCAGACTGTTACTCCTCCAGACTAGCTAGCACCGCATGGATAGGCCTGACACTAACTCAGCCAGGCCTTAGTGGATTGCCTTTTGCGGGCAGAGGCCTCAGGCCCCTATGGTGTAGAAATAGTTCAGGTGCTAGCTATCCTCTATTCAGCTACCCTTTCCAGATAGTTCCATTCAGGCCCTGGCAGCCAGCCTGGCAGCAAAGACTCCTTTCCACTGCCCTTCTCACAGTCCTCTCTTCTGGTTCTCAAACTGCAAACTCCCAGTTCTCTCAGGCGTGCCCTCCCAACTGATCTCACTCACCAGCCCTCCTGGCTGCGACCAGTTGTCCTCCCTGGAGTCTTTTAGCAGTGTTCTCTCCCACTGTTCTCTCCTTGCTCTCTCATGTGCCTCTCCTCCAGGATCTCTTCTCTCCTCCTGGATACACTCGAGCCCCGGCCCAAGGTCACCCCCCCCAGACTGGGAAGCTCCCTGTAGGCCCGACTCAGCTGGGATGACCCTGAGTATTTAAGGAGGCCTGCTCCCTGCCAATCCAAGTTGGGGATTGGTCAAGGCTCCTCAAAATACCCCAGGCAGCTCCATCTCTCCTCTCCTCCTCTCTTTCTAGCACCTTCTAGAAAGAAGAGGGAGGTGACAGTGATGCTACCTGTGAGTGAGTCACCCAGCCCTGCCCTTAACCACTCCCAGCCCAGAGTGAAAACAAACAGGCCTAGTCACCAGCTAGGCCTGCCTAAATTTTCCTACTCTGCTAGACAAATCCTCACTCTAGCACCTACCTAACTAGAGGGTGCTACAAATATGACCAAGAAATTGTCAGATTCTCCAATTTGTTGAATGCATAATAAGTAAGATAAGAAAAAATAAATAAATAACCGGGTATAAAAAAAAGGGGAAGGAAAAATGCTTATCTGAGGTCCACATGTTGCGTGGCCACAATGCTGGGTTGTGCAAGGGTGGTCCGACCACCCACCAGCACCTTTGATGGTGAAGAGATGCGTGGTCACAAGGCTGGGCTGTGCAAGGTTGGTCCGACCACCCACCAGCACATTTGATGGCAAAGAGATGGATGATGAAGGTGGCAGAAGGAGATTATCACAGGCAGACACTGCCAGCACTGTATAGCTCCAGAGAGAACGGCAACTAATGCCCTGTACACACGATCAGAATTTCCTATGGGATAAAATCTGATGGAATTTTCCATCAGAATTCCGTTCAAGCTGTCTTGCATACACACTGTCAGACCAAATTCCGACCGCCCCAAACACGATGACGTAAAGCACTACGACGAGCCGAGCAAAATGAAGTTCAATGCTTCCGAGCATGCGTCGACTTGATTCTGAGCATGCGTGTTTTTTTTCTCCATCGGAGTTCCACACAGACGATTGGAATTTCCCATAGGAAAAAAATAAAACATGTTCTATTTCTAAAATCCTACGGAAAAAAGTCTGATGGGCGCCCACACACGGTCGGAATATTCGATGAAAAAATTCCGTCAGACTTTTTTCATAGGAAATTCTGATCGTGTGTACAAGGCATAACACAGGTTTTCTAATCTTCCCAATCCATGTCCTCACCAAGAATGTGTGGTCAGCGTAAATTTTCCTGCACATACAGAGAGTGAAAAAGCAGAATCACGCAGCGACTAGCTCATGGTGCATGTGCAGCTTAAGAGTTAAACTTCCCCTGTCACACATGTAACGAATGATGTCTGGTTCCTCTCTACCCACACATTTGTGTTTATCTGCAAAAAAAGGGATCTAACAGCAAAAAAGGGGATCTAACAAATATACAAGTCATTTAAAGGGCATTTCTACTTTTGCAGACAAATAAGGGGAAAAACCCCACTATATGTTTGTTAAGTGTTCCCAATTTACACAGCATAACTAAAAAGTTTTTTTTTAATATATCTTACCTTTTTAGATGTTTCTCAGGAGGAGGTGTCATGGCTGCCTGCAAGTTTTTTTGTCTCAAGTCTGTCCTGAATTACATACAATTGGACAGACAGTGTTCAAATCTAGTTACAGTTGTTAATGAAGATTTGCTGCACAGTACAGACAGGGTGGTTACTTATGGCAAACACAGCTGACCAGTCCTTCATAAACAGGGAGAAGTAGGATTTTTCCTTGTTGGAGGGATCGGAATAGAGCATCTCATTTAAAAGAATATCTGGTGACCCTGCCATGACGGTCCTTGTTAAGGCATCTCTTGTTATGATGTGACAAGTGTCTCCCAATTGAGCCCCTGCATTGTCACCCTGTCACACATTCCCATACAGGTGAAAACAAACAGGCCTAGTCACCAGCAAGGCCTGCCTAAATTTTCCCATGCAACGTGCGGCTTTTTGCGCACGTTGCATGGGACTGGTCCAACATTTTCACTTTCAAAAAACCAATCCAGAGCAGTGGTTCTGCCAAATAGGGATGAGCTCAGGCGTGTTCGTATTGAACACGTGCAAGGAAGTCAGCACCGTCGGAACCGCGCTGCGCTAATCAAAGGCATGGAGACATTTCCCGATCTCTGCAGCCGAGCATCGGGACAATGTCTCCCTGCCTGTGATTAGCGCAGCGCGGTTCCGACGGTGCCGACTTCCTTGGCGGGCTCTGCACGTGTTCAATGCGAATACGCCTGAGCTCATCCCTACTGCCAAAGCTGGAGAAGGTCCACATAACAGGCAGGAGGTGATCAGAAGCAACAGAAGGTGAATAATGGTAACAACTTTTTTTATAATTTATTTGATACACAGTGCTTTAGCTAAGTCAATTTTATCTGGTTAGCTCTACTTAACAACTTCAAGACCGGACATTTTCACCCCCCTCCTGCCCAGGCCATTTTGAAGTTTTGACTGCCGCTCACATTTTTGGAGGCCCTGGAGCACCAGGACAGTAGAAACGCCCACAAAATGCCAACATTTTGAAGAGGAAACATCCCAAGATATTTTTTCAGAGGCATGATGAGTCTTTTAGGCCCCTTTCACACTGAGGCGTTTTTCAGGCATTTTAGCGCTAAAAATAGCGCTGTAAAAATGCCTGAAATAATCCTACTCCAGCATTCTCAATGTGAAAGAGGCGTTGTGCTGGCTGTGCGTTGGAAAAAATCCTGCAAACAGCTTTTTTGGAGCATCTTTGGGGTGCAAAAAAATAGCGCTGTAAAAACGCCTATCCCCATTTAAATGAATGAGTACCGCTGTAAAACTGCGGTAAAAGCGCACAGGCGTTGGCATTATTTTTAAAAATAGCGCTAACGCCTATGCGTTTTACCGCGTTTTTACCACGTTAGCACTAAAAATATCGCTAACGCGGTAAAAACGCATAGGCATTAGCGCTATTTTTACTGCTAACGCGGTAAAAACGTGGTAATAACGCTAATAGTTTTTAGCGCGTTATTGCAACGCCTCAGTGTGAAAGGGGTCTTAAAGATTTCACTTTATTTGAGAAAAAAAAAAAAGATTTCACTTTGTTGCCACAAGTTTTTAGAAAATGCGGAAAGAAAATAATTTTTTTTGCACAAAGTTTTCAGTTTTCTAAGATAGTTCTCACACACAGCATACGCATACTTAGAATTCCACTGCAAAACACATTCTGCTACTCCTAGGGTTGCCACCTTTCCTTCAAGCCAAACCAGAACACTTTAGCGGCCTGGGACACCTTTGGGTGCCCCAAGGAGAGTAGTAATGTGGTGTGCATAGCGTGCCACAGGGAACAGTGCGTGTTGCCAAGTTGCTCTTTTTGACATCATCACTCTGCCACCCAGTGATGCCGAACTTGCCCCAAGACAGCCGCCTGCAGCTCCCGGATGGCAACAGATTTGTGTGACTATCTTGGTTACTTGAGGAGCCACTGCCCGGTTTGAATAATGTGTCCGGGTTTCAGTCTGCCTGTCCGGATGAATCCTGGACAGGTGGCAACCCTAGCTACTCCTGAGTATGGCGATACCACGTGTGAGACTTTTTTCAATGTTTGGACTTAATATGTACCTGACATTGTATCTTGTGTATCACACAAATCAACCAACACTGCATTGAAGACAGTGTGCTGTAATGTAGCATCACACATAACAGTCCCCATTCCTATCAGCCAAACAAGCCTAGCCTACTGGAACGTGGCTACCCCCAGAAATGCCATGTTCACTAGCTGGCAAGAACAGGAGGCTGAAGAAAGGAAGAACAAAAGAGTTCCTGTGGTTTCAGGAGTGCAGTTGTCTGCAGGGAATGGCTGTGACTGGTGTATCGCAGGAATGTAGTCAGCAGGACGTGCAGATGGGTCAGGTGGCAGGCAGTGACATAAACAGGGAAATGATCGGTCAAAGCAACAGGAAGAAACGTGATCAATAAACAGGCCAGGGTCAGTACAGGCAACAGGCAGGGGCAACACTGCACTGGTGTGACAGTGACCAGGAACACTGTTGCTTCTGCACTGATGTGGTGACATTGTCACTGGTAGGGATGAGCTCGGTGTTCGAGTCGAACATAAGTTCGACTCGAACATCGGCTGTTTGCGCGTTCGGCGAACAACGAACGATTTGGGCCGTTCGCGCCAAATTCGAGTGACGTGAACGGCCCACAATACACTGCGCCATCGCAGTGTAATCCCGGCGCTGTGATTGGCCAAGCATAAACTGTGACCCTGCATGCTTGGCCAATCACAGCGCCGGCAGCGAGGAGAGCAATGATTGGCCACAGGCAGGATGCCTGTGGCCAATTATAGCTGAGGGGGTTTAGTAAACGCCCCACACTATAAAAGGCCGCCAGCGCGGCGGCCTCGTGTAGTGTGTTCCGGAGCAGGGAAAGTGAAGGATAGGCAGGGACAGTGTCAAATCTATTCTTTGCTAAACCTTGTGTTTAGGGACAGAGAAGGATAGGCAGGGAGAGTGTCAGTGTCATATTCTTTGCTAAACCTTGTGTGTAGGGAGAGAGAAGGATAGGCAGGAAGAGTGTCAGTGTCATATACTTTGATAAACCATGTGTGCAGGGAGAGAGAGAAGGATAGGCAGAGGACAGTGTCAGTGTCATATTCTTTTTGAAACATCAAGTTTATTGAAAAATCAAGGAAGGCAGATAAGTATCGGAGACGCAGCTCCTAGTAACAGTTCCATGAAATCAAGAACCACAATAGCTTTTATGATTCAAATAGATACAGACTGATATGTTGGTATATTACATCCGATAAACTCAGGATATAGTAAAGTAAAGACAGCATGCGAGTCAGATGATTGGTAAAGTACTGTTTTCTATGTAACCAGAAAAGTGGTTGTTCCTTTCATGTTTAATACATATCAAGTTCTCCTAATGGTTCCTGTGTTTTAAATAAATTGTGTAAGAAAGAAAAAGATAAATGGGTATAGTAAAGTGAAAGAGTAGATATAGAGAATGAGGAGACAAGGGAGGGGGGGGGGGGAGATGGGGGGGGAGCTGTTGTTCCTTATTCTACGTGCTGGGTATATGCCGTATGATGTCTAGTGAGAAATCACATAGGCATCGGTATCGATATGCAATATGGCAGTGCTGTGCCAATTCCAGAACTTCCAATGTTATTTAGTACCTATCAATGTCCATGAGGTGTCACCGTACAGTCAATTCTTATCCATCATGTTCAGATATGTCTGAGAATACTTGAACGCAAACCATGGCAACCACGTGTCATGGAATGCAGAGGTATTGTCTCCCGCCTGTGCCACTACATCCTCCATCTCACACATCCCAGACCAGTGTCATATTCTTTGCTAAACCTTGTGTGCAGGGAGAGAGAAGGATAGGCAGGGAGAGTGTCAGGCCTCGTACACACGGCCGAGATTCTCGTCGAAAAAAACATGTTGTTTTTTTCGACGAGATTCTTGGACAAGAAAATTGTCCCGGCCGAGTGTACACACGCTCGATTCAAAGAACCCCGCGGTTCTTTGAATGGAGCGTACGCGGTGACGTCATCGACTACGACGAGCATGCGCTCGTCACATTCGATGCCGTCGCTGCCATCTTGGTATACCCTATCTATGCCTAGGAAGCTACCGCCCATGCGTCGAATTCATTTCAAACATGCGCGGGCTTCCCGGCGGACAGGTAAGTGTACACACACACTCACTTTTCTCGTCGAGAAACAGGCTGACGAGAATCTCGACGAGAAAATAGAGAGCAGGTTCTCTATTTTCTCGTCGAGGTTACTTGTCGGTTTTCTCAACGAGAAAACATACACACGAACGAATTTCTCGGCAAGACATCTCTGCCAGCAAGTTTCTTGCTGGTTCTTGCCAAGAAACTCGGTTGTGTGTACGAGGCCAAAGTGTCATATACTTTGATAAACCTTGTGTGCAGGGAGAGAGAAGGATAGGCAGGGGACAGTGTCAGTGTCATTGTTGCTAAGCCTCCTGCACATTATACACCTGAAGTTAGCCCGTATTGCTGCTTTTTCCTGGTGTGTTACACCAACAGGCATTTGCAGCCCTTACAGCGGGCGGAGTGTGCCTCCTGATCATATTACACCTGAAGTTAGCCTGTATTGCTGCTTTTTCCTGGTGTGTTACACCAACAGCACTTGCGGCACTTACAGCGGGCGGAGTGTGCCTCCTGATCATATTACACCTGAAGTTAGCCTGTATTGCTGCTTTTTCCTGGTGTGTTACACCAACAGGCATTTGCGGCACTTACAGCGGGCCGAGTGTGCCTCCTGATCATATTACACCTGAAGTTAGCCTGTATTGCTGCTTTTTCCTGGTGTGTTACACCAACAGCACTTGCGGCACTTACAGCGGGCGGAGTGTGCCTCCTGATCATATTACACCTGAAGTTAGCCTCTATTGCTGCTTTTTCCTGGTGTGTTACACCAACAGGCATTTGCAGCACTTACAGCGGGCGGAGTGTGCCTCCTGATCATATTACACCTGAAGTTAGCCTGTATTGCTGCTTTTTCCTGGTGTGTTACACCAACAGGCATTTGCAGCACTTACAGCGGGCGGAGTGTGCCTCCTGATCATTTTACACCTGAAGTTAGCCTGTATTGCTGCTTTTTCCTGGTGTGTTACACCAACAGGCATTTGCGGCACTTACAGCGGGCGGAGTGTGCCTCCTGATCATATTACACCTGAAGTTAGCCTGTATTGCTGCTTTTTCCTGGTGTGTTACACCAACAGGCATTTGCAGCACTTACAGCGGGTGGAGTGTGCCTCCTGATCATATTACACCTGAAGTTAGCCTGTATTGCTGCTTTTTCCTGGTGTGTTACACCAACAGGCATTTGCGGCACTTACAGCGGGCGGAGTGTGCCTCCTGATCATATTACACCTGAAGTTAGCCTGTATTGCTGCTTTTTCCTGGTGTGTTACACCAACAGGCATTTTCAGCACCTACAGCAGGCGTAGTGTGATTCCTGCAAAATATACTCCTGAAGCTAGGCCTTATTGCTGGTTTTCCCATTTCCCTGCAGGCCATTAGAATGTCTGGAAGGCAAACAAGGAGAGGCAGACAGTCAGGAGCCAATAAAAGAGGGCAAGCAGGCTCTGTGTCTAGAGACAACAGTGCTGGTCGTGGACGCGGTGCATAGCCATCAGCACGTGGCCATGGGACACGCTTGTCCTTCTTTTCGGCAGCTGGAGGTGTTGAGCCGCATCATGCCGAAGACTTGGTAGAGTGGATGACCAAGCCCTCCTCATCCTCCTCATCCTCTCCAAAGCGTCCTCTTCCCTGGTATCAATGTCATCATCAGTCACTCCTTCCCTAGACCAACCATGTCCTCCTGAGGAGTCCCCCGAACTGTTTGAGCACAGTGTTTGGTACATGCTCCAGGAGGATGCCCAGCGTTTCGAAGGGTCTGATGATGATACCCAGCTAGAGGAAGGCAGTAGTGTGAGAGCAGAGAGAGGGGATGCTCAAGATGGACACCAATCTGGCAGTCATGTTCCAGCAGCTGCAGCATACTGCCAGATTGGCTCCAGTGATGAGGAGGGAGGGGATGATGAGGTCACTGACTCCACGTGGGTGCCTAATAGGAGAGAGGAGGAGGATGAGGAGGAGGCACATCTCCAACGAGGCAGGATGCCCTCGGGGGGTCAGCGTAAGGGCAGCACACCGACGGAATCACACCGCAGAGCTCCGCCTGTGCAGGGCGCTGCCTCTGCCCGTTATTCAAAAAGTTCTTTGGTGTGGGCCTTTTTTGAGTCGAGTGCATCAGATCGCACAGCTGCTGTTTGCAACATATGTCTCAAGCGTATATCGCGTGGCCAAAACATCACCCGCTTGGGCACCACATGCTTGACCAGACATATGTTGACCTGCCATGCAGCTCGTTGGCAAGCCTACATTAAAGACCCACACCAAAGAACAAAGCGGACCTCTTCTTGCACCGCATCAGCTGGGATCTCCAACCCCACTATACCTTCAGTCCTCTCTGAAACCTGCACTGAGAGGAATGAAGGTGTAGAATTAGGTGTGTCACAGCTAAGTACTTGCGGGCACTCTGCTAGCAGTACACCGACGTCCGATTCTACCAGGCAAATTTCCCTGCCCCAGCTGCTGGACCATCGAAAGAAGTTCACTCCCAGCCATCCACATGCCCAGCGGTTGAATGCTAGCTTGGCTAAATTGCTAGCGCTTCAACTGCTGCCTTTTCAGTTGGTAGACTCGGCCCCCTTCCGTGAGTTTGTGCAATGTGCGGTTCCTCAGTGGCAGGTTCCCAAATGCCACTTTTTCTCACGGAAGGCGATTCCGGCTCTCTACCGGCATGTGGAAGGCAATGTCTTGGCCTCGCTGGACAGGGCGGTCAGCGGTAAGGTGCATATTACTGCTGACTCATGGTCCAGCAGGCATGGACAGGGACGTTACCTTTCTTTCACAGCCCATTGGGTCACTCTTTTGGCAGCTGGGAAGGATGCAGGACAAGGTGCAGTAGTGTTGGAGGTTGTTCCACCGCCACGCCTCCAAAATGCTACTACTGGTTGTGACACACCTCTGTCCTCCACCCCCTCCTCTTCTTCTTCCTCCATGGCCTCTTCCTGTGCTTTGTCCTCGGAACCAGCGGTGCTCCGTAGGCATTCAAGGGGCTACGCAAGTATGCAGCCAAAAAGATGCCATGCCGTGCTTGCGCTGGTGTGTTTGGGGGACAGGAGCCACACTGGGGCAGAGGTTCTGTCTGTTCTGCAGGGGCTGGCCGAGAGGTGGTTGAGGCCACGCCAGCTTAAGCCAGGCATGGTAGTTTGCGACAATGGCACCAACCTCCTCTCTGCTCTCCGACAGGGACAACTGACCCATGTGCCCTGTGTGGCTCACGTCCTTAACCTGGTGGTGCAGCGGTTCTTGGGCAGGTACCCGGGCTTACAGGATGTCCTGAGGCAGGCCAGGAAAGTCTGTGTGCATTTCCGCAGATCTTGTAATGCCAGTGCTCGCCTGGCTGAGCTGCAAAAGGAGTTGAACCTGCCCAAGAACCGCCTTATATGTGACATGCCCACCAGGTGGAACTCAACGTTGGCCATGCTGCAGCGGCTGCACACGCAGCAGAGGGCCATCAATGAGTACCTGTGCGACTACGGCACCAGGACAGGGTCAGGGGAGCTCGGGTTTTTTTCACCACGCCAGTGGGGCATGATCAGGGATGCATGCACTGTCCTGGCACCATTTGAGGAGGTCACGAGGATGGTGAGCAGTGACAGTGCATGCATCAGTGACACTGTACCTCTTGTCCACCTGTTGGAACATACGCTGCATGGAATAATGGACAGGGCACTTGAGGCAGAACAGAGGCAGGAAGAGGAGGACTTCCTTGCCTCTCAAGGCCCCCTTTACCCAGACAGTGTTCCTTCTGTCCCACCCATCGCACAGGAAGAAGAGGAGGAGGAGGAGGATTGTGTCAGCATGGAGGTGGAGCCTGGCACTCAGCATCATCAGCAGCAGTCTTTTAGGGATGATTTACAGTCCCAAAAAAACCAGTGGACTTGTACGTGGCTGGGAGGAGGTGGCTGCGGATCATGTCGTCCTTAGTGACCCAGAGGACTCCGGACCGAATGCCTCATCTAACCTACGCTGCATGGCCTCCCTGATCCTGCAAAGTCTGCGGAAGGATCCTCGTATTCTTCGGATCAAGGAGAGGGACCATTACTGGCTGGCCACTCTCCTTGATCCACGGTACAAGGGTAAGGTTGCGGACCTTATCTTACCGTCGCAGAGGGAGCAGAGGATGAGACAACTCCGGGAGGCCTTGCAGAAAGGTCTGTGCAACGCGTTCCCAGAGACTGGGAGGTTACAAACTCCTGGTCCTGGACAACGAGTTGCTGAGGTTTCGGTCAGTCAAAGAAGGAGCGGTGGGGAAGGTGGCCGTCTGACCGATGCGTTCAGACAATTCTTTAGTCCGCAGCCCCAAGGTATGATCGGTTCCAGCAACCATCGCCAGCGTCTGATATACATGGTGCAGGAATACCTAGGGGCAAGGTCAGACTTGGACACCTTCCCCACCGAAAATCCTCTGGCTTACTGGGTCTTGAGGATGGATCACTGGCCAGAGCTTGCACAGTATGCAATTGAGCTACTGGCCTGTCCTGCATCCAGCGTTCTTTCAGAACGCACATTCAGTGCTGCTGGAGGATTTGTCACGGATCACAAGGTGCGCCTGTCCACCGACTCTGTTGATCGACTGACCTTCATAAAGATGAACCAGTCTTGGATCACCACCAGCTACCAAACACCTGAAGCTGATATAACAGACTCATTTATTTTCAAATGTCACATCCCTTCAAGACTGATGCTGATGCTGAGAGACTGTCCTGTTATGTTGACTGACTATCCTCCTCCTCCTCAATGATCCGATTGATGATGGTAGCTTGGAAGAACATTTTTGTTTCTGGGTGCCGCCACCAGTGGCTAAGGCCCAATTTTTCAGCCCCTGTTTAACAGGGGCGTGTAATTACAATTTTTTATGCAATGCTTTGCAGCAGGGCTCATTCCTGCACTCCAACTAGAGTATGTGGGAGAGGTTGCAGTGTCGTGGCACCAGCACCAGTGGCTAAGGCCCATTTTTTTACCCCCTGTTTAACAGGGGCGTGTAATTACAATTTTTGATGCAATACTTTGCAACAGGGCTCATTGCTGTGCTCCAAGTACAGTATCTGTGAGGGGTTGCAGTGTTGTGGCACCAGTGCCTAAGTCCCAATTTTTCTGCCCCTGTTTAACAGGGGCATGTAATTACAATTCTTGATCTAATAATTCACAGCAGGTCCCATTCCTGCGCCCACCAAGAGTAACTGTGAGGCCTTACAGTGTTGTGTCAACACCACCACTACCACCACCAAAGGCCCAATTTTTCAGCCCCTGTTCAACAGGGGCATGCAATTACAATTCTTGATCTAATAATTCACAGCAGGGTCCATTCATGTGCCCACCAAGAGTAACTGTGAGGGCTCACAGTGTTGTGGCAACACCAACATGTAAGGGGCAAATTTCAGCTGAGTATATACGGCAGGCCCCTACTTTCAAACATCCAACTTACAAACGACTCCTCCTTGCAAACGGAAGGATACAACAGGAAGTGAGAGGAAATCTACCCCTAGGAAGGCAAATTCTCTCCTGTAAGAGTTAATATGGGAAAAAAAGTGTCTCCTCTCCACTGATGCTTTATCACCAATTCTTGTTTCAATAAAAACCCCAAATTTTAAAAAAACATTTGTCATTAGGACGGAAAGTGACGTGAACTGTTCTGAACAGGTGCACACTGCACAGACAGCAAAACAAATGTTACAGGGGTGATAACCCTTCCCTATGTTTTCCAAAAAGCTTAAAAATAGATTTTTTGGCTGGAGCTACACTTAAACAATGTACCTGTTCAAAATTACAAACAGATTCTACATAAGAACAAACCTACAGTCCCTGTCTTGTATGCACCGCCTGTATACGGCTGTTCAGAGTATATAGGGCCTTTTTTATTTTGTGTGCGGGGTTCCCCTTAATATCCATACAAGACCCAAAGGGGCTGGTAAGGGGCTGGTAATGGGCTGGGGTAGGGGGGGGGGCTGTGATGGGGTAGCTATGCCATTTTTCTTTAAGATTTTCATCCATATTACCGGGACCAGACATTACATCAAAGCCGCAAGCAGTTTTAAATGTCTTTTTTTCCTTTAGAAATGTCATTTGTGCAGGGACAGTTCTAAACACGGAAAACACGTGGCACTTCACAGGCATACTTTAGACACCCCCCAGGTACGATATTTAACCACTTAACAACCACCTGCCGACAAATAACGTCGACAAGGTGGTTGCTTAACTCTGGGAGGACGTTATATAACGTCCTCCCAGAATCGCGCTCCCGCGCGCCCCCTGGGGCGCGCAGACGGGAAACTCCGTGACCGCCGGGTCCTCCGGACCCGGCGGATCACGAATCGCGGTAAATCGCCGCCGATAGCGGCCGTTTACCACGTGATCGCTCCGTCAAATGACGGAGCAATCACTTGTAAACAGACCGGCGTCATTTGATGACGCCGGTTCCTCCCTCCCCTCTCTGTACCGATCGGTACAGTGTGAGAGGAGAGGGGAGGGAGCGGATGGCAGCAGCAGCTCTGTGGGCTGGATCTGTGACAATTGCAGTCACAGATCCAGCCATCCATCCATCCCTGCTCAGCCATCCCTGGTGCAATACACCCTGCCAATACTCTGCAATACACCCTGCCAATACTCTGCAATACACCCTGCCAAAATACTCTGCAATACCCTGGTGCAATACTCTGCAATACCCTGGCGCAATACTCTGCAATACCCTGGCGCAATACTCTGCAATACCCTGGCGCAATACTCTGCAATACCCTGCACAATACTCTGCAATACCCTGCGCAATACTCTGCAATACCCTGCGCAATACTCTGCAATACCCTGCAAAATACTCTGCAATACCCTGCGCAATACTCTGCAATACCCTGCGCAATACTCTGCAATACCCTGCAAAATACTCTGCAATACCCTGCGCAATACTCTGCACAATACCCTGCGCAATACTCTGCAAAATACTCTGCAATACCCTGCACAATACTCTGCAATACCCTGTGCAATACTCTGCAATACCCTGCGCAATACTCTGCAATACTCTGCAATACCCTGCGCAATACTCTGCAATACCCTGCGCAATACTCTGCAATACCCTGCGCAATACCCTGCGCAATACTCTGCAATACCCTGCACAATACTCTGCAATACCCTGCAATACCCTGTGCAATACCCCGTGCAATACCCTGCCATACTCCGCAATACCCTGCCATAGTCCGCAATACTCCGCAATGCCCTGCAATGCCCGGCAATACTCCGCAATGCCCACTTCCCGCCCGCCGGCCATCATATGACGTCCTTGACTTTGTACGGGGATATCTGAATGATGGGTGCAGCTACAGGCATCATTCAGATATCAGCTTTTTCAGCCGGCGATTCCCTACACCATAAGAACAATCATAGTGGCTGTTCCACTGCTTGATCATTCTTACGGGAGGCGAGAGGGGATGTCCCCCCCTCCCGCTGCCCTCCGGTGCTTCTACCGACTCACCGTTACAATCAAAGCCAGGATTGTTGTTTTTTTTTGGTTTTTTTTCAGGCTTCCCAGCCTAGTGGTGAGATGTGGGGTCTTATTGACCTCATATCTCACTGTAAAGAGGACCTGTCATGCCATATTCCTATTACAAGGGATGTTTACGTTCCTTGTAATAGGTATAAAAGTGATCAAAAAAATTTTTGGGGCGGAAAAACATGTCAAACTAAAATAAATAAAGTAAAATGAACAATAAAAAAATATATATTTTTTTTAAAGCGCCCCTGTCCCCGTGAGCTCGCATACAGAAGCGAACGCATACGTAAGTCCCGCCCACATATGAAAACGGTTTTCAAACCACACATGTGAGGTATCTCTGCGAACGTTAGAGCGAGAGCAATCATTTTGGCCCTAGACCTCCTCTGTAACTAAAATCATGTAACCAGTAAAAATATTTAAAGCGTCGCCTATGGGGATTTTTTTAAGTAGCGAAGTTTGGCGCCATTCCACGAGTGTTTGCAATTTTTAAGGGTGACATGTTAGGTATCTATTTACTCGGCGTAACTTCATCTTTCACATTATGCAAAAACATTGGGCTAACTTTACTGTTTTTTTTTTTTTTTAAGCACAAAACATTTTTTTTCCGTAAAAAACGCGTTAAAAAAATTGCTGCGCAAATATCGTGCGAGATAAAAAGTTGCAACAACCACCATTATATTCTCTAAGGTCTTTGCTAAAAAAACATATATAATGTTTTGGGGTTCTATGTAATTTTCTAGCAAATAAATGATGATTTTTACATGTAGGAGAGAAATGTCAGAATTGGCCTGGGTGCTCCAGAACGCCTGAAGGTGCTCCCTGCATGTTGGGCCTCTGTATGTGGCCACGCTGTGTAAAAGTCTCACACATGTGGTATCGCCATACTCGGGAGGAATAGCAGAATGTGTTTTGGGGTGTAATTTGTGGAATGCATATGCTGTGTGTGAGAAATAACCTGCTAATATGACAATTTTGTGGAAAAAAAAAAGAGAAAAAAAAAATCTTGATTTTGCAAAGAATTGTGGGAAATGACAACTTCAAAAAACTCACAATGCCTCTTTCTGAATACCTTGGAATGTCTTCTTTCCAAAAAGGGGTCATTTGGGGGGTATTTGTACTTTTCTGGCATGTTAGGGTCTCAAGAAATGAGATCGGCCGTCAGTACTTCAGGTGTGATCAATTTTCAGATATTGGCACCATAGCTTGTGGACTCTATAACTTTCACAAAGACCAAATAATATCCACCAATTTGTACTTATTTTTACCAAAGATATGTAGCAGTATAAATTTTGGCCAAAATTTATGAAGAAAAAATAGTAATTTGCAAAATTTTATAACAAACGAAAAAAAAATCATTTTTTTACAAAATTTTCAGTCTTTTTTCTCTTATAGCGCAAAAAATAAAAAACCCAACAGTGATTAAATACCACCAAAAGAAAGCTCTATTTGTGTGAAAAAAAAGGACAAAAAATTCATATGGGTACAGTGTTGTATGACTGAGTAATTGTCATTCAAAATGTGAGAGCACAGAAAGCTGAAAATTGGTCTGGTTATTAAGGGGGTTTAAGTGCCCAGTGGTCAAGTGGTTAAAGGAATATTTGACTTTTTTTTTTTTTTCACTTTATGCATCATTAAAATGACTGCTCCCGAAAAACGTTTTTAAAACTTTTTTTTGGATTGATACATGTCCCCTGGTGCAGAACCCGGGTTCCCAAACCCTTTTTAGGACAATAACATGCATATTAGTCGTTATAATTAGCACTTTAGATTTCGAACGTTCGCATCCATTGTATTTAATAGGGTTCTAAAGTTCGTGCGAACTTTCGGTCCGTTCGCGGGTTCTGGTGCGAACCGAACCCGGGGGTGTTCGGCTCATCACTAGTCACTGGTAAGGCAACGATCAGGAACACTGGGACTGGCTGTACCATTAGCTCTCATTTACAGGGGGTGTATCAATGTGTACCCCTTGCGAGGGTTGCACAAGTGTTCTGTGAATCCCCATGCAGGCAGTCCCATTTATGTCTATTGGGACAGTGGATGCCTGGACACAGCCACTGCTCCTAATCATCTGTGTTTGGGTCTTGTACCCGCAAGGATGTTGGATTGGGAACAGTGGCTGTGTCCGTGCAGCTACTGTGTCCCAGTAGACATAAATGGGACTGCCCACACACTGTCTACCCTCACAGCCGATTGCTGTGAGAGGAGAGACCTGACGAACTGCAATGCATTGTAGCCTGTGTTTACATGTGATCTGTTGTGATTTGACACAGCAATCACATGAGTATAGAGCCAATCACAGCTGCCCTTTACCCCGATCTGTGATCTACTGTGTCCACACACCAGCTCCCAAAATGGGCGGATGTACAGGTATGTACTTCCGGAACAGTGTCCTTCCGGAATAAAATGTTTGTAGCTATAGCACTGTATCAAACATCTGTCACATAAGAATCAGTTGTCACCTATTTTCACCTTCTGTTGCATCTCAGGTCTTCTGATAACATTTCTGTAACAAATCCACTAAAGTTCAAAGCATACTGGTGCTTTTAAAAAAGTTGATACCCCCAAAAGATTCCCCCATCCACGCTATGCAACATAGAAAGAAGATTCTTCCCTTGCGGTTAATTTTGATGCAGCCGCTGTTTGCCCACATAATTTCCAGCCAAGTTTCTTCAGTTTTCAATCAATATCAGTTGAGGCAATATATCCTTAAGGCCCCTTTCACACTGACACGTATTTCAGGCGGCTTAGCGCTAATAATAGCGCTGCTATACCGCCTGAAAAAATCGTGCCCTGCAGTCTTCAGTGTGAAAGCCCAAAGGCTTTCACACTGAAGCGGTGCGCTAGCAGGACCGCTCCAAAAGTCCTGCTAGCCGCATCTTTACAGCGGTGAAGGAGCGGTGTGTTCACCGCTCCTTTACCGCTGCTGCCCATTGAAAGCAATGGGAAACCGCGGTAATACCACCCGCAATGCGCCTCTGCAGAGGCGCATTGCGGGCGGTATTAACCCTTTTTCGGCCGCTAGCGGGGGTTAAATTCACCCCGCTAGCGGCCGAATACCGCAGTAAAAACGAAGGTATAGCGGCGCTAAAAATAGCGCCGCTATACCCACAGCGCACCTTCCCGCTCCAGTGGGAAAGGGGCCTAATAGGCTTAAAGGGAAGCCCTTGAAGGTTTGACAAAAGCAGATTGAGATCTTACAGTGCTATCAGAGAGCATCTGTGGGGAAGCCAGGGCTGGGACAAGGGAGGGGCATTTGGGGCAGCTGCCCTGGGTGCAATTTTTTCATGTGGGGGAAGAGTGCTAATTACTGTATTTATTGGCGTATAACACTCACTTTTTTACACTGAAAATAAAGGGTAAACTGGGCCTGCGTGTTATACGCCGGGGGCTGTGGAAAGTTTTTTTCCTTAAACTTCCCTCTTAAAGTTAGGATGCGTGTTATACGCCTGCTTCACATATCTGATATATATTTTTTTATATATGTATCTTTTTGTATTCTACTTTTAGATACAATGTTTTGATTCTTTGTATTCAGATGAAATATTAAAATTAGTTATTTTTATATTACGTGCCTATAAAGTCAATTTTTTCCGCAACCTTTTATTCAAAATGTGCGTGTTATTCGCCAATAAATACGGTAGTTTACATTTCTTCTGAATGCCACATTTGAGCATTAAAATAAAGTTGGCAATACAATGGTACTGCAGTATCACCCAAAGGACACCCAATGGTAACATATAAACGTCTGAAATTAGAGACAAGATTGTTAAGAAGCAGAGCAGAAAGGGAAGGGAGGGAAAGGGGGGATAAAATGGGGAGGGGGGAAAAGACAGAGGGGGAGGGAGGGGGGAAGAGAGAAAGGTACGGGCGCAGTTTGGAAGCCGCAGGCGGCGCATAGTGCAAATAATCATCGTGCCATGCCGCGCCAGAGGGAATGCTGACTTGGATAAGTGGCATGGATGGGCAGAGCAGCCCAGAGTGGGAGGAGGGCTGTTAGGTGTCACCAAGTCTCTGCTCTTCAGCTTGCAGCAAGATAGCCATCAGGAGTGGCTGGGGTTGGACCTACAAGGAACATATGCTTCAGAGGCTGCCTGCCAACAAGTTACCTGAACCATAAGGCTATCTTCTTCACACTAGCCCTTGCTCTGAAAAGCAATTCATGGTAGATGACTTTTCAGAGTGTAGCTAAGAAGCTGCTGTCAGGTGTTTAGGAGACAATCATACTGCCTCCTGAATGCCCCCCCCCCCTTTTTTTTTTGTGCAGAACAGCAATTTACAATGGGGCAAATGCACCACAATTGTAATCCAAGTGTTTGGCTAACACACCCCTGGCTCCATTGACTTGAACGGCCAAGTTTAACAGGTGCTGCTGCCTGTCAACTCAATGCGTTTAGTTTGCTGTGGCACGATGATGCAGAACATCTCAGCCGCAGCATGTGAACAGCCCCTACTAGTTGTATTTTAGACTTAGGCTGGGTTCACACTAGTGTGAATTGGATGTGGGTTTCCCCGCATCCAATTCACATGACAGGAGATTGTGACCGTCTCTCTATGGAGCCGATTCACATATCTCCAGGGCAGCTGCAGAGCGGCTTGCACAGGAATCCTATTCATTTTTGGCTCAGTTTCAGGGCCGAAAATCAGGCAAAAAGTCACCCCTGAAACAGAGAACAGTTGCGAGCCGCATCCGGAAACAGTGTGAACCCAGCCTTAAGGTGGAAGGGGGGTAAAACTGTGGCTGCACTATCTGTTAACCCTAGGTTCACACCAATGCGTTTTTTGGTGCATTTTGCAGAATTGCATTACAGTCCATTTAACATGGTTTCCTATGGTACAAGTTCACATCTATGTGTTTTGCGGCCGGTGCGTTTTTGGAAAGGGTCGGGGGCATTTTTTCCACGTTTTGCGTGTAATAAACTTCAATAGGATCGCACCAGAAATGCAAGTGTTGTGTTTGTGAAGAAATTTTTGATGTGTTTTGCGTTTTGCAGTTTTTATTTTAACACAGTATATAACTGGTTGCTAAGCAGGAAGCCGGCCACCGCGTCCTTAACAACCGATGAGTCATCAGCTGTCAGTGGGGTTCCCTAATGATAGCTGAATGTAAACTAAAAACAATTGGCAGAAAAAACAATTGCAAAAAAAGCGGCGTGGGGTCCCCCCCAGGTCCATACCAGGCCCTTCGGGTCTAGTATGGATTCTAATGGGACCCCCCCACGCCAATTTTTTTTTTAAATTGGCATGGGGTCCTCCCCCCACAATCCATACCAAACCCTTATCCGAGCATGCAGCCCGGCAGGTCAGGAAAGGGAGGAAATGAGCGAGCGCCCCCCCTCCTGAACCATACCAGGCCGCATGCCCTCAACATGGGGGATGGGTGCTTTAGGGGGGCTCTGCCCATCTCAAAGCACCTTGCTCCCATGTCGATGGGGACAAGGGCCTCTTCCAGACAACCCTGTTGGCTGTCGGGGTCTGCGGGTGGGGGGCTAATCGGAGTCTGGAAGCCCCCCCTTTAAGAAGGGGGCCCCCAGTTCACACCCCCCCTATATGAATGGGTATCGGGTACATTGTACCCCTGCCCATTCACCCCAAACAGCAATTAATGTAAAAAAAAAACAAGAGCCGGTTTTTGACAAGTCCTTTATTTAAAAAATAGCGTCGTCACAAGGGGCGGGCTCTCTGGGTGATGTCACGCACCATGGCTATTTAAGAGATGACAGACAACCACAGAAGAAGAGCGACTTTTTTTTATAGTGAGTAATCGGCGGTGAGGAAGAAGACAGCAGCAGGGGAGGATAGCACAAGAAGACAGCTCGGGAGAAGACGGCGGCGGGAGAGACGGGATTTTTTTTTTTTTGCCAGCAATTTTTTTTTTACATTCAGCTGACAGTGGGGAACCACAGCTGATGACTCATCGGTTGTTAAGGATGCGGCGGCTGGCTTCCTGGCCCCCTGCTTAGCAACTAGCTATATACAGTGTGTTTAACCACCTCAATACTGGGCACTTAAACCCCCTTCCTGCCCAAGCCATTTTTCAGCTTTTAGTGCTGTCACACTTTGAATGACAATTGCGCGGTCATGCTACACTGTAACCATGTGAAATTTTTATAATTTTCTTCGCACAAATAGAGCTTTCTTTTGGTGGTATTTAATCACTCCTAGGTTTTTTATTTTTTCCCCCCCAAAAAAAAGGTTTTCTTAGTTTGTCAGTAAACTTTGCAAATAAGTCATTTTTCTCCTTCACTGATGGGCACTGATGAGGTGGCACTTATGGGCACTGATGAGGCGGAACTTATGGGCACTGATTACGGTAGGTGGCACTGATGAGGAGGTACAAATATGCCGCTCTTATGGGCACTGATAGGTGGCACTGATAGGTGGCACTAATGAGCACTGATAGGCGGCACTGATGGGTGGCACTGGGCACAGATAGGCAGCACTGGTGGGCACAGATAGGCAGCACTGATGGGCATTTATGGGTGGCATTGATGGGCAGCAGTGATGAGCATTGATGGGCAGCAGTGATGCCAGCACTGACTGGCATCACTATTGGCCAATGATTGCTGGCACTTGTGGGCACTGAAAGCTGGCACTTGTGGGCACTGATTACTGGCAGGGGTGGGTAATAATTTCTTACACTGGTTGGTACTTAATTGTAATCAGGGCACTGATGATCAGTGCCCTGATTACATACCTAGCTGTCCCCTGTGAGGAGATGCTGCTGATCGGCTCTCCTCTCCTCACACTCTGTCAGTGTGCGGCGAGGAGAGACGATTACCGGCATCTCTGTGTTTACATGTGACCGGCTGTGATTGGTCACTTTACACAGATCGGGGTCGCACCGTGTCCTAGCAACATGGTGCGGTCGTAATTACCGTGCTGCGCACCCCCGGTTAAAGAGAAATAAATCATAAGATGCAACATGCATGAAAACTGCATGCAAAACGCATAAAAAGACAAAGGTTAAAGATGCAAAACGTGGCAAAACATGCCTGAAAAACGCATCAAGAGCTTCTGCATAGATGTGGACCTAAACTTATACCGGCCTCCGGCCGCTTGAGTAAAATGTGAAAGAGGCCTTAGAAGGACTGTGGCCATGAGTGATGATACCCATGCGAGAGGTATTTTAAATGTGGGGTTTACCTTAACATTTGCCCTTGTTTTTGTGACAACTGGAAAGTTGTACATTTTCTATCATTTCTTAAACAAAAGCATGCCATGACCCGGATTCGAAATGGGGTTGCTGCGGCCACAACACAGAGTACTAACCACTATACGATCACGGCAGATGAGCCAGGTAGGTGTTGAACCTACAATCTTCTGATCTGTAGTCAGACGCGTTATCCATTGCGCCACTGGCCCTCATGCTTCCCTGAGGCCATAAGGTTAGTCTAATCCTTGACCTATAGACCATCACTGGCACAAAGTCCTTGACATGTAGCACTGTCTACACAAGTATATTTGTTGTTCTACACATCTTCCTGTGTGAACTCACTGTCATCCACTAATTTTATGTGTTGACTGAAAGGTTGTAATCTGCACATTTTTATCTTGACTAGGGATGAGCCGAACACCCTCTGGTTCGGTTCGCACCAGAACCTGCGAACGGACCGAAAGTTTGCGCGAACTTTAGAACCCTGTTAAAGTCTATGGGAGACTTTCGAAATCAAAAGTGCTAATTATAAAGGCTAATATGCAAGTTATTGTCCTAAAAAGGGTTTGGGGACCCCGGGTCCTGCCCCAGGGGACATGTATCAATGCAAAAAAAAGTTTTAAAAATGGCCATTTTTCGGGAGCAGTGATTTTAATGATGCTTAAAGTGAAAAAAAAAAGTGAAATATTCTTTTAAATATCGTACCTGGGGGGTGTCTATAGTATGCCTGTGAAGTGGCACGTGTTTCCCGTGTTTAGAACTGACCCTGCACAAAATGACATTTCTAAAGGAAAAAAAGTAATTTAAAACTGCTTGCGGCTTTAATGTAATGTCTGGTCCCGGCAATATGGATGAAAATCATTGAGAAAAATGGCATGGGTACCCCTCCCCAGCCCATTACATGCCCCTGTTTAAAACAGGGGCTGAAAAATTGGGCCTTAGCCACTGGTGGCGGTGCCCAGAACCAAAAATGTTCTTACAAGCTATCAGCATGATCATTGAGGAGGAAGAGGATAGTCACTCAGCATCAGCATAGGCAGTCTTGAAGGGATCTGACATTTCAAAAAAAATTATTTGGTTACATCAGCATCAGGTGCTTGGTAGCTGGTGGTGATCCAAGACTGATTCATTTTTATGAAGGTCAGTCGATGGGCAGAGTCGGTGGACAGGCGCACCCTGTGATCGGTTACAAAGCCTCCAGCAGCACTGAATGTGCGTTCCGAAAGAACGCTGGATGCAGGACAGGCCAGTAGCTCAATTGCATACTGTGCAAGCTCTGGCCAGTGATCCATCCTCAAGACCCAGGAACCTAGAGGATTTTCGGTGGGAAAGGTGTCCAAGTCTGATCTTGCCCCTAGGTATTCCTGCACCATGTAAACCAGACGCTGGCGATGGTTGCTGGAACCGATCATTCCTTGGGGCTGTGGACTAAAAAAATTGTCTGAACTCATCGGTCAGACGGCCACCTTCTCCACCGCTCCTTCTTTGACTGACCAAAGCCTCAGCAACACGTTGTCCAGGACCAGGAATTTGTAACCTCCCAGTCTCTGGGAACGTGTTGCACAGACCTTTCTGCAAGACCTCCCGAAGATGTTTCATCCTCTGACGGCAAGATAAGGTCCGCAACCTTACCCTTGTAACATGGATCAAGGAGGGTTGCCAGCCAGTAATGATCCCTCTCCTTGATAGCACGAATACGAGGATCCTTCCGCAGGCTTTTCAGGATCAGGGAGGCCATGCAGCGTAGGTTTGCTGAGGCATTCGGTCCGGAGTCCTCTGGGTCACTCAGGACGACATGATCCGCAGCCACCTCCTCCTAGCCACGTACAAGTCCATGGGTGTCTTGGGACTGTAATTGATCTCTTGAAGACTGCTGCTGATGCTGAGTGCTAGGCTCCACCTCCATGCTGACACAATCCTCCTCCTCCTCTTCCTGCTGGCCCGCCCATCACACAGTAACACTGTCTGGATAAAGGGGGCCTTGAGAGGTAGGGAAGTCCTCCTCTTCCTCCCTCTGTTCTGCCTCAAGTGCCCTGTCCATTATTCCACACAGCGTGTGCTCCAACAGGTGGACAAGAGTAACAGTGTCACTGATTCATGCACTGTCACTGCTCACCATCCTCGTGGCCTCCTCAAATGGTGCCAGGACAGTGCATGCATCCCTGATCATGACCCACTGGCGTGGCAAAAAAAAAAACTCCCCTGACCCTGTCCTGGTGCCATATTGGCACAGATACTCATTGAGGGTCCTCTGCTGCGTGTGCAGCCGCTGCAGCATGGCCAACGTTGAGTTCCACCTGGTGGGCATGTCACAGATTAGGCGGTTCTTGGGCAGGTTAAATTCCTTTTGCAGGTCAGCCAGCCGAGCACTGGCATTATATGACCGGCGGAAATGCACACAGACTTTCCTGGCCTGCCTCAGGACATCCTGTGAGCCCGGGTACCTGCCCAAGAACCACTGCACCACCAAGTTAAGGACGTGAGCCAAACAGGGCACATGGGTCAGGTGTCACTGTCAGAGGGCGGAGAGGAGGTTGGTGCCATTGTCGGAAACCACCATTCCTGGCTTAAGCTGGCATGGCGTCAATCACCTCTGAGCCTGCCCCTGCAGAGCTGACAGAATCTCTGCCCAAGTGTGGCTCCTGTCCCCCAAGCACACCAGCTCAAGCACCGCATGGCATCTCTTTGCCTGCGTACTTGCATAGCCCCTTGAACGCCTACGGAGCACCGCTGGTTGCAATGGACAAAGCACAGGAAGAAGCCATGGAGGAAGAAGAAGAGGAGGGGGTCAGAATCACCAGTAGTAGCATTTTGGAGGCGTGGTGGCGGAACAACCTCAAACACTACTGCACCTTGTCCTGCATCCTTCCCAGCTGCCAGCAGAGTCACCCAATGCACCGTGAAAGATAGGTAACGTCCCTGTCCATGCCTGCTGGACCATGAGTCAGCAGTAATATGCACCTTACTGCTGACCGCCCTGTCCAGCGAGGCCAAGACATTGCCTTCCACATGGCGGTAGAGAGCCGGAATCGCCTTCCATGTAAAAAAGTGGCGTTTGGGAACCTGCCATTGAGGAACCGAACATTTCACAAACTCACGGAGGGGGGCAGAGTCTACCAACTGAAAAGGCAGCAGTTGAAGTGCTATCAGTTTAGCCAAGCTAGCATTCAACCGCTGGGTATGTGGGTGGCTGGGAGCAAACTTCTTTCGGCGGTGCAGCAGCTGGGGCAGGGAAATTTGCCTGGTACAATCTGACGTTGGTGTACCGATAGCAGATTGCCCGCAAGTACTTGGCTGTGACACACCTAATTCTACACCTTCATTCCTCTCAGTGCAGATTTCAGAGAGGACTGAAGGTATAGTGGGGTTGGAGATCCCAGCTGATGAGGAGCAAGGAGAGGTCCGCTTTGTTCTTTGGAGTGGGTCTTTTAGGTGTGCTTGCCAACGAACTGCATGGCAGGTCGACATATGTCTGATCAAGCATGTGGTGCCCAAGCGGGTGATGTTTTGGCCACGTGAGATACGCCTGAGACATATGTTGCAAATAGCAGCGCTGCAATCTTATGCACTCGTCTCAAAAAAGGGCCACACCAAAGAACTTTTGGAATAACGCGCAGAGACAGCCACGGCCTGCACATGCGGAGCTCTGCGGTGTGCTGCTGTCGGTGTGCTGCCTTTAAGCTGGCCCCTGGAGGGCATCCTGCCTCGTTGGAGATGTGCCTCCTCCTCCTCCTCTCTCCTATCAGTCACCCACATAGAGTCCGTGACCTCATCATCCCCTCCCTCCTCATTACTGTAGCAAACCTGGCAGTATGCTGCAGCTGTGGGAACATGACTGCCAGATTGCTGTCCTTCTTGGGCACCCCCTCTCTCTGGGCTCATGTTACTGCCTTCCTCTAGCTGGGTACCATCATCGGAGCCTTCAAAACGCTGGGCATCCTCCTGGAGCATGTACCCAACACTGTGGTCAAACAGTTTGGGGGACTCCTCAGGAGGACATGGTGGGGCTAGGGAAGGAGTGACTGATGCCATTGAGCCGAGGGAAGAGGCCGCTTTGGCAGCTGCTTTGCCAGACAAAGTACCCTGAGCCTGGGTGAGAGAGGATAAGGAGGATGATGACGGCTTGGTCATCCGCTCTACCAAGTCTTCGGCATATAGCAGCTTAACACGGCCAGCTGCCAAAGAAAAGGACAAGCGTGTCCCACAGCCACGTGCTGATGAGAATGCACCGTGTCCACGACCAGCACTGTTGCCTCTAGACACAGAGCCTGCTTGCCCTCTTTTATTGGCTCGTGACTGTCTGCCTCTCCTTGTTGTCCTTCCAGACATACTAATGGCTTGCAGGGAGATGTAGCTGCACAAAGATGGGATGTATATATATACTGATTATACTGCAGCTAGCAGAATCAACTGCCTGCCTGTAGTATTATTAGTATGAGAACACCAGCAATTGTCTTCAGTTAGCTTTAGTTGCACACTGTGCAGAGGACACAGTACACTAACTGAAAATTCTGCAGCTCGCTGCCTGTGGTATTTGTATGAGAACACCATCAATTGTATTGAGGTAAGCTTTAGGTGCACACTGTGCAAAGGACCCTAAAACAAAATACTGCAGCTCGCTGCCTGTATTTGTATCAGAACACCAGCAATTGTATTGAGGTAAGCTTTAGGTGCACACTGTGCAAAGGACACTAAATCAAAATACTGCAGCTCCCTGCCTGTATTTGTATCAGAACACCAGCAATTGTATTCAGGTAAGCTTTAGGTGCACACTGTGCAAAGGACACTAAAGCAAAATACTGCAGCTCCCTACCTGTATTTGTATCAGAACACCAGCAATTGTATTGATGTAAGATTTAGGTGCACACTGTGCAAAGGACACAGTGCCTGCCTGTCAGTATAGAGAATAACAGGAACGGATCTAGCTAAACTGAAAACAGTGTGTAAATATATATACACAACATCTAGGATGCATATATATATCCTCTACACACTGTAACTGAAGCTAACTGACTCGCCTGCCTGCTCTATCTAACTCAAATTAAATGACACTATCTCTCTCTCTCTCTCTGTCTTTAACCACCGCCACAACACACTACACAAGGCCACCACGCAGGCGGCCTTATATAGTGTGGGGTGTGTACTAAACCCCCTGAGACATATTTGGCCAAAGCCACCCTGGCTTTGGCCAATTATGGCTCTCCGTTTTTTCCGCGCTGTGATTGGCCAAAGCATGCGGGTCATAGTGCATGCTTGGCCAATCATCAGCCAGCAATGTACCGCAGTGAATTATGGGCCGTGACGCGCCACTCGAATTTGGCGCGAACGGCCCATAATATTCGAAATTCGGCGAACGGCCAAACAGACGATGTTCGAGTCGAACATGGGTTCGACTCGAACTCGAATCTCATCCCTAATCTTGACCCGTGTGTCATCCCCTTCCTCCCATGTGACAGCGCCAATTCCTGGATGGCTGCACCTAGCACTGTCACATGGGGAAGGGGAGAAAGTCTCCACTTCTGTGTCAGCTCAAATTTTAAAATCGTGTTTCTCTATATGGATTGCAAAAATATTAGTATGCAGGGGGAGCCACAAATGGTGGTGCTTCTTGTTTAATAGTCAGGGCCGCCATCAGGGGGGTACAGGCAGTACACCTGTAAGGGGCCCGGAGGTCCCCAGGGGCCCGGATGGCCCCCCTTTTTTTTTTTTTTTGTAAGGGGCCCAGAGGTCCCCAGAGGCCCGGAGGTCCCCATGGCCCCGGATGGAAACCTCCCTGTTTTTTTTTTTTTTTTTTTTATAAAAATTATTATTATTTTTTTTTTATAATTTTTTTTTTTTGTAAGGGGCCCAGGAGGTCCCCAGGGCCCTGGATGGCAACCCCCCTATTTTTTGTTTTTATTTGTGTTCGTCAGCACCCAAACCCCCTGCTTCTCAATTCGTGGCACCCCCCCCCCCCCGCTTCTCAATTTGCTCCAGGGGGGGCCCCATGTCTGAAGCTGTGTAAGGGGCCCCAAAATTCCTGATGGCGGCCCTGTTAATAGTACTCTACGATCAATGTTTTTTTAGCTTTGGACAGTTCAAGCAGATTCTCTATAATGGCTTATGTGTGTGGGCATTTGATTGCGTCCAAACTACTTTTGGGTAAATGTAACAATGGTTTGAAATGTGTCCTTACTGATAATATCATATTTTACATGAACCACTTAAGTCTTGAAGCCTTTTCCTTTCTAAATCCCCTTGAATCCCGGAACTTTTTTTTTCTGTCTTGATTCCATGCCTTATACCTTTTAGCTTTTGTATTCTACCTTAATGTATTTTACATTTTTTTTAGGCACAGATAGGATTTCAAATTTGCAATTTTTGGTTATTTTTGGTATGGATAAATACTGTTCATTTTTAGTTTCTAGGTGTTTTTTCAGAGAATATATATATAAAATGATTTATGTATATGTAGCGGACCCCTCTCCCAGTCCCCTCTATTAAAGTTCAACTCGCACTGTCTCTGGTCTAGGGGTATGATAGGGGAGGGAGAGGGTGAGCTACGCCAGGCTTCTACCACAGGGGTGATGTGGTATCAGCAATGTCTCTGTTGTTTTACCTTCGGGTCTGTGCTGTGCACCTGGATCCTCCCTCCAAGAGTCTCCACAAACCTCGTCTGCCAGAAATTGAGCCCCACACCATTAACCTCCAACACACTTTTATTGTAGAACATAACATGGACTCCCTTGGCTATAGAACGGAAAAGAAGGTGTGGGTGCGAATAGGCCCAGACACAAATTCGTTCCTCCACTCTCCTCCCTGAGAGTGGGCTATGGTCTCCGCACAAGGGAAATTCTCCTTCCGGACGGTGTCCGCAAGAGACTCACCCGTCACCGGCAGTCTGCTGCACCGGGTCTTCAGATGAGGAGCTCTTCCCGGTCCATTACGCCCACCTCGGATTCAGGCATCCATCCCTGGAGTACCTTAGGATCCTTCCCTCGCGGAACTCAGTGTTGGGCACTGAGCTCCGGACCTCCATCCAAGTACCTCACCCCAGGACTAAAGGTGCCTGAGGTGGAACACGATCTCCGGTGGTCCTCTAGGCCTAGGCCGCCTAGAGGACGAACACGAACCACCGTCCGCAAGCTGAAGGTGCTTGGGACTAAGACCCCGTGACCAAGATGGCCGGCCCCTTTATACCCCCTCCCAGCAAGCACGGCGGGTTCCCCGCCCCACCATACCGCTGCCGAGAGAGGACAAAAAGAAGGCTCAGCACACAGCAGTATCCGTCCGTCAGCCCATGGTGACAGCGCCACCCAGTGGGCCGCTGGGAACACACCACCGGTGTCACTGAAAAATTAAAAAATTACCCCGGGAAAGTAAGTACCCGCTACATATATATATATATATATATATATATATATGTGTGTATGTATGTATGTATCTTTTTAATTAAGCTCTTTTAAACTTTTTTCATGGGGGTCGGAATCTGACATATATTTTGCTCAAAATATTTGTGTTGTTTTTTTTGCCTGGATTTTGTTTGTCAGCACTCATGTATTGTTGTAAATATATCATGGAATAGGTTTTTTTAAATTGTACATTGTCAGCCTAATATCGGTGTTCGGATTATGGTGTTGTGACATTATACTAAGGGTTATATTTAAGGGAGAGGGTTATTCTGGCTGTACAGGTAATGATAAATAATTGATTATAGATTTGATTTTGGGTGATATTTTGAAAATGCTAGTTTTATGCATTAAAGAAAGGATTGATTTGGATGAATAAAATAGTACCGTAATACAATTAATTAAAATAATAATATATTGATTGAATAGTTGTATCAAATTTAGTATGGCCTACATTGGGGTTGAGAACGTAGATTGGGTGTTATTGTGTATAAGAGAAAAATTAAGTTTTTTTTTTTCCTACCGGCCTCCATTTGCACTCTTCACTCCCTATCCCGTAACAAAATAGGAAGTGAGAGGATATCTCCCATATGAAGGGAATTTCTCCTTTAGACAGGAGTCACGGATGTCATCATTAAGAGATTTCTTCTCTATTCCTGTCATAAGCTGGCCATACACCATACAATTTTCTTATTCATTCTTATTTCCTTTAGATTTACCTTCAACTATGTAGTACAAGGGCCTGCCTGATTGCATACAAATTGAAAGTGTTTAGATTTGACCTCATATTATATGGTTTTGGTAAAGCTAAAGGAAATCTATAGAAGAAAATTGTATAAAGGTATGGCCAGCCTTAGTGGCAGCTAGAAAATTGTAGATTTTCATTAACTGGATTCCAGCTGGGATTGCTGCAGCACAGTGAAGAGTACTAACCATATATGATCACAGCACATCTGACGAGCCAGGTAGGAGTTGAACCTACAATATTCTGATCCATGGTGCCTGCTTACTCTAAACCATCACCATCACAACAGCAAAGTCCTTGACAGTCCCAGAACATTTATTTCTTATTGAGATGTCTGGGCTCCATGTCTTATACCTTTTATCCTTTGTATTCTACCCTAATGTATTTTACATACAGTATTTAGGCACAAATATGGTTTTATTTGCTATGTTTGGTCATTATGGCAGCATATTTGGATAAATATATTTTTATTTGCAGGTGTTTATTGAGAATAAAAAGTCAAAATTAAAAAAATAAATGCATTAAATATATTGTGATGAACTGGGAGCAAATAGAGAGAGAGAGCACACAGAGGCAAATCACATGCAACCAGATGTGAGGGCGTTTATTGAAGAACTTGGGTGTACGGGAGGGGCAACAATAGGACACAGCACAGACAGACAGTCCATGGGGTGACAATATGGCATATCATGGATAAACAGTTCACAGGGTAGCAATTTGGCACAGCAAGGAAAGATGATCCTCAGGGCAGTAATAGGCACAGCAAGTGTTGAAAGTCCACGGAGTGGAAATACGGCACAGCAAGGGGAAATAGTCCAAGGGGCAGCAATAAGGCACAGCAAGGCAAATTAGTTCACAGGATAGCAATATGGCACAGCAAGGAGAAATAAAGGACAGAAGGGTTCAAAGACTCATGAGATGGAAGTCCAACTGTCCTGGGTAAGGTGTGTGGTGGTTTTGGCGTCAGGGGGTTTCAGGCTGGGCACTCCACGGAGGACTCTGGGCACACAGCAAAGGGGGCAGACAGAGAAATCAGTGTAGGACTCTGAGCACACAACAGAGAAAGTAGGCATTGCAATCCATGGAGGACTCTGGGCCCACAGCAGAGTGGGCAGGCAGAGCAATCCATGGAGGGCTCTGGGCATACAACGGAGAGGGCAGGTAGGGCAATCAGTGAAGGACTCCAAGCACACAACAAAGAGGGCAGGCATGGCAATCTGTGGGGGACTATGGGCACACAGCAGAGGGCAGGCAGGGCAATCAGTGAAGGACTCTAAGCACACAACAGAGAGGGCAGGCATGGCAGTCTGTGGGGGACTATGGGCACACAGCAGAGGGCAGGCAGGGCAATCCATGGAGGTCTGTGGGCACACAACGAAGAGGGCAGGCAGGGCAATCTATGGAGGACTTTAAGCACACAATAGAGAGGGCAGGCAGGGCAATCTGTGGAGGACTCTGAGCACAAAGCAGAGGGCAGACAGGACAATCAATGGAGGACTCTGGGCACACAATGGAGAGGGCAGGCAGGGCAATCTATGGAGGAATTAAAGCACACAATAGAGAGGGTAAGCAGGGCAATCATTGAAGGACTCTGGACACACAGCAAAGAGGGCAGCCAGGACAATCTGTGGGGGACTCTGGGCACACAGCAGAGAGGCAGGCAGGGCAATCCATGGAGGACTCTGGGCACACAGCAGAGAGGGCAGACAGGACAAACTATGAAGGACTATGGGCACACAGCAGTCCTGGGCCCCCACAGGTTCTGGCAGCAAGTGACTGCTACAGCAAAGGGTCAACAAAGTGGGGAAAAGGGGAGTTCAAGTGTCTGGAAAGCAGAACTGACAATATGGATCTACAAGTCCCAGCAGTCTTTGTGTCCAGAAAACAGCACACAGTCCATATTGAACTATCAGTCTCAGTAGCTCTATGCACCTTCTAGTTTTCATCTAATGAAACCTACAGCCATGATTTCCTCTATGTCCATCATGGGAGTAAGCTCAGAATCGTCTGACACTTTATTCAGCATAGGGATATTATATGGTAATTTGGATTTAGCCAAAACCTCTGTTCCCAAATTGTCGGGGTTGAGGCGGCTGGCTTTATCCTGGTACAGGACACAATAAAGTCTGTGCTACATGCAAAGCCAAGCCTCATCTCATACCTCCTTGGGGGGCACAGGAACATACAGATCAATTATGCAGATACGCTTTCCTCTTTACACGTGGCCTCTGGATGAGAGATTGTTGCTTTCACAAAAGAATTGAATTTTCCCGTCAATCTCCCATTGCAGGGTCCTGGAACACAATAGGAAGTGAGAGGGTATTTCCGGTTTAAGGAAAATTGACTCCCTTAACAAATGTCTTTATTAATACATCTTCCCTTTTGTCCCTATTTTTGTTTTAATACCAACTGGAAAATTGAAGATTTCCTAACTCTGCTCTTCAATACAAAAGCATGCCGTGACCCGGATTCGAACTGGGGTTGCTGCGGCCACAACACAGAGTACTAACCACTATACGATCACGGCAGATGAGCCAGGTAGGAGTCAAGCCTACAATCTTCTGAACTGTTGTCAGATGTGTTATCCATTGCGCCACTGGCCCTCACGCATCCCTGAGGCCATGAGGTTAGTCTAATCCTTGACCTATAGACCATCACTGGCACAAAGTCCTTGACATGTAGCACTGTCTACACAAGTATATTTGTTGTTCTACACATCTTCCTGTGTGAACTCACTGTCATCCACTAATTTTATGTGTTGACTGAAAGGTTATAATTTGCACATTTTTATTTTGACTAGAACCTGCGAACGGACCGAAAGTTTGCGCGAACTTTAGAACCCTGTTAAAGTCTATGGGAGACATTCAAAATCAACAGTGCTAATTATAAAGGCTAATATGTAAGTTATTGTCCTAAAAAGGGTTTGGGGACCCGGGTCCTGCCCCAGGGGACATGTATCAATGCAAAAAAAAGTTTTAAAAACAGCCATTTTTTCGGGAGCAGTGATTTTATTGATGCTTAAAGTGAAAAAAAAGTGAAATATTCCTTTAAATATCGTACCTGGGGGGTGTCTATAGTATGCATTGTGAAGTGGCATGTGTTTCCCGTGTTTAGAACTGTCCCTGCACAAAATGACATTTCTAAAAGGAAAAAAAGTCATTTAAAACTGCTTGCGGCTTTAATGTAATGTCTGGTCCCGGCAATATGGATGAAAATCATTGAGAAAAATGGCATGGGTACCCCCCCCCCAGCCCATTACCAGCCCCTTTGGGTCTTGTATGGATATTGTATGGATATTAAGGGGAATCCCGCACCCAAATTAAAAAAAGGAAAGGCGTGGGGCCCCCAGGCCCTATATACTCTGAACAGCAGTATACAGGCAGTGCAAACAACACAGGGACTGTAGGTTTGTTGTTACGTAGAATCTGTTTGTAATTTTGAACTGGTACATTTTTAAAGTGTAGCTCCAGTCAAAAAATCTATTTTTAAGCTTTTTGGAAAACATAGGGAAGGGTTATCACCCCTGTAACATTTGTTTTGCTGTCTGTGCACCACCTGTTCAGAACATTTTACCTCACTTTCCGTCCCAATGACAAATGTTTTTTGAAAATTTGTTTTTTTTAGTGAAACAAGGATTGGTGATAAAGCATCAGTGGAGAGGCGACACCTTTTTCCCATATTAACTCTTACAGGAGAGAATTTCCCTTCCTAGGGGTAGATTTCCTCTCACTTTCTGTTGTCTCCTTCCGTTTGCAAGTAGGAGTCGTTTGTAAGTTGGATGTTTGAAAGTAGGGGCCTGCCATAT
Organism: Rana muscosa; assembly: GCA_029206835.1. Classification (NCBI taxonomy): domain Eukaryota; kingdom Metazoa; phylum Chordata; class Amphibia; order Anura; family Ranidae; genus Rana; species Rana muscosa. Next base: position 291,092,820 of record CM055118.1, read on the forward strand.
ATACTCTTCAGAAATTTGGCTCTTAGGTGTTGGTGTTGCCACAACACTGTAAGCCCTCACAGTTACTCTTGGTGGGCGCTAGAACGCCCTGCTGTGAACTATTATATCAAAGATTGTAATTACATGCCATTGTTGAACAGTGGTAGGAAAAATTGGGCCTTTGGTGGTGCCACAACATTGTAAGTCCTCACAGTTACTATTGGTGGGCGCAGAAATGGGCCCAGCTGTGAAATATTAGATCAAGATTCGTAATTACATGCCCCTGTTGAACAGGGGCAGAAAAATTGGGTCTTTGGTGGTGGTGGTGATGGTTTTGCCACAACACTGTAAGCCCTCACAGTTACTCTTAGTGGGCGCAGGAATGGGCCCTGCTGTGAAATATTAGATCAAGAATTGTAATTACATGCCCCTGTTGAACAGGGGCATAAAAATTTGGCCTTAGGCACTGGTGCCACAACACTACAACCCCTCGCAGATACTCTAGTTGGAGCGCAGGAATGAGCCCTGCTGCAAAGTATTGCATCAAAAATTTGAATTTTACGCCCCTGTTAAAAAGGGCTGAAAAATTGGGCCTTAGGCACTGGCGCTGGTGCCACAACACTGCAACCCCTCACAGATACTCTAGTTGGAGCGCAGGAATGAGCCCTGCTGCAAAGTATTGCATCTAAAATTGTAATTACACGCCCCTGTTAAAAACAGGGGCTGAAAAATTGGGCCTTAGCCACTGGTGGCGGTGCCCAGAACCTAAAATGTTCTTACAAGCTATCAGCATGATCATTGAGGAGGAAGAGGATAGTCACTTAACATAACAGGATAGTCACTCAGCATCAGCATAGGCAGACTTGAAGGGATCTGACATTTAAAAAAAAAATATTCGGTTACATCAGCATCAGGTGCTTGGTAGCTGGTGGTGATCCAAGACTGATTCATTTTTATGAAGGTCAGACGATGGGCAGAGTCGGTGGAGAGGCGCACCCTGTGATCGGTTACAAAGCCTCCAGCAGCACTGAATGTGCGTTCCGAAAGAATGCTGGATGCAGGACAGGCCAGTAGCTCAATTGCATACTGTGCAAGCTCTGGCCAGTGATCCATCCTCAAGACCCAGTAACCTAGAGGATTTTCGGTGGGAAAGGTGTCCAAGTCTGATCTTGCCCCTAGGTATTCCTGCACCATGTAAACCAGACGCTGGCGATGGTTGCTGGAACCGATCATACCTTGGGGCTGCGGACTAAAAAATTGTCTGAACGCATCGGTCAGACGGCCACCTTCTCCACCGCTCCTTCTTTGACTGACCAAAGCCTCAGCAACACGTTGTCCAGGACCAGGAATTTGTAACCTCCCAGTCTCTGGGAACGTGTTGCACAGACCTTTCTGCAAGGCCTCCCGAAGATGTTTCATCCTCTGCTCCCTCTGTGACGGCAAGATAATGTCCGCAACCTTACCCTTGTAACGTGGATCAAGGAGGGTTGCCAGCCAGTAATGATCCCTCTCCTTGATAGCACAAATACGAGGATCCTTCCGCAGGCTTTTCAGGATCAGGGAGGCCATGCAGCGTAGGTTTGCTGAGGCATTCGGTCCGGAGTCCTCTGGGTCACTCAGGACGACATGATCCGCAGCCACCTCCTCCTAGCCACGTACAAGTCCATGGGTGTCTTGGGACTGTAATTGATCCCTTGAAGACTGCTGCTGATGCTGAGTGCTAGGCTCCACCTCCATGCTGACACAATCCTCCTCCTCCTCTTCCTGCTGGCCCGCCTATCACACAGGAACACTGTCTGGATAAAAGGGGGCCTTGAGAGGTAGGGAAGTCCTCCTCTTCCTCTCTCTGTTCTGCCTCAAGTGCCCTGTCCATTATTCCACACAGCGTGTGCTTCAACAGGTGGACAAGAGGGACAGTGTCACTGATGCGTGCACTGTCACTGCTCACCATCCTCGTGGCCTCCTCAAATGGTGCCAGGACAGTGCATGCATCCCTGATCATGACCCACTGGCGTGGCAAAAAAAACAAGCTCCCCTGACCCTGTCCTGGTGCCATATTGGCACAGATACTCATTGAGGGTCCTCTACTGCGTGTGCAGCCGCTGCAGCATGGCCAACGTTGAGTTCCACCTGGTGGGCATGTCACAGATTAGGCGGTTCTTGGGCAGGTTAAATTCCTTTTACAGGTCAGCCAGCCGAGCACTGGCATTATATGACCGGCGGAAATGCACACAGACTTTCCTGGCCTGCCTCAGGACATCCTGTAAGCCCGGGTACCTGCCCAAGAACCACTGCACTACCAAGTTAAGGACGTGAGCCAAACAGGGCACATGGGTCAGGTGTCACTGTCAGAGGGCGGAGAGGAGGTTGGTGCCATTGTCGGAAACCACCATTCCTGGCTTAAGCTGGCGTGGCGTCAACCACCTCTGAGTCTGCCCCTGCAGAACTGACAGAATCTCTGCCCCAGTGTGGCTCCTGTCCCCCAAGCACACCAGCTCAAGCACCGCATGGCATCTCTTTGCCTGCATACTTGCATAGCCCCTTGAACGCCTACGGAGCACCGCTGGTTCCGAGGACAAAGCACAGGAAGAAGCCATGGAGGAAGAAGAAGAGGAGGGGGTCAGAATCACCAGTAGTAGCATTTTGGAGGCGTGGTGGCGGAACAACCTCAAACACTACTGCACCTTGTCCTGCATCATTCCCAGCTGCCAGCAGAGTCACCCAATGCACCGTGAAAGATAGGTAACGTCCCTGTCCATGCCTGCTGAGTCAGCAGTAATATGCACCTTACCGCCCTGTCCAGCGAGGCCAAGACATTGCCTTCCACATGCCGGTAGAGAGCCGGAATTGCCTTCCGTGAGAAAAAGTGGCGTTTGGGAACCTGCCATTGAAGAACCGAACATTCCACAAACTCACAGAGGGGGGCAGAGTCTACTAACTGAAAAGGCAGCAGTTGAAGTGCTATCAATTTAGCCAAGCTAGCATTCAACCGCTGGGCATGTGGGTGGCTGGGAGCAAACTTCTTTTGGCGGTGCAGCAGCTGGGGCAGGCAAATTTGCCTGGTACAATCTGACGTTGGTGTACCGATAGCAGATTGCCCGCAAGTACTTGGCTGTGACACACCTAATTCTACACCTTCATTCCTCTCAGTGCAGATTTCAGAGAGGACTGAAGGTATAGTGGGGTTGGAGATCCCAGCTGATGAGGAGCAAGGAGAGGTCCACTTTGTTCTTTGGAGTGGGTCTTTTAGGTGTGCTTGCCAACGAACTGCATGGCAGGTCGACATATGTCTGATCAAGCATGTAGTGCCCAAGCGGGTGATGTTTTGGCCACGTGAGATACGCCTGAGACATATGTTGCAAATAGTAGCGCTGCGATCTGATGCACTCGTCTCAAAAAAGGGCCACACCAAAGAACTTTTGGAATAACGCGCAGAGACAGCCACGGCCTGCACATGCAGAGCTCTGCGGTGTGCTGCTGTCGGTGTGCTGCCTTTAAGCTGGCCCCTGGAGGGCATCCTGCCTCGTTTGAGATGTGCCTCCTCCTCCTCCTCTCTCCTATCAGTCACCCACATAGAGTCCGTGACCTCATCATCCCCTCCCTCCTCATCACTGTAGCAAACCTGGCAGTATGCTGCAGCTGGGGGAACACGACTGCCAGATTACTGTCCTTCTTGGGCACCCCCTCTCTCTGGGCTCACGTTACTGCCTTCCTCTAGCTGGGTACCATCATCGGAACCTTCAAAACGCTGGGCATCCTCCTGGAGCATGTACCCAACACTGTGGTCAAACAGTTCGGGGGACTCTTCAGGAGGACATGGTGGGGCTAGGGAAGGAGTGACTGATGCCATTGAGCCAAGGGAAGAGGCCGCTTTGGCAGCTGCTTTGCCAGACAAAGTACCCTAAACCTGGGTGAGAGAGGATGATGACAGCTTGGTCATCCGCTCTACCAAGTCTTCGGCATGTAGCGGCTCAACACGGCCAGCTGCCAAAGAAAAGGACAAGCATGTCCCACAGCCACGTGCTGATGAGGATGCACCGTGTCCACGACTAGCACTGTTGCCTCTAGACACAGAGCCTGCTTGCCCTCTTTTATTGGCTCGTGACTGTCTGCCTCTCCTTGTTGTCCTTCCAGACATACTAATGGCTTGCAGGGAGATGTAGCTGCACAAAGATGAGATGTATATATTGTAAGATTGGGGATTGTTAGCTCTTGTAATGGATGCGTATTTCCAGTGATGCAAGCCAGTCAGCAACTCTGTTTAAGGGCATGGTAGCCCATTTTTATTTAAAAGCACGAAAGTTCACAAACACATCTGTAGTATTCACAGGGGGGTTCCACCATTCCTGTATCTTTCATACTAACAGTAGCCTCATAGCTTTACCTTCTAGCGATCCAGGCCTTTAGCCTAGGCCTGATGGTCTGTTCCTTTAGACCCAAACAGTGTCCAAGAGTTTCAGCTTTCTCCTAGCTTCTCCTGGTCAGCACCTTTGTTGCTGCATCACTAATGGTTTCTGCCTCCTGCAGACATGCACCACCTTTGGCTCCACTTCAGGGGATGAGAGCCCACTTGACTTTCATGCACACAGACTTCCTCTCTGTTGGGTGGAGCCCTGATCCATAATCACCTCTGAACTAAATAGCCCAAGACACAGCTGTTCCATCAGCGTGTCTTTCTTTACCAAATCTGGCATAAACCAACCCTCTTGAAGGTCGCACAAAGTCGCACCCTCACATACCCTCCCCCCTTGTTTCGAACCGGAGGGAGGAACACATGATCTCGTCACCATAAACGGGACACCTCTGTGCCAGCCATTGGCTGCGTAGGCCCATTTCTTTTCCGGGGTATGTGTCCACCAGCACTTCACCTTGGCGCCTCTGTGCCAACTATCCGTAGCAGTAGTCCTAATCTGCCCAACCTTTTTTCTAAAGGGGCACTCCACCCACATCTTCTTCCGGGTGTACTTCCACCAGCCCTTCTTCCTGAACCATGGGCTCCCACTAATCTCTCTATCCCTTCTACCTTTTGGCCTCAGGACCCTTCTTTTTCCTCCCACAGACCTACTCTCCCGGGACTGTTGGGGACCCACTTTCATGACATCTGTCAGGGACTGGCCACTCTCACTACCTGACGCAACATTAACCATCAACATTTGTTTCTCAGGTTCACCAACCCCTGTGTGGTCACTCTTGGCCACCAAACCATCTGTGATTAATACCATATCCTCAACAGTGTTCCACAAGATGTTATTTAACACAATATGGTCATTCGGACCTCTTGTCCTGTTTGCTAGGACAGTGTCTATGGAGGGACCATCTACAGGCAAGCAGTTACTCCCTATGGGACAGTCCCGTAGTTTCACATCGCCCCCTGTTGTCCAACACTCCAATAACAATTGTCCTACCAACGCACATGTTCCACCCCATTTTCCCACACCAATCTCTTTAACCATTTCTGTGTCCACTGGTACCTCAACCAATAGCTCAGAGTTGTCTGACAGTGCTCCACAGTGCTTCTCATACATATTTCCGTTACAGTTACCATTACTGTTATTTCCTGTCAAAGTGTCTCCGGGTACCTCAAACGGCACCTCTCTGCGTGTGATGGACTGAATTCCCACTACCGCCACGTCCATTCCGGGCCCTTCCTTTACATGAGGTGTAGCGGATGTCCAAGAGTTTCAGCTTTCTCCTAGCTTCTCCTGGTCAGCACCTTTGTTGCTGTATCACTAATGGTGTCTGCCTCCTGCAGACATGCACCGCCATTGGCTACACTTCAGAGGATGAGAGCCCACTTGACTTTCATGCACACAGACTTCCTCTCTGTTGGGTGGAGCCCTGATCCATAATCACCTCTGAACTAAATAGCCCAAGACACAGCTGTTCCATCAGCGTGTCTTTCTTTACCAAATCTGGCATAAACCAACCCTCTTGAAAGTCGCACAAAGTCGCACCCTCACAATATATACTGATTATACTGCAGCTAGCAGAATCGACTGCCTGCCTGTAGTATTATTAGTAAGAGAACACCAGCAATTGTCTTCAGTTAGCTTTAGTTGCACACTGTGCAGAGGACACAGTAAACTAACTGAAAATTCTGCAGCTCCCTGCCTGTGGTATTTGTATGAGAACACCATCAATTGTATTCAGGTAAGCTTTAGGTGCACACTGTGCAAAGGACACTAAAACAAAATACTGCAGCTCGCTGCCTGTATTTGTATCAGAACACCAGCAATTGTATTGAGGTAAGCTTTAGGTGCACACTGTGCAAAGGACACTAAATCAAAATACTGCAGCTCCCTGCCTGTATTTGTATCAGAACACCAGCAATTTTATTGAGGTAAGCTTTAGGTGCACACTGTGCAAAGGACACTAAAGCAAAATACTGCAGCTCCCTGCCTGTATTTGTATCAGAACACCAGCGGGGGCGTGGCCTAACTCCGGACCGAGATGGATGCCTGATCCCCTTCCTCCGGCACAAAGGAGAAGCTAACTTGAGCTTCAGGGCTAAATTCACCCTAAACGAGCGGCAAAGTAAGTCCCCAAGGCTCCCCACACACCCGGGATTTGTATGGAGCCCAATCAGCAGGCAGGCCCCATCATCCCCGCTATGTTTCGTGCAGCGCAGGGAGAAGGCCTCAAAGCCGCGGCCTCGCCTAAGCCCCTCATCCCGCCCGGCGGCTCCAGCCCACTCGCGGACGGCGGAAACAACGCCATTAGCACAGCGTCCCCACCAACGCAGCCATCCCATACCCTAAGCCTGGCAGACCTACAGGCTAACCTCCAGGCAATGGCGATGGACATAAAATCATCTTTTACAGCAGCCATCACAGAGATCAGGGCGGACATTCAGGGGATAGCAGTGAGGACTGGAGCAATAGAACAGGCCACAGCTCGTCACTCAGATGCCATAAAACAAATCCAGAAGAATGCTGACTCCCATCTAACCCATCTGATCGAAATAAAGCGCCATTTGGAAGATTTAGACAATAGGGGGAGGCGCCATAATGTGAGGATTAGAGGGGTCCCGGAAATGCCTGAACAGATTCCAGTAGAACGCACAGCGGAAGCTATCTTCAACGATATACTGGACAGACCCCCTGATTCCCCCATTGAGTTTGAGAGGGTTCACAGAGCCCTCAGACCAAGAGGAAGAGATAACGAACCCCCCAGAGATATCATCTGTTGCCTGGTGAACTTCCCACTAAAAGAAGCTATTTTGAAGAAGGCGAGGGAAAAAAACAGAATAATATTCAACGGTACTGAAATTAAACTATATCAGGACCTTTCCAACATAACTTTGCAACAACGCAGGGCACTGCGTCCCATCACAGAACAACTACGATCGAGAGGAATCCCCTATAGGTGGAAGTTTCCGTTCTGCCTTTCAGCTTCATGGAGGGGACACACGGCACTACTTCGAATACCTGATGACCTACGCTCATTCTGCGAATCCATGAACATCCCCAGGACTGAAGTTCCAGAGTGGTATGAATCATTTACGCTTAATGAACCATGGATTGCAGTTTCCAATAACCTTACTCCTAGAGCCCAGAGGCAGAGAGACCGACGCCGTAGATCACCTTCACCTCAACACGGTAGGAGAGAAGATGTCCTGGGAGGACCAAGCAATTCTCCACCTAGACGCAGAGATCGCTTGGATCATCAGGATCGAATGGACACCTGAAAAATCGGTTTCGTCTTCCTAAGAATGAGCTCGAACTAATTTGCCTCCATGCGTAAACATAAATGTGAATAACACATGTCCTCTCCCGCAGCATACAGATATGTTCACACAAGATTGGACCCCTCCCGATGTATGTAAGTACTGACACCTTTATCCCACTACACAAGGGGCTGTGACCTTCTCATGGGGAAAACAATCAACATAATGTTGTCATTTTGAGACTGATTGATCCCTGTGATACAGAATTGTGAGGAACTATTTTCATACGGCCTTCTGCTTGAGATCCGACCCATGAACCACACAAGACTGAATGTGATTCTTGAGGCGGCTAGTAAGATCTACACAGCTTGTTCACAGAACCGCTTACAACTCAGTTAAGTTTATATCTGTTTACATAGGGTCTTCTCTCCCTTTTGTTTTTGTTTCTTTTTTGTGATTGGCCTTTAGACCAAGTTAACAGTTTTCGGTTTTTTAGGGGATCATTCCCCAACTATGGTCACGCTGCGAAGGAATGAAGCTACCTCTTCCTCTTGAAAATGAAAAATGAAAAGAGAAGGGAAAAAAAAAAAAAAAAAGGGGCTAAGAGAAGTCATTCATCTTACACACTCTTAGATGTAGCATAATCAGGGAGAGCGGCAACCAACGCTCTTCCATTCCTTCTGCAGATTAGCTATAACAGATATCGTAAAAATTAGCTTCTATCATCCCTAATTATCTAGGCTGTTTATTACTCAGGTGTTTGGGGTGGAGGTACCCTTAATTCTAGATGTGTTCCTCGCACAAGTTAAACAATTTGTATGCGCCCCTGATTATCAGGAAGTCTCGCATTCTTTTCAGAATCCAATTGGAGACTCAAAGCTGAATTCGATGATACCTTATAGATAATATGCATCAGAGAGCTGTACAAGTCGATCTACATTTCAACTAATCTCTGTTTAACAGCCTAATCGTTTTCCTAGTGTTCTCCTATTGTTAACATGTTTTTTTCTCTCTCTTCAAATGTACATTTTCATATGTGAAACCCAGGAAGCAGATGCTCATCAAACAATCCTTATTTTACCAACACAAAGGCTCCATCTAGGGGTAGTTTAACATTATTACCATCATAAAATCTTCTGTTTTGTTATAGATTTTTTACATCACGGAACCCAATCGGAATAGCTATTCCCCCTTCTAAGTTACAACTTATACATACTAAGTGGTTACATGGATTCCTTATAGACACCGCCCCATAGCGGACAATTTTAATGATTCCATTTCAACAATAGTGACTTACATTTACAAGCCATAACCTTTTCTTCCCTCGGTACGCTCATTAATTTTTATTTAAAGCCCTGAACCATCCAATTATTCTACTTAGATAGCTTCTCCGGAGTGCTAGATCGCAAAGTAAAGAAAAAGAATACAAATAAAAAAAATAATAATATATATTAAAAAAAAAAAAAAAATAATAACGAAAAAGACTAGTAGAACTCATCTCGCGACCCACTTGGACCACAAACCCACACAAGGGACGGGAATTGACTATTTGTGAATTTTTGTCCCTTGAACTATCCGGCACTTCACAATTTGGGTAGACTAGCTGGTCTATTTCTGCCCCCGGATTATCCTTCCCCTTCCCCCCCCCCCCACCCTTTCCCCCCCTCCTTTCCCCTACACTATATTTTCCTTGTCTTACTTCCACTCTCTCTTGTATTTTTCCCTGTTTCTCTCTGAAAGAGGGAGGAGGGAAAGAAGAAAAAACGGACTGAACCAAGCATATTTCCAAACCCCTAAAGACAGTCTATTGGGATAAGGAATACACACACAAGACGAGATGTCTGCCAATACACGACAATCCATACCATTATCTATAAAGATACTCTCTCTTAACGCTAAAGGTTTAAATATACCTGAAAAAAGAACTAAACTTTTAAATGAAGGCCGTAGACAAAAAGCAAACATTATCTTCGTACAAGAAACCCACTTTAAGTCTGACAAAACCCCGAAATTACATGACAGGAGATTTCCTACAGCATTCCACTCCACAAACCCGGAAGGGAAAACGAAGGGTGTTTCTATACTGATTTCTAACCAGACTCCTCTCCAGATACACGACACTCTGATAGACCCCAGTGGGAGATTCATATTCATAAAAGGAAAACTAGACAATCACCCAATAACAGTTGCAAACATATATGCTCCGAACTCGAGACAAGTACCTTTTTTTCGTAAAATCAAAGAACTACTAATGACCTTTGCCTCAGGCATTTTAATCCTAGGAGGCGACTTCAACACCCCCATGAACCCACTAATAGACACCTCGAATGGAGCGTCGAGCCTTCCGTACAGAGCGCTGAAGCAAATTAAAACCCAGATAAAAGACTTAATGCTGCATGACGCCTGGAGAACCCTCTTTCCTCAAACCAAGGACTATACTTTCTTTTCCACTGTCCATCAGAAGTACTCTAGAATCGACTACTTTTTTTTAACACAACCAGACCTGCCCTATTTACAAAACTCAACGATTGAACCCATGACGATATCAGACCATCATCCAATCACCCTAACACTGACCTTCCCTGAGAAAAAAAATGTGACTAAAACCTGGAGACTCAACACAGTCCTACTTAAAGACCCCGTAGATGTTCTTGAGTTTGAAGAAAAACTACAAGACTATTTTTCAAGAAATGAAAACAATGAGACCTCGTCCACCACTCAATGGGAGGCCCATAAATGCGTCATTAGGGGGGAATTTATCACAAAACTAGCTAAATTAAAGAAAGACCAACAATCCAAAATAAAAACCCTAGTGGACCAAATTCATAGATTAGAAATAACACATAAAAGAACAGTGGCGGTCTCTACCCTTGATGAACTTACTAGAGCAAGAACATTACTAGCAGAAGAACTGAACATTAAAATTAAAAGACAATACATACTGAGACACAAGATATTCTACGAACAGGGAAATAAAAGTGGGAAACTGCTTGCTAAAGCAGTCCAAAGTAAAAAAATAGCTTCGACAATCCACCAATTAAGAGACAAACAAGGCAAGTCATTTTCTTCAAACGAGGAAATAGCAAAGCAGTTTGAAGAATATTACCAATCCCTATACAACATCCCATCCAACCCAAGATGCCCCCCTAACTCAGATAAAAGGGCGAAACTCATCCAAGAATTTTTAGAGAAATATAGTCCTCCTCAACTAGCAAAAGACAAAGCCCAAGAACTTGAAGCCCCGATTTCAGGTCCTGAATTTGACAGGGCAATCAAAGAGATGAAACCAGGCAAAGCTCCCGGCCCCGATGGCCTACCCCTACAATACTATAAAACATTCAACGCCATATTGAAACCAAGATTCTTGAATACTTTCCAATCTCTAAATTCCATCCAACAACCCCCCAGACAACTATTAGAAGCCCACATCACAGTGATACCTAAAGAAGGCAAGGACACAACACAAGTTACAAATTATAGACCCATATCCCTAATAAACGTAGATGTAAAGATATATGCTAAAATACTAGCCAATAGATTGCTACCGTTACTAAACTCACTTATAACATTAGATCAGGTGGGATTCATCCCAGGTAGAGAGGGCCGAGACAACACAACTAAAGCCCTAAATATAAGTCACTGGCTAACAACCAATAAACAAAAAGGATTTTTTTTATCCTTAGACGCTGAAAAGGCATTCGATAGAGTGGCCTGGGACTTCATTGATGCAGTTTTGAAACACATAGGCATCCTGCCACAAATGAGATCTTATATCAAAGCTTTGTACACCAATCCCACAGCACGAGTTAAAGTCAATGGCCACCTATCGAATGCCTTCAACTTACGCAACGGTACTAGACAGGGCTGTCCCTTATCCCCTCTTCTCTTTGTTCTAACCCTAGAACCACTGCTAAATAAAATTAGAACCAACCAAAACATCAAGGGGATAGAAATTCAAAAAAATACTTACAAAATCGCTGTGTTTGCCGACGACATGCTTCTCTTTCTCTCCGAACCCCATATCTCCATACCCAATCTACTACAGGACCTAGAGCATTACAACATGCTTTCCAACCTGAAAATCAACCACACAAAGTCGGTGGCCCTTAACATCTCGTTACCCCCTAGCTCAATAGATCTATGCAAATTGAATTTTCCATTTACATGGGCTAATCATAGTATAACCTATCTAGGGATTGAAATACCCTCGAACTTAGACGATCTCTTCAAACTAAACTACATACCTATACTTAAAGAAACACAGGATGACTTAAAAAGATGGAATTCTCTAAATGTATCTTGGTTTGGGAGAGCATCCCTAATCAAGATGACAATCTTACCCAGATTTCTATATGTCATGCAGACCATACCCATCAATTTACCCTCTACATTTTTCAACTCGTTCCGCAAAGCTTGCTCCACCTTTATCTGGAGAGGCAAACCTCCAAGAATTAAATTTTCAAGATTAAACCTACCCAAGAACAAGGGTGGAATAGCGTTACCCGATTTGAAAAAATATCATCAAGCGACCCTATTGACACGAATAGTTGATTGGAATTTACACCACTCAGTTAAAGACTGGGTATCACTAGAACAAATTCAGTTTCCCCAAGAGCTCGACACTTTACCATGGACTCACCCTAAATTCCATCCAAAATCTATCAAATCACACCCTCTTATAGGCCCCACATTAAGAATATTCCTCAACACTTTCAAACCTTCCAATTCAACCCCCTGGCTAAGCCCCCTAACCTCACTGAGAAATAACCCAGAGTTCCCCCCGGGGCAGGAAAGGAATTTCTTAATACACAACTGGCCACATAAGAAAATGCTGACCAAACATTTCTTCAAAAATGGGAAAATATTATCTAGAGAAGAACTGAATAAAGTCATAGAACCATACCAAATCCCACACTGGAACTACATTCAAATCAGACATTTTCTATCTAGAAAAGAAACGGCTTTAGCATGGACAAAACCCCTTACGGAATTAGAGAAACTTTGTACGAAAAAAACCCCACACAGACACATTATTTCAACACTTTACAACTCTCTCTTTGGGGATCTGACGGACTTCTCCAGCGCGTCATGTCGGAACTGGGAAAAAGACCTAGACATCACTATAACTGAAAAAACCTGGGAAAAGATTTATATGTATGCTCACAAAGGCTCCCTAAACGTAGCCACACAAGAATGCGCTTACAAAATCATTACCAGATGGTACAGGACCCCTTCAATCTTGCATAAATTTTCTCCACTAATCTCTGACCGCTGTTGGAGATGCAAACAAGATGAGGGCACGATGCTCCATTTATGGTGGACCTGCCAACTGATTCAAGGGTTTTGGAAAGCAGTTCATAATATCATTAACACTATCACAGCAGAAAACATAAGCTATGATCCAGCACAATACCTACTACACCTAAACTCTATCCCAAGGAAACAATATTTAAAATCGCTAGCTATGTTCCTGATCAACGCAGCTCGCCAATGCATTCCGCCACATTGGCGCACGTCAACAGTGCCTTCCACAGCGGAATGGTTTAGGAGAATCAATAACACTGAAAGGATAGAGGAGCTCATAAGTATCTCTCAGGAAAGATTATCGAATTTCTCTGCAACTTGGTATAACTGGACACTATTCAAAGAATCCCAGACATATAAAACTACCATTAAGTAAGAACCAAAACCCCACTCTGAGGTCATAGGAAGATTGTTTCGAGGAAAAGGATCAGACAAAAGTAAAAGAAATGAGGGAAAAAATAAATAAAATTATAATTGAATAAAAAACAGATAAGGTAATAGGAAAGTCTACTCACTTAGTTCACTTCAGTCCCAATCAAATACATCAGGCTCCCCCTCCCATTACCCACCCCCTCATACCTCCCTCCCATCCCAGTCCCCCTGGAAAATATATTTACTTCAATAATTAAAATACCCATTGCAAAAAAAAAAAAAAAAGACTACGGTGTTATACTTGTTAAATGTCTATTTCATTTCCAACCCTTGCTTTACTATTATTACGATGACCAGATAGATCTCAACAGTCTAATATATTGTACATTATACAGCTTATACTTTTGTAAACATATGCAATTTTGTACTGTATTATTCTACTGTTCCTTTGTTAATCTCTTGATCACCTAATAAAACTTTATGAAAAAAAAAAAGAACACCAGCAATTGTATCAAGGTAAGCTTTAGGTGCACACTAGTGATGAGCCGAACACCCCCGGGTTCGGTTCGCACCAGAACCCGCGAACGGACCGAAAGTTTGCACAAACTTTAGAACCCTATTAAATACAATGGATGCGAACGTTCGAAATCTAAAGTGCTAATTATAACGACTATTATGCATGTTATTGTCCTAAAAAGGGTTTGGGAACCCGGGTTCTGCACCAGGGGACATGTATCAATGCAAAAAGAAGTTTTAAAAACGGCAGTTTTTCTGGAGCAGTCATTTTAATGATGCATAAAGTGAAAAAAACAAGTCAAATATTCCTTTAAATATCGTACCTGGGGGGTCTCTAAAGTATGCCTGTGAAGTGCCACGTGTTTCCCGTGTTTAGAACTGTCCCTGCACAAAATTACATTTCTAAAGGAAAAAAAGCCATTTAAAACTGCTTGCGGCTTTAATGTAATGTCTGGTCCCAATAATATGGATGAAAATCTTTAAGAAAAATGGCATAGCTACCCCATCACAGCCCCCCCCCCACCCCAGCCCATTACCAGCCCCTTTGGGTCTTGTATGGATATTAAGGGGAACCCCGCACACAAAATAAAAAAGGCCCTATATACTCTGAACAGCCGTATACAGGCGGTGCATACAAGACAGGGACTGTAGGTTTGTTCTTATGTAGAATCTGTTTGTAATTTTGAACAGGTACATTGTTTAAGTGTAACTCCAGCCAAAAAATCTATTTTTAAGCTTTTTGGAAAACATAGGGAAGGGTTATCACCCCTGTAACATTTGTTTTGCTGTCTGTGCAGTGTGCACCTGTTCAGAACAGTTCACCTCACTTTCCGTCCTAATGACAAATGTTTTTTGAAAATTTGGGGTTTTTATTGAAACAAGAATTGGTGATAAAGCATCAGTGGAGAGGAGACACTTTTTTCCCCATATTAACTCTTACAGGAGAGAATTTGCCTTCCTAGGGGTAGATTTCCTCTCACTTCCTGTTGTATCCTTCCGTTTGCAAGGAGGAGTCGTTTGTAAGTTGGATGTTTGAAAGTAGGGGCCTGCCGTATATACTCAGCTGAAATTTGCCCCTTACATGTTGGTGTTGCCACAACACTTTGAGCCCTCACAGTTACTCTTGGTGGGCGCATGAATGGGCCCTGCTGTGAATTATTAGATCAAGAATTGTAATTACATGCCCCTGTTAAACAGGGGCAGAAAAATTGGGCCTTAGGCACTGGTGCCACAGCACTGCAACCCCTCACAGATACTGTACTTGGAGCACAGCAATGAGCCCTGTTGCAAAGTATTGCATCAAAAATTGTAATTACACGCCCCTGTTAAACAGGGGCTGAAAAATTGGGCCTTAGCCACTGGTGCTGGTGCCACGACACTGCAACCTCTCCCAGATACTCTAGTTGGAGTGCAGGAATGAGCCCTGCTGCAAAGCATTGCATAAAAAAATTGTAATAACACGCCCCTGTTAAACAGGGGCTGAAAAATTGGGCCTTAGCCACTGGTGGCGGCACCCAGAAACAAAAATGTTCTTCCAAGCTATCATCATCATCAATCGGATCATTGAGGAGGAGGAGGATAGTCAGTCAACATAACAGGACAGTCTCTCAGCATCAGTCTTGAAGGGATGTGACATTTGAAAATAAATTAGTCTGTTTATATCAGCTTCAGGTGTTTGGTAGCTGGTGGTGACCCAAGACTGGTTCATCTTTATGAAGGTCAGTCGATCAACCGAGTCGGTGGACAGGCGCACCCTGTGATCCGTGACAAATCCTCCAGCAGCACTGAATGTGCGTTCTGAAAGAACGCTGGATGCAGGAAGGCCAGTAGCTCAATTGCATACTGTGCAAGCTCTGGCCAGTGATCCATCCTCAAGACCCAGTAAGCCAGAGGATTTTCGGTGGGGAAGGTGTCCAAGTCTGACCTTGCCCCTAGGTATTCCTGCACCATGTATATCAGACGCTGGCGATGGTTGCTGGAACCGATCATACCTTGGGGCTGCGGACTAAAGAATTGTCTGAACGCATCGGTCAGACTGCCACCTTCCCCACCGCTCCTTCTTTGACTGACCGAAGCCTCAGCAACTCGTTGTCCAGGACCAGGAGTTTGTAACCTCCCAGTCTCTGGGAACGCGTTGCACAGACCTTTCTGCAAGGCTTCCCGGAGTTGTCTCATCCTCTGCTCCCTCTGCGACGGTAAGATAAGGTCCGCAACCTTACCCTTGTACCGTGGATCAAAGAGAGTGGCCAGCCAGTAATGGTCCCTCTCCTTGATCCGAAGAATACGAGGATCCTTTCGCAGACTTTGCAGGATCAGGGAGGCCATGCAGCGTAGGTTAGCTGAGGCATTCGGTCCGGAGTCCTCTGGGTCACTAAGGACAACATGATCCGCAGCCACCTCCTCCCAGCCACGTACAAGTCCACTGGTTTCTTGGGACTGTAAATCATCCCTAAAAGACTGCTGCTGATGATGCTGAGTGCCAGGCTCCACCTCCATGCTGACACAATCCTCCTCCTCCTCCTCCTCCTCCTCTTCTTCCTGTGTGATGGGTGGGACAGAAGGAACACTGTCTGGGTAAAGGGGGCCTTGAGAGGCAAGGAAGTCCTCCTCTTCCTGCCTCTGTTCTGCCTCAAGTGCCCTGTCCATTATTCCACGCAGTGTATGTTCCAACAGGTGGACAAGAGGGACAGTGTCACTGATGCATGCACTGTCACTGCTCACCATCCTCGTGGCCTCCTCAAATGCTGCCAGGACAGTGCATGCATCCCTGATCATGCCCCACTGGCGTGGTGAAAAAAACCCGAGCTCTCCTGACCCTGTCCTGGTGCCGTAGTCGCACAGGTACTCATTGATGGCCCTCTGCTGCTTGTGCAGCCGCTGCAGCATGGCCAACGTTGAGTTCCACCTGGTGGGCATGTCACATATAAGGCGGTTCTTGGGCAGGTTCAACACCTTTTGCAGCTCAGCCAGGCGAGCACTGGCATTATAAGATCTGCGGAAATGCACACAGACTTTCCTGGCCTGCCTCAGGACATCCTGTAAGCCCGGGTACCTGCCCAAGAACCGCTGCACCACCAGGTTAAGGACGTGAGCCACACAGGGCACATGGGTCAGTTGTCCCTGTCGGAGAGCGGAGAGGAGGTTGGTGCCATTGACGCAAACTACCATTCCTGGCTTAAGCTGGCGTGGCGTCAACCACCTCTTGGCCTGCCCCTGCAGAGCAGACAGAACCTCTGCCCCAGTGTGGCTCCTGTCCCCCAAACACACCAGCTCAAGCATGGCATGGCATCTTTTTGCCTGCGTACTTGCGTAGCCCCTTGAACGCCTACGGAGCACCGCTGGTTCTGAGGACAAAGCACAGGAAGAGGCCACGGAGGAAGAAGTACAGGAGGGGGTGGAGGACAGTGGTGTGTCACAACCAGTAGTAGCATTTTGGAGGCGTGGCGGTGGAACAACCTCCAACACTACTGCACCTTGTCCTGCATCCTTCCCAGCTGCCAATAGAGTGACCCAAAGGGCCGTAAAAAGAAAGGTAACGTCCCTGTCCATGCCTGCTGGACCATGAGTCAGCAGTAATATGCACCTTACCGCTGACCGCCCTGTCCAGCGAGGCCAAGACATTGCCTTCCACATGCCGGTAGAGAGCCGGAATCGCCTTCCGTGAGAAAAAGTGGCGTTTGGGAACCTGCCACTGAGGAACCGCACATTGCACAAACTCACGGAAGGGGGCCGAGTCTACCAACTGAAAAGGCAGCAGTTGAAGCGCTAGCAATTTAGCCAAGCTAGCAATCAACCGCTGGGCATGTGGATGGCTGGGAGTGAACTTCTTTCGACGGTCCAGCAGCTGGGGCAGGGAAATTTGCCTGCTAGAATCGGACGTCGGTGTACTGCTAGCAGAGTGCCCGCAAGTACTTGGCTGTGTCACACCTAATTCTACACCTTCATTCCTCTCACAGCAGGTTTCAGAGAGGACTGAAGGTATAGTGGGGTTGGAGATCCCAGCTGATGCGGTGCAAGAAGAGGTCAGCTTTGTTCTTTGGTGTGGGTCTTTAAGGTAGGCTTGCCAACGAGCTGCATGGCAGGTCAACATATGTCTGGTCAAGCATGTGGTGCCCAAGCGGGTGATGTTTTGGCCACGCGATATACGATTGAGACATATGTTGCAAACAGCAGCTGTGCGATCTGATGCACTCGACTCAAAAAAGGCCCACACCAAAGAACTTTTTGAATAACAGGCAGAGGCAGCGCCCTGCACAGGCGGAGCTCTGCGGTGTGATTCCGTCGGTGTGCTGCCCTTACGCTGGCCCCTCGAGGGCATCCTGCCTCATTGGAGATGTGCCTCCTCCTCATCCTCCTCCTCCTCCTCCTCTCTCCTATTAGGCACCCACGTGGAGTCAGTGACCTCATCATCCCCTCCCTCCTCATCACTGGAGCCAATCTGGCAGTATGCTACAGCTGCTGGAACATGACTGCCAGATTGGTGTCCTTCTTGAGCATCCCCTCTCTCTGCTCTCACGCTACTGCCTTCCTCTAGCTGGGTATCATCATCAGACCCTTCGAAACGCTGGGCATCCTCCTGGAGCATGTACCCAACACTGTGCTCAAACAGTTCGGGGGACTCCTCAGGAGGACATGGTTGGTCTAGGGAAGGAGTGACTGATGATGACATTGATACCAGGGAAGAGGACGCTTTGGCAGCTGCTTTGCCAGTACCCTGAGCCTGGGTGAGAGAGGATGAGGAGGATGAGGAGGGCTTGGTCATCCACTCTACCAAGTCTTCGGCATGATGCGGCTCAACACGTCCAGCTGCCGAAAAGAAGGACAAGCGTGTCCCATGGCCACGTGCTGATGGCGATGCACTGCGTCCACGACCAGCACTGTTGTCTCTAGACACAGAGCCTGCTTGCCCTCTTTTATTGGCTCCTGACTGTCTGCCTCTCCTTGTTTGCCTTCCAGACATTCTAATGGCCTGCAGGGAAATGGGAAAAGCAGCAATACAGGCTAAGTTCAGGTGTAATATGGTCAGGAGGCACACTCCGCCCGCTGTAAGTGCCACAAAATCCTGTTGGTGTAACACACCAGGAAAAAGCAGCAATACAGGCTAAGTTAAGGTGTAATATGGTCAGGAGGCACACTCCGCCCGCTGTAAGTGCCGCAAAATCCTGTTGGTGTAACACACCAGGAAAAAGCAGCAATACAGGCTAAGTTAAGGTGTAATATGGTCAGGAGGCACACTCCGCCCGCTGTAAGTGCCGCAAAATCCTATTGGTGTAACACACCAGGAAAAAGCAGCAATACAGGCTAAGTTAAGGTGTAATATGGTCAGGAGGCACACTCCGCCCTCTGTAAGTGCCGCAAAATCGTGTTGGTGTAACACACCAGGAAAAAGCAGCAATACAGGCTAAGTTAAGGTGTAATATGGTCAGGAGGCACACTCCGCCCGCTGTAAGTGCCGCAAAATCCTGTTGGTGTAACACACCAGGAAAAAGCAGCAATACAGGCTAAGTTAAGGTGTAATATGGTCAGGAGGCACACTCCGCCCGCTGTAAGTGCCGCAAAATCCTGTTGGTGTAACACACCAGGAAAAAGCAGCAATACAGGCTAAGTTAAGGTGAAATATGGTCAGGAGGTACACTCCGCCCGCTGTAAGTGCCGCAAAATCCTGTTGGTGTAACACACCAGGAAAAAGCAGCAATACAGGCTAAGTTAAGGTGTAATATGGTCAGGAGGCACACTCCGCCCGCTGTAAGTGCCGCAAAATCCTGTTGGTGTAACACACCAGGAAAAAGCAGCAATACAGGCTAAGTTAAGGTGTAATATGGTCAGGAGGTACACTCCGCCCGCTGTAAGTGCCGCAAAATCCTGTTGGTGTAACACACCAGGAAAAAGCAGCAATACAGGCTAAGTTAAGGTGTAATATGGTCAGGAGGTACACTCCGCCCGCTGTAAGTGCCGCAAAATCCTATTGGTGTAACACACCAGGAAAAAGCAGCAATACAGGCTAAGTTAAGGTGTAATATGGTCAGGAGGCACACTCCGCCCACTGTAAGTGCCGCAAAATCCTGTTGGTGTAACACACCAGGAAAAAGCAGCAATACGGGCTAACTTCAGGTGTATAATGTGCAGGAGGCTTAGCAACAATGACCCTGACACTGTCCCCTGCCTATCCTTCTCTCTCCCTGCACACAAGGTTTAGCAAAGAATATGCCACTGACACTCTCCCTGCCTATCCTTCTCTGTCCCTACACACAAGGTTTAGCAAAGAATAGATTTGACAAGATTTGACACTGTCCCTGCCTATCCTTCACTTTCCCTGCTCTGGAACACACTACACGAGGCCGCCGCGCGGCCTTTTATAGTGTGGGGCGTGTACTAAACACCCTCAGCTATAATTGGCCACAGGCATCCTGCCTGTGGCCAATCATTGCTCTCCTCGCTGCCGGCGCTGTGATTGGCCAAGCATGCAGGGTCACAGTGCATGCTTGGCCAATCACAGCGCCGGGATTACACTGCGATGGCGCAGTGTATTGTGGGCCGTTCGCGTCACTTGAATTTGGCGCGAACAGCCGATGTTCGACTCGAACACCGAGCTCATCCCTAGTGCACACTGTGCAAAAGAGACTAAAGCAAAATACTGCAGCTCCCTGCCTGTATTTGTATCAGAACAGCAGCAATTGTATTGAGGTAAGCTTTAGGTGCACACTGTGAAAAGCACACTAAAGCAAAATACTGCAGCTTCCTGCCTGTATTTGTATCAGAACACCAGCAATTGTATTGAGGTAAGCTTTAGGTGCACACTGTGCAAAGGACACTAAAGCAAAATACTGCAGCTCCCTGCCTGTATTTGTATCAGAACACCAGCAATTGTATTGAGGTAAGCATTAGGTGCACACTGTACAAAGGACGCAGTGCCTGCCTGTCAGTATAGAGAATAACAGGAACGGATCTAGCTAAACTGAAAACAGTGTGTAAATATATATACACAACATCTAGGATGCATATATATCCTCTACACACTGTAACTGAAGCTAACTGACTCGCCTGCCTGCTCTATCTAACTCAAATTAAATGACACTATCTCTCTCTCTCTCTCTCTGTCTTTAACCACTGCCGCAACACACTACACAAGGCCACCACGCAGGCGGCCTTATATAGTGTGGGGCGTGTACTAAACCCCCTGAGACATAATTGGCCAATTATGGCTTTGGCCAATTATGGCTCTCCGTTTTTTCCGCACTGTGATTGGCCAAAGCATGCGGGTCATAGTGCATGCTTGGCCAATCATCAGCCAGCAATGTACTGCGATGCCGCAGTGAATTATGGGCCGTGACGCGCCACTCGAATTTGGCGCGAACGGCCCATAATATTCGAAATTCGGCGAACGGCCAAACAGACGATGTTCGAGTTGAACATGGGTTCGACTCGAACTCGAATCTCATCCCTAATCTTGACCCGTGCGTCATCCCCTTCCTCCCATGTGACAGCGCCAATTCCTGGATGGCTGCACCTAGCACTGTCACATGGGGAAGGGGCAGGGGCGTACCTAGAGCATTTGGCACCCGGGGCGGATCCTATATCTGGCACCCCCCCACATTAAAATGTAAAAACACCCCACTGTGCCCCGGGCATACCTCTGCATCCTTCAATATCTCTTTGTCACTATTGTGTACCCCCTCTCCACAACTGCACCTCTGGACCCCTTTACATTACACTGCACCTTGCACCTCTGGACCCCTTTACATTACACAGCACCCTGGACCCCTTTACATTACACAGCACCGCACCTCTGGACCCCTTTACATTACACTGCACCTTGCACCAAAGGACCTTTTACATTACACCGCACCCTACACCTCTGGACCCCTTTACATTACACTGCACCTTGCACCCTGGACCCCTTTACATTACACAGCACCGCACCTCTGGACCCCTTTACATTACACTGCACCTTGCACCTTTGGACCCCTTTACATTACACTGCAAATTGCACCTAAGGACCTCTTTACATTACACAGCACTCTACACCTCTGGACCCCTTTACATTACACTGGACCCCTTTACATTACACAGTACTCTGGACCCCTTTACATTACACTGCACCTTGCACCTAAGGACCTTTTTACATTACACATCACCCTACACCTCTGGACCCTTTTACATTACACTGCACTCTACACCACTGGACCCCTTTACATTACACTGCACCTTTGGACCCCCTTTACATTACACAGTACTCTGGACCCCTTTTACATTACACAGCACCCTGCACCTCTGGACCCCTTTACATTACACTGCTAATTGCACCTAAGGACCTCTTTACATTACACAGCACTCTACATCTCTGGACCCCTTTACATTACACAGTACTCTGGACTCCTTTACATTACACTGCACCCTGCACCTAAGGACCTTTTTACATTACACTGGACCTCTTTACATTACACAGTCCCTTGCACCTAAGGACCTCTTTACATTACACAGCCCCCCCACAGTGCAGACCCCCCCACAGTACAGGCACCCCTACAGTGCAGCCCCCCACTCCCCCACAGTAAAGGCCCCCAACAGTACAGACACCCCTACAGTGCAGCCCCCCACTCCCCCACAGTACAGCCCCCCCAACAGTACAGACCCCCCCACAGTACAGACACCCCTACAGTGCAGACCCCCCACAGTACAGACCTCCAACAGTACAGACATCCCTACAGTACAGACACCCCTACATTTCAGCCCCCCACTCCCCCACAGTACAGCCCCCCCAACAGTACAGACCCCCCCATAGTACAGACACCCCTACAGTTCAGCCCCCCACTCCCCCACAGTACAGCCCCCCAACAGTACAGACCCCCCACAGTACAGACCCCCCACAGTACAGACACCCCTACAGTTCAGCCCCCCACTCCCCCACAGTACAGCCCCCCCAACAGTACAGACCCCCCACAGTACAGACACCCCTACAGTGCAGACCCCCCCCAACAGTACAGACCCCCCCTACAGTTCAGACCTCCCCACAGTACAGACCTCCCCACAGTACAGACCTCCCCACAGTACAGACCCCCACCCCCCCATCCACAGTACAGACCCCCCCACAGTACAGACACCCCTACAGTGCAGACACCCATCCCCCAACAGTACAGACCCCCCAAACAGTAGACCCCCCCACAGTACAGACCCCCCCACAGTACAGACACCCCTACAGTTCAGACCCCCAACAGTACAGACACCCCCACAGTACAGACCCCCATCCACAGTACAGACCCCCATCCACAGTACAGACACCCCTACAGTGCAGACACTAGACACATAATGTACCTCAGTGCAGTCAGATAAGCGAGCAACTGGTCAGGTGACCGGTCCCCTCCCCCTGTGTAGGGAGGAGGAGGGGGAGGCGGCTTCTTCACTCTGCTCGGGACTGAACAGAGCCGCGGCGCGGCAATGAGAGAGGGGGATCGCTGCGGGTCCCGGGTCACTCGGCTCGCCTCCTCCCCCCCTCTTGCAAAGCCACTACAGGCTTTCCGCGCGTTCTGTCACCGCTGCGGTGCCGCAGCTTAAACCCGCCCGGCACCTGCCCCTTTGTTTTCATTTCAGCCGCGGAGGGGGGGGGGCGCTGGCCTGACACCCCCCCCAGTGTCTGTCACCCGTGGCGGCCCGCCCCCCACTTAGTACGCCTCTGGGAAGGGGAGAAAGTCTCCACTTCTGTGTCAGCTCAAATTTTAAAATCGTGTTTCTCTATATGGATTGCAAAAATATTAGTATGCAGGGGGAGCCACAAATGGTGGTGCTTCTTGTTTAATAGTACTCTACGATCAATGTTTTTTTTAGCTTTGGTCAGTTCAAGCAGATTCTCTATAATGGCTTATGTGTGTGGGCATTTGATTGCGTCCAAACTACTTTTGGGTAAATGTAACAATGGTTTGAAATGTGTCCTTACTGATAATATCATATTTTACATGAACCACTTAAGTCTTGAAGCCTTTTCCTTTCTAAATCCCCTTGAATCCTGGAACGTTTTTTTTCTGTCTTGATTCCATGCCTTATACCTTTTAGCTTTTGTATTCTACCTTAATGTATTTTACATTTTTTTTTTAGGCACAGATAGGATTTCAAATTTGCAATTTTTGGTTATTTTGGTATGGATAAATACTGTTAATTTTTAGTTTCTATGTGTTTTTTCAGAGGAAAAAAAAAATAGAAAAATTTGAAAAAATACATTATATAAATATATAAATTTTGTATGCATATATATATCTTTTTAATTAAGCTCTTTTAATCTTTTTTCATGGGGGTCGGAATCTGACATATATTTTGCTCAAAATATTTGTGTTGTTTTTTTTGCCTGGATTTTGTTTGTCAGCACTCATGTATTGTTGTAAATATATCATGGAATAGGTTTTTTAAAATTGTACATTGTCAGCCTAATATCGGTGTTCGGATTATGGTGTTGTGACATTATACTAAGCTTTATATTTAAGGGAGAGGGTTATTCTGGCTGTATAGGTAATGATAAATGATTGATTATAGATTTGATTTTGGGTGATATTTTGAAAATGCTAGTTTTATGAATTAAAGAAAAGATTGATTTGGTTGAATAAAATAGTACCGTAATACAAGACTGATTTTTTAATTAAAATAATAATATATTGATTGAATAGTTGTATATTATTTAGTATGGCCTACATTGGGGTTGAGAACGTAGATTGGGTGTTATTGTGTATAAAAGAAAAATTACGTTTTTTTTTTCCTGCCGCCCCCATTTGCACTCTTCACTCCCTATCCCGTAACAAAATAGGAAGTGAGAGGATATCTCCCATATGAAGGGAATTTCTCCTTTAGACAGGAGTCACGGATGTCATCATTAAGAGATTTCTTCTCTATTCCTGTCATAAGCTGGCCATACACCATACAATTTTCTTATTCATTCTTATTTCCTTTAGATTTACCTTCAACTATGTAGTACAAGGTGCAATAAAAAAAACACTCAAATATTAAGTAAAAACAGTAAGAAGTCCTCATATATACAAAATGTCTATATGTGAAATACAAGTGAAAACTTGTGCAACTGAGTGTCCTAAGGTAATTCAAAAATGAAGGCAATGGTGAAATTCAAAAGTGGGTGAAGACTTTGAAGGGAAAGGTGACGGTGAGAAGATGAAGAGAACCACCACCAATAGGTAAGGAGCTTACCAGATAGTTTGAACCCAGAGGAACATATGTTTAGTGGGTCAAACGGGCTTGGTGTGGTGGAACCACGATGGAACCTGGACAATCTGTATGCTGCAAATTGCTGTGCTGGAAATGGCCAAACATCAACATGGAGAGAGAAACCACAGAAGAAAGATGACCTCTTAGCAGATAACCTCATATGCAGTAGTGGTCCGGGAAAATCCCAATCAATAAGAGCAGGTAAGTATCATGTAATAGAGAAAAGAAACAGCCACATAGCGTAACTCTGTATATAAATCAAAATGTAATCATCTGATGTCCTAGGAGATGAAACGCGTCGGGAGGACTCCATTGTTGCCACATTCTTTGCAAAGCACTTTTATATCAACTTAAATGTAAGTGTTTCCACTACATTAAATTTTGATTTATATACAGAGTTACGCTATGTGGCTGTTTCTTTTCTCTATTACATGATACTTACCTGCTCATATTGATTGGGATTTTCCCGGACCACTACTGCATATGAGGTTATCTGCTAAGAGGTCATCTTTCTCCTGCGGTTTCTCTATCCATGTTGATGTTTGGCCATTTCCAGCACAGCAATTTGCAGCATACAGATTGTCCAGGTTCCATCGTGTTTCCACCACACCAAGCCCGTTTGACCCACTAAACATATGTTCCTCTGGGTTCAAACTATCTGGTAAGCTCCTTACCTATTGGTGGTGGTTCTCTTCATCTTATCACCGTCACCTTTCCCTTCAAAGTCTTCACCCACTTTTGAATTTCACCATTGCCTTCATTTTTGAATTACCTTAGGACACTCAGTTACACAAGTTTTCACTTGTATTTCGCATATAGACACTTTGTATATATGAGGACTTCTTACTGTTTTTACTTAATATTTGAGTGTCTTTTTTTATATTGCACCGTTTTTATATACTCATTTGAGTGCGTCATGCATTCTTGTTCATTTTTTTGATTAGCGCTACACTTTTTGTTTCCACGCTTTTTACTATTCGTCTACTTGTTGTGTTAGTTAGCAGCTTATCCAGAGGACAGCGCGAAATTATTTTGTATGCTACCTATGTAGTACAAGGACCTGCCTGATTGCATACAAATTGAAAGTGTTTAGATTTGACCTCATATTATATGGTTTTGGTAAAGCTAAAGGAAATCTATAGAAGAAAATTGTATAAAGGTATGGCCAGTCTTAGTGGCAGCTAGAAAATTGTAGATTTTCATTAACTGGATTCCAGCTGGGATTGCTGCAGCACAGTGAAGAGTACTAACCATATATGATCACAGCACATCTGACGAGCCAGGTAGGAGTTGAACCTACAATATTCTGATCCATGGTGCCTGCTTACTCTAAACCATCACCATCACAACAGCAAAGTCCTTGACAGTCCCAGAACATTTATTTCTTATTGAGATGTCTGGGCTCCATGTCTTATACCTTTTATCCTTTGTATTCTACCCTAATGTATTTTACATACGGTATTTAGGCACAAATATGGTTTTATTTGCTATGTTTGGTCATTATGGCAGCATATTTGGATAAATATATTTTTATTTGCAGGCGTTTATTGAGAATAAAAAGTCAAAATTAAAAAAATAAATGCATTAAATATATTGTGATGAACTGGGAGCAAATAGAGAGAGAGAGCACACAGAGGCAAATCACATGCAACCAGATGTGAGGGCGTTTATTGAAGAACTTGGGTGTACGGGAGGGGCAACAATAGGACACAGCACAGACAGACAGTCCATGGGGTGACAATATGGCACATCATGGATAAACAGTTCACAGGGTAGCAATTTGGCACAGCAAGGAAAGATGATCCTCAGGGCAGTAATAGGCACGGCAAGTGTTGACAGTCCACGGAGTGGAAATACGGCACAGCAAGGGGAATAGTCCATGGGGCAGCAATAAGGCACAGCAAGGCAAATTAGTCCACAGGATAGCAATATGGCGCAGCAAGGAGAAATAAGGGGCAGAAGGGTTCAAAGACTCACGAGATAGAAGTCCAACTGTCCTGGGTAAGGTGTGTGTGGTGGTTTTGGCGTCAGGGGGTTTCAGGCTGGGCACTCCACGGAGGACTCTGGGCACACAGCAAAGGGGGCAGACAGAGAAATCAGTGTAGGACTCTGAGCACACAACAGAGAAGGTAGGCATTGCAATCCATGGAGGACTCTGGGCCCACAGCAGAGTGGGCAGGCAGAGCAATCCATAAGGGCTCTGGGCATACAACGGAGAGGGCAGGTAGGGCAATCAGTGAAGGACTCCAAGCACACAACAAAGAGGGCAGGCATGGCAGTCTGTGGGGGACTATGGGCACACAGCAGAGGGCAGGCAGGGCAATCCATGGAGGACTCTGGGCACACAACGAAGAGGGCAGGCAGGGCAATCTATGGAGGAATTAAAGCACACAATAGAGAGGGTAAGCAGGGCAATCAGTGAAGGACTCTGGGCACACAGCAAAGAGGGCAGCCAGGACAATCTGTGGGGAACTCTGGGCACACAGCAGAGAGGCAGGCAGGGCAATCCATGGAGGACTCTGGGCACACAGCAGAGAAGGCAGACAGGGCAAACTATGAAGGACTATGGGCACACAGCAGTCCTGGGCCCCCACATGTTCTGGCAGCAAGTGACTCCTACAGCAAAGGGTCAACAAAGTGGGGAAAAGGGGAGTTCAAGTGTCTGGAAAGCAGAACTGACAATATGGATCTACAAGTCCCAGCAGTCTTTGTGTCCAGAAAACAGCACACAGTCCATATTGAACTATCAGTCTCAGTAGCTCTATGTACCTTCTAGTTTTCATCTAATGAAACCTACAGCCATGATTGAGACGAGGCTTGGCTTCACATAGGGATATTATATGGTAATTTGGATTTAGCCAAAACCTATGTTCCCAAATTGTCATGCCGCGTACACACGGACGTTTTTCTCGTTGAGAAAAACGACATTTTTCCCATTCGAAGAGAAAAACGATAGTCTGTGGGCTGTCTTTTTTTTCGACGAGAAAAACGGCATTAAAAACGACGAGAAAAATTAGAACATGTTCTAATTTTTCTCGTAGTTTTTTTCGACATGTTTTCCGCTGCAGTGTTTCCCATAGGGAAACACTGCCGCGGAGCCCACAGACGGTCGTTTTTCTCGACAAGAGAAAACGACGTGAAAAACGACTGTGTGTGGGGAACAAGCCGTTCCCTCGTTTTTAATGACATTATTCACTGCGTTTTTTTAACCGCCGTGAATAATGATCGTGTGTACGCGGCATTAGGGTTGAGGCGGCTGGCTTTATCCTGGTACAGGACACAATAACGTCTGTGCTACATGCGAAGCCAAGCCTCATCTCATACCTCCTTGGGGGGCACAGGAACATACAGATCAATTATGCAGATACACTTTCCTCTTTACACGTGGCCTCTGGATGAGAGATTGTTGCTTTCACAAAAAAAAAAAAATTTTTCCTGTCAACCTCCCATTGCAGGGTCCTGGAACACAATAGTAAGTAAAAGGGTATTTCTGGTTTAAGGAAAATTGACTGCCTTAACAAATGTCTTCATTAATAGATCTCCCTTTTGTCCCTATTCCTGTTTTAATACCAACTGGAAAATTGAAGATTTCCTAACTCTGCAATACAAAAGGTTGCCGTGACCCGGATTCGAACCAGGGTTGCTGCGGCCACAACACAGAGTACTAACGGCAGGCGAGCCAGGTAGGAGTCAAACCTACAATCTTCTGATCCGTAGTCAGACGCGTTATCCATTGCGCCACTGGCCCTTCTGCTGCCTTATTATCTCAGTAGCAAAGTCCTTGATATCCTTGCCAGTCCATGTTCTGTGGATCTTCTTTTATGAACTTGCTTTTCTTATCTACTGATCTTCTGGGTTGACTGAAAGGTTGTAATTTCCATGTTTTTATCTTGACCCATACATCGTCCCCTTCCTCCCATGGGACAGCGCCAATGCTTGGTTTGGCAGCACCTAGTACTGTTACATACGGGAGGGGAGAAAGTCATCAGCCCTGTGTAGCCTTTAATCTCACACCCACATTTTTTGGGTGGCTGTAGCTATTAAAGATAATGAAGATTAGTATCAACGCCCAATGGAGAGCTAAGTATTAGGAGTCTTCTTTTGCAGGGAAATTTACTTTTTTAAATGTTTTAAAAACTTTGTTCCTGTATATGGATGCAAAAGTTTTACTCCACAGGTGGAGCCACAAATGGTGGTGCTTCCTTTTTGACAGTACTCTACGATGACTGTGGTTTGTAGCTTTGGTCGGTTCAAGTAGATTCTCTATAATGGCTTATGTCCATGGGCATTTGATTGCGTCCAAACTACTTTTGGGTAAATGTAAACTTTTATATGAACCACTTGAGTCTCAAGGCCTTCTTCCTAAAGCCTAGTACACTCGGGCCGAGTGCTCATAAAAACCAGCCAACATTCGGCCGTGTGTAAATCAGCCGGTCCGACAGAAGCCGGGCGTTTGGCTAGCTTCTGTTGGACGAGCATGCTGGAAAACCAGCAGCCGACCAATTCCCGATCAGTGCTCTCAGCCAATGACAAGATTGCTGTACTAATGTTGGATTGTTAGTACAGTGGCTCCGACCGCTGACAAAACTTGTGGTGTGTACTAGGCATTGGGCTGCATTCACATATGATCGCGGGCAGAATGGGGGCGGAAAGGACACGTTTTGCGATGCCATTGCTTCTAATGGCACCCCTAACGCGCCGCGATTGTCGCACAGTTAATCACGCTGCAATTGCGGCAAATCGCTATGCTGTCGCCCAAAAGAAGCTCATGTTCCTTTTTGAGCAACAAGCATCATGCATTGCGAATTGCCACGATTGCAGTGCGATTTACCGCACAACAAAATTGCGGAAGTAATGACACTGCAAATGCGTCCCGCATTTTGCAGTCATTTGAAATCCTGAGGCGGAATTGCAGCGATTCCGCCCATGATCATGTGTGAATGTAGCCTTAATCTCCCTTGAGTACCAGAGCTTTTTTTTCAGAGGTGTCTCAGTTCTCCGCCTTATACTTTATAGCCTTTGTATTCTACCCCAATGTGATTTATATATTTTTTTAGGCACAGATAGGTATTACATTTGGTACCAAATTTGGATTTATTTAATTGATAATCCCATTGTAATCACAGTTGCTCCAGTGGCGCGATTGGTTAGCGTGCAGTACTTATAAGACAGTAACTGGTGAGCAATGCCGAGGTTGTGAGTTCAAGCCTCACCTGGAGCACAGATTTTTTGACAGCATTGTGAATTGTTTAGCATTGGCCCACTGGGGTCCTTGGTTTAACCACTTCCATACTGGGCACTTATACACCTTCCTGCCCAGACCAATTTTCAGCTTTCTGCGCTGTTGCACTTTGAATGACAATTGCGCAGTCATGCTACACTGTACCCAAACTAAATTGTTATCATTTTGTTCCCACTAATAGAGCTTTCTTTTGGTGGTATTTGATCACCTCTGCGATTTTTTTTGTTTCAGTTACAAAACTTTGTAAATAAGTTAGTTTTCTCCTTCACTGATGGGCACTGATGGGGCTGCATTGACGGGCACGGATAAGGCGGCACGGATGGGCACCGATGAGGTGGCACGGATGGGCAACGATCGGCGGCACGGATGGGCAACGATCGGTGGCACAGATGGGAAACGATCGGCGGCACGGGTGGGCACAGATAGGCGGCACGGGTGGGCACAGATAGTCGGCATGGATGGGCACAGATGGGCACGGATAGGCGGCATGGATGGGCACGGATAGGTGGCACGGATGGGCATGGATGGGCACTGATAGGTGGCATGGATGGGCACTGATAGGTGGCACTGTACTGTACTAATGGATGCCAATCAGTGCCAAACAATAATGCCTGCCAATCAGTGGTGCCCATTGTGGGCACTGATTGGCATCCATTGTGGGCACTGATTGGCATCCATTTAGTATATAATTAGCATCCCTGGTGGTCTAGTGTGCAATACCTATAGGTGGGCTTCCCTGGTGGTCTAGTGGCATCCCTGGTGGTCCAGTGGGCATCCTCGGGGGGGCTGCGCTGATAATGGATCAGCACAAACCCCCCCCCCTGTCAGAGGAGCAGCCGATCGGCTCTCCTCTACTCGCGTCTGACAGATGCGAGTGAGGAAAAGCCGATGACCGGCTTTTCCTGTTTACATCGTGATCAGCCGTGATTGGACACGGCTGATCACGTGGTAAAGAGTCTCCGTCGGAGACTCTTTACCTAGATCGGTGTTGCGGGGTGTCAGACTGACATCCCGCAGTAACGATCGCCGCGATGCGCGCCCCCGGGGGCGCGCAGCGGCTCAAAATCCTGAGGACGTCATATGACGTCCAGTCAGGATTTTGAAACCACTTTGCCGCCGTCAATCTGTTATAGGGCGGGCAGCAAGTGGTTAAAGCCTTTTCTGAAATGGCGAACCAACACCCTGCACAAGGGGTCTTAAACTGGTGGCCTTCCAAAAACTACTACTACTGTTGCGAAACTACAAGTCCCATCATGCCTTTGAATGTGGGAGTCATGCTTGTAACTGTCGGCCTTGCAAAGCCTCATGCTTGTAGTTTCGCAACAGCTGGATAGCCACCAGTTTGAGACCCCTGCCCTACACCCTCCCCACCCCCTTCGTCTGTGGGTGATGAGCTGCCACTGCCCACATAGCTGGTGTAGCAGTCCAGGGATTTGAAATCTCTATTCTTCTCAATCTTCTTTCAGGATGGATCCGATTGACTCTCTATGTAGGCACGAAGAGCTCATCACCCACAGAGGGAAGTACAGCCAGGACCTGGAGGGTTGGGAGGGTGTTAGTTCACCTTTTCATTTTTCTGAAGAGGTGAACTAACCCTTTAATGCAGATAGTCTCCTGGCCAGGCTTCAAGCAGAGGACTCCAGAGCTGCAAGGCAGAAGTGCTAAACACTCACTCTTTAAAGTGTTTGTAAACCCCGTAGACAATTTTTTTTTTTTTTACTTACCTGCAAGACAAAGCTATAATGAGCTAGTATGACTAG
Organism: Rana muscosa; assembly: GCA_029206835.1. NCBI lineage: Eukaryota > Metazoa > Chordata > Amphibia > Anura > Ranidae > Rana > Rana muscosa. Next base: position 291,124,858 of record CM055118.1, read on the forward strand.
CATACTAGCTCATTATGTACCACTTACCTTCGATCGGGGCCCCCGAAGTCGTCCGTGTCCCTCCTCTAGCCGCATCCATCGCTGCGGCGATAGCCGGAATGTTACTTCCGGGTAACGCCGCTGCAGCCAATCACAGCGCCGCTCCGGCGCTGTGATTGGCTGGAGCGGCGAAGACGTGACTCCGCGCATGCGCGCGTGAGCTGTCGAATTCGGCTACGTCGTCGAATGCTGCGACCTAGCCGAATTTGTAAATGGGGTGACGTCAGCGTCGCCGCATTTACATACAAATATCTCCTTAACCGTGTAGGTTAAGGAGATATTTCATGCACCTACAGGTAAGCCTTAATCTAGGCTTACCTGTAGGTCTTTGTTTAAAAAGTGGGTTTACAACCACTTTAACCACTTCCTATTGGGTACTTTTAACCTCTTCCTGCCCAGGCCAATTTTCAACTTTCAGCGCTGTCACACTTTGAATGACAATTGTACCCAATTTTTCACTTTTTTCACATAAATAGATTTTTTTGTGTGTGGTATTTAATCATCACTGGGTCTTTTATCCTTTGCTAAACAAACAAAAAAAGACCGAAAATTTTGAAAAAAAAACTTTTTCTTAGTTTCTATTATAAAATTTTGCAAATAGGTAATTTTTCTCCCTCACTGATGGGCATTGATAGGCTGCATCGATGGGCACTGATGAGGCTGCACTGATATGTGGCACTGATAGGCAGCACTGATGGGCACTGATTTTCTGCACTGATTGGCATCACTGATGGGCACAGATTGGCACTGATGGCCACTGTTGGGGCTGCACTGATCATCATGACACTAATGATCAGTGCAGATGTCTCCTTTCACACTAGCTGGATACTGACTTTCTCCAAGGAATGCCGATAACTGGCAAGTGTGTTTACATTGTGGTCAGCTGTAATTGGACACAGTAGATCACGTAGTAAAGAGCCGCTGATTGGCTTTTTCCCCCGATCTGTGATCAGCTGTGTCCAGAGAACACAATCAAGTCTGCGATCAAGGGAGGATATTATATGACGCCCTCCCAGAACTGGCCGACCATGCTGTAGCCATCATTTTTCTATAGCTTGGTCGGCAATTGGTTAAAGTGGTTGTAAACCTCAGACATGAAATTCGAACAAAGGATATCTCTCTATAGTGTGTACTTGTCTCAATTAAGAGCACCAAGTGTCATTCCTGTCTTCTGCCTCATTCCTTTGCTATCAGCATAAGTCACTTCTGATAAGTTTTCCTGACACCAAGAGAAAAAAGGTGACAGGGGAGGGAGCTCCAGCTGATTGACAGTCTCAGGTCTGTTCCTGTATGCTGTGTGAAGGGAGTGTGCCCCTTCCCTCCAATCAGCTCTCAGAGCTCTCCTCACTGAGCTCTGCAGAGTGTGACTTCATTTCTCCGCCCCCTTTTTTCTGAACTCTCAAACAAGCTTTAAATATTCAACACTTTGAACGGATGTAGAGAAGAGAAGACTGCAGATAAACAAGTACAACTTATGTAGGAAGATTTGTTTAATCTCTGTGTATCACCTGAGGACACTCACTTCACTGGGTATCTGTAAGGGTTTAAGGTTGCATGTTCTACACTATGTGGGTTTCCGCTGGGTACCCCAGTTTCCTCCCACACTCCACAGACATGCTGGTAACATGATTGGCTGTAGTATGTGTGTGTGTATATCCATGGAAGGTAGGGACTTTAAATTGTAAGCTCCTTGAGGACACGGACTGGTGTGAATATACAGTATGTAAAGAGAAGCCTACATTTTCGGTGTTATATACATACCGCTGATGAATAATTAAAAACTGCTCTTGAATATAAAACGTAGCCTGCATTTGTATATGTGGCCAACCTTTGGCTGACTTTAGGTAACAATTAGGCACTAAATAAACATATAACAAAATGTGATGCCTGTCACACATTCCTAACACCCGCCAACTGATTTCTGATGTCCAGAGCTGAAAGAGCTTAACCACTTAAGGACCAGCCACTGTATATATACACGTCGGCAGAATGGCTCGTACAGGCACAATCACGTACTTGTACGTGGCTCTTTAACTGCCGACGTCGGGGTCGCGCGTGCCGCCAGCGGCGCGCTCGCGACCCCCCTGCCTTCCCCGTGAGTCGGACCGTGGGTCCCGCAGACTCGATCGTCGCGGGGATCCCCGCGATTATCTCACGGAGGCTCGGAGTGGGGAGATGTGTGTGTAAACACAACATCTCCCCGCTCCTCTACTGACAATGTCAGCGATCTCCGCTCTGTGTAATCAGAGCAGAGATCGGTCACGTGTCACTCGTAGCCACGCCCCCTCAGTTAGAAACACGCCCCTAGGCACACTTAACCCCTCCAGGCCCCCTAGAGGTTAACCCCTTCACTGCCAGTGTCATTTTTACAGTAACCAGTGCATTTTTATTGCACTGATCGCTGTAAAAATTACAATGGTCCCAAAAATGTGTCAAAAGTGTCCGATGTGTCCGCCATAATGTCGCAGTCATGTAAAAAATCGCTGATCGCCGCCATTACTAGTAAAAAAAATAAAAATAATAAAAATTCCTTAAAACTATCCCCTATTTTGTAAATGCTATAATTTTTCCGCAAACCAATCAATAAACGCCGATTGCAAATTTTTTTACCAAAAATATGTAGAAGAATATGTATCGGCCGAAACTGAGGAAAAAAATGTTTTTTTATATATTTTTGGGGATATTTATTATAGCAAAAAGTAAAAAATATGTAATTTTTTTCAAAATTGTTGCTCTATTTTTGTTTATAGCGCAAAAAATAAAAACTGCAGAGGTGATCAAATACCACCAAAAGAAAGCTCTATTTGTGGGGAAAAAAAAGGACGCCAATTTTGTTTGGGAGCCACGTCGCACGACCGCGTAATTGTCAGTTAAAGCAACTCAGTGCCGAATCGCAAAAAGGGGCCTGGTCTTTGTGCTGCGTATTGGTCCGGGGCTTAAGTGGTTAAAGAAACTCCAGCCAATTTTTTTTCTACGTTTTAAATATAGTGAAGAAGGGTTAGAGCCTCTGTCAATTTTATTTTGCTGTCTGTGTCCTCCCTTGCTGAGTACGGATGAGATTGGGGTTTGCCGCTTTTATGGGTTAGCAGTAAATCCCCAAGATTCACAAAGTTACATAGTTAAGCCTCGTACACACAATCCGATTGTTGGCAGGAGATTGTTTGTTAACAGACTGTTGTCCTAAAATCTGACAGTTAATATGCTTCTTCTGACAATTGTTGTTCAACTTTCTGCCAACAAATGTTGGATGACAGGGTAGTTAAAGCCTGGTACACACGGTCAGATTGTTGGCCAACTGAGCGTCTGATTTTTGTCTTCAGGGTGTGTGCCTGGATTTTGTTTTGCATACTAAAGCCTCATACACACGATCGGACTTTCTGCGGACAAAGCGTAGGACTTTTGTCCGAAGGGCGTTGGCTGTGAACTTGTCTTGCATACAAACAGCAAAGAATTGTCGGCCAACAAACACGTAACTACATGGTTTTTCAGCTCTTTAGCGCCACCCTTTGGTCAACTTCTGCTAATGTTGTGTTATGGTGAGCATTGCTTCCGAGCATGCGTGTTTGTACTTTGGCGGACAATTTTAAAGCATGCTATCCCACATTTGTTGGCAGAAAATCTGACAAAAATTGCCCGATGAAGCATACAAACGGTCGGATTTTCCAACAACAGCCTGTCATTACACAATTCCCGTCAGAAAATCCGATGGTGTGTACGGACCTTTAGGCTGGATTCACACCTATTGCATTTTTTGTGCTGTTAGCATTTTACAGATTTGCACTACAGTCCATTTAACATGGTTTCCTATGGAAGACATTCTGCAGTGCAAATCTGCAAAATGCAAAAAGCACAAAAATGCCATAGGTGTGAATCCAGCCTCAGTACGCTCCATCAGACAATTGTTGTCCAACTTTCCACCAACAAATGTTGGATGACATGCTAGTAAATTTTCGGCGACAACGGTCTGTTGTCAGCATGCTCGGAATCAATGCTCACCAAACACGACATTAGCAGAAAGTGCCCAAAGGGTGGCGCTCAAGAGCTGAAATTCCTTGTAGTACGTCACTACGTTCGTGTTTGTTGGCCGACAATTGTGTACCGCTAGTATGCAAGATCCAGGCACACGCCCTTTGGACAAAAATCAGACGCTAGGTTGGCCAACAATCGGATCGTGTGTATGAAACTTTAAGCCTCATACACACGATCGGACTTCCATCGGACAAATCCGTGGAATTTTGTGCGAAGGGCGTTGGCCGTGAACTTGTTCTGCATACAGACGGCAGAACTTTTTCAGCCAACATACATGAAACTACGTTGTTTTTCAGCTCTTTAGCACCACCCTTTGGGCAACTTCTGCTAATGTGCTATCGTTAGCATTGGTTCGGAGCATGCGTCTTTGTACTTTGGATTTTAGTCCGACAGACTTGTGTACACACGATCAGATAATCAGACGGAACACATTTGTTGTCGGGCAATTTGAGAGCATGCACAGCCAACATTTGTTGTCCGAAATTCCCACAACAATTGTCCGATGGAGCATACAGACGGTCGGATTATGCGACAAAACCCTTCCATCACACAATTGTTGTCGGAAAATATCCAATCGTGTGTACGGGCCTTTAGTTTCCTATTGCATATCTCTACTGCAATAAAGAGCTTGTCTGCCCGCAGGTTTTCTTTTCTTATTTTCACACAAATATAGCTTTCTTCTGGTGGTATTTGATCACCACTGGGTTTTTTATTATATACAAAAAAAGGCCAACAATTTAGAAAAAAATATAATAATTCTACTTTCTGCTAAAAAAACATATTCAACAAATTATTATTTATTAATTTTTTTTAAATCAGATTTTCTAATTTGGGCCAAAATGTATTCTGCTACATGTCTTTGGCAAAAAAATCCCAATAAGTGTATATTGATTGGTTCGCATCTACAAATAATGGTATATGGTATATATACTGGAATTAGAGCTCCACAATTCTGGCTAAAATGAGAATCACAATTTTTTTGCTTAGAATAAAGATCACGATTCTCGCAGCACATTATACTAAAAATTGAGATAACTTCACTGTTTTTTTTTTTATTGAAGTATATTTTTTGTAAGCAGGGAATGTCAGAAAAAGGTTTGGTGTTTAAGTGGTAAACTGACCTCATTTACACACAGAAGGTCATTCCCTTGATCTAAAAGATATGAGAGATACATTGTATCTCTTCTCTTCTCTATCTCCCAGCTCTGAGGAATGTTGATAAACATTGTAGGGTTTTTCTTTTGATAGCTCTGATCAGCTCTGCACTGTTTACATAGAATTGAGGAAATGTCAGGTTAAGATTGCGAGGGGATTTGAATCGAGATCCCAATCTTTTAACGATTAATCGTGCAGCTCTAACTGGAATTTTTTTATTTTAATTTTTTTTAATACTACTAATGGCGGTGATCAGCGACTTATAATGGGTCTGTGATAGTGCGGCTGGCTATCTGACACTGGGTGGGAACTGACTAACTGACACTGACATCACCAGTGACACTAATACAGTGATCAGTGTTAATAATATACACTGTCACTGTACTAATGACACTGGCTGGAATGGGGTTAACATTTAAGAGCAATCAAGGGGTTAACTGTGTGTCTAACAATGTTTACTGTGTTTAGTATGTGGTGCTTTTCCTAAACAATGTGCCGGTTTTTACTCCCTGCTTTGCTGCTGCCTGTAGAGAGCCCTGTGTTGTTTACTTGCACAGGGCTCTCTTCTGTCATTCGCTCAGCCGATTAGCAGGTTCCAGCCATAAATCATTAGCCAGAACCCGCTGTGTGACTTCTGCTGCAGCAAATGACAGCACAGCCGGGCCTACTCGGAAATAGCAAATCACTTACATATGTGTGATTTGGCGCAGCAGGGCTGCCCTGCCGCAGTATCATAGTTGCCAACAGTCCCGAATTTCCCAGGACATTCCGGGTATTTAGATCCTTGTCCTGGTCTTACCAGGAAATTTCATGGGAAATTGGCGTTTACCTGATTTTTCTGTGGTGACATGCTGTATATGTGGTGACAAGTGACGTGCTGTATCTGTGGTGACAAGTGAGCGCTGTATCTGTGGTGACAAGTGACATGCTGTATCTGTGGTGACAAGTGAGCGCTGTATCTGTGGTGACAAGTGACATGCTTTATCTGTGGTGACAAGTGACATGCTTTATCTGTGGTGACAAGTGATGTGCTGTATCTGTGGTGACAAGTGACACCCTGACTCTGTTGTGACAAGTGGCGCGCTGTATCTGTGGTGACAAGTGGCGCGCTGTATCTGTGATGACATGCTGTATCTGTGGGGACATGCTGTATCTGTGGGGACAAGTGAGCGCTGTATCTGTGGTGACAAGTGACTTACTGTATCTGTGGTGGCATGTGAGCACTGTATCTGTGGTGACAAGTGATGTGATGTATCTGTGGTGACGCACTTTATCTGTGGTGACAAGTGAGCGCTGTATCTGTGGTGACAAGTGACGTGCTGTATCTGTGGTGACATGCTGTATCTGTGGTGACAAGTGACGCACTATATCTGTGGTGACAAGTGAGCGCTGTATCTGTGGTGACAAGTGAGCGCTGTATCTGTGGTGACAAGTGAGCACTGTATCTGTCGTGACAAGTGGCGTGCTGTATCTGTCGTGACAAGTGACGTGCTGTATCTGTGGTGACAAGTGACATGCTGTATCTGTGGTGACATGCTGTATCTGTGGTGACAAGTGACATGCTGTATCTGTGGTGACAAGTGACACACTGTATCTGTGGTGACAAGTGACACACTGTATCTGTGGTGACAAGTGAGCGATGTATCTGTGGTGACAAGTGACACACTGTATCTGTGGTGACATGCTGTATCTGTGGTGACAAGTGAGCGCTGTATCTGTGGTGACAAGTGACATGCTTTATCTGTGGTGACAAGTGACATGCTGTATCTGTGGTGACAAGTGACATGCTGTATCTGTGGTGACAAGTGACATGCTGTATCTACGGTGACAAGTGACGTGCTGTATCTGTGGTGACAAGTGACATGCTGTATCTGTGGTGACAAGTGAGTGCTGTATCTGTGGTGACAAGTGACATGCTGTATCTGTGGTGACAAGTGACATGCTGTATCTACGGTGACAAGTGACGTGCTGTATCTGTGGTGACAAGTGACATGCTGTATCTGTGGTGACAAGTGACGTGCTGTATCTGTGGTGACAAGTGAGTGCTGTATCTGTGGTGACAAGTGAGTGCTGTATCTGTGGTGACAAGTGATGTGCTGTATCTGTGGTGACAAGTGACGTGCTGTATCTGTGGTGACAAGTGACATGCTGTATCTGTGGTGACAAGTGACGTGCTGTATCTGTGGTGACAAGTGAGTGCTGTATCTGTGGTGACAAGTGACGTGCTGTATCTGTGGTGACAAGTGACGTGCTGTATCTGTGGTGACAAGTGATGTGCTGTATCTGTGGTGTCAAGTGAGCGCTGTATCTGTGGTGACAAGTGAGCACTGTATCTGTCGTGACAAGTGGCATGCTGTATCTGTCGTGACAAGTGACGTGCTGTATCTGTGGTGACAAGTGACATGCTGTATCTGTGGTGACATGCTGTATCTGTGGTGACAAGTGACATGCTGTATCTGTGGTGACAAGTGACACACTGTATCTGTGGTGACAAGTGACACACTGTATCTGTGGTGACAAGTGAGCGATGTATCTGTGGTGACAAGTGACACACTGTATCTGTGGTGACATGCTGTATCTGTGGTGACAAGTGAGCGCTGTATCTGTGGTGACAAGTGACATGCTTTATCTGTGGTGACAAGTGACATGCTTTATCTGTGGTGACAAGTGAGTGCTGTATCTGTGGTGACAAGTGACATGCTGTATCTGTGGTGACAAGTGACATGCTGTATCTGTGGTGACAAGTGACATGCTGTATCTGTGGTGACAAGTGACATGCTGTATCTGTGGTGGCAAGTGAGCGCTGTATCTGTGGTGGCAAGTGAGCACTGTATCTGTGGTGACAAGTGACATGCTGTATCTGTGGTGACAAGTGACATGCTGTATCTGTGGTGGCAAGTGAGCGCTGTATCTGTGGTGGCAAGTGAGCACTGTATCTGTGGTGGCAAGTGAGCACTGTATCTGTGGTGACAAGTGACATGCTGTATCTGTGGTGACAAGTGACACGCTGTATCTGTGGTGTTTTTCCCTTTCTTTCTACCTCCATCCCTCTCTTCCTTCTCCTCCCATCCCTCTTTCATCTCAGACTCTAACCACACCCCCTTTAAACTATGCCCAATATTTAGTTTAGACCACTCCGCTACGCGCACCACAGTTTTTCAATCCCAGTTACACCATGCCTACAAATGAATGCCCCGCCCCCTAATTATAATAAGACCCTCACCTACAGACAAGAAAGTGTCCATATAAATTTTTTGAGAATGTTGGCAACTATGCAGTATAATTGTGGTGGGCGGTCCTGAAGCGGTAAACTAGATCTGCTTTAACTTTTCAGCTTCTACCAAAAACGAAAACACCAGTTTTAAGTGTTCTGAGCCTTTAATGTTCTGGGATTTCTCCATCAATAGAAATCAAATACAGAAAATAAAATGTCAACAGTTGGATTATGCCTGCATGGTGAGACCGTCATCTTATTTCTGTGGCTGAATATAGACTTGGGAGTGCCGAGTTCCAATAGGAGTACTTCTATAAATTATTTGTACCGAGCTTTGTTTACAAGATCCCATGTATGTACAGATGGATTCATTTCATGGACTGAGAACTGGAGACACAGCCCATAGTTCCCTACCCTAATCCAAGAGCACATGATCTGTCATAGTTCCCTACCCTAATTCAAGAGCACATGATCTGTCATAGTTCCCTACCCTAATCCAAGAGCACAAGTTCTGTCTAGAGAGAGATTTATTATTTAATGAATTTATACATCACTACATAGTGGAAAGCTTGTATACAGAGCTATTCAAATCAGTGCGTTCTACCAAAGGAGCTTACAATCTAAATACCTACCAAACACATAGACCAGGGCCAATCTGATCAAATTTCAGTTTGCTTACCTACACTATATTGCCAAAAGTATTGGGACAACTGCCTTTACACGCACATGAACTTTAATGGCATCCCAGTCTTCGTTCGTAGGGTTTAATATTAGAGTTGGACCACCCTTTGCAGCTATAACAGCTTCAACTCTTCTGGGAAGGCTCTTCTGGGAAGACGAGAAGGCCTGGCTCGCAGTCTCCGCTCTAATTCATCCCAAAGGTTAAGGTGTTCTATCGGGTTGAGTTCAGGACTCTGTGCAGGCCAGTCAAGTTCCTCCACCCCAAACTCGCTCATCCATGTCTTTATGGCAGGCGGGCGGCTGCCCTGCTGCATTGTGAGCACAGGAGGTCGCACGCTTGGCACGATCACCATTCATAGAATGCTTTGCATCTTCTCTTTGAGAAAGTACAAACTGATCTCTGGATGGTGCCTGTGCCAAACAGGCATCCCCCTGTGAGCACAATGCAGCCACTTGGCACTGGACATGGATCCTAGTGGAGATCACTGGAGTAGCGATGTCTTAGTACAGTAATTTCCAATTTAACTGCTTGCCAACTGCATAACTTAGTTATACAGCGGCAGAGCGGCTCTCCTATGCCAGATCACATACTACTGAGGCTGTGCTGCGATTAGACACACCATAAGCTGACCAGAAGGTGCCGGCCAATGGATGTCTGCCGGCACCCGCTGATCGGTGAGGAAAGACACAGAACAGAGCTCTGCATATGTAAACAAGGCAGAGCTCTGTTCTGTCAGCAAGGATGTGATGGATTTTCTTTCCCTGCAAAGCAGGCAATAAAATCCATCACATCCTTTAGAAAAACAGCGCACACAGTACACAAAAACACTGGCTAGGCACACATTTAACCCTTTGATCACCCTAGATGTTTAACCCCTTCCCAGCCAGGGTCATTACCAGTGTTGTAAGTAACTGCGTTAAAATAAACAGCGTTACTTAACGCAGTTACTTTTGAGGGTAACGAGTAGTCTAACTGATTACTCTTCCCCTCATGGTAACGCCTTTCCCATTACTTGGGCGGCATTACCGCAATTACTACTCGAGTCGCCGGCCGCCGTCTGCCTACCTAATCAGCGTATCATGCAGACAGACGGCGGCCATTCCAGTGTTCAAAAGCCGCGCCTCCTCGTCTGTGATAGGCGGAACACTCAATTTCCCAGCAGTCAGTGTTCCGCCTATCACGGACTTCCTCTCGTCCGTGTTATGAGGATGAGCGGATGTCCGTGATAGGCAGAACACTGACTGCTGGGAAATTGAGTGTTACGCCTATCACAGGCGAGGAGGAGGCGCGGCTTTTGAATACTGGAATGGCCGCCGAATGTTTTTATGACACGCTGATCGGTGGATGCAAAACGGCACACGGAGCTGCAGATGGGCACACGGAGGCTGCAGATGGGCACACGGAGGCATGCACAGGACACAGGTAGGCTGCAATGGACACAGGGAGGTACACAGGACACAGTGAGGTAGGCAGATCTGCACAGGTAGGCATGCACAGGACACAGGGAGGTATGCAATAGACACAGTGAGGTATGCAGCTGCAGATGGGCATTGTTGACCCTCTTTTCCACTTACAGTAGCTGCTGCATTTCTCACCCTTGGCTTATATGCGAGTCAATATAAAAAAAAAAAGTCACAGTTACTTTGCTGAGTAACTATTTACTTTTCCAATGTAGTAACTGAGTTACTGACGCAATTACTTTTTGAGAGAAGTCATTTGTAACTGTAACTAATTACTTTTGTAGCGCACAGACCCCTTTCTTTACCTGCATTAACATTGGCTCCTCGCAGGGAGAGAGAGGCACACCGCACTAACAGCCCGTATCCTCCTGTGCGAGGAGGTTGAGCGGTGTTGTTGTTTTTCGGTCTTTCCACGGTCAGAACATGAAAACCTCCAGAGCCTGATTCTCACCTCTATGTTAATTAGAGACAAGTCCTTGACTTCCCAGTAAAGTGAATGTCCACACCAGCTGAAACTCCAACTCAGAGTTTATTTTCACTTAGCAATAACACAGTCTCTGATAGAAGAAAGGTTGGAGTAAAAAACAGAATAGCACAAGGTGTGGATAAGGTCCAGGCACAAACGTTACGGATGTTCGCTCAGCTTATCGAGCAAGTTTAACTAGGCGAACAGTCTCTGCCACAGACCTGATGAAACTGATCCCCTTCTTTAGCTACGGCCCTTTTTTAGGAGAAGACATCCCTCTGGAGAGTTACCGGGACCCTACCGTCATGATGACTCTGCACTGGGTCTTCAGAGAGTTCCTTCCCCGGCCTCCTCATCCTAGATACGGGTCCCCTCGCAAGGCGGCACCCTGAGATTCCTCGATCCCTGGCAGACCCCAGCCGAAGGTGCTGGGCCCCAGGCCTCCACTGCGGTTCCTGGGCTTACATGCCCAGGGCGGACAGGAACAACACGATAGTACCTCACCCTGAGCTAAAGGTGCCCAGGATGGAACCGGAACACTCCCAATAACCGAACCAACGACAACCCGCCCCCGGGCCAAAGGTGCCCAGGGCGGACAGGAACAAGAACCTGGGGTAGGACCCTGCTGACAGAACCCCGAACAGGCAGCGTCTGCCCCTTTTATATCCTCTCCCAGCATGCCCAGCAGGTAGAACACACCCACCGTATAGCTTCCGAGAGGGGACACACAAGGCACAGCACTGTATCAGCGGTTCAACCCTAGCCTACTATGGCAGCGCCACCTGTAGGCCACAGGGAACTACACACCGATACTCTCCCTGTGGATAGAAATGGTTGTAAAAACCCTGACAAAGTAGGGGACCCCGCTACACTTTAAAGTAAGATGACCATCGCTGGTCATTACTACAGTTACAGTGCAGATTTTTAGCACTGATCACTGTATTAGTGTCACTGACTCCCGCAAAGTGTCAGGATAGCTGTCACTTTTCCAGGTTGGCAGTAAAAATTATGTTCTGCCAGTAAATTTTACATGTCTTGTCAGTAAAAACTGCTACGTGATGTTGGCAACACTGGTTGGGGGAGGAGGATGGGCAGCTATCTGTAATGGGGATTTGGGGAGGGGGGATGTGTTAGGAGGAGGGTTGGGGGGGGGGGGTTACAGGGTGGTTGAACTAGGAGAGGGGTATCTGTGCCAGGAGAGGGGATGTTTGTGCTGGGGGGGGGGGTTAGTACTGGGGTGGTTTGGGTAAAGAGGAAGAATTTGTGCAGGGGAGGGTAATTTAGAGGGGTTGTGCTAAGAGGAGGGATTTGTGGAAATTTGTCCCAGGAGGGGGATTGAAGAAAGAAGATTTGTGCTGGGAGAGGAGATGGGGGGATTTTGTGCCAAGAGGGGGTGGGGGGAATTTGGGCTAATAGGAAGGATTAGGGGGGATTTGTGCTAGCAGGGGGGATTTGGGGGAGAAGATTTGTGCTGCTAGGATAGAAAGCTTAAGAAGAAAGAAGATATGTGCTAGGCAGGTGATTTTTTCAGGGTTAGGAAGATTTGTGGGGGGATTTTCATTTTGAAATTTTTACATGTGATTTCTAACAGCGGCCCTGGGTACAGAAGGTTGTAACTGTGGGGAATGAGCTGATGGAAGTGATAAAAGATTAGTTGGAGGCGTGATAGGCTTCCCAGAAGAGATGAGTTTTCAGGGATCGCCTGAAGGCAGCTTGAGTAGCAGATAGCTGGACAGATTGAGGTAGAGAGTCCCACAGGATGGGAGAGGCTCTGGAGAAGTCCTGGAGACAAGAATGGGAGGAGAAGACAAGGGAGATGGAGAGCAGGAGGTCTTGGGAGGAGCGGAGAGGATGGTTTGGGTGATATTTGGAGACAAAATTGGTGATGTAGCTCAGGGCAGAGTTGTGGATGGCTTTGTATGTTGTGGTTAGCATTTTGAATTTAATTCGCTGGGCGATTGGGAGCCAGTGTAGGGATTGGCGGAGAGGGGTGGCAGAGGTTGGTAAGGTGGATAAGCCTGGCATCAGCATTCATGATAGACTGAAGAGGGGATATCTTGCCTATGAAGAGGTAGGCCTATGAGAAGGCAGGTACAATAATCAAGGCGAGAGATAACGAGGGAGTGAATGAGTAGCTTGGTGGTTTCATTAGTTAAGAAGGGGAACATTTTAGAGATGTTACGGAGGTGAAGTCTACAAGCTTTTGACAATGATTGGATTTGGGGCTTTACGAAGCTGTGTGCATGGGCCCATAGAAAAGCATATACCTGCATTCAGATTCGTAAAAAAAAAAGAAAAAAAAAAAAAGATTTACTGATAAAAAACGCCATGTTTGTCACGGCGGTGTAGAGGAGCCCATATAGTAAACCCATCTCACATTCGACTTTATTGTGCAATATTGATAACTCATTGGCTTGCCTCTGAAAATTTTAACCCCCCTTCAGTCCATCATGAATGCTGCTGCCAGACTCATCCACCTTACCAACCGCTCTTTCTCTGCTACTCCTCTCTGTCAATCCCTCCACTGGCTTCCGCTCACCCAACGAATTAAATTCAAAATACTAACGACCACCTACAAAGCCATCCACAACACTGCCCCAGCTACATCACTGACCTAGTCTCTAAATACCAACCTAATCGTTCTCTTTGTTCTTCTCAAGACCTCCTGCTCTCTAGCTCTCTCATCACCTCCTCCCATGCTCATCTCCAGGACTTTTCCAGAGCCTCTCCAAGCCTATGGAACTCCTTACCCCAATCTGTCCATCTATCTCCTTCTCTATTAGCTTTTAGAGGATCCCTAAAAACCCTCCTCTTCAGAGAAGCCTATCCTACCCACACCTAACAACTGTATTTTCATTTTGTCCACCTGATCATCCCCCACAGCTACTACCCTTTGTTTCACGTGACCCTCCCTTCTAGACTGTAAGCTCTAACGAGCAGGGCCCCCTGATCCCTCTGTATTGAATTGTATTGTGACTGTACTGTCTTCCCTGATGTTGTAAAGCGCTGCGCAAACTGTTGGCGCTATATAAATCCTGTATAATAATAATAATAATATTAACTCACTCCATCATCCACCCATTACCATTGTACCGGAGACAAATATAACGTTGCACTTTACGTTTTTCTAGGAGGCAGTTTTTGGGTCTTTTTGATTCCCCGCCATAACCTGATTGGTTATCCTGTCTCAGACTCTCAAAAGAATAAAGCAGATGGACTCTTTGGTCATTTTGTCTGTCCTGGCAGCTGGGTTTCTTTGCTGTCACCTCTCGGTGTCGGGGACATCTGGTTTGCAGTAAGCAGATGTGATGATGGGGGTAGGAGATGATGGGGGTAGGAAGCTGAGAAAACAGTACTGGGGGGAAGGGGCCCATTGGGGTGAAATATGTCAGGAATTCAGCCCCCATGGTGATGTCCTCATTAGCCTTCTTCTATAAAGTAGTCCCTCCACTCTGTGCCTCTTTCTAATACAAACTAACTGGCAACATGTGAACCGTGTAGAACTTCCATACCCTGCCATACATGGTGCTATGTCCGCTATTGTTCATTGAGCCCCACTAAAGCTGGCTATACACTAGAAGTTCTTCATTCTTTGCACAATCAATGACTGGATGAATGTCATTTTGAAAGTAGTTTCAATTTCCTATTAGCAATCGATTTTAGAATGAATGTCATTTCCAAAACTAAAACCACGCACTTCGAAATTTATTTGTTCGAGGAAAAATTTCCATCTTGCGCCTTCAAATTTTCTCATCACTTTAGTTGAAAATGAACATTAATTTGATCCCACTAATGATTAGAAAATCAAATGATCACAATTAAAAGAAAACATTTTTAACAAAATTCTACTTGTGTATGGCCAGCTTTAGGCTAGGTTCACCATCTGCATTTTCCTGCGTTTTTCATGCATATTTTCAAGCTACATTCACACTTGATTAAAGCATATGCAGGCGATTTTACAGACTTTTTTTGCACCTTTTGCCTTTTTTTTTTCCTCATTTTGGAGCAATCGGGGAGATTTACTAAAAACTGGAGAGTGCAAAATCTGGTGTAGCTGTGCATAGTAGCCAATCAGCTTCTAACTTCAGCTTGTGCAATTAAGCTTTGTCAATAAAATCTGGAAGCTGATTGGTTTCTATGCAGAGCTGCACCAGATTTTGCACTCTCCTTTTTTAGTAAATAACCCCCCAATGTGTGAAATAGGAGTTACTTTTGGGGCAAAATTGCGCATTTATGGTAAAAAGACTTCTATCACTGGATGTCCTGGAAAAACATTTTTTTTTTCAGACACTTCCATTGAAGTCTATGGGGCTAAAAAAAAACACCCAAATCTGCCTGAATAGAAGCTCCAGTATTTTTTTGAGTAATGGGTATCTGAGCACTCAGGGGGTGAACAGGCACTATATAAAACTAAGGGCATTGTGCTACAAAACCGCTGAGGTGTGAATGGAGCTTTGGGCTAGGATGTCAGTGTCAGTCAGCCAGTTCCTATCCAAGGTCAGTAAGGCAGGCCATAGAAGACGGTGTGAATTTTTTTCCTGCAACCATGCATTTTGGAACCATCAACACCCTCCTGCCGGGACATTGTGTTCTCCCCGCGGATCCCCCCCCCCCCCTTTGCTGGGGAAACACAAAGAATACAGCGATTATTACTTGCGGCTGCTGTAGCAGAAGTAAATCCGGCAGGTTGGTTGTACCCAAGTTGATTCATCAGTCAACTTGGTACATTCAGCCTGCTCATACATGGTTCAGATCTGTCAGTTCCTGCTGAATAGTGATGAGCCGAACACCCCCGGGTTCGGTTCGCACCAGAACCCGCGAACGGACCGAAAGTTTGCACGAACTTTAGAACCCTATTAAATACAATGGATGCGAACGTTCGAAATCGAAAGTGCTAATTATAACGACTATTATGCATGTTATTGTCCTAAAAAGGGTTTGGGAACCCGGGTTCTGCACCAGGGGACATGTATCAATGCAAAAAGAAGTTTTAAAAACGTCAGTTTTTCTGGAGCAGTCATTTTAATGATGCATAAAGTGAAAAAAAAAAGTCAAATATTCCTTTAAATATCGTACCTGGGGGGTGTCTAAAGTATGCCTGTATGTATGTAAGTATGCCACGTGTTTCCCGTATTTAGAACTGTCCCTGCACAAAATTACATTTCTAAAGGAAAAAAAGCCATTTAAAACTGCTTGCGGCTTTAATGTAATGTCTGGTCCCGGTAATATGGATGAAAATCTTTAAGAAAAATGGCATAGCTACCCCATCACACCCCCCCCCTACCCCAGCCCATTACCAGCCCCTTTGGGTCTTGTATGTATATTAAGGGGAACCCCGCACACAAAATAAAAAAGGCCCTATATACTCTGAACAGCCGTATACAGGCGGTGCATACAAGACAGGGACTGTAGGTTTGTTCTTATGTACAATCTGTTTGTAATTTTGAACAGGTACATTGTTTAAGTGTAGCTCCAGCCAAAAAATCTATTTTTAAGCTTTTTGGAAAACATAGGGAAGGGTTATCACCCCTGTAACATTTGTTTTGCTGTCTGTGCAGTGTGCACCTGTTCAGAACAGTTCACCTCACTTTTCGTCCTAATGACAAATGTTTTTGGAAAATTTGGGGTTTTTATTGAAACAAGAATTGGTGATAAAGCATCAGTGGAGAGGAGACACTTTTTTTCCCATATTAACTCTTACAGGAGAGAATTTGCCTTCCTAGGGGTAGATTTCCTCTCACTTCCTGTTGTATCCTTCCGTTTGCAAGGAGGAGTCGTTTGTAAGTTGGATGTTTGAAAGTAGGGGCCTGCCGTATATACTCAGCTGAAATTTGCCCCTTACATGTTGGTGTTGCCACAACACTGTGAGCCCTCACAGTTACTCTTGGTGGGCGCATGAATGGGCCCTGCTGTGAATTATTAGATCAAGAATTGTAATTGCATGCCCCTGTTGAACAGGGGCTGAAAAATTGGGCCTTTGGTGGTGGTGGTGGTGGTGGTGTTGACACAACACTGTAAGGCCTCACAGTTAGTCTTGGTGGGCGCAGGAATGGGCCCTGCTGTGAATTATTAGATCAAGAATTGTAATTACATGCCCCTGTTAAACAGGGGCATAAAAATTGGGCCTTAGGCACTGGTGCCACAACACTGCAACCCCTCACAGATACTGTACTTGGAGCACAGCAATGAGCCCTGTTGCAAAGTATTGCATCAAAAATTGTAATTACACGCCCCTGTTAAACAGGGGCTGAAAAATTGGGCCTTAGCCACTGGTGCTAGTGCCACGATACTGCAACCACTCCCAGATACTCTAGTTGGAGTGCAGGCCTTAGCCACTGGTGGCGGCACCCAGAAACAAAAATGTTCTTCCAAGCTATCATCGTCAATCGGATCATTGAGGAGGAGGAGGATAGTCAGTCAACATAACAGGACAGTCTCTCAGCATCAGTCTTGAAGGGATGTGACATTTGAAAATAAATTAGTCTGTTATATCAGCTTCAGGTGTTTGGTAGCTGGTGGTGATCCAAGACTGGTTCATCTTTATGAAGGTCAGTCGATCAACAGAGTCGGTGGACAGGCGCACCCTGTGATCCGTAACAAATCCTCCAGCAGCACTGAATGTGCGTTCTGAAAGAACGCTGGATGCAGGACAGGCCAGTAGCTCAATTGCATACTGTGCAAGCTCTGGCCAGTGATCCATCCTCAAGACCCAGTAAGCCAGAGGATTTTCGGTGGGGAAGGTGTCCAAGTCTGACCTTGCCCCTAGGTATTCCTGCACCATGTATATCAGACGCTGGCGATGGTTGCTGGAACCGATCATACCTTGGGGCTGCGGACTAAAGAATTGTCTGAACGCTTCGGTCAGACGGCCACCTTCCCCACCGCTCCTTCTTTGACTGACCGAAGCCTCAGCAACTCGTTGTCCAGGACCAGGAGTTTGTAACCTCCCAGTCTCTGGGAACGCGTTGCACAGACCTTTCTGCAAGGCCTCCCGGAGTTGTCTCATCCTCTGCGACGGTAAGATAAGGTCCGCAACCTTACCCTTGTACCGTGAATCAAGGAGAGTGGCCAGCCAGTAATGGTCCCTCTCCTTGATCCGAAGAATACGAGGATCCTTCCGCAGACTTTGCAGGATCAGGGAGGCCATGCAGCGTAGGTTAGCTGAGGCATTCGGTCCGGAGTCCTCTGGGTCACTAAGGACGACATGATCCGCAGCCACCTCCTCCCAGCCACGTACAAGTCCACTGGTTTCTTGGGACTGTAAATCATCCCTAAAAGACTGCTGCTGATGATGCTGAGTGCCAGGCTCCACCTCCATGCTGACACAATCCTCCTCCTCCTCCTCTTCTTCCTGTGCGATGGGTGGGACAGAAGGAACACTGTCTGGGTAAAGGGGGCCTTGAGAGGCAAGGAAGTCCTCCTCTTCCTGCCTCTGTTCTGCCTCAAGTGCCCTGTCCATTATTCCACGCAGCGTATGTTCCAACAGGTGGACAAGAGGTACAGTGTCACTGATGCATGCACTGTCACTGCTCACCATCCTCGTGGCCTCCTCAAATGGTGCCAGGACAGTGCATGCATCCCTGATCATGCCCCACTGGCGTGGTGAAAAAAACCCGAGCTCCCCTGACCCTGTCCTGGTGCCGTAGTCGCACAGGTACTCATTGATGGCCCTCTGCTGCGTGTGCAGCCGCTGCAGCATGGCCAACGTTGAGTTCCACCTGGTGGGCATGTCACATATAAGGCGGTTCTTGGGCAGGTTCAACTCCTTTTGCAGCTCAGCCAGGCGAGCACTGGCATTATAAGATCTGCGGAAATGCACACAGACTTTCCTGGCCTGCCTCAGGACATCCTGTAAGCCCGGGTACCTGCCCAAGAACCGCTGCACTACCAGGTTAAGGACGTGAGCCACACAGGGCACACGGGTCAGTTGTCCCTGTCGGAGAGCGGAGAGGAGGTTGGTGCCATTGTCGCAAACTACCATTCCTGGCTTAAGCTGGCATGGCGTCAACCACCTCTCAGCCTGCCCCTGCAGAGCGGACAGAACCTCTGCCCCAGTGTGGCTCCTGTCCCCCAAACACACCAGCGCAAGCACGGCATGGCATCTTTTTGCCTGCGTACTTGCGTAGCCCCTTGAACGCCTACGGAGCACCGCTGGTTCCGAGGACAAAGCACAGGAAGAGGCCACGGAGGAAGAAGAGGAGGGGGTGGAGGACAGAGGTGTGTCACAATCAGTAGTAGCATTTTGGAGGCGTGGCGGTGGAACAACCTCCAACACTACTGCACCTTGTCCTGCATCCTTCCCAGCTGCCAAAAGAGTGACCCAATGGGCCGTGAAAGAAAGGTAACGTCCCTGTCCATGCCTGCTGGACCATGAGTCAGCGGTAATATGCACCTTACCGCTGACCGCCCTGTCCAGCGAGGCCAAGACATTGCCTTCCACATGCCGGTAGAGAGCCGGAATTGCCTTCCGTGAGAAAAAGTGGCGTTTGGGAACCTGCCACTGAGGAACCGCACATTGCACAAAATCACGGAAGGGGGCCGAGTCTACCAACTGAAAAGGCAGCAGTTGAAGCGCTAGCAATTTAGCCAAGCTAGCATTCAACCGCTGGGCATGTGGAAGGCTGGGAGTGAACTTCTTTCGACGGTCCAGCAGCTGGGGCAGGGAAATTTGCCTGCTAGAATCGGACGTCGGTGTACTGCTAGCAGAGTGCCCGCAAGTACTTGGCTGTGACACACCTAATTCTACACCTTCATTCCTCTCCGAGCAGGTTTCAGAGAGGACTGAAGGTATAGTGGGGTTGGAGATCCCAGCTGATGCGGTGCAAGAAGAGGTCAGCTTTGTTCTTTGGTGTGGGTCTTTAAGGTAGGCTTGCCAACGAGCTGCATGGCAGGTCAACATATGTCTGATCAAGCATGTGGTGCCCAAGCGGGTGATGTTTTGGCCACGCGATATACGCTTGAGACATATGTTGCAAACAGCAGCTGTGCGATCTGATGCACTCGACTCAAAAAATGCCCACACAAAAGAACTTTTTGAATAACGGGCAGAGGCAGCGCCCTGCACAGGCGGAGCTCTGCGGTGTGATTCCGTCGGTGTGCTGCCCTTACACTGGCCCCCCGAGGGCATCCTGCCTCATTGGAGATGTGCCTCCTCCTCATCCTCCTCCTCCTCCTCTCTCCTATTAGGCACCCACGTGGAGTCAGTGACCTCATCATCCCCTCCCTCCTCATCACTGGAGCCAATCTGGCAGTATGCTGCAGCTGCTGGAACATGACTGCCAGATTGGTGTCCTTCTTGAGCATCCCCTCTCTCTGCTCTCACGCTACTGCCTTCCTCTAGCTGGGTATCATCATCAGACCCTTCGAAACACTGGGCATCCTCCTGGAGCATGTACCCAACACTGTGCTCAAACAGTTCGGGGGACTCCTCAGGAGGACATGGTTGGTCTAGGGAAGGAGTGACTGATGATGACATTGATACCAGGGAAGAGGACGCTTTGGCAGCTGCTTTGCCAGTACCCTGAGCCTGGGTGAGAGAGGATGAGGAGGATGAGGAGGGCTTGGTCATCCACTCTACCAAGTCTTCGGCATGATGCGGCTCAACACGTCCAGCTGCCGAAAAGAAGGACAAGCGTGTCCCATGGCCACGTGCTGATGGTGATGCACCGCGTCCACGACCAGCACTGTTGTCTCTAGACACAGAGCCTGCTTGCCCTCTTTTATTGGCTCCTGACTGTCTGCCTCTCCTTGTTTGCCTTCCAGACATTCTAATGGCCTGCAGGGAAATGGGAAAAGCAGCAATACAGGCTAAGTTAAGGTGTAATATGGTCAGGAGGCACACTCCGCCCGCTGTAAGTGC
The DNA here is from genome assembly GCA_029206835.1 of Rana muscosa. Taxonomy (NCBI): domain Eukaryota; kingdom Metazoa; phylum Chordata; class Amphibia; order Anura; family Ranidae; genus Rana; species Rana muscosa. The sequence goes on from CM055118.1 coordinate 291,145,762, forward strand.
CGCAAAATCCTGTTGGTGTAACACACCAGGAAAAAGCAGCAATACAGGCTAAGTTAAGGTGTAATATGGTCAGGAGGTACACTCCGCCCGCTGTAAGTGCCGCAAAATCCTGTTGGTGTAACACACCAGGAAAAAGCAGCAATACAGGCTAAGTTAAGGTGTAATATGGTCAGGAGGCACACTCCGCCCGCTGTAAGTGCTGCAAAATCCTGTTGGTGTAACACACCAGGAAAAAGCAGCAATACAGGCTAAGTTAAGGTGTAATATGGTCAGGAGGCACACTCCGCCCGCTGTAAGTGCCGCAAAATCCTGTTGGTGTAACACACCAGGAAAAAGCAGCAATACGGGCTAACTTCAGGTGTATAATGTGCAGGAGGCTTAGCAACAATGACACTGACACTGTCCCCTGCCTATCCTTCTCTCTCCCTGCACACAAGGTTTATCAAAGTATATGACACTGACACTCTCCCTGCCTATCCTTCTCTCTCCCTACACACAAGGTTTAGCAAAGAATATGACACTGACACTGTCCCCTGCCTATCCTTCTCTCTCCCTGCACACAAGGTTTATCAAAGTATATGACACTGACACTCTCCCTGCCTATCCTTCTCTCTCCCTACACACAAGGTTTAGCAAAGAATATGACACTGACACTCTCCCTGCCTATCCTTCTCTGTCCCTACACACAAGGTTTAGCAAAGAATAGATTTGACAAGATTTGACACTGTCCATGCCTATCCTTCACTTTCCCTGCTCCGGAACACACTACACAAGGCCGCCGCTCTGGCGGACTTTTATAGTGTGGGGCGTGTACTAAACCCCCTCAGCATCCTGCCTGTGGCCAATCATTGCTCTCCTCGCTGCCGGCGCTGTGATTGGCCAAGCATGCAGGGTCACAGTGCATGCTTGGCCAATCACAGCGCCGGGATTACACTGCGATGGCGCAGTGTACTGTGGGCCGTTCGCGTCACTCGAATTTGGCGCGAACGGCCCAAATCCTTCGTTGTTCGCCGAACGCGCGAACAGCCGATGTTCGAGTCGAACCTATGTTCGACTCGAACATCGAGCTCATCCCTACTGCTGAACCTGACGAAATTCAGATTGCCTGCTACACTATCACAGTCCCACTATAAGTCGCTGATCACCATCATTACTAGTATAACATTTTTTAATAAAATTCTAGTATATATATACCATAGTTTGTAGACGCTATAACTTTCACGTCAACCAATTATATACTGTACACTTATTGGCATTTTTTTTTTTTTTTTACCAAAGAAATGTAGCAGAATACATGTTGACCTAAATTTATGTAGAAATGACATTTTTTTTTTTTTTTTTTATTGGATATGGTCTTTTCTTCCAAATTTTTGGTCGTCTTTCTCTTATATAATAAAAAAAAGCAGTGGTGATCAAATACCACCAAAAGAACGCCCTATTTGTGTGAAAAAAATACATAAATTTAATTTGGGTACAGCGTTGAGTTGCCAGTTAAAGTAGCGCAGTGCTGAATAGCAAAAAATGGCCTGGGCATGAAGGGGGTCAAATCTTCCGGCGCTCAAGTGGTGAATAAAGGAAACAATAGAGGGCGCCAACTAAGTGCAGTAAATAGGAAAAGACTATTAAGGCCTCATGCACACTGGACGTTAAAATAACGTTATAAAAACACCAGTAGCTTTGCAGTGAGTTTTTCAATGTTTTTGAAATAGCGTTTATTAGCGATTTTTTTGCGGTTTTTCACGTTAGCGTTTTTAAGTGTTTTAAAAAAAAAAAAAAAAAATATATATATATATATATATATATATATATATATATATATATATATACTGTATTTATTGGCGTATAACACTCACTTTTTTACTCTGAAAATAGAGGGTAAACTGTGCCTGCGTGTTATATGGAGGGGGCTGTGGAAAGTTTTTTTCCTGAAACTTCCTTCTTAAAGTTAGGATGCGTGCTATACGCCTGTGCGTGTTATACGCCGATAAATACGGTATATATATATATATATATATATAAAAAAAAATTCAATGAATCAAAAATGTCAAAACACTGGTGAGCACCGTTCTTGAGCGTTTATCGGTGTTTATCAGCGATTTTTGACGTTAGAGCGTTTTTACCGCTGAAAAACTCTTCTCAGAACCCACTAGTTTTGTTTTTTTAAAGCCAAAAAACGCCCCAGCCAAAAACTGCTGATAACAGCCTATGTGTGCATGGACACATAGGATAACATGATGGGAAGTTTATTGACTGTAGAAAAAAATGTCTGAAGCCAAAAGCAGCTGCTGTAAAAATGTCCAGTGTGCATGAGGCCTAATGACAAGTGGCAGCCTACAAGATGCATAAGAATACAAGCATGCCATCCACCCAGTGCGATTTCCTGTTGAGCCTCAGTGTGTCTTCAGGAGCCAGGAAGCAGATGCCACTGTCAGGAGCGGTGTAGCACACCAGAAACAAAACTGTAAATCCTGGCGCCACCCTGGACCGCATAGACTGCTCAGGGCTGGAAGTGACGTCACACCTGGGGGGGGGGGTGCAGTGTGGGGAGCGTGGCTACACGTCTCGGAGCGTAACTGCTCTTTTTTAAAGCATTGCCACCCCAATGCACTTTGCTAACGCGTGTGGGATGGACGGCGCCCAAAACACATTGGGGTCGATTTACTAAAACTGGAGAGTGCAAAATCTGGTGCAGCTCTGTATAGAAACCAATCAGCTTCCAGGTTTTTTTTTTTTTTTGTCAAAGCTTAATTGAACAAGCTGAAGTTAAAAGCTGATTGTTTTCTATGCAGAGCTGCAACAGATTTTGCACACCAGTTTTAGTAAATCGACCCCAAAGTAACAGAATACAATGAGATTTGGTGCAGCACGATTTAAAAAGAAAAAAAAAAGGTCATGGATTGCTTTTGTGCGATTTTTGCGCTTTCATCGAAATGAATGGGCTGTCCTAGACATAATGCAAGAAATTGTGCTTCAGCGTGTGCACACAGTCGCTCCTGCATAGGCAATTTTGATGGGTTTTTTTGTGCTTTAATCATGCATTTTTTGTGTGTTTTGAAATCTATATGGCGAAAAATGTCCCACGAAAAGCAGCGCACGCACCTATTTTCCAAATCGCACAGGTGAGAACAAGCCCCATAGACAATAACCAAATTCCTCTTGTCACACAACGGCCAAAGTACAACAAATTGCAGAAATGCAAATGAGGATTAATGATAATCAAACCACGTAGTCAGCAACACACCTACCGAATAGTACTGTGGGGTCCATAAAAAACATTTCCACTATGCTGCAGAATATAATACAACTAATCTTCTATTCATTTTGTCCAAATGTTTACTTGCAGCGATGTTTTCATCCTGAATCCTGCTGAGAGACGTGTTCAGTTTTACTTCCAGCGACAGTGCGATCCCATAATGCACCTGTACCATACTGGGTGTATACAGGCATGTCTGTGCAGCAAATATTTTGTTGTGGATGAGAATTAACCTCTCCATAGCTCCAGTCCTGCTAGTAGATAAACATTAGAAACAACAGAATTCTAGCACAATGATAGTCATTTTTCTTAGAATTTTGAACATGTAAAGCTAAACGCCGGCCACAAAAATGTTATTTTCATTTAATTATATTCCTCAGTAGCCACAATGGATACACAGTAAATCCCTTGCATGCTGCTTGCAAACTCAGATACAGTGGAACCTTGGTTTACGAGTAACGCAGTTAACGAGCGTTTTGAAAGACGAGCAACTTTTAAAAAAAAAATCTGACTCAGCTTGCGAGTGTTGTCTTGCAAAAAGAGCAAAATTCAAGCTAATGGGGTGTGCAGTACCGCATTCGTGCAGAGGTGCGGGGGCGCCGGTAACACTTAGAACGTTTCAAAGCCGTTCGGAAATACTCAGAAAAATACTCGGAAATACTCCGTTCCCGAGTGTTTCCGAGCCTTTCTGAGGATTTCCGAAATCAGCCGAGCTGTCCCCGAGGATTTCCGAGGCTCTCTGGCGCCCCCCCCACCTCAAGCCACATGCGGTATTGCATGCCATAGAAGTCAACTTGGCACGAATTATCTTAGTTTCCATTGACTTCTATGGGGAAACTCGCTTTGATATGCGAGTGCTTTGGATTACAAGCATTCTCCTGGAACAGATTATGCTCGTAATCCAAGGTTCCACTGTATTACCTTTTAAAAGTGGCAGTGACATCATCACTGTGCTGTACATTAGGGTGACCAGACATCCCTGGTTTCCGGGGACAGTCCCCGGATTGAGGACACTGTCCCCGGACCAAGTCTGTCCCCGGTTTTGTCCCCGGATTGGATTTGAACAGGGGCTGAGGCAATTTCAAAGACAGTCGGTGCAGAATTAATAAAAAAAAATAAGAATTACACGCCCCACGCTCCGCCACTCCTAGTAGCTTAGGGGGTGTATTTTTTCCATTATCTGTGCCCCTTTCTGATGATCATGTGCTGGTCGGAGTGGAGGGAATATTTCTTCAGTTTCGGGTGCATGCCCATTCAGCTCCGCTCGCATGTTCTTCTGTCTTGACATCAAGTCCCGGCTAGGGATGAGCTTCGAGTTCGAGTCGAACTCATGTTCGACTCGAACATTGCCTGTTCGCCGAACAGCGAACAAATTGGGGTGTTCGCGGCAAATTCGAAAAATCTATGGGAGAAATCTAAAGTGCTAATTATAAAGGCTTATATGCAAGTTATTGTCCTAAAAAGTGTTTGGGGACCCGGGTCCTGCCCCAGGGGACATGTATCAATGCAAAAAGAAGTTTTAAAAACGGCCGTTTTTTCGGGAGCAGTGATTTTAATAATGCTTAAAATGAAACAATTAAAGTGAAATATTCCTTTAAATTTCGTACCTGGGGGGTGTGTATGATATGCATGTAAAGTGGCGCATGTTTCCCGTGATTAGAACTGTCCCTGCAAAAAATGTCATTTTTGAAAGAAGAAAATGCATTTAAAACTGACTCGCGGCTATTAATGAATTGTCGGCTCCCGGCAATACATACAAAAGTCATTGATAAAAAAAAAAAAAAAAAGCGTGGGGGTTCCCCAGAATTCAATTACCAGGCCCTTCAGGTCTGGAATGGATATTAAGGGGAACCCCGCCGCAAATTAAAAAAAAATTGACGTGGGGTTCCCCCAAATATCCATTCCAGACCCTTCAGATCTGGCATGGATTTTAAGGGGAACTCCACCCCAAATTTAAAAAAAAAATGGCGTGGAGTCCCCCTAAAAATCCATACCAGACCCCTTATCCGAGCACGCAACCTGGCCGGCCGCAGGGGAAAAGGGGGGGGACGAGAGAGCGGCCCCCCCTCCCTCCTGAACCGTACCAAGCCACATGCCCTCAACATGGGGAGGATGTCCCCATGTTGATGGGGACAAGGGCCTCATCCCCACAACCCTTGCCCGGTGGTTGTGGGGGTCTGCGGGCGGGGGGCTTATCGGAATCTGGAAGACCCCTTTAACAAAGGGGACCCCCAGATCCCGGCCCCCCCCTATGTGAATTGGTAAGGGGTACATTGTACCCCTACCATTTCATGAAGAAAGCGTAAAAAAATGTTAAAAAAAACACACAAACTCCTTGAAAAAGTTCTTTATTTAAAAAAAAAAAAATAAATAAAAACATTCTCTCTCTCGTCCCCCCCTTTTCCCCTGCGGCCGGCCAGGTTGCGTGCTCGGATAAGGGGTCTGGTATGGATTTTTAGGGGGACTCCACGCCATTTTTAAAAAAAAATTGGGGTGGAGTTCCCCTTAATATCCATGCCAGATCTGAAGGGCCTGGAATGGATATTTGGGGGAACCCCACGTCAATTTTTTTTTAAATTTGCGGCGGGGTTCCCCTTAATATCCATTCCAGACCTGAAGGGCCTGGTAATTGAATTCTGGGGAACCCCCACACTTTTTTTTTTTTTTTTTATCAATGACTTTTGTATGTATTGCCGGGAGCCGACAATTCATTAATAGCCGCGAGTCAGTTTTAAATGCATTTTTTTCTTTCAAAAATGACATTTTTTGCAGGGACAGTTCTAAGCACGGGAAACAAGCTCCACTTTACATGCATATCTTACACACCCCCCAGGTACGAAATTTAAAGGAATATTTCACTTTTATTGTTTCATTTTAAGCATTATTAAAATCACTGCTCCCGAAAAAACGGCCGTTTTTAAAACTTCTTTTTGCATTGATACATGTCCCCTGGGGCAGGACCCGGGTCCCCAAACACTTTTTAGGACAATAACTTGCATATTAGTGTAGCGGGGTCTTCAAAGTTAGTGGGATACACCTGGGGGTAGAGAGACCCAGGTGTGTAATTATGTCAGGGATTAGACCCTTTTGTTATTCGTGGAGGATTGGGTGGTGCAATATTCTCCTTGGCCTGTGGGTGGCGACGTACCTACAGGCTCGAGGTAGAATCACTACCACAGTGCTACCCTTTTTGTCCCTTCCTGGAGATGGTACGGCTGGGGCGGGGAACCCGCCGTGGTGTCGATGGGAGGAGATAAAAGGGGGAGACGCCCTCGCCACGAGGTCTTCGGGGATCATCTCTTCACGCACCCAGGCACCTTAGGCCTGGGTGCGGGCGGTTCAAGGTTCCGGCCGAGGCGCCCTAGGCCTGGCCGGAATGAAGATGGAGTCCATCCCAGGCACCTTCAGCCTGGGGTGAGGTACTATTAAGGAGGCCTGGGACCCGGTGACTCCGACTGGGTCCCGCGAGGGTGAAGTTGCTCCAGGGCGCCCCTTGCGAGGGGACCCGCATCTGAGGTGAGGAGGCTGGGGGGGGTCACCCGTCCGAAGACCCGGTGCAGTGTCAACCCGGTGACGGATGGGCCTTCGGTAACTTCCTTGGAGGACATCTTCCCCTGATAGGGGCTACAGCGCAGCGGAGGAGCTTTCATCAAGACTCCTGCAACCCCTGGTCATAGCACAGGGAGTGTAGGGACTAGGAACCTGTACAGTGCCTCGACCTGCTTCCCCATCGTATCATGCCGTTGCATTTGACTGTATGTGGAGATACGCAATAAACCTGAGTTTGGACTTTGATGGGTGTATGGACTCTGTTGATGGGAACAAAGGGAGATTCTGGCACGGAAGGACTGACCCTCATAACCAGCACACATTTGGCCCGAGGAAAAGATTGATATTGGCCTTCACCTCACCCACAGCCATGGGGAGGACATGGGCCGTAGCGCACCTCACTCTGTCGCTCGACATACCCCTAGCTAAAGAGGTCGGGGTGAGGCCGCTACATTAGCCTTTATAATTAACACTTTAGATTTCGAACGTTCGAGTCCATTGTATTTAATAGGGTTCTAAAGTTTACACGAACATTTTGTCTGTTCGCAGGTTCTGGTGCGAACCGAACAGGGGGGTGTTCGGCTCATCCCTGGTCCCGGCCAGCCGCCTGCCTGCTTATCTCCTTGTCCTCCCTGGTGGAGTGATTTTCCTCCGCTCCCCACCCAGTAGTAGCCGGGGCCCCGAGAGTGAGACTTGAGAGGCTGTGAGGCGGGCGGCGGTGGCGACGGGCAGAGAGTCGCTGATTGCCGCCATTACTAGTAAAAAAAATAATATATATGTCCCGGATTTCATTTTAAAAATCTGGTCACCTTACTGTACATGGCTTGTGCAGAGCTGTGGGAGGGGTCCTACAGCTCCTCCCACTACAGGCTGCCTGCAGAAACCTACAGGAGTGGGTGGAGACAAGACCAGTCACCCTGCACAAGGAGAGAGAGCAGCAGTGACCGGTCTTTATTACAGGGGGAAATTACTGCACAGATCTGGAAGAAATACACACAGCACACAAGGAAAACCACATACACAGATAGAATACAGGAGAACTGTTTTAGTGTTTCTGTCCATCCAGTCCTGTCTCAAAGTCACACTCCCACAGTGCAGTGCTCATTTTTTTTATTGCAGGTTTGGCTTTTACCACAAGTTGATTGACTTTTAACCACTTCAATACCAGGCACTTACACCCCCTTCCTGCCAAAGCCAATTTTTAGCTTTCAGCGTTGTTGCTGTTTAAAAGGACAATTGCGCGGTCATGCTACACTGCACCCAAATATCATTTTGTTCCCACAAATAGAGCTTTCTTTTGGTGGTATTTGATCACCTCTGCGGTTTTTATTTTTTGCTAAACAAAGTTTTTCTCTTGTTTCTGTTTTAAAATTTTGTAAATAAGTATGTTTTCTCCTTCACTGATGGGCACTGATAAGGTGGCACTGATGGGCACTGATAAGGCGGCACCAATGAGGTGGCACTGATGATGGGCACTGGTAGGCGGCACTGATGGGTGGCACTGATATGCACTGATATGCAGCACTGATGGGCACTGATGTGCACTGAAACATATCTCCCAACATTTTGAGATGGGAATGTGGGACACCTACTAGCAAACGTATGTAGGCATAGGACACGCCCCCTGCCACACCCCCTTAATGGAGAAATAACAAAAAAAGGGTTAATTAAATCCACAAGGGCTTTTTTTTACCACTACTATTCCTTTATGTTGGCTTTTAAAATTGACAAATGCAAATTTAGAAATTGGATGAAAGGTTTAGCACTGGGAAACACTTTTTGAAAGATAAAAAGTGCATTTTATATAAAACTATATAGAGCAGACCAAAATGAGGGACAAATGAGGAGGAAAGAGGGACAGAGGGGCATTGATCCAAATCAGGGACAGTCCCTCAAAATCAGGGACAGTTGGGAGCTATGACTGAAAGGCTGCACTGATATGTGGCACTGATGGGCACTGATATGCGGCACTGATATGCGGCACTGATAGGCATCACTGAAGGCACTGGCACTTGCAGACATTGGGGATGGGCACTGATTGGCAGCTGCCTGCGCACTGATTGGCATTTCCCTGGTGTTGTAGTGTGGCATACCTGGTGGTCCAGTGTTGTGGCCTTCCCTGGTGGTCCATTGCGGCATCCTGGTGGTCCTGGGCGGGCATCCGAGGGGGGGCTACGCTGATAAACAATCAGCACAGACTCCCCTGCCAGGAGAGCAGCCGATCGGCTCCCCTCTACTCGCGTCTGTCAGACGCGAGTGAGAAAAAGACGATCAACGGCTCTTCCCGTTTACATCGTGATTGGACACGGCTGATCACGTTGTAAAGAGCCTCCGTTGGAGACTCTTTACCGAGATCGGTGTAGGGGTGTGTCAGACTGACACACCGTCCCACTGATCACTGCGATGCCCACCCCCACGGGCACGTGGCGGCTGCTATCCTGCTGGACGTCATACGACGCCCAGTCAGGATAACTGAACCATCGCCTTGCCTTCATTCTGCTATAGGCCAGGCGGGAAGTGGTTAATGAACGGTCCTGCTGGAAAATGTCCATTCGATCAGCACTTGCAGCCAATAGGCTGCAGCGCTGATCAGTGTACTCTGAGGGCAGGGGAGTTCCGCTGTCAGAATGCAATAGCGCAGTGGGGAGGATTCCCTTATCCTTCTCGAATGTGTGGCTGAACAAAAAAAAGGAACCATGTATGGCCAGCTTTAGGTGTGATGATAAACGTGTTTCTGTTATGAGGCTGTTTTTCCTTTATTTCCTCCTGGTGATCCTGCCAGTAACACACTTCCTATCCTAGGGTGACAACGCTCACCCACTGTACTGTATCAATGGAGAAGCAGTGTTGTCAGCTATAAACACCTTTTTTCCAATGATGGGACAAGGTCCTGTGGCACTTTGTCACTTTTTTTGTGCCGATACCATAAAAAGGAAAAAAGAGCTCTCCAATATTTGAATCAATTTAAAAGCAACAAAGTTTATGCAGGCAGGCATACAAATCAAGGCTTCACCTGGAGCCAGAATACGCGCCACTGCGCACCTGCGCATGCGCCAACCAGCCGAGGTCATCTTGTTTGTGGGAAAGTGTAATTCTTTTATTAATCTTTGTTTCTTTTAAATTGATTGACACTATGGAGAGCGCTTTTTTCTTTTCATGGAAATGTCGGCACATGGAGCCCCAATGACCAGCGTATCTTATGATTTACATAAAGGCAAATAGACTTTGCAGTTTGCAGATTGTAGTTGCTCTCTGCAAGAGCAGTTGCTCCGGAGCTTAGTAAAGAAGCATAATCTCTGCTGACTTCCATCATCCAATCATGTGCAAGCAAAAATGCTGTTTTTTTATTTTCCTTGCATGTGATTGGGTACTCTTTGCAAAGTGAAGCTTTACCTCATTTACTAAGCTCTGGGGCAACTGCACTTGCAGAGTGACACGTCTATTTCCTTTAGTAAATCAACTCCACTGTGACACATACTGCTCTGCCCTAATCCAAGCTGCGCTCCAGGGGCCGGATTTGGCCCTTTGCTTGCCTTTATCAGGCCCCTGGGACACTATTCCCCCCACTAATACAAGGCACAAGTCCTTCTAAACCAACAATGGGGCATAATTCCTGTCATTGATACCAACAATAGGGCACTATTTCTACCACTAACCCCAACAATGGGACACTTTTCTTCCCACTGACACCAACTTATTATTTCCATTGACACCAAGGATGGGGCACTATTTCTTGCCCTGATCCCAACAATGAGGCACTATTCCTCCCACTGACACAAATGATGGGGCACTATTCCTCCCATGATGGGGCACTATTCCACCCACTAATACCAATGATGGGGCACTATTCCACCCACTAATACCAATAATGGGGCACTATTCCACCCACTAATACCAATGATGGGGCACTATTCCACCCACTAATACCAATAATGGGGCACTATTCCTCCAACTAATACCAATGATGGGGCACTATTCCACTCACTAATACCAATGATAGGGCACCATTCCTCCCACCAATTCTAATGATGGGGCACTATTCATCCCACTAATACCAATGATTGGGCACTATTCCACCCACTAATACCAATGATGGGGAACTATTCCTCCCACTAATACCAATGATGGGGCACTATTCCACCCACTAATACCAATGATGGGGCACTATTCCATCCACTAATACCAACGATGGGGCACTATTCCACCCACGAATACCAATGATGGGGAACTATTCCTCCCACTAATACCAATGATAGGGCACTATTCCACCCACTAATACCAATGATGAGGCACTATTCCACCCACTAATACCAATTATGGGGTATTCTTTACTTCCATTGGCACCAGGACATTTTCTACTCACACTGGCCACAGTCCGGCCCCCTCAAAGTCTGACGGACAGTAAACTGGCCCTTTGTTAAGAAAATTTGGAGACCCCTGCTATAGAGCCGAGGTGTCCAAACGTTTCAGGACAAGGGCCACATTGTATATTTTACAAATATTCCTGAGACAAAAAAAAAACAGTTTTATATATTAATGAATTATTTATGACTAAATTCATTTTACTTGGACCTTTTTTGGAATCAGTATGATATGATTCAGAACAAAAGAGAAAGAACTTAAGTAAAACAAAGGAAAGTCCTCCATACATCAGGGTCTACATAAGAGCCCCTTTAAATGAGGGTCCCCATCAGAACCCCCCTTATATCACAGTCCACCCTCGTAGTCCCCCCTTATATTTGGGTCTTCATCCGAGTCCTCCTTACATCATGGTCCCCATCAGAGTCTCTGTTACATTAATGTTCCCATCAGATCCCCCCCCTTACATCAGGGTCTGTATCGGAGTCCCCCCATTACAACAGTGCCCCCATAAAAGTCCCCCTTCCATCAGGGTCTATATCTGAGCTTCTTCTTACATATAGGTCCCCATCTGGATCCTCAGACTGTTCACACGTACAATTGTGACTCAACCACCTATTTTCAATACCTGTGTGAAGGATCCCACAATACAGTGTATTATATTGGAATATAAATGGTTGATATCTATGGTTAGCTGTACTCTCAATATTTTATTTTTTTCTTCAGGACAGTTCCCAGAGCACCCCTTACATCAGAGTTCCCCTTTACACCAGAGTCCGCAGCATTCCCTCTTACATCAGAGCACCCCCCGCCCCCTTAAATCAGGGTTTCCCAGAGGTAAGTGGTTCACTACAGACTCTGATAAAAGGGGGGTTTTGTTGAGCAGAGACCCCCTTACATCAGAGTTCCCTTTTACATTAGAGTTAACAGAGCTCTTAGTGTAAGTAGAAATTCTGCTGACTCAGATGTAAGGGGGGGCTCTGGGAATTCTGATTAAAGGGGAATGCTGGGAACTATGATGTAAGTAGGGACTCTGGTTCAGAGTTCCCCTTTACACCAGTCTGCAGTGTAACATCAGAGTCCCCTCTTTACATCAGAGTTCTTAGTGTTCCTCCTTTAATCAGATTTCCTAGAGTTTTCCCTTATATCAGAGTCTGCAGGGTACCCCCTTACAGTGTAGGGGAACTCTGCGGGTTCAGATTTAAAAGGGGAACTCTGCGGATTCAGATGTAAAAGGGGAACTCTGCGGATTCAGATGTAAAAGGGGAACTCTGAGGATTCAGATTTAAAAGGGGAACTCTGCGGATTCAGATGTAAAAGGGGAACTCTGCGGATTCAGATGTAAAAGGGGAACTCTGAGGATTCAGGTGTAAAAGGGGAACTCTGAGGATTCAGGTGTAAAAGGGGAACTCTGAGGATTCAGATGTAAAAGGGGAACTCTGAGGATTCAGATGTAAAAGGGGAACTCTGAGGATTCAGATGTAAAAGGGGAACTCTGAGGATTCAGATGTAAAAGGGGAACTCTGAGGATTCAGATGTAAAAGGGGAACTCTGAGGATTCAGATGTAAAAGGGGAACTCTGGGGATTCAGATGTAAAAGGGGAACTCTGGGGATTCAGATGTAAAAGGGGAACTCTGGGGATTCAGATGTAAAAGGGGAACTCTGGGGATTCAGATGTAAAAGGGGAACTCTGGGGATTCAGATGTAAAAGGGGAACTCTGGGGATTCAGATGTAAAAGGGGAACTCTGGGGATTCAGATGTAAAAGGGGAACTCTGGGGATTCAGATGTAAAAGGGGAACTCTGGGGATTCAGATGTAAAAGGGGAACTCTGGGGATTCAGATGTAAAAGGGGAACTCTGGGGATTCAGATGTAAAAGGGGAACTCTGGGGATTCAGATGTAAAAGGGGAACTCTGGGGATTCAGATGTAAAAGGGGAACTCTGGGGATTCAGATGTAAAAGGGGAACTCTGGGGATTCAGATGTAAAAGGGGAACTCTGGGGATTCAGATGTAAAAGGGGAACTCTGGGGATTCAGATGTAAAAGGGGAACTCTGGGGATTCAGATGTAAAAGGGGAACTCTGGGGATTCAGATGTAAAAGGGGAACTCTGGGGATTCAGATGTAAAAGGGGAACTCTGGGGATTCAGATGTAAAAGGGGAACTCTGGGGATTCAGATGTAAAAGGGGAACTCTGGGGATTCAGATGTAAAAGGGGAACTCTGGGGATTCAGATGTAAAAGGGGAACTCTGGGGATTCAGATGTAAAAGGGGAACTCTGGGGATTCAGATGTAAAAGGGGAACTCTGGGGATTCAGATGTAAAAGGGGAACTCTGGGGATTCAGATGTAAAAGGGGAACTCTGGGGATTCAGATGTAAAAGGGGAACTCTGGGGATTCAGATGTAAAAGGGGAACTCTGGGGATTCAGATGTAAAAGGGGAACTCTGGGGATTCAGATGTAAAAGGGGAACTCTGGGGATTCAGATGTAAAAGGGGAACTCTGGGGATTCAGATGTAAAAGGGGAACTCTGGGGATTCAGATGTAAAAGGGGAACTCTGGGGATTCAGATGTAAAAGGGGAACTCTGGGGATTCAGATGTAAAAGGGGAACTCTGGGGATTCAGATGTAAAAGGGGAACTCTGGGGATTCAGATGTAAAAGGGGAACTCTGGGGATTCAGATGTAAAAGGGGAACTCTGGGGATTCAGATGTAAAAGGGGAACTCTGGGGATTCAGATGTAAAAGGGGAACTCTGGGGATTCAGATGTAAAAGGGGAACTCTGGGGATTCAGATGTAAAAGGGGAACTCTGGGGATTCAGATGTAAAAGGGGAACTCTGGGGATTCAGATGTAAAAGGGGAACTCTGGGGATTCAGATGTAAAAGGGGAACTCTGGGGATTCAGATGTAAAAGGGGAACTCTGGGGATTCAGATGTAAAAGGGGAACTCTGGGGATTCAGATGTAAAAGGGGAACTCTGGGGATTCAGATGTAAAAGGGGAACTCTGGGGATTCAGATGTAAAAGGGGAACTCTGGGGATTCAGATGTAAAAGGGGAACTCTGGGGATTCAGATGTAAAAGGGGAACTCTGGGGATTCAGATGTAAAAGGGGAACTCTGGGGATTCAGATATAAGTGGAGACTCTTGTGATTACCTCCATATGATTAGAAATGTTATTTAATGACAAAATACAGTATATGAATAGTGTATACTTGGAAAAAAAAATTGCGTTGTGCCGCTAAAGTGTCCGGGTTTTACTTGAAGTAAAGAAGGTAACCCTGGTCTGTATCCACTTCTATAGGCCGCCTACACGCAGTTCCAAGGCCCAGAAATCAGTGGCTCAGCATGCAGGATGGGTGTCAATCCCTTTCTGAATGAGCCCTTACACTCTCTGTCCATTATGGAATTAGTTCTAGTTGTGAGAAATGGAAATTACACCTAAAGTTTGGTCATAATATGAATGGCCCACTTTCTTCACCAACCCAAAAACAAAAGTGTTTATTTCCTAGCAGTAGCAGTCAGTGTGCAGTAATGTGAGGATTTACTGAGGAATGTGAATAGTAGTCCTGTCAGGCCTGGGGAGGAGGACATGTGAAATGGTGCTGAGAGGGGGAGGGAATCACACAAACACACTTGGTGGAAGGAGGTACACCGCTCTATACACAGCACAGGGACCATAACTCAGGGACTGCTGGAGGGAGGCACACCGCACAACTGACTGACTGGATAGAGCAAGTCCTGGACCTGGGGTTAGTAACTTAGTAACAGTACTGTGTATGGTCCTCGCTATTGTGTGCACGGTCCTTACAGGAAAGCTTTCATTGCTGTGTGCTGTCAGATCACAACACCTAATAGTTCTCTCTCTGTATGTAGTCTGGTCATGTGTGCCTTGGGGACTTTCTATCTGTTACTGATTTTGTAGGGACAGTCCCAGGTTGTCCAGATGTGTCCCTAGAAACGTCTCTGGTTTTCAAATCTATATTTGTTTTCTCTTTTATTTCCCTCTTTCGCTTTTTCACTCTTTTTCTCTTTATTTTTTCTCTCTCTTTTTTTTCTCTTTCTCTCTCTCTCTTCATCTCTCTCTCTCTCTCTTCATCTCTCTCTCTCTCTCTCTCTCTCTCTCTCTCTTCATCTCTCTCTCTCTATCTCTCTCTTCATATCTTTCTCTCTCTCTCTTTCTTTATTTTTTCATCTCTCTCTCTCTCTCTCTCTCTCTCTCTCTCTCTCTCTTCATATCTCTCTCTCTCTTTATTTTGTAGCGGGGTTCCTTTAAATGCTCTCGAACTACTGTTCCCAGAACCCCACTGGTTCCCAGGATGTTTTGCTTCTGCCCCAGAGACTCATGGGTGGGGATATATAAGGAAGGGGCGAGGCCTGGCTCGGCCTCTTTGGACACGGGACGGCAGAGACTGATACACCTGTGCGGACCTGTGCTGGGTAAGGCCTGAAGCCTGGGGCCTTCCGCAGCCGACCAAAGAGCCTTCCACCCCACTGCGAGCCTGGGTGGCATCCGACATCTCTACTTACAGCCTAGATTGGATCAGGGACCCGATCGCAGCAACCGCTGTGGGCGAGTGAAGTCCCGGACGGAGATCGTGTCCGGCGGGTGAGCGAGCGTAAGCTCATTCCCTAACCTGTTTGCTAGTACTGTGCCTATAAACTGCCGAGGCCTACTACCTCATGTTAAAGACTTTCACTGGAGATCCACAGCAGGACTGATCCAGAGGATCTCCAGTGAAGTGTTGTCAGTTATCAACTTTCCCTTTTCCTGGATTACAATTGTTGTTTATTCTTAAGTGCACCACCTCTACAGATGCCGGTGAAGAATCCATCATTCATACAGGACTGAGTCCTAGAGTTAGGAATCAGGCCTGATTCATTAGGGACCTAGTTTAGTTATTGCGCCACAGGGCGCCTAGTTAACAGTCGCCCCACGTGGCGTCTCCTTATTCAACCCCCTCCCCCCCTCTCCATGGTGTAGTGTGACTGATATTGTAATATTGCAGGGCTCTGTGAATATTCTAATGGTCAAGTTGTTATCACTGTTCATTCCCTTTGCATAGCTGAAACTAAAAATCTGTTATTCCTTTATTCCTTTATAACTACTCCGTGTCTGAGTCTCTCATAAAATATAAGTATTAAATGTGTATACCCCTAGACTAACTGTGCCAGAAAGGGTCGAGTATATTGCCGGGGGTTGGCGGAGCTGTACTCAGGGCCCAGACCAAATCTGCGGCCCTCTTAGTTGAGGGTAACGCTACACGTGGGGGTTCTCGTCCGGGATCCTGATAGAGCAGAAAACCCGCCAAGAGGTACCGGCATGGACCCGAAAGACATCAGAACGTGGTGTGGAGTAGCTAAGACAGATCCAAGCCAGTCAGTGGTCATTAACATGCCCAATCAGGAATGGTCGACCGAGACGGTGGAAGGATTAATGAAGTCAGTGACCCCAGATGGTACACCGTGGGTGATGGGAACAAAGTTAGACCCAGACACCTCACACCAGTATGCACTAGTGGAGTATTCAGATGGGAAGCCATAAGTTTGCAAGCGCAAATATACGCAGACGTCGGATAACAGATCTTATAGTCTGGCGCATGCTATTAAGAAGGAGCCACCACTAATGGGACCACCGCAGACTGCGGCCCGTACCTCACCAGAGAGGAGAGATGGAGCGACACCTCCGGTGACGCCTGCACCTGCCACGGCCATATCACCCGAACTGATAAAGGCGTTAGGGGACCTACTAACAAACTGTCAGAAGGCAAGCACGGTGCACGTAGAGACTAGCTACCGGAGACTAAAGGCATTCTCGGGGAAGCTTCCCGTCCCTGCGGGGGAGGAAGATTTTGACACTTGGGTGGAACAGGCATTACAGGCAGTATAGGCATGGGAGGTGCCCGAGGCACAGAAGAGACAGCGAGTCTTGGAAAGTCTGAAAGGTGCCGCGGCAGAAGCGGTGAAGAGCTTCCGGTTTGGAAATGAAAAAACTGTACAGCTCAAGATTGCCTGGCCATGCTGCAGGAAGAGTTTGGTCAGCTGGAGAAGGTGTCAGAGATGATCTATCAATTTGAACACACTCTCCAGCAGCCGAATGAGAAACTGTCAGAATATGTTAGAAGGCTGAACAGGCAGTTATGCAAGATTGTACTGAAGAAGGGAATGCTGCCCAAAGATGCAGATGAAGCACGCATGAAGCAGATCATGAGGGGAGCGCGGCGCTCAGACCCGGTCTGGCTGCACCTGAAAACCTCAGGAGGAGGAATGTCACTAACCTACTCTGATCTAATAAAAATTATTAGGGACGAAGAGGCGCTGCAGGAAGATCAGCAGGTGGCTAAGGCGAATGTCACACCTGTACCAGTCTTGGTCCATTCGATCAAGAGCCCGGAAAGAGATGCGGAGGTTGACACTTTGAAATCGCAAATGGCCCAAGTGTTGGAGATGCTGACCTCTTTGATGGAGAAAGATCAAAGAAGACCAGAGAAACCAAGCCCAAGAAAGGAGTTGTTTCCGAACACCTCAGCACCGGCCTCCCTACAGGACCGAGAAGAGGTGATTTGCTATAACTGCGAAGGGAGTGGCCACTTTGCTAACGTATGCTCCAGCCCAAAGAAGAAGAGAACAGATAATTGCAAGCCAGCGGGAAACTCCAAAGGGCCCCGGTGAAGGAGTCAACCGGGTGCCCATCATCTTCAGTGCGCTCCAAACTGAAAAAAAAGGCCAAGAATGGAGGAGACAAAACTCCTAGGAGGAGGTATAGTACCCCCCCACCAAGATGTACCCCAGAGGGAGGGGGCAAGACCCCTCAGTGGAAATACAGCACCCCGAAGAAGGAACATCCACCTAAGAGGAACAATAACATCCCTCAGCGGGTTTGTGCCCCCATTGAGAGGGAGAAGGTCAATGCATGCCAGGCTCAGGGAAAATTAAAGTCCAAAAGGAGCAGGGCAAGGAAAAGCCCAAAGAGGAAGGTGACCCCAGTCCGGCCATACCCAGAGGAACTGGTGGGCCCGTCTCCTACTGTGCCCATTCAAGTGGAAGGAGTCTATACTAAAGCTCTTCTGGACACCGGAGCACAGGTGACTTTACTATACCGGGACTTCTATGATAGGCACTTGAGTCATCTGCCTATCCAGAAGATAGAAGAGCTGGAGATATGGGGACTTGGAACCCAGAGTTTCCCTTACGATGGGTACCTGCCCATAAAGATGACTTTCGACCCATCCGTGGCTGGGAAGGCTGAAGTGTTTGACACCCTGGCAGTTGTGTGTCCTCGGCTGCCTGGAGCCAGCAAGATTTCCCTGATCATTGGGACAAACACGGATCTAGTCAGGAGACTCCTGACCCCTCTAGTGAAAGAGAGAAACCATTCAGCCACCAAAATCCATCCCATGCTAAAGACGGCCTACCAACGACTGGTCTTAGAGCAGAAGACCCCGGGAGAGGGGATAGGGAAGGTGTGGAGACTTGGCAGAGAAGGAGTAGTGCTACAGCCCGGAGAAGTAACCTGTCTTAGGGCCACTGTGAAGCTTACGTGGGAACAACCTGGCCCCTTTGTCATGCTGGAATCCGACCCAAGGGAAGAGTCCTCAGGCCTGGAAGTGATACCAGAAGTGAATCCGTTCAAGGCCCTGAAGAAGGCCCATGGCAGAGTTTCGGTGAGTGTTAGGAACACTACGGGAGGGCCCATGGAGATTCCTGCCAGAGTGTTGCTGGGCCAGGTGAGCCCTGCTGCCCCGGTCACTTGGTCCGAAGTCAAGGGGACGGGTGACGGAGGAGACGTTTGGGAGAAGCTGTCCGTGGAAAACCCGAACCTACCCAGGGCTTGGAAAGAAAGAGCCAAGGCCCAGCTGACCAGATGGGAGAAGATCTTTTCCGAAGATGAATTCGATGTGGGGTGTGCAAGAAGTGCCACCCATCGGATCCGCCTCCAAGAAGATAAGCCCTTCCGAGAGAGGGTTAGGCGGGTCCCCCTGGCAGATCTGGAGGATCTGAGGGAACAACTTGCAGAACTAAAGTAGACTGGTGTGATCCAGGAGTCTAGAAGCCCCTATGCCTCCCCAATCGTGGTGGTCAGAAAGAAGAATGGATCGTTGAGGCTTTGTATCGATTACAGGACTCTCAACAGGAGAACCATCCCTGACCAATACACCACGCCAAGGATAGAAGATGCCTTACAAAGTTTGTCTGGAGCCAAATGGTTCAGTGTGATGGACCTCAAGAGTGGGTACTATCAAATCCCTATTCACCCAGAAGACAGGGAGAAGACAGCCTTCATAACCCCGGTGGGATTCTTCGAATTCAATAGGATGCCTCAGGGTCTGTCTGGAGCTCCTGCTACCTTTCAACGCCTTATGGAGAAGACTGTTGGAGACATGAATCTTATAGAAGTCCTTGTGTACTTGGACGATGTCATTGTCTTCGGGAGAACCTTGGAAGAACATGAAGCCAGGCTGGAGAAAGTATTGAGAAGACTCAGCGAAGAGGGACTTAAGCTTTCCCCCGAGAAGTGTTGGTTCTACCAGTCTTCTGTGAACTATCTGGGGCACATAGTGTCTGAAGAAGGGGTGGCCACAGATCCTGAGAAGTTGGAAGCAGTCACCTCCTGGCCACGACCCACCACAGTAACAGAGCTCAGATCCTTCCTGGGGTTCTGCTCCTATTATAGGAGGTTTGTGGAGGGGTTTGCTCGGATTGCCCGCCCTTTGAATGAATTGCTAAAGGCAGAAGGGGAAGAGGATGACTCAGGGCCCAGGAGACCTGGTGAGTCAGTTCAAGATCAGTGGAACCCAAGGTGTGAAGAGGCCTTCCAGGCCCTGAAGAGGAGCTTAACCACTGCCCCAGTCCTGGCCTACGCCGACCCTACCAGACCTTATGAATTACATGTGGATGCCAGCCATGAGGGTCTAGGCGGTGTGCTCTACCAAGAACATGAAGGACAACTGCAACCAGTGGCCTATGTGAGCAGGAGCCTGACCCCCCTCAGAAAAGAACTACCCCACTCATAAGCTGGAATTCCTGGCCCTCAAATGGGCGGTAGTAGACAAGCTAAAAGACTACCTGTATGGGGCAGAGTTTACTGTGAAGACAGATAACAACCCCCTGACCTACCTCTTCACCACAGCAAAACTAGATGCCACCGGACACAGGTGATTGGCCGCATTGTCTGGATTCAACTTCAGTCTGAAGTACAGACCAGGAGCTGGAAATAGGGATGCAGATGCCCTGTCCCGGAGGTCTCATGCCACGACAAATGACTGGGAAGATTGGACCCAAGTGGCACCGGACGGGTGCGGGCCCTTTGTCAAGGGGCTGAATTCCAAGCCAGAGGAGGCTCCAGAGCAGAAGAAATAGGGGTTACCATGGTAGGAGTCCCCAAACACTATTGTGGAGTAACTCAACTGGAGGAAGACAACCTACCGAGACTGTCCAAGAAGGAGTTGAGGTGTGACCAATTGGAAAACCTCATGGGGAGATTGGTCCTCGAAGCCCTGGAGAATCAGGATCCCAACAAACTCCTACATCACCCCTCAAAGGAGGCTCGCCTGTTGAGGAAGGAATTGGACAGGCTGCAGGTGCATCAGGGAGTGGTCTACCGAAGGGGCCCCTCTGATGACTCAGAAGATAAGTGGCAGTTATTCCTTCCAGAGAAGCACCGAGAGACTGTACTAATTGCCCTGCATGACCATCATGGTCACCTAGGGGCAGAAAGGACCTTCCAGCTTGTCAGAAATCGGTTCTATTGGCCCTGCATGAGGGCAGAAGTAGAGGAGTATTGCCATTCCTGTGCACGATGCATTCAGAGAAAGACCCTACCCCATCAAGCTGCCCCAATGGGCCACTTACAGAGTCAAGGCCCAATGGATCTGGTATGCATTGACTTTCTCTGCCTCGAACCCGACCTGAGTGGATTGGGGAATGTTCTGGTAATAACCGACCATTTCACCCGCTATGCTCAAGCTTTCCCAACCAAAGATCAGAAGGCATCCACCGTGGCCAAGATACTTATGGAGAAGTATTTTGTCCATTACGGACTACCACAGAGACTCCACTCAGATCAAGGAAGGGACTTTGAGAGTCGGTTGATCCGAAGACTTTTGGATTCATTGGGAATAAAGAAGACCAGAACCACGCCTTACCACCCACAAGGAGATGCTCAGCCGGAGAGATTTAACCGGACCCTGCTCAACATGTTGGGAACCTTAGAAACAGAGAAGAAGCAACACTGGAGTCAACACATATCGGCCCTAGTACATGCCTATAACTGTACCACAAGTGACGCCACTGGCTACTCCCCTTATCGACTTATGTTTGGGAGAGAAGCAAGGCTACCCATGGACCTGGCCTTTGGCACTTCTGTAGACAATACCTCAGCTACATCCCACAAGGGATACGTTGACAGACTTAGACGTAGCTTGCAGGTGGCCTATGAACAAGCCCAGGCGGCTTCGGATCAAAGGGGAGCCCCGCAACAAGAGAAATTTTGATCTGAAGGTTCGAGTGCAAGATCTGCAGCCCGGGGACCGAGTACTGCTACGCAATCTGGGGGTCCCTGGAAAACACAAGCTTGCCGACAGATGGAGATCTGAACCCTATGTCGTCTGTAGGAAGTTGCCCGGTTTGCCTGTCTAAAAACTAAAGCCAGAAGGAAAGGTGGGTCCACTGAAGACGTGGCATCGAAACCACCTGCTCCCACTTGCTGAGGCAGTCAGAATACCTCCCGTGAGAGACTCCCCTGAACCGGCCTCTATCCTGGATACTCCTAGTTCGAGCACTCGGTCCCAGACCTCTCAAGCTGAAGATGGGGAGGCCTCTCAATTGAGTACAGATGAAGGTGGAGAACTGGACTGGCTGTGGCCTCCCTCGACTCTGGGAACGTCCGCCATAGATCTCCCAAATGGAGGGGATACCCCAGATGCAACGCTGAATCCGGAGGCTACTGAATTCATACCCTTCAGTCCCTCAGCTGATTACTGGGAAGATGTTCCTGACACTTGCGCAGAGGAGGACCCTAGAGATTCCATACGTCAGTCGACTTCTGAATCAGAGGTTCCAGAACCAGCAATGTTACCTGAACTTACTCCTGAAGAAGAGCCTGTGGGGCCAGAGTCAGAAGCACCAAGAGAGCAGAGGGCTCGCAGAGTCATCAGGCCTCCCAAGAAACTAACTTACCCCCAAATGGGGACGAGCTCAGAGGACTCTGTTGTAACGGCTAGGAGAAGTGTTGAGCAACCTGATCCCTCCACTGTCCATTTGGTGGAGGGTAACCCCAGCTCACTCTCTGGCACAGTTAGGCAGGCCACTCATGGTAGTGTGACCTGTGGGCAAGAGAGTTCCATCCCAAAGTTTTGGTGGGAATTCCCTATGCCAACATCATACTCGACACTGTCCAAAATGGTAAACAGTAATTGTTGAAGTTTATCTTTGGGGATCAAAGAGTTTAAGTGGGGGGAGTGTGTAGCGGGGTTCCTTTAAATGCTCTCGAACTACTGTTCCCAGAACCCCACTGGTTCCCAGGATGTTTTGCTTCTGCCCCAGAGACTCATGGGTGGGGATATATAAGGAAGGGGCGAGGCCTGGCTCGGCCTCTTTGGACACGGGACGGCAGAGACTGATACACCTGTACGGACCTGTGCTGGGTAAGGCCTGAAGCCTGGGGCCTTCCGCAGCCGACCAAAGAGCCTTCCACCCCACTGCGAGCCTGGGTGGCATCCGACATCTCTACTTACAGCCTAGTTTGGATCAGGGACCCGATCGCAGCAACCGCTGTGGGCGAGTGAAGTCACAGCCGGTGGAAGTCCCGGACGGAGATCGTGTCCGGCGGGTGAGCGAGCGTAAGCTCATTCCCTAACCTGTTTGCTAGTACTGTGCCTATAAACTGCCGAGGCCTACTACCTCATGTTAAAGACTCTCACTGGAGATCCACAGCAGGACTGATCCAGAGGATCTCCAGTGAAGTGTTGTCAGTTATCAACTTTCCCTTTTCCTGGATTACAATTGTTGTTTATTCTTAAGTGCACCACCTCTACAGATGCCGGTGAAGAATCCATCATTCATACAGGACTGAGTTCTAGAATTAGGAATCAGGCCTGATTCATTAGGGACCTAGTTTAGTTATTGCGCCACAGGGCGCCTAGTTAACAGTCGCCCCATGTGGCGTCTCCTTATTCAACCCCCCCCCCCCATCCTCTCCATGGTGTAGTGTGACTGATATTGTAATATTGCAGGGCTCTGTGAATACTCTAATGGTCAAGTTGTTATCACTGTTCATTCCCTTTGCATAGCTGAAAGTAAAAATCTGTTATTCCTTTATAACTACTCCGTGTCTGAGTCTCTCATAAGTATAAGTATTAAATGTGCATACCCCTAGACTAACTGTGCCAGAAAGGGTCGAGTATATTGCCGGGGGTTGGCGGAGCTGTACTCAGGGCCCAGACCAAATCTGCGGCCCTCTTAGTTGAGGGTAACGCTACACTTTATTGTTTCGTCTCTCTCTCTCTCTTTATTTTTTCATCTCTCTCTCTCTCTCCCTCTCTTCATATCTCTCTCTCCTTTATTTTTTCATCTCTCTCTCTCTCTCTTCATATCTCTCTCTCTCTTTCTTCATCTCTCTCTCTCTCTCTCTCTCTTCATATCTCTCTCTCTCTTTCTTCATCTCTTCATCTCTCTCTCTCTCTCTTTTTTCATCTCTCTCTCTCTTCATATCTCTCTCTCTCTCTCTCTCTCTTTCTTCATCTCTTCATCTCTCTCTCTCTCTTTTTCATCTCTCTCTCTTTTCACCTATCTCTCTCTCTCTCTTCATCTCTCTCTGACCTCTCTCTCTCTCTTCATCTCTCTCTCTCCTCTCTCTCTCTCTCCTCTCTCTCTCTCTCCTCTCTCTCTTTCTTCATCTCTGCATCTCTCTCTCTTTTCATCTATCTTTTCATCTCTCTCTCTCTTCATCTCTCTCTCCTCTCTCTTTCTCCTCTCTCTCCCCTCTCTTTCTCCATCTCTCTCTCTCTCCTCTGTCTTTCTTCATCTCTCTCTCTCTCTCTGCATCTCTCTTTTTTCATCTCTCTCTCTTTTTTCATCCCTCTCTCCCTCTCTCTCCTTTTTTTTCTATTCTATCCCTCTCTCTTTTATATTTTCGCTCTCTTCTCTTTTTTATCTATTTCTTTTCTTTTTTGCTTTCTCATATTTCTGTGTTGTACCTTGTTATCTATGGACTAATGAGGTTGGAAAAGTCTGAACAAACGCCATCTTCCTATTGGAACCACTATCTGTAGTAGATCCTATTAATCAATGTAAAGGACTATATATCAGCCATTCTAAACCAGGGTTTCTCCAGAGGTTTCCTGAGCAATCAGCACATTCTGCCTCTCAGATAAGCGATCACTGACACCACAGATCTCTAGCTATCTGTAAGCTGGGGCATATTTACTATTGAATACAAATGTAAGAAGCATTTTTACTTTCCATTGACCACCAATATACAAGGTGGGCCCTTCCGACCATCATTGCAAGGTCTGGGCTTTGTCCACTGACCACCAATGTACATGGGGACCCTTCTCCACTGACCACCAATGTACATGGGGGCCCTTCTCCACTGACCACCAATGTACATGGGGGCCCTTCTCCACTGACCACCAATGTACATGGGGGCCCTTCTCCACTGACCATCAATGTACATGGGGGCCCTTCTCCACTGACCATCAATGTACATGGGGGCCCTTCTCCACTGACCACCAATGTACATGGGGGCCCTTCTCCACTGACCACCAATGTACATGGGGGCCCTTCTCCACTGACCACCAATGTACATGGTGGGCCTTCTTCACTGTCTGCCAAAGTACAAGGGGACCCTTCTCCACTGACCACTAATGTACAAGGGGACCCTTCTCCACTGACCACCAATGTACATGGGGACCCTTCTCCACTGACCACCAATGTACATGGGGACCCTTCTCCACTGACCACCAATGTACATGGGGACCCTTCTCCACTGACCACCAATGTACATGGGGGCCCTTCTCCACTGACCACCAATGTACATGGGGGCCCTTCTCCACTGACCATCAATGTACATGGGGGCCCTTCTCCACTGACCATCAATGTACATGGGGGCCCTTCTCCACTGACCATCAATGTACATGGGGGCCCTTCTCCACTGACCACCAATGTACATGGGGGCCCTTCTCCACTGACCACCAATGTACATGGGGGCCCTTCTCCACTGACCACCAATGTACATGGGGGCCCTTCTCCACTGACCACCAATGTACATGGTGGGCCTTCTTCACTGTCTGCCAAAGTACAAGGGGACCCTTCTCCACTGACCACTAATGTACAAGGGGACCCTTCTCCACTGACCACCAATGTACATGGGGACCCTTCTCCACTGACCACCAATGTACATGGGGGCCCTTCTCCACTGACCGCCAATGTACATGGGGGCCCTTCTCCACTGACCACCAATGTACATGGGGGCCCTTCTCCACTGACCACCAATGTACATGGGGACCCTTCTCCACTGACCACCAATGTACATGGGGGCCCTTCTCCACTGACCACTAATGTACAAGGGGACCCTTCTCCACTGACCACCAATGTACATGGGGGCCCTTCTCCACTGACCACCAATGTACATGGGGGCCCTTCTCCACTGACCACCAATGTGCATGGGGGGCCCTTCTCCACTGACCACCAAAGTACAAGGGGGCCCTTCTCCACTGACCACCAAAGTACATGGGGGCCCTTCTCCACTGACTTTATTTTCTGTCTATTATAATTTGTTTAATGTTATCATTACTGAAAATAAATATTACTGGCTGCTTTATACACCAAGTGCACCACTTTCTTTATACTTTTATTTATTCTTAAATCTGCAACTGTTCATGCTAATGTCTCATGAGCTGTACATATAACATCTCTTAGCAGAGGTTCCTTGAGACGTGACAGTTATTCCATGAGTTCTTCTGTGGTATAAATGTTGGGACTAGCCTATACCATGCATGTGTGTCAGTAAGATAACTTATCTTTTTGTAGTTTTATGCATAAATATGTGATGTAATATTATGCAGGGAGAAGAAAATGTTGAAGTCTGACACTTTAACTCAATCAATTGAAAATGTATCTAAACCCAAGAACAAAAACTGATAATATTACAGCTTACTAGTCCTTAGATGTGGCGTCTGCATTTGTTTTCTTTTTTTAAAACTTTTGTTCTTCATTTTTAAAATAGAAATCCTCCCATTACCAACACTTCCTGTCTAAGGCTGGATTCACATCTATGGCATTTTTAGTGCTTTTTGCATTTTGCAGATTTGCACTACAAAACGTCTTCCATAGGAAACCATGTTAAAGCGGAGGTGCAGCCAGTTTAAAAAAAAAAAAAAAAAAGAAGTCAGTAGCTACTAACAGTGTAGCTGCTGACTTTTAATAAGGACACTTACCTGTCCTACTCGCCCGCAATGTCGGTCCCGCCACGGCGATCGATCGCTGCTGGCAGGTCCCGGCTCCTCCATCCTGACTAAGGGAAACAGGCAGTGAAGCCTTACGGCTTCACTGCCCGTTTCCTACTGCGCATGCGCCACTCGCACGGTGCTTTTTGAATGGGCGGCTTGCCTCCTGGGATACACACAGTTCCCAGAAGGCAGCGCGGCCCATTCACAAGAAGAGGAAAGGGAAGTTCTCAATCCGAGGACAAGGAAGAGGCACAGCAGAAGGCAGATTAGGGGACTTCCGCATAGCAACAGGCATTTCGGGTGAGTATATAAAAAAAAAAAAGTACCAGTTACTTACCGGTAATGGTCTTTCTGGTAAGTCTTCCAGGACGGCACAATGAGAGATGACTAGTCCACCTGACAGGAAACACAATCAATCAAAGAGGTTAAAAACCCCACCCCTCCCTGTGCTCCTCAGTTTGTGAAAAAGTACTCCACACTAGTGCACGAGAGTGAAAACAACATACCACAACAACTCTATATATATATATTACTATACTTAACCAGAGCGGTGGGAAGTAGGCCTGCCGTCCTGGAAGACTTACCAGAAAGACCATTACCGGTAAGTAACTGGTACTTTTCTCAAGACGTCTTCCAGGACGGCACAATGAGAGAGAAGCAAGTAATTTGCAGGCCTACCTTAGGGTGGGACGACCGCTTGCAGGACCTTCCTACCAAATGAGAGGTCCTGAGGCGACAGCAACTCCACTCTGTAATGCTTCAAAAAAGTGTTCTGGCTTGACCATGTCGCAGCTTGGCAGATTTGTTCGACCGAAGCTCCGGCCCTTTCTGCCCAGGAGGTCGCCAGAGACCGAGTGGAATGTGCTTTAACCTTCGGGGCTGTCTTAGCAGCCTGGTCATAAGCTAGGGAGATTGCTTGTTTTATCCACCTAGCTATGGTTACTCTAGAAGCCTGTTGGCCCTTTTTCTGACCAGAAAAATTAATAAATAAGTGGCTGGATTTTCTGAAAATGCTAACTCTATCCAAATAAGAAAGCAGACATCGTCTGACATCCAAACAATGAAAGGAAGCCTCCCTTTCATTCTGGGGATTGGAACAAAAAGAAGGGAGTATTATTTCCTGCGTTCTATGAAATTTTGATACTACCTTGGGAAGGTACAGGGGGTCCTGCCTGAGAACAACCCTGTCCTCAAATAAACGAAAAAACGGCTCTTTAATTGACAGAGCCTGCATATCACCTACTCTTTTGGCTGTCATTATCGCCAGCAGAAAGGTAAACTTAACTGTGAGAAGTTTAATAGAAATACTGTCTAAAGGCTCGAACGGAGCCTTAGTTAACTGTTCTAGAACCAAGGAGAGATCCCAGGGTGGAACCCTAGAGATCTGTACTGGAGACATTCTGTCCCTAGCTGACAGGAATCTTTTAATCAACGGGTCCTGGGACAATCTTCTGTCCAGGAAGTAAGATAAGGCTGCTACCTGAACTCTTAGTGTCTTGGTAGCCAGCCCCAGATCAACTCCATCCTGGAGAAATTCCAGAATGACCGAAGTTTCCTGTTGGGAAACCTCTCTCTCTGAACACCAGCGAGAGAAGACCCCCCACACCTTAGCATAAATCCGCCTGGTGACCTCCTTTCTACTAGAGAGGAGAGTGGTGATCACTCTCTCTGAACAGCCCTTCTCCCGCAGGTTCTGCCTTTCAAGCACCAGGCCGTCAGTTTGAAGAAGCTGGGCTCTGGGTGGAAGACCGGACCCTGAAGAAGAAGGTCTGACCGAACTGGTAGATGGAGAGGGGGAGCTACCGACCAGTTCTCCAGAGTGGGAAACCAGGCTCTCTTGGGCCACCAGGGGGTGACCAAAATGAGACAGCATTCTGAGAGGTCCAGCTTCTGCAGGATCCTCGGAATCAGACTCAGAGGAGGAAAGGCATAGGCCAGATGAAAACTCCACACCTGGGCCAGCGCATCCACTCCCTCTGAGCCCCATTCCCGGGTCAGGGAAAAGAACCTCTTTAGCTTTTTGTTTTCCCTGCGGGCGAAGAGGTCTATCTCCGGATTGCCGAACCGTTGGCACACCAGATCGAACACCTCTGTGTTCAACTCCCATTCTCCCTGGAGAATCGGGTGGCGACTTAAAAAGTCCGCCTCTACGTTGTGAACCCCTTTTATGTGAACCGCTGTGATAGAGGGAATCCGGAGCTCTGCCCAGCTCAGGATCTCCAGAGACAAAGCCAGAAGGGTACGCGACCTGGTGCCTCCCTGATGGTTCAGGAATGCCACTGTGGTGGCATTGTCGGATAGAATCTAGACCTCTCGGCCCTTGACTCTCTCCTCAAAGGCCTTTAGAGCCTCCCGGACCGCCAACAATTCCCGGAGGTTTGAGGAGGCACCCCTCTGACCTCGGTTCCAGGAACCCTGAGCTCTGAGCTCGTCTAAGTGAGCCCCCCAACCCCAGGCACTTGCGTCTGTGGTTATCCTGAGAGGGTTGGACTGACTCCACAGACGACCCACCAGTAAATTCTGAGGAAGGAGCCACCACCTCAGAGATTCCTTTGCCACCACTGGGATGGGGACCCTGTAGTCTAGAGATTCCCTTGATCCGTCCCAAGAGGATAGAAGGAATTCTTGGAGAGGTCTGGAGTGGAGCTGAGCCCACGGCACCGCTGGGATGCAAGAGGTCATTAGACCCAGCACCCGCATGATGCTTCTGAAAGAAGATTCTTCTGCCTCCAACATAGACCTGACCGTTGTCATAAGACCTTGGACCTTGTCCTGGGGTAAAACAAGTTTTCTTTCTAAGGAATCCACTAGGAATCCCAAGTAAACTTTCTTCTGTTCTGGGACCATCGAGGATTTTTCTTTGTTGATGATCCACCCCAGGCTTTCCAAGGTGCTCACGACCCTGGCCAGGTCTGCAAGAAGGAGATCTCGACTCTGATTGTAGAGAAGCAGATCGTCGAGGTAGGGGACTACTGCTATACCCTGCAGGTGCAGGTAAGCAATCATCTCCGCCATGATCTTTGTAAAGACTCTTGGACTGGATGACAGTCCGAAGGGAAGCGCAGCAAACTGCCAATGCTGCACTCCCTGGGCGGAAGTGATTGCAAACCTGAGGAAGGCCTGATGTGCTGGGAATATCGGGACGTGTAGATAGGCGTCCTTTAGGTCTATGGTCACCATGAATACCCCCCTCAGAAGAAGCTTCCTGAGAGTGTACACGCTCTCCATCCGAAACCTCTTGCGACGCAGATAAGCGTTCAAGGGTCTCAAGTTTATTATAAGTCGATGCTTCCCTGACGGCTTTGGAACAACGAAAACGTGGGAATAGACGCCCAAACCTTGTTGTTCCGTAGGTACCGGGATAACTACTCCCTGCCTTTCCAGATCTGAGACATTCTGTACCAGACCTGCAGCTTTTAAGGGGTCCCTGGGTAGATGCATTACCAGAAACTTCGGGGGAGGGGAGTGAAGGAACTCTAGCTTGTAGCCCTCCTTTAAAATTTGGAGGACATGGGGGCTCTGAGATATGCTTTCCCATCTGGGGAGAAACTGGGAAAGCCTTCCCCCTACCCTTACGTCACTTAGAGTTCTTGTCATTAGGCTTTTGGCTGGAGAAAAGGATACCTCCCTTCTGTTTGTCCTTGCCAGCACTCCACCTCCTAGTATTGATAGGTCTTTTGTCTGAAGACCGGTTCTTACCCTGGGGGCCTCGAAAAAATCTCCTTTTTTCCTTTTTAGGTTTGGTAGGAAATTTCTTACCCTTTTCGGTGGACCTGGACAAGGCTTGGTCAAGTCCTGTACCGAAAAGAAGGGAGCCCTCAAATGGGAGACCACATAAACGGGTCTTGGATGCACTATCACCATCCCAGGTTTTAACCCATACAGCTCTTCTAGCAGAGTTTAAGAGGGCTCCAGTCTTTGCGGTGGTTCTTACGGTTTCTACCGCTGCGTCCGCTAGGTACGCCACCGCGTTACCTATTAGCTGCAACGACTCCAAGACTTCCTTGGATTTGGAAGTGCCTGAAACATGGTCCGTTAATTTTGAGATCCATGCATCTGCATTCCTGGCTACGCATGCTGAAGCCAGCGCCGGGCTCATGGCTGCCGCATTGGCTTCCCAGGCCCTCCGCAAGGTGGTTTCAGCACGCCGATCCATCTGATCTTTGAGGTTACCAGTATCCTCAAAGGAAAGGTCAGACTGTTTGGATACCTGGGCTAAGGAAGCATCCAATCTGGGTGTTTTGAAGAACCTGTCTTCATCTTCCTCCTTGAAAGGGCACCTACGTTTCCACGTTTTTGGTCTTAAAAGCTTCCTTTCAGGATCCTTCCATTCTTGAAGGATAATGTCCTTCAGTGCCTGGTGGACGGGGAAGGTTCTGGGTTGAGACTTCAACAAACCCTGATACATTCTATCCTGTGCGGAAACCTGTTCCGCAGGCTCCTGGATCTCCTCAGAAGCATAAATTGCCCCAAGGAGGCCCTCCATATCATCGGCCGAGAAGATGTGCCTTCCTAGCCTGGAGCCCTCTTCCTCGTCCTCTGCCTGACTATCCACCAGACCCTCATCAGATACTTCTCGATCGGAGATATCTGAATCCTCCTCCGGCTCCGAACCCTGTGAAGGTAGGGATTTTAGAGGCTGCGGGCGTCTTTTAACTACCCTGGGAGTCAAAGAACTCTCCTGAGAGGAAGAGCCCCCCCCACTTGTCTGAGGTTCTGGTTCCCTAGACCTGAGTGAGGATTGAAATTCCTTAAGTGTAGTCAGCATCTGGGTCTGGACAGACAAGAAGTCTTTCATGACCTGCGATGTTTCTTTTCCAGCCAATTTCTGAATGCATTTAAAACAGAAAGGTCTGGAATAGTCTGGAGGCAACCTATCGTTGCAGTAGCCACATCTTTTGATGCGAGCAGGGGCTTTAGAGGGACGGCTGGTAGACCCCTGGGCAGTGACGTCCCCTCCTGCAGAAAAAACAAATATACACAGGGAATTTTTTAGTACCAAACACCCCTGTGCAGAGCAAAAAGGGGGAAGAGTCGGGGTACCTCCCCCATCATAACCCCTGCTGGCTGGGTAGGACTCACCTCCTGTGGCCTCCTCTGTAGCCTTGGCCGTACCGGGCCTTTCCTCATGCTCCATGCGCCGTCCGGGCTCGAACCGTGTCGCTAAGAGCAAACAGGAGGAATGGGCGCCTCTTTTCCTGGCATCTTTATAGTTGAAGCTGGCTGAAAAGACGCCGGCCGTCGCCATCTTGCCGTAGACCGGAAACCGGAAGTGGCGCGGCGCGCGGTGACGTCATTCCGGGCGCTAGAGGAGGAAATCAATGAGTCCTCCAGGCCATGGGAAAATGGCGCCGCACATGCCTGAGCGGCGCCAATAGCCAGAACAGCGCTTCACCGCTGGGTTCACCACCGCATCTGCGAGAGACCTGCCAGCCCCCCCTCCGAAGCGGACACCCACCAGGTAGGGAGGAAAAAAGAGGAAATTATTTGGCCCCTGAAGCTTCCAGGTACCCTGTACCTTAGGGCTTCAGAAAACTCAGGGGGGTTCTTCAAGGCTATTCCTTCCCCCCTGAGTATGTTACAACAAAAGGGGGACCCCCCAGGAAGGATGAGCCCGTCCTGCTAGGTCCAGAGGCTTCCTAAGCGTTCGACCTAGGTCCCAGGGGGAGACCTCCAGCACCAGGCCTTTAGGTCTTTAGAAAATAACAAACGGTTTAGCTGTGGGGAAACACAATCAAAAACTGAGGAGCACAGGGAGGGGTGGGGTTTTTAACCTCTTTGATTGATTGTGTTTCCTGTCAGGTGGACTAGTCATCTCTCATTGTGCCGTCCTGGAAGACGTCTTGAGAAAAATTCTATTATTTTTTTCTTTTTTTTTTAGGATTTTTAAAGTAAAAAATTTTTCTGGGTGGACCTCCACTTTAAATGGACTGTAATGCAAATCTGCAAAATGCAAAAAGCTCCAAAACTGCATAGGTGTGAATCCAGCCTTAGGGTCTTACATAACGTCCTGGTCGGACTACATAACACCTCCCTCCCAGCCACAGGCTGCAGGAAAGAAAATCACTTGATTCCCTCATTAACACAGTTGATGGGGGAATCCCTCCTGCAGAGCTATTGTGTTTTCCTGAAGGGGGGGTGGGGTCACAGGAGCACACAATGATTATTGTTGGCAGGTATAGCCGCTGGCAATAATTGCATGGCGACTTTAAAGTGATTGTAAAGGTTCTTTCAAAAATTAATAAACATGTCGTCATACTTACCTCCTCTGTGCAGTGTTTTTTTTTTTACAGCGCTGCCCCGATCTTCCTCTCCTGGGGTCCCCCTGTGGTGCTCCTCCGCTTCATTGAGTGCCCCCACGGAGAAGCGCTTTCCCTGGGGGGCACTCGTGCGGGCGCGCTCTCGAGCCTGCTGCTGCGTCCATTGACACAGACAGCAGGACTCGGCCCCCGCCCCCCACCCCATGTCACTGGATTTGATTGACAGCAGCAAGAGCCAATGGCTCTTGCTGCTATTAATCTATCCAATGAGGACCCGAGACAGCAGCTGGAGCTCGCTGGAACGATCGGGTTCAGGTAAGAAAAAGGGGGGCTCTGGGAGGGGCAGCTGCAGCACAGAAGGGTTTTCACCTTAATGCATAGAATGCATTAAGGTGAAAACCATGAGACTTTACAACTCCTTTTAAGTAAGCCAATCTCTGAGGGAAAAAAAAAAAATACAAACAAGCAATAGTAATTAAAGTGGTCCTTAGGGCCAGTTCACACCGGTACGTGGTGCAGGGAACCCGTTATTCCTGCACCGCATTCAAAACGCACTGCAGTTGCAATCTGCAGAGGTGGTGAATATTAAGTTAATGACACCCCAAATGGAGGTTGTAAACGCAGTGCGTTTGCCACACCCCGGAATGCGAGGTACTATGTGATCCCATCGCAGTGAGTTTCCAAAAGTAGCACATGCACTACTTTTGGTGCGGTGCAGTGCAATTTCAACCCATTTAAAATGCAAAGAACTGCATGTTCCTGTACGATTCCCGGTGTGAACCGGCACTAAAGGCAGAACATTTTTTACCTTCATGCATTCAGGTAAAAAAAATGTGCCAGTGGTAGTATCGCCCCCTCACCCCCCTTATGCTTACCTGAGTCCTATCTTGATCCAGTGCTTTGCCCGTCTGCAGCGCCGCTGGTCTCTCTCTTTCCTTACAGGACCAGAGAGGCAGCAATGGAAACCACTGACTTCTGCTGCTGCCAATCAAATCCTGTAGGGAGGGAGCAGGGGGGCTGAGTGTGTCTATGGACGCACATAGCCTGGCTTGGGAGCGAGCCCGCACGTGCACCCCCATAGTAAGTGTCTTGCTGTGGTGGAGCGCGCAGAAGAGGAGGGGCCTAGAGTTGCTGGGGGTGCCCCAGAAGAGGAGGTTAGTGGCTGCTCTGTGCAATAACATGTTTTATCACCGTGTTTCCCCGAAAATAAGCCCGGGTCTTATATTATATTTGGCAACAAAAGACACAGTAGGGCTTATTTTCGGGGTAGGTCTTACCATGTAATGTGCTGTCTTCTCTCCCCCACTCTCTCCCTGCCTGTCAGGAATCCCCAGTGAAAACTGAGTTAAAATGCTTGTAAAATCCCATAATCCACTCTATTACAGTAGTATATAATGTACAATGTGTGTGTTTCTGTAATATAATTGTCCCAAATACCTTAGTTATAGCGCCGCTCTGCGCTTCTGTGACCAACCTGAGCTCTCTTCCCCGCAATTATATTACAGAAACCCACACATTATACATTATATACTACTGTAATAGAGTGGATTATAGGATTTTACAAGCATTTTAAACTAGGGCTTATTTTCGTGGTAGGGCTTATATTGCAGCCCTCCTGGAAAATAGAGCTAGGTCTTATTTTCGGGGGAAACACGGTATTTTAGGGGAAAAAACCCTGCCTTTACAGCCACTTTATACTTTGATAGTTGGTGATTCATAAGAAAAGGAGAGGGCTTTGGACTTGGAGGGGGAAAGAGTCACAGAGGTGAGAGTGGTCATACCTTGCCATAGACACCCTGAGAATGATGGCTGGAGATCCATGTCCTCGTCCATTGAACTAATGCAGAACATGGGCAGGTCATATTTCCTTCCTCTCGTAGTCCATATGACTCAAAGGATTTGGAAGACCCTGGTTGGCTTGTTTTTTCCCCTAAACCTGGACCCATAAATATCCTGACGCTGGCCTGAGCTTCACATGGGGCATTTGATTGGAGTCTGGACTGTATATAATCAACTTCAGCATTCTAAATGTCCAGTCTTACAACAGTAAGGGTCCTTTCACACGGGGCGGATCCGTGAAGATCCGCCCTGTGAAGCTCTGCTTGCTCAGCGGGGATCGCTCCGTTGATCCCCGCTGAGCCGACGGATGACTGGGCGGTCCCCGCACACTGTGCAGGGACCGCCCTGTCAGAGCGCCGCTCTCCCCTATGGGGAATCGGATGACGACGGACCGTAGAGTCCGTTGTCATCCGATCCGCTCCGCCAACGGAAGGAAAAATAGGGTTTTCCTCCGTCACACTTTGGCGGAGCGGAGCAGAGCGGATGTCAGCGGACATGTCTCCGCTGACATCCGTGCCTCCATAGGGGTACATGGAGGGTCCGTTTCAGGTCCGCCTAAAAAACTGACAGGCGGACCTGAACGGACCTCTGTGTGAAAGAGCCCTAACTCTGTATTCGGTGGGAGATTGTTGAAGAATGGAAAATACTTTGCTGTGTTTAAAGTACAAACTACCGAACTGCAACAGATAATCCTAGGAAGACAATACATTGGTTAGATATTTATCGGCTGCAGTGCTATGTTACCACATGAGTAGCTGTAATACTGTAATGTTGTGCATGTAAAGAAATCCACATCTGTTTTTAGCAGCTGGACCGAATTCTACTTTAAAGCAAGGGGTCTCCAAACTGTGGTCCAGATGTGGCCCTTTGCTTGCTTTTATCCTCCCTTTGGGCACTTTTCATTCATTGACACCAACAGAAAGGCACAATTCCTCCCACTGACACCAATCATGGGGCACAATTCCTCCCACTGACACCAATCATGGGGCACAATTCCTCCCACTGACACCAATCATGGGGCACAATTCCTCCCACTGACACCAATTATGGGGCACAATTCCTCCCACTGACACCAATCATGGGGCACAATTCCTCCCACTGACACCAATCATGGGGCACAATTCCTCCCACTGACACCAATCATGGGGCACAATTCCTCCCACTGACACCAATCATGGGGCACAATTCCTCCCACTGACACCAATCATGGGGCACAATTCCTCCCACTGACACCAATCATGGGGCACAATTCCTCCCACTGACACCAATTATGGGGCACAATTCCTCCCACTGACACCAATCATGGGGCACAATTCCTCCCACTGACACCAATTATGGGGCACAATTCCTCCCACTGACACCAATTATGGGGCACAATTTCTACCAATGACACCAACAATGGGGCACAGTTCCTTCCAGTGACGCCAACAATGGGGCAC
The DNA here is from genome assembly GCA_029206835.1 of Rana muscosa. NCBI lineage: Eukaryota > Metazoa > Chordata > Amphibia > Anura > Ranidae > Rana > Rana muscosa. The sequence continues at coordinate 291,181,910 of CM055118.1, forward strand.
AGTTCCTCCCAATGACACCAACAATGGGGCACAGTTCCTCCCAATGACACCAACAATAGGGCACAGTTTCTCCCAATGACGCCAACAATGGGGCACAGTTCCTTCCAATGACACCAACAATGGGGCACAGTTCTTTCCAATGACACCAACAATGGGGCACAGTTCCTCCCAATGACACCAACAATAGGGCACAGTTTCTCCCAATGACGCCAACAATGGGGCACAGTTCCTTCCAATGACACCAACAATGGGGCACAGTTCCTCCCAATGACACCAACAATAGGGCACAGTTTCTCCCAGTGACGCCAACAATGGGGCACAGTTCCTTCCAGTGACGCCAACAATGGGGCACAGTTTCTCCCAATGACACCAACAATAGGGCACAGTTTCTCCCAATGACAACAACAATGGGGCACAGTTCCTTCCAATGACACCAACAATGGGGCACAGTTCTTTCCAATGACACCAACAATGGGGCACAATTCCTCCCAATGACACCAACAATAGGGCACAGTTTCTCCCAATGACGCCAACAATGGGGCACAGTTCCTCCCAATGACACCAACAATAGGGCACAGTTTCTCCCAATGACAACAACAATGGGGCACAGTTCCTTCCAATGACACCAACAATGGGGCACAGTTCTTTCCAATGACACCAACAATGGGGCACAATTCCTCCCAATGACACCAACAATAGGGCACAGTTTCTCCCAATGACGCCAACAATGGGGCACAGTTCCTTCCAATGACACCAACAATAGGGCACAGTTTCTCCCAATGACGCCAACAATGGGGCACAGTTCCTTCCAATGACACCAACAATGGGGCACAGTTTCTCCCAATGACACCAACAATAGGGCACAGTTTCTCCCAATGACACCAACAATGGGGCACAGTTCCTTCCAGTGACGCCAACAATGGGGCACAGTTCCTCCCAATGACACCAACAATGGGGCACAGTTCCTCCCAATGACACCAACAATAGGGCACAGTTTATCCCAATGACGCCAACAATGGGGCACAGTTCCTTCCAATGACACCAACAATGGGGCACAGTTCTTTCCAATGACACCAACAATGGGGCACAGTTCCTCCCAATGACACCAACAATAGGGCACAGTTTCTCCCAATGACGCCAACAATGGGGCACAGTTCCTTCCAATGACACCAACAATGGGGCACAGTTCCTCCCAATGACACCAACAATGGGGCACAGTTCCTTCCAATGACACCAACAATGGGGCACAGTTCCTCCCAATGACACCAACAATAGGGCACAGTTTCTCCCAGTGACGCCAACAATGGGGCACAGTTCCTTCCAGTGACGCCAACAATGGGGCACAGTTTCTCCCAATGACACCAACAATAGGGCACAGTTTCTCCCAATGACAACAACAATGGGGCACAGTTCCTTCCAATGACACCAACAATGGGGCACAGTTCTTTCCAATGACACCAACAATGGGGCACAATTCCTCCCAATGACACCAACAATAGGGCACAGTTTCTCCCAATGACGCCAACAATGGGGCACAGTTCCTCCCAATGACACCAACAATAGGGCACAGTTTCTCCCAATGACAACAACAATGGGGCACAGTTCCTTCCAATGACACCAACAATGGGGCACAGTTCTTTCCAATGACACCAACAATGGGGCACAATTCCTCCCAATGACACCAACAATAGGGCACAGTTTCTCCCAATGACGCCAACAATGGGGCACAGTTCCTTCCAATGACACCAACAATAGGGCACAGTTTCTCCCAATGACGCCAACAATGGGGCACAGTTCCTTCCAATGACACCAACAATGGGGCACAGTTTCTCCCAATGACACCAACAATAGGGCACAGTTTCTCCCAATGACACCAACAATGGGGCACAGTTCCTTCCAGTGACGCCAACAATAGGGCACAGTTTCTCCCAATGACACCAACAATAGGGCACAGTTCTTTCCAATGACACCAACAATAGGGCACAGTTTCTCCCAATGATGCCAACAATGGGGCACAGTTCCTTCCAATGACACCAACAATAGGGCACAGTTCCTTCCAATGACACCAACAATAGGGCACAGTTCTTTCCAATGACACCAACAATAGGGCACAGTTTCTCCCAATGACGCCAACAATGGGGCACAGTTTCTCCCAATGACACCAACAATAGGGCACAGTTCTTTCCAATGACACCAACAATAGGGCACAGTTTCTCCCAATGATGCCAACAATGGGGCACAGTTCCTTCCAATGACACCAACAATGGGGCACAGTTTCTCCCAATGACACCAACAATAGGGCACAGTTTCTCCCAATGACACCAACAATGGGGCACAGTTCCTCCCAATGACACCAACAATGGGGCACAGATCCTTCCAATGATGCCAACAATGGGGCACAGTTCCTTCCAGTGACACCAAGAATGGGGCACAGTTCCTACCAATGACGCCAACAATGGGGCACAGTTCCTTCCAATGACACCAACAATGGGGCACAGTTCCTTCCAATGACACCAACAATGGGGCACAGTTCCTCCCAATGACACCAACAATAAGGCACAATTTCTACCAATGACACCAACAATGGGGCACAGTTCCTTCCAATGACGCCAACAATGGGGCACAGTTCCTCCCAATGACACCAACAATGGGGCACAGTTCCTTCCAATGACACCAACAATGGGGCACAGTTCCTACCAATGACACCAACAATTGGGCCCAATGATGGGGCACAAATCCACTCACTGACACCAAAGATGGGTCATTGTTTATCCTTACTGATGCAGGGACATTTTCTACTCCCAGTGGCTACAGTCCGGCCCTCCTAAAGTCTGAAGGACAGTAAACTGGTCCTTTGCTTAGAAAGTTTGGAGACCCCTGCTAAAGGATACGTTCTTTTTAAAGCGGAGGTCCACACAAATTATTAACTTTATCATTGCATTGAACAGATGTGCAAATGAAAAAAAAATGTTTTTTTGCTGTGTGTTTACCTTTGTATCAGTCTTTATTGTGGCACTTCCTGTTTCTCACCCCCGCGGGAGTAGGCGTGTATATCCTTCATCCCCAGCGGCGCACTGTCTAATGGGAGCTAAGTGTCAGCATTCCCAGGAGTCAGTGCGGATCGCCGCCGCGAAATCTCGAGAGATCGCAAAACCGGAAGTGCTACTCTCTCCCTGTACTGAGCTTTGCATCGTCTGTGTTTGTTTTGTATTGTTTTTGTTGCCATCACAACGGGGCGGAAACTTCCAACGACGCCGCCCATTGTGATGGCAACCTGGAAGTTTACGGCGCTCCGCGCCGTTAACACTGACCATGCGCTGGAGCAAGCGGCGAATGCTGGTAGATCAGCATTCACTGCATCCAGGAAGCTTCACATGCCCACAGGCAAGATGGAACCGGCCATCCTTAATTTTTAAAACTTTGTTTTTAATTCGAAACCTGACATCAGGGGACATATGACACCTAAAAAGCGAGTGTCACATTGTGATTATGTAAGTTTCTGAATGGTTGAAAAAATAAAAATAATGAATGGTCGGTGGACTTTCGCTTTAAAGCATTTATCCTTTTAAGGGTTACTTCCCATCCCCCAGCATTTATCTAAAATGTGGTTCTCTGATAATCTTTATTGTGTGCCTGACACTGCACAGCAGCTCTTCACAATCTTCTCACTTTGAAGACCAGGACCTTGCCTTTTAGGCCGCTGATAGGCTTTTCCTTTCAAGAGAATAGGATCCCAGCATCAAAAGTGATGCCGCGTACACACGACCGTTTTTAATGTCATTGAAAAAATCTAAGTTTTTCTCGACGTGATTCTTCTCAAGCCTGGCTTGCCTACACACTATCGTGGAAAAAAATGCTTGAGCAAAGCGCGGTGACGTACGAAATGTACAACGGCACTATAAAGGGGAAGTTCCATTCGGATGGCGCCACCCTTTGGGCTGCTTTTGCTGATCCTCGTGTTAGAAAAGTTTGGTGAGAGACGATTCGCGCTTTTCAGCCTCGTGTTCTTCAGTCCGTTACAGCGCGACGAATGTGCTATCTCCATTACAAACGCTAGTTTTACCAGAACGAGCGCTCCCGTCTCATCACTTGCTTCTGAGCATGCGCGTTTTTTTCACGTCGTTAAAGCCTACACACGGCCGTTTTTCATGACGAGAAAAACAACGACGTGAAAAACGAGAAAAATTAGAGCAGGTTCTAAATTTTTAATGCCCATTTTTCACGTCATAAAAAATGCTCTGGAGCCCACACACAATCATTTTTAACCACTTCCCTACTGTGCACGAAAACCCCCTTCCTGCCCAAGCCATTTTTCAGCTTTCAGCGCTGTCACACTTTGAATGACAATTGCGCGGTCGTGCGACGTGGCTCCCAAACGAAATTTGCGTCCTTTTTTTCCCACAAATAGAGCTTTCTTTTGATGGTATTTGATCACCTCTGCGGTTTTTATTTTTTGCGCTATAAACAAAAGAAGAGCGTCCAGTTTGTAAAAAAATAAAATTTTTTACTTTTTGCTATAATAAATACCCATTTTTTTTTTCAAATAAAATTTTCCTCAGTTTAGGCCGATACGTATTCTTCTACATATTTTTGGTAAAAAAAAAAATCGCAATAAGCGCGTATTGATTGGTTTGCGCAAAATAGGGGATAGATTTATAGCATTTTTATTTATTTTTATTTTTTATTAGTAATGGCAGCGATCTGCGATTTTTATTGTGACTGCGATATTGCGGCGGACACATCGGACACTTTTGACACATTTTTGGGACCATTCACATTTATACAGCGATCCCTGCTATAAAAATGCATTGATTACTGTATAAATGTGATTGGCAGGGAAGGGGTTAACCACTAAGGGGCGGGAAGGGGTTAAATATGTTCCCTCAAAGTGTTCTTACTGTGGGGGGAGGGGACTGACTGGGGGAGGTGACTGATGGTTGTCCCTATGTACAAGGGACACAGCATCGGTCCCCTCTCCCTCACAGGACGTGGATCTCTGTGTTTACACGCAGAGACCCACTTTCCTGCTCGTTTCCCTGGCGCCTCCTAGCTCGTTTTAAAGGGAGGACGTCATATGACGTCCTCCCAGAACGAGAGTGTCCTCCGCCCGCCGTCAATTGACAGTGGGCGGGGGACAAGTGGTTAATGACCAAATGAAAAAATTGCATTTTTCTCGTCATGAAAAACGGTCGTGTGTACGTGGCATAAGTTGATTTTAATGAGTTGCTGTGCAGCTCCAGCAGGCGGCACAGTGAAGATCACCAGGGGGGCTGTATTTTTTATAAGTGTATCCCTATTTGGAAATGATTGGGGGCCCCAAGAAGAAAAAGTGTACTAAAGTACGAAGTGTACTGAAATTGCACCTAAAATGTATGTTGGGACAAAATGAAAAAATGCATTATATCTGTGTGATACATGCACATTTCTCCGTGTTTTATCTCTTTGAAGACCCTGCAAGTACAAAAGAATACCAGTTGATCAGCAAGAAATGCACTCACCAATTTGTTATTATGAACTGACAACACACAACTATCTGTGGACCATAGGCGTGCGCACAGGGTGTGCCAGGTGTGCCCAGGCACACCCTAATCACCCTGTGCAGCATAGATTCCCCCTACTGCCCTGGCTCCCCCCCCCCCCCACTGCAGCGCTGCCAGCTTCCCTCTTCTATCGGCTGTTGCTGCTGGGATGTTTTAGGAGTGGGGAAGGGGCCAGTAAATATGTAATTTACCGGCCCCTTCCCTTTCTGAATGAACACAGTGAGTGATCAGTAGTGTGTGTTTGTGCTTTGGAGTGCACACCCTAATGCAATAGGCTGCGCACACCTATGCTGTGGACTGAATGGTGTCAGCCCTGCCCAATTGTCTTTTGCTAAACTACGCAAATTCTCCCAATGTCCTGATATCCATAACATGCTGTAAAAATTAAATGCTCTGTAGACCTAGATAACAACTAGGAGGGCTAATTTGACTTCTTGAGATAACAAAGGTAGTGTGCATTGGGCAAGGGGTAGCTTTATGCCTCGTACACACTCTCGGATTTTCCGACGGGAAATGTGTGATTGCAGGGTTTTGTCAGAAAATCCGACCGTTTGTACGCTCCATCGGACAATTGTTGTCGGAATTTCCGACAACAAACGTGTGATTGCATGCTTTCAAATTTTCCGACAACAAATGTGTGATGTCGGATTATCCGATCGTGTGTACAGAAGTCCGTCGGAAAAAAATCCAAAGTACAAACATGCATGCTCAGAAGCAATGCTAACCATAAGACAACATTAGCAGAAGTTGCCCAAAGGGTGGCGCTAAAGAGCAGAAAAACCACGTAGTTTCTTTTTGTTAGCTGACAACGTTTTGCCGTTTGTTTGCAAGACAAGTTCACAGCCAACGCCCTTCGGACACAATTTCACGGCTTTGTCCGATGGAAATCCGATCGTATGTACAAGGCTTTAGATTTCAGACATGATCAGCAAAGATGTTTTGCATGTATTAAACAGATATAGCAAAACACATCAAACATCCTGTGCTGCAGCTCCCACCCAGACCCCCCCTTTTACTTACCTGAGTTCTATCCAATCCAGCGATGTGCACGAGCGCAGCGGCTCCAGCCACTATCGCTCTCCTCACTGGACAGATTAATAACAGCCATTGGCTCCTGCTGCTGTCAATCAAAAGCTGTGACACGGGAGCAGGGGGCGGGGCTGAGTCTCGCTGTCTGTGTCAATGGAGGCAGCAGCGGGACTATCGTTAACACAGCAGTTTTTGCACTGGAATCACTCAGCAGCATTGTCACCCTGGATGGGAAAGTCTTAGATTACGTTAAAGTAGAACTTTAATCAAAAAATGAAGTCCTGCTAGATCACTTCAGGCTGGCCCCTTTTGCAGGTATAGCAAAAAAAAAAAAAAAAGTGTCTATACTGTTTAAAACCCAGTAATATGCTGTCTAACCCTGCTCTGCACATGCTCAATTGCTCTCCATTTTTAGGCACTGGTGAATTTGTAGAGGCCGATCTTCTGACAGCATTAAAGTGGAATTACTGTAAACCCTCCTATCCTTTACAGCCAAGGAAGCTGCTTCTGTTTGATCTGCAACTGCCATGGTGCTGCACATGTGATCAGTTATGACACCAGCCATTTGATGGTTTGACAGTTTCATTGATGACACAAGCAAATGTGACAGTTAGCATTCCCAGCATTCCAGGAATGTAACTGTTTGTTTTTTTAAACCATTAAATCGCTGTGTTTAGTTCTGCTTTTTGATTTACTGCTGTTCAGGGGCTCTGGGCTTCAGCAAAATGGCGGCCACCAGCAAGAAGAAACAGGAACAATGCTGGAGGCAATTTACAGCACACACTAATTGTGATGACATAATTATTAATGTGGAATGTATGTTCCTTGTTAAAGAGCATTATTTTTTATCAAGCTATTATGGGTAAAGTTCCACTTTAAGCGAAAAACAAATTAAAGGCCAACGCCTGCTAACACATTTTAAACAGTCACAGTTTTTTTTTCCTTTGGTCCAGTAAAAACTGGACCGCTGTAAGTTGATACCATATACGTACAAAGCTGACTGTTGTAAGTAGCCCTGTCAATATAATGGTTTGTCCCAAACCCTCTAAGTGTCACTTTTGTTGGACAGCTTGATCCGCATGTAAATGTGGAGAAAAATATAAAAAAAAGCATCTAAAATGAAAAATGTTTTTTATATCCCTTTAATGCCTAAGCCTATTTCTGACATTTGTTGCTTACAATCCCCAAACATTATATATATTTTTTTAGCAGAGACCCTAGAGAATAAAATGGCGATCGTTGCAATATTTTATGTCAGACTGTGTTTGCGCAGCGGTCTTTCAAACGCAATTGTTTAGGAAAAAATACACTTTCATGAATTTAAGAAAAACTAAACAGTAAAGTTAGCCCAAATGTTTTTGTATAATGTGAAAGATGATGTAACGCAGAGTAAATAGATACCTAACATGTCACGCTTTGAAATTGCGCACACTAGTGAAATGGCGACAAACTACGGTACCTAAAAATCTCCATAGGCGGCGCTTTAAAAAAAATGTAACGGTAACCAGGTTAGAGGTACAGAGGAGGTCTTGTGCTAGAATTATTGCTCTCACTCCAATCGCGGTGATACCTCACATGTGTGATTTGAACACTGTTTACATATGCAGGCACGACTTACGTGTGCGTTTTCTTTGCTGCGCGAGCGCGTGGGGACGGGAGAGCTTTAAAAAAAATTATAATTTTTTTTCCATTGTCACTTTAAAAAAAAGTGATCACTTTTATTGCTGTCACAAGGAATGTAAACATCCCTTGCGACAGTAATAGGTGGTGACAGGTACTCTTTATGGAGGGATCGGGGTCTAAAAGACCCCAAACCCCTCCTTTGGACTTCAAAGTATTCAGATCGCCAAAAACGGCAATTCTGAATACTGTAATTTATTTATTTTTTTAAATGGAGCTATTGGCAGCCGAGTAAACAGGAAGTGACGTTTCCTACCAGTCTCACTCTAGCCGGCGGAAGTGCCGGATCGTGTCTCGGGTCTGCCGGTGGAACGGGAGGCCTGGGAACAGCGGTGGAAGACGGCAGGAGCGAGGGGACATCCCATCCTGCTCCTCCAGGATAACAGCCGAGCGGCTTTTAGCCACATCAGTTGTTATCCCTAAAGAGCCGACCAACCCACTTCAAAAAACAGTACTGGGTTGATGCATGCAGCTGCAGGCATCATCCTGGTATAACCCCTTAAAGCCGAGGCCGCATATGTGCATACGCTTGGCGGGAAGGGGATATACTGCATACTGTCATTACAGGAATTCAGTATAGTATTTTTCTATGACGCTTGCAGGGCCACCACAGCTCAAATTTCAGCCGATTTAGCAGGAATCTTCTGAAATTCATGTCATTCGTAGGGACACTTATCCTAGGTTCACAATTCCGCGTTTTGTGCAGGCCGCGTTTGCACAGGCACAGCAGCCCATTCAAATGAATGGGCTGCTGTGCCTGCATTTACGCAAAAAAAATGTGCATCCACCTTTTTAAAAACGCAGCCGCAGGGAAATTGTATGGCCATAAAGACCACACCCAAGGTTCCCACACCCACAAACGCGCTGCGTGCTGAGATGTTCTGAATGCCACCCCACACATCTCCTAAGAGCAGCACAATTTTTTGATGTTTTGGAACTACATTTCCCATGATGCTCACGCACTCTGCAGTGTAGTTGAGCATCATGGGAAATGTAGTTCCAAAACATCTGGGGTGCCAAGGTTCGCCATCACTGACCTAGCCTAAGACTTTATTTGCAATGTTCTGGGGGGCTGAGGGAAAGCGAATAAGCTACAGGAAGAAAACCAAGGCCCCATTCTCACCTAACAATTTCGAATTGTGGGCAGAATCTTTCAGATTGAATGATTGGATGGGCTCAAATCACACCACACTGATTCGCATGTGAATAGAACAGGAATGCAGTGCAGTTATTGATTAAAGTGGTTGTAAACCCTATTAAAAAAAAAAACCTGCAAGACAAAGGCATAATGAGCTAGTATGCATAGCATATTAGCTCATTATGAATTACTTACCTTACATCGAAGCCCCCGCAGTGGTCCTCGTACCCCCCTCCGGCCGGCGACATTTCTCCGAGATTGACTTCCGGGTATCGCGGGCTCCGGTGCTGTGATTGGACGGAGCCGCGATGACATCACTCCCGCGCATGCATGTGGGAGCCGCCGGTAACGGCACACGGAGTGAAACAACGGCATTGCTTTAGTTTGCTTTAGTGCGCATGTGCCGATGACATCGGCACATGCAGGGGACAGGGGATATCTCCTAAACCGTGCAGGTTTAGGAGATATCCTGGGTAGCTACAGGTAAGTCTTATTAAAGGGTTTACAACCACTTTAATGCCCCTTTCACACCAGCGGACCGTATGTCCGCTTTTACATCCATCCGTTTACGGATGAAAAAGGGACATACATTGGTCCCTATGAGATAGCAAGTGTCAGCGGATGAACATCTACTGACACCCGATCTCCTCCGTGTCCGCAATCCTCCGATTCTGCAGACGGAAGAAAATACTATTTTCCGTCTGCAGAGTGGATCGGATGAACACGGACAGACGGTTCGTCTTCATCCGATCCCCCCATAGGGGAGAGCGGAGATCTGACAGGGCGGTCCCTGCACAGTGTGCGGGGACCGCCCTATCATCCGCCGGCTCAGCGGGGATCAGCGGAGCGATCCCCGCTGAGCAAGCGGAGGTTCACGGGTCCGTCCCGTGTGAAAGGGGCCTAAGGAGTGGGGTTCCCCTGTAGACAGCTGAAGTGTCAATTAAGTCCTGGCAATTGGAGCTCTCAAAAAAAAAAAAAAGCAGCCGGGCAATGTTCATCAACAACATTGCTCAGCCACTGAAACAGAAAGATCTTTAAAAGAAACATTGTTTCTTTTTTATCTTTCTGTTGATACATTTACATTTCAAAGGGATAAACTTCGATCTGCAGATGGGGTCAGTTTTAAGCAACCCTTATTAACCCTTAATTTAATCTAATCAGTCTTAATAAACTCATTATTCTCCTTCTCTATTTAATTATTATTTTCCTGCTGAATTATTTTTTGTTCACTTCTATTTTATAAACTATTAATAATTAAAACGTTTCTTTTTTTTCTTTTTTTTTTGTTAGTATTTTTACACCTCTAATATATATTTACATGTTTCACATTGTAAAAAGCACAAAATTAAAAAAAACATTTTTTATTTTGTTTGTAAATAACTTTAAAATTCTTTGTACCATTGCTGACAGCTGAAGTGTAAACAAAACAGTTGAGATAGGTATCAGTAATTGGTATCAGAGAGTACTAAAAAAAAAAGTATTGGTACTCGTACTCGTAAAAAATGGTAACGGTGCTATCCCTAGTCTCCACAACAGAGAGAAGCAATCTGCCCTGTAGGGACACAGACCAAAACTTATATAAAGTTTACAAAAAATAAGGCCTACAATATGATTGTTACTAATAAATATGTATAGCTTTCTTTTAGTGTTATTCTTAACTTATAAATATAAAAAAAAAAAAAAAAAAAAGTAAAATAAACAAATCAAATACATAATAAATAGAGATCCTACACCCCATTAAATGGCTAAAATTACCAGCAGGGTCCTGCTGAAAAAAATTGTCATAATATCCATATTCAAAAAAACTTTGAGAGCCTCAGTGGAAATTTAAAAATGACCGTAATTTCCTTCAAAAAGGGAAATGCTGTGAAGATTTCACTTGTAGCTTGAAGCCTGAATACTCCAAGATAAGGAAAAATTTAAGCCAAATATAGATCAGAAATCAACAGTTCCAGATAAAGTCGGGGTTGATTTCTTTCTCATAAGAATTTGACCTGTAGGACAGCAGCCTCAAAGACATTAATAAAAATACATTTCATCAAGGCTGCTGTTCTACTAATTAAAAAAAAAAAAAAATCCTTTCAAGTTGTTCACATAAGAAGTGAATAACATGAAAGGATTTGTATTCCTTTTTTGGAGAAAACTATGGTGATTTTTCCTATTCCTTATACAGATGACAACCAACGAGGCTTTAAATTTTATTTATTTTTTTATGGATATTATTACTATTTTTTTCAGCAGGGCCTAGATGACCATTTTAACCCTTTCATGGAGCGTAAAAAGTATTTCTTTTTTATTAATTTGATTTCCTTTATTGTTTATTTTAAATAAAAAAATTTGATTTATGGCTGAAGAATAAAAATACTTTTGATAATTTTACATATTTGTTAGTGACAATGGTATCATAGACTTATTTTTTTTTTGCCTTGATAAATAAATTGTGGCTAGATTCTGTGGCAACATTTTTATTTTGTATTTTCCTTTTTATGATTGAAGAGGTATTTTTTACCCTCATACAAGCAATTAAAAATCTGACAAGTGTTCTTAGCCACTTAAGCCCCGGACCAATATGCAGCATAAAGACCAGGCCCCTTTTTGCGATTCGGCACTGTGTCGCTTTAACTGACAATTGCGCGGTCGTGCGACGTGGCTCCCAAACAAAATTGGCGTCCTTTTTTTCCCACAAATAGAGCTTTCTTTTGGTGGTATTTGATCACCTCTGCGGTTTTTATTTTTTGCGCTATAATCAAAAATAGAGCGACAATTTTGAAAAAAGTTCAATATTTTTTACTTTTGCTATAATAAATAACCCCAAAAAATATATAAAAAAACTTTATTTTTTTCCCAGTTTAGGCCGATATGTATTCTTCTACATATTTTTGGTAAAAAAAAAAATCGCAATCGCCGTTTATTGATTGGTTTGTGCAAAAGTTATAGCGTTTACAAAATAGGGGGTAGTTTTATGGCATTTTTATAAAAAAAAATTTTTTTTTTACTAGTAATGGCGGCGATCAGCGATTTTTTTTTTTTTGTGACTGCGACATTATGGCGGACACATCGGACACTTTTGACACAATTTTGGGACCATTGTCATTTTTACAGAGATCAGTGCTATAAAAATGCACTGGTTACTGTAAAAATGACACTGGCAGTGAAGGGGTTAACCACTAGGGGCGCTGAAGGGGTTAAGTGTGCCTAAGGGAGTGATTCTCACTGTTGGGGGCGTGGCTACGAGTGACACGTCACTGATCTCCGCTCTGATTACACAGAGCGGAGATCGGTGACAGCGTCAGTAGGCGAGCGGGGAGATGTTGTGTTTACACTAACATTTCCCCGCTCCATGCCTCCGTGAGTCCGCAGTCCGACTCACGGGGATGGCAGCAGGGTCGCGCACGCGCCGCCGGTGGCACGTGCGCGACCACGCGGCAGGCAGTTGAAGGGCAACGTACAGGTACGTGATTAGGCCTGTACGAGCCATTCTGTCGATGTATATATGCCGTGGGCGGTCGTTAAGGGGTTAATCTTCTGTACTCTATCCGCATAAAAAAGTTGTGGCTTCATATACACTTTAACACCTAACCAGTCTCTAATAACAGTCTTCAACCTATACATAGCCTTGTACAACTTAGACCAGCCATTCTCAAAAAGGTTCCTCCAGAGGTTACTAGGGGTTCCTTGAGCTGGGCTGATTGGCCTCCCATTTGATGGTGCCGGCTTAGTTAGAGGTCAATGCCATTTGACAGAGTGAGCAGCATGACACCAATGTTCTTTTTACTTCTCTGTAAGGCCCCTTTCAAACTGGGGCGGTTTGCAGGCGCTATTGTGCTAAAAATAGCGCCTGCAAACCGAGCCTAAACAGCGGCTGCTGTCTCTCCAATGTGAAAGCCCCGAGGGCTTTCACACTGGAGCGGTGCGCTATCAGGACGTGAAAAAAAGTCCTGCTAGCCGCATCTTTGGAGCGGTGAGAGAAGCGGTGTGTTTACCGCTCCTCCACCGCTCCTTCCCATTGAAATGAATGGGACACCGCGGTAATACCGCCCGCAAACCGCCTTTTTCGGCTGCTAGCGGGGGTTAAAACCGCACCGCTAGCGGCCGAATACCTTAGCAATCCCGACGGTATAGCGCCGCTAAAAATAGCGGCACTATACCGCCACCGCACCCAGCGCCCCAGTGTGAAACCGCTCTAAGGGCGACATTCTTTCCACTGACCACTATATTAAAGGGTATTTTTCCACTGACCCCCAATGAAAAGCGAATAGAATTCTAGGATGCATCACTAGAGGGATCACCAGCAGGAGGAAGGAGGTCCTGATTCCTCTATATAGATCTTTAGTGAGACCTCATTTAGAATATTGTGTCCAGTTCTGGAGACCTCACTTACAGAAAGATATATTGATAAGATAGTCCAGAGACTTGTAATAAAAATGGTGAAAAGTCTGGGGGATAAAAGATATGAAGAGCGACTTCAGGAACTTAATATGTACAGTCTGGAGTAAAGAAGGGAAAGGAGAGACATGATTGAAACCTTTAAAAACATCAAAGGGATGAATAAGGTTCAATATGAAACCAAGATCAATAACACGGGCACATGACCTCAAAACCAACCGGAGGAAAGTTTAAAACGAATCTTAGGCTTCATGCACACACAGTCCACTTTGACCGCCAACCACTTAAAAACGCAAAACGTGTCAAAATCGTGCCACAATTTTGTCGTGGTTTTGCCATTGTTTTCATTTTCCTGTGGTCAAAACGTTCCTATACTGAACACGATTCTTCTGCGTTCAGGAGAGAGAGAGGTTGAAGAAGGTTGAAGCTCCTCTAACCACAGCAGCTCCTAAACTCTTGTAAAAACTAGGGCTGTGGAAATTAACTATTAATTCCTCGATTAATCGATTAATTCTTTTGATCGGTACTCACCTCTCCGCCGGCTTCCGGGTCTTCAGGTAGTTCCGTCGGAGATCCGGTGACGTCACGGACACCGGCAGGGCTTGCCGTGTCCATCTGAAGGGCTCCTTTGCTGTGCCTTCATATCTGCATGCCGGCGGGTCCTTACTATCTGCCACACGCAAGGGCTGTTACACTTCCCTCTATCGCTTCCCTCTATCAACCTGGGATTCTACAGCCATCCACTGGGAGTTGTGATTGTTCCCTTCACAGGACATCTACATGCCGACGGACTGATGTTAACTCCTCCTTATCTGGATTCAGCAGTGGTATCGTTGTACACATTTTTATACCAGTATAATACTTAGCTACATGTTTTTATGACTGCTTTTGCTACCGTTTGGTATTACTCGCACCATTTTTACAGTTTATGTAGCTACATCGATTTTATCTCCAGTGCATTATTTATTTTGTTACCTTCTTGAAGACTATAAAAGTTTTAATACTATTCCCATCGAGCGCTGCCTTTGTGTGTTTTTTGTATCCTGCTATCCATTTTTCCAGTGGTTGGGAGCTGCACTGGGAATCGGCCTGCAAGGAGATCAGCTAAAAGTAGTTGGATATCTATGTGCGTTATAATTCATCGAAATTAGTCGATTAATTGATTAAAAAAAAAATTGATTAATCGAACATGAAAATTTTAATCAGTAACAGCCCTAGTAAAAACCTATGTGTATATGGACACGTAGGCTTTTATGGCAATGAGTTTAGGAGCTTTGGCAAAAAAAACATCAACTCAAGTTTAGGAGCTGTAGTGTACATAAAGCCTTATGCGGCGTACACACGATGGTTTTTCATGCCATTTTTTAAACCAACGTTTTTCTCGTCGTTTTTTTTCATGTTTCCTCTCAAGCCTGTCTTGCGTACACACGATCATTTTAAAAAACGTTCAAGCAAAGCGCAGTGACGTACAACACGTACGACGGCACTATAAAGGGGAAGTTCCGTTCGGATGGCGCCACCCTTCATGTTAGTAAAGTTTGTTGAGCGACGATTCGCGCTTTTCAGCCTCCTGCTTTTCAGTCCGTTACAGCGTGACGATTGTGCTATCTCCATTACAAATGCTAGTTTTACCAGAACGTGCGCTCCCGTCTCATACTTGATTCTGAGCATGCGCGTTTTTTTTCACCTCGTCAAAGCATACACACTATCGTTTTTCACGACGTTAAAAAAAAATGACATGAAAAACGATGTGAAAAAATAGAGCATGTTCGAAATTTTTAATGCCCGTTTTTCACGTCGTTAAAAATGCTCTGAAGCATACACACGATCGGTTTTAATGCCCATTTTTAAAAATGGCATTTTTAATGGCATGAAAAACGATCGTGTGTATGGGGCATTAGAAAGTATTATCTATACTCAGACTAAAAAAGTTAACAAAAAAAAACAAAAAAACACTACACAGAGCAGGTAAGTATATTAGTTGTTATTAGTAGTTATTTTTAAACACAAAAAAAACAAGACTTTAGTATCACTTTAAGCCCCCGGTCATACCAGTGTGACTTGTCATGCAATTTGACAGTTTCAAACAACAAGTCTAACCCTATTGTCTGCATTGGAAGCGATCGAATCGGTGTGACTTGCATAGACTTTCAGATGCGACTTGCATAGACTTGCATGAAGTTGCTCAGTGGTCTTCCAAGTCGCACATGAAGTAGCACTGAAGTTCTACTTTAAGTGAATTAGCACAATTTCAATGTCGCGATCGGTGTGACCGGGGTGTTAAAGGGGTTGTAAATCTTCGTGTTTTTTCACCTTAATGCATCCTATGGGGAAAAAAAGGGGAAAAAACACCTTGCTGTCATGGGCCCCCCAGCCCCCCGTTTTTCTTACCTGAGCCCGTTCACGTGCTGTGCGCGCCCCCCGGCGTCCTCTTCCCCACTGAGTCTGGCCGTTGATTGGTTAGATTGATAGCAGCGCAGCCATTGGCTTCCGCTGCTGTCAATCACATCCAATGAGGCGGCTGCCGGGGGGCGGGACCGAGTCATACAGTTGGCGTCTATGGACGCCAACTGTATGACACGGGAGTGCGCCCACAAGCTAACCCCCGCGGGAAAGAGCTTCCCAGGGGGGGTTAGCTTTAGCGGGGCGGAGCCGAGACAGCCAACGTGGGACCCCAGAACAGCAGGATCGGGGGCGGGGCCACTCTGTGCAAAGCGAACTGCACAGTGGCAGAGAGTATAACATGTTTGTTATTTTAAATAAAAAATCGAACCTTTACAACAACTTTAAGGATTGTGTAGTGTAGAAATCTTTAAACACTGTTTATAACATATAATTAGTATTTTCATTTAGCAATCATTTTCCACAATTTTCATCTTGTATTTCTTAATTGGTACTTTCAGTTTTTTACCCATTTTATATGATCCATCCATTTAGTAGATTCATTACAATTACCATCAACGTTATGCCTGGTTATCAGACCACTCCTGAGTGCTGTAGTTTGTCTCATTCATTCACATGTTTATCCCTTTATCCAACTCCTGCCATATTGTCAATTGACGGGCAGACAGCGGCTCTCTTGCTCTGGGATATTTCATATGATGTCGTCCCACTTTTGTCACGTTTGCGTGCCCACGGGGGAACGCAGCACGGCGATCGATGGTACGCTCTGTCCCTGGGACACAGCGCATCACCGTTCTCGGTAAGGAGCCAAAGACTAGGCTTTTACTGATGTGATCAGCTGTGTCCAATCACACCAGTTATCGGAATTCCTTTCCTAACACTGACAGTGTGTGAGCAGAGGAGAGCCAATCAGTGGCATTTCCTCACAGGGGAGATCTGCACAGATAATTATCAGTGCAGCCCCAACAGTGCCCAGCAGTGATGCCAATCAGTGATGCCAATCAGTGCCCATCAGTGATGTCAGTGCTGCTTTTCAATGCCTGCCCATTAGTGCTGTCAGAGAGTGCCCATCAGTGCCACCTATCAGTGCACATAAGTGGTGCCAATCAGTGCCACCTATCAGTGCCCATCAGTGCCACCTATCAGTGCACATAAGTGGTGCCAATCAGTGCCCATCAGTGATGCATACCAGTGCCCATCAGTGCCACCTATCAGAGCTCATCAGCACTGCATATCATTGCCGCCTATCAGTGCCCATCAGTGCTGCATATTAGTGCCTCCTCATCAGTGCTCATCAGTGCAGCCTCATCAGTGCAGCCTCATCAGTGCAGCCTCATCGCTGCACCTCATCAGTGCAGCCTCATCAGTGAAGCTTCATCAGTGCAGCCTCATCACTGCACATCAGTACAGCCTCATCAGTGCACATCAGTGCAGCCTCATCAGTGCGCATCAGTGCAGCCTCATCAGTGTACATCAGTGAAGCATCATCAGTGCAAATCAGTGAAGCCTCATCAGTGCACATCAGTTAAGCCTCATCAGTGCACATCAGTGAAGCCTCATCAGTGCACATCAGTGAAGCCTCATCAGTGTACATCAGTGAAGCCTCATCAGTGTACATCAGTGAAGCATCATCAGTGCAGCCTCATCAGTGCACATCAGTGAAGCATCATCAGTGCACATCAGTGAAGCCTCATCAGTGCACATCAGTGCAGCCTCATCATTGCACATCAGTGAAGCCTCATCAGTGTACATCAGTGAAGCCTCATCAGTGTACATCAGTGAAGCCTCATCAGTGTACATCAGTGAAGCCTCATCAGTGTACATCAGTGAAGCCTCATCAGTGTACATCAGTGAAGCCTCATCAGTGCACATCAGTGAAGCCTCATCAGTGCACATCAGTGAAGCCTCATCAGTGCACATCAGTGAAGCCTCATCAGTGTACATCAGTGAAGCCTCATCAGTGTACATCAGTGAAGCCTCATCAGTGTACATCAGTGAAGCCTCATCAGTGTACATCAGTGAAGCCTCATCAGTGTACATCAGTGAAGCCTCATCAGTGCACATCAGTGAAGCCTCATCAGTGCACATCAGTGAAGCCTCATCAGTGCACATCAGTGAAGCCTCATCAGTGCACATCAGTGAAGCCTCATCAGTGCACATCAGTGAAGCCTCATCAGTGCACATCAGTGAAGCCTCATCAGTGCACATCAGTGAAGCCTCATCAGTGCACATCAGTGAAGCCTCATCAGTGTACATCAGTGAAGCCTCATCAGTGTACATCAGTGAAGCCTCATCAGTGCACATCAGTGAAGCCTCATCAGTGCACATCAGTGAAGCCTCATCAGTGCACATCAGTGAAGCCTCATCAGTGTACATCAGTGAAGCCTCATCAGTGTACATCAGTGAAGGAGAAAAGTTACTCATTTACAACATTTTAGAACGGAAACTAAGAAAAACATATTTTTTTTCAAACTTTTCTGGCTTTTTAATTTTTTTTTAGCAAAATATAAAAACCCAGTGGTGACTAAATACCACCAAAAGAAAGCTCTACCTCTCAAAAAAACAATACAAAATGTTGTTTGGGTACAGCGTTGCATGACCGCACAATTGTCATTCAAAGTGCGACAGCGCTGAAAATTGGCCTGGGCAAGAAGGGGGTAAAAGTGCCCAGTAGGCAAGTAGTTAAAAGAGCAAATTCTGTCCAACTAAAAGTTTATTTCAAGTTCTTTTTTATTTCTGGCAAGCCAAACGCAGATATAAAAGAACAGCATGTGACTGTATGCAAATGATTTAACAAGCTAGGCTTTTACTAAAAGTGTGACATTTTGCCTCTGGAACGGAACTCACACCATATCTTTGACATAATCACAATGAAAATGACATTTCCCTGACTTGTCTAACAGAACTTGCACCCTTCTCTGACATAATACCACAAGCTGAGAGTTTCTGAATTACTCAGCATCAGCAGCGCATATACTACAAGTTCTGCCTGATAAGCCAAGGTTATTTCTAGGGCTTTGCACTGCCCAGTAAGGCATTTTGGCAGCGGGATCTTGGCGCTGTGGGATTTTGCAGAGAGCTGCTGCTTGAGGCTCAGCATCAGGCAAGTATATACTGCTGAAGCTTGAAGTTTAGTGTTAGGGATTTCATGATTAGGCCAGGAATAGCTTGTTTTGCTGCTGAATTGAACCTCAAAAAAAAAATAATACTCCTACCAGGTGAAACCCTCATACTGGAATACAAGTCTTTTAACCACTTGAAAACCAGCCCCTTTTCTGACCCGTCTTACATACATGTAAAAATCAGTATTTTTTGCTAGAAAATTACATAGAACCCCCAAACATTATATATATATATATATATATATATATATATATATATATATATATATTTTAAAGCAGAGGCTCTAGAGAATTAAATGGTGGGTGCTGCAATTTTTTATGTCACACGATATTTGCACAGCGGTTTTCAAACCCAATTTTTTTGGGATTAAATACACTTTAATTAATTTTAATGCACAAATCCACAATCTAATACCCAATTGTTTTAAAAAATATAACAGATGATGTGATGCAGAGTAAATAGATACCAAACATGTCATGCTTTAAATTTGCGCCCAGACATGGAACGACAACAAACTACGTACATTTATATTATCCATAGGTGATGCTTTAAATCTAAAACGGTAATCTGTAAAAGCTTTTAAACAGGAAGCCTGGTGCTCAAATTATTGCTCTCGATCTGACAGTAGTGGTGATACTTCACATGTGTGGTGCAATCGCTGTTTATGTACGACGTGGGACCGATGTATGCATTAGCCTTTGCATGTGAGGATAGGGGCGATTTACATTTTTTTGTTTAATTTTACTATTTATTTAATTTACCGTATTTATCGGCATATAACACACACTTTTTTCCCCTTAAAATCAGGGGGAAATCGTGGGTGCGTGTTATACGCCGATCCCCGCTGATTGTGAGCGGAGCGATTGCCGCCGAGATACACATAGCCAAGTGTATTCTGCTTTGCTCACAGTCACACCCAGTCCCGCCATTGGACCTGTGTTATGTCCATCATAGGGCGGGACTGGGCGTGACTGACTGTGAGCGGAGCCGAGAAGAGCACACTCGGCTATGCTCCGCTTAGTCCCTGCGATCTCAGCGGCGTTTGCTCCGCTCCACCCAGTCTCGGCGGCGCAAATTTTTAATTCGGGCAAGGCTGCAATGGACACTGGGGGCAAGGCTGCAATGGACACTGGGGGCAAGGCTGCAATGGACACTGGGGGCAAGGCTGCAATGGACACTGGGGGCAAGGCTGCACTGGGGGCAAGGCTGCACTGTGGGCAAGGCTGCACTGGGCACTGTGGGCAAGGCTGCAATGGACACTGTGGGCAAGGCTGCAATGGACACTGTGGGCAAGGCTGCAATGGACACTGTGGGCAAGGCTGCAATGGACACTGTGGGCAAGGCTGCAATGGACACTGTGGGCAAGGCTGCAATGGACACTGTGGGCAAGGCTGCAATGGACACCGGGGGCAAGACTGCGCTGGGGCAAGGCTGCAATGGACACTGGGGCAAGGCTGCACTGACAAGGCTGCAAATGACACTGCATTGATGGGCATATAAATGTAAGTTTTTTTTTTTTCCTTAAAATTCCCTCCTAAACTTGGGGTGCGTGTTATACGCCGGCGCGTGTTACACGCCGGCGCATGTTATACGCAGATAAATACGGTATTTTTTTATTTTTTACACTGAACCTTTAGAGTTTTTTTATCACTTTTATTGTTATCACAAGAAATGTACATATCCCTTGTGATAGCTATAGGCAGCAACAGGTCCTCTTTACTGCAAAACCTGGTGTCTATTAGACCCCAGATGTCTCATCTGACCTTAAAAGGTTTATATCATACCAAGATGCTTTTTTCAAGCCAGTACTGGTTTGTTTACAACTGGTGAAACTGGAAGTGATGTCGCTTATGGTTTCTTAGACCATAGAGATGATCAGGGGCCATTACCGGCGGCTGCAATCCCAGGTTCCCCAGTGGGACAGGAGAGCCCAGGAAGGTGGCAGGAGGGGGTCCTATTTAGCCGCTAGGATTGCTTATACAAGAAAGTGCTCCAATATAAAAAAGATACTGGGATGATGCCTGCAGCTGTAGGCATCATGCCAGTATAACCACTCAAAGTAGGATGACGTACGAGTACGTAGGCTGGTGGAAAGGAAGCATTTCTACATCCCAAAGCAAAAATGTATTCTTTTGCAGCTTAACAGTCCTTAGATGTGGTGACTGCATTTGTTTTCTTTTTTCAGGTTACTACTAATCCATCGTGTAATCCATGAATCCATCATGTAATCCATGAATCCATCGTGTAATCCATGAATCCATCGTGTAATCCATGAATCCATCGTGTAATCCATGAATCCATCATGTAATCCATGAATCCATCATGTAATCCATGAATCCATCATGTAATCAATGAATCCATCATGCATATTTAAATAGGATCTCTTCTGTCATGAAAACCCTACCTGTCAGTGGCTTTTAAAATTTAGAACTTAATGCCACTTCAAATAGTTGCAGACTTTGGGCATGTTACACACGCCTCAGAAAAGGTCATCAATGTATGTACGACATGTGTAGCACATCCAGTCTCTCTGTCAGTTTGCCAGGACCCCCCTCAGTAAACAGCAAATGTTGGCTTTGATTAATCAAAGCCGGCATTGTTGTCTACACAGAGAAGGTCGGCAGCTGTCAAAAAAAAAAATAGCAGTCAGTGCTTATAACTAACACTTACTCAGAAAAGATACAATGTAACATATTGTTACTTTTGTATGATTCTGTTTATTCATCTGCAGATCAGTGGGATGAACTCCAATCTGCAGATGATGTAAGTTAACCATTTGCCTACTAAGCACTTTCACCCCCTTCCTGCCCAGGCCGATTTTCAGATTTCAGCGCTGTCACACTTTGAATAACAATTGCACGGTCATGCAACGCTGTACTCAACTGAAATTGTTATCAATTTTTTTGAGACAGATAGAGCTTTCTTTTGTCGGTATTTAATCACCACTGGGTTTTTTTATTTCTTGCTAAACAAACAAACTTTTTCTAAGTGTCTGTCATAAAAAGTTTTAAATACAATAAGTAATTTTTCTCCTCACTGATGGGCACTGATGAGGAGGCACTGATGGGCACTAGTAGGTGGCATTGATGGGCACTGATTGGCTTTACTGATGGGTAATGATTGGCAGCACTAATGGGGCTGCTGCGCTGAAAAACAGGACACTGAAGATCAGTGCCCTGATTATCAATGTAGATGTCCCCTGTGTGGATATGCCAGGACTACTAATAACTGGCAAATACTGTTTACACTGATCAGCTCTGATTGTACACAGCTGATCACATGGTAAAGAGCAGCTGTGATTGGCTCTTTACCCCCAAAGGACACAGCAATCACAGATCCCTGCCGATGCGAGCTGCGCGGGAAGTTTGATCAGAAGAGGACATCCATAGATGCCCTACTGGCAATGTGAACCCGTCTTCCGGCTTTAACGTGAGTGGGAAAAAGTTAGAGCAACCTGACAAGTAAAAAAAAATTTTTTTTTTAAATATGTTCCTCTGTTTAACCCCTTATTTACCCTTAGCTTACTCTAATCAGTCCTAATTAACTCCTTAAGCCGGGTACACACTACAGTTTAAACAAATGCACTTCTGGAAGAATGGTCAAACATTCCCATAGACACACTCCTAAACCTTGTGGACAGTCTTCCCAGAAGAGTTGAAGCTGTTATAGCTGCAAAGGGCGGGCAACTCAAAATTGAACCCTACGGACTAAGACTGGGATGCCATTAAAGGTTATGTGTGTGTAAAGGCAGGTGTCCCAATACTTTTGGTAATATGGTGTATATATACTGTATATAGTGTATGTAGGTAGGTATAGCAGACACAAAGCTACATAATCAGTTGGATACATTGTAAGAAAAGTAAGAACTTTACTGAAGAGTTTATTCATCCAGGTAGGGGGTCTTGTATGCGATACTATGAGTGCTGTGTCCCTTGGCCCATGTTGGCAACAGGAAACCTTTTATATATTACTCGGGCATTTAGACAGCTGAACAATGGGCCGTGTCACTCGACTGACAGGATGTCCTGTGACTAATCTAGTTTACAGGAAAATAAATTTTGGATGACCTGGCAATGCCAGACGCAGAATAGCAAGCAACTATAAAATGCATATATACTGTAGGTGCTCCAATATATACTAACCCTTGAAGAACTTCTGTAGTCATTTGCATTTTTCTCTTCATTAGCCTAGGTTCACATTGGAGCGATTTGTTATGCGATTTGAGAGATCCAAATCGCATGACAAGTCGCAGCCTATTGGAGGCAATAGCACTGTTCCAATCGGTGCAACACCGATTTTGCAGGACCGCACCGATTTGCAAAAGTATTTCCTGTACTACTTTTGCTGATTCCAGGTGTGACTTCAATAGGCATCTGTGCATGAAGCCACACAGATGTCTAACAAGTAGCACCTGAAATCACGCTGATCAAGTAGCACCTGAAATCGCGCAATTTCAAAGTAGCATCAATGTGAACCAGGGCTTAAAGCTACTTTTATGTCCTGAAACAGGTGCTAGATGCATGGTAGTGCCACTTAAGCCTCGTACACACGTTCGGACTTCCATCTGACTTTTCCGTGGATTTTTGTCCGAACGGAGTTGGCCGGGAACACCCATAGCATACACACAATGGTTTTCTGTACACACGGTCGGACTTTGCTCCATCGGACTTTTGTTGGCCAAAAGTTTGTCCGTTTGCAGACCGAACTTTTGTCCGATGAAAACCAAAAATGGAGCGTACACACGGTCTGATTTTTTGTCAAACTTGCTCAAAATTAAGTTTGTTGGCAAAAAGTCAGACCGTGTGTACGAGGCTTAAAGCCCCGTACACACGGTCGGACTTTTGGCCAACAAACTTCATTTTGAGCAAGTGGGACCAACAATCCGACCGTGTGTACGCTCCATCGGACAAACTTTTTTTTTTTGTTTTCATCGGACAAAAGTTCGGTCTGCAAACGGACAAACTTTTGGCCAACAAAAGTCCGATGGAGCAAAGTCCGACCGTGTGTACAGAAAACCATCGGACTTTTGTCCGATGGACAAAACAAATAATGTTAAAATCAACCAACAATAGCAGAAGTTGACCAAAGGGTGGCGGTAAAGAGCAGAAAAGCCACGTGATGTTTGAAAAATTTGGGGGAAAGTTTGCAGAAAAGTCCTGTGGTGTGTATGCTATGGGTGTTCCCGGCCAACTCCGTTCGGACAAAAAACCACGGAAAAGTCTAATGAAAGTCCGACCGTGTGTACGAGGCTTTAGACTATTAAAGGCAGCACATTTTTGTGCAGTGCTGGAAAACATGTGATTTCCCTCACACTACCACACCTGGTGTGAACAAGCCCTAAAATGTGGTTTTTGAGGCAGAGTCTGTAAATCCTCCTCATAACCACCCTGCTAGCACAAATCCCCCCCCCCCTCTTTCCTAGCATAAATTCCAGCCCCCCCCAAATTCCCCCTCCGGACACAAAGCATGTTCCTCCTCCCCTCTCCAAATGCCCCCTCCTAACACAAAAGCTCTCATCCCACCATATCCCTCTACAGGAGTATTGACAACAGCAGAGAAGGAGAGAAAGCAGGGAGGAGGTGGGAGCTGTGTTCTCTCCCCCCATCACATCCAGCAGCATAGGGAGGGGACAGAGGACTGTAACCAAACTCCATACAGTCTGATCTTTGTAAATCTGATCTGGAGTTGAGTTTCTCCACTCTGAGATGCCTCCACTCATCTGGATTTATGGACCAGACAGCAAATTTTTGTTGGCCCAGGAGTCGGCACCGTTTCTCACTCCATTATACAGAGAGGATGGGGGGGGTGTTGTGCTAGGAAAGAGGGGGGGGGGGGATTTGTGCTAGCAGGGTGGTTATGGGGAGGATTTACAGACTCTGCCTCACAAACCACATTTTAGGGCTTGTTTACACCAGGTGTGGTAACGTGAGGGGAAATCACATGTTTTCCAGCACTGCACAAAAATGTGCTGCCTTTTGTAGTCTTCGCACGCATCTAGCACCTGTTTCAGGAGATAAAAGTAGCTTTAAGCCCTGGTTCACATTGATGCTACTTTGAAATCGTGCTACTTCACTTGAAGTCACGCGATTTCAAAGTAGCAAGGTCGGTGCGATTTCAGGTGCTACTTGATAGACATATGTGTGGCTTCATGCACAGATGCCTATTGAAGTCGCAACTGGAATCGGAAAAAGTAGTGCAGGAACTACTTTCGCAAACTGCAAAATGCACCAAAACATGCATAGGTGTGAACCTAAGGTAAGGCCACATTCACATGGAGCCGACAGCATTTATACCCCCAGAGGAGGTTTCCGGCGTCTTTGCCACTTGCATGCATTTACTATGCAACGATCACATAGTGATTACAGTGCCTTGTAAAAGTATTCACCCCCTTGGCTTTTTACATATTTTGTTACATTACAGCTTTTAGTTCAATGTTTTTTTTAATCTGAATTATATGTGATGGAGCAGAACACAATAAGTTGGTGAAGTAAAATTAGAAAAATATATACATAAAACTATTTTTCAGAAATAAAAAACTGATAATTGGCATGTGCGTATGTATTTACCCCCTTTGTTATGAAGCCCATAAAAAGCTCTGGTACAACCAATTACCTTCAGAAGTCACATAATTAGTGAAATGATGTCCACCTGTGTGCAATCTTAAGCCCCGTACACACGGTCTGACTTTTGCCCAACAAACTTTGTTTTAAGCAAGTTGGACCAACAATCCGACCGTGTGTACGCTCCATCGGACAAACTTTTTTTCGTTTGGTTTTGTTTTCATCGGACAAAAGTTGGGTCTGCAAACGGACAAACTTTTGTCCAACAAAAGTCAGATGGAGCAAAGTCCTACCGTGTGTACAGAAAACCATAGGACTTTTGTCCGATGGACAAAACAGCTAATGTTAAAATCAACCAACAATAGCAGAAGTTGACCAAAGGGTGGCGGTAAAGAGCAGAAAAGAGCAGAAAAACCATGTGATGTTGCAAAAAGTTTTGGGAAAGTTTGCAGAAAAGTCCTGTGGTGTGTATGCTATGGGTGTTCCCGGCCAACTCCGTTCGGACAAAAATCCACGGAAAAGTCTGATGGAAGTCCGACCGTGTGTACAAGGCTTAAGTGTCACATTGTCTGTCATTAGATATACACACCTTTTTGAAAGACCCCAGACTAACCAAACACTGCCATGAAAACCAAGGAACTCTCCAAACAAGTAAGGGACAATGTTGTTGAGAAGCACAAGTCAGGGTTAGGTTATAAAAAAAATATCCAAATCTTTGATGTTCCCTAGAAGCACCATCAAATCTATCATAACCAAATGGAAAGAACATGGCACAACAACAAACCTGCCAAGAGACGGCCGCACACCAAAACTCACGGATCGGGCAAGGAGGGCATTAATCAGAGAGGCAGCACAGAGACCTAAGGTAACCCTGGAGGAGCTGTAGAGTTCCACAGCAGAGACTGGAGTATCTGTACATAGGACGGCAATAAGCCGTACGCTCCATAGATTTGGGCTTTATGGCCGAGTGGCCAGAAGAAAGCCATTACTTTCAGCAAAAAACAAAACGGCACAATTTGAGTTTGCAAAAAGGCATGTGGGAGACTCCCAAAATGTATGGAGGAAGGTGCTCTGGTCTGATGAGACTAAAAATGAACTTTTTGTCCATCAAAGAAAACGCTATGTCTGGCGCAAAATCAACACATCACATCACCCAAAGAACACCATACTCACAGTGAAAAATGGTGGTGGCAGCATCATGCTGTGGGGATGTTTTTCAGCAGTCAGGACTGGGAAACTTGAGCAAAACCTGTACTACTCTGTGTGCGATTTGAGGCTAGGACAGAGGTTCACCTTCCAGCAGGACAATGACCCCAAACACACTGCTAAAGCAACACTTGAGTGGTTTAAGGGGAAATATGTAAATGTGTTGGAATGGCCTAGTCAAAGCCCAGACCTCAATCCAATAGAAAATCTGTGGTTAGACTTAAAGATTGCTGTTCACAAGCACAAACCATCCAACTTAAAAGAGCTGGAGCAGTTGTGCGAGGAGGAATGGGCAAAAATCCCAGTGGTAAGATATGGCAAGCTCTTGGAGACTTATCCAAAGTGACTTGGAGCTGTGATAGCCACAAAAGGTGGCTCTACAAAGTATTGACTTTAGGGGGGTGAATAGTTATGCACATTTACTTTTTCTGTTATTTTGTCCTATTTGTTTGCTTCACAATAAAAAAAAAAAAAATCTTCAAAGCTGTGGGCATTTTCTGTAAAGGAAATGATGCAAATCCTCAAACAATCCATGTTAATTCCCGGGTTGTGAGGCAAAAAAACACGAAAAATGCCAAGGGGGGTGAATACTTTTGCAAGACACTGTACATGCGAGTGACAAAGATTCGCTGTGGGAGCTGGCAGTCTTCCTATTGCAGTCAATGGGGTTGCCTTCTGCAGTTAATCACTGGGATCCCCCATTGGCGTTCTCGCATGTAAACGCTTTTGGGAGCATTCACAAGTGTGAATGTAGTCTTAAACAAGTCCTCGCTGACCTCTGTATCTACAAGGCACTTTAGAGGTACTCAACGTAAGTCATCCTCCCAGGAATTCAGCTCATCCTGCTCCTATTCCCAGAGAGTTTAAATTAAAGACTGGAAGGCTGCATATTTACTGCTGTGATGGAAGAAGGGAGAGCTGAGCTGCTGAGTCAGTGCTGGAAGAGGGAGCAGCGAGAGCTGCCCTGCTGTGTCAGTGCTGGGAGAGGAAGCAGTGAGAGCTGAGCTGCTGAGTCAGTGCTAAGAGAGTGGAGAAGGGAGAGCTGAGCCAGTGCTGGGAGAGGGAGCATTGAGAGCTGAGCTGGTGAGTCAGTTCTGGGAGAGGGGAGAAGGGAGAGCTGAGCTGCTGAGTCAGTGCTGGGAGAGGGAGCAGCGAGAGCTGAGCTGCTGAGTCAGTGCTGGGATAGGGGAGAAGGGAGAGCTGAGCCAGTGGTGGGAGAGGGAGCATTGAGGGCTGAGCTGCTGTGTCAGTGCTAAGAGAAGGAGCTTCGAGAGCTGACCTGCTGAGTAAGTGCTGGGAGAGGGGAGAAGGGAGAGCCAAGCCACTGATGGGAGTGGGAAGTAGGGGGAGCTGAGCTGCTGAATATCTGCTGGGAGGGAGGAGCAGAGTAAACCATTTACCTTCATAGACATTTCAAACCAAAGCGTCTGCTGTGATCGTAAGCTGGTGTGAGATTAAGGCTGCTTTCACACTGAGGCGCTTTGCAGGCGCTATTGCGCTAAAAATAGGGCCTGCAAAGTGCCCTGAAAGAGCCGCTCCTTTCTCTCCAGTGTGAAAGCCTGAGGGCTTTCACACTGAAGCGTTGCGCTGGCAGGACAGTAAAAAAAAGTCCTGCCAGCCGCATCTTTGAGGCGCTGTATTAACGGTAATACACCGCTCATAAAGCGCCCCTGCCCATTGAAATCAATGGGCAGCGCCTCCGAACCACCCGCAAAGCACCGCAGCAGCGGCGTTGTGCAGGCGGTTTTAACCCTTTTTCGGCCACTAGCGGGGGTTAAAAAGCGCCCCGCTAGCGGACGAAAATCCCGGCAAAAACAACGGTAAAGCGCCGCTAAAAATAGCGGCACTTTACCGCCAACGCCCGCGACGCCCCAGTGTGAAAGTACCCATACTGTATGGTAACAAAGTACAAAAAGTAAGGATGCCTCTTGATAATTTCAAGACTGCCCCAAAACTGAAATATAGAAGGTAGATGGTTCCTCTGGCTTTCCAGGGCTAAGATTCTGCGTTCCTTGCTCTCTATGAAATATGCCCACATTTCCTGTATGGTTTGTGAGATTTTTCCCCCCATGGTCTAAAAACCTGTAATAATGTTTAATGGGTCCAGATTTAATTGTTGCCAAAATGTATGTGTGTGCTTGTATGGCTAAGGTACAGACGGTAGAATGTAAGCTCCTCCTGGGCAGGTGAATGGGGATATGCATTCGTATGTATCCAAACTTCCGTATTACAATAGAAACTAATTTAAATCAATGCAAAATAACAAAATAAAATTTCAGACTAAATTTGAATTTGAATAGTTTTCTAATCAAATTCAAATAGTTTTATAATCAAATTTGAATTTCCGAAGAGAATAAAATAGAATAGAAATTAAAAGAAAAGAATAGAATGGAATGGAAAAGAATAGAATAGAAGATAATAGAATATAATAAAGTGTAAAACAGAACAGAATAGAAAATAAAAGAATAGAAAAGAATTAAATAGAAAATAAAGGGACAGAATAGAAAAAAAAAGAATAGAGTAAAACAGAACAAAATAGAATAGAAAATAAAAGAATAGAATAAAATAGAATAGAAAATAAAGGAATAGACTAGAACAAAAAATGGAATAAAATAGAAGAATATAACTATCTTCTAAAATTTGAACTTCAAATAGAATAAATTCAAATTTGAATACAATAGAAAAGAATAGAAAAAAACAAAAGAATAGAAAAAAATAAATAATATAACCTTCTTCCGAAATTCGAATAGAATAAATTCAAATTCAAACAAAATAGAAAAGAATAGACTAGAAAATAAAATAAAAGAAACAGAAAAGAATAGAATATAAAATATAACAATATAACTGTTTCCCAAATTCGAATTCAAATAGAATAGCATATAATAGAAAAGAATAGAACAGAAAATAAAAGAATACAATACAAAGAATATAACCATCCTCAAAAATTCGGATTTTGAATAGAATAATTCTGATTTCAAATGGAATTTGATTAAAATGCAATTCAAACTCGAATCGATTCCAATTTTCAAAATTCTGAAAATTCGAATCGATTAGAATAAACAATACGAATGCCGAAAACGAATTTAACTAAGCGAATTTATGTAAATACCGACTCGAAACAAAACAAATTTTTTCGTTGTGCACATGTCTATTCTGTAGAGATCTGTGTAATATGTTGGTGCAATATAATAGAGGAAATGATACTTGTATAATCCAAATAGAAGGTTTGTAACTCCATATGATGCTCTTAAAACCTTCCTTTATTGACTACTCCACAGTAAACACAGCCTTTATACAGAGAAGTTGATGCGTTTCAGCCTTAATCTGCCTAGTTCATGTTATGACTAAGGCTGATTAAGGCTGAAACACGTCAACTTTTAAGGCTGTGTTTACTGCGGAGTAGACAATAAAGGAAGATTATAAGAGCACCATACAGAGTTACAGACCTTTTATTTGGATTATTCTGTTACAGTTGTGCGGCTGTGGATCGCACACCTGTCTAATTTGTTAAATTATATTTGTAGTCGATAGATTAACATGTATTTCTCTTCATTTCAGGTCTTGCTATTGTCGACCCAGATCTTTTTTCTGAGGAGCATTCATCTATGGCGCAGAACTGCAGCTTTTCCTTTGCTTACGTTCAGACTACCTTCCTGGCTCCAGTGTATGCGGTGGAGTTTGTTTTAGCCGTGTTAGGAAATGGTTTTGCCATCTGGCTGCTAGGACCAAGAGGATCCAAGAACCAACATGCCGGAATTATCTTTTCTCTCAACCTTGCTGTGAGTGACTTGGCCTACGCCTTGTCTCTGCCTCTCCTGGTGGCATACTACTCAATGGAAAAAAAATGGATCTTTGGCGTCGCCCTTTGTAAAGTGGAACGATTTCTTTTCCATATTAACCTTTACGGAAGCATATTCTTTATCACCTGCATCAGTGTCAACCGCTGCATCGGAGTTGTGTACCCATTTTATGCCAGGGGTAGAGTGGAGAGTAAACACGGCAAGCTGGCAAGTGTGGCAGTGTGGCTTATAGTTGCTGCAATTTCTTTTCCTGTGTTTGAATTCTCAACCTTAAAGGATGAGGGACACAAGAAAGAGTGCTTAGGAACTGCACTGGACAGCCAACTAAGGTCATACTTTCCATACAGCTTGTTTCTTGCTGGCTTTGGCTGTGGCCTTCCATTTCTCATCACTCTTATATCCTATACAGGCATAGCTCGAGCTGTATGGAAAAGCCATGGACTGGAATCAAAGGAAAAGAGAAAAGTGGTAACCATGGTCTGTGTGGTAGTGTTACTGTACGCCATCTCCTTCCTGCCCTACCACATCCTGAGGAACATGAACCTTGCAAGCAGAATATGGCCAAAGAATTGCAATCAATCTGCTTTTCTACATTCCGCATTTCAAGTTACACGGGGACTGGTGGCACTGAACCCTTGTATCCACCCGTTGTTGTACACTTCTGTGATGGACAATGTTCGGGCAAAACTTGGCTGCTGTAAAGGACAGGAAGAAGAGAAACCCCCTGAGAGCATTCGACTTTGATCTGCTTGGTGATTGTACTAGACCAGTATTAAAGTACTGAGGACATTGGGAAAACTAGCAAAAGTCCAATGCATGGACATGAGCCAAATAAGAAAATGAAACCCAGACAAGATGATATATGCTTAAAGGGGTTGTAAAGGTTCGTTTTTTATTTTCTAAATAGGTTCCTTTAAGCTAGTGCATTGTTGGTTCACTTACCTTTTCCTTTTGATTTCCCTTCTAAATGTTTTTTTTCTTTGTCTGAATTTCTCACTTCCTGTTCCTCCTCACTGAACTTCACACCATCATCCGAGCCGTTCTGGCTGGGGGTTAGTCAGCGTGCTCGCCCCCTTCCTTGGGATTACATCCCTGCAGGGAGAAGCTGTGTTCACTGCGTCTCCCCGCAGGGATGTAGTCCCAAGGGAGGGGCGAGCACGCTGACTAACCCCCAGCCAGAACGGCTCTGATGATGGGGGAAAGCTTACTGAGGAGGAACAGGAAGTGAGAAATTCAGACAAAGAAAAAAACATTTAGAAGGGAAATCAAAGAAAAAGGTAAGTGAACCAACAATGCACTAGCTTAAAGGAACCTATTTAGAAAATAAAAAACGAACCTTTACAACCCCTTTAATAAGACAGAAGACTTTTTTTGAGAAAGTAACTGATTGTTGTGTACTGCAGCCACGTTTTTTTTATGTGACCAACAATCCCCAATAACTGTGATTCTTCTACCATCACAATAAATTCACCTATTGTATAAGCTCATTGCACACCTTTCAATGGGCTCACTTAAAGAGGAGCTCCAGGCTCCCCCCAAAAAAATTAAAATACTGTAGCTGCTGACTTTAAATATAAGGACACTTACCTGTCCAGGTATCCAGCGATGTCCTCACCCAAGCCGATTCTTTAATCAGCTTCGGGCACAGACACCGGCATCATAAGTAAGGGAAATCATCAGTGAAGCCCTGCGGCTTCACAGGCGGTTTCTTACTGCGCTTGCGTGAGTCACGCTGCACTTTGTGAATGGTCCCGTAGTCTTCTGGGACCTGTAATGTGTCCCAGAAGGCTGCAGGGGAAAAAGGGGGGCCAAACCTGGTCAAAACCAGGTACCCGATTTCCCCCCCAACAAAAGTGCCAAATGTGCCAGTGGAGGGGGAGAGGATGCAAACAAGCAGAACTTCCTCTTTTGGGTGAACATCCCCTTTAAGTTGGCCATACATTAGGCCAGTGGGTTGAATGATAAAAAAAAATACCCAATTCCTCCATCCACACACATGATGTGAATGGAGGATTCACTCCGGCTGTGCTATTAGTGTTGAGAGAGCCTTCCCAGCTGACAGAACACACTGATGGTTTGAGTAAAAGAAGCAACCGGCAACTCCAAAACATCAAGCGTATATATTGTAAAGCCTTCACAGTGAGTACAGTCAGCAGCACTGATGGTTTGGGTAAAACCCAACAGGCTGGTTGTACAGAGGTTGACTGGTCAGATCCCTGTTGAACCGGCCAAATTTAGATCATATAGCCCGCCTTTAATTGCCTAGTACCCTACCTCAGCTCCACTTCCCCTGTGGTGTTCCTTTTGCCTGCCAAAGTGACTTGAAAGCACCCTGTGTAAGCTAATCTTGTTGGGAGTTTACCTAGAGCTCTCATCCAAAATGATGGTGCTTGGGCCTGTTCAAGACACCTGGCGCTATATTATGGGCTGGTCGGGGAGGGAGTCGTATATTTTCCATGCACAAAGTAATTGGCATTTCACATCACTCTAGCGGACAAACAGTGATAAGGGGGATTAATTGCTGGTGACGAGTATAAGTAGCAAGGGAGGGGGCGGGGGCAAGTCTTAAGTGAGCCTGTTACTTTGCCCTGCATGGGCAAACAAGTGGGAAATGAACATATTGTAATGTTTTATGCTTTTACAAGAATGTGTACAAAATAAAAACAAGCCTGCTTTTAAGTATCTGTTTGTACTTGGCGAAACCAAATGGTAATTTATGGTTCAACCCTTTCCAAAGTAAGCAATGAAAGGCATATCTATAGTTTAAAAGTTTACCTGACCATCACACTTATATGAGTTTTTATGAGTTTGTGGGATGTCCGATTCCAAATCCATGGACATTAATATGAAGTTGTCCACCTATGCATCTATAACTATCTTCACTTTACTAGGAAAGCTTTCTACAAGATTTTGGAGTATGTCTGTGAGGGTTTGTGCTCAGTCAGCCAAAAAAGCTTTTTTTTTCAGGACGGGTATTCACAGTGAAGAAGAATACAAGTTCCAATTCATCTCAAAGGTGTCCAGTTGGGTTGAGGTTAGGGTTGCCACCTTTTCTTTAAGTCAAAACCCGAACACTTTAAGGGCACACAGCAATTTTATTTTTTTTATAGTATAAATTATACATATTTTGCTTCTAATAACATTTCTAATCATATGAAGTTAATAACAAGAGTTCCCCTTTTACATCTGAACTCGCAGAGTTCCCTTTCACTGTAAGGGGGGACTCTGCAGACTCTGACATAAGGGAGAACTCTGGGGTCTCTAACATAAGGGATGCTCTGGGAAACCAGATTTATGGGGGAACACTGAGAATTCTGATGTACGGGGAGGACTCTGATGTAACAGGAAACACTGTGCCTCTCGGTGTAAAGGGGAACTCTGATGTAAGGGGTGCTCTGAGAACCCTGATTTACCTTGATTTACTCACTCAGAGGCATGAGAGAGAAGGGGGGAGACTTCAGTCACAGACAGGGATGGATGGTGAGCTCACCCACCCCTTGGCAGTCAGCACCTCTCATACAGATGTATCTGAGGCTGCTCGACTTCAAATTGCTTGTCCTTACTTTCCTTTTCTGAGGCACAGCCCTAGGTATTGGAGTGTGGGCAGACACAGAGAGGTAGGGGCGTGAGGAAGAGGTGCAGATCGAGCCCTCTCTTCTCTCCCGTCTGTGTGTGGAGGAGGGATTGTTAGTGTTGGCTTTGGGCAGTGTGAAAGAGAGTGTAACAGACCCTCTCAGCTTAGACAACTGCAGCCAGCAACCCTGCTGGGAAGCCGTAGTCCAGTCTTAATAATGTGTCCAGGTTTCAGGCAGTCTGAAACCCGGACGCATGATTCCAAACCCGAACTGTCGGGTGAATCCTGGACAGGTGGCAACCCTAGTCGAGGTTAGGGCCTTATTCAAGCTACTTAAAGAGGAAGTAAACCCTGATGGGTGTTACTTCCTCTTTGTTTCCCTGCAAAGGTAAAGCATAATGGGCTACTATGAATCGCATAGTAGCCCATTATGTGTCACTTACCTGAAACCGAAGCCTGCAATGTCCCCGATTTCCTCGCTAGCTGGAAGCGTACATTCTTCACCCCTCTTTCTTCCGTGGCCACAAACTCCTGCTTTGTGATTGGCCGGAGTCGCGTCACTGTCACATTTATTTTATTTTTTTTAAACCCAAACTTTTCTTTTAAGCCTGGAATTCTACTTTAAGTTTCCCCAGACCAAACTTCAAAAACCCTGGGGGCACATCCATACTGAAAAAGAAAAAAGCCTTCCCCAAATTGTTGCCACAAGGTTGAATGCACACAATTGTCTAAAATGTCTTTGTGATGGACCGCCTGGCACCTCGCCTGGGTGCCTCTGCCAAGATACAGCTTTCTCCACTCTGAAACCAGGAAGCGTTTATTATAGCACCCAAGAACTAGACGACACTAGCTTAAGTGCAAACTGGAACTCTATTGAAAATTCACACATAATTTATACCACACAAAATCAGAAAAGAGTTTGAAAGGAGTAATGGCGGTGATCAGCGGCGAGGTCCGACGAAAGTGGGGACAGGGTATCTGTCAAAAACAGGTACCCGCTCCCCCTCCCCCCGAAAGGTGCCAAATGTGGCACCAGAGGGGGGGAGGAGACAGATAAGCGGACGTTCCACTTTTGGGTGGAACTCCGCTTTAACATCAGGGGCACTCAAAGGGTTAAAGAGGAACTGCATTCTGCTCACATAATTTATAATAAAAACATCTTTGTCATTCTGAAGCTTCCCTCCAACCACTTTACATATTATTTTATATATACTGTGATTCTGTACTTGCCAAATATGCTGCAGAAATCTCCCTCCACTAAGTCTTGCTGCATCCATTTTAACTGTGGGCAGCTGCCTGTTCACTTCCTGGATTTACACATACACACAGAGGCACACATCCAGCTTTGCAGCTCTCATCATTGGCCCTCTTATGACTCATCCCCCCTCCCTTCCTGGCAAACTCCCACGAGAGTGAGAGAGAGAGCTGTGCATGATGTCATAAGCCTAGGCTTTTTTCCCCAGACAAGAAACAGGAAGTGGGCTGTATAAGGTATTTACTGGCATAAAAAAAAATGTATTACTATCCAAAGTTAAAACTAGACATGTGCAATTTGTTTATTTCCGAATTCGTTAATTCGGAAATATCCAAATTTTTCCGGATATTCGGAAATCCCGAACTAAGAATGGAAATATGAAAATTCAAAAATATGAAATAACTAATAACAACTCAATACTATTAAATTATAGGTATTGGAATTTCCTTTCAAATTTGGCTGTTAGTAAACGTAACCAATACGAAGTTACGAATTATCC
Source organism: Rana muscosa (assembly GCA_029206835.1). NCBI lineage: Eukaryota > Metazoa > Chordata > Amphibia > Anura > Ranidae > Rana > Rana muscosa. The sequence goes on from CM055118.1 coordinate 291,218,103, forward strand.
ACAATAACGAATGCCGTATCTAATCGAATGGAACTAATTAATAAGAATTAAACAACAATAATAAAAACATTATTATTTATTAATATTTTGCTCCGTTCCATTTGTTTAGATGCTGCATAATTCGTAAATTCAGATAAATTCTTAACGTTCACTAACAGCCAAATTTGAAAGGAAATTCCAATACCTATAATTTAGTTATTATTTCGAATTTTTGTCCTTTCGAATTTTCCTTATTTTCGGATTCCTGAAAAAAAAGCAAAAAAAAAAAACGAATGTAATGAAATTGAAAGAGAACTCATTTTTAAGCAGTGCACGTTTAGTTAAAACAACGGGGAGAGGATTTAATAGATGGAAAGATGAAAAAAAGGACACTTTAAGTGTGTTCCCTGTTTGTGCTTTTTTACTATGTGGGGGGATGGGCTCACTGCATGGACACTGTGATCCATGTTCCTGATTAGCAGGAACACTAGATCACAGTGTCCATGCCTGACAGAACAGCGGTCTGCCTGTTTTACATCGGCAGACCGCCATTCTATCTCTCTGGGGAACGATTGGCAGGTTTCGGCAGGCCCGCTGATTGGCTCCCCCTGTGGCCAATGGGCGCAGGCACGCTACCCAGTGGCTATTGCACGTACGACGTACATTGCTAAATGTTGTGCCTTCATTAAATGTAACCATATTGCTACACTTATGCGGCGTGCACACGATCGTTTTTCATGCCATTTTTTAAACCGACGTTTTTTTTCATGTTTCCTCTCAAGCCTGTCTTGCGTACACACGCTCATTAAAAAAAACGTTCAAGCAAAGCGCAGTGACGTACAACACGTACGACGGCACTATAAAGGGGATGGCGCCACCCTTCATGTTAGTAAAGTTTGTTGAGCGACGATTCGCGCTTTTCAGCCTTGTGCTTTTCAGTCCGTTACAGCGTGACGAATGTGCTATCTCCATTAAAAACGCTAGTTTTACCAGAACGAGCGCTCCCGTCTCATACTTGATTCTGAGCATGCGCGTTTTTTTTTTCACCTCGTAAAAGCATACACACTATCGTTTTTCACGTCGTTAAAAAAACGACATGAAAAACGACGTGAAAAAATAGAGCATGTTCAAAATTTTTAATGGCCGTTTTTCACGCATGATAAAAATGATAAAAATGATAAAAATGATCTGCAGCATACACACGATCGGTTTTAATGCCCATTTTTAAAAATTGCATTTTTAACGGCATGAAAAACAATCGTGTGTATGGGGCATTAGAGGTGCCTCTCTTCTCTTTTATACTCTGTAGCTCCTGCTGGATTTTGCTTTATTTTTGTTGTTGTGGAACGAATCATCTGAGTTTCCATTATTTCTTATGGGGGATTACAAGCATGTTTCCAGAATGAATGATGCTGGTAATACAAGGTTTCACTATACCTGAATTTGGTCAGGAATCGGCCTTTTGCAGTCAGTGTACACTAGGGATGAGCTTTGTGTTCGAGTCGAACATACGTTCGACTCGAACATCGGCTGTTCGATCGTTCGACGAAGATCGAACGATTTGGGCCGTTCGCGCCAAATTCGAGTGACACGAACGGCCCACAATGCACTACGCCATCGCTGTGTCATCCAGGCGCTGTGATTGGCCAAGCATGCACTGTGACCCCGCATGCTTGGCCAATCACAGCGCCGGCAGCGAGGAGAGCAATGATTGGCCACAGGCAGGATGCCTGTGGCCAATTATTGCTGAGGGGGTTTAGTACACGCCCCAAACTATAAAAGGCCGCCAGCGCGGCGGCCTTGTGTAGTGTGTTCCGGAGCAGGGAAAGAGAAGCATAGGCAGGGACAGTGTCATTTTTTTCCTTTACTAATCCTGGATTCCTTGTGTTTAGGGACAGAGAAGGATAGGTAGGGAGAGTGTCAGTGTGTCATTCTGTGCTAAATCTTGTTTGTAGGGACAGAGAAGGACAGTGAGGTAAAGTGTCAGTGTGCTATTCTGTGCTAATCCTTGTTTGTAGGGACAGAGAAGGACAGTGAGGGAAACTGTCAGTGTGCTATTCTGTCCTAAACCAATCTTGCTGAACCATATTTGAAATCCTTGAGTTTAGGGACAGAGAAGGACACTCGTGGAAACTGTCAGTGTGCTATTCTGTTCTAAACCAATCTTGCTGAACCATATTTGAAATCCTTGAGTTTAGGGACAGAGAAGGACACTCGTGGAAACTATCAGTGTGCTATTCTGTGCTAATCCTTGTTTGTAGGGACAGAGAAGGACAGTGAGGGAAACTATCAGTGTGCTATTCTGTGCTAAACCAATCTTGCTGAACCATATTTGAAATCCTTGAGTTTAGGGACAGAGAAGGACACTCGTGGAAACTATCAGTGTGCTATTCTGTGCTAAATCTTGTTTGTAGGGACAGAGAAGGACAGTGAGGGAAAGTGTCAGTGTGCTATTCTGTCCTAAACCAATCTTGCTGAACCATATTTGAAATCCTTGAGTTTAGGGACAGAGAAGGACACTCGTGGAAACTATCAGTGTGCTATTCTGTGCTAAATCTTGTTTGTAGGGACAGAAAAGGACAGTGAGGGAAAGTGTCAGTGTGCTATTCTGTTCTAAACCAATCTTGCTGAACCATATTTGAAATCCTTGAGTTTAGGGACAGAGAAGGACACTCGTGGAAACTATCAGTGTGCTATTCTGTGCTAAATCTTGTTTGTAGGGACAGAGAAGGACACTCGGGGAAACTGTCAGTGTGCTATTCTGTTCTAAACCAATCTTGCTGAACCATATTTGAAATCCTTGAGTTTAGGGACAGAGAAGGACACTCGTGGAAACTATCAGTGTGCTATTCTGTGCTAAATCTTGTTTGTAGGGACAGAGAAGGACACTCGGGGAAACTGTCAGTGTGCTATTCTGTTCTAAACCAATCTTGCTGAACCATATTTGAAATCCTTGAGTTTAGGGACAGAGAAGGACACTCGGGGAAACTATCAGTGTGCTATTCTGTGCTAAATCTTGTTTGTAGGGACAGAGAAGGACAGTGAGGGAAACTGTCAGTGTGCTATTCTGTTCTAAACCAATCTTGCTGAACCATATTTGAAATCCTTGAGTTTAGGGACAGAGAAGAACACTCGTGGAAACTATCAGTGTGCTATTCTGTGCTAAATCTTGTTTGTAGGGACAGAGAAGGACAGTGAGGGAAACTATCAGTGTGCTATGCTGTGCTAAACCAATCTTGCTGAACCATATTGCAAATCCTTGTGTTTAGGGACAGAGAAGGATAGGTAGGGGACAGTGTCAGTGTCTTTGTTGCTAAGCCTCCTGCACAGTATACACCTGAAGGTAGCCCTTATTGCTGTTTTTCCCATCTCCCTGCAGGCCATCCATTAAAATGTCTGGAAGGCAAACAAGGAGAGGCAGACAGTCAGGAGGCAAAAAAAGAGGGCAAGCAGGCTCTGTGTCTGGGGGCAACAGTGCTGGTCGTGGACGCGGTGCATTGTCATCAGCACATGGCCATGGGACACGCTTGTCCTTCTTTTCGGCAGCTGGACATGTTGAGCCACATCATGCCGAAGACTTGGTAGAGTGGATGACCAAGCCCACCTCATCCTCCTCATCCTCTCTCACCCAGGCTCAGGGTACTGGCAAAGCAGCTGCCAAAGCGTCCTCTTCTCTGGTATCAATGTCATCATTAGTCACTCCTTCCCTAGACCCACCATGTCCTCCTCCTGAGGAGTCCCCCGAACTGTTTGAGCACAGTGTTGGGTACATGCTCCAGGAGGATGCCCAGCGTTTCGAAGGATCTGATGATGATACCCAGCTAGAGGAAGGCAGTAGCGTGAGAGCTGAGAGAGGGGATGCTCAAGAAGGACACCAATCTGGCAGTCATGCTCCAGCAGCTGCAGCATACTGCCAGATTGGCTCCAGTGATGAGGAGGGAGGGGATGATGAGGTCACTGACTCCACGTGGGTGCCTAATAGGAGAGAGGAGGAGGAGGAGGATGAGGAGGAGGCACATCTCCAACGAGGCAGGATGCCCTTGGGTGGCCAGCGTATGGGCAGCACACCGACGGAATCACACCGCAGAGCTCCCTCCTGTGCAGGGCGCTGCCTCTGCCCGTCATTCAAAAAGTTCTTTGGTGTGGGCCTTTTTTGAGGCGAGTGCATCAGATCGCACAGCTGCTGTTTGCAACATATGTCTCAAGCGTATATCGCGTGGCCAAAACATCAGCCGCTTGGGCACCACATGCATGATCAGACATATGTTGACCTGCCATGCAGCTCGTTGGCAAGCCTACCTTAAAGACCCACACCAAAGAACAAAGCGGACCTCTCCTTGCACCGCATCAGCTGGGATCTCCAACCCCAGTATACCTTCAGTCCTCTCTGAAACCTGCACTGAGAGGAATGAAGGTGTAGAATTAGGTGTGTCACAGCCAAGTACTTGCGGCCACTCTGCTAGCAGTACACCAACGTCCGATTCTAGCAGGCAAATTTCCCTGCCCCAGCTGCTGGACCGTCGAAAGAAGTTCACTCCCAGCCATCCACATGCCCAGCGGTTGAATGCTAGCTTGGCTAAATTGCTAGCGCTTCAACTGCTGCCTTTTCAGTTGGTAGACTCGGCCCCCTTCCGTGAGTTTGTGCAATGTGCGGTACCTCAGTGGCAGGTTCCCAAACGCCACTTTTTCTCACGGAAGGCGATTCCGGCTCTCTACAGGCATGTGGAAGGCAATGTCTTGGCCTCGCTGGACAGGGCGGTCAGCGGTAAGGTGCATATTACCGCTGACTCATGGTCCAGCAGGCATGGACAGGGACGTTACCTTTCTTTCACGGCCCATTGGGTCACTCTTTTGGCAGCTGGGAAGGATGCAGGACAAGGTGCAGTAGTGTTGGAGGTTGTTCCGCCGCCACGCCTCCAAAATGCTACTACTGGTTGTGACACACCTCTCTCCTCCACCCCCTCCTCTTCTTCTTCCTCCATGGCCTCTTCCTGTGGTTTGTCCTCGGAACCAGCGGTGCTCCGTAGGTGTTCAAGGGGCTACGCAAGTACGCAGGCAAAAAGATGCCATGCCGTGCTTGCGCTGGTGTGTTTGGGGGACAGGAGCCACACTGGGGCAGAGGTCCTGTCTGCTCTGCAGGAGCAGGCCGAGAGGTGGTTGACGCCACGCCAGCTTAAGCCAGGAATGGTGGTTTGCGACAACGGCACCAACCTCCTCTCCGCCCTCCGACAGGGACAACTGACCCATGTGCCCTGTATGGCTCACGTCCTTAACCTGGTGGTGCAGCGGTTCTTGGGCAGGTACCCGGGCTTACAGGATGTCCTGAGGCAGGCCAGGAAAGTCTGTGTGCATTTCCGCAGATCGTATAATGCCAGTGCTCGCCTGGCTGAGCTGCAAAAGGAGTTGAACCTGCCCAAGAACCGCCTTATATGTGACATGCCCACCAGGTGGAACTCAACGTTGGCCATGCTGCAGCGGCTGCACACGCAGCAGAGGGCCATCAATGAGTACCTGTGCGACTACGGCACCAGGACAGGGTCAGGGGAGCTCGGGTTTTTTTCACCACGCCAGTGGGGCATGATCAGGGATGCATGCACTGTCCTGGCACCATTTGAGGAGGCCACGAGGATGGTGAGCAGTGACAGTGCATGCATCAGTGATAGTGATGAGCCGAACACCCCCGGGTTCGGTTCGCACCAGAACCCGCGAACGGACCGAAAGTTCGTACGAACATTAGAACCCTATTAAATACAATGGATGCGAACGTTTGAATTCTAAAGTGCTAATTATAACAACTATTATGCATGTTATTGTCCTAAAAAGGGTTTGGGAACCCGGGTTATGCACCAGGGGACATGTATCAATGCAAAAAGAAGTTTTAAAAACGGTCGTTTTTCGGGAGCAGTCATTTTAATGATGCATAAAGTGAAAAAAAAAAGTCAAATATTCCTTTAAATATCGTACCTGGGGGGTGCCTAAAGTATGCCTGTGAAGTGCCACGTGTTTCCCGTGTTTAGAACTGTCCCTGCACAAAATGACACTTCTAAAGGAAAAAAAAGCCATTTAAAACTGCTTGCGGCTTTAATGTAATGTCTGGTCCCGGTAATATGGATGAAAATCTTTAAGAAAAATGGCATAGCTACCCCATGACCCCCCCCCCCCCCTACCCCAGCCCATTACCAGCCCCTTTGGGTCTTGTATGGATATTAAGGGGAACCCCGCACATAAAATAAAAAAGGCCCTATATACTCTGAACAGCCGTATACAGGCGGTGCATACAAGACAGGGACTGTAGGTTTGTTCTTATGTAGAATCTGTTTGTAATTTTGAACAGGTACATTGTTTAAGTGTAGCTCCAGCCCAAAAATCTATTTTTAAACTTTTTGGAAAACATAGGTAAGGGTTATCACCCCTGTAACATTTGTTTTGCTGTCTGTGCCCCTGTTCAGAACATTTCACCTCACTTTCCGTCCCAATGACAACTGTTTTTGAAATGTGGTGTTTTTCTTGAAACAAGGATTGCTGATAAAGCATCAGTACAGAGGAGACACCTTTCTCCCATATTAATTCTTACAGGAGAGAATTTTCCTTCCAAGGGGTAGATTTCCTCTCACTTCCTGTTGTCTTCTTGCGTTTGCAAGTAGGAGTCGTTTGTAAGTTGGATGTTTGAAAGTAGGGACCTGCCGTATATACTCTGCAGAAATAGGCCCCTTAGTTGTTGGTGTTGGCACAACACTGTAAGCACTCACAGTTACTCTTGGTTGGTGCTGGAACGCCCTGCTGTCAACTATTATATCAGGAATTGTAATTACATATAATTGTTGAACAGTGGTAGTAAAAATTGGGCCTTTGATGGTGGTGCTGGTGCCACAACACTGTAAGCCCTGACAGTTACTCTTGGTGGGTGCAGCAATGGGCCCTGCTGTGAATTATTAGATCAAGAATTGTAATTACATGCCCCTTTTGAACAGGGGCTGAAAAATTGGGCCTTTCGTGGTGGTGGTGGTGGTGGCGGCGTTGCCACAACACTGTAAGCCCTCAGAGTTACTCTTGGTGGGTGCAGGAATGGGCCCTGCTGTGAATTATTAGATCAAGAATTGTAATTACATGCCCCTTTTGAACAGGGGCTGAAAAATTGGGCCTTTCGTGGTGGTGGTGGTGGTGGTGGCGTTGCCACAACACTGTAAGCCCTCAGAGTTACTCTTGGTGGGTGCAGCAATGGGCCCTGCTGTGAATTATTAGATCAAGAATTGTAATTACATGCCCCTGTTGAACAGGGGCTGAAAAATTGGGCCTTAGGCACTGGTGGCACAACACTACAACCCCTCACAGATACTGTACTTGGAGCACAGCAATGAGCCCTGTTGCAAAGTATTGCTTCAAAAATTGTAATGACACGCCTCTGTTAAACAGGGGCTGAAAAATTGGGCCTTAGGCACTGGTGCCACAACACTCCAACCCCTCACAGATACTGTACTTGGAGCACAGCAATGAGCCCTATGGCAAATTATTGCTAAAAAAATTGTAATTACACGCCCCTGTAAAACAGGGGCTGAAAAATTGGGCCTTAGCCACTGGTGGCGGCACCCATAAACAAAAATGATCTTCCAAGCTATCATCATCAATCGTATCATTGAGGACTCGGAGGAGGAGGATAGCCAGTCAACATAACAGCACAGGCACTCAGCATCAGCATCAGTCTTGAAGGGATGTGACATGTTAAAATCAATTAGTCTGTTATATCAGCATCAGGTGTGTGGTAGCTGGTGGTGATCCAAGACTGGTTCATCTTGATGAAAGTCAGTCGATCAACCGAGTCGGTGGACAGGCGCACCCTGTGATCCGTGACAAATCCTCCAGCAGCACTGAATGTGCGTTCCGAAAGAACGCTGGATGCAGGACAGGCCAGTAGCTCAATTGCATACTGTGCAAGCTCTGGCCAGTGATCTATCCTCAAGACCCAGTAAGCCAGAGGATTTTCGGTGGGGAAGGTGTCCAAGTCTGACCTTGCCCCTAGATATTCCTGCACCATGTTTATCAGACGCTGGCGATGGTTGCTGGAACCGATCATACTTTGGGGCTGCGGACTAAAGAATTGTCTGAACGCATCGGTCAGACGGCCACCTTCCCCACCGCTCCTTCTTTGACTGGCCGAAGCCTCAGCAACTCGTTGTCCAGGACCAGGAGTTTGTAACCTCCCAGTCTCTGGGAACGCGTTGCACAGACCTTTCTGCAAGGCCTCCCGGAGTTGTCTCATCCTCTGCTCCCTCTGCGACGGTAACATAAGGTCCGCAACCTTACCCTTGTACCGTGGATCAAGGAGAGTGGCCAGCCAGTAATGGTCCCTCTCCTTGATCCGAAGAATACGAGGATCCTTCCGCAGACTTTGCAGGATCAGGGAGGCCATGCAGCGTAGGTTTGCTGAGGCATTCGCTCCGGAGTCCTCTGGGTCGACGACATGATCCGCAGCCACCTCCTCCCAGCCACGTACAAGTCCACTGGTTTCCTTGGGACTGTAAATCATCCCTAAAAGACTGCTGCTGATGATGCTGGAGTGCCAGCCTCCACCTCCATGCTGACACAATCCTCCTCACCTCCTCCCTCCTCCTCCTCCTCCTCCTCTTCCTGTGCGATGGGTGGGACAGAAGGAACACTGTCTGGGTAAAGGGGGCCTTGAGAGGCAAGGAAGTCCTCCTCTTCCTGCCTCTGTTCTGCCTCAAGTGCCCTGTCCATTATTCCACGCAGCGGTGTGCTCCAACAGGTGGACAAGAGGTACAGTGTCACTGATGCATGCACTGTCACTGCTCACCATCCTCGTGGCCTCCTCAAATGGTGCCAGGACAGTGCATGCATCCCTGATCATGCCCCACTGGCGTGGAGAAAAAAAACCAAGCTCCCCTGACCCTGTCCTGGTGCCGTAGTCGCACAGGTACTCATTGATGGCCCTCTGCTGCGTGTGCAGCCGCTGCAGCATGGCCAACGTTGAGTTCCACCTGGTGGGCATGTCACATATAAGGCGGTTCTTGGGCAGGTTCAACTCCTTTTGCAGCTCAGCCAGGCGAGCACTGGCATTATAAGATCTGCGGAAATGCACACAGACTTTCCTGGCCTGCCTCAGGACATCCTGTAAGCCCGGGTACCTGCCCAAGAACCGCTGCACCACCAGGTTAAGGACGTGAGCCACACAGGGCACATGGGTCAGTTGTCCCTGTCGGAGGGCGGAGAGGAGGTTGGTGCCATTGTCGCAAACCACCATTCCTGGCTTAAGCTGGCGTGGGCGTCAACCACCTCTCGGCCTGGCCCTGCAGAGCAGACAGGACCTCTGCCCCAGTGTGGCTTCTGTCCCCCAAACACCCAGCGCAAGCACGGCATGGCATCTTTTTGCGCTGCGTACTTGCGTAGACCTTGAACGCCTACGGAGCACCGCTGGTTCCGAGGACAAACCACAGGAAGAGGCCATGGAGGAAGAAGAAGAGGAGGGGGTGGAGGAGAGAGGGTGTGTCACAACCAGTAGTAGCATTTTGGAGGCGTGGCGGTGGAACAACCTCCAACACTACTGCACCTTGTCCTGCATCCTTCCCAGCTGCCAAAAGAGTGACCCAATGGGCCGTGAAAGAAAGGTAACGTCCCTGTCCATGCCTGCTGGACCATGAGTCAGCGGTAATATGCACCTTACCGCTGACCGCCCTGTCCAGCGAGGCCAAGACATTGCCTTCCACATGCCGGTAGAGAGCCGGAATAGCCTTCCGTGAGAAAAAGTGGCGTTTGGGAACCTGCCACTGAGGAACCGCACATTGCACAAACTCACGGAAGGGGGCCGAGTCTACCAACTGAAAAGGCCAGCAGTTGAAGCGCTAGCAATTTAGCCAAGCTAGCATTCAACCGCTGGGCATGTGGATGGCTGGGAGTGAACTTCTTTCGACGGTCCAGCAGCTGGGGCAGGGAAATTTGCCTGCTAGAATCGGACGTCGGTGTACTGCTAGCAGAGTGGTCGCAAGTACTTGGCTGTGACACACCTAATTCTACACCTTCATTCCTCTCAGTGCATGTTTCAGAGAGGACTGAAGTTATAGTGGGGTTGGAGATCCCAGCTGATGCGGTGCAAGGAGAGGTCCGCTTTGTTCTTTTGGTGTGGGTCTTTGAGGTAGGCTTGCCAACGAGCTGCATGGCAGGTCAACATATGTCTGGTCAGGCATGTGGTACCCAAGCGCTGATGTTTTGGCCACGCGATATACGCTTGAGACATATGTTGCAAACAGCAGCTGTGCGATCTGATGCACTAGCCTCAAAAAAGGCCCACACCAAAGAACTTTTTGAATGACGGGCAGAGGCAGCGCCCTGCACAGGCGGAGCTCTGCGGTGTGATTCCGTCGGTGTACTGCCCTTACGCTGGCCACCAAAGGGCATCCAGCCTCGTTGGAGATGTGCCTCCTCCTCATCCTCCTCCTCCTCCTCTCTCCTATTAGGCACCCACGTGGAAGTCAGTGACCTCATCATCCCCTCCCTCCTCATCACTGGAGCCAATCTGCAGTATGCTGCAGCTGCTGGAACATGACTGCCAGATTGGTGTCCTTCTTGAGCATCCCTCTGTCTGCTCTCCACGCTACTGCCTTCCTGTAGCTGGGGTTTCATCATCAGACCCTTCGAAACGCTGGGCATCCTCCTGGAGCATGTACCCAACACTGTGCTCAAACAGTTCGGGGGACTCCTCAGGAGGAGGACATGGTGGGTCTAGGGAAGGAGTGACTGATGATGAGTCTGACATTGATACCAGGGAAGAGGACGCTTTGGCAGCTGCTTTGCCAGTACCCTGAGCCTGGGTGAGAGAGGATGAGGAGGAGGAGGAGGGCTTGGTCATCCACTCTACCAAGTCTTCGGCATGATGTGGCTCAACATGTCCAGCTGCCGAAAAGAAGGACAAGCGTGTCCCATGGCCATGTGCTGATGACAATGCACCACGTCCACGACCAGCACTGTTGCCCCCAGACACAGAGCCTGCTTGCCCTCTTTTATTGCCTCCTGACTGTCTGCCTCTCCTTGTTTGCCTTCCAGACATTCTAATAGATGGCCTGCAGGGAGATGGGAAAAAATAGGATTTTTATAACAGCTTACCTGTAAAATCCTTTTCTTGGAGTACACCACGGGACACAGAGCCAGTCATTACATAATGGGTTAAGGGTCACCAGCGGTGATTGGACACTGGCACAACCAATGGAAGACAGTTCCCCTCCATATAACCCCTCCCATCAGGGAAGTACCTCAGTTTTGTAGCAAAGCAGTAAGGTTCCCATAAGAAGGGTGGGACCTCTGTGTCCCGTGGTGTACTCCAAGAAAAGGATTTTACAGGTAAGCTGTTATAAAAATCCTATTTTCTTTATCGTACACCACGGGACACAGAGCCAGTCATTACATAATGGGACGTCCCAGAGCAATGCTCATATGAAGGGGGGGAGACACAGATCAAACCGACCGCTTGCGGACCAGAAGCCCTATACTGCTGCCTGCAGCACACTTCGCCCGAAGGCGGAATCCTCATGTCCTTTCACATCTATTTGATAGAATTTGGAAAATGTATGGACTGAGGACCAAGTTGCAGCCTTACAGATCTGAGCCATCGAAGCCTGGTGGTGCACTGCCCATGAAGCACTTATCGCCCTGGTAGAGTGCGCCTTAACAGGAAAAGGAGGAGTCCTGTTCTTTAAACCATAAGCTTGAACAATTACTTGTCTAATCCACCTGGAAATGGTGGATTTTGATACCGCTTGGCCCTTCTTGGGACCATCTGGTAAAATAAACAAAACATCTGTTTTACGTATCTGAGCGGTTGCTTGCAGATACACCCTTACCGCTCTCACTAGATCTAGAGAGTGTAATAATTTTTCCCCCGCCGTCCGCGGGTTTGGAAAAAAGGAAGGCAGAACAATGTCTTGATTCAAGTGAAAAGCCGACACCACCTTAGGCAGAAAAGCCGGATGGGGTCGTAGTACGATCTTGTCCTTGTGACAAATTAGATAAGGCTCTTTACAAGAAAGAGCTGCTAGCTCTGATACTCTCCTAGCAGAAGCTATAGCAATCAGAAAGGCCAATTTCCTACTTAATATAATTAAAGGAATATGGCGAATAGGTTCAAAAGGTTGCTTTTGCAACACTGACAATACCAAATTCAAATCCCATGGACACAAGGGAGACCTGACTGGAGGATTTATCCTCAGTACCCCCTGAATGAATGTCCGAACTAGGGAGTGAGATGCCAATGGTCTCTGAAAGAAGACTGATAGAGCCGATATTTGCCCTTTGATGGTGCTAAGGGCTAATTTCATATCCACTCCTAACTGGCAAAAAGCAAGAATCCTACTTATTTCATATTTCAGAGGATTCCAACTTCTGGATTCACACCAGGAAACGTATGCTTTCCAGACTCTATGATAGATGAGTCTGGAGGCTGGCTTTCTAGCATTAATGAGCGTAGAAAGAGCCAGGCCAGAGACCCCTCTCTTTTTCAAAATGTGGGTCTCAGCAGCCAGGCCGTCAAATTTAGCCTTTGTAAGGAAGGGTGGAATACTGGACCCTGTGACAACAGGTCGTGTCGAAGTGGAAGCTTCCAGGGCCTTCCTATCGCTATTTTTACGATCTCGGCATACCAAGGCCTCCTGGGCCAGTTTGGGGCCACTAGGATTACTGGTATTCCCTCCTCCTTGATCCTGCGAAGCAGTCTTTGTAGAAGAGGGATCGGAGGGAATGCATAGATCAGTGAGAACTGATTCCATGGAGTTATTAGAGCGTCTGTCCCGTAGGCTAGAGGATCTCTCGTTCTGGACACAAAGTTGTCCAATTTCTTGTTGAACCTGGAAGCTAGCAGGTCTACATCTGGGTTTCCCCATCTCAGACATATGGCCTGAAAGATCTCTGGGTGAAGAGACCACTCTCCTGGTAGCAGCTGCTGACGACTCAGGTAGTCTGCTTGCCAGTTTTCTATCCCTGGAATGAAGACTGCAGAGATGCAAGGTACATGCTCTTCTGCCCATGCCAAGATCCGGTTCACCTCTCTTTGGGCTGCCCGACTGTGGGTGCCTCCTTGGTGATTGATGTAAGCTACTGCCGTAGCATTGTCGGATTGAACCCGAACTGGGTAGCCCTGTAACCTGTATGTCCAGGTTTTGAGGGCTAGATATACCGCCCGGATCTCTAGCACATTGATGGGCAGGATCCCCTGAGTCTTGGCCCAGGTTCCCTGGGTAGAAGCCTCCTCGAATACTGCACCCCAGCCCGATAGGCTGGCATCCGTAGATACCACCTTCCAGGCCACTGGGAGGAAGGACTTTCCCTTCCGTAAATTCCTGGCTTCTAGCCACCAATTGAAGCTGTGGCGTACTTGTGAGGACAGGCGCATGGGTATATCCAGAGCTTGGCTCTTTCTGTTCCAGGAGGCTAAAATATTGCCTTGAAGTAGTCTCGAATGAAACTGGGCGTAAGGGACCACCTCGAAGGAGGCTACCATCTTTCCCAATAGTCTCATGCAAAGGCGAATAGACGGCCTCTTGTTTGCTTTGACCTTGTGGATCAGGTCTTTCAGAGACTGTATCTTTGGCTCTGGCAGGTATACCCTGTTTTGGGCTGTATCTATGATCATGCCCAGGTACACTATCCTTCTTTGGGCCTGGAGAGAGGATTTTTGTAAGTTTATAATCCATCCTAAATACTCCAGGTATCCTACTGTAGTGTCTACAGCGTGATCCAATCCCTCCTTTGACTGATCTATTAATAGTAGATCGTCTAGATAGGCTGTTACCGCAATGCCCCGTGTTCTTAGGTTTGCTAACAGAGGAGCTAGCACCTTTGTGAATACTCTGGGCGCGGTGGCTACACCAAATGGCAGGGCCACAAATTGAGAGTGGCGATCTTCTACCGCAAACCTTAGGAATCTTTGGTGAGCGGGGAGGATTGGTATGTGTAGATATGCGTCTTTGATATCTATGGACGCAATGAATTCTCCGCCTTTTAAAGTAGCGACCACGGATCGAATCGTTTCCATTCGAAAATGGCGAACGTTCAGAAACTGGTTTAGATTTTTTAGATCCAGGATGGGTCTGACTTCTCCGTTCGGTTTTGGAATCACAAAGAGGTTTGAGTAAAAACCTGAACCTTGCTCCTTTTGGGGTACCTCTGTAACCACACCTTGAGCTATTAAGTGATTCAAACCTTTGAAGAAGGATCCTCTTTTTTGTGGATCCTTGGAGAGTCTTGAACTTCGGAATTGAGAAGATGGGATCTCTCGAAATTCCAGTCTGTACCCTGAGGATATTGTGGATACCACCCATTTGTCCTGGGTTTCTGTCCGCCAAGTCGCTGAGAACTGACGAAGCCTTCCCCCCACTCGGCCGAGCGGGGGCGCCCCTTCAATGAGAGGTTTTGGGGGCTTGCTTATTAGCTCTTGAACCCCACGGCTTCTTGTTCTTCTGAGCCTGTTCTTTGGCTTTTTTGGGCGGCTGAAAAGGCCGTCGCCACTGGCTGGAGTCAGATTTCCCGGGAGCTGGGGAGAGAGTGTGTTTAAAACAAGGTCTCTTGTTTTTCTTTCTCTCAGGTAAAAGTGTCGTTTTACCACTTGATATCTTTTGGATATATCTTTCTAAATCTTCCCCAAAAAGGCGTTCGCCATGGAACGGGAAACTTGCCAACAACTTTTTGCATGGGGCTTCCGCTGACCAATGCTTAAGCCAAAGTACTCTGCGCATCTGTACCAGCTGGAGTGTAAGGCGTGATGCCTGTATGATAGAATCTCTCATGGCATCCACTGTGAAGCATAAGGCTTTAGGCAAATTCTCCCAATTTTTAGCCTGCTCTGAAGGCAGCTCCTTCAGCCCCTGCTTTACCTGTTGGCTGACGACCTGACACATACCGACTGCTGCTACTGCAGGTTGGATAATTGAGCCGGCCAAAAGGAAGGAGGATTTCAGTAAGGATTCCAACTTCTTCTCAGAAGGATCTTTAAACACTTGTACATTATCCACTGGACATGTCAGGTTTTTATTTACACAAGAAATAGCCGCATCTACCGTAGGCAGGCTCCATTTCTTTAAAAAATTTTCCTCCATAGGATAAAGAATGTTAAACTTTTTTGGAGGTGAAAAACGCTTATCTGGATGTTGCCAGTCTGCGTACAATAGATCCTCTAGTAACGGATGAACCGGGAAGGAGCATGCACCTTGCAGGGATCTTAATGATCCTAGGGAGGAGACAGGTGATTCTGTTACCTCCAAAGAGGGTAACCTAAATGCAGCTCGCACGGCTCCTGCATAGCATTGCACCTGTGACTTTAAAATCTGGGATACCGAAAAAGGCTCATCCGATATCCCTGATCCGTCTGACTCCTCATCCTCTGCTGATGTAGCCTCCTCCTCATCCTCCTCCTCCTCAGGTACTTCTGAAGGGAGGTCCAATACTGGAGGAGATCTGCTTCGCTTATTGTCCTTTTTAGAGGATTTAGCGATTAAAGTAGCAATTTTCTCCTCCAGATTATTTAGGGCAGCTGATAAAGTGTCCTCAGTGACATATGCAGGCCCAGGCTTCACTGGGGAAGCCGCCATACCTGACAGAGGTAATGGCTCATCCTGTACAGGTGCTTTTGGCAACACAGGAGAGGAAGGTACCGAGTCAGCACAGCTAGAGCCCCCTGTCTCAGGCGGCGGTGCTCTTTTATCTCTTTTTGTCCGCATTACTTCCCCTGGAAGACTTACTGTTTAGACAAAATACAAGGTACCTAAATGCATATACTACCGTGTTCAGTTTAGCAAATACATTAAGTATGCAACTTTTAACACATAACTATGCATAACATGGATGTCTTCTAGGAAGTACCCAATCCAACCACATGGAGTCTTACGTCCCTGTATAGCTGCTGTGTTTCTCTGCCAGGAACAAGAGAACTAACGAGCTTGCTTGCTGCTGCAGTGCTTTTTACACTGACAGTCTTTTAAATTTGGCGCCGTTTCTGTGCCTGCGCGCGCCACGTGCCCGCGCACGCCTTCGGCCCCCCCCTCCGATAAAGCGCGCTCCCGCGCGCGCGCGCGGCCTTTAGCGCTATGGTGGTGGCCATAGTGAGAGAGGACTCTCATCAGCCCCTGTCCCCACTTACCTGCATCTGCAGGTGTCTGTATCGGCCACCGGAAGGAGGAGCGGGGAGCTCAAGCAAGCTCAGCAGCGGAGGTGACGAGCAGTGTACTTCGCCGAAGCCGACACTGAACAGAGTGAGGTGAGTATATTCAGCTCTTTACTCCCCCCAGTGGTGGAAAAAAAGAAGACATCCACCTTTTTGAAAAAGGTCCCAACCTAGTTATGGACCTTCTAATCTCACCTTATCCACGCCGCAGGTTTTTCTGCTGAAAGTTTTCAGACAGATACCAAACTTCACCCTTCACGGTGGGCTATGTGTGCCAACCTTCAGGGATATGGGTTCCTATTTAAAGGATACCTCTTCCCTGGGCCTTGTACAAGACTCTTACCAGGACTTTATAGCGAAATAGCGAAAGTGCTGGATCTTAGAGCCCAGTCCTCCGAAGAGAGACATTACAGGCGACGCCTCATGGATGAGGCCCGGATCCCATCCAGATTCAGCTCATTTGTAGGCGTCTTGGATGGATCCGAAAGCATAGCTCTTTTACCCCCAGAGGGTCTCTTTGGTAGAGCTTTCCTTTAGCACCTCCTAACGCGTCCAACACCTTTCGACACTGGCGAAAAAACTGAGGTACTTCCCTGATGGGAGGGGTTATATGGAGGGGAACTGTCTTCCATTGGTTGTGCCAGTGTCCAATCACCGCTGGTGACCCTTAACCCATTATGTAATGACTGGCTCTGTGTCCCGTGGTGTACGATAAAGAAAAGCAATAAGGGCTACCTTCAGGTGTCCTTCTCTGTCCCTTTACTTAAGGATTTCTAAATATGGTTGAGGATGATTGCTTTTGCACAGAATAGCACAACGACAATTTCCCTGACTGTCCAAAAAACAAGGATTTCAAAGATGGTTGATGAGGAATGCTTTAGCACACTATAGCACAAGGAGAATTTCCCTCACTGTCCTTCCCTGTCCCTAGAAACAAGGATTATCACAGTGAAAGAAACTGACACTCTTCCTACCTATAGTTTTCTGTCCCTAGAAAAAATGTTTTTTTAAAGCACACTATAGCACAAGGAGAATTTCCCTCACTGTCCTTCCCTGTCCCTAGAAACAAGGATTATCACAGTGAAAGAAACTGACACTCTTCCTACCTATAGTTTTCTGTCCCTAGAAAAAATGTTTTTTTAAAGCACACTATAGCACAAGGAGAATTTCCCTCACTGTCCTTCCCTGTCCCTAGAAACAAGGATTATCACAGTGAAAGAAACTGACACTCTTCCTACCTATAGTTTTCTGTCCCTAGAAAAAATGTTTTTTTAAAGCACACTATAGCACAAGGAGAATTTCCCTCACTGTCCTTCCCTGTCCCTAGAAACAAGGATTATCACAGTGAAAGAAACTGACACTCTTCCTACCTATAGTTTTCTGTCCCTAGAAAAAATGTTTTTTTAAAGCACACTATAGCACAAGGAGAATTTCCCTCACTGTCCTTCCCTGTCCCTAGAAACAAGGATTATCACAGTGAAAGAAACTGACACTCTTCCTACCTATAGTTTTCTGTCCCTAGAAAAAATGTTTTTTTAAAGCACACTATAGCACAAGGAGAATTTCCCTCACTGTCCTTCCCTGTCCCTAGAAACAAGGATTATCACAGTGAAAGAAACTGACACTCTTCCTACCTATAGTTTTCTGTCCCTAGAAAAAATGTTTTTTTAAAGCACACTATAGCACAAGGAGAATTTCCCTCACTGTCCTTCCCTGTCCCTAGAAACAAGGATTATCACAGTGAAAGAAACTGACACTCTTCCTACCTATAGTTTTCTGTCCCTAGAAAAAATGTTTTTTTAAAGCACACTATAGCACAAGGAGAATTTCCCTCACTGTCCTTCCCTGTCCCTAGAAACAAGGATTATCACAGTGAAAGAAACTGACACTCTTCCTACCTATAGTTTTCTGTCCCTAGAAAAAATGTTTTTTTAAAGCACACTATAGCACAAGGAGAATTTCCCTCACTGTCCTTCCCTGTCCCTAGAAACAAGGATTATCACAGTGAAAGAAACTGACACTCTTCCTACCTATAGTTTTCTGTCCCTAGAAAAAATGTTTTTTTAAAGCACACTATAGCACAAGGAGAATTTCCCTCACTGTCCTTCCCTGTCCCTAGAAACAAGGATTATCACAGTGAAAGAAACTGACACTCTTCCTACCTATAGTTTTCTGTCCCTAGAAAAAATGTTTTTTTAAAGCACACTATAGCACAAGGAGAATTTCCCTCACTGTCCTTCCCTGTCCCTAGAAACAAGGATTATCACAGTGAAAGAAACTGACACTCTTCCTACCTATAGTTTTCTGTCCCTAGAAAAAATGTTTTTTTAAAGCACACTATAGCACAAGGAGAATTTCCCTCACTGTCCTTCCCTGTCCCTAGAAACAAGGATTCGCACAGTAAAACACACTGACACTCTCCCTACCTATCCTTCTCTTTCCCTAAACTAAAGGAATCCAGGTTAAGCAAGAAAAAATAAATGTCACTGTCCCTGCCTATGCTTCTCTTTCCCTGCTCCGGAACACACTACACTAGGCCGCCGTGCTGGCGGCCTTTTATAGTGTGGGGCGTGTACTAAACACCCTCAGCAATAATTGGCCACAGGCATCCTGCCTGTGGCCAATCATTGCTCTCCTCGCTGCCGGCGCTGTGATTGGCCAAGCATGCGGGGTCACAGTGCATGCTTGGCCAATCACAGCGCCTGGATGACACTGCGATGGCGTAGTGCATTGTGGGCCGTTCGCGTCACTCGAATTAGGCGCGAACGGCCCAAATCGTTCGATCTTCGTCGAACGATCGAACAGCCGATGTTCGAGTCGAACGTATGTTCGACTCGAACACCGAGCTCATCCCTAATCAGTGACACTGTACCTCTTGTCCACCTGTTGGAGCACACGCTGCGTGGAATAATGGACAGGGCACTTGAGGCAGAACAGAGGCAGGAAGAGGAGGACTTCCTTGCCTCTCAAGGCCCCCTTTACCCAGACAGTGTTCCTTCTGTCCCACCCATCGCACAGGAAGAGGAGGAGGAGGAGGAGGAGGAGGATTGTGTCAGCATGGAGGTGGAGGCTGGCACTCAGCATCATCAGCAGCAGTCTTTTAGGGATGATTTACAGTCCCAAGAAACCAGTGGACTTGTACGTGGCTGGGAGGAGGTGGCTGCGGATCATGTCGTCCTTAGTGACCCAGAGGACTCCGGACTGAATGCCTCAGCTAACCTACGCTGCATGGCCTCCCTGATCCTGCAAAGTCTGCGGAAGGATCCTCGTATTCTTCGGATCAAGGAGAGGGACCATTACTGGCTGGCCACTCTCCTTGATCCACGGTACAAGGGTAAGGTTGCGGACCTTATGTTACCGTCGCAGAGGGAGCAGAGGATGAGACAACTCCGGGAGGCCTTGCAGAAAGGTCTGTGCAACGCGTTCCCAGAGACTGGGAGGTTACAAACTCCTGGTCCTGGACAACGAGTTGCTGAGGCTTCGGGCAGTCAAAGAAGGAGCGGTGGGGAAGGTGGCCGTCTGACCGATGCGTTCAGACAATTCTTTAGTCCGCAGCCCCAAAGTATGATCGTTCCAGCAACCATCGCCAGCGTCTGATATACATGGTGCAGGAATACCTAGGGGCAAGGTCAGACTTGGACACCTTCCCCACCGAAAATCCTCTGGCTTACTAGGTCTTGAGGATGGATCACTGGCCAGAGCTTGCACAGTATGCAATTGAGCTACTGGCCTGTCCTGCATCCAGCGTTCTTTCAGAACGCACATTCAGTGCTGCTGGAGGATTTGTCACGGATCACAGGGTGCGCCTGTCTACCGACTCGGTTGATCGACTGACTTTCATCAAGATGAACCAGTCTTGGATCACCACCAGCTACCACACACCTGATGCTGATATAACAGACTAATTGATTTTAAAATGTCACATCCCTTCAAGACTGATGCTGATGCTGAGTGCCTGTGCTGTTATGTTGGCTGGCTATCCTCCTCCTCCTCCTCCTCAATGATACGATTAATGATGATAGCTTGGAAGATCATTTTGGTTTATGGGTGACGCCACCAGTGGCTAAGGCCCAATTTTTCAGCCCCTGTTTAACAGGGGCGTGTAATTACAATTTTTGATGCAATACTTTGCAACAGGCCTCATTGCTGTGCTCCAAGTACAGTATCTGTGAGGGGTTGCAGTGTTGTGCCACCAGTGCCTAAGGCCCAATTTTTCAGCCCCTGTTCAACAGGGGCATGCAATTATAATTATTGATCTAATAATTCACAGCAGGGCCCATTGCTGCGCCCACCAAGAGTAACTGTCAGGCCTTACAGTGTTGTGTCAACACCACCACCACCAAAGGCCCAATTTTTCAGCCCCTGTTCAACAGGGGCATGCAATTATAATTATTGATCTAATAATTCACAGCAGGGCCCATTGCTGCGCCCACCAAGAGTAACTGTCAGGCCTTACAGTGTTGTGGCACCAGCACCACCATCAAAGGCCCAATTTTTACTACCACTGTTCAACAATTATATGTTATTACAATTCCTGATATAATAGTTGACAGCAGGGCGTTCCAGCACCCACCAAGAGTAACTGTGAGTGCTTACAGTGTTGTGCCAACACCAACACCTAAGGGGCCAATTTCTGCAGAGTATATACGGCAGGTCCCTACTTTCAAACATCCAACTTACAAACAACTACTACTTGCAAACGGAAGAAGACAACAGGAAGTGAGAGGAAATCTACCCCTTGGAAGGAAAATTCTCTCCTGTAAGAATTAATATGGGAGAAAGGTGTCTCCTCTGTACTGATGCTTTATCACCAATCCTTGTTTCAATAAAAACACCACATTTCAAAAACAGTTGTCATTGGGACGCAAAGTGAGGTGAAATGTTCTGAACAGGAGCACAGACAGCAAAACAAATGTTACAGGGGTGATAACCCTTCCCTGTTTTCCAAAAAGCTTAAAAATAGATTTTTTGGCTGGAGCTACACTTCAACAATGTACCTGTTCAAAATTACAAACAGATTCTACATAAGAACAAACCTACAGTCCGTCTTGTATGCACCGCCTGTATACGGCTGTTCAGAGTATATAGGGCCTTTTTTATTTTGTGTGCGGGGTTCCCCTTAATATCCATACAAGACCCAAAGGGGCTGGTAATGGGCTGGGGTGGGGGGGGTGGGGGGGTGATGGGGTAGCCTTGCCATTTTTCTTAAAGATTTTCATCCATATTACCGGGACCAGACATTACATTAAAGCCGCAAGCAGTTTTAAATGGCTTTTTTTTCCTTTAGAAATGTAATTTTGTGCAGGGACAGTTCTAAACACGGGAAACACGTGGCACTTCACAGGCATACTTTAGACACCCCCCAGGTACAATATTTAAAGGAATATTTGACTTTTTTTTTCACTTTATGCATCATTAAAATGACTGCTCCCGAAAAACGGCCGTTTTTAAAACTTCTTTTTGCATTGATACATGTCCCCTGGTGCAGAACCCGGGTTCCCAAACTCTGTTTAGGACAATAACATGGATAATAGTCGTTATAATTAGCACTTTAGAATTTGAACGTTCGCATCCATTGTATTTAATAGGGTTCTAATGTTCGTGCGAACTTTCGGTCCGTTCGCGGGTTCTGGTGCGAACCGAACCCGGGGGTGTTCGGCTCATCACTAGTGTACACCAGAGCTTCCACCGGGGAAGAGAGAAGCAGCACATAGAACATGCGGACAGGCAGAGGATCAAAGTGTCAGAAAGATAAGCTCATCGGTCTGCAGATTCTCCTTTCATTTTCCAGCCATAAGCTGGGGGAGGGACAAGACCGGTAAGTGTTACCTAAAATGGTTGTTACCCCAGCATTTCATCTTCCTGATATGTGTCTACTGTACCATGTACTTGTATGAAGAAGTCTCCTGTTCTCTTTGTATTTCTTCCTGTGTGAGAAATCCCTGGTTTTCTTGCCAATCCCTCTGCTTTCCTAATAAAAAAAACTGACCACATTAAGCAGAACACACCGTGGTCAGTTCTCTAGCTATGTTGGGAACTCTGTGTACTTTCCTCCAATAATCAGACTTGACCTGACTGTGAGCTGTAAGGTCTTATAAAGACAGGTGTGTGGCTTTCCTAGTCAAGTCCAATCAGTATATTCACACACAGCTGGACTCAAATGAAGGTGTAGAACCATCTCAAGGATAATCAGAAGAAATGGACAGCACCTGAGTTAAATATATGAGTGTCACAGCAAAGGGTCTGAATACTTAGGACCATGTGATATTTCAGTTTTTCTTTTTTAATAAACCTGCAAAAATGTCAACAATTCTGTGTTTTTCTGTCAATATGGGGTGCTGTGTGTACATTAGAGGAAACAAAATGAACTTAAATGATTTTAGCAAATGGCTGCAATATAACAGAGTGAAAAAATAGGATTTTTATAACAGCTTACCTGTAAAATCCTTTTCTTGGAGTACATCACGGGACACAGAGCGACATAGTCATTACTAATGGGTTATATAGATACCGTCAGGTGCTGGCACTGGCAACTTCCAAAACCGGAAGTACCCTCCCCTATATAAGCCCCTCCCATCCAGGAGCACCTCAGTTTTGTAGCAAAGCAATAAGTGTCCCCAAAGAGGGGCGGGAGCTCTGTGTCCCGTGATGTACTCCAAGAAAAGGATTTTACAGGTAAGCTGTTATAAAAATCCTATTTTCTTTCTCGTATATCACGGGACACAGAGCGACATAGTCATTACTAATGGGATGTCCTAAAGCAATGCCCAATGAGGGGGGGGGGGATACACCATATATAAGCTGAGCGCTATCAGACATGAGGATCTTTTGCGGCCTGCAACACACTGCGCCCAAAGGCGACATCCTCCTGACTTCTAACGTCCACCTGGTAGAACCTAGTAAACGTGTGAACTGAAGACCATGTTGCGGCCTTACAGATTTGAGCCAGGGAGGCCTGGTGATGCACTGCCCATGAAGTTCCAACTGCTCTCGTGGAGTGCGCTCTAACTTTGAACGGAGGCGGTCTCCTTCTCAAGCCATAGGCTTGTATTATGACCTGTCGAATCCACTTGGCTAAAGTAGATTTCGACGCTGCCTGACCCTTTCTGGGGCCTTCCGGCAGAATAAACAAAGTATCCGTTCTGCGAATCTGAGCAGTGGCTTTTAGATAAGCTTTAACTGCTCTTACTACATCCAAAGAATGCAATAACTTTTCCTCTACCGAAGTAGGTTTGGGGAAAAAAGAAGGAAGAACCACATCTTGGTTCAAATGAAACCTCGATACCACCTTAGGAAGAAAGGCTGGATGAGGGCGTAACACTACTCTATCCTTATGGATAACCAGATATGGCTCCTTTCAGGACATAGCTGCTAATTCCGACACTCTTTTAGCCGAACAAATGGCTACTAGAAAAATCAATTTCCTGGTAAGAAGAACCAGGGAAATATGCTGTAATGGTTCAAATGGTTGTTTCTGTAGAACCGACAGAACCAAGTTTAGATCCCATGGACATATGGGAATATTAACCGGAGGACTAATACGCATCACTCCTTGTATAAAGGCTTTGACTAGTGAATGCGAAGCCAAGGGCCTTTGAAAAAATATTGACAAGGCCGAAATCTGACCCTTGATAGTACTCAAGGCAAGCTTCCTATCTACAGCCCATTGTAGGAAGTCCAGAATCCTACCTATTACGTATTTACGTGGATGCCATTTCTTGGCCTCACACCAGGCGATGTACGCCTTCCAGATTCTATAGTAGATCTGCCTGAATACCGGCTTCCTGCCATTGATCATGGTAGATACCACAGCATTAGAGAGCCCTCTCTTTTTTAGAATGTGGGCTTCAATAGCCAGGCCGTCAAACCTAGGGCTGGTAAGGAAGGGTGGTATATCGGTCCTTGCGAAAGCAGGTCCGGACGATGTGGGAGGGTCCAAGGACTCCCCACAGACATCTTTACAATCTCCGTGTACCATGCTCTTCGGGGCCACGCTGGAGCCACCAGAATCACTGGTTTCTTTTCTACCCTGATTCTGCGGAGTAATCGAGGTAACAATTGTGGCGGTGGGAATGCATATATCAGCTTGAACTGATCCCAAGGGAACACTAGGGCATCCGAGCCGCAAGCTAGGGGATCCCTTGTCCAAGAGACAAACCTGTCCACTTTTGTATTGAATCTGGATGCTAGCAGATCTACATCCGGTGTTCCCCACCGCTGACATATTGTCCGGAAAACCTCGGGATGAAGGGACCATTCCCCTGGGCATAATTGTTGGCGATTTAGAAAGTCCACCTTCCAATTCTCCACTCCTGGAATGAATACCGCAGATATGGCTGGGACATATTTTTCTGCCCATTTCAGGATGTAATTTACTTCCCTCTGGGCTGCACGACTCCTGGTGCCCCCCTGATGATTGAATTCTGACAGGGGACCCTTGGAGTTTGGATGTCCATGCTACTAGGGCATACCGGGCTGCTCGTATCTCTAAGAGATTGATGGGCAGGGCCTTTTCTGCATCCGACCATCTGCCCTGGAGAGACTATTGCTCCAGTACTGCTCCCCAGCCTATAAGGCTGGCATCTGTAGTGACCACCTTCCAAGAAATCAGACTGAAGGATTTCCCTTTCTCCAGATTCTGGGGAACCAACCACCAACGGAGGCTCTTGCGAACGGAAGGGGACAAGGACATTGTAAGTCTAGGGCCTGAACTTTTTTGTTCCAGGCTGACAGTATGGCCCCCTGCAAATTCCTTGAATGGAATTGACCGTAGGGTACTGCTTCGAATGATGCCACCATTTTTCCCAGCAGCCTTATGCACAGGCGTATGGACGGCTGTCTTTTTTGTACCCACTAAGTGGATCAAATCTTTCAAAGACAACACCTTTCCTCGAGGCAAGAAAATTTTCCTCTGGCCTGAATCCAACCTTAGCCCCAAGTATTCCAGACTTTTGACTGGTTTTTAGGGCTAACTTGTCTCGGTTGATAATCCAACCGTGAGATTCCAGATACTTGATTGTCTTGTGAACGACCACGTCTAGTTTTTTCACTGAGTGGTCTATCAGCAACAAGTCATCTAGATATGCCATTATCATTACACCTTGTGTTCTTAGATTGGCCAATAAAGGGCCAGAATTTTTGTAAACACTCGTGGTGCTGTGGCCAAACCGAAGGGTAAGGCTCTGAACTGAAAATGGCGCCCTTCTACTGCAAAGCGTAGAAATTTTTGGTGGACTGGAAAGATGGGAATGTGCAAATAAGCATCTTTGATGTCGATCGCGGCTAACCAATCCTCCCCTGTAGGGCAGTGGCCACCGATCGGATCGACTCCATCGGAAAGTCCTGATATACAGGAATTTGTATAGCCCTTTTTAGAATTAATATGGGCCTCCCGTCCGCGTTTGCTTCGGGACTGTAAAGAGGTTTGAGTAAAACCCAAACCCTCATTCTTACAGGGGAACCTCCATAATTACTCCTTGGAGCAATAGTTGTTCTAGTGCCAACAAGAGGGACTCTATCTTCCGGGGATCCCTTGGCACGTTTGACCTCAAAAATGGGAAGGAGGAGAGTCTTTTAACTCCAAACTGTATCCCAAACATACTGCGGAGAGCACCTATCTGTCTTGATCGTGTCCCGCCAGGTCTCTTGCGAACAACTGGAGTCCTCCCCCCACCCGACTGAGTGGGGGCAACCCTTCAATGAATTTAACTTTGGGGGAGGTTTTGTACCTCCCCTGACCCAGGGTTTCTCATTACCCTGCTATTGTCCCTGTTTTTTACCCCCGGGAATTGACCGAGGAGGCCGTCGGAACTGTTACACAGCCGATGCCCCAGGGACTGGAGAAGCAGGCCTCTTAAAGAGGGACCTCTAACTCTGTTTTTAACCGGCAAGAGCGTATTTTTACCGCTGGAAATTTTCTGGATATATTTGTCCAGGTTTTCCCTGAATAAGCGTTCACCATGAAATGGGACGCTAACCAGCCATTCTTTACAGGGAGCTTCAGCAGACCAGTTTTTGAGCCATAGAAGCCTACGCATATGTACTATAGACAGCGTAAGGCGGGGAGGCCTGATGGACTGAATCCTTATGGCGTCAACCGCAAAGCCTAAGGCTCTAGGTAGATCAGCTAGGGCAAAGCCTGCTGATCTGTCAAGTCCCTCAAGACCTGTTTCAACTGATCCCTCACTGCTTAGCAGACCCCAATAGCTGCTACTGCTGGTTGTGTCACCAAGCTTGCTGTAGAAAGAAGCAGACTTTCATAAGGACTCCAATCTTTTATCTATTGGGTTCTTGAACATTTGGACATTATCCACTGGACATGTCAGTGATTTATACATACAAGAGATGGCTGCGTCCACTGTAGGGACCTTCCATTTTTTTTTTTTAATGAACTTATCCTCCATGGGATAGACCACCGGAAATCTCTTGGGGGAATAAATATTTTCTCAGGTCGTTCCCAATCCTGGTAAATAAGCCCTTTCAGTAAAGGGTGAAGTGGAAAAGAACAGACAGTCTGGGGGCTTCTAGCGACCCCAACGAGGATACAGTAGTGGTTGATGGTTCCGCAAGGTGCATTTTTAAATGCTGATCGGACCATGTTAGTCAGAGACTGAACCCATAATCTTTCAGCTTGAGATGCTGAGAAAAGGTTCCCCCACTGTTGATTCCTCTATAACAGAATCAACCTTATCCTGATCCCCTTCAGGCAGGTCGATCCCTGTATGGGACTGTTGCTCTGCTAACAGGCACTCTGAAGGAGGAGATGGAGATCGGCGTGCTTTCCCTGACAGGGAGGCAGCGATCAATGTTGACAATCTCTCTCTAATCCTCCCAGAGCTGAGGAAAAAACCTCCTCTGTTACATACACAGGAGCAGGTGAACTGAGGACAGCCACAGTACCAAGTACCCCTGCGGGGTCTCTACGGTCACTTACCTCTGAACTTCAGGGGAGACTGGTGCAGCAGAAGTATGCCCAAGATCCTCAGAGCCCGATGAGACCCCCTTCGCTTCCTGGAAGATTCAGTTCCGGAGCTTCTGGACGGCATATTCCTAAGCCTAAAGCTGAGGTATTCCAGCCGTAATACACCACTTTTACTGAGAATAGTCTAGCACAATTGCTGCTATATCACAGTTGGTGTCTACTAAAGTGCCTTTCTAGGGGATGCCTGCATCAACCGCCTCTATGTGCCTTTATATTGTTGCTAGCTCTGTCTGTGCACTTCAACAGCCAGCTATAATGTGCTTCAAAACACGCTGGACGCCCGCACATGCGCAGTAGCGCCGCGGCGCACACCTGAGCGTCATCCACCCGCTCCGCCCCTTTTTCCAGATCGCCTCTATGAATAGAGGCGCGTGCACGCGCACGGGCACGTGCGCCTTCTTTGAAAACAAGGAGCTAGATGGGAGCCAGGGTCCCTTTGCCGCAGGGCCCGGGGATGGATGAGCGCAGCAACAGGGCAGAGGAGACAGCTTCCCAGCAGAGAACATACCAACTGCCTGGATTTGATTCTGGAAGAAAAAAATCCACATTACAAGAAAAAGAACCATAGCGGCCTCTAGTGTCTAACACAGGTACCGCAGTCTTACATTTTTTTTTTTCTTGCCTACTATTAAAATTTTTACATTTTCTCAGTAGTAACAGGCATACACAGAATATTAGCGGGAATACCGTTAGGTAACAGACAGAAAGACAAATTAGGCTTGGGGGTCCCCCAATAGAACCAAGTTCCTGGGGGCCCCCACTTACCTGTTCCCCGCCGCAGGACTTTGTTTGGTCCACAAAAGCCCAAACTTCACCTATCACGGCAGGCATTGTAATCAAACCTTCAGGGACCGGGTTCCCAAGGATTCCACTCCCCTGGACCTGTATAGCACCCTGCACAGAAAACATCTTGGTCGTGGGTATGACCAGAGCTCTGGATCCCAGGGTCCAGCTCTCCTAAGAGAAGCATTACAGGCAAAACCTTGCTCTTCTCTGCAAGGCCCGGGTACCGACCGTTTAGCTATGAAGCTTTTTTGGTCGGATCCGGAATAGCTTACTGAGGCCCAAAAGAACCTGTACGCAAGCTCAGTGAAAAACACATGTTTCTTCTTGGCCAACACCTTAGACACTGGCAAAAAACTGAGGTGCTCCCGGATGGGAGGGGCTTATATAGGGGAGGGTACTTCCGGTTTTGGAAGTTGCCAGTGCCAGCACCTGACGGTATCTATATAACCCATTAGTAATGACTATGTCGCTCTGTGTCCCGTGATGTACGAGAAAGAAATGTAGGGGGGTCTGAATACTTTCTGTACCCACTGTATATTCTTCTACATATTTTTGTTAAAAAAAAAAAAATCGAAATGAACGTATATCGAGTGGTTTTCGCAAAAGTTATAGCTTCTACAAAATAGGGGATAGATTTTAGGGATTTTAATTTTACTAGTAATGGCGGCGATCAGCAATTTTTAAATCGGGACTGCGATATTGCGGCAGGCAAATCGGACACTTTTTTGGGACCATTGACATTTATTATGGCGATCGGAGCTAAAAATAACCACTGATTACTGTAGAAATGGCATTGGCAGGGAAGGGGTTAACACTAGGGGGCATTCAAGGGGTTAAGCGCGTGTTCTAACTGTGAGGGGATTGGACTAACTGGGAGAGAAGACAGATTATTGTTTCTACTTAGGAACACACAATCCGTTTCTCCTCCCTGACAGGGATTTGTGTTTACACACACACAAAAACCTGTTCATGCTCTCAATCACGGGTGGCCGGCGGGGATCGCACCCCGGGTCCCCCGCCATGCAGTGGGCGTGTGCCTGCTATGGCTCTTAAAGCAGCCGCAGTATATATACGGCGATTCGCACAGCAGAGCCATTCTACCACTGTATATATACAAGAGCTAATCGGGAAGCGGTTAACTACAGCAGAGAAAAATTGTACTCCCTGCAAAATCAATTTTTGGAGTCCATTGAGGGACACAGAAGGTCTTTGATACTAAACCCTGATGTTTTAAGGACTTTCACCAGCATGTAATAGCTTTATTGACTTTGCTGCATCTTCATCTTTTTATCCTTGCCTGTATTTCAGTTTAAGCTGGTGCCATAACTGTTGCCCCAGGTTTTCTTGTTTCAGGGTGGCTTTCTCTTGCAGCATCCTTTGGTGCCACCATTACATGCAGGTACTAGTCATGTCTCTCTACACTGTGTACATCAATAGAAACACACAGCCCTGTAGCTTAGGATGGCAAGGCACTACCCTGTACCTCCCCCTGGCTGGAGACTGCACTGTCCATTGTAAACAAAAGCCTGGGGAATGCCCAGGAAAAAACTAAGCCTACTTACCGACAAGCTCGCAGACAACCAATTAACCTGTATAACAGTATGCGTTAAAAACAGATGTTTTGTCCGCACGCATTTGAAAACACATGCGTGAGCCACGTCACAGCACCCTGGTATCTGTGGTCCTACACTGACTGTCCATTGTTAACTTTTCCTGTGAAAGACCAGAAGATCATGGAAGCAGCACAGAGAGCAGGAGCCAGCAGTTTGTAAGCATTTAAATGGCAAGTACTGGAGTTCTGTATTGTACAATTAGGATATAAGGGTTTATCCTTCATTTTAGGATAGTGGATGGAGTCATGCAAACATTATTTGCTCCTGGGGCCAACTGCATGTCAAGAACTACTGGCTTATTGTACAGATACAACCCAATATTACAGAACATAAGGAAATGATTCCGGACGGCTGCACTTCCAAAAATCCTTTTATTAAAACTTCATATGACAAGTGGCTGACAGATGGAGCAGGGGACAAAAAGGTAGACGCGTTGCGCGCAAATGTTAGCGCTTAGTCATTCCAAACAGCATACAGCCATTTCAGATTTGTTGGTCATTATAAATTTAGTGGATGAAAAAGCATGGAGTATAGCTTGGGGAACAACTAAAACGTATAAAAAACGGGCAGTGCCAACCTTCCCTTCTCTCCTTTGAAGCACACTTTCTATTACAAAGCGACAGCTGCACATTATGGCTGCACCAGCAGGAAGAGAGCAGTGCCCAGCTTCCCTTTCAAAACCACTCACTGTATGTAGTTGTGGTTCTATCTGTGCTGATGACTGCATTACTTCCTTAGCCATTTAATCTGGTTTACTAAAACAGTAAAAAGCAGAAGAAAAATGTGTTTCTCTAAATAAATCTAGTCTTTAATGTGCAAATATTTTATTAGCAACAAGCAGACATAAGAAATAGTTTCCATCTTCTGATCATACGATGCCCCGCTCGGCTCAGTTGGTTGAGGGTCTGTGGGGAAAGGAAAAAAAACAAAAAACATGAAAGATAAACTATTAGCTTATTGGTCAATTTTAGTTTTAATAAAATTGTGTTTTTTTGGGGGGTTATTTATTCATAAAAAATGTTTTACAGATACACATTCAATACAAGATGCATTCATGGCACTGCTGTAAAGCATGTTGGGGTTCTATTAACTCTTAGATTGTAAGCTCTAAGGAGCAGGGCCTCCGATTCCTACAGTATTTGTACTGTCTACCCTCAAGTTGTAAAGCGCTGCATAAAACTGTTGGTGTTATATAGATGAAAAAGAAGAAGAAGAAAGACAGACACAATAAAAGGCTCTATTAAAAATACAAAGCTGACCAACTTGTTTCAGACACAGGAGACTAAAAAGGGAAGGGGATTAAAGTGTAATATTCTGCAGCTTACCACAGTAAATTATTAGTATGATACAAAATCAGTATCACTTTAAAACTTGTGCAACAGGAAACAAAGCAATATTGTGAAATGTGCTCTGGGACGCTCAGACTTATGTGTTGCAGCAAACACTGGGATGAATTTACTTAAGGCAAATAGACTGAGCACTTTGCAAGTGCAGTTGCTCCATAGCTTCGCAAACGAGGGGAAGCTCTGGTGACTTTCATCATCCAATCGTGTGCAAGGAAAAATGCTGTTTTTTTTAATTTTCTTGCATGTGATTGGGTGTTCTTTGTAAAGTGAAGCTATACCTCATTTACTAAGCTCTGTGGCTAGTGCACTTTAAAGTGCAGTCTATTTGCCTTTAGTAAGTCAAGCCCAATGTACTTCCTATTGTCCCATTTTTCATATCTTATGTACACTATATTCTCAAGGCAAGAGTTGTTAAATCCTATTTTAAATTTCTGCCCACTGCCCATGCAGGAGACCTAAAAATGCTGACTGACTGTCCTGCTGATCTAATTCCATTTGTGACTCGCAATAAAGTGAAGATGAGAGAAAGCGGAGAAACACACAAAAACCAACAAGAACATACTTGGCCCATTCCACATTCAGAATAAGGTGATCATAACCAAAGCCAGAAACGCCAGCGATGGCCCGAGCGGCATCTTCTCTGCGGTGGAAGCTGATGAAGGCAAATCCCTGGGGGGGGGGGGGGGGGGGGGGAAGAGAGAAGGATATTAATGCATCAGAATGGAGCTTTACTCCAAGCCTACAACATCTACATGTTCCATTACATTTACCTACACTGCAAGAGCAGAGCTTTTTGGTTGCTATGGTCAACAGGAATAGCTCTTCCTTTGGAGAACATGAATGCAAAGAGCAGGCTAAAAATAGTTAATTGTGTTGGATGTGCAGATGTTGTGGTGACCATAAATTTTAAAGAAACCTCCCACACTCCAATGACATCAGCCTTCACCAAAATGTATTGTTTTAGAACAATATCAAAAGGAAGTCCGTCCAACTGACACATTTTACCTAGAAAGAGCTTAAAGGAGGAACTAACACCCTTCCCCGCTATTTTTTTTCCCACCTCCTTTGTTAGGTTGTGCTTCGAATACCCAGCAAATCCAGCATTGATCTCATGTGATCTGCTGTGCCACAGCATGAGTCCTGGGACCATCTTCTTTTATTTGCCATCAGGAGCCAACTGTCTATTCTTGGTTCTCTCTCAGCCCCTCACAATCTCTCCTCCCCCCAGAAATGGTGCAAGGTCCTTCCTCCTGCAGTGCTGTGTACTTCTAAACAGAGTCCAGAGATATCTAATGTTAGGCTACAGATGCAGGGCAATGTCATTCTTGCCTAGGCAAGAATGGAAACAAAGGTTTGGATGGACCGTTACAAAAATAAATAAAAAAAGGGGGAGGGGGTCACCTTTCTTGGGTTAACCACTTGACCTCCAGAAGATTCTTCCCCCCTGTAAGAAGTGAGATCTGTCTTGTTTACCAATGATCGGCGGGTGCTGGAGGACATCCGGTGCTGGCACCCGCAGATCGGCTTCTACTGTGAATAATCACAGCAGGAGTGGCGCATTCCCTCCAGGTGCAGAATATATATATATATATATATATTTCTGCATTGGAAAGCCACCCTGTAGCAGTAAAACTGCTATGGGGCAGATGGCAAGTGGTTAAGGAGGGGGAGGATTACCAAGATGTAAAAGAGTATTTGGGAGTCAGGGTCTAATTATAGAGAAATCTATGATTCAAGGCCTTTCTGGGTAAAACATGTCAGAAGTTAGGCTTGGTCTGGGTAGACTTCCTGTGACCTTGTCTTCATGGAGACTGATGTCATTGGAGTGTGGACCGTTTCTTTATTCCACATGGGAAGCACTGAGGGGCTCCACTGGCCTGCACCAGCAAACTGCAGTTTTATGAGCCGTGGCTTCCTCTTTGTGGTCACAAATCTCAGCTGAATCAATGAAAGAGGGGCAGCTGATGACTACAGAACATTCCATATGGGATTGGTTACCTTGGATTGCCCGGTAGTCTTGTCTTTAGCCAGGTAGATTCTAGAGATGGATCCAAATGGTCTGAAGAGCTCTTGCAGGTCAGTTTCCCGGGTATCTTCAGATAAGTTGGTGACACGGATGGTAGCGTTGTCATCAGCTGCAGAAAAGATATAGAAGAGCAAACGGTTACAGCAGAAGCACTCAAAAACTGTCCCCACAACAAAATCTGGTTTATAGGATGTGAAAGAACTTGAGCCATCTGTGACCACAATTTTTTAGTAGAGATGCACCGAAATTTTGGTGGCTGAAACATGTCGGCCGAAAATAGTGTTTTTGGCATTTTGCCAATAAAGAAAGGTGCTGATAATGGCACTGAAAGTGCACGCAATTTTGGTGCGATTTAGCCAAAAAACGCCAGAAAAACACAACAGAGGTGCGTTATTGATGCATTCTTGCTGTGTTTTCAAAGCATTTCAATGGGGAAGTGTGTTTTTTTTTTTTAACTGACCAAAAACGCACCAAGCAAGATTTTTTAGCACCACAAGAAAGCGCAATGTACCAGTGTAAAGACATACATAGAATTTAAAGGGATGCATTTTTCTTGAGCTTTTTTTGAGCCAATGGTCAACAATAAATTCATATTAATTAAAATTCATGATATTAATTAAAATGTCGAATACAATTTTATATAAATATATAATTTTAAAAATAAAAACTAAAAAACTGTAATTTTTGGTTTTAGGCAAAGTGCATCCTGCATTTTCGGTACCAAGATTTCCATTCGGTACACCTCTACTTTTTATCATAGAACAGCTAAGAGGAGGGTGGCTACAGACACAATTCCAAGGATCTTAACCAAAACCAAGGAAACTGGTCAAGAGAGAAATAGGACAGCTGAAGAATTGCTTCTAAAAACGGTACCCGACTGGCTGTATTGCTGACCACTGGCTTCTATACATGAAGTTACTGTACCCAAAATAGTATGCAGATCAGGAAATATCAAGTCTGTCAACATGCTTGTTAACTCAAAGTATTGAAGCACCATGGTCAGTATGACAGCCGGGCAGGAAGATTTTTTTTCAGGAGCGTTCAGCAACCAATAAAACCAAGCGAGCCACACAGGCCAGGAAAGGAGGCATATAATATCGTGCTGTACATGCGATCCAAATCCTATGTTTGTAAATGCAATCCTCTCACTTTGATTTTGCATTTTAATCATTAAAAGCGCCACTATACTAGGGCAGCCGTGCGCTCTCTTTTTCTTTGTATGTTTGAGATGCAAGTCCGCCACCCAGTGGATTCTTGAGAGAGCTGCAGCACCTAGAACAAGAGAACTCTAAGGTCCCTTTCACACTTGGGGCGGGAGGTGCGCTGGCAGTATAGCGGCAATATTTTTAGCGGCAATATACCATCGGAATTGCAGCGGTATTCGGCCGCTAGTGGTGCGGTTTTAACCCCCGCTAGCGGCTGAAAAAGGGTTAATACCGCCCCGCAATGCGCCTTGGCAGAGGCGCATTGTGGGCGATATAGCCGCGGTGTCCCATTGATTTCAATGGGCAGAAGCCGCGAAGGAGCGGTATATACACACCGCTCCTTCACCGCTCCAAAGATGCGGCTAGCAGGACTTTTGGAGCGGTCCTGCTAACGCACCGCCCCAGTGTGAAAGCCCTCGGGGCTTTCACACTGGAGAAACAGCAGCCGCTGTTTCAGGCCGGTTTGCAGACGCTATTTTTAGCGCAATAGCGCCTGCAAACCGCCCCAGTGTGAAAGGGGTGTAACAGACTGCTAATATTGAAGAGGTGCTTGTGGGGTCTGCACGGATTGGTTTTTGTGTGTTTGAGCTTTCCAGTTCAGTAGTAGAGTGATTTAGGAAATCCTCTCACTGCCATTGATGGGTTTCTGAAGATAAAAAAAAGTTCCAGTAAAGCAACTGCCAATTTATTTCACATCAGGAGAATATTTCAATTGGTTGAACTGTGATCTTCTTTTTCACCTTATTTTATAAGTCAGAACAGTGTGCTTAACCACTTGCCGACCGCCGCACGCAGATGTACGTCGACAGAATGGCACGGGCAGGTGCATGGGCGTACCTGTATGTCCCTTTAAATTTGCCACTGGGGGTGCGCGCGACACGTGAGCGTGTTAACGGGTCCCGAGAACTCGATGTTCTCGGGCGGCCCACGATTGCGGTCGGCAAAGGCAGAACAGGGAGATGCCTTTGTAAACAAGGCATTCCCCTATTCTGCCTAGTGACACTGATGGCTGTTCCCCGTGATCGGGAATGGTCATCAGCGACGTGTCACGTGTAGCCACGCCCCCTAACAGTAAGAATCACTCCCTAGTACTGACTTAACCCCTACAGCGCCACCTAGTGGTTAACCCCTTCACTGCCAGTGTCATTTTCACAGTAATCAGTGCATTTTTATAGCACTGATCGCTGTATAAATGTGAATGATCCCAAAAATGTGTCAAAGGTGTCCGATGTGTCCACCATAATGTCGCAGTCACGATAAAAATCGCTGATCGCCGCCATTACTAGTAAAAAATATTAATAAAAATGCCATAAAACTATCCCCTATTTTGTAGATGCTATAACTCCTGCGCAAACCAATCAAACGCTTATTGCGATTTTTTTCACCAAAAATATGTAGAAGAATACACATCGGCCTAAACTGAGGGAAAAAAAAGGTTTTTTTATATATATTTTTTGGGGGTATTTATTATAGCAAAAAGTAAAAAATACATATCTCTAGCTACATGAAAGCCTATAATAAAGCTTATCTGTAGATACAGTAAATATCTCCTAATCGTGCACTGTTTGGGAGATATTTACTTTAGAAGCATAGGTGATGTCACTGGCGCATGCACACTGTGCTGTCTAAGGACAGCGTGCCGTCCATAGAGAGAGCTGGGCCGCAGCCGTGCTACCCACGCGCATGCTTTGTGTCGGCCAGTTAAGCGGCACCAGCCCATGAACCAAAAGGAAGACTGGGTGAAGATGGAAGCCCTGTGAGCGGTGACAGCATGCCGCCAGAGGGCTTCGTTTTCAGGTTAGTCTTTCAGAATGTGCTAGTATGTGGTGCAATTTGCGGGGAGAAGATTTTTTATTTTGTTGCGGTTAGCTACTGCTTTAACCACTTAAGCCCCGGACCATTTTGCTGGTCAAAGACAAGGCCACTTTTTGCGATTTAGCACTGCGTCGTTTTAACTGACAATTACGCGGTCGTGCGACGTGGCTCCCAAACAAAATTAACGTCATTTTTTTCCCCCACAAATAGAGCTTTCTTTTGGTGGTATTTGATCACCTCTGCGGTTTTTATTTTTTGCGCTTTAAACAAAAAAACAGCGACAGTTTTGAAACAAATGCAATATATCGCCATTACTAGCACTTTAAGCCACTAATGAGTAAACTCACTGGTACTGTACCAGGTACCTTAGTAACATCTCTAGCCCATCCCCATTGCGGGCATTATCCGGCATCTTACCTCTACGGTTAGGTTGCATGGACTCTCCCCTTCGGGTTGCTCCATCTCTCAGACTGGGAGGAACGTATTTTCCTGTTTTGCTAACGGGAGCCTGAGCTGGTTCCGGTTCTGTGAAGGAAATATATTCCATGATCAGCACATATCATGATTGTCATAATATATCCTTCAGCCTTTTAATAACTGACAGTACTGACCGCCGGCCCCGGGCACTTTCTCCTTGTCTGCTGTGGATAGACCCAGCTGCTCAGCCAGCTCCTTCTGCATGGGACCCAGAGTGTCTTTGTATGGACACCTCGTGGTCCAATGATCTCCTTTACAAATTCTACAAGACACGATCTTCTGACCCTTCAGCTTGTTCATGGGGTCTTCCTCCGCCTCATTATTCAGATCCTGGAAAATTAGCAGAACATCAAGAAGAGTTATTCACATAACCCAACCTCCTAACCTGCTAGGTCATTAAACGAAACCTGCACGTGTGTCATTTACACAACCCAACCTTCTACCTCAAAATAGGTCTAAACTTAAACTTTTTTAAATGGGCTGTCAGCAATGGTAGCTCCCATTTTTAATGACAAGTTTCCGTAAAGTGGAACTAAACTGTAAATGAGCACCACAAACTGAATTATAATATTTAATATTCAAAGCAAACTCAACCTTCCATGTCTCCATGCTTTTTGTTGAGAAATCACTTTGAAAAACACCCACCAACATTTCTAGCAGCTGTGTTCTTGAGTAAGGGCAGGTGATTCATGAAGAGATTTCTTCCAGGAATCCATCTGCCCTTAGCTCAGACACGTGGGCAGGAGGGTGTGCTTAGCCAAGCCCCTCCTCCCAGACTACTGGTATGTCCGACATCACTTTGGCCAAGGCCAAAAACTAGGAAGCAACCAAAGAAGCATAAAAATAAAAATTGATTAAAAAAAAAGTAAACACAATATACCTCTTTATCTTATTAAAAACGCTAGCAGCAAAAGGACTAAAAAAATAAAAAAAATAAAATACCGTATTTTTCGCACCATAAGACGCACCTGACCATAAGACGCACCTAGGTTTTAGAGGAGGAAAACAAGAAAAAAAATATTCTGAACCAAATGGTGTACTAAAATATTTTCCAGTGCCCATGAAATGCAGCCTGACAATTGCCATAGTAAATGCAGCCTGACCATTGCCATAGTAAACGCAGAGTGACCATTGCCATTGTAAACGCAGAGTGACCATTGCCATCAGTGGTGTATTTAGGTTTTGTGCTGCCCTAGGCCTGACTAAACTTGCGCACCCCCTAATTTAAAAATATGACCCACCCCTTCCTTTTAAAGACCCGCCCTGTCATCTTCATGGGAAGAGGACAGAGGGGACGCTGTAGGAAGAGGACAGAGGGTTGCCGTGGGTGAAGGACAGAGGGACACCCTGGGAAGAGGACAGAGAAACGCCCTGGGAAGAGTACAGAGGGGACGCCGTGGGAAGAGGACAGAGGGGACGCCGTGGGAAGAGGACAGAGGGGACGCCGTGGGAAGAGGACAGAGGGGACGCCGTGGGAAGAGGACAGAGAGGGACGTTGTGGTGGTCAATAAGGCCTAGAGAATAGCAGGCTAGGCACTTCCTAATGGCTCAGTCCCTGGGAATAGTAATGGATAATGGCCAACAGGCCCTCTTACCAGAACCAGCGAAATCGCAACAGTGATCCCTCTGGCTGGACGTTCGCTCACTCTGGGTTGCCCGGGGTGACTCTAGTCAGTAGTGTAGCATGTCTGTATCCTGGCAGTGGCTCGGTCTTTCTCCCTCTCTGGTGGTGCGGGTACAATGTGGCTCCCTCTCTGGTGGTGCGGGAACAGAGTGGCTCCCTCTCTGGCGGTGTGGGTACAGCGTGGCTCCCTGGCGGTGCGGGGTACAGCGTGGCTCCCTGGCGGTGCACAGCGTGGCTCCCTGGCGGTGCACAGCGTGGCTCCCTGGCGGTGCACAGCGTGGCTCCCTGGCGGTGCACAGCGTGGCTCCCTGGCGGTGCACAGCGTGGCTCCCTGGCGGTGCACAGCGTGGCTCCCTGGCGGTGCACAGCGTGGCTCCCTGGCGGTGCACAGCGTG
Organism: Rana muscosa; assembly: GCA_029206835.1. Lineage (NCBI taxonomy): Eukaryota > Metazoa > Chordata > Amphibia > Anura > Ranidae > Rana > Rana muscosa. The sequence goes on from CM055118.1 coordinate 291,256,506, forward strand.
GCTCCCTGGCGGTGCACAGCGTGGCTCCCTGGCGGTGCGGTGCACAGCGTGGCTCCCTGGCGGTGCGGTGCACAGCGTGGCTCCCTGGCGGTGCGGTGCACAGCGTGGCTCCCTGGCGGTGCGGTGCACAGCGTGGCTCCCTGGCGGTGCGGTGCACAGCGTGGCTCCCTGGCGGTGCGGGGTACAGCGTGGCTCCCTGGCGGTGCGGGGTACAGCGTGGCTCCCTGGCGGTGCGGGGTACAGCGTGGCTCCCTGGCGGTGCGGGGTACAGCGTGGCTCCCTGGCGGTGTCCCCCAGCAGAGTATTTTTTTTTGCTCCTCTTCTAACACCCCCTCCCTCCCCTCCAGCAGAGTGTTTGCATGCTGGGGGAACTGGTGCCAGAACTCTGCCGTGACTTAATTTCCCATGATGCCCCCAGTGTCTTCTGATTGGCCCTCTGCTGTGGCCAATCATGGGGAGGGAAACAACGAGCAGGAAGCTGGGTGGCAGCGCAGAGAATCCAATTAGATCCGCTCTCTCTTACTTTTCTCCCTTCGGCTTACAGAAAGGGAAGGGGGGCGGCGGGGGATACAGACAGCCCGCAGCTCTCCTCTCCCTGTCACAGCGCCGCTGCTCTATTTGCCAGAGAACTCGGCAGCGGCGCTGTGACAGGGAGAGGAGAGCTGCGGGCTGTCTGTATCCCCCGCGCCCCCCTTCCCTTTCTGTAAGCCGAAGGGAGAAAAGTAAGAGAGAGCGGATCTATTTGAATTCGCAGTGGCGGCGGGGGGCGGGACCAGTGGCAGAGCCAGTGGCGGCGGTCGGGGGATTCCAGCGGCTACGGGGAGTGATGCGAGCGGATGGCAGGGGCGGTGCCAGCAACGGCGGGGGGCGGGGCTTGTCGTGTATTCGCACTATAAGACGCAGGGACATTTTCCCCCATATTTCTGGGGGGAAAAAGTGCGTCTTATAGTCCGAAAAATACGGTAGGTCATCTTGATTGAGACAGTTTAGTTGCGTTTAAAAAAAAAAAACTAAAATAGGATTTTTATAACAGCTTACCTGTAAAATCCTTTTCTTGGAGTACATCACGGGACACAGAGCGGCATAGTCATTACTATGTGGGTTATATAGTTTACCTTCAGGTGCTGGCACTGGCAACTTCCAAACCGGAAGTACCCTCCCCTATATAAGCCCCTCCCATCCGGGAGCACCTCAGTTTTGTAGCAAAGCAATAAGTGTCCCCAAAGAGGGGCGGGAGCTCTGTGTCCCGCGATGTACTCCAAGAAAAGGATTTTACAGGTAAGCTGTTATAAAAATCCTATTTTCTTTCTCGTACATCACGGGACACAGAGCGGCATAGTCATTACTATGTGGGATGTCCCAAAGCAATGCCCAATGAGGGGGGGGGGATACACCATACATAAGCTGGGCGCTATCTTAGACATGAGGATCTTTTGCGGCCTGCAACACACTGCGCCCAAAGGCGACATCCTCCTGACTTCTAACGTCCACCTGGTAGAACCTAGTAAACGTGTGTACTGAAGACCATGTTGCGGCCTTACAGATTTGAGCCAGGGAGGCCTGGTGATGCACTGCCCATGAAGTTCCAACTGCTCTCGTGGTGTGCGCCCTAACTTTGAACGGAGGCGGTCTCCTTCTCAAGCCATAGGCTTGCATTATGACCTGTCGAATCCACTTGGCTAAAGTAGATTTTGACGCTGCCTGACCCTTTCTGGGGCCTTCCGGCAGAATAAACAAAGTATCCGTTCTGCGAATCTGAGCAGTGGCTTTTAGATAAGCTTTAACTGCTCTTACCACATCCAAAGAATGCAATAACTTTTCCTCTACCGAACTAGGTTTGGGGAAAAAGGAAGGAAGAACCACATCTTGGTTCAAATGAAACCTCAATACCACCTTAGGAAGAAAGGCTGGATGAGGACGTAACACTACTCTGTCCTTATGGATAACCAGATATGGCTCTTTACAGGACATAGCGGCCAATTCCGACACTCTTTTAGCCGAACAAATGGCTACTAGAAAAATCAATTTCCTGGTGAGAAGAACCAAGGAAATGTGCTGTAATGGTTCAAATGGTTGTTTCTGTAGAACCGACAGAACCAGGTTTAAGACCCATGGACATATGGGAATATTAACCGGAGGGCTAATACGCATCACTCCTTGTATAAAGGCTTTGACTAGTGAATGCGAAGCCAAGGGCCTTTGAAAAAATATTGACAAGGCCGAAATCTGACCCTTGATAGTACTCAAGGCAAGCTTCCTATCTACAGCCCACTGTAGGAAGTCCAGAATCCTACCTATTACGTACTTACGTGGATGCCATTTCATGGCCTCACACCACGCGATGTACGCCTTCCAGATTCTATAGTAGATCTGCCTGGATACCGGCTTCCTGGCATTGATCATGGTAGATACCACAGGATTAGAGAGACCTCTCTTTTTTAGAATGTGGGCTTCAATAGCCAGGCCGTCAAACCTAGGGCTGGTAAGGAAGGGTGGTATATCGGTCCTTGTGAAAGCAGGTCCGGACGATGTGGGAGGGTCCAAGGACTCCCCACAGACATTTTTACAATCTCCGCGTACCATGCTCCTCGGGGCCACGCTGGAGCCACCAGAATCACTGGTTTCTTTTCTACCCTGATTCTGCGGAGTAATCGAGGTAACAATTGTGGCGGTGGGAATGCATATATCAGCTTGAACTGATCCCAAGGGAACACTAGGGCATCCGAGCCGCAAGCTAGGGAATCCCTTGTCCGAGAGACAAATCTGTCCACCTTTGCGTTGAATCTGGATGCTAGCAGATCTACATCCGGTGTTCCCCACCGCTGACATATTGTCCGGAAAACCTTGGGGTGAAGGGACCATTCCCCTGGGCATAATTGTTGGCGACTTAGAAAGTCCGCCTTCCAATTCTCCACTCCTGGAATCAATACCGCGGATATGGCTGGGACATATCTTTCTGCCCATTTCAGGATGCAATTTACTTCCCTCTGAGCTGCACGACTCCTGGTGCCACCCTGATGATTGATATATGCCACTGCCGTGGCATTGTCTGATTGAATTCTGACAGGGGACCCTTGGAGTTTGGATGTCCATGCTACTAGGGCATACCGGGCTGCTCGTATCTCTAAGAGATTGATGGGCAGGGCCTTTTCTGCATCAGACCATCTGCCCTGGAGAGACCATTGCTCCAGTACTGCTCCCCAGCCTATAAGGCTGGCATCTGTAGTGACCACCTTCCAAGAAATCGGACTGAAGGATTTCCCTTTTTCCAGATTCTGGGGAACCAACCACCAACGGAGGCTCTTGCGAACGGAAGGGGACAAGGACATTGGTAAGTCTAGGGCCTGAACTTTTTTGTTCCAGGCTGACAGTATGGCCCTTTGCAAATTCCTTGAATGGAATTGACCGTAGGGTACTGCTTCGAATGATGCCACCATTTTTCCCAGCAGCCTCATGCACAGGCGTATGGATGGCTGTCTTTTTGTACCCACTAGGTGGATCAAATCTCTCAAAGACGACACCTTTTCTTGAGGCAAGAAAATTTTTCTCTGGTCTGAATCCAGCCTTAGCCCCAAGTATTCCAGACTTTTGACTGGTTTTAGGGCTGACTTGTCTCGGTTGATAATCCAACCGTGAGATTCCAGATACTTGATTGTCTCGTGAACAACCACTTCTAGTTTTTCCACTGAGTGGTCTATCAGCAACAAGTCGTCTAGATATGCCATTATCGTTACACCTTGTGTTCTTAGATTGGCCAATAATGGGGCCAGAATTTTTGTGAACACTCGTGGTGCTGTGGCCAGACCGAAGGGTAAGGCCCTGAACTGAAAATGGCGCCCTTCTACTGCAAAGCGTAGAAATTTTTGGTGAACTGGAAAGATGGGAATGTGCAAATAAGCATCTTTGATGTCGATCGAGGCTAGCCATTCCTCCCCTTGTAGGGCAGTGGTCACCGATCGGATCGACTCCATCCTGAAAGTTCTGATATGTAGGAATTTGTTTAGCCCTTTCAGATTTAATATGGGCCTCACGTCCCCGTTTGGTTTCGGGACTGTAAAGAGGTTTGAGTAAAACCCGAACCCCCATTCTTCCAGGGGAACCTCCATAATTACTCCTTGGAGCAATAGTTGTTCTAGTGCCAACAGGAGGGATCCTCTCTTCCGGGGATCCCTTGGCACGTTCGACCTTATAAAATGGGAAGAAGGGGAGTCTTTTAACTCCAATTTGTATCCCAGACTTACTGCGGAGAGCACCCATCTGTCTCTGATCGTGTCCCGCCAGGTCTCTGCGAACAACTGAAGTCTTCCCCCCACCTGATTGAGTGGGGGCAACCCTTCATGCATTTGACTTTGGGGGAGGTTTTGTACCTCTCCTGACCCAGGGTTTCTTGTTACCCTGCGATTGTCCGTGATTTTTACCCCCGGGATTTGACCGAGGAGACCGTCGGAACTGTTTCACAGCCGATGTCCCAGGGACTGGAGGAGCAGGCCTCTTAAAAGAGGGACCTCTAACTCTGTTTTTAACCGGCAAGAGTGTACTTTTACCGCTGGAAATTTTCTGGATATATTTGTCCAGGTCTTCCCCGAATAAGCGTTCACCATGAAATGGGAAGCTAACCAGCAATTTTTTACAGGGAGCTTCAGCAGACCAGTTTTTGAGCCATAGAAGCCTGCGCATATGTACTACAGACAGCGTAAGGCGGGAGGCCTGATGGATTAAATCCTTTATGGCGTCAACCGCAAAGCATAAGGCTCTAGGTAGATCAGCTAGGGCAAGGGCCTGCTGATCTGGCAGGTCCCTTAAGACCTGTTTCAACTGATCCTTCACTGCTTGGCAGCCCCCAATAGCTGTCACTGCTGGTTGTGTCACCAAGCCTGCTGTAGAGAAAGCAGATTTTAATAAGGACTCCAATTTTTTATCTATTGGGTCCTTGAACATTTGGACATTATCTACTGGACATGTCAGTGATTTATTCACACAAGAGATGGCTGCGTCCACTGTAGGGACCCTCCATTTTTTGATGAACTTATCCTCCATGGGATAGACCACCGGAAATCTCTTGGGAGGAGTAAATATTTTATCAGGATGTTCCCAATCCTGGTAAATGAGCCCTTCCAGTAAAGGATGGATCGGAAAGGAACAAACAGTCTGGGGAGCTTTTAGCGACCCCAACGAGGAGACAGAAGTGGATGATGGCTCCGCAAGGGGCATTTTAAATGCTGATCGGACCATGTTAGTCAGGGACTGAACCCATAATCTTTCAGCATGTGATGCTGAGAATGGCTCTTCCACTGTTGATTCCTCTACAACAGAATCAACCTCATCCTGATCCCCTTCAGGTAGGTCGATCCCTGTATGGGACTGTTTCTCTGCTAACAGGTACTCTGAGGGAGGAGACGGAGATCGGGCGCGCTTTCCCTCTGACAGGGAAGCAGCGATCAATGTTGTCAATCTCTCTTCCAGTCCTCCCAGAGCTGAGGAAAAAACCTCCTCTGTTATATACACAGGAGCAGGTGAACTGAGGACAGCCACAGTACCCGGTACTCCTGAGGGTGCTCTACGGTCACTAACCTCTGATTTTTCAGGGGAGATTGGTGCAGCCAAAGCATGCCCAAGATCCTCAGAGCCCGATGGAGACCCCCTTTGCTTCCTGGGATTCTTAGTCCCGGAGACTTTAGACGGCATATTCCTAAGCCCAAAGCTGAGGTATTCCAGCCGAAATACACCACTTACTGACAATAGTCTAGCACAATTGCTGCTATATAAACAGTTGGTGTCTACTAATGTGCCTTTCTATGGGGATGCCTGCATCAACCGCCTGCTGTATGTCTTTCTAAATGTTGCCAGCTCTGTTTCTGCCTTCCATAACCAGCTGACAACACCTAATTGTGCTTTTAAACATGCTGGGACGCCCACACATGCGCAGAAGCGCTGCGGCGCGCACAGAGCGTCATCCACCAAGCTCCGCCCCTTTTCCCAGCTCACCTCTATAAATAGAGGCGCGTGCACACGCACGCGCGCGGGCACGTGCGCCTTCGGCGCTCTTTTTGAAAAGGAACTAAGGACAGAAGCCAGGGCCCTGTTTGCCACAGGGCTGGGGGATGGACGAGCATTGCAACATGGCAGAGGAAACAGTTTCCCATTCAGAGAACTCACCATCTGCCTGGATTTTGACTTGGAAAGAAAAAATCCACATGACAAGAAAACAACGTTCCACAGCGGCCTCTAGTGGTTTAACACAGGTACCGCGGTTTAACCATTTTTTTTTTCTTGACCACTCTTAAAATTATAAAATTTTTTAGTAGTTACAGGCATGCACAGATATTTAGTGGGAATACCGTTGGGTAACAGGCAGAAAGACATATTAGGCTTGGGGGTCCCCCAATAGAACCAAGTTCCTGAGGGGCCCCCACTTACCTTTTCCCCGCCGCAGGACTCTGTTTGGTCCACAGAAGCCCAAACTTCACCTCTCACGGCAGGCATTGTAATTAAACCTTCAGGGACCGGGTTCCCAAGGATTCCACTCCCCTGGACCTGTATAGCACCCTGCACAGAAAACATCTTGGTCGTGGGTATGACCAGAGCTCTGGATCCCAGGGTCCAGCCCTCCTAAGAGAAGCATTACAGGCAAAATCTTGCTCTTCTCTGCAAGGCCCGGGTACCGACCGTTTAGCTATGAAGCTTTTTTGGTCGGATCCGGAATAGCTTACTGAGGCCCAAAAGAACCTGTACGCAAGCTCAGTGAAAAACACATGTTTCTTCTTGGCCAACACCTTAGACACTGGCAAAAAACTGAGGTGCTCCCGGTGGGAGGGGCTTATATAGGGGAGGGTACTTCCGGTTTGGAAGTTGCCAGTGCCAGCACCTGAAGGTAAACTATATAACCCACATAGTAATGACTATGCCGCTCTGTGTCCCGTGATGTACGAGAAAGAAAAGTAATTCTCTGTATGTGTTACTGCAATTTTATCACCCAATGTAATGAAAATACATCCGCAACAAAATTGGCAAGCTTTCAGGATGAAACTATTAAACCCCAGAACAAAAATGTAATAGACTGCAGTTTACCAATCCCTAGATGTGTTGGCTGCTTTAGTTTTCACTTTTTTTTTAACCCGTTGATCCTGCCAGCTGCACACTTCCTGTCACTTACTGCACTGTATCTATAGAGCAGCAGCGTTGTCACCCCGGGTTGTTTTCCTGATTTAAAAACTACAAACACCTCCCCTTTTCCTTACATATGGAGGAGTTTTGTGGTTTACAGAATAAAGCTGGGATTAAAGCAGAACTTCACTCTAAAAGGGAAAGTTCTGATTTATGTCCTCTTCCCCGCATTCTCTACCACATTTGGCAAATTATTATATTTTTGGGGGAGCAGGTACCTCGTTTTAAAAGGTACCAGCTCCCATTTCCGCTCGGATCGCCTAGGCCCCCTTTCTTTCCTGCAACCTTCTGGGACACATCACAGGTCCTACAAGACTAAAGGGACCATGCACAAAGCGCAGCGCGGCAGTGGGAAGCCGCAAGGAGTCACAGCCAGCTTCCCATAGTAAACATCCCGTGGCCAGGGACCCGAAGACCACCAAACAACCTTGGACAGGTAAGTGTCCTTATATTAAAAGTCAGTAGCTACAATATTTGTAGCTGCCGACTTAATTGTGAAAGAAAAAAAAAAGAACAAAAAACAAATTGGAAATAAAAATAAATAAAATGTAAATGGCTGTATTAACATGGTTTGAGAATTCACTTCATTGCGCAGCAAGTTACAAGAATGCAAGACTCAGGAGCGAGCCCACATGGGTGCCCCAATGGAAAGCGGCTTTCCATGGAGGCACCCGATAAAGAGGGGCCTGGAGCACCTGTGGGTCAACCCAGAAGAAAAGGATCGGGCAGCTCTGTGCCAAGCGATTGCACAGAGCAGGCAAGTATAACATGTTTGTTGTTTTTTTTAAAACAAGGGTTACAACCACTTTAATTCTGCAGCCTCTCCTCTGAGGGCACTGTCAGTCACACCCTCTGGGGGCAAATGCCTGGTCCTTGGCTTTTCCAAGATCAATAAAGTTGCACTGGAATTGTTGTGCTGCGGTTTTGTCCCCCATTCAGATTTAAAGGGAACCTGTCAGTACTGACATTTGGGGTAGATACTTGAAAATGCCCATGCATGTTCCAGGTCAGTGTACCCAAGCAATCAGTTTTGCAGCATGGGCAGCTCACCTCCTTGTTTGTGATAAAGGTCATCAGTACATCGTCGCTGACTGTTGTGGTGGCCACATTTGGTCCGGGTGGGTCAAATTCTGAATTTCCAAACTTTTTCAAGTTCTAAACATAAAAAAAAAAAAAAAATGCAGAGACATTAAACATCATTTCACAGAACATCTCCCTGTGAAATTAACACTTTTTTCAAAGTTTCTCTTTGTTTACCAATATCTAATTAAGAGCCCATTCACACAGGGGCAACAGGACTTCCAGCGCGATTTTATGAGGCAACTCAGACACGACCTGAGTATGAATCACAGCGTGACCTGGAGCTACTTACAAGGCAACTCCAAGTTGCCTGCAGGACAGGAGACATTCCAGTGGCCAATCAAACAAGAATCAGCTCTTTGGGAGGGAGGGGGGAGGGAGAGTTTTGCCTGATAAATGTATGTTATCTTCCTGGAGAGTCGCTCCTATTAAGACAGGGAGAGGCGACTCCCATTGAAATGAATGGGTACAAGTCGCCTAGGAGTCGGATTGAAGTAGTACAGGGACCTTTTTTGAAGTCGGAGTGACTGCAGTAGTGTGCATAAGGACGGCTCCATTAACTTACATTGATTTCTTCAGCCAGCGCGACCTGAGGCGACTAGGGGCGATTTGGAGTCGGATCCAAAGACGCCCCTGTGTGAATGGGCTCTTACAATCAGCTGCACTATAATGTTACTTTTATTTCAACATACGCTTGTAAACGAACGTTGGCTTGCAGGACATAGTGAGAGCGTCTCTACAAAGAGAGCCCTGACCCAGTATTACGCAGCTTATCGCCACTACCTCGCTGCACCTCCATCCATCACAATGTACTAAAATCTCTAGAGTCAGTGCCCAGCGGGAGTGATGACATCTCTTCCTTTGTAATATGGTAGTGCTCAGGTCTTGCAAATTGGCTGCTAGACTGGAACAATGTCAGGAGGTCACATCTTCTTGAATATCTAGAAGCGCGCTGTCACTGGCTGCAATAGTGAACGGGGTGAAGGCAGACACAGTCACATTACCCTGTATGGACAAGGCAACAGCCAGAAAGGTATGACACCATTTATCGCTGAAAAACAAAAAAAATGTAGGCTGGGAACATAAAGGGTGAACAGCTGTTCTAAATAGTGCCGATGAATTCCTTGATGAACATCCAGTAACAAGGAGTATAAGGGCCCTTTCACACGGGCGGATCCCGTGATGATCCGCCCCGTGAACCTCCGCTTGCCCAGCGGGGATCACTCCGTTGATCCCCGCTGAGCCAGCGGATGACAGGGCGGTCCCTGCACACTGAGCAGGGACCGCCCTGTCAGATCTCCGCTCTCCTCTATGGGGGGGGATCGGATGAACACGGACCGTCTGTCCGTGTTCATCTGATCCGCTCTGCAGACGGATGGGAAAAAATTGGATTTTTCTCCGTCTGCAGAAACGGACCATAGCGGAGACGGATGATATCGGGTGTCAGCGGATGTTCATCCGACGACACCCGCAACCTCATTAGGGATACATGCATGTCCCTTTTTCATCCGTATACTGATGGATGAAAAAACTGACATAAGGTCCTGCCCATGTGAAAGGGCCCTAATTGATGTGCGTTTTGATCACCCAAGTGCACCTCCACCGATATCGATATAAAATGCCTCCTTACCAGAGGTCTAGACTCCAAACTATAAGTCTAGACAGGCGTTATATGCAAGTATAGAAGATCCAATCAGCTTCCTCTATTATATTGCAGGTGGTGGTACTGTCATGGCTGATGGTAAAGTTTACTCCATAGTAGGGCCCATGAAGGAAAGATAAAAATGCCACATAGTGTAAAACTGCTTAACAATTTATTAAAAGAAATCAGTGCTAAACACCAACAGAAATCTGGTATAAAACGAGCATTAATAGATCCAAGACATCCTAGAAGTCGATCGACCAGTATACAGGATTGGCGTGCGCGGTACCTCAGAGACATGGACTCCAACCAACGCGTTTCGTTAGAAACTAGGGCGTTAATTCTAACACTTGCTGTGATCCCCAATTCTAACACTTTCTGTGATCCCCAATTCTAACACTTTCTGTGACCCCACCCATTGTGATGTTTAGTGCAGCAACATTTTTTTATTGTTTCACGTTTATCACGATTGGTCCGGTTGTGTTGTTGCCAGCAGCTTTCACTTTTATATTTAGTCTGTATACTTGCACAATAAGTTTACATTGGGAACATATACGGCATTAGATTATGACCTCTTTCACACTGGAGGCGTTTTTCAGGCGCTTTAGGGCTAAAAATAGCGCCTGAAAAAAGCCTCAGCTGCAATCCCAGTGTGAAAGTCCGAGGGCTTTCACACTGGGGCGCTGCGCTGGCAGGGCGTCAAAAAAAAGTCCTGCAAGCAGCTTCTTTGCAGCGCTTTAGGAGCAGTGTGCCCATTGAAAACAATGGGCAGCACTGCCGAACAGCCGGCAAAGTGCCGCTGCAGCGGCGCTTTTAACCCCTTTTTCGCACACTAGCGAGGGTTAAAAGTTAGCGGCCGAAAAAACTACGGTAAAGCGCCGCTAAAAAATAGCAGCATTTTACCGCCGACGCTCGGGCGCTTTCAGTGTGAAAGCACTCTATGGGTGAATGTATATTTCATATTGGATGGTTAGGAGCATTTTTAATAGAAACCTGTAATGACAGAAATACAAGTTATAATTTTGACCTCTCCTTCTGAAAATGCTTGGAGTCTGGCAGTCATACTGACCATCTCACTTTAGTGCTTTGGGTCACTGACCTGGAAAAAGCAAGTAGATAAGGACATCTGACTTTGACTTATTGAGTCACTGACCTGGACTAATTACTGTGCAAAGTATCAACCGAAAACCGAGGGCAACAAATTATAGAGAGGAAGGTCAACGCCACCAGATCCCATGCTTCTTTTAATTGGATTTCCATAATAAAGCTTAGCAATGAACGAGCCAAAACACAGATGCAGCAGCGACTTATAATGGAAGGAATTGTGCCCCATTGCTGGGGTCATTGGGAGGAATTGTGCCTCAATTTTGGTCTGAATGACAGGACATTGTTGATGTCAGTGGATGGAATAGTGCCCCGAGAGCCAGATAAAGACAAGCAAAGGGGCTCATCCGGCCCCCGGGCCGTAGTTTGGTGATTGTTGCTTTAATCAGTGGGAAGGCAGCAAGGTAGTGTGGATTGTGAATATACCTTACTGGAATGGGGGTTGGGCTGCCAGGAAACACTGTCACTTTGATCTACTGTAAATGGCCAGGTTACAGTCCTCTTAAAGTGACCTATGCTTTCCCTATATATGGCAAAGCAGTTGCCCTCATCTTTAAAGCAGAGCTCCACCCAAAAGAGGAAGTTCCACTTTAAGCACTCCTCCCCCTCTTATGCCACATTTGGCATGTCATTTTTTTTTGGGGGGGGGGACGGTACCTAGTTTTGACAGGTTCCCCATCCGCTCCCACTTCTGCTTGGAAGTTCTCCTCTCCTAATGCCTCCAATCTTCTGGGACATGTCACAGATCCCAGAAGATTGCCCGGCTATTGAGGAGGCGCAGCACGACTCACGCATGCGCAGTGCGCACCCGGCTGTGAAGCCACAAGCTGTCACAACCAGGTGCCCCCACTTGTAATGTTGGTGCTGGGGTGAGGAGGGAGAGAACAGTGGGTTTGGGAGGCCACATCACTGGATCCTGGGACAGGCAAGTGTGTGTTTATTTGAAGTCAGCAGCTACAGTTTTTGTAACGGAAAAAGACAACTGCCGCTCCAGGTGAGACCAGGAAGCTTAATGATGCAGTCAGTGCTCGCCTCGGCAGACAATGAAATTAGAAGAAATGGCCGCACACCACTGTAGATCAAAATCCTTTTTATTTGTACATCCCAAAAACGACAGGAATCAGAATGCTGGGTAGACACGTTTCGCACACTTCACGTGCGCTTAGTCATTACACCTAATGTAGCTGCTGACTTTTAATAAACACAAAAACGAGTGGAACTACGCTGTAATGTTCTCCTCCATTGCTCCATTCAGCTGTCAGGAATAAATACAGCCAGCCAAAGCTTTCTCAGATCTTTCCCCACCCCTTTTTCTATACACAGATGAACAGAGTATTGAATACAACGTAGGGTAACATCTGGCCATTGATTACATTGTTGATTTTATTTGGCCCACAAGATTAAATTGGAGTACGGTTGTGTGCCATCCGAATACCACTGGCACGATCTGCACTTCTGCATCTGTGTGTGGGACACGACAGAAGAATGTTCAGACCAGAACCAATGTACAAGCACCAACATTACCAAAAAAAAAAAAAATCCTGTTTCTACAACATATTTCAGATCTCACTGTAGTACATCCCTAGATCATCTCACCTTTCTTCTTGCCACTACTTTTGAAGCTTTGAGGGTTTCAATCTTGAAAGTTCGCACAATCTGCAAAAAACAAGCAAAAGGTAAAAATTCAGTAGGATCTAAATGGGAGTCCCATTAGGGCTGGGCGATTCCCCCCCCCCAAAAAAAAACTCTATTTACGATTCGATTTTTTGTTTTAAATTATATTAATTAAAGTGCATCAACAAACAAAATTGCAAAGGCAAACCCTTTCTCTAACTGCAAAGTCAGTGTGTAGTGTGCAACAAAGATTGTTAAACATCCAAATTATTAATACTGTATTTGAATTTAACAACAAAAAATCCTGAGGTTACTCTTAGTTGAATTGAACTGTGCCCATGCCTCACTGTGCCCGTACCTGATGCAGATTTTCATGGGATACGGATTTTACTGCTACACCGGCGGCCATTCCAGTATTCAAAAGCCGTGCCTCCTCCTCGTCTGTGATAGGCGGAACACTAAATATCCCAGCATTCAGTGTTCCGCCTATCATGGACATCCGCTCATCCTCATAACACAGACGAGGATGAGAGGATGTCCGTGATAGGCTGAACACTGCCTGCTGTGAAATGGAGTGTTCCGCCTAGCACAGACGGCAAGGACTCAGGAGGCGCGGCTTTTGAACACTGCAATGGATCTGTGGTTATCCGTGATCCGAACGGGTCACCCTGTTCAGACCGGATCACCACGCGATCCGCGGAGCGCTCCGGAGCCTCGGCCATAGGAAAGGCAGCGGCTTCGGCCTAGCTCCGGCCGCTGTAGTGACGTTTTGCTGCCGCCATCTTGCTCCACCCCACACTCCTCACTCTCATTACTGTGAAGGGGCCAAGCGGACATCTTGTTACACCCAACAGAGTTTTAGATTTCAGGTCTTTTATATGCTTACATGCTTAACCACTTAACGACCGCTCACTGTATATATACGTCGGCAGAATGGCACCGACAGGCACAATCACGTAGAGCATACGTGATTGCCTTTGTACAGTTGGGGGGTCCGATCGGACCCCCCTCCTATACAGTGAGCGGTGGCTAAGTGTCCGGGAGCGTTCCGGGATGAGGGGGCAGCCATTCGTTTCTGGCCACCCCCTCGCGATCGCTCCCGGCGAATGGAAATGCCCCCTCTGTCTGTGTCAGACAGAGGGAGCAGGAGGAAGTGATGTCATCTCTGGTGCGGCGCTCACATATACCGAGCGCCGTACAAGAGAAGATATCAGGTCAGTGCACACAACACTACACTGACACCAGGACACATAGGGACATAAATCGCCCCCCCAGGCCCCCCAGATCACCCCCCCAGCCCCCAGTCACAGTGTCACTGATTGCAGTGACCATTTATTTAGTGATCACTGCAATCAGTGACATTTGTGACTGTAAAAGTGTCACCAAAGTTTAGTCTTAGGTCCAGTGTAGCCCCCTAACCCCCCCTAATAAAGGTTTAACCCCCTGATCACCCCCCAGATAACCCTTTCACCGCCTATCACCACTGTCGCTTAGCGATCATTTTTCTGATCGCTGTCTTAGCGTCAGTGATGCCGATCGGCAGCCAGTAATTTTTTTTAGGTTCGCCGCAGGTTTTTATAGCGTCAGGTACCCCAATATATTATCTAATAAAGGTTTAACCCCCTTGATCGCCCCCCAGGTAACCCTTTCACCCCCTATCACCACTGTCACTAAGCGATCGTTTTTCTAAACGCTGTCTTAGTGTCTGTGATGCAGATCGGTAGCCGGTAATTTTTTTTAGGTTCGCCGCAGGTTTTTATAGCGTCAGGTACCCCAATATATTATCTAATAAAGGTTTAACCCCCTTGATCGCCCCCCAGGTAACCCTTTCACCCCCTATCACCACTGTCACTAAGCGATCGTTTTTCTAAACGCTGTCTTAGTGTCTGTGATGCAGATCGGTAGCCGGTAATTTTTTTAGGTTCGCCGCAGGTTTTTATAGCGTCAGGTACCCCCATATATTATCTAATAAAGGTTTTAACCCCCTGATTGCCCCTAGTTAACCCTTTCACCAGTGATCACAATATAAGTGTTACGGGTGACGCTGGTTAGTTAGTTTGCTTTTTATAGTGTCAGGGCACCCGCCGTGTATATAACCCAATAAAGGTTTAACCCCCTGATCGCCCGGCGGGTGATATCAATTAGGTTTTAGCGTCAGAGAGGGTCTGAGTCACACCCCAGGCAGCGTCAGGTTAGTGCCAGTAACGCTAACACCCACGCGTGAAGCATACACCCCCCTTAGTGGTATAGTATCTGAACAGATCAATATCTGATCTGATCAGATCTATACTAGCGTCCCCAGCAGTTTAGGGTTCCCAAAAACGCAGTGTTAGCGGGATCAGCCCAGATACCTGCTGGCACCTGCGTTTTGCCCCTCCGTCCAGCCCAGGCCACCCAAGTGCAGTATCGATCGATCACTGTCACTTACAAAACAAAAACCCACATAACTGCAGCGTTCGCAGAGACAGGCCTGATCCCTGCGACTCCAGTGCTGTAGGAGGTGATTTCACCACCACAGTTAAAAAAAAAAAGCAAATATGCCGAAGCATTGGGGCAGCAGGGGCGGAGGAGCGATTTTGCTCCTAATGCCGCGTACATACGGTCGAAATTCCGACGGAGGCTTGCCCGTGGAAAAGTCCGACCATGTGTGTGCGGCATAACTTTTTTGCGGGAGGATGCCCCCATGCTTCGGCATATATAAATGGTGCGTGTATGCCCATCATTGGAAGTGGGTGGATGAAGGGCGGTATTCTAATGGTGGGCATACCCACCGATCAATCTCTTTTTTCGTTCAGCCAACTGGCTGCATGAAATAAAAAGATTACAATACATGTCCAACAAGGACCAGCAACGTACTGGTATGTTGCTGGACTTTGAATGTTCATACCAGAATGATGCGAGGAAAAATCTAGGGTCTAGAAGACCCCAGTTTTTTCAAAAAAAGAGTACCTGTCACTACCTATTGCTATCATAGGGGATATTTACATTCCCTGAGATAACAATAAAAATGATAATAAAAAAAAATACTTGGAAGGAACAATTTAAAAATAAAATAAAAAAGCAAAATTAATAAGAAAAAAAAAAAGAAAAAAAAAAAAAAAAGCACCCCTGTCCTGCCCTGCTCTTGCCCAATGGTGAACGCAAGCGTCGGTCTGGCGTCATATGTAAACAGCAATTGCACCATGCATGTGAGGTATCACCGCGAAGGTCAGATCGAGGGCAATCATTTTAGCAGTAGACCTCCTCTGTAAATCTACTGGGGTAACCTGTAAAGGCTTTTAAAAATGTATGTAGTTTGTCGCCAATGCGCGTTTGTGCAAAATTTTAAAGCATGTCGTGTTTGGTATCTATGTACTCGGCCTAAGATCATCTTTTTTATTTCATCAAACATTTGGGCAATATAGTGTGTTTTAGTGCATTAAAATTAAAAAAAGTGTATTTTTTAACCCAAAAAATGCGTTTGAAAAATCGCTGCGCAAATACTGTGTAGAAAAAAAAAATGCAACACCCACCATTTTAATCTGTAGGGCCTTTGCTTTAAAAATATATATAATGTTTGGGGGTTCAACATAATTTTCTTGCAAAAAAAAAAAATGTTTTCATGTAAACAAAAAGTGTCAAAAAGGGCTTTGTCTTCAAGTGGTTAGAAGAGTGGATGTAAGCTTCCTAATGTTGTGTATAAAATGCCAGAACAGTTCAAAACCCCCCCAAATGACCCCATTTTGGAAAGTAGACACCCCAAGCTATATACTGAGAGGCATGTCGAGTCCATGGAATATTTTATATGTTGACACAAGTTGCGGAAAAATGAAAAAAATTTTTTTTTTGCACAAAGTTGTCACTAAATGATATATTGCTCAAACATGCCATGGGCATATGTGGAATTACACCCCAAAATACATTCTGTTGCTTCTCCTGAGTACGGGGATACCACATGTGTGAGACTTTTTGGGAGCCTAGCCGCGTACGGGACCCCAAAAACCAAGCACCGCCTTCAGGCTTTCTAAGGGTGTAAATTTTTGATTTCACTTCTCACTGCCTATCACAGTTTCGGAGGCCATGGAATGCCCAGATAGCACAAAACCCCCCCAAATGACCCCATTTTGGAAAGTAGACACCCCAAGCTATTTGCTGAGAGGTATTGGGAGTATTTTGCAGATCTCGCTTTTTGTCACAAAGTTTTGAAAAAAAAAAATATATATATATATATATATATATATATATATATATATATATTTTTTCTTTCTTCATTTTCAAAAACAAATGAGAGCTGTAAAATACTCGCCATTCCTCTCAGCAAATAGCTTGGGGTGTCTATATTCCAAAATGGGGTCATTTGGGGGGGGGGGGGGGTTTGTGCGATTTTGGCATTTTATGGCCTTCGAAACTGTGATAGGTAGTGAGGAGTGAAATCAAAAATTTGTGCCTAGAAATCCTGAAGGCGGTGCTTGGTTTTCGGGGTCCCGTACGCGGCTAGGCTCCTAAAAAGTCCCACACATGTGGTATCCCCGTACTCAGGAGAAGCAGAAAAATGTATTTTGGGGTGTAATTCCACATATAACCATGGCATGTGTGAGCAATATATAATTTAGTGACAACTTTTTGTAATTTTTTTTTTTGTCATTATTCAATCACTTGGGACAAAAAAATAAAAAATTCAATGGGCTCAACATGCCTCTCAGCAATTTCCTTGGGGTGTCTACTTTCCAAAATGGGGTCATTTGGGGGGGGGGGGGGTTTGTACTGCCCTGTCATTTTAGCACCTCAAGAAATGAGATAGGCAGTCATAAATTTAAAGCTGTGTAAATTTCAGAAAATGTACCCTAGTTTGTAAACTCTATAACTTTTGCGCAAACCAATAAATATACGCTTATTGACATTTTTTTTACTAAAAACATGTGGCTGAATACATTTTGGCCTAAATGTATGACTAAAATTGAGTTTATTCGATTTTTCTTATAACAAAAAGTAGAAAATATCATTTTTTTTCAAAATTTTCGGTCTTTTTCCGTTTATATCGCAAAAAATAAAAAATCGCAGAGGCAATCAAATACCATTAAAAGAAAGCTCTATTTGTGGGAAGAAAAGGACGCAAATTTCGTTTGAGTACAACATTGCATGTCCGCACAATTTACAGTTAAAGCAGCGCAGTGCAAAATTCTGAATTCACCTCTGGTCCTCTAGCTACCAAATGGTCCGGGGCTTAAGTGGTTAAATACATTATTTGGAAATCCAAGGGACTGTTTACATTTTAAATTTTAAAAGCAGCAGCAAACCTTACATGCTTGCTAATGTGACGGAACACCTGATTTTCACATTTAACTAAATGTGAAAATCAGAGGTGTTCTGTCACATTAGCAACCATGTAAGGTCAGCAGGTTTGCTGCTGCTTTTAAAATTTTACATGTAAAGAGTCCGTTGGATTTACAAATACTGTATTTAAGCTTATAAGCTCCGTTTTGTGTTGAAAATAACTGAAATCGAAAAACCCGGTGGGTGCAACTTTTTTTTTTTTTTTTGCCGATCCGAAAATGATCCGATCCGTGGCTATGATCCGAGGATCGATCCGATCCGTGAGTTTTTTGATCCGTTGCACCCCTACTGCAATGGCCGCCGTCTGTCTGCATGACACACTGATCAGGTAGGCAGACGGCGGCTTGCGGTTAGTTAGTGTTACATTACATCTACTCGCGGCGGCTGCAGCGAGTAGATGTAATTGGGGTAACGCCGCCCAGTGCCATTCCGGATACGCCCCCTGCAGCCCTGCTACGGAAACTTAAGAAAAAAAATTAATAAATAAATAAAAATAAAAATCTAAAAAAATCGATTTTCTTCAAATCTGAATCGATTTGAACTCAAAACTCGATTCAAGATTAAAATCGATTACTTTCCCAGCCCTAAGTCCCATCACTTTTAGCAGGGGCTACAAATTCAGATTCCCCCTGTAGTGATACTCAATGCTCAGATCTGACATCAAAGTTCAATAATAAGATATGCAGAACATATTTATAGAGCCTAGCTCGGTGCACAGAGAAATGTGGGAGATATGGGTCTGTTTGGAAGCAAGATGGAAATTTTCTTGGATTGAATTGGAAACCTGAATTATTATTACAGCAAATATGTGCACATTCATCAAAGAAGTCATGTGGGAGTGGAAGCAGGTTTGTCTAACACTTCAGGGGTAGCTCTGTATACCAAAATACCTAACAAAGTGTACCCATGGCCAAGCTATGGTCATTTATTTAAAGGATAAGTTAACTTTAAAAAAAATATATATATATATATATATATATATATATATATATATATATATATATATATATATATATATATATATATATATATAAAAATTGCAGGTAAAAAAAACAAAACTTGCATTTTTTTTCCCTGGAACCTGTAAAGCATTGCACCGGTGATCAGCAGATTGCTGATGCCATGCAGGTCTCCTGCAGATCTGTCAGTGTATCTGTGTACCCGTACATCTTGTAAAAGGCAAGCAGATACACTGACAGGAAGAATCAATGAACTACCACGGCGCTCCACAGTGGCTGCAGCATTGGGAACATGTTACATGTTCCACCCGAAAAACGGATGGAACATGTAACATGTTCCCAAAGGTGAACTTATCCTTTATATATTTTGAGGAGCAGTAAATACACTTTACAATAGGCCCCCATTGACCTCCACGACTGCAGCCACTATGTAGAATTTCATCCTCCAAATTTACAGCAGAAGCCCTCCTTCCTACAATGACTCCTTCCAGAGCACATGCATTGTGTTTGCAATAGAGAAGGGTGGATGGTAGCCGAGTCATTGTTGGAAAAGGAGATCAAGGGGAGGTCCTGACCTAAGAACAGTTGGAAAAAAAAAAAAAAAAAAAGAAGGAGTAAAAGTTTAGGCTCCTGTTGCTAGTCAAAGCTTATGCTAGCCACAGATGTCTTGACTTTCTCTCGATTACCCTGCAGCCTGACCGAGGGAAATCAGTTGCTTTCCCCACTCACAGCTTAGATGGAGGAATCTCTACTGCTGGCTGAATACAACGGAGCTGCCGAACAGTGACCAGTTGGCTGAAGATTAAAACTCTAAGCTTTTTTCAACTCGCCTTCGTTTTTTTGACGTCCGTAAAATAAATCAAAAGTGAGCAAATCTTACCAACGCAAGGTACCACCACAACACATTCACTCATACACAGATTTTAACATTTCTTATACCATATGTACAAAGCCTTTAAAAGGGGGTAAGAGCTGATGGTACAGTGGGGAACACAAGTTGATAATTGAGGGTTGTAGGAAACAGGACCTGATGTTGAGGGGGTGGGGCACAGGAAGTGATGGAGTGGAATAGTAACTGCTGTTATATGGGGGTGGATAGAGGCTAAACGTGAGAGTGAGAAGTTTGGGGAGGGGGGGGGCTGATGATGGAGTGGAGTGAGACTATGGAAACTGATGGTGAAAGGTGGGGGGACGATAGAGGATACAAGAGGCTGGGTGCATAGGAGGCGTGGTTGTGGAATAGAAGTCGTCAAAACTATGGAAACTGATAGTGAGGGGTGGGGGGGATGGTAGCAGATGCTAAGAGGCTGGGTGCATAGGAGGTGGTGTTGTGGAATAGAAGCCGATAATGGAGTCAGGCTATGGAAATTGATGGTAAGGGGGTGGTGGGACAGTAGCAGATGCTAAGAGGCTGAGTGCACAGGAGGTTGTGGTGTGGAATAGAAGGAGATAATGGAGTCGGACTATGGAAACTGATGCTGAGGGGTAGTGGGACGGTAGCAGATGCTAAGAATCTGGGTGCATAGGAGGTTGTGGTGTGGAAGAGAAGGAAGGAGACAATGGAGTCAGGCTATGAAAACCGATGGTGAAAGGTGGGGGGACGGTAGCAGACGCTAAGAGGCTGGGTGCATAGGAGGTGGTATTGTGGAATAGAAGCTGATAATAGAGTCAGGCTCTGAAAACTGATGGTGAGGGGGTGGCGGGACAGTAGCAGGTACCAAGAGGCTGAATGCATAGGAGGTGGTGGTGTGGAATAGAAGGAGATAATGGAGACGGGCTATGGAAACGGATGGTGAGGGGTGGGGAAATGGAAGCTGGTGTTAGCAATACAGAAACCAAAGGTGGAGAGAGAACATACTTGGTTCTCAATTGGGGAAAGAGAACAGTGGATAGATATGTCATGAAGGAGATGGAAGTATAAAGAGACATTCTTAAGGGAACCTGCAGAAAACTGGGGCAGTGGGAATGTAGGACAAGGCTCTACAGTGGCAGAAGGTTCTAGCTAAAACACTAGTGCAGTGCCTACACAGATGGCACGCACCTTTGTCCTCAGGGGAGCAGAGACAACTACAGAGCTTACTAATGCAGACTTGCAGACCACCACACTATCCATTCTCTGAAACCATTAATGGGATTTCAAACGCCACACTGTGAAGGCTATAACTACGGGAAAATGGGTGGTGAAGGAACCAGCATGGCAGAAAATCTATTTCCTATTGCACAGTTCTTCTCAACTCAAAACAACGGAACCGCTCCCACAAGTGCCAAAGTACGTTTACCTTAATTTTCTTGTCATTTTCATCCAGCTTGTATTCTGTGACAATCTTTAAATTTCCATTGATAACCTCACGGGGGGTGTCCAGGACAACTACAGAAAAAGAAAAAGAAAAGGAGGGGATAAACAGTGTGCCCAAGAGACAACGGCCTGCATCTGAGTGATACTTTGTACACATAAATCCTGCTTACTGTCGCCGATAGGCTCCTTCACAACAACTGGAGCTTTAGCTTGACTTATGGGTTGAGTTATTGCTGGACTTAAGGGTTCCACATCTTCTCCCTCTTCTTCCACCTGGTCAGCCCAGCTGGGCTTGGAACTGTGAAAGGAGGAATGTCAGAATTATTTAATGAGAACAAAAGAAAAGCAAAACATTACTGCACTGATAACCCCAATCTGAGGACTGTTCCCTTGTGTAATCCCACATCACTGCCCCATAGCCCCACTCACCAGCTTAGTGTAGGCGTTGCCACCACAAGCCTGATCTCACCCTCCAGCTCCTGCATGACAATTTACAATTTAGGCAAATACACTACTCTTGTTATATTTGCCCATTCGGAAACCAACACAATTAAACACCTTCATATTACAGCGGTGGCCTGCTCTGGTTTTTACTGCCACTCTGCAGAAATTCTATTTAGTGCCGCCACGCTGAGAGCGAAGATCCCCGATATGTAGATCACCGTTTTAAACAAAAATATTGTTTGTTTTCAAAATTGTCTTTTTTTGGTAATAGCGCAAAACAAAAAAAATTGCAGAGGTGATCAAATACCACCAAGGAAGGACATCAGTTTTATTTGGGTACAATGTCGCAATTGTCAGTTAAATTAATGCAGTGCCATATCGCCTGGTCATGAAGGGGGGGATAAACCTTACGGAGGTCAAGTGGTTAAAGAACATTTCAGTTTTAGTATGGGGATGGTAAACACAGATCCTAATGCCGACTGTCACTTTAACCACTTCCTTACCGACCATAGTCAAAAGACACCCTCGGTTTGAAGTGAAGGGTCAAAACTGATCCGGCGGTAGCGGCGCCTGACCACAGAGATTAGCTGAGGAAAGATGGCTTCTATGGTCTAGACCAGTGATGGCGAACCTTGGCACCCCACATTTCTGCTTCCGGTCTGATTTAAAAAGTGACAATTTTTTTAAAGCACAAGATCAACGTTATTTTTTTGAACTAACGCTTTCCATTGTAGAGGAGAGATGTGGGGTCTTACAGACCCCATTCTCTCCATAACCACTTGAACTCCGAACGATTTAGCCCCCTTATGACCAGGCCATTTTTTGTGATATGGCACTACAATACTTTAACCGTCAATTGTGCAGTCATGCAACACTCTACCCAAATTATAAATTGACGTCCTTTTTTTTCCACAAATAGAGCTTCTTTTGCTGGAATTTAATCACCTCTGCGTTTTTTATTATTTGCGCTATAAACCAAAAATTAGATTTTTTACTGTCTGCTATAAAACAAATCCAATAAAAAATGTAAAAAAAAAAAAAATCTAAATTTCTTGATAAATTTAGGCCAATATGCATTCTGCTACATATTTTTGGTTAAAAAAAAATCACAATAAGCGTATATTGATTGCTTTGTGCAAAAGTTATACTAGTAATGGCAGCGATCAGTGACTTATAGCGGGACTGCGATATTGCGGGGGAAAATCTGACACTTTTTGGGGACCAGTGATACTAATACAGTGATTAGTGCTAGAAATATGCACCGTCACTGTACTAATGACACTGTCTGGGAATGGGCAATCAAAGGGTTAACTGTGTGCCAAGCCAGTGTTTGTGTACAGTGTGAGGCGCTTTTACTAAGGGAAATTATAGATTTTACATAGGCAGAGCTCCGATCTGGGTCTCTGCCCGACGATCGGTAGGTGCAGGCGGACATCCATTGCCCGGCACCCACAGATCTGCTTCTGCTGTGAGTAATCACAATAAAAGCGGCACGCCCCCTGCAGGCGGATGTGCAGAAATATATATTATATATATATATACATATACACACACACACACACACACACACACACACACACACACATATATATACACACACACACACACACACACGATCTTGCGCAGAACAGCCACCCTGTAGCAGTATTTCTGCTATGGGGTGGTTGGAAAGTGGTTAAAGAGGACCTGTCATGCAGTATTGTTATTGCAAGGGATGTTTAAATTTCTGGAGATGGCAATAAAAGTGATCAAATTTTTTTTTTAAAGGGACAGTGTAAAAAAAAAAAAAAATAATAAAAAAAAAAAAAAAAAAAAGGGAATGAATAGTAATACATTGTTTTTTTAAAAGCGCCCCCAACCCCCGTGCAGTGACAAATACATATGCAAGTCACACCACATATGTAAACGGTGTTGGAACTAGGGCCGAAACAACTAATCGCTTATGAAATTAATCGATTACTATTTTCATAATCGATTAATCGGCCAGTAACATAATGGGGTTAAAAAAAATAAAATTAGCCCTTTACAGTACAGAGAGAGAAAATCCCTACTGTAAATATTACTTTCACTGTCCCACGGTAATAAATGAACCCCTTACAGCGATTATTTGCTCTTTTTGTACTAATTTTATTTTTTTTAACACCATTATGTTACTAAACATCTCAGGCCTGGATCACACCTGTGTTTTTTTGGTGCTTTTTGCAGAAACACACTACAGGTCATTTACGTGGTTTCCTACGGGACACGTTCATATCCATGATTTTTTCAGCTGCTGCGTATTTGGAAAGGGCAAGGACTTTTTTTTTTTAAACGCAAAACGGTGCTATTTTGTTTTTTTGGTTCAATATACTTCAATAGAGAAGCTGCAGAAAAGCATGTAATAATGTGTTTTTGCAGCAATTTGTGTTTTTTAGTCTGCCCAACAAAAAAATGCAAATCGCAGCAAAATTACCTTTTTTTTTTTTTTTTTTAACGGTTCTTAAGCGATTAATCGAAACAATAATCGGCCAACTAATCGATTATGAAAATAATCGTTGGTTGCAGCCCTAGATGGAACCACACATGTGAGGTATTGGCATGAACGTTATAGCAAGAACAATAATTCTAGCACTAGATCTCCTCTGTAACTCTAAACTGGTAACCTGTAAAAAAAAGTTGAAATGCGTCGCCTATGGAGATTTTTAGGTATCTTCGTTTTTTGCCATTCCACGAGTGTGCGCAATTTTAAAGCATGATATTTTGGGGATCTATTTACTCTGTGTATCATCTTTCATATTTTGGGTTAAATATTATTTTTTGTTTGTTTATTTTAGTCATTAAAGTGTATTTTATTTTTTTATGGTGTTTGAAAAATCGCTGCGCAAATACCGTGTGACATGAAAAAATTGCAACAACCAGTATTTTTTTTCTCTAGGGCCTCTGCTACAAAAAATACAGTATATATAATGTTTTTGGGGGTTCTTAGTAATATTCTATCAAAAGAAACACTGTTTTTTACATTAATGAGAGAAGTGTCAGAATTGGCCAAGTAACCAAGTGATTAAACAACCTGTAGTAGGTTAACAAGCTTTACAGCGGTGGTAAAGTCTTCTTTTAAAAAGAAAAGTAATGGTCCCCCTGAAGGTTTAAGCCAAAATGTACTATTGTTTGAGACCGAGTTGTCTTTTTTCCTGGAACTCCGCTTTAAGTAGTGCTACTAAAACCTGCTAGCAACTTGTTTAACCACTTGCCTACTGGGCACTTAAACCCCCTTCCTGCCCAGACCAATTTTCAGCGCTGTCACACTTTGAATGACAATTGCGCGGTCATGCAACGCTGTACCCAAGTAAAAAATTTATAATTTTTTTCACACAAATAGAGCTTTCTTTTGATGGTATTTAATCACAGCTGTTTTTTTTTTATTTTTTGCAAAAAGGATATTGGGGAACTGGAGAAAGTGCAGAGAAGGGCAACCAAACTGATAAGAGGCATGGAAGAGCTCAACTATGAGGAAAGATTAGAGGAACTGAATTTATTCACTCTTGAGAAGAGGAGATTAAGGGGGGATATGATCAACATGTACAAATATATAAGGGGTCCATATAGTGAACTTGGTGTTCAGTTATTCACTTTACAGTCAACACAAAGGACAAGGGGGCACTCTTTGCGTCTAGAGGAAAAGAGATTTCACCTCCAAATACGGAAAGGTTTCTTCACAGTAAGAGCTGTGAAAATGTGGAATAGACTCCCTGCAGAGGTGGTTCTGGCCAGCTCAGGAGATTGCTTTAAGAAGGGCCTGGATTCTTTCTTAAATGTACATAATATAACTGGGTACTGACATTTATAGGTAAAGTTGATCCGGGGAATATCCAATTGCCTCTCGGGGGATCAGGAAGGAATTTTTTCCCCTGCTGTAGCAAATTGGATCATGCTCTGCTGGGGTTTTTTGCCTTCCTCTGGATCAACTGTGGGTATAGAATTGGGTATATGGGATTGTACGATATATTTTTTTTTTTTTTTTTTTTTATGGTTGAACTGGATGGACTTGTGTCTTTTTTTCAACCTGACTAACTATGTAATTATGTAAAAATGAAAAAAAAAAAAAAAAAAACAGGGTTTCATAGTTTGTTATAACATTCTGAAAACAGGTAATTTTTCTCATTCATTGATGGGCACTGATAGGGCGGCACTAGTGGGTGGCACAAATGAGGCAGCTGCAGCTCTCTGTGTGAGGGACCGATGTCCCTCTGACAGAAGCCGGGGGGATCCGTTTCTTTTTTCTTCCCCTTACACTGATAGCTTGAGGGGGAAAAAAAAAGGGATTTTTATAACAGCTTACCTGTAAAATCCTTTTCTTGGAGTACATCACGGGACACAGAGCGACTTAGTCATTACTAATGGGTTATATAGATTACCTTCAGGTGTTGGCACTGGCCAATTCCAAACCGGAAGTACCCTCCTCTATATAAGCCCCTCCCACCCGGGAGCACCTCAGTTTTGTAGCCAAGCAATAAGTGTCCCAAAAAGAGGGGTGGGAGCTCTGTGTCCCGTGATGTACTCCAAGAAAAGGATTTTACAGGTAAGCTGTTATAAAAATCCCTTTTTCTTTTTCGTACATCACGGGACACAGAGCGACTTAGTCATTACTAATGGGACGTCCCAAAGCAATGCCAAATGAGGGGAGGGATACATAAGCTGGGCGCCATCAGGCATGAGGATCTTTTGCGGCCTGCAACACACTGCGCCCAAAGGCGACATCCTCCTGACTTCTAACGTCTACCTGGTAGAACCTAGTAAACGTGTGTACCGAAGACCATGTTGCGGCCTTACATACTTGAGCCAGGGAGGCCTGGTGATGCACTGCCCATGAAGTTCCAACTGCTCTTGTGGAGTGCGCCCTAACTTTGAACGGAGGCGGTCTCTTTCTCAAGCCATAGGCTTGTATTATGACCTGTCGAATCCACTTGGCTAAAGTAGATTTTGATGCTGCCTGACCCTTTCTGGGGCCTTCCGGCAGAACAAATAAAGAATCCGTTCTGCGAATCTGAGCAGTGGCTTTTAGATAAGCTTTAACTGCTCTTACTACATCCAAAGAATGTAATAACTTTTCCTCTACCGAGCTAGGTTTGGGGAAAAAAGAAGGAAGAACCACATCTTGGTTCAAATGAAACCTCGATACCACCTTAGGGAGAAAGGCTGGATGAGGACGTAATACTACTCTGTCCTTATGGACAACCAGATATGGCTCCTTACAGGACAAGGCGGCTAATTCCGATACTCTTTTAGCCGAACAAACGGCTACTAAGAAAATCAATTTCCTGGTGAGAAGAACCAAGGAAATGTGTTGTAATGGTTCAAACGGTTGTTTCTGTAGAACCGACAGAACCAGGTTTAGGTCCCAAGGACATATGGGAATACTAACCGGAGGGCTAATACGCATCACTGCTTGTATAAAGGCTTTGACTAGTGAATGCGAAGCCAAGGGCCTTTGAAAAAATATTGACAAGGCCGAAATCTGACCCTTGATAGTACTCAAGGCAAGCTTCCTATCTACAGCCCACTGTAGGAAGTCCAAAATCCTCCCTATCACGTACTTACGTGGATGCCATTTCTTGGCCTCACACCACGTAATGTATGCTTTCCAGATCCTATAATAGATCTGCCTGGATACCGGTTTCCTGGCATTGATCATGGTAGATACCACAGAATTAGAGAGCCCTCTCTTTTTCAGAATATGGGCTTCAATAGCCAGGCCGTCAAACCTAGGGCTGGTAAGGAAGGGTGGTATATCGGTCCCTGCGACAGCAGGTCCGGACGATGTGGGAGGGTCCAAGGACTCCTCACTGACATTTTTACAATCTCCGCGTACCATGCCCTTCGGGGCCACGCTGGAGCCACCAGAATCACTGGTTTCTTTTCTACCCTGATTCTGCGGAGTAATCGTGGTAACAATTGTGGCGGTGGGAATGCATATATCAGCTTGAACTGATCCCAAGGGAACACTAGGGCATCCGAGCCGCAAGCTAGGGGATCCCTTGTGCGAGACACAAATCTGTCCACCTTTGCGTTGAATCTGGATGCTAGCAGATCTACATCCGGTGTTCCCCACCGCTGGCATATTGCCTGGAAAACCTCGGGGTGAAGAGACCATTCCCCCGGGCATAATTGTTGGCGACTTAGAAAGTCCGCTCTCCAATTTTCCACTCCTGGGATGAAAACCGCGGATATGGCTGGGACATATTTTTCTGCCCACTCCAGGATGCAATTTGCTTCCCTCTGGGCTGCACGACTCTTGGTGCCACCCTGGTGATTGATATATGCCACTGCCGTGGCATTGTCTGATTGAATTCTGACAGGGGACCCTTGGAGTTTGGATGTCCATGCTACTAGGGCATACCGGGCTGCTCGTATCTCTAAGAGATTGATGGGCAGGGCCTTTTCTGCTTCTGACCACTTGCCCTGGAGAGACCATTGCTCCAGTACTGCCCCCCAGCCTATGAGGCTGGCATCTGTAGTGACCACCTTCCAAGAAACCGGACTGAAGGGTTTCCCTCTTTCCAGATTCTGGGGCACCAACCACCAATGGAGGCTCTTGCGAACGGAAGGGGACAGGGACATTGGTAAGTCTAAAGCCTGAACTTTTTTGTTCCAGGCTGACAGTATGGCCCTTTGCAAATTCCTTGAATGGAATTGACCGTAGGGTACCGCTTCGAATGAAGCCACCATCTTTCCCAGCAGCCTCATGCAGAGGCGTATGGATGGTTTTCTTTTTGTACCCACTAAGTGGGTCAAATCTTTAAAGACGACACCTTCTCTGGAGGTAAGAAAATCTTTCTCTGATTTGAATCCAGCCTTAGCCCTAAGTATTCCAGACTTTTGACTGGTCTTAGAGCTGACTTGTCCCGGTTGATAATCCAACCGTGATATTCCAGATACTCGATTGTCTTGTGAATAGCTACTTCCAGCTTTTCCACTGAGTGGTCTATTAGTAGCAGGTCGTCTAGATATGCCATTATCGTTACACCCTGTGTTCTTAGATTGGCCAATAATGGGGCCAGAATTTTTGTGAACACTCGTGGTGCTGTGGCCAGACCGAAAGGTAAGGCTCTGAACTGAAAATGGCGCCCTTCTACTGCAAAGCGTAGAAATTTCTGGTGGGCCGGAAAGATGGGAATATGCAGATAAGCATCCTTTATGTCGATCGAGGCTAGCCATTCCTGCCCTTGTAGGGCGGTGGCCACCGATCGGATTGACTCCATCCGAAAAGTCCTGATATTTAGGAACTTGTTTAGCCCTTTTAGATTTAATATGGGCCTCACGTCCCCATTTGGTTTGGGGACTGTGAAAAGGTTCGAGTAAAACCCGAATCCGCTTTCTTCCAGGGGAACCTTCATGATTACACCTTGGAGCAATAGTTGTTCTAGTGCCAGAAGGAGGGATCCTCTCTTTTGGGGATCTCTTGGCACGTTTGACCTCATAAATTGGGCAGGAGGAGTGCCTTTTAACTCCAGCTTGTATCCCAGACTTACTGCGGAGAGCACCCATCTGTCTCTGATGGTGTCCCGCCAGGTCTCTGTGAACAACTGAAGTCTTCCCCCCACCCGATTGAGTGGGGGCAACGCTTCATGCCTTGGGGGGAGGTTTTGTACCTCTCTTGATCCAGGGCTTCTTGTTACCCTGTGATTGTCCCTGATTTCTGCCCCCTGAATTTGACCGCGGAGGCCGTCGGAACTGCTTCACAGCCGATGTGCCTGGGACTGGAGAAGTAGGCCTCTTAAAAGAAGGACTTCTACCCTTGTTCTTAACCGGTAAGAGTGAACTTTTACCGGCAGAAATTTTCTGGATATATTTGTCCAGATCTTCTCCAAATAAGCGTTCTCCATGAAATGGGAAGCTAACCAGCAGTTTTTTACAGGGAGCTTCAGCAGACCAGTTTTTGAGCCACAGAAGCCTACGCATATGTACTATAGACAGCGTAAAGCGGGAGGCCTGTTGGATTGTATCCTTTATGGCGTCCACCGCAAAATACATGGCTCTAGGCAGGTCAGCTAGGGCAAGAGCCTGCTGATCTGGTAAGTCCCTTAAGACTTGTTTCAACTGATCTTTCACTGCTTGGCAGACTCCAATCGCTGCTACCGCAGGTTGTGTCACCAAACTTGCTGTAGAGAAAGCAGATTTTAGTAAAGACTCCAATTTTTTATCTATTGGGTCTTTGAACATTGGAACATTATCTACTGGACATGTCAGTGATTTGTTAACAGAAGAGATGGCTGCGTCCACTGTAGGGACCCTCCATTTTCTTATGAACTTATCCTCCATGGGATAGATCACCGGAAATCTCTTGGGGGGAGCAAATATTTTATCAGGATGCTCCCAATCCTGGTAAATAAGCCCTTCTAATAAAGGGTGGATTGGGAAGGAACAGACAGCCTGGGGAGCTTTTAGCGACCCCAGCGAGGAAACCGTAGTGGATGGTGGTTCCGCCAGAGGCATTTTAAATGCTGATCGGACCATGTTAGTCAGAGACTGAACCCATAATCTTTCAGCCTGAGAAGCTGAGAAAGGTTCTTCCACTGTTGATTCCTCCATAACTGAATCAACCTCATCCTGATCCCCTTCAGGTAGGTCGATCTCTGTGTGGGGCTGTTCCTCCACTAACAGCAACTCTGAAGGAGGAGACGGAGATCGGACGCGCTTTTCCTGAGACAGGGAAGCAGCGATCAATGCTGTTAATCTCTCTTCCAATCCTCCCAGAGTTGAGGATAAAACCTCCTCTGTTATATATACAGGAGCAGGTGGACTGGGGACAGCCGCAGCACCAGGCACTCCTGCGGGGTTTCTACGGCTACTGACCTCTGAATTCTCAGGGGAGATTGGTGCAGTACAAGCATGCCCAATATCCTCAGAGCCCGATGGAGACCCCTTTGGCTTCCTGGAAGATCTATTTCCGGAGCGTCTGGACGACATATCCTTTAAGCACAAAGCTGAGGTATTCCCGTCGTCATACACCAATTTTTGCTGGTAATAGTCTAACACAGGTGCTGCTATATACCAGCTGGTGTCCACTAAAGTGCCTTTCTATGGGGATGCCTGCATCAACCGCCTCTGTGTGCCACTGTTTGTTGCTAGCTCTGTTTGCATGCAGCTGACACTTGTACTGTGTCTTTTAACCATGCTGGGACGCCCGCACATGCGCAGAAGCGCCGCGGCGCGCATCGAGCGTCATCCACCCGCCCCGCCCCTTTTTTTTCATAGGAGGCGCGTGCACGCGCCCGCGCCCGTGCGCCATTGGCGCCCTTTTCGAAATCAAACAGGGGACTAGGAGCCAGGGCCCTTTTTGCCGGAGGGCCTGTGCGGTGGATGAGCGCAGCAACAGGGCAGAGGAAGTGGATTCCCACAGAGAAACTTACCAGCTGCCTGGATCTTTTGACTTGAGAAAACCAAAGATCCACATGACAAGAAAAATGGACTACAGCGGCCTCTAGTGGTTTAACACAGGTACCGCGGTCCCTGTTTTTTTTTTTTTTTTTTCTCGACTACTATTAAAATTTTACATTTTCAGTAGTTATAGGCAAACACAGATATTTAGCGGGAATACCGTTAGGTAACAGACAGAAAGACAAATTAGGCTTGGGGGTCCCCCAATAGAACCAAGTTCCTGGGGGCCCCCACTTACCTGATCCCCGCCGCAGGACTTTGTTTGGTCCACAGAAGTCCAAACTTCACCTATCACGGCAGGCATTGTAATTAAACCTTCAGGGACCGGGTTCCCAAGGATTCCACTCCCCTGGACCTGTATAGCACCCTGCACAGACAACATCTTGGTCGTGGGTATGACCAGAGCTCTGGATCCCAGGGTCCAGCCCTCCTAAGAGAAGCATTACAGGCAAAACCTTGCTCTTCTGCTGCAAGGCCCGGGTACCGACCGTTTAGCTATGAAGCTTTTTTGGTGGGATCCGGAACAGCTTACTAAGGCCCAAAAGAACCTGTACGCAAGCCCAGTGAAAACACATGTTACTCTTTGGCCAACACCTTAGACACTGGCAAAAAACTGAGGTGCTCCCGGGTGGGAGGGGCTTATATAGAGGAGGGTACTTCCGGTTTGGAATTGGCCAGTGCCAACACCTGAAGGTAATATATATAACCCATTAGTAATGACTAAGTCGCTCTGTGTCCCGTGATGTACGAAAAAGAAAGTACCGATCTTCTGTTTACATCACGTGATCAGCTGTGATTGGCCCCTTACTCTGATCTATGATCGCCCGAATCTCATAGACTCCGCGATCACAGAGCGCGGGACATGCAGACAGCACTTGCTCGGGGGGACGTCCATCGATGCCCTCCAGGCAATTAAGGCCTGTGCCGTAGACATCTTTTTTCAGCTTTAGTGTGGGCAGGAAGTATTTAAATCGACAATCAGCACTCCCAATAAGATCTGTGTTTACAATTCCCAATCTTGGGATGAATGGTGCTTTAAAGACTTTATCAAGTATGCCGTAAGCACTGTGAAAACTTTCTGCTCACACTGCTCTTACACAAGCTGAAGATCATGTGAACAAGGACTAAAAGGAAAAAAAAATGTTCTGTCTTGTTTGCCAGCAGACACAATTCCCACAATCATAGTCGGCATAATCTACTTCTGCCACCTCCTCTTATCTCATCCATCCATGACTAATCAAACTGCCTCTTTCTCCCGCCTGCAGAAGTCAATGGCAAAACTACTACAGCAATCAGCAGCAGCATAAAAACTGTATGTAAACCCCAACAATGAACTACTCCTATTTTACTCCCTTTGGGTCTGTAAAATTTACCATTGAAAGTGTTTTTTCAATATCTGTTCCATGAGTGCAAAATATATCTATTAATAGTGCCAGAAATCTTGTGAGCTGATAACTTTGTGTGCATAAGGTAAAGTTATGGAGATGAGACATTACGACTCTCATCATCCTCCACTACCACTCCATCAGTCCCATCAGTATTAACTCCATTACCCACCACTATCAGCCCCAACAAACCTACCTGACACAACCGCCCCCCCATTATCTCTAACATTCCCACTAATTTCTTTCACTACCAACCCCGGTACTACTGAATCCACCAGTTTTACCCCCTCAAGAACACCAACCCCACCCATTACCCGCCATATCATCCCAGTTATACCCATAACTACTGTACTTATTCACAACCACCCCCAACATGTCCACCACTATTGTACCCTTCCTTAGCACCACCATCAATCCCACCTGCCCCAACCATTACACGCTCATCATCCCCATCACTAATGACCTTTCATTTTCTACACTACCACTAAGAGCTGCACGATTCTGGCTAAAATGAGAATCAAGATTTTTTTGCTTAGAATAAAGATCACGATTCTCACAGTGTAACATCTTCTTTCACATTATACAAAAAAAATTGGGCTAACTTTGCTGTTTATTTATTTTTATTTTTTTATTCATTAAAGTGTATTTTTTTTTTTTTTTAAATTGCGTTTGCAAAAACTGCTGCGCAAATACGGTGTGACATAAAATATTGCAACAACCACCATTTTATTCTCTAGGGTCTCTGCTAAAAAAAATATATCACGTTTGGGTGTTCCAAGTAATTTTCGAGCAGAAAATTATGATTTTTTTACTTGTAAGCAACAAATGTCAGAAAAGGTTCGGTCTTTAAATGGTTAAACTTCCTTCATCTACATGCCAGAGTTCTTTCAATTGATAAAAGAACGAAGAGATACTTTGCTTCTACTTATTGGTGTGTTGTATTTAGGCCTCATGCCCACGGACGTTTTTACAGCCGCGTTTTTGAGCGTTTTTTACAGCTTAAAAACGCCTGTCCATGTTAGTCTATAGCTTCATGCCCACCGAGACGTTTTTGAGCTGCAAATAGCATAGACGTTTTTAAGCTGTAAAAAAAAAACCAGGACCAGTGCATTCCTCAGCGTCGGAGTTAGGCAGAAAAAACGCGAGCGTCAAAAAACGAGCATTAACGCGCAGTCGCGTTTTTTTAGCTCCGACGTTTTTTTGTTTGTTTTTTCTCAAAAAAATAAATAAATGTACAATAACATGGACAGGCGTTTTTAAGCTGTAAAAACGTCCGTGGGCATGAAGCCTAAAACTTGGCAGGCTGCCTGGATTTTGTTCATCCAGCTGTGAGAACTCTCTGCACTTGTTAGAGAGAATCGTGACATGCTGTTTTGATCGGGAAGGGAAAAAGATTGCGATTTAGCTTCTTCACGATTAATCGTGCCGCTCTACTACCACTTCATTACCCCCATGACTACTGTATCCACCACCCCCATCACTACTGTACCCACCACCACAATCACTACTATACCTACCACCCCATCACTACTATACCCACCACCACAATCCCTACTGTACCTACCACTACCACCCCCATCACTACTGCACCCACCACCCCCATCACTACTATAACTACCACCCCCATCACTACTGTACCCACCACCACAATTGCTACTGTACCTACCACTACCACCCCCATCACTACTGTACCCACCACCCCATCACTACTATACCTACCACTCCCATCACTACTATACCTACCACCACAATCCCTACTGTACCCACCACCACAATCACTACTATACCTACCACCCCATCACTACTATACCTACCACTACTGTACCTACCACCCCCATCACTACTATACCCACCACCACAATCCCTACTGTACCTACCACTACCACCCCCATCACTACTGTACCTACCACTACCACCCCCATCACTACTGCACCCACCACCCCATCACTACTATAACTACCACCCCCATCACTACTGTACCCACCACCACAATTGCTACTGTACCTACCACTACCACCCCCATCACTACTGTACCTACCACTCCCTTCACTACTGTACCTACCACTACCACCCCCATCACTACTGTACCCACCACCCCCATCACTACTATACCTACCACTCCCATCACTACTATACCTACCACCACAATCCCTACTGTTCCTACCACTACCACCCCCATCACTACTGTACCTACCACCCCATTCACTACTATACCTACCACTACTGTACCTACCACTACTGTACCTACCACCCCCATCACTACTATACCCACCACCACAATCTCTACTGTACCTACCACCCCCGTCACTACTGTACCTACCACTACCACCCCCATCACTACTGCACCCACCACCCCCATCACTACTATAACTACCACCCCCATCACTACTGTACCCACCACCACAATTGCTACTGTACCTACCACTACCACCCCCATCACTACTGTACCTACCACTCCCTTCACTACTGTACCTACCACTACCACCCCCATCACTACTGTACCTACCACTCCCATCACTACTATACCTACCACCACAATCCCTACTGTACCTACCACTACCACCATCACTACTGTACCCACCACCACAATCACTACTATACCTACCACCCCATCACTACTATACCTACCACTACTGTACCTACCACCCCACCACTACCACCCCCATCACTACTATACCTACCACTCCCATACCCACCACCACAATCCCTACTGTACCTACCACTACCACCCCCATCACTACTGTACCTACCACTACCACCCCCATCACTACTGTACCCACCACCACAATCGCTACTGTACCCACCACTACCACCCCCATCACTACTGTACCTACCACTACCACCCCCTTCACTACTGTACCTACCACTACCACCCCCATCACTACTGTACCCACCACCCCATCACTACCATACCTACCACTACCACCCCCATCACTACTATACCTACCACCCCCATCACTACTGTACCCACCACTACCACCCCCATCACTACTTTACCCACCACTACCACCCCCATCACTACTGTACCCACCACCAGAATCACTACTATACCTACCACTACCACCCCCATCACTACTATACCTACCACCTCCATCACTACTGTACCCACCACAATCACTACGGTACCCACCACAACTATACCCCCCACTACCACACCCATCAACTACTGTACCCCCCACTACCACCCCTATCACTACTGTACCCACCACCCCCATCACTACTGTACCCACCACTACCACCCCCATCACTACTGTACCCACCACCCCCATCACTACTGTACCCACCACCCCCCCCCCATCACTACAACCACAATCGCTACTGTACCCACCACCACAACCACCATCACTACCACCCCATCAACCCATCACTACTGTACCCAACATTGCTGACACAATCACTACTGTACCCACCACCCCCATCAGTACTGTACCCACCACAATTGTCAATTGCTACTGTACCCAAAACCACCCCCATTACTACTGTTCCCACCACTACCACCCCCCATGATCTCCAGTACTACTGTACACAACAGTATCACCTACATCACCCTCACCCATAAACTTCTTTAGTCATTGCAACCACCCCCATCATGTCCACCGCTACCGTACCCATTGCTAGAACTCCATCAACTCCACCTGCCCCAACCATAACATTGTTCATCATCTCAGTCATACCCATCAATACTATTCCATTCCTCTCCTCCACTACTGCTCCACCATCCGTTTCACTAGTGTACTTATCACTACCATCTCCATCAACCATACTAGCCCCAAACCCCCCATTATTCCTACCATACTCATCTTTACCACCCAGCCTCCTTAACACCTCCATCTAGCATCTTCAGTACTACTGTACCAACCAGTATCACCCCCTCAACCCGAACTATTACCACCCATAACTACTGTACTCATCACACCTACCCCCATCATGTACACCACTACAGTACCCCTCAACCCCCCCTGCCCTATTACAACACTCATCATCCCCCATCACTACTGATCTTTCATTTCCTCCACTACCACGTCATCACCCCCCCCCCCACCCCCTGTACTATTAACCCCCATCATCCCCAGTACAACTGTACCCACCACTATCAGCCCCATTATCCTGGCCAAACTTATGTCTATCACTACCACCTCCATACAACGCTCATCGCCCTCCACTGGCACACAATCACTACTACCCTCAGTACTATTAACCCCATTCTTTTTCAACAACACTACTGTAACCACCACTATTGGCATCATCAACCCTACCTGCCCCCCCCCCCCCCCCAATTAACCTGGCCATACTCATCTCTACTATCCCCCCCTCATCTCATCCACTATTATTACTCATCACTATCATCCCCAGTACTACTGTGCCCACCAGTATCATCCCCTCAACCATTACAACACTCATCATCCTCATCACTACTGTGCAATCCCCCATCATTACTGAACCCCCCCTATCACCCCCATCGTCCCTCCCTGCCACAACCTCCCCCACCATCACAGCCATACTCATCTCCATCACCCCCACCAACCACCTACATCACCCCAGTCATACCCATAACAACCCTCCCCCGGTCAGTATATCTCCGCCGTCACCTTCCATGATGTGCCCCGCATGTCGGAGTCCCCCTCCCCCGGTATACTCACTCGTAGTCTCCGGTCGGCATGTTCCAGGCTGTGATGATGGCGCCGCCGGAAGCTGAAGAGAAACTCACAGCAAGACACAGCAAACAGGAAGGGGAGCCAGGGACGAGAGCACACTTCCGGCGCCGCTCTGGCTGCACAGCTCTGTGGTGCTGGAGGACTTTGGTCATTTGGCTGTAGTGTGACTGTGGACTGGTCACTGGGCATGTGTGCTTTCTACTGAGTTCTTCATAGTACAGGCACAGCAATGTCTGCTAGAGAGGGATTCTCTGCTAAGTACTGCACAGTATGGAGACATCAGTGTCTGCTAGAGGGGTTCCCTGCTCACTACTGCATGCTAGGAGCACAGTAATGCCTACTACAGGTGTTCCCTGTGACGTGTGTAGTATGGGCATAACAATGTCTGCAGAGGGGTTCCCCGCTATGTCCTGCACAGTATGTACACAATAATGTCTGCTAGAGGGGTTCCCTGCGAGGTCCTGCACAGTATGTACACAATAATGTCTGCTAGAGGGGTTCCCTGCGAGGTCCTGCACAGTATGTACACAATAATGTCTGCTAGAGGGGTTCCCCGCTATGTCCTGCACAGTATGTACACAATAATGTCTGCTAGAGGGGTTCCCCGCTATGTCCTGCACAGTATGTACACAATAATGTCTGCTAGAGGGGTTCCCTGCGAGGTCCTGCACAGTATGTACACAATAATGTCTGCTAGAGGGGTTCCCTGCGAGGTCCTGCACAGTATGTACACAATAATGTCTGCTAGAGGGGTTCCCCGCTATGTCCTGCACAGTATGTACACAATAATGTCTGCTAGAGGGGTTCCCCGCTATGTCCTGCACAGTATGTACACAATAATGTCTGCTAGAGGGGTTCCCTGCGAGGTCCTGCACAGTATGTACACAATAATGTCTGCTAGAGGGGTTCCCTGCGAGGTCCTGCACAGTATGTACACAATAATGTCTGCTAGAGGGGTTCCCTGCGAGGTCCTGCACAGTATGTACACAATAATGTCTGCTAGAGGGGTTCCCTGCGAGGTCCTGCACAGTATGTACACAATAATGTCTGCTAGAGGGGTTCCCCGCTATGTCCTGCACAGTATGTACACAATAATGTCTGCTAGAGGGGTTCCCCGCTATGTCCTGCACAGTATGTACACAATAATGTCTGCGAGAGGGGATCCCCGCTATGTCCTGCACAGTATGTACACAATAATGTCTGCTAGAGGGGTTCCCCGCTATGTCCTGCACAGTATGGACACAATAATGTCTGCCAGAGGGGTTCCCCGCTATGTCCTGCACAGTATGTACACAATAATGTCTGCGAGAGGGGATCCCCGCTATGTCCTGCACAGTATGTACACAATAATGTCTGCTAGAGGGGTTCCCCGCTATGTCCTGCACAGTATGTACACAATAATGTCTGCTAGAGGGGTTCCCCGCTATGTCCTGCACAGTATGGACACAATAATGTCTGCTAGAGGGGTTCCCCGCTATGTCCTGCACAGTATGGACACAACTGTCTGCCAGAGGGGTTCCCTGCGAGGTCCTGCACAGTATGTACACAATAATGTCTGCTAGAGGGGTTCCCCGCTATGTCCTGCACAGTATGTACACAATAATGTCTGCGAGAGGGGATCCCCGCTATGTCCTGCACAGTATGTACACAATAATGTCTGCTAGAGGGGTTCCCCGCTATGTCCTGCACAGTATGGACACAATAATGTCTGCCAGAGGGGTTCCCCGCTATGTCCTGCACAGTATGTACACAATAATGTCTGCGAGAGGGGATCCCCGCTATGTCCTGCACAGTATGTACACAATAATGTCTGCTAGAGGGGTTCCCCGCTATGTCCTGCACAGTATGTACACAATAATGTCTGCTAGAGGGGTTCCCCGCTATGTCCTGCACAGTATGGACACAATAATGTCTGCCAGAGGGGTTCCCCGCTATGTCCTGCACAGTATGTACACAATAATGTCTGCGAGAGGGGATCCCCGCTATGTCCTGCACAGTATGTACACAATAATGTCTGCTAGAGGGGTTCCCCGCTATGTCCTGCACAGTATGTACACAATAATGTCTGCTAGAGGGGTTCCCCGCTATGTCCTGCACAGTATGGACACAATAATGTCTGCTAGAGGGGATCCCCGCTATGTCCTGCACAGTATGTACACAATAATGTCTGCTAGAGGGGTTCCCCGCTATGTCCTGCACAGTATGGACACAATAATGTCTGCTAGAGGGGTTCCCCGCTATGTCCTGCACAGTATGGACACAATAATGTCTGCTAGAGGGGATCCCCGTTATGTCCTGCACAGTATGTACACAATAATGTCTGCGAGAGGGGATCCCCGCTATGTCCTGCACAGTATGTACACAATAATGTCTGCTAGAGGGGTTCCCCGCTATGTCCTGCACAGTATGGACACAATAATGTCTGCGAGAGGGGATCCCCCTTATGTCCTGCACAGTATGGACACAATAATGTCTGCTAGAGGGGTTCCCCGCTATGTTCTGCACAGTATGTACAAAATAATGTCTGCTAGAGGGGTTCCCTGCTATGTCCTGCACAGTATGGACACAATAATGTCTGCTAGAGGGGTTCCCCGCTATGTCCTGCACAGTATGGACACAATAATGTCTGCGAGAGGGGTTCCCTGCTATGTCCTGCACAGTATGGACACAATAATGTCTGCTAGAGGGGTTCCCCGCTATGTCCTGCACAGTATGGACACAATAATGTCTGCTAGAGGGGTTCCCTGCGAGGTCCTGCACAGTATGGACACAATAATGTCTGCTAGAGGGGTTCCCCGCTATGTCCTGCACAGTATGGACACAATAATGTCTGCGAGAGGGGTTCCCTGCTATGTCCTGCACAGTATGGACACAATAATGTCTGCTAGAGGGGTTCCCCGCTATGTCCTGCACAGTATGGACACAATAATGTCTGCTAGAGGGGTTCCCTGCGAGGTCCTGCACAGTATGGACACAATAATGTCTGCTAGAGGGGTTCCCCGCTATGTCCTGCACAGTATGGACACAATAATGTCTGCTAGAGGGGTTCCCTGCTATGTCCTGCACAGTATGGACACAATAATGTCTGCTAGAGGGGTTCCCGCTATGTCCTGCACAGTATGGACACAATAATGTCTGCTAGAGGGGTTCCCGCTATGTCCTGCACAGTATGGACACAATAATGTCTGCTAGAGGGGTTCCCTGCGAGGTCCTGCACAGTATGGACACAATAATGTCTGCTAGAGGGGTTCCCCGCTATGTCCTGCACAGTATGGACACAATAATGTCTGCTAGAGGGGTTCCCTGCTATGTCCTGCACAGTATGGACACAATAATGTCTGCTAGAGGGGTTCCCGCTATGTCCTGCACAGTATGGACACAATAATGTCTGCTAGAGGGGTTCCCGCTATGTCCTGCACAGTATGGACACAATAATGTCTGCTAGAGGGGTTCCCTGCGAGGTCCTGCACAGTATGGACACAATAATGTCTGCTAGAGGGGTTCCCCGCTATGTCCTGCACAGTATGTACACAATAATGTCTGCTAGAGGGGTTCCCCGCTATGTCCTGCACAGTATGTACACAATAATGTCTGCTAGAGGGGTTCCCCGCTATGTCCTGCACAGTATCTACACAATAATGTCTGCTAGAGGGGTTCCCTGCGAGGTCCTGCACAGTATGTACACAATAATGTCTGCTAGAGGGGTTCCCTGCTATGTCCTGCACAGTATGGACACAATAATGTCTGCTAGAGGGGTTCCCTGCTATGTCCTGCACAGTATGGACACAATAATGTCTGCTAGAGGGGTTCCCCGCTATGTCCTGCACAGTATGGACACAACTGTCTGCCAGAGGGGTTCCCCGCTATGTCCTGCACAGTATGGACACAATAATGTCTGCTAGAGGGGTACCCCGCTATGTCCTGCACAGTATGTACACAATAATGTCTGCTAGAGGGGTTCCCCGCTATGTCCTGCACAGTATGGACACAATAATGTCTGCTAGAGGGGTTCCCCGCTATGTCCTGCACAGTATGGACACAATAATGTCTGCTAGAGGGGTTCCCTGCGAGGTCCTGCACAGTATGGACACGATAATGTCTGCTAGAGGGGTTCCCTGCTATGTCCTGCACAGTATGGACACAATAATGTCGGCTAGAGGGGTTCCCCGCTATGTCCTGCACAGTATGGACACAATAATGTCTGCTAGAGGGGTTCCCCGCTATGTCCTGCACAGTATGGACACAACTGTCTGCCAGAGGGGTTCCCCGCTATGTCCTGCACAGTATGTACACAATAATGTCTGCGAGAGGGGTTCTCCGCTATGTCCTGCACAGTATGTACACAATAATGTCTGCGAGAGGGGTTCCCCGCTATGTCCTGCACAGTATGGACACAAAAATGTCTGTGAGAGGGGTTCCCCGCTATGTCCTGCACAGTATGTACACAATAATGTCTGCTAGAGGGGTTCCCCGCTATGTCCTGCACAGTATGGACACAAAAATGTCTGCGAGAGGGGTTCCCCGCTATGTCCTGCACAGTATGTACACAATAATGTCTGCTAGAGGGGTTCCCCGCTATGTCCTGCACAGTATGGACACAAAAATGTCTGCGAGAGGGGTTCCCCGCTATGTCCTGCACAGTATGTACACAATAATGTCTGCTAGAGGGGTTCCCCGCTATGTCCTGCACAGTATGGACACAAAAATGTCTACGAGAGGGCTTCCCTACTAAGTACTGCACAGTATAAACATTTCCTCTGAAACAGAAAATGCTCTGTAGCAAGAGGCCTTTTCAGAACCAACAAACCAAGCTTCAGTCCAATCCCAGCATGGGATAATCGGTCAAAAGAAGATGGCCCTTTGATAAGAGCAAAGGTAAAGGGGGGTCTTGTTCGCTCGTGGTGGTCCTCCAAAGAGAGAAAGTGACGCAAGGTCCTGGGTAAGGCTCTCTTCTTTACAAGCAGTGAAGAAAATTAAGACAGCCATTGTTTTTCACACAGTCATAAGAGAGGGTTACCGTTTAGAATTTGCAGGTGGTCCCCCACCCCACCAATTTTTCATTACCAACCCACCAAGGGACAGAAGGAAAGTGGAAGCACCAAGGAAACGTATCATGCATCTGGAATAGGAGAAAGTAATTGTGCAGGTCCCAGAAAACCAGCGTTTTTTTAAGCCAATATAATTCTCATTCTAAAGCCTTCTGGGAAATGCAGGGTGATAATAAACCTTAAGGCTGAGTTCACACCTATGCGAATTGGATTCTGCTTACACCGCATCGAATTCGCAGGTCATTTTAAAATACATTCTTTTGAATGGGGCTGGTTCACATATCTGCGGTGCATTCGCACTCCGCATTGCCCAAAATAACGTGTGCGTATTATAGGCAGTGCGGTCCGGCTTCGGTGCGAATTCAGGCCCATTATCTTCTATGGGAACGCATCTGATTCGCAGATGCATTCCATTGTGAACAGGCATTCTCTCCCCCTGCTCACTACACCCTCTCCCTGCTCAGCTGATTCGCATCTAAAACGCAGAGGAAACGCTGAACAACTGATTTTTCTCTTCGCAGGGTAACTGGAGCTTCAATTCGCACCGCAAATGTGTGAACCCAACCTAATGCCGTGTACACACGATCGATTTTCTCGACGGTGAAAATACCACCGAGAAAATCGACATGAAAAACGAGGAACGGCTTGGTCCCCTACACACGGCCGGTTTTCATAAAAATTTTTCTTTTGGTCGAGAAAAACGACTGTGTGTAGACTCCCTGGCAGTGTTTCCCTATGGGAAAACTGCAGCGGAAAAAAATGCCGTGAATCACGACGAGAAAAATTAGAGCATGTTCTAATTTTTCTCATCGTGATTCTTGCCGTTTTTCTCGTCGGGAAAAATGCTGAAAAGCCCACACACGGGCGTTTTTCTCGTCAAAGAGAAAAAATGACGTCGTGTGTAGGCGGCATTAGAGACTGACAAAGTTACCCTAATGCAAGAGGTTCCAGAAGGAAAGTATTTGTGCTGTGAGGATTCTGATGTTTCATTGGGTTGCAGGATGCCTACCTTCATGTTCCTATTCATCAATTTTAAGGGTCTCCAAACTTTCTAAACAATGGGGCAGTTTACTGTCTTTCAGACTTTGAGGGGGCCGGATTGTGGCCAGTGAGAGCAGAAAATGCCCCATCATTGGTGTGACGGATCTCAGATACCCCAGCTGGGCACATCCGCCAGACTTGTGTCTCCTGTCCTCCAAACACACCCGCAGCCTGCAGATTCGCCATAACCAGCCCTTAACCCCTCAATCACGAGACAAGCCACACAGGTGTATTACATTATCTCAATGCCAGCTTCTCCCCGAGTCTCAGTCTCTTCTGGCCCATAATCTGTGGGTAGGAGGCCCGCCCTCAGTCCCTTCCAAAGCACACCGTGACAGTGGGTTCTGTCACAATTGGTATAAGTGGGAGGAATATTACCCCTTTGTTAATATCAGTAGAATGACTAGTGCCCCATTATTGGTGTCAGTGGAAGGAATAGTGCCCCATTGTTGGGGTCCTTGGTAGGAATAGTGCCTAAATTGTTGGTATCAGTGACAGGAATGATGCCCGGTTGTTGTGTCAGTGGGAGGAATAGTGCCCCAAGGGCTGGATAAAAGCAAGCAAATCTCCACATTCAGCCCTTGGGCGGCAGTTTGGAGATCACTGATCAAGATCATCAAAGATTCCTGAGGTTTGCAATCAGAACCACGGAAGGCTTTCAGCATTGGCAGTTCAAGCCCCTTCCTTCCCTCCAGCCTCTCATGAGCTCCTTGTGTCTTTACAAAGATTATGGCATAGGTTATGGCCTTTTGCATGTTCAGTAGAAAACGATTATCATAGTGTTTTCCCAAAACAGGGAAAGCTTCACTTTAGACCGCCAGAGGGTTCTCCAAACTTTTAAAAAATTGGGTTGGAGAGGTAATTATCTGGCCAAATCAAGTCTGGACCATCCCAGTCTGTAATCTTTTGGTGTTACAGAATAGACACTGTGCAGTAGATCTATCTTACAGAGGAGAAGGTTTGCAAGATCGTTTCCTCCGTGGGAAGAACAAACGTTTTACCAGAGAGGTATCTTAAACAGATCATGCTGACCCTAGGCCTTATGATTGTAGCAATTCCAGGAGTTGTGTGGGCCCAACTTCATTCCAGAAGACCTCAACGTTTTCTGCTGGAGAGGTATGACTGACTGGATACGAGTGTGTTGCTCCTAAAGGAAAATTCTCTGCTCCTCCCCATGCAGGATAACTTTGAATGCCAATTTCTGAGGTTGGGGGATTCAGAAAGTGTGCAAGCACAGAGTCAGGGAGGGGGGATTTTGTAGAGCAGTCCCCCAATTACAGAGTTGCTAGCTGTAAGAGAAGCATTGTTATCATTTAAACAAAGCATTATGGGGAAAGGTGTGTTAATACTTTCAGACAACGCTACAATGGTGGCATACATCAATAGGCAAGGGGGATTACGGTCTGGCACCCTCATATCTCTGGTGCAGGAAATTCACACATGGGAAAAAGAGAACTTTAAGTAGCTGAGGATAGTCCATATCAAAGCTACCTTGAATGTCCTAGCACACTACCTGAATGGAGATCACCATAAAATAAGAAGGTGCTACACATGGACTTTTTTACCTCCAATCAAACCAGGACCGAGGAGAATTATTTATCGCTGTACAATTTCC
The DNA here is from genome assembly GCA_029206835.1 of Rana muscosa. NCBI lineage: Eukaryota > Metazoa > Chordata > Amphibia > Anura > Ranidae > Rana > Rana muscosa. Next base: position 291,301,283 of record CM055118.1, read on the forward strand.
TTTAGATTTACCAAAACTATGGAAAAGGAGGACCCACCTATCTATCCATTCACTCTTTATCCAATTAGGCAGGCTCTTGCACTACTTCGGGGGGTGTCCAACCCGCAGTCCCAGAGTGTTTAGCATGCAGCCTGGGCCCGTCAGCTGTGGCAGCTTACATTGACAAGCCAGGCAAATGCACACCTGGAGGTATGCCGAGGCTGTGCAAACCTAGTTGATGGGTGCAAGGTGTGTATGCTCCTGAGGTTAGCTGATAAACTGCTTCCTGCATCTTACTGGCTCTTACATCCCATACCTACATACCAGAAAATCATGAAGTTTTCTATGAACACAGCAGGGGCTAAGGTAAGGCCTTGTTTTAAAAATCAAAGACAGCTTATATTTCTGCAACCAAAGTACATTAATAATATATTGTGTAGCGGCCTCCACTCTCTCCTTGATATCACATCATCTGTCTCTGGCTTTTGTCTAGGGGTACCTTGGTTGAGAGAGTGCAGGGTCACCACGCCAAGTTCCCACCACAGATGTGTGTGTGGTGTGAGAAGATCCTCTTTACCTTCGGGTCGGTGTTCTGCATCAGAGCCGCCTCCTCCTTTTGCACAGTGTCTGCCAGAAAATGAGCCCCACATCATTAAAGTCCAACACTCCTTTATTCTTCCAATATCAGAGTAAAACACAGTCAGTTGGACTCCCTCAATGAGTAGAACAGACAGGGGGGGTGTGGATACGAGTAGGCCCAGACACAATGAACTTCCTTCTGAAAGTGTATTGCGGTCCCTTGGCGAGGGAGATATCCCTCCGGTCGGTCTCCGGAGGCTCACCCGTCACTGGCAATATGCTGCACCAGGTCTTCAGGCGAGTACCCCCTCTGGTCCCTTATGCCACTGGATTCGGGGAGCCCACTCTCGGGGTTCCCCTAGGAAATCCATCCCTCGCGGAACCCAGCGAAGGACACTGGGCCCCAGACCTCCATCCGAGTACCTCACCCCAGGCTAAAGGTGCCTGGGATGGAACACGACCTCCGGCTGTCCTCTAGGCCTAGGCCGCCTAGACTCCCGACACGAACCACCACCCTCAGGCTGAAGGTGCCTGGGACTCGACCCCGTGACAAAGATGGCCGGCCCCTTTATACCCTCTCCCAGCAAGCACTGCAGGTTCCCAGCCCCACCATTCAACCGCTGAGAGAGGACAAAAAGGGGTACGGCACACAGCAATGGTTCAACCCCAGCCCAGGGCGACAGTGCCACCCGCTGGGCTGCAGGGAACTACACATTACTGGTGTCTCTGCCAGTTTTAAATACACAGGGAAAGTGCATGCCCGCTACAATTGGTACATGGGGGGGCTGAACTTAGTCTGGCTATAGTACTTTTAGAAGCTTTAAAGGCTGATTGGAGAAGCAATTCTTTCCATGTATGACAGGACAGGACATCTCCAGCCAAGATTAAAGCTCATTCTATGGACAGTGGCTACATTGTGGATGAAGAGGGCAAGAGCTTCATGGGTTGAAATCGCCAATCTTTAACCCAGCCAGGACTTCTCCTCTGGAAGGAAGATGTTACAAGCTGTGGTTCCTCCCTAAGGTATGAAGGTTACTTGTTTATCTTCTGAAAGTAGCTGCCCTGGAAAAGGATTTAGGAAATAACCAGTAATGGTACTTCTGGGACAGCGTCAATATTTCCACCTAGGGAATTTTTTTTTTTTCGCTTTTAAGGGGATGGTTGTGTGTGTTTTTGTTTTTTTTTCTGGTCTCCCCTCGTGCACATCGGTGACGTTTCTTTGCTTTATAGTAAATGAGGGCAAGAGAGTCAGAGGGGCTTTTTGGTTTGCGTTTCCTATTGAAGGCAGAGCCAATCATGTCTCAAGTAGCTGACCTGGAAGAGTCCCAGACATACCATTACTAGGTTTTTTCCTTTTTCACAATTTTATCTAATGCTTTTTCTATTTACATTTTTTTTTTTCTTATTTAACTTTACTATCACCAGGGAGAAAAGAAGACTATACACAGCCCAGATGAGTCCTCTTCATGGAGACCTATTTAAACCCCTGATGTCTCCACAGTATTCTGAGTAAGTAAATGGAGGAAAGCCAACCATCAGCTGCACACCAATGACAGCACTGGTTGATGAAAGTTTTCCTACCTGAACACCACTGACGCATTTCACCCTTATGAGCTTAGTCAAAGAGATCTCTACAGTTAAAGTGGAGTTCCACCCTAAAAAAAAAAAATCACAAAAAAACTGCAAAAAAATTGAATTTTTTTTTTTTTTTACTCACCAGAAATACCGCTTGCTATGCGGAAGTCCCTAATCTGCCTCTTCCTTATCCGCGGCTGGTCTTCTTCCGCATCCTCCTCACCTTGTCTTCTGGTGAATGGGGCACGCTGCCTTCTGGGAACTGTGTGTATCCCAGAGAGCAAGCCTCCCATTCAGAAAACAATGCGAGACTCGCACATGCGCAGTAGGAAACGGGCAGTGAAGCCACACGGCTTCACTGCCCGTTTCCCTTACTGAGGATGGTGGCGCCGGGAGCTGCCAGGATTGAGGGATCAGCTCGGGGGGGGGGGCTGACATCACGGGCAAGTAGGACAGGTAATTTTCCTTATTAAAAGTCAGCAGCTAGTGTTTGTAGCTGCTGACTTTTAAAAAAAAATAAAAAAATTGCGGGTGGAACCCTGCTTTAAGGGTGAAATGAATCAGTGGAGGCAGTCTTGAGGAAGGGATAGTAGAATGTTTGTGCAAATGTTGTTTGAATAATGCTTTTGTAATCTGGTGATGTCACAAGAGTGCAGCTGATGGTTTGCTTTAGGCGTGCATACATGGAGCATGGACAGGCTCCCGAGCCTGCAGTGCTTGGACGAGAGGGGACAGAGTTTTGGAGCGTCAACATCTTCCTGTCTTTCACATAAGTAGATCTGGAACAGGTATGTGGGTAACACAGCAACAAACTCAAAACCAGAACAGGGTAAACCCCACTATAGAGCTGCCTGCAGAACCTTTTGCCCGCACAGGCAAGAATATCTGCCTGGTAAACTTGTAAACAGAGGAACAGGCTGCGGACCTGCAAACTTGAACAGCTGAAGCTTGATTCTGAACTGCCCAGGAAGCACTGACACTCCTAATAGAATGAGCCTTTACTGGAAAAGGAGGAACTTTGTCCTAGTAGATCAGGAAGCAGTCTGTCACTTATGAGGCCCATAAGGCAGAACAAACCAGGAATTAGAGAGCAAGCCTCCCATTCACTTAGCCAGTGGGCAGCCTCCTTATTGCAAACACATTTTTCGGGTAAGTATCAGTGCTGTCCTGAAAGGCTCCTGGAAAAAGACGTTTCCGGTACATAACTCTGATTTTCCCTAAACGTCTTTCGGGACAGCCACCTTTGAGAGGATAAACGAGCACTTAACCCTAGGGTAGGACCACCGCTTGTAGGACCCTTTTCCAAACTCTACAGGTTGGACCTGTGGATCGATAAAGTGCTACGACCTTTTAACCACTTGCTTACTGGGCACTTAAACCCCCCCTCCTGCCCAGACCAATTTTCAGCGCTGATGCACTTTGAATGACAATTGCGCGGTCATACAACACTGTACCCAAATAATTTTTTTTATCATTTTTTTTCCCCCACAAATAGAGCTTTGTGGTATTTGATCATCTCTGCAGCTTTTATTTTTTGTTAAAAGAAAATAAAAAGACCGATATAAAAAAAATATATATCTTTTTTATAAAATTTTGTAAACAGGTAATTTTTCTCCTTCATTGATGTACGCTGATGAGGCTGCACTGATGGGCACCGATAAGCGGCACTGATGGGTGGCACTGAAGAGCATATTGATAGGTGGCACTGATGGGTGGCAATAATGGGCACTGATAGGCAGCATTGCTAGGTGGCACTGGCAGGGAGCAATTATAATCACAATGGCTGGCACTGATGAGGCTGCTTCTGCCTCCTTCCTCTTTGGGACCGATGTCCCTTGTGAAAGAGCCGGTGATCGGCTTTTTTTTCCTCCTCACCCTGTCAGCGTGAGGAGAAAAAACAAAAAAATGATTACCGATTCTTTGTTTACATCACATGATCAGCTGTCATTAGCTGACAGCTGATCACGTGGTAAGGGGTCAGGATCGCCCCCCTACTCGGATCGGTGATCGCCCAAGTCTCAGGTGATCACAGCGCGCAGGGTGCGCGCAAAGGGGAGGCCGTCTATTGGCGGCCTCCCGGATTTTCAGGTCTGCGCTGAAGCCGTCATTTGGCTATTGCGCGGGCCTCAAGTAGTTAACATCCAAACTTAATGTTCACCCACAGGACTTGAACCAAAAGTTGGCAAAATAATTTCTTGGCCTCTGTGAAACTGAGGCTACTCTCTTAAAAAAAACCACCTGGTAAGGAAATATTTGTAGAAAAGGAGGCCCCTGATCGGAAATGCCCCCCGCGTACCAGCTGTTGAAAATGTCTCCCCCGAATTGGAATGGGTTTCCCTTTTCCTGCCTTAGGCAATTCAGGTCGTGGCCCTTCCTTAAAATCCCCAAATGTTTGGAGGAGACTACAACCCACTATGGGAGGAAGGCCCCCCCCCCCCCCCATCTTCCTTCAGACCGTTCAGGAAAAAACCCTATTTCGCCCCTTTCTGACCAAGACCCCTTTGGAATGTCGGCCTTTGGGACCCTGAATTCTGAGGGCGAGACTTATTCCTTGCTTGCTTCCCCATACTATACCAGACGGGAAAGGACTCTCACCCATTAGCCGTCCGATATAAATGGTTTCCAGACCAGGACCCAACCAAAACAAGCCCTCCGTGAGAATCAGAGTTTAGCCTTGGACACACTGTCCTACTGCCAAGCTAACTGAGATGACTAGGGCTGAGGATCTGGCAGACATATGCAGCGACTCAAAGGCAGAGTCCCAAGTGTTCTTGTCCATGGGATCTCTCCCAAGTAAGGTCTGTATGCCTGGAAACTTGATAGAAGGCTGCATCCAGTCTGTGTACCCTACCGACTGATGGACCGCCAGATCCTAATCTTTGATGGCTTTCACTAGACCCTCCTGGGCCAGGAACAACTACTTCTGTTCCCCCAGGCCCTGAGGCATCTGGTCATGAAGCGATATCGGCTTCTTCTCCTGGATTCCCAGGCTGGTACGAATGTCTCACAAGAGATCCTCCACCCCCCTCAAGGGAAAGCTTGTAGCAAGGGGGTCTAGAGGGCTCACCACCCAACCCCTCTCCCTATGATCCCACCTGGGAGCCTGAAGCGCTAACTGGCTCCTCAGCTTGTCACTAGTGCCCCCCCCCATTAGCAGAGGATAAGAACAGCGGGCAGGTACAATACTCTACCGAGCTGGCTGAGGGCCAGCCTGGGGCTGAACCCGACCAGGGGGAAAAAGCTGGGGGATTGCAGTTCCTCAGGCTCACTGCCAGAGAGCATGCTGGGCACTGCAGTTACTCAGGCTCACTGCACAAAGGGCATGCTGGGCACTGCAGTCCTCCAGCTCACCTTTAAATACCAAATGCAAGGCCATACTCCTAAGCAGAGTGTCACAAGGAGTGTCCCTAGGACCAACCACCAAGGTCCCAGTACCACCTCCCAACCAGGTGTCTACACCCGTGAAGCCATCGGGTAAAAGGAAATATCCACCCCAGGGTTCCTCTCAGCTTAGTGGCTGGCATTACCAGGAGTAATCTGGGACGCCTCTGCCATCTCCCTCTGAGGATCGTGGTGGTCCCGCCTTCCTGAGTCACTACACCCTCCGGTCCAGCTTCAAGCTCCCTCACTGGCGTGTGTGTGTGTGTGCACATAGAATGCGGGGAGGAACGGTGCACCTCCAACACCACCACCCCCTGGACAGAATGCGAGTGAGGCCCCCGAAGCTTCTTCTCCACCCTCAGAAGCTGGTGTGGCTAAGCGGCAGACCCAACGATACCTTCCCCAAGGCCCAGCCAACAAAAATAGAAACAGGGAGAGCTTTTCCCCACAGTAAAAACAGTCTTGAACCTCATTAGTTGGATCAGCCCTGGCTCCCAGCGATGTCTCCCCGTTGGAAGAAACACCGAAACTGAGGGTCCAGTGGGGCAGGAGGGGCCTAAATCTTGACGCCAAGGCAGCGTTTCCTGTGAAGGGAGGAGCCAAAGTATCTCAAAGGTGGATGTCATGAAAGACATTTCCCTAAAGACTACTTTTGAACCCATATAGCAGGGATATGCAATTAGTGGACCTCCAGCTGTTGCAAAACTACAAGTCCCATCATGCCTCTGGGTGTCATCCTTTTGGCTGTCAGAGACTTGCTATGCCTCATGGGAATTGTAGTGCAACAGCTGGAGGTCTGCCAATTGCATATCCCTGCCATATAGGACAACACAATTAGGGTTGCCCAGATTCAATAGTGGCCTTTATCAAAAAAGATGCAATAGGCCTCAGGAACAGAACAGCCAAAAGATGAAAAATGTAATGTTGGGTTTACATATTGTGTGCGATTGCTGTACCATGTATGAAAAAGAATCCAGTTCAGTATGCTCGTAGTAATCCAAAGTACTTGCATATCAAAGTGAGTTTTCCCATTGAAGTCAATGGAAATGAAAATAGTTTGTTCCGCATTGACTGCAATACCGAATGCGGCCAGAGGTGGGGGCGCCAGAGAGCGCCGAAGAGGCTCGAGGACACTTCGGCTCATTTCCTGCACCCCCGTATCTCTGGCCAAATGAGGTACTGCAGGCCTATTTTCAGCTCTGCTCCTGTGCCCCTGTACTTCAGGCCAAATGAGGTACCAAACCGAGTCAGAATAAAAAGTTGCTTGCAAATCGAAACGCTCTCAAACCAAGGTTCCACTAATATTTTAGGGATGCACCCCTTTCAGCCGAAAATGGCCTTTGGCAATTTGCCAAAAGAGCAATCACGCGGATAACGGGGCCTGGGCCCCGCCCATTATGGGAGGTGTCGCCAGGGCCGATCCTAGGTAGGTGCAGTTCACCCGGGTGCCACAGAGGTGGGGCGCTGAAGAGCCAGTGTGCACCCCTCCATCCTCTTGTCCGTATCAAGAGGCGGCTCTCCCTGCCGGTGGCCTGCAGCAGTGTTTCCCCAAGCCTGTCCCCCCTCCCTCCTGTCAGGAGAGCGATGCTGCCGGAGATCGGAGCGGCTGTCTGTGTGGAGAGAGACTAGCCACGCAGTGTCGCAGAGGGGGCAGTCCGTGCCTGCAATGACATGTGTTCTTCCTGTCCTGCGATCTGTTCTCCCATCTGTTTTTATGTACTCTAATGGAGGGGGGGGGGGGTCTGTACCAATGGAGGGGGGGGGGTCTGTACCAATGGAGGGGGGGGGTCTGTACCAATGGAGGGGGGGGGTCTGTACCAATGGAGGGGGGGGGTCTGTACCAATGGAGGGGGGGGGTCTGTACCAATGGAGGGGGGGGTCTGTACCAATGGAGGGGGGGGTCTGTACCAATGGAGGGGGGGGTCTGTACCAATGGAGGGGGGGGTCTGTACCAATGGAGGGGGGGGTCTGTACCAATGGAGGGGGGGGGTCTGTACCAATGGAGGGGGGGGTCTGTACCAATGGAGGGGGGGGTCTGTACCAATGGAGGGGGGGGGTCTGTACCAATGGAGGGGGGGGTCTGTACCAATGGAGGGGGGTCTGTACCGAGGGGGGGGGGGTCTGTACCGAGGGGGGGGGTCTGTACCGAGGGGGGGGGGTCTGTACCGAGGGGGGGGGGGTCTGTACCAATGGAGGGGGGGGTCTGTACCAATGGAGGGGGGGGTCTGTACCAATGGAGGGGGGGGGTCTGTATCGCTGGGTCAGGTGAGAGGGCTGATCGGCCATTATCTACTAATGTCCATAGGAACTGCAGTCTGACCATCTCCTGAACCATGTCCCGTCTGACCATCTCCTGTACAAAAATATTTAAAACAGTCACTTTCGGTATCGGTGCCGTTTTGGGATCTTGAAATTTAAATTTTTTGGCATCAAAAGCCCATTCGATAGATCTATCCATGTAACACGTCCTCTAGCTTTGCTGGAAACCATGTCGGTCTTCAATGACCAGACTTGATTGTCCTGACCCCTTCCCCCCACAACGCCTCACTGGTAAAGTTTGGTGCACTGTGGTTTCTCTTCCCCCAGCTCTAATACAGCAGCAAACAGAGGGAATGTGTTAACTTATGGGGGGGGGGGGGGGGGTTATAATATTCTTTAACATCTATACACAAATGTTTGGTCTTTAATTTCCATAAAAAAAAAAAAAGTTTTTTACAAGGTGAGGGTTTATAATCACTTTAATAGTACTATAGGCCAGCGTAAACTCCAGGCCAAGGAAAGGCCAAAATGCACCCACAACATATAAAGGATGAAACGTTTAAACCTTGCACCAGTCCAAATAAGCCTTTCATGTGTGATGGTACACCTTCCTACAGGTCAGCTTCCTTAGCCTGAGAAGGGTGGGAATGACGAAGTTGGACATACTCTATGCATCACCCCACACATACTTACCCTGCAGATCAAGACACGTCTTTTGCCAACTCTTACCGAATACATTTGATTATACAATTGTAAACTGACAAAGATAATAATTAGCATTTGATCATTGTTATTTGGTCAAGCTACAAATCAGAAGTTTTTCCATTAGCTGCCGAGCAGCTGCACATTAGTGCAAAAGGCTGGCTGCTGAATATTAGCATGCGACCGGCAAAGTTAAAATTCAGCATCAGGTCATGAATTTTAGTTTTTCTAGGGGGTGGGCTTAATGTAATTTGTATCCAGACACAACTACCTTATTACCCACAAAAGCCATATGGCCCACAGAAATGTCAAATAGTAAATAGAAAAATTACAAGACAGTTTTTTTTATTTGAAATATTACAACATATAAAACCTACATATTATGTTCCATGAGTACAAAGTGGATAAAATGTAATACAGTGAATAAAATTTAACGATCTTAAAAACAGTTTATCAAAAAGACATTTTAAATTGCCTTGCAAGCTGATATGAAGATCAGAGTCTCGACAAAGTTGATGTTGCATTGCACAGATGTAAAGACTTTATACGGATGGAGCTTGAAGTGCTGTAGGAGGTAGCATTCTGGATGAGCATTAATCCATTTCCATCTTCTCTTTCTTTATAAACTCTGCCAAAAAAAAAAAAATTACATTTAGTAAACATATGTTTAGTGTATATAGACTCAGCAGGCAGCAAGAGTCATGTAGAAGCTAGCGAGGCAGAAATCTGGGCCTAAAGCCATCTAAAAAAGAAATTCATGTGCTGGTGTTATTTATGAGCAACAGGCCAAATACACACCTGTTTCCTTCTCTTTAAGCCTTGCCACGACACAGGCTTTTATCTCTAAACCAATGGCTTTAGATAGTGGTGGAGGTACAGCATTACCAACCTGAGGCGGGGAAAAAAAGAAAGTGTCAAGCCTATGATCCTTACAAACCCTTGCATTTTGCGATACGGTGTGGCCAATATATTACACTTTCCTAACTAAGACATTTGCACCATTTTCCTTGATGGCCGGAATGGAGGTACATACTTTAAAGGCATGGGTGCTCAACCTGTGGCCCTCCAGCTGATGAACTGCAAGTCCCATGAGGCTTTGCAAGCTACTAACAGTTACAAGCATGACACCCAAAGGTAGAGGCATGCTGGGAGTTGTAGTTCAACAGCTGGAGGGCCACAGGTTGAGCACCCATGCTTTAAGGCCTCAATTACAGCAGCTGGCACCTGTACTGCATGCAAGCAGCCTACAGTAGGGGGGGGGGGATGTCAAGCTGGCCATACAGTAGGGGGGCAAATACTTTAAGTTTGCCCACTGACAAAAAGGATTAGTTTTAAATTTTGATGGGTTTATTTTAACAGAACAAATCTGCATTTCAAAAAAGTTTGATTTACATTTAAGAGTGAAAGTATTTGATTCGCAAGATTTCTCACTCCCAGGTGTCTTCTATACAGGTAATGCAAGCTGAGATTAGGAGCACTTAAAGAATGCGCTACCAAGCACAGCTTTTTACCTGTATTATATAAAAAAAAAAAAAAAAAAAAAAAAAAAAAAGAGACCCATCCACAGAAGCAATAAATCAGATGCCAGTCTCTCCACCCATGGTCAAGACCAAAGCTGTCCAAGGATGTCAGGGGCAAGATTGTGGACCTACATAAGGCTGGAATGGGCTACAAAAGACCAATTGCCAAGCAGCTTGGTGAGAGGGTGACAACAGTTGGTGCGAAACACAAAATAGCCATCAAACTCCCTCGGTCTGGGGCTCCATGCAAGATCTCACCTCGTGGAATTTCCATGATCATGAGAACCGTAAGAAGTCTGCCCAGAACTACATCTACATCCCCAGAATCTGTCAACGATCTCAAGGCAGCTGGGACCAGTCACAATTGGTAACACTACACCATGAAGGACTTAAATCCTGCAGCACCTGCAAGGTCCCCCATGCAAGAAAGCACATGGCAAACTTCAGACGGGCCTGCACAACGAACATCTGAATGCTTCAGAAGAGAACTGGGTGAAAGTGTTGGTCAGATGAGACCAAAATCTAGCCCTTTGGTCTCACAACTTGCCGTGTTGAGGAATGCTGCCTATGACCCCAAAAACACCAACCCAACATTGAGGTGGAAACATTATGCTGTGGGGGTGTTTTTCTGCCAAGGGACAGGACAACTTCACTAGGGGCCATGTACAGTCAAATCTTGAGTGAAAATATCCTTTCCTCAGCCAGGGCATTTCAAATTACCAAAAACAGCCAAAATAAAATAAGTGGCTCAATAAGCACATAAAGGTCCTTGAGTGGTCTTAGCCAGTCTGTGGGCCTTAATTTAATGAAATTGTGGGGAGCTAAAGGTTTGAGTTACACAACTTCAGCCTCAAAACCTTAATGACTTGGAGAGGATCTGCAACGAGGACAAAATCCCTTCCGAGGTGTGCAAACCTGGTGGCCAACTACAAGAAGCATCTGACCTCCGATTGCCAACAAAGAATTTTGCCACCAAGTCCCAAGTCATGTTTTGCGAAGGGGTAAAAATACTAAATCAATTTATAAAACTTTTGAAAAATGTGTTTTCTGGAATTTGTTGTTCTCTCACTGTTAAAATAAACCTACCATTAAAAGTATAGGACTGATCATTTGTCAGTGGGTAAATGTACAAAATCATTTCAGTGGGATTTCAATGCATATATAAGCAGGGAGGTTGTACAGAAGCAGATTTATCCCCCCCCGATCAGCACTGCCATCTATGGTCTCCCCCCCCAGTGGCAAAATACAATAACTCAATGGGGGGGGGGGGGGGGGTCAGCCTTCAAGCAAAATAAAAATGAAATGTAATTGGAACTAAAAATGGATAAGGATCAAAAAATAGTCAATGTTGAATGGGTAAAATTCCACTTTAACAGGAGACCTACTTGTCTGTGTTTATCCAAAACATTTCCAAAAGAATCTGTAGGTGTCTGGAAAGCCCTGAGACCGGGAACACTCCCTTACACTCACAACACGGTGCTGCTCTGGGTGAAGAACACGGCCCTGTGGAAGAGAAAAGCGAGATCAATGCCACGAAAATTAGATTTCTACACAGCTTTGAGTGTATTGACACAGGGAGCCCTCAACCTTTGCCAGTATCCAATTGTCTTGTCGGCTGTAAAAAGCAAACTGTAGGCCAACCCAAGATAAGCTTTTCCACCAACAGCATGCCTCAGGTTTTGTACTGAAGCACTAACAAGAGAATGCTCTGCTCAAAACAGAGGGGGTGGGGGCAACTGTGTGCCTCAATTAACCAAGCAAAATGATTTCATGGAGAGAGAAAAAAATAAAAAAAAAGTGGGAAGTTCCACATTAACACCTTACCCTTTCCTACTTTTGGAGGTTTGTACTAGGTACCCACTTCTACTCCTACCGCTGAGTGGAGTGAAAATGGCTGCCAGAGCAAATAGTCAGGTTAGAGTAAAACAGAATGTCCAATGGGTCAAAATGGTTTAACTATAGAACCAGGATTCAGATCCCAGCATCACAGGGGAAGGAGACTTAATAGCTTTTAGCATTGTAGAAGTCAGATTGATGCCAGTCTCAGAACGGCAGCTTCAACAGCAACACTGAACATAAAGGAAACACTAGTCCTCGGCAAAGACCCCAATGATCTGCCAGTGCTCATGGTGTCTACCAGAAGTCTTAAGCCTCGTACACACTGTCGTATTTTCTGCAGACAAAGCCTCTGACTTTTCCCCAAAGGGCATTTGTATGCAAGACAAATTCTGGCCCACAGTTGTCAGCCAAAAAAAAACACCTCAAAACTAAGTGTTTAAGCGCCACCCTTTGGGCATCTTTTGCTAATGTGTTTGAGCATCAATTCCAAGTATGCGTGTTTGGACTTGTACAAACAATCGGAAAATCCGACAAGGACCGTTTGCGGAAAATTTTAAAGCCTGCCATCCAACATTTGTCCATGGAAAATCTGACAATTGTCCGATGGAGCATACAAAACGGTCGGACTTTCCGCCAACAGCCTGTCACAATTCCCGTCGGGTGTACGAGGCTTTACAAGGCCAGTTGTGAGAAATTTCAAAGCAGATTAGGTTTCAGGGGAGGCAAGTTATAGATCTAGTTGTACGGATCCTGAAAATATAGTCTGTACCTGGGAGGCAAACCTAGCGAGATTTAGCTGAAGACGCCACCTGCAATACAGGTCCTGAAGACCTCGGGGTCCACTCCCCCAGTAATGCACGAGAAGTCTGCCTGTCAATGTCTAATGTACACTACTGACATACAGGACGTGCCAACTAGGATAGGGTCCAAGCCACTTCTACTGCGGTGTAGAGACTTAGTTTCGTTGACTGAATGACCCTATAACATGGAACATTACTGCAAAAGATAGCCAATCCCCCACACCCCTTAGCAGGTTGTGAAAAATCCCAGACAATTGGATATTGCAAAATTATGGCCAATTTTGTATTGAGTTTCCATTTTCTTTTAAAGCTTGCCCAGCATTCAAGGTGAACTCGTATCCCAAGATCAGACAAACCATTCCTTGTCCCAATCCTCTCACCTGCTTGCCCATAGGCTCAGGGTTAGTGACTGTTGTGCTGAAGAAGCCATCCCACTCCAGTCTGCCATAAAGACCAGCCCAGTGATTGTGCCTGTTCCCTGTGTGTGGCAGACACCAGGGAATAAGTGTGCCAAACTGCCGGTCTGCTGGATCGCACGATTTACCTGGGGATTAGAAATTATATTTAAAACATGCTGCAAAGTTCTGAAGTCAAGCTAGCCTTTGCAATTCAAGCCTTAAATTCTGTAAAGGCAAATACCTTCAGCACAGCTACAAACACCCCTTAGAGCACCAGTACTACTGCGCCCATTCTTCTTGTCGTTGTGAGTGTAACGCAGCTTCCGTGTGGTTGTACCATCAGTAAGCGAACTTCAATGCTTGGCAGGTCTCGCCAGTCAGAGCCAGGCGCAAGAGGTATGTGTCTCAATTCTAGCAGCCACTAATGCGCTCATATCCTGCAAAAAAAGATTACCAATATGCCAGAATTGTGAATTTTTACCATTTGGGCAGTAAACGTGAATAAAACATACTGCAGACCCATCTGCTAAAATAGATTCCTTTTTGATTCTAACACTAGGCCAAGATTATACCTTACATTTACAGAATTAGGCAAAGCCCTGCCCTCTTGCTAAACACCAAGCCTATGCTCTGAACTGTCAAGCCTCAGTGGACAAGATGTTCTGGCTATGAAAGCAAAACCAGTTTAAGTGATAGTCCAATACATTCTGGCACCACAAGATGCCACCATTAGATAGCACTGCTGGGAACCAAACATTTGGCCTTTGAGGTATGGGAGGAGTTTGTTTGCATGGTACTCCTGCTACATTTGAGTTGGGGCATGCCAACTTTTTAAGAAAGCTGAAACATTTAACAGGGCTTTTCCCTATTGCTAGTAGAATTAAAGATGGCTGACAGATTGATGGAAACAGGGGCGTTCAATCTCACCTTACATATGTGATCTCTGAGGATAGGCTGATATTGTGAGCCCCGAATCTGCCTCTGGAACCAGGACTGGGGTTCACCATTGTAGGAGATCTCAAGAGCCGATGCACCATTGCGGATCTCTGGAAGATCTGACATTGAATCTCGCACAGTGATTGTTCTAAAGAGGCTGGAGTTTGTCCTGCAATAGAAAAACAGATTTCAAGTTGCAGGGCAGCCGCCAACTTAGATTCACAATACTGGCCAACAAAAGGTTTTAAAGACAACATGGTTTTTCTGTGCAGTTTGTATTACAGAGTGGCCCCCATCCTCTTCTGGGGTCCCCCAGCGGCGCTAGTAGCTCATTACCGCATAGTCTTTCAGGGAAGCGCTCTATGGGACACCCGTAGGGGCGTGTTCCGAGTCCTGCACAGAAAGCAAGACTCGGCCCAACCCTGCGTCATTGGACTTGACAGCAGTGGGAGCCAGTGGCTGCACTGCTATCAATCTATCCAATCAGGACATGAGACACCAGCTAGAGCTGGTGCTCATCCCCAGGGAGAAGAAAACCAGGGCAGCAGCACTACAGAAGGGTTTCACACCTTAATGCATTCTCCATGAATGCGTAAAACCCCTTTAAGGTGAAAAACCTATGCAGCTGCCACCCAGAGCAGCCTTTTTACCTGAACCTGATCTTTTCAGCGAAGGAGCACGAGCCCCAGCAGCTGTCTCGGGTCCTCCTAGAATAGATAGGAGCCATTGGCTCCTGCCGCTGTCAATCAAATCCAGTGACACAGGGCAGAGTCCTGCTCTGTCAAAAGATGCAGCAGGACCTGGTAAAAAACGGCAGCATGGGTGCCCCTCATGGAAAGCAGATTTCCATGGGGGTTACCCACAGAGGGGCCAGGAGCACCCAAGAGGATTGGGGCCGCTCTGCAAAACCCTTTCAGAGCAGTAAACCCCCCCCCCCCCCCCCCCTGCACTTTTAGTCTGGGTTCACACCTATGAATTGGATGCGGATTTACGCAGCAGGAGAATTACTGGCTCTATGGAGCTGGTTCACATCTCCGCAGCAGGTCGGTGCGATTTGCTGGAAAATGTGTGCCTGAAGTGGTTAAACAGCATGCACTGAACCCCCTGCTGTGCGACAGATCCCGCAATGGTGCGAACCGTACACGGGATGTTTTAAAACCTCCAAAAAAACTGCAGTGTCAGGTGTGTAGTCCTTTGCTAGTGTTTATTCTAATCTCCCGACTGTACCTACCTATAATCCAGTAGTCTCTGAATTTGTGTCCTTACAGGAAGAAACTTTTCACACCCACCTTGTGATGTTGCTCACATATTTCTTTTCATCCACTACAACATTCAGCTGACAGGCACGGGGCGCAAAGACATGCAGTGGCTCAGGGAACATGGGCAGCTTCTCCCCTGGAGCAGCAGCAAGTACAATTGCTCGTCTACGTGTCTGAGGTACACCATACTGACCAGCCTGCAAGTCAAAACGATGGAAAACATTAATTCTATCAAGGCACGGCCAACCTTCACAGTACTTTCCTGCCAAAGCAAAGTATCCTGTTAAGGTTGCATTCTAGCTCATAGGGAGATTTCATATCCTGCACCCCCCGCCCAAAAATAAAAAAAATCCTTACAATGTTGAGACCCAGCAAGCAATGATTTATAAAAGTCAAACAAAATCTATGCAGATGACCCAAGTAGTTTGCAACTAAAGATAGTGTGGTAAATTGGTTGTGGGCTTTACAGACCCTGTATGGGACAAGGTAACCGGTTAACACACCCCGCAGTTCAGCAATAAACCTGAGGCTTGGCCTTTAACACAAATAAAAAAGTAATAACGATACCAAAAAAATACTTACTTGGAGCACTCCAAAAGTACACTGGTAACCCATTTGTACAAGGCAACGCAGGGTCAGTTTGAGCACCATGGAGCTTTTGAAGGACACAAAGTTCCTGACGTTCTCCAGCAGGAAGAATTTAGGCCTATAATAATCACAATAGCTGCAAGAGAACATGTACAGATGATTAATGAAAATGTAAAATTATATGACACAGCATCATTTCTATCAAAGATGCTCACCTGAGATAAGAAACCACTAGAGAGTTCTTGAACTTTGAGTAGGTTCTGGAGTTAAACCTGTTCATACCACTGAAACCTTGACAAGGTGGACCGCCACACAGCATTTCAACATCCCCTTTCTGTGGTAGCTTCTGGCCCAAGGTGTTGTTCTTCTCCCCTGCCATTACCAGCTTCAGCAGAACATTACAATCTTCCGTAAACACTGTTGTGCCAGGATTGTTTAGCCTGAAGGCCTGAGCAGCTGGTTCCCACATCTCTATGGCCCATTTACTCTCTGCTATACCTGTATTAAAAAGAAAGAAAAAAAAAGTGATGAGTGAATCCACGATTATCTGCAACCAAGTTGGAGGAATGCACTGCAGAGTGGTGAAAGGTTGAGCCCATGTTAAGTTTTCACTGCCATTTGAAGTTCTAGCTATACAAACTCTGCTAAAGTTTCTCACCCGTGTTGTGAGATCTTGCTAGTGCACTCATTGTCAAAGACCATGAGGCATCACCCACACACCCTTCAAACCTGACAGAACAAAAGCAAACCATTCTGACCGACGCCAGCCACCCATGTGAATGAGCGCGTTACAAATTAGTTCACATTACTGAGCACCTTCAGAATGTTTTTTCACCTAAGTATTCAGTATGTTTTTCACCTAAGGCTCAGTTTTACCACTACATTTTAATACTTGACTGAATACAGGGTATCATCCTTACCTGCTTGATGGAAGCCCTCTGACAATCCTCCACAGCCTGAGAACACATCAAGTGTACGGAGTTTAGGCAGTTGATCTGCTGGTTTTCGTTCAGAATGAGTAGAAGATTTTCCCTTTCCTAATAAAACCACAAAGATGTAGGCATATTATAGTATCCATCAAAAAAAAAATTGGGGGGGGGGGAATTAAATTATACAATTAGTCCATACCTTTCCCCTTGCCCTTTCCTTTCCCTTTGATTATGGCACTGCGAGCATGATTGGGTGGGTCTTCAAAGCTTTTTGTTTTTGCACTGTAGGCCTGGAGAAAAAAAAAAATAAAATAAAAAAAAAAATAAGCACAATTAGAAATGTCTACTGCTAAAAAGTGTGCACACCCCATACATATCTAGCAGTCAGTCCTTTTAAACTTTGCCCTCTAGGTGCCAAGAAGCTTCTACACAAATATAGGACATCTCAAGTTAGTGACATATGTTTAGTGCCCATATTCCCTAGCTACAGAGATTAGGAAGGTCTGGGTCCACAACCATGAGCAATGAACCTAGATGGGGCATCTTTTCCTATATTGGTGCAAGTCTAGGTCATCAAATTACCTCCAAGAAGTAAAACCTGTCTGATCCACCATCAGAGTACTCCTGAATAGACTCCATCAAATCTTCTGCATATTCTACCATACAACGGCCCTGGACATCTTTGAATTCCACTGTTGCCTCTTCATCACTCCAGTACACCAGGTTGATATCTGCATGGTAACTGGCTTTGCTTCCTTTATGTGTATTCTCAGGCCTGGGGGGGGGGGGGGGGGGGGGGGGGATTAAAGAGATGAAAAAAAGATCTAATTTCAAATCTTCATATCTGAAAGACCAGCATTAAAAAAGTCAAAGAATTATGGATATCCCAAGCTGGGAAAATAGATTCACACTTCCAGGAAGCATGTTTTTTCCTCCCAACAAAAAAATAAAGTTTATTTTAATATTCTCAGAAACTGAGCAAACACTGCAAAAATACAGTAAACAGCATGGTTCATTTCAGTTTACTACTTCGTAGGTTTAATATTTACCACTGGATACTTTTCTTTAAAGCTTTAAACCATATTCAGGAATGGATCTTGCGTTTATAGAATTTGATTGACGTAGTTTGTCTACAACTGGGATTGGTTTAGAATTCATGTACTGTGTCTTCTGACTTAGAAGCAAGTCAAATATAGTATTGCTTTTCCTTACAAGTGAAACAAACCTGCTCTGCACGATCACAACTGGGATGAGTTGCAACATAACATAAGTCGACATGCAGGCAACATGCAGGCAACTGTACCTGGCCTGAAAAAAAATGTGTAGGCTGCCCTCACTTCTGCATTCCACCGCCACCAGGAAGGTACATGCAGAGCTGTGCTGTGAATAGACCAGCTCTATGCCAATTTAAAGCACGCACCCTGACACAAATTTCACGCTGGTTTTATCTGTTGGAGAACTTGTCAGAAGTTATCATGCGGATAAAAAGAACAGAGAAGCAGATGGGACTTAGAGATATAAGCAAACACTGCAGATATGTGCCCAGGTCAAAATTTCATGAATCAGGTCTACACTCAAAAGTTTAGCATAACAAGCCCCCAGAGAAAGAAAAAAATAAAAAATAAAAGGGATCCAGTCAGAAGGACCAGCACTACTAATCATAGAATAGTTCAACGAGTCCAAAATCCACACCTGTAAGCCAGTAATTTCTTATTTTTAAACCAGCCAAACCATTCAACCTTTAGCGCCAACAGCACACAAATATGCAGCCTCTTGACAGGCGATTGACACCGAGTGACTGCATATTTGTGTACCAGAATGTAAATTACAGCTGTGCCAAGAGTGTGCCCAGCAAAGTTACCGGCAGCTAATGGAAAGCTCTTAATTGCTACTTGCCAATCACACGATCATAAACTACCCCCCCCCCCCCCCCCAGCATCTGAAACACCTTAAGGGCCAAGAGGTGCAAGCACCAAGGGGATAAACAATTTTATTTTAATAAAAAGTGTTACATTGATCAATGCCCCTCTCCTGGTTCTATTTGTAAACCTACCTGTAGAACTTGTACACTCGCAGCTTGATATCAGACTCATTTGGTTTCCCATTGCTTTTCTTGTTACAGTAGATCTCCTTAATGCGACCTATTCTATATGGTTCAGGGGCATCCAAGTTGCTGCCTTTAATGTAGTCGGAAGATTTGCGGTAATATTCTGGATACAGATCTTCATCAACATCATCCTTTTTATGGGAACGTTTAACAGGACTGCTCAGCTTAACACTTGAAAAATGAAAATAGATCATGGGTTTCCAGGGCTTCAACTTTAGATTTGCAAAACAGAAGCCTATACGCTCTACCTTTATTTTGACTAAAGCTAAGAAAAAGGGTATTGGCTCAAGACAAATACCTGAACATGAAGGAATCAGGCAGGAGCAGTACACCATCACCAATCTTGTATTGCGTGCCATTTTTTGTAGCCATGTTATAGCAGACTTTACCCGCAAAATCTTCAGCAACGTCAAAAACTTTGGGAATCTCCTTCTGTCTTATTTCATCTAGTCTGGTACAGCTGGTGCAGAATCTACAATTGAAATATGAACATGCCATAAATACAACTTAAATTTTGAAGAGGTTTTTTTCAGTTTGATAAGGGACAGACAAAAAAAAAAAAAAAAAAAAAACACACATTACAGGAAACCAAAGACTCACTTGTGCTTGTTTTCATCTGTTGGTTGCAACTTCGGAGGTGTCCTCAAAGCGGGGCATACTCTGGATCATACCACAACTGGTAGAAGTAGGATTTTACCATCATCTTCCACCACATTATGATCATCCACTCCTCCCTGGAAGATATACAAGAAAATCAACCAACTGCCAGCCTCTTAATATATGCAGAGAAGCGCATGTTAAAGGACATGGTTTAGGCCTAAATATATGGCTTAGCTATTCATCAGAATAAACCACTAGATTCCAGCTCACCTCCATAAACCAGTCCTCAGATGGCGCTTTGTAGGACCACATTGACCTTTCCATGAATATAGGACAGCTGCATGTCCTCACACTCATCCACAATAAAGAGCTCCAATGGATCAGCTGTGGCACCAAGAACAGTGTCTGAGCCCAGGCAGAACCAGTTGAGCATGGAACATGGGGCCATTGACATCTTCCCACATAGATGTGATCCTTTAAAAAAAATAAAGAATTCAGGCGGACACCAGAAAACCAGCACAAAAAAGATAAGGCCCATAGATAACGCCAGCTACTACTATACCAACTGTACAAAGAGGCATGGCTGAACAGCATAGTCAAAGCTATAAAATGGTCTGTATTGCCTTAGCCCAAGTCCCTGTTATACCCTGCAGCAGTCTTTAGCTGATAACTAGACTTTCACTCAATTCTAGTGTTGGCTAAAATATGCTGTCTGACACTCTGATGTACTTTCCAATGCAGCACATCTTTATGTGAACTGTACATTTTGAAACATAACTCATAACTACAATAAAATTTTTTTAGATCTACATTCAATTACTTGCCAACTGTCCCATATCAGTTTTACTGCTGCAGGGCAGCTGCATAGGAATACATACACAATACTGATCTTCCAGGCACCAGCGTGTGCTGCCAGCTTGCACTCGCTGATCATTCTGTACACAGGCAGAACAGCGATCTGCCCATGCTGATTGCTGTTCTATCAATACAGAAGGCATGGATCCTGTAAAAGCAGGACCACCAATCCATGCCTTCCACTAGTAAAAGAATCTCCCCACTACACTGAAACACCAGCTAGGCACACAGTTGACCTATTGATTACCATATTAATCCCTTCCCAGACCGTTTTACTACAGTGAATGTGCATATTTTTAGCACTGATCAGAGTCCAATATGTCCACTGCAATATTTCCAATCACTGCCACTACTAGAAAAAAAAAATCAATATATCCCATAGTTTAGATGCTACAACTTGTGCAAAAAGTCAATATACGCTTACTGGAATTTACCAAAAACATGTAGCAGAATACATATTGGTCTAAATTAAAGAAATGTAATTGGATAGGAGATATATAAAAACAAAAACCAACTCAATTGTAGGTTTATAGCGCAAATAAAAACCAGTGGTGATCAATACCAAAGCTCCATTTGGGGGGGAGGAAGTATAATTTTTTTGGGTACTGCATCGCACAAGTCAAAGTAACGAGTGTGCCGTGGGGGGGGGGGGGGGCTTGGGGGAGGGGATTAGTCCCTATTGATAAAGTCAATAGACTGCCAAGAAAGACACTAACCTTGCCAAATACACAGGCTCAGTGGGATTATCTGGACTCACAGACACACAATCTCCAACTTCAAGGATTTCATCATCAATAGAAACTTCAAGATAGTACTGCTTCTTCCCTTCAACCTTGAACAGAAGAGTAGAAGTATGCAAATTGGTGTATTAAAGCATCCATGTAGATTAGCCTTAGACTTTTGGTAGCAGTGCCTTGTTGTATGCAGCATGAGTCATCTGTTTGAATCCCAACCACGACATACCATCTGCATGAAGTTTGCATGTTCTCCTTATGTGCAACAACTGGATGTTATGTAGCTCCCAAGTCTCCATTATGCCAGGTTTAAAGTTAAGCTTACACATGGTTTGCGCTATAGAAGTTGGGTACAATCCTCCCGTAGACAGCATGAATTCAGCCAACTTTTGAAGGGCACCCCACAAACACACTTGATCCATGGTATGACAGCCTTTAGTCTATTAACAGCCACTGCTGTGATGTGTGGAATCCAAGTCCCAATAACGACTTACTGTCAAGAGCATAGTGTACATCTCTCCATATCCATCACTGGCAATCAGCTGTGATACCAAGACAGCAGCCATGATCCTAGTACCCATTTCTGCCAGCGATCGGCTTTTTAGTAGTGGTTATTTGTAAGTGACTGGAAGAGGGGCAAACCCCACCCCATCACCACTTTTTTGGATAACATTTTTTCTTCATCCCTTAAAGTACATAATGTACTTTTATCCCAGTGCATCATATCCTTCTGCTCCCCAACTGCCTTCTAGGACCTGTGCGACCTAGAAAATGAGGGGGCCATTCAGAAAGCGTTGCGAAACACACATGAGCAGTAGAAAACAGGCGGTGAAGCCTGAAGGCTCCACTGCAGTTTTTAGTTAGAATGGCGGCGCCTGCACAAGATCAGATTGACCGGGGGGGAGGGGGGGGGGGGGACATCTCAGGCTCCCTGGAATGGCAAGTGTCCTTACTAAAAGTCAGCAGCTACAGTGTTCATAGAGGACGTGTAAAAAACCTCACCCCCACACTGCTTTAACATATGAGAGAAAAAAAAAAAGGCACAAGTTGCACATCCATTACCTTGACAGGGTCGCCTCGCCAACAAATTCTGTTTTTCTTCTCTTGTTTCTTTTTCTTTCCTTGAAGTATCTTCTTAGGAGAAGGCATTTCTGGGATGTTATCATCCAATTCTTCATCTTCATCAGCTTCTTTAACAGCCAAGTTTGGACATCTGTCCAGCCCAAGAGGTCAGAATGTCAGAAAGTCCAAACCAATATCACCCAACCCTGCTACAACCACATCAAAACTGCATTACCTTCTCTGCAGGCAGGCCTGCTTATTACGGCCACTTCCGCCAAACTTTATCATGTCCTGGCAGGCTCTGCATTTGCCACACTCTGGCTGCTGACAAACCTGTGAATAGATTAGGGCACAGAGTATATAGTCAATCGAGGGAAAGACTGGACATTGGCATTTTATTTTTTGGAGCCTGTAAAGCATTACAATAGTGTGCATGTTCCCAACGGTGAACTTATCCTTGAAGTTTGCAGGCAAGCCATTTCATGCGGCAACACTGAAGACACGCCTATTACCAACTTACAAGCCCATCAGTGTTAGTTTTGTCAGCAGCAATTTTACAGTGGCGAAAATGAAAAGCACATTTGCATCCATTGTATAAACCCCCCCCCCCCCCCCCAATGCCATTAACAAACTTGTGAACTTTTGGTTGCTCAAACAGTGTCTGCTTTCAGTTCTCACCGAGCCTTGACTACATGCCCCTGGATCTGCTGTCCCTCCCTCTGTGCACAGGAAAGTTTCAATCAAGCAGCCGAAATTTGAAGCAGTTCAGAACTGACCATACTCTCACACTAATTCTTTCCTGCCATCTCTCCGTCTTATGTAGTCCCCAGCAGAACCTTTTCTAACAGCAAGCATAGAGCTTCTTCAGACTAGAATTGTACATTTAAGTGGGCTCACCATGCCATTTTAAAGGGATTGGCACAGTAGGTTAAAACTGAGTAAATGAGATCACCTCCTCACTGCCTGTCAAATGCCTCTGAAAAGTGAGCAGACTATGGATCACTTTTCAGTGGAGGGCCTGCTGCAAGTGTGAACTTTGCAGGTTCACACTGGTAGTGTACTTGCAGTTTTTCTGCATGTTACTCTTAGTTGCAGCTGCAGTCCCATAGACTACCATTAGGTTACACATTTTCTGAAAGTGCACCAGAATTCCTGCATGCTGCATCTTTGGTGGGCTTTCAGAAAAACCTACAACCCAATAGTATATTGCACTGCAGCCAACACCACCACAGTGCATTACAGGCCTCAGACCATCCAGAGCAGCTAAATCTGTATCAGTTTGCTCAAAACAGAATTTACTCTGGAGTATAAAAATGTAATCTCTATAGAATTTCCAAACCTAAACCCATTACATTTTGGGCAATTAAAATATACTGCAGATTTAGTCGACTAAAGCAATTGTAGAGGACCAACACAGCATTTTAGGCAAAAGATGAAATTTGCTGCCGAATTTAACACCGGAGCCCATGAGTCTAGAAAGGCAGCTGGTCGCAGACCTGTTTTAGCATTTGCATAAGGTTAGAACGTACCTCACAAACTCCACAGCGTCTACGCTTCAGGTTCTCCTTATCTTCATTGTTCTCAATCTGTTCTGAGAAGAAGGTGTCAAAGATCTGGCTAACCAGTCTAGTGGTTGTGGCTTTTGTGGGCCCTTTATCCTTTATGATCTTTGTGGGATGTCGTATTGCTTGCTTTCTCACAGCACGCCTGTAATGAAATTTTCAAGTCACTTAGCTCAGTCAGAAGGCAATTGCTAAAACAAAAAGGGCAACCAGGAGTCAGGTACTCTGCTGTTCAAATCTGAGGGACTATGCAGGAGAAATGTGAGGAAAAACCCACCACACTCACCTTTTACCCAGTGTAACCCCAGCCAACTTAATGAGGTCTCTCATGCAGGGAGTTATAATTATTGGTTGCTCATCACTGTCTGCAGCATCATCATAACTTTCCACTTGCTCAACAATAAACTGGGCATGTCTCAGTAGAGAGTCTTCTGTGAAGCGGTTGAAATTCAGACCGGCTGGTGGTACAATGGTCTAAAAAAAAAAAAAAAAAATTTGAGTTTGACAGTCTTGGGACTTGAAAGCATTCCCATCGGATACTTTGACTCACTTCTATCTGGTTCAGTAGATCCTCATATGTTGAGTCTTGATTATGCTGGAGAAACTCAACCACAATTTTACTCATATAGATCTTCTCCTGCATCACAGCAAATGTTGGACTGTACTCTTCACTGGGATCCATCAGGAAGTAGTCCGCAAAGGCTACACATAAAATAAGTTTGTTTATCATGAAGTTTGTACTAGAATTAAAACCATATAAAAAAAAAAATAAAAGTCAAAACGGTCAGTCACACGGAGGCAATTTCATGCGTTTTAGCGCTAGAAATTGCAATGGAGGCCATGTGTACTTTCACACTCGGGCGCAAACTATTTGAAGTAAAAATACGGAACCCCCCCCCCAAACAAAATAGCAGTTTAAATAAAAGATTAACAGCATTGATATCAAGGATGCTGGGGATGTTGTGGTTAAAGATATGAGGATGTTCCTACAGGTAGCTGCAATGTTCAGAGGAGAAAGTAACTTTACCAGTTGTGAAGCCAATCAAAGCTTTTTCTCCTCCATCAAATCCAGTTATCCACCAGGCATTAATAGGACCCAACTTCTTTGCCTGTACTCCACCTATTAGATGGAAAAGCATTAGACATTCAGCAAGCTAATCAGTGCAAATCTTCAACCCCTGTGCAATTTGTGGGAATTGGCAGCCAATTCCAAAAAGGAAAGTGGAGCAACCAAATTTACAACACAACTCACCATCTAGAGAGGGATTGTCCTCATAAATTGGTTTTATGACACCGCTAAAATATAGCTCAACGTTCTTCTCAATCAAACCGGAGTCAAATGCACACAAGTGTCCCCTCTTGTCATAAATACTGCAAAGCAAGGACAAACACTTAGTCCTTACAAACTCTGGAAAAAGGCTTTGACTGACATTTCCCAGCCAGGAAAACCTACCTGAAACAAGTAACTTTGTGCTGAGGGAGGTCCTCATAGCTTTCAAAGCCATCCTCATTTGAATCAAATAAAGACAGGCGCTCATCAGTCAACATTTCTGGCTCATCCAACTGGGGGGGGGCGGCGACAAACAAAAAAACATGAATTGGTGTTTTATAATACATCTCTATGGAAGATTGCGTAAAGTCTGATCTTTGAAAAAGCCAAAGCCATTAAAGACTAAGTGTACAGGGTCTCTCCCCCCCCCCCCCTTGAGTTCCACTTTTGTTTCTCGTACTGCATCTTTACAGTAGGTAAAGAAAAACCTAACAAAAACTTGTAGTTATCACAGAATTGTCCCCTGCATTGAAGAGTTCCCCTTGTTGGGGTAAACTCAATCAGTGAACCAGACCATTAGATAGTGAACCTCCCTAATGGGGACAAACGAAAACCTGAGTGGCTCTTTCCCCTCATCTAACCAAATCTAGACATTTAAAATCAGATAACCAAGTTTTACATTCTGTATTTAGAGTATAACATATTAGACATACTAGCATGGCGAATTGAGGCCAAGTTTAAATGTTATGAAGCATGGAACACACACACACACACACACACACACTTTGGATCTGACCTAAATTCTCCCCAAGTAGCCCCTCGTCACCTCAAGTCGTGCTGCATGAGAAAATCAAAGTAAGTGAATGGAGCCGTCTTAATGTACACTACTGCAGTTGCTCCAACTTCAGAAAAGGTGCCTGTACTACTTCAATCCAACAACTTCTACCCATTGATTTCAATGGAAGTCGCCTCAAAAGTCAGATCACTGTCTTAACAGAAGCAACAATACAGGGAGAACATACATTTCTCAGGCAAACCCCTCCCTCTGAGCTGATTTGTTTGATTGTCCACTGGAAAGCCTCCTGTCCTTGAGGCAACTTGAGTATGAATCACAGCGTGACATGAGGCAACTTCAAGTCGTGTCCAGGTTGCCTGCCAAAGTCGTGCTGGAAGTCGTGCTGCCCCTGTGTGAATGGAGTCTTACAATACTAGGAAAAAAAAAAAAAGTTTAACTTACAGCATTATCTGGATCTCCTTGAAAAAACTTGAGATCAGGATCATCCAGGTACTGCCTGCAGTCAACACACTTTGGAGGAGGGGTCTGCAAGAAAAAAAAAAAAAAAAAAAAATCATGTTTACCAATTTGCAACTTAGAGGAAAAGGTTGAGGGGGTGCACTGTACACCTCAAATTTTTACCTTTGGTGCCTGAACAGGTTTTGTCTTGGGAGTTTCAGTTTTCACCGTCCTGCAAAGAGGGAAAAAAAGAAAGTAAATTCTACATTTTCTCTACACAGCCTAGTTAAAGCTGGTCTCCACCTCAACTAGTGAGCATCATGCTGGGCCAAAATTGGCTTTCCCCTGGATTAACACAACACATGCACCCCTGTAAAAACCATGTAGCCTTAGCAACATGCAGTGTTGCATTCTGGCAATGGGATAGGAACTTCATTTTGTTCTGCTTGACTCCCCATTGTACACCCAGGTTTGCATTTTCTGAATACAGCCCTTCCGATTTGGAGATCATGGCATGATGTGCCCTCTGCCATTCAGTTAGAGGAAGCTTTGGGTAACAAAAGCTGTATACTAAGCACAAATACATCCCTATACAGTTTTACATTTGACTGGAGTCATCTTTAAACTCAAACTTATAGAACTGCTTATATTTATGCAATCAGTCTAAGACTTTAGAATGTTGGCATCAGGAGACTTTGCAGTTAGTAGTTTCACAAGAAAAGCTTACCCCACTTCCTCAATGGTTTCAACCTTCAACTTCTTTTCCACCTTCTCCTAGAGAGAACAAATTCAGATTACTAGCAAAATCAAAACAAGCCAAAAAAGGTTAACCCCCTTCCCACCCAGCAACCCTCATCTTGGTCTACAATGGGGAATAGGGGTCCTGACAGCGGTCACATAAGAAACTAGGATCTGTATTTACAAGAGATTGGCCATTGTGCAGCAATCATACAGTGAGCACAGAAACCTCACACCATACATCTGCACCCAAGAATGGTTGAGCGTTAAAACCCACCTTGTGTGCCACCACACTGTATGCAGATCAGAAACAGCAAATTGAAAGCCCAAAATAGACTGTACAGGGCATTACATACCTTCTCTTCTGTTACCTCCACTTCGAGAGCTTCAGCTTTTATGTCACCATTTTCATCATTTGACTTACGTTTGTTAGACCTGTGTACAGGAAATCACATGTAAGCATTTGGAAGTTAATTCAAAGTATTAATATAGGCTTATAGAGTGAATGCAGAGACATTACAAGCATGTTCTCACTGTAGAGAGTGAACAGTAAAGCCCATCACTATATCAAAGTTATAAGATAGCCTGTATGGATACACAAACTCACTGCTATATGGCAACATTTACATAAACACTATACATTTCCTTGGGAATTCATGCTGACCAACATGCAGAAAATAGGAGTGCTTACCCAACCTGCACAGAAAAACACTGCCTTTAGCAAACACAGCGCTGCCATTAATTAGCAACACATCTTCAAGCAAGCCAAACTGCAAGGTCACAGAAGCATGTGGTTCAGAAAGATACATTTTTGGAAAAGGGTCAGATACTTTCCTGCATTTCTCATGCAGTGGGTAGCCCATTGAAAAATGGTCCGTCTAATGTGCTGGTCTGCACCCATAGGGTGTGAACCTAGCGCTTAAAGAAAAGCATACCACCACCATTGCTGATTGCACCCCCTCACCATCACAAGACTGCTGCAAAATTTCCCTTTCAGCACCAGCTGATGGGATTGCGTTTGTTGGTGCAGTAATAAGCGATCTGCAATTGTGGCCACATTGAGCCAACAAGTGGCAGCTAGAACCTACACATCTACAAGACATGCTTCAGCTACTGCACAACAAAATCTCAGACCATTTAAACCTTAGCACAGTCATTCCAGATGCTCCACTTGTGTACCCTTCAACCACTGCCATACTTTGCCACCCTCCCCCCAAATTCTACTACACAAGGTGCCAGCAGCAGTACATGGCACTACAACTCCACCATAGGCACTGGCATTAGAAAGACAGAACATACATAGGCAGTAGCAGCATTTGTACCCAGTAAGAGCATCTGCAACAGGTGCCCAATACCAACAATGTCCCAAAAGCAATACATTGTTCTGTGACACTGGATTCTGAACTGACTGTACAGTTTAGTAAAGTAGTTTAATTGCTTATATTGACCAATATATCTCAATGAAGTTGCCATTGGCACACACTAAAAACTGTAGAAGTTGAGATTATACCAACCCTTTAGAAAACATTGACATGATGGTGGGCTGTTTGCCTGTACTTCTTGTGGGACGTGACCGGCCAGAGGATTCTACAGTGCAAAAGAAAAAAGCCATCAAAAACAAACCACACAACCCACCACATTTTTTTATTTATTTAATAAAGTTGACCACACCTAATAAAGCTAGCAAGAAAAAGACACTCCTGCAACTCCAGTGTTACCAACTCCATGCAGGTATACAGTTGTATGCAAACGTTTAGGAACCCCTGACAATTTACATGATTGTTATTAAATATTTGGGTGCTTTGATCAGCAATTTCATTTTGAAATATCAAATGACAAAGTAATATTTCAGTGAAGAGGTTTATTGGATTAACAGAAAAAGTGTAATATGCATCAAAACGAAATATAATCTGCAAGAAAAAGACATGAGCTAGTATGCCATGCATACTAGCTCATTATGTGGCGACTTACCTCGAATCAAAGCACTACTCTTCCCCTCCGCCATGTCTGCTCTGACCATCTTCCTGTTATCGCCGCTGTGATTGGCCGGAACGGCGATGACATCACACGCATGCGCACAGGGCCAGGTTTCTCCATTGAGAAAACCAACAGCGATCAGTGAGTCGTTGTCTACAGCGTGCCATACACATGGGTGCAGGGTTTTCTGAAAACCTCCTTAACCATGTAGGTTATTTCTTGCACCTACAGGTAAGCCTTAATCTAAGCTTACCTGTAGGTGCAAGTTGTGTGGTTGGGTTTACAACCACTAACCACTTAAGCCCCGGACCATTTGGTAGCTAGAGGACCAGAGGTGAATTCAGAATTTTGCACTGCGCTGCTTTAACTGTAAATTGTGCGGACATGCAATGTTGTACCCAAACGAAATTTGCATCCTTTTCTTCCCACAAATAGAGCTTTCTTTTAATGGTATTTGATTGCCTCTGCGATTTTTTTTTTGCGATATAAACGGAAAGACCGAAAATTTTGAAAAAAGTTTTCTACTTTTTGTTATAAGAAAAATCGAATAAACTCAATTGTAGTCATACATTTAGGCCTAAATGTATTCAGCCACATGTTTTTAGTAAAAAAAAAAAAAAAGTCAATAAGCGTATATTTATTGGTTTGCGCAAAAGTTAGAGTTTACAAACTAGGGTACATTTTCTGAAATTTACACAGCTTTAAATTTATGACTGCCTATCTCATTTCTTGAGGTGCTAAAATGACAGGGCAGTACAAAACCCCCCCCAAATGACCCCATTTTGGAAAGTAGACACCAAGGAAAATTGCTGAGGCATGTTGAGCCCATTGAATTTTTTATCCCAAGTGATTGAATGACAAAAAAAAAAAAAAAAAAAAAAAAAAAAAAAAGTTGTCACTAAATATATTGCTCACACATGCCATGGTTATATGTGGAATTACACCACAAAATAAATTTTTCTGCTTCTGAGTACGGGGATACCACATGTGTGGGACTTTAGGAGCCTAGCCGCGTACGGGACCCTGAAAACCAAGCACCGCCTTCAGGATTTCTAGGCACAAATTTTTGATTTCACTCCTCACTACCTATCACAGTTTCGAAGGCCATAAAATGCCAAAATCGTACAAAACCCCCCCAAATGACCCCATTTTGGAATATAGACACCCCAAGCTATTTGCTGAGAGGAATGGCGAGTATTTTACAGCTCTCATTTGTTTTTGAAAAAGAAAGAAGAAAATATAAATATATATAATTTTTTTCCCCAATTTTCAAAACTTTGACAAAAAGCGAGATCTGCAAAATACTCACAATACCTCTCAGCAAATAGCTTGGGGTGTCTTTCCAAAATGGGGTCATTTGGGGGGGTTTGTGCCATCTGGGCATTCCATGGCCTCCGAAACTGATAGGCAGTGAGAAATTAAATCAAAAATTTACACCCTTAGAAAGCCTGAAGGCGGTGCTTGGTTTTTGGGGTCCTGTACGTGGCTAGGCTCCCAAAAAGTCTCACACATGTGGTATCCCCGTACTCAGGAGAAGCAACAGAATGTATTTTGGGGTGTAATTCCACATATACCCATGGCATGTTTGAGCAATATATCATTTAGTGACAACTTTGTGCAAAAAAAAAATTGTCGTTTTTCCGCAACTTGTGTCAACATAAAATATTCCATGGACTCGACATGCCTCTCAGTATATAGCTTGGGGTGTCTACTTTCCAAAATGGGGTCATTTGGGGGGGGGGTTTGAACTGTTCTGCCATTTTATACACAACATTAGGAAGCTTACATCCACTCTAACCACTTGAAGACAAAGCCCTTTTTGATACTTTGTTTACACGGAAAAAAAAAATTTTTTGCAAGAAAATTATGTTGAACCCCCAAACATATATTTTTAAAGCAAAGGCCCTACAGATTAAAATGGTGGGTGTTGCATTTTTTTTCCAACACAGTATTTGCGCAGCGATTTTTCAAACGCATTTTTTGGGTTAAAAATACACTCATTTTAATGCACTAAAACACACTATATTGCCCAAATGTTTGATGAAATAAAAAAGATGATCTTAGGCCGAGTACATAGATACCAAACACGACATGCTTTAAAATTTCGCACAAACGCGCATTGGCGACAAACTACATACATTTTTAAAAGCCTTTACAGGTTACCCCCATAGATTTACAGAGGAGGTCTACTGCTAAAATGATTGCCCTCGATCTGACCTTCGCGGTGATACCTCACATGCATGGTGCAATTGCTGTTTACATATGACGCCAGACCGACGCTTGCGTTTGCCATTGGGCAAGAGCAGGGCAGGACAGGGGTGCTTTTTTTTATTATTTTTGCTTATTTTATTTTTAAATTGTTCCTTCCAAGTATTTTTTTTTTTTATTATTTTTATTGTTATCTCAGGGAATGTAAATATCCCCCATGATAGCAATAGGTAGTGACAGGTACTCTTTTTGAAAAAACTGGGGTCTAGACCCTAGATTTTTCCTCTGCCCTCAAAGCATCTGACCACACCAAGATCGGTGTGATAAAATGCTTTCCCAATGGCGCTTTTTATATCGGGGGGGGGGGGGGGGGTCGGGCATTCCCTCCCACTGCTTGTAAAAGCAGTCCAGAGGCTAATTAGCCGCTAGGATTGCTTTTACATGAAAGCCGGCCGCAGGCTGAAAAGAATGATACCAAGATGATACCTAAACCCACAGGCATCATTCTGGTATAAACATTCAAAGTCCAGCAACATACCAGTACGTTGCTGGTCCTTGTTGGACATGTATTGTAATCTTTTTATTTCATGCAGCCAGTTGGCTGAACGAAAAAAAAAAAGAGATTGATCGGTGGGTAAGCCCACCATTAGAATACCGCCCTTCATCCACCCACTTCCAATGATGGGCATACACGCACCATTTATACATGCCGAAGCATGGGGGCATCCTCCCGCAAAAAAGTTATGCCGCACACACGGTCGGACTTTTCCACGGGCAAGCCTCCGTCGGAATTTCGACCGTATGTACGCGGCATTAGGAGAAAAATCGCTCCTCCGCCCCTGCTTCGGCATATTTGTTTTTTTTTTTAAACGGTGGTGAAATCGCCTCCTACAGCACGAGTCGCAGGGATCAGGCCTGTCTCTGCGAACGCTGCAGTTATGTGTGTCTGTTTTGTAAGTGACAGTGATCGATCGATACTGCACTTGGGTGGCCTGGGCTGGACGGAGGGACAAAACGCAGGTGCCAGCAGGTATCTGGGCTGATCCCGCTAACACTGTTTTTGGGACCCCTAAACTGCTGGGGACGCTAGTATAGATCTGATCAGATATTGATCTGTTCAGATACTATACCACTAAGGGGGGTGTATGCTTCACGCGTGGGTGTTAGCGTTACTGGCACTAACCTGACGCTGCCTGGGGTGTGACTCAGACCCTCTCTGACGCTAAAACCTAATTGATATCACCCGGCGGGCGATCAGGGGGGTTAAACCTTTATTGGGTTATATACGGCGGGTGCCCTGACACTATAAAAAGCAAACTAACCAGCGTCACCCGTAACACTTATATGGTGATCAGTGGTGAAAGGGTTAACTAGGGGCAATCGGGGTTAAAACCTTTATTAGATAATATATGGGGGTACCTGACGCTATAAAAACCTGCGGCGAACCTAAAAAAATTACTGGCTGCCGATCGGCATCACTGACGCTAAGACAGCGATCAGAAAAATGATCGCTAAGCGACAGTGGTGATAGGCGGTGAAAGGGTTATCTGGGGGTTAAACCTTTATTAGGGGGGGTTAGGGGGCTACACTGGACCTAAGACTAAACTTTGGTGACACTTTTACAGTCACAAATGTCACTGATTGCAGTGATCACTAAATAAATGGTCACTGCAATCAGTGACACTGACTGGGGGCCTCAGGGGGTGACCTGGGGGGGGGGCGATTTATGTCCCTATGTGTCCTGGTGTCAGTGTAGTGTTGTGTGCACTGACTTGATGTCTTCTCTTGTACGGCGCTCGGTGTATGTGAGCGCCGCACCAGAGATGACATCACTTCCTCCTGCTCCCTCTGTCTGACACAGACAGAGGGGGCATTTCCATTCGCCGGGAGCGATTGCAAGGGGGTGGCCAGAAACGAATGGCTGCCCCCTCATCCCGGAACGCTCCCGGACACTTAGCCACCGCTCACTGTACAGAAGGGGGGTCCGATTGGACCCCCCAACTATACAAAGGCAATCACGTACACTCTACGTGATTGTGCCTGTCGGTGCCATTCTGCCGACGTATATATACAGTGAGCGGTCGTTAAGTGGTTAAGCCTTGAACTTCATAGACAGGTGCATCCAATCAAGAGGAAAAAAAAAAAAAAAGGTAGTTAAGGTGGCCAATTGCAAGTATTTGACTCTTCTGAAGAGTGGCAACATGGGGGCCTCAAATCAACTCAAAAGACCTGAAAACAAAGATTGTTCTACATTATGGTTGAGGGGGGGGGGGCTACAAAAAGTTTGAGATATAAGCTGTCAGTGTCCACTGAGGAACAGAGGGAGGAAATGGAAGACCACAGTTCTTGTTAAGGCCAGAAGTGGCAGGCCACATAAAATATTGGAGGCAAAGGATGGTGAGAACGGACAAAAACAGCCCACGGACCACCTCTAAAGACCTACAACATCAACTTGCTGCAGATGGTGTCACTGTGTATACTTAACAATTCAGCGCACTTTGCACAGGAAGAAGCTGTATGGGAGAGTAATGCAAAGCAGCCTTTTCTGCACACACGCCACAAACTGAGTCACTTGATGCATGCAAATGCACATTTGGACAAGCCAGATTCATTTTGGAATAAAGGTGCTGTGGACTGATGAAACAAAGATTGAGTTATTTGGTCCCAACAAAAGAACACATTCCTAGAAAAACACTTGCTAACCACAGTAAAAATTTAGTGGAGGTTCCATCATGCCGTGGGGCTGTGTGGCCAGTGCTGGGAATCTGGTTAAAGTTGAGGGTTGCATGGATTCCACTCAATATCAGCAGATTTCTGAGAATGTTGAGGAATCAGTCAAAGTTGAAGTTACGCCAGAGCTGGAGCTGGATTTTTCCTCTGCATAAATGCCCGAGTAGATTTTGAGCAATGTACTGGAATGGCCATCCCAGTCCCCAGACCTGAATATCATTGAACATCCGTGGGGTGATTTGAAGCAGGCTGTCCATGCTCGGCAACCATCAAACCTAACTTAACAGATGTTTTGCAAGGAGGAATGGTCCAAAATACATTCATCCAGAACCCAGACACTCATTACAGGCTATAGGAAGCGTAAAGGAGGCTCTACTTAAATAGGATTTTTATAACAGCTTACCTGTAAAATCCTTTTCTTGGAGTACATCACGGAACAGAGCGACATAGTCATTACTAATGGGTTATATAGATTACCTTCAGGTGCTGGCACTGGCAACTTCCAAAACCGGAAGTACCCTCCCCTATATAAGCCCCTCCCATCCGGGAGCACCTCAGTTTTGTAGCAAAGCAATAAGTGTCCCTTAAGAGGGGCGGGAGCTCTGTGTCCGTGATGTACTCCAAGAAAAGGATTTTACAGGTAAGCTGTTATAAAAATCCTATTTTCTTTCTTGTACATCACGGGACACAGAGCGGCATAGTCATTACTAATGGGATGTCCTAAAGCAATGCCCAACGAGGGGGGGGGATACACCATACATAAGCTGAGCGCTATCAGACATGAGGATCTTTTGCGGCCTGCAACACTGCGCCCAAAGGCGACATCCTCCTGACTTCTAACGTCCACCTGGTAGAACCTAGTAAACGTGTGTACTGAAGACCATGTTGCGGCCTTACAGATTTGAGCCAGGGAGGCCTGGTGATGCGCTGCCCATGAAGTTCCAACTGCTCTCGTGGAGTGCGCCCTAACTTTGAACGGAGGCGGTCTCCTTCTCAAGCCATAGGCTTGCATTATGACCTGTCGAATCCACTTGGCTAAAGTAGATTTTGATGCTGCCTGACCCTTTCTGGGGCCTTCCGGCAGAACAAACAAAGTATCCGTTCTGCGAATCTGAGCAGTGGCTTTTAGATAAGCTTTAACTGCTCTTACTACATCCAAAGAATGTAATAACTTTTCCTCTACCGAAGTAGGTTTGGGGAAAAAAAAAAAAAAAAGGAAGAACCACATCTTGGTTCAAATGAAACCTCGATACCACCTTAGGAAGAAAGGCTGGATGAGGACGTAACACTACTGTCCTTATGGATAACCAGATATGGCTCCTTACAGGACATAGCTGCTAATCCCGACACTCTTAGCCGAACAAATGGCTACTAGAAAAATCAATTTCCTGGTGAGAAGAACCAAAGAAATATGCTGTAATGGTTCAAATGGTTGTTTCTGTAGAACCGACAGAACCAAGTTTAGATCCCATGGACATATGGGAATATTAACCGGAGGACTAATACGCATCACTCCTTTTAAAGGCTTTGACTAGCGAATGTGAAGCCAAGGGCCTTTAAAAAAATATTGACAAGGCCGAAATCTGACCCTTGATAGTACTCAAGGCAAGCTTCCTATCTACAGCCCATTGTAGGAAGTCCAGAATCCTACCTATTACGTATTTACGTGGATGCCATTTCTTGGCCTCACACCAGGCGATGTACGCCTTCCAGATTCTATAGTAGATCTGCCTGGATACCGGCTTCCTGGGATTGATCATGGTAGATACCACAGAATTAGAGAGCCCTCTCTTTAGAATGTGGGCTTCAATAGCCAGGCCGTCAAACCTAGGGCTGGTAAGGAAGGGTGGTATATCGGTCCTTGCGAAAGTAGGTCCGGACGATGTGGGAGGGTCCAAGGACTCCCCACAGACATCTTTACAATCTCCGCGTACCATGCTCTTCGGGGCCACCAGAATCACTGGTTTCTTTTCTACCCCGATTCTGCGGAGTAATCGAGGTAACAATTGTGGCGGTGGGAATGCATATATCAGCTTGAACTGATCCCAAGGGAACACTAGGGCATCCGAGCCGCAAGCTAGGGGATCCCTTGTCCAAGAGACAAACCTGTCCACTTTTGCGTTGAATCTGGATGCTAGCAGATCTACATCCGGTGTTCCCCACCGCTGACATAGTGTCCGGAAAACCTCGGGATGAAGGGACCATTCCCCTGGGCATAATTGTTGGCGACTTAGAAAGTCCGCCTTCCAATTCTCCACTCCTGGAATGAATACCGCAGATATGGCTGGGACATATTTTTCTGCCCATTTCAGGATGTAATTTACTTCCCTCTGGGCTGCACGACTCCTGGTGCCCCCCTGATGATTGATATATGCCACTGCTGTGGCATTGTCTGATTGAATTCTGACAGGGGACCCTTGGAGTTTGGATGTCCATGCTACTAGGGCATACCGGGCTGCTCGTATCTCTAAGAGATTGATGGGCAGGGCCTTTTCTGCATCCGACCATCTGCCCTGGAGAGACCATTGCTCCAGTACTGCTCCCCAGCCTATAAGGCTGGCATCTGTAGTGACCACCTTCCAAGAAAATCGGACTGAAGGATTTCCCTCTTTCCAGATTCTGGGGAACCAACCACCAGCGGAGGCTCTTGCGAACGGAAGGGGACAAGGACATTGGTAAGTCTAGGGCCTGAACTTTTTTGTTCCAGGCTGACAGTATGGCCCTTTGCAAATTCCTTGAATGGAATTGACCGTAGGGTACTGCTTCGAATGATGCCACCATTTTTCCCAGCAGCCTCATGCACAGGCGTATGGATGGCTGTCTTTTTGTACCCACTAAGTGGATCAAATCTCTCAAAGACGACACCTTTTCTTGAGGCAAGAAAATTTTTCTCTGGTCTGAATCCAGCCTTAGCCCCAAGTATTCCAGACTTTTGACTGGTTTTAGGGCTGACTTGTCTCGGTTGATAATCCAACCGTGATATTCCAGATACTTGATTGTCTCGTGAACAACCACTTCTAGTTTTTCCACTGAGTGGTCTATCAGCAACAAGTCGTCTAGATATGCCATTATAGTTACACCTCGTGTTCTTAGATTGGCCAATAATGGGGCCAGAATTTTTGTGAACACTCATGGTGCTGTGGCCAGACTGAAGGGTAAGGCTCTGAACTGAAAATGGCGCCCTTCTACCGCAAAGCGTAGAAATTTTTGGTGGGCTGGGAAGATGGGAATGTGCAAATAAGCATCTTTGATGTCGATCGAGGCTAACCATTCCTCCCCTTGTAGGGCAGTGGCCACCGATCGGATCGACTCCATCTGGAAAGTCCTGATATGTAGGAATTTGTTTAGCCCTTTTAGATTTAATATGGGCCTCACGTCCCCGTTTGGCTTCGGGACTGTAAAGAGGTTTGAGTAAAACCCAAACCCCCATTCTTCCAGGGGAACCTGTATAATTACTGCTTGGAGCAATAATTGTTCTAGTGCCAACAGGAGGGATCCTCTCTTCTGGGGATCCCTTGGCACGTTGGACCTTATAAGTGGTAAGGAGGGGAGTCTTTTAACTCCAATTTGTATCCCAGACTTACTGCGGAGAGCACCCATCTGTCTCTGATCATGTCCCGCCAGGTCTCTGTGAACAACTGAAGTCTTCCCCCCCCACCCGATTGAGTGGGGGCAACCCTTCATGCATTTGCCTTTGGGGGAGGTTTTGTACCTCTCCTACTCCAGGGCTTCTTGTTACCCTGCAATTGTCCCTGATTTTTACCTCCGGGATTTGACCGAGGAGGCCGTTGGAACTGTTTCACAGCCGATGTCCTAGGGACTGGAGAAGCAGGCCTCTTAAAAGAGGGACCTCTAACTCTGTTTTTAACCGGCAAAAGTGTACTTTTACCGCTGGAAATTCTCTGGATATATTTGTCCAGGTCTTCCCCGAATAAGCATTCACCATGAAATGGGAAGCTTACCAGCAATTTTTTACAGGGAGCTTCAGAAGACCAGTTTGAGCCATAAAAGCCTGCGCATATGTACTACAGACAGCGTAAGGCGGGAGGCCTGATGGATTGAATCCTTTATAGCGTCCACCGCAAAGCATAAGGCTCTAGGTAGATCAGCTAGGGCAAGAGCCTGCTGATCTGGCAAGTCCCTTAAGACCCGTTTCAACTGATCCTTCACTGCTTGGCAGACCCCAATAGCTGCCACTGCTGGTTGTGTCACCAAGCCTGCTGTAGCAAAAGCAGATTTTAATAAGGACTCTAATTTCTTATCTATTGGGTCCTTGAACATTTGGACATTATCCACTGGACATGTCAGTGATTTATTCACACAAGAGATGGCTGCGTCCACTGTAGGGACCCTCCATTTTTTGATGAACTTCTCCATGGGATAGACCACTTGAAATCTCTTGGGAGGAGTAAATATTTTATCAGGATGCTCCCAATCCTGGTAAATGAGCCCTTCCAGTAAAGGATGGATCAGAAAGGAACAAACAGTCTGGGGAGCTTTTAGCGACCCCAACGAGGAGACAGAAGTGGATGATGGCTCCGCAAGGGGCATTTTAAATTCTGATCAGACCATGTTAGTCAGGGACTGAACCCATAATCTTTCAGCATGTGATGCTGAGAATGGCTCTTCCACTGTTGATTCCTCTACAACAGAATCGACCTCATCCTGATCCCCTTCAGGTAGGTCGATCCCTGTATGGGACTGTTGCTCCGCTAACAGGCACTCTGAGGGAGGAGACGGAGATCGAGCGCTTTTTTCCTGTGACAGGGAAGCAGCGATCAATGCTGACTCTCTCTTCCAGCCCTCCCAGAGCTGAGGAAAAAACCTCCTCTGTTACATACACAGGAGCAGGTGAACTGAGGACAGCCACAGTACCAGGTACTCCTGAGGGTGCTCTACGGTCACTAACCTCTGATTCTTCAGGGGAGATAGGTGCAGCCAAAGCATGCCCAAGATCCTCAGAGCCCGATGGAAACCCCCTATGCTTCCTGGGATTTTTAGTCCCGGAGTTTTTAGACAGCATATTCCTAAGCCCAAAGCTGAGGTATTCCAGCTGAAATACACCACTTACTGACAATAGTCTAGCACAAATGCTGCTATAAAAACAGTTGGTGTCTACTAATGTGCCTTTCTATGGGGATGCCTGCATCAACCGCTTGCTGTATGGCTTTTTTAAATGTTGCCAGCTCTGTCTCTGCACTCCATAGCCAGCTCACAACACATAATTGTGGTTTTTAACATGCTGGGACGCCCGCACATGCGCTGCGGCGCGCACAGAGTGTCATCCCCCAAGCTCCGCCCCCTTTCCCAGCTCACCTCTATATATAGAGGCACGTGCGCCTTCGGCGCTAATTTTGAAGAGGGAAACTAGGGACAAGAGCCAGGGCCCCTTTTGCCGCAGGCCGGGGGACGGACGAGCATTGCAACATGGCAGAGGAAGCAGTTTCCCACAAGAGAACTCACCATCTGCCTGGACTTGCTCTGATGAAAAGAAACTAGTCCACATGACAAGAAACGTTCCACAGTGGCCTCTAGTGGATTAACACAGGTACCGCAGTCTATTAATATATATATATATATATATATATATATATATATATATATTTTTTTTTTTTTCTTGACCACTATTAAAATTACTACATTTTTTAGTAGTTACAGGCATGCATAATATTTAGCGGGAATACCGTTAGGTAACAGGCAATAAGACATATTAGGCTTGGGGGTCCCCTCAATAGAACCAAGTTCCTGAGGGGCCCCCACTTACCTTTTCCCCACCGCAGGACTGTTTGGTCCACAGAAGCCCAAACTTCACCTATCAAGGCAGGCATTGTAATTAAACCTTCAGGGACCGGGTTCCCAAGGATTCCACTCCCCTGGACCTGTATAGCACCCTGCACAGAAAACATCTTGGTCGTGGGTATGACCAGAGCTCTGGATCCCAGGGTCCAGCTCTCCTAAGAGAAGCATTACAGGCAAAACCTTGCTCTTCTCTGCAAGGCCCGGGTACCGACCGTTTAGCTATGAAGCTTTTTTGGTCGGATCCGGAATAGCTTACTGAGGCCCAAAAGAACCTGTACGCAAGCTCAGTGAAAAACACATGTTTCTTCTTGGCCAACACCTTAGACACTGGCAAAAAACTGAGGTGCTCCCGGATGGGAGGGGCTTATATAGGGGAGGGTACTTCTGGTTTGGAAGTTGCCAGTGCCAGCACCTGAAGGTATCTATATAACCCATTAGTAATGACTGTCGTTCTGTGTCCCGTGATGTACGAGAAAGAAATGGATGCGATTTTTCTGTTGGGGTGCCCAAATTTATGCACCCAATTTTGTTTTGATGCATACTGCACATTCTGTTAATCCAATAAACCTCATTTCACTACTGAATTACTGTGTCCAGTTATTTGATAGATAAAAATGAAATTGCTGATCCAAACACCCAAATATTTATAAATGACAATCATGGAAATTGTAAGGGGTTCCTAAACTTTTGCATACAACTGTAAGATGTCCTGCCTAGCAATGCAACATTAAGTTTGCCAAAAAAAGGGAGCAAAAGCAGTGAATCATGATACTCACTCTTTGTCTCCCCATTGGTCTTGCTTTTCCTGCTTCTACGTCCTTTTGTTCCAGGTGTTACTGCTTCCTCCATTTCCACATCTTCGTCTTCACTGCCACAAGTGCCATTTGGAGAACATCCATTAGTCTCTCCATTTACTGCTCCATTCTCAAAGCCAAACTCTTTTTGCAACAAGGCTTTCACCTTTCTCAGATAGCCATCCTGATAGAGAAAAAATAAAAAAAACTCAAAAAATAAGCACACAAAGCTGGCACAAATTAGTATAACCCGGTAATGCAACCAAGGCTCAAGCCCCATGTCACAGAGGCAAACAGACACTTTCCCAAAAGCATATCGTTTAGACTAGAGCAGGGGTAGGCAACCTCGGCCCTCCAGCTGTGGTTAAACTACAAATCCCATCATGCCCCTGCCTCTAGAAGTCATGCCTGCGATTGTCAGGGTCTTGTAGTTTCAAAACAGCTGGAGGGCTGAGGTTCCCTACCCTTGCACTAGAGCCTATGCCTTTTGGTACAACATCCATAGGTTGGGCAAAGAATTAACCACTACCAGACTGCTTGTGGGTGACATGTTGGTACTTGGAGAAAATACCAGGGTTATGGCAGCTAACGTCCATTAGCGGGTGGCTTAAGATAAGTAATCTTTGAGACTACCAGCTGCATCCCGGTCATGTCCGCCGCTTACCTGATCTGTCTGTGTAGACGATCCAATGCTGTGCCCTGAGAGGCAGAAGGTAGAGAGGGAATGATGGCCCCAACTCAATGCCATTGGACTGAAGCAACGCAAGACATCACTTCTGCCCACCTAGCTTAATTTTAATTTTTTATTTTTAAGTGTAAACATGAGAACTGAGGTTTTTTTGACCCCAGATCTCACATTAACCACATCTGGTTCTTGACCAGACACTTTATCAGCCATTTGGTCAAAGATTCTAGTTCTGAACCAAACAGCAAATCCTCCCGCAAAGGGAATGCTACAAAGCCTGTTTTTTGATGCATCCCTTAGCCATAAGGCCCTCCTAGCAGAGTTGGTTAGTGCTGCAGACCTAGCTGCCATGCATATGGACTCTGCAATGTATGACATTACTTACATTTGCAAGGACTTCATCCTGTTAATCCAGTGCTCTAAATTCCTAGGAACACATATTGCCGACATTGCCGGCTTCAGATTGTTCATAAATTGCCAAGCTCTTTAAAGAAGGTACATCCTCTTATCCATGGGCTCTTTTGGTGTGCCCATATCTTCAAAAGCAAGGTCAGTGGACTTTGAAAGCAGAATCCAGTTTTGGAACCTTTTCCGCTGCATCCTCCATTGTGTGGCTGAAAGAAGCCAGTTTCCAGATTCAAAAGAGCTGCCGCCCTGACCTGGAAGTTTGAGCACCAAGTGATCCTGCCCTCCCCCTGTGGGTAGAAATTATGCTGTGCGCCGGACCCAGAAGTGCCTCCCCTTCGCTACCAGAACAATGGCGACTGCTCAGCTTTGCACCGCCACACGATGTGGGGGGGGGGGGGGCTGGCCTCTGCACACCACCTAGCAAAACCCCCCCCCCCCCCCCCCCCACTAGTGAGAACCCTTAGTCTCCCAGGAAAGCAGCCCGGAGATCATGGCTCCCACCAGAAAAAAAACAAACTGAAGGAAGCTGTGGATGAGGCGTTTCCTGTTGGGGGAGCCATACTCTCAGGTGCTGACACAAATTGATAAGCTGCAATATAAGTTTACTTTAACACCATGTTACTTTTCGTTTTAAAATGTGCAATTCCCATGAAAACGACATGCCATTTAAAAAAGGCCACAACTTGGCCAACAGCTGCTCCTCATCTGTATCTCAACCCACAACACTGAGGGGCCCATAAAATCTGCACTTCACTCCTCTGCTGTCAAGATTTAGTATTGTAAGCATTAATATTGAACATAAAACATGTTCATATGTCTCCTATAATACTTCCTGCTTGCAGTTTTAAGAAGAGACATACTTTGCCTCTTGTGGAGAAGAGGCTCCCTGTCTTCCTCCTTGCAAGAAGGCTTAAAATGTAGACCAAGGTGTGCATGTGTTGGGAGTCAAATAATCTCAGCCAGTGTGGTTGGAGACCCCAAACCTAGAATAAGCCAGGAGACGTCAGTGTGGGAGCTCTGCTTTAAGACCAAAAAACAAAACCCATTGAGCTCCTAGGTTCATATAAAAGGATTTCTGAAACTGTCTCAGAATCTATTGCAGCACACTAGTGAGTTGTCAGGATTACTGAAAAATGCCAGCCTTTACAATGAAGGGTACCTACTTCAGACAGCTCTTCTTTGTTCAGCTTGGTCTCCAAATCAGTCAATTT
Source organism: Rana muscosa (assembly GCA_029206835.1). NCBI lineage: Eukaryota > Metazoa > Chordata > Amphibia > Anura > Ranidae > Rana > Rana muscosa. The sequence goes on from CM055118.1 coordinate 291,344,001, forward strand.
ATCTTTAGCATCTGCTTTAAGGTAGTCTGTCACCAAATTCAGTTTCTGTTCTATGCATTCCTATGAGAAAAAAAAAAAAAAAAGTTACAAAATTTGGACCACAATCATGAAAACCTGGCTGAGCAAAACGGAATTCTGTCTTTAGAGACTAGTGGATGAAGGTCCAAACACCTACTAGGTTCACTAGCCGAGTCAGTACTTGACAACCAAGCAGATGCAAACATGCAGACCATCAAACCCACCTATAACTGGCTCAACTTTTATAGTTTGAGCCATTTTACTTGAACAGGCATCAAGGCTCAGCATCTACTCCCTGGACTACAAAGCTAACCTACAATTAAAGCCCATGTCCCTATTTATAGCACAAACCTACTTCTGACCTTGTAAGTAAAGGCTCAATCACATGTATGCTTTGAAGTAAAAAAACGTACATGTCACCATAACAGTGGTGTGATGCCCATTTTCAATAGCACCGCACCATTACAGTAGTGGGTATTGTCACATTGCAGCATACATGACATTGTGATCCATCTGTTAAGGTGCACTGCCTTAATACACATTAAAACATTGTAAAAAAGGGACCCAACGTGTTACCACTTTTGAACTCAAGCTGCACTGACTTTACATAAAAAAGTAAAGAGGAGGCTAGGGAGTTGCATTTGCCATAATAAACTGTACTGTGATATTTCAGTATTAGTTGTAAACTAGATGTGCACAATGTTCTGACAAAGGGTTTGAGAGACTTGAGGTAAAAGCTCCCTTCTGTGCACAGCAGAGAAACATTCCCCTAGATTGCTTCTACCAGACTTGGGCACAACTGTATGAATGGCATCCAAGTACAGTTATTAGGCAACAACAAAAAAAAAAAGTCGCCAGCACTACTGGCAGGAAAAAGCATTAACGTAAGCAGTGTTTTTGAAAAGCATTTATGGGCACTTGTTCAGTAAAAACGCCCAAAGCTAAATGCTTGTTACATAGTTTAGCCATGGTTTTGTTTTTAACATCCTGTCCCGTTTGATGGGCAGCGTTTCCCTATATCGTGCCATCATCATACAAACATGCAGAGTTGCAACAGATTCACTTTGAGCCTGGGTTCACACTATTGGACACCGCTTTGCAGTGCAAATCACATGCAATGTCTGAGCGATGTGAATTCAGCCAGTTTGTATGGCTTAATTCCACATAAAAATGCTGCATGAACCTCCCCCCCCTGCACTGGAATTGCATGGGTGTTCACACCCATACGAACCGAATTCAGTTTGCACTGCGAACCGATCTGGGGTGTCAAACTTTGTATTGACACCTACAGTGGTGGGCAGTGTGAACTGTCTGCAAGGGACTTCCGCTGGTTCCCGCATTGCAATAGTGTGAATCGGGCCTCTTGCACACTGCAGTTTTTTTTACCGAGCTAAAATACAGGCCATTAATTGTAATGTACCCATGGACATGTGCGTAAACAAGCGCCATGCATTAAAAAAAAATGTTTTGGCAACCAATTTACGTCTCATGCATGCAAATGCGCACAAATATCCATTTACATATTGTGCGGAAAAAGCTTTTGCGCATTTGAAAATGTGCACAAAATTGCGATAGCATAAAAAAGTGAAAAAAGTAGATGCTCAGGAGAACAGGATGTGAAAGCAAACTAAAGCACAAGCTGAAAATATTTTGACACATGCATTTTATTTACACTATACTTTGTGCAATGTAAATACAAACAGTCTACTTTGTTTACATACAATCTCAAGCCAACAGAGCATTCTTACCTTTTCAGTAAGCCCGTCTTGTTCTTTATCCATTGCCTTCAGCCTGAAAGAAAGATAAAAGCATCACACAGCAGAACATGGAGATATCAGATTATCCATGCAACAGACATAGGTGTGCGCAGCCTATTGCATTAGGGTGTCCACCCAAAAGCTTAAAACACAGACACCATTCTATGCAGCCTCAGCTGCACGGGACATTAAGGCCCCATGCACACGAGACGCTGTTATTTGCTGTTGAACGCGCGTTCAGAGGCAGTTGGACACTTTTTTCAACTGCCCCTGAACCCATTCAATGTTATCCTATGTGTCCATGCACACAGTCTCGTTTTTTGGCGTTTACAAGCAGTTGCGTTTAACCTCGTTTTTTCAGAAGCAAAAAAAATGGGTTCAGACGCAAAAGTTTTCCACGTTTCAGACGCTAAACGCGGCACCGGCGTTTTTCCGCGTTTGCGTTTATAAGCGTTTTTAAAGGTGACCTATTTTTTAACATTAGAAATCTCAAAAATGATGGCAAATGATGAAAAACTATTAAAAAATATAAAAGAAAACTAATTGCTTGCATTGCATTGTGGACAATCCACAACTTGTGGCAGGTAATGTGGCCAGTGGACAATCAACAACTTGTGTCAGGTGACGTGGCGTGGTCAATCCACAACTTGTGGCAGGTGACATGGCAAGTGGACAACTTGTGGCAGGTGACGTGGCCAAGTAACCTGGCCAGGTGACGTGGCAGGTGGACAATCCACAACTTGTGGCCAGGTGACGTGGCAGGTGGACAATCCACAACTTGTGGCAGGTGAAGTGGCTAGGTGACGTGGCAGGTAACGTGGCCAGGTGACGTGGCCAGTGGACAATCCACAACTTGTGGCAGGTGACGTGGCCAGGTGATGTGGCAGGTAACGTGGCCAGGTGACGTGGCAGGTAATGTGGCCAGGTGAACAATCCACAACTTGTGGCAGGTGACGTAGCCAGGTGACGTGGCAGGTAACGTGGCCAGGTGACGTGGCAGGTAACGTGGCCAGGTGACGTGGCAAGTGGACAATCCACAACTTGTGGCAGGTGACGTGGCTAGGTGACATGGCAGGTAACGTGGCCAGGTGATACGCTAAATACAAGTACACTGCGGCTCTCAGCTGCTGCTACTCACTCTGGTCTCACAAACTGGCTGAAATGGTTAAAATTTACTGTTTTTTTGAGCTTAGGGAGGGTCTTAGGATGAAACGCTTATAAACGCAAACGCGGTAAAACGCCGCTAAACGCCAATAAACGCAGCTGCAAACGCAGCCAAACGCACGTTTTTAAACACTGGTTTCAGCGTTTAAAAACGTGTGTTCAGCAGAGTTTGCACCTGCGTCTTGTGTGCATGGGGCCTAAATGAATGGGAAATGCTCTGTGCTGAGCGGCTTCCTGTTTATTCACAAACCGAAGCATAGTAAACAGTTTGTGCTTCATCTATGAATGAATACTGTGAATGTTCAGTGTTCCTTTAGAAAAGGTGCTAGTAATTGCCATTTACTAGCCCCCTCCCTCATTCTCCATCCCCCATGGTAGCTGTGGGAAGAGGAGAGAAGGGAAGCCAGCAGCACTTCAGGGCATAGGGGGGGGCAACATAGGGAAAGCCTCAGCAGTAGGGGGAATCATCGCCACAGCGATTAGGGTGTGCCCAGGCACACGCCTATGGCAGCAGAAATAAAGTAAGGAAACACCTGCAGCAACCGCCCCATTAACCAAAAAAAGCCAGTGTCATGTATTTGCATATTAACCACTTGCCTACTGGACACTTCCACCCCCTTCCTGCCCAGGCCAATTTTCAGCTTTCAGTGCTGTTACACTTTGAATGACAAGTGGAACACTGTACCCATGATATTTTTAGCTTTTTGAGAAAGCTTTCTTTTGGTGGCATTTAACCACCACTGGGTTTTTGAAAAAAAATACTGCAAGCCATTCCCCATTCTTCCAGGGTCAGAGTAGGAACGTCTGTTGCATTGCTCCGCAATCGGAAAGCAGAGCCTGTAAAAGGCGATGGCCGTGGGAGGGGACCCCCTTCCACAGGGCTATCCAGCCACACAAGTCACTTCTCCCTAAAATGGAATCACAGGCTGAAAATGTTCATACCGGACAATTCCTGCAGGAGACAGTGCATTCACAGCATCATCTCGGTATGCCTTCAATCCAAGAATGTCATACAGGCGGGAAGTGGTTAAAAGCATCAAATCATACCAAGATTTCTCCCCAAACCCCAGTGGAACCAAAGTTGGGCAACGTACAGGTACGCTGCCTGGCGGCAAGTGGCTTACCTGTTGCTGCCAGCAGAAGACATGTGCAGCAGCAAAGAGATGGGCTTTAAAAGAGAAGCAAGGTTTTTTTTTTATACTAGCCTAGGTGGATGCAGCATCGGCCCCAGGCTGCATCTGTCCCCCCATCACTGAAAACTGAGCAAGCGAACACCGCCGATCACTCGGTTTTCAGAGCTGTGTGGGCAGAGTTGCAGTCAGTCACAGCTCTCTGCTCCCTCCCAGCTCATTGGAGTGCTGGGCTGTGCAGGGGGCGCAGCGGCTGCCTCGCTGAGAGGCTGAACTGGGTGTCAGTCCAGGCATCTGGCGGATCCAGACTTCCGTGGTCGAGATGACACGGTGCCTGGACCAATATCGGTGATGTCAGCAGAGAGCAAACTTTAGACCGCTCTGCTGAAAACGGGTCACAGGGGTGCAAAACTAATTACACTCTGAGCCATAGGAGAAGTACAGCCGAATGAGCTTTGGCCAGAGACTTCAAACATCCTGACAGGTTGCTGGGCAGGTGATGCTCAGGAGACCATGCATTCACAGCACAGATTAAGGCCCTATACACACACACTATTAGATTTTCTGCAGAAAATGGTCTTCAGATTTGCCAAACCATATAATATGAGGTCAAACCTTGAGTGTCACTTTGTATGCAATCAGGCAGACCCTTGAAGGTTTTGGTAAATCTGAAGACAACAATCTTCAGAAAATCCAATAGTGCGTGGGGGGTCAATGACAGCACGGTCAATCAATAGGTAGGAGGACCATTTCTTTGATCATGTGATCAATATGACAGCCAATAAGTGTCCACATGACTGCCAATCCTTCCAAACCCAAGACATTCAGAACTTTACAAAAGAACGTGCAGGGAAGGGGTTAAAGTTTACAAGGTCCATGCCGAGATATAAAGAATGCAGTCATGGTAGCAGCAGGTGTCACCATAAACTCCTGTGATACTAAACCACTAAAGGCCGAGGTCATCCTTCCTCATGTAAAGGGCTCATTGAGGGGGAGAGGTGTCAGTTTATGCTCTGGCGGTGCAGAAAACAGGACACATCACATACCAGTGTAAGAAGGGGGTGGGGATTTGTAGGAGCCAACAGTACAGATTCTCTTTACACACAGATCTTGCATCCAGCAATGTACAATGTAAATACTACACAGCTGTGTGTGGCCTCAAAACTCTTGCAACATTCTGGGTTAGAGACTCCAATAAAAAAAAAAAAAAAAAACACTTTATTCTGACATTACTTAGGTAGCCAAGGGCCAACCCTATAACATCTCACCCAACACCCCCAATACATTGAGCTGGGGCCTCAAAAGGGAAGTTCCAGTAGAAAGATCGGGGGGGGGGGGTCTCAGATGAAAACAGATGTGATTGATGGGAAGGAAGAATGCCCATCAAGCAGGGGAACCCCTACAGGTGACAACTGGGAGCCATCTATGGCGAGAGGGGGGAACCCCTACAGGTGACAACTGGGAGCCATCTATGGCGAGAGGGGGGAACCCCTACAGGTGACAACTGGGAGCCATCTATGGCGAGAGGGGGGAACCCCTACAGGTGACAACTGGGAGCCATCTATGGCGAGAGGGGGGGAACCCCTACAGGTGACACCTGGGAGCCATCTATGGCGAGAGGGGGGGAACCCCTACAGGTGACACCTGGGAGCCATCTATGGCGAGAGGGGGGGAACCCCTACAGGTGACACCTGGGAGCCATCTATGGCGAGAGGGGGGGAACCCCTACAGGTGACAACTGGGAGCCATCTATGGCGAGAGGGGGGGAACCCCTACAGGTGACAACTGGGAGCCATCTATGGCGAGAGGGGGGAACCCCTACAGGTGACAACTGGGAGCCATCTATGGCGAGAGGGGGGGAGGAACCCCTACAGGTGACACCTGGGAGCCATCTATGGCGAGGGGGGGAGGAACCCCTACAGGTGACACCTGGGAGCCATCTATGGCGAGAGGGGGGGAGGAACCCCTACAGGTGACACCTGGGAGCCATCTATGGCGAGAGGGGGGGAGGAACCCCTACAGGTGACACCTGGGAGCCATCTATGGCAAGGGGGGAGGAACCCCTACAGGTGACACCTGGGAGCCATCTATGGCAAGGGGGGAGGAACCCCTACAGGTGACACCTGGGAGCCATCTATGGCAAGGGGGGAGGAACCCCTACAGGTGACACCTGGGAGCCATCTATGGCAAGGGGGGAGGAACCCCTACAGGTGACACCTGGGAGCCATCTATGGCAAGGGGGGAGGAACCCCTACAGGTGACACCTGGGAGCCATCTATGGCAAGGGGGGAGGAACCCCTACAGGTGACACCTGGGAGCCATCTATGGCAAGGGGGGAGGAACCCCTACAGGTGACACCTGGGAGCCATCTATGGCAAGGGGGGAGGAACCCCTACAGGTGACACCTGGGAGCCATCTATGGCAAGGGGGAGGAACCCCTACAGGTGACACCTGGGAGCCATCTATGGCAAGGGGGAACCCCTACAGGTGACACCTGGGAGCCATCTATGGCAAGGGGGAACCCCTACAGGTGACACCTGGGAGCCATCTATGGCAAGGGGGAACCCCTACAGGTGACACCTGGGAGCCATCTATGGCAAGGGGGGAACCCCTACAGGTGACACCTGGGAGCCATCTATGGCAAGGGGGGACTAGTAGACATCTTTGGGGGAGCCCCTACAGGTGACAACTGGTAGACATCTTCAGGGTGACTGGTAGCCATCTATGGGGAGGGGGGGGCTGCAGGTGAGATCATGAGTCCCCAGAGTTGTGACCCCCCAATGACCTCATCAACGAGCCCGTGACGTCACTCTGCCACTTACCTCTTCCTGACATCAGCAGGCAGGGCGGGAGAGGCGGACTGGGCCGGCATGGCTCCGGTATTCCACTGATAAAATGAGGAGAAAGTGCTGAGGATAAAATCTCCCCGGACCGCTGACAGCCAGATAAAACCGCGGGAAATACACCGCTTCCCGCCAACACAGGAATGAGAGCCGCCGAGGGAGTGTGCAGCCGGAGCACGGGGCACCGAGACAGACCGCAAATAAAACTGCGCGAGAACACCGGACACAGAGCCAGATACACCCGGCAACACGCGACCGCCTCAGCTTTTCAAATGGCCCCGGGATCACGTGACTCCGCCCCTCCGCAATCTCCCGCGCTTTGTGTTTACGCGCGAAGGTATAGGAGAGAAAAAATGTGTGAATGACAGGCTGACGTGCGGAAAGGGGGCGCAGCTCCGAGCCCGGTCCGCCCTCCCTCCGTGGAGATTTACATGGAGGCAGGGCGGGTTCGCAGAGGGAGAATATTCATAAGGCCGCCCACTTCTCCCGGTCCTCTGGAGCCTGGCGGTGGCGCGCTCGTCGGCCGTGACGTCAGGTTTAAAGGTCAGTGTGGCGGGAAAGGCGCGCAGGCGCGCTGAGGAGTGTCTGCACGGATGAGCACGCCCCCTGCTGGAGACGTCAGGCGGGAGTTGTTATCGTTCTCTCAGCTGCTGTGTGAGGCGGGGCCTCAGTCACATGGAAGTGCAGAGCTGTGTGGGGCCATTCCATCCCCACCATTGGAGAAAGTGGTCCTAACACACAAACCAGTGTGCCTTATAGACTATTGTGTTCAGTGCCCACCAAGACGTGTGAAATAAAGCATAATATAGTGCTGGTAGACGCACAATAATAATACCCACATAATATAGTGCTGGTATACACACAATAATAATACCCACATAATATAGTGCTGGTATACACACAATAATAATACCCACATAATATAGTGCTGGTATACACACAATAATAATACCCACATAATATAGTGCTGGTATACACACAATAATAATACCCACATAATATAGTGCTGGTATACACACAATAATAATACCCACATAATATAGTGCTGGTATACACACAATAATAATACCCACATAATATAGTGCTGGTATACACACAATAATAATACCCACATAATATAGTGCTGGTATACACACAATAATAATACCCACATAATATAGTGCTGGTATACACACAATAATTAAAAAAAAAACACACATAATATAGTGCTGGTATACACACAATAATTTAAAAAAAACACACATAATATAGTGCTCTTATACACAGTGTTCAGACATACTACACTGCAGGATGAAAATGAATTTTGTGAGATTTAAATAAAGTTTAACAAAACAACAACATTGTGATGCATTGTAACACCACAGCTCACACACATTATACAGAGCATAACACTCACCTACAGGGGTGACTGGGCCCCAATTATTATTATACACAATTTATAGCGCCACATGCCATTCGTTTCATTCCGAATCAAAATTCGGCCGAAGTTCAAATCAAATTAGAAAACAAGAGCAAAGTAAAATAGAGTAGAATAAAAATAGAAAATAAAATAATAGAATAGAAAAGAATAGAGTAAAAGAGAATAGAATAGAAAATAAACAAATAGAATCAAATATAATACAATAAAAAAGAGCAGGATAGAAAATAAAATCAAATAGACTAGAAAAGAACAGGATAGAAAATAAGAGAATAGAATAGAACAAAATAGAAAGAATATAACCGTCTTTCAAATTTTGAATACAATAAATTAAAATTGTTCTGAATTCTGTCAAATTAAATTAAATTCGACCAAATTTGGAAAATTCTAATTGAATTTAAAAATGTGTAAAACAAGACAAATTCCCAAAACAAATTTAACCACTTTAACTGCTTGCCGCCCGCCCGCCCGTACAACGTCATATGATGTCGTGAACTTTGAGTGGTGATTTTTGTGTAGCACCCTTCTACCTTAGATATATTTTTTTTTAAACGCGTTTGAAAAATTGCTGCGCAAATGCTGTGCAAGATAAAAAGTTGCAACAACTGCCATTTTATTCTCTAGGGTCTCTGCTAAAAAAAAACATATATAATGTTTAGGGGTTCTGTGTAATTTTCTAGCAAAAAAAAAAACGATTTTTACATGTACGAGAAAAATCTGAATTGGCCTGAGTAGCAAGTGGTTAAGACCGCCCACCGCACATATACTGCGGCAGGGCGGCTCTATTGCATAAAATTATGTAGTTTCATGTAAAAGATACAGGGCACGCCCGCGGCGCAAGAGCCGATCACTCCTCACAGAGGCAGAATGGGGATCTGCCTATGTAAACAAGGCGGATTCCCGTTCTGTCAGGAGAGGAGAGAGAGATCAGCTGTTCCTAGTGATCAGGAACACCGATCTCTCTGTACTCCCAGTCAGTCCCATCCCCCTGACAGTTGGAAACACCTCCCAGGGAACACTTAACCTATTGATCACCACTCGTGTTAACCCCTTCCGACAGTGCCATTTGTACATTGATCAGTGCATTTTTTTAGCACTGATCAATGTATTGGTGTCACTGGTCACCAAAAAGTGTCACTTAGTGTCAGATTTGTCTACACAATGTTGCAGTCCTGCTAAAAATCGCTGATCTCCGCCATTACCAGTAAAATATAGCTTTTGCGTAAACCATTCAATATACAGTTTTTGGGATTTTTTTTACCAAAAATATGTAGCAGAATACCCATTGGCCTAAACTGATGAAATAATTAGTTTTTTTTTTAAACTTGTTTATTGGATGTGTTTTATAGCAAAAAGTAAAAAATATAGTTATTTTTTTTTCAAAATTGCCATTTTTTTTTATTTATAACGCAAAAAATAAAAACCGCAGAGGTGATCATATACCACCAAAATAAATCTCTATTTGTGGGGTAAAAAAGGACATCAATTTTATGTGGGTACCGCGTCACATGACCGAGCAATTGTCAGTTAAATTAACGCAGTGCCGTATCGCAAAAAATAGCCTAGTCATTAAAGGAAAAGTTCACCTTTACAGAAAATCTTTTTTTTTTTAATCCAACAAAAGTATTTTATTGAATGAAGATTGGTATACAGCCATTAACAGTGTTACATTATACCATGCAAACATCAATCTTAAACAGGTTACAATAAACTCAACATTTCCCCACCATATTGTCACTGCTTCTTATTTGTGTTTATTTATTTGTGCTGTTCCTCACCCCATATTTAGTCCCCAAAGTCTGTCCAAGACCAGGTCCACTGGGGTGAGCCCCGGTGTATCCCGCCACGGAGCCCACAGATTTTCATATTTCCGTGTACTTTCCCTGTGTTGGTAGATAATTTTCTCCATACGTGGTTATAAAAAGAAAAATTTGCGCTAGGTGCAAAGAATATTGAAATTTGGTGAAATGAATAAATCCCAAAAGGAAACCCTGCTGCTAAACACCAAAAAACCTTGATATAAGGTACAACAAAAAATATGTTACCATATAGTAAAATTATTAACAATGAAAAAGTATAAAAACTGTGTGAATACTACAAATGAAACATATCATAATTCATATGTATCTGTGATGAAAAATAAATGAATGTGCCTTCCTCTATCCAAAAACATGATGATAAGAGGTTTCTACAGAATGCAGGTATCTGATATTGATCATGCACAACATCCAATGTATAGAAAAGATCCCACTACCGAGGTGTAGAGTAAAGGCTTACCGGACAGTAGTGATGAGCTAGGGATGAGCTTCGTGTTCGAGTCGAACATACGTTCGACTCGAACATCGGCTGTTCGATCGTTCGACGAAGATCGAACGATTTGGGCCGTTCGCGCCAAATTCGAGTGACGCGAACGGCCCACAATGCACTACGCCATCGCAGTGTCATCCAGGCGCTGTGATTGGCCAAGCATGCACTGTGACCCCGCATGCTTGGCCAATCACAGCGCCGGCAGCGAGGAGAGCAATGATTGGCCACAGGCAGGATGCCTGTGGCCAATTATTGCTGAGGGTGTTTAGTACACGCCCCACACTATAAAAGGCCGCCAGCACGGCGGTCTAGTGTAGTGTGTTCCGGAGCAGGGAAAGAGAAGCATAGGCAGGGACAGTGACATTTATTTTTTCTTGCTTAACCTGGATTCCTTTAGTTTAGGGAAAGAGAAGGATAGGTAGGGAGAGTGTCAGTGTGTTTTACTGTGCGAATCCTTGTTTCTAGGGACAGGGAAGGACAGTGAGGGAATTCTCCTTGTGCTATAGTGTGCTTTAAAAAAACATTTTTTCTAGGGACAGAAAACTATAGGTAGGGAGAGTGTCAGTGTGTTTTACTGTGCGAATCCTTGTTTCTAGGGACAGGGAAGGACAGTGAGGGAAATTCTCCTTGTGCTATAGTGTGCTTTAAAAAAACATTTTTTCTAGGGACAGAAAACTATAGGTAGGGAGAGTGTCAGTGTGTTTTACTGTGCGAATCCTTGTTTCTAGGGACAGGGAAGGACAGTGAGGGAAATTCTCCTTGTGCTATAGTGTGCTTTAAAAAAACATTTTTTCTAGGGACAGAAAACTATAGGTAGGAAGAGTGTCAGTTTCTTTCACTGTGATAATCCTTGTTTCTAGGGACAGGGAAGGAAAGTGAGGGAAATTCTCCTTGTGCTATAGTGTGCTTTAAAAAAACATTTTTTCTAGGGACAGAAAACTATAGGTAGGAAGAGTGTCAGTTTCTTTCACTGTGATAATCCTTGTTTCTAGGGACAGGGAAGGAAAGTGAGGGAAATTCTCCTTGTGCTATAGTGTGCTTTAAAAAAACATTTTTTCTAGGGACAGAAAACTATAGGTAGGAAGAGTGTCAGTTTCTTTCACTGTGATAATCCTTGTTTCTAGGGACAGGGAAGGAAAGTGAGGGAAATTCTCCTTGTGCTATAGTGTGCTTTAAAAAAACATTTTTTCTAGGGACAGAAAACTATAGGTAGGAAGCGTGTCAGTTTCTTTCACTGTGATAATCCTTGTTTCTAGGGACAGGGAAGGAAAGTGAGGGAAATTCTCCTTGTGCTATAGTGTGCTTTAAAAAAATTTTTTTCTAGGGACAGAAAACTATAGGTAGGAAGAGTGTCAGTTTCTTTCACTGTGATAATCCTTGTTTCTAGGGACAGGGAAGGAAAGTGAGGGAAATTCTCCTTGTGCTATAGTGTGCTTTAAAAAAATATTTTTTCTAGGGACAGAAAACTATAGGTAGGAAGAGTGTCAGTTTCTTTCACTGTGATAATCCTTGTTTCTAGGGACAGGGAAGGAAAGTGAGGGAAATTCTCCTTGTGCTATAGTGTGCTTTAAAAAAACATTTTTTCTAGGGACAGAAAACTATAGGTAGGAAGAGTGTCAGTTTCTTTCACTGTGATAATCCTTGTTTCTAGGGACAGGGAAGGAAAGTGAGGGAAATTCTCCTTGTGCTATAGTGTGCTTTAAAAAAACATTTTTTCTAGGGACAGAAAACTATAGGTAGGAAGAGTGTCAGTTTCTTTCACTGTGATAATCCTTGTTTCTAGGGACAGGGAAGGAAAGTGAGGGAAATTCTCCTTGTGCTATAGTGTGCTTTAAAAAAACATTTTTTCTAGGGACAGAAAACTATAGGTAGGAAGAGTGTCAGTTTCTTTCACTGTGATAATCCTTGTTTCTAGGGACAGGGAAGGACAGTGAGGGAAATTCTCCTTGTGCTATAGTGTGCTTTAAAAAAACATTTTTTCTAGGGACAGAAAACTATAGGTAGGAAGAGTGTCAGTTTCTTTCACTGTGATAATCCTTGTTTCTAGGGACAGGGAAGGAAAGTGAGGGAAATTCTCCTTGTGCTATAGTGTGCTTTAAAAAAACATTTTTTCTAGGGACAGAAAACTATAGGTAGGAAGAGTGTCAGTTTCTTTCACTGTGATAATCCTTGTTTCTAGGGACAGGGAAGGACAGTGAGGGAAATTCTCCTTGTGCTATAGTGTGCTTTAAAAAACATTTTTTCTAGGGACAGAAAACTATAGGTAGGAAGAGTGTCAGTTTCTTTCACTGTGATAATCCTTGTTTCTAGGGACAGGGAAGGAAAGTGAGGGAAATTCTTCTTGTGCTATAGTGTGCTTTAAAAAAACATTTTTTCTAGGGACAGAAAACTATAGGTAGGAAGAGTGTCAGTTTCTTTCACTGTGATAATCCTTGTTTCTAGGGACAGGGAAGGAAAGTGAGGGAAATTCTCCTTGTGCTATAGTGTGCTTTAAAAAAACATTTTTTCTAGGGACAGAAAACTATAGGTAGGAAGAGTGTCAGTTTCTTTCACTGTGATAATCCTTGTTTCTAGGGACAGGGAAGGAAAGTGAGGGAAATTCTCCTTGTGCTATAGTGTGCTTTAAAAAAACATTTTTTCTAGGGACAGAAAACTATAGGTAGGAAGAGTGTCAGTTTCTTTCACTGTGATAATCCTTGTTTCTAGGGACAGGGAAGGAAAGTGAGGGAAATTCTCCTTGTGCTATAGTGTGCTTTAAAAAAACATTTTTTCTAGGGACAGAAAACTATAGGTAGGAAGAGTGTCAGTTTCTTTCACTGTGATAATCCTTGTTTCTAGGGACAGGGAAGGACAGTGAGGGAAATTCTCCTTGTGCTATAGTGTGCTAAAGCATTCCTCATCAACCATCTTTGAAATCCTTGTTTTTTGGACAGTCAGGGAAATTGTCGTTGTGCTATTCTGTGCAAAAGCAATCATCCTCAACCATATTTAGAAATCCTTAAGTAAAGGGACAGAGAAGGACACCTGAAGGTAGCCCTTATTGCTTTTTCCCATCTCCCTGCAGGCCATCTATTAGAATGTCTGGAAGGCAAACAAGGAGAGGCAGACAGTCAGGAGGCAATAAAAGAGGGCAAGCAGGCTCTGTGTCTGGGGGCAACAGTGCTGGTCGTGGACGCGGTGCATTGTCATCAGCACATGGCCATGGGACACGCTTGTCCTTCTTTTCGGCAGCTGGACATGTTGAGCCACATCATGCCGAAGACTTGGTAGAGTGGATGACCAAGCCCTCCTCCTCCTCCTCATCCTCTCTCACCCAGGCTCAGGGTACTGGCAAAGCAGCTGCCAAAGCGTCCTCTTCCCTGGTATCAATGTCAGACTCATCATCAGTCACTCCTTCCCTAGACCCACCATGTCCTCCTCCTGAGGAGTCCCCCGAACTGTTTGAGCACAGTGTTGGGTACATGCTCCAGGAGGATGCCCAGCGTTTCGAAGGGTCTGATGATGAAACCCAGCTACAGGAAGGCAGTAGCGTGAGAGCAGACAGAGGGGATGCTCAAGAAGGACACCAATCTGGCAGTCATGTTCCAGCAGCTGCAGCATACTGCCAGATTGGCTCCAGTGATGAGGAGGGAGGGGATGATGAGGTCACTGACTCCACGTGGGTGCCTAATAGGAGAGAGGAGGAGGAGGAGGATGAGGAGGAGGCACATCTCCAACGAGGCAGGATGCCCTTTGGTGGCCAGCGTAAGGGCAGTACACCGACGGAATCACACCGCAGAGCTCCGCCTGTGCAGGGCGCTGCCTCTGCCCGTCATTCAAAAAGTTCTTTGGTGTGGGCCTTTTTTGAGGCTAGTGCATCAGATCGCACAGCTGCTGTTTGCAACATATGTCTCAAGCGTATATCGCGTGGCCAAAACATCAGCCGCTTGGGTACCACATGCCTGACCAGACATATGTTGACCTGCCATGCAGCTCGTTGGCAAGCCTACCTCAAAGACCCACACCAAAGAACAAAGCGGACCTCTCCTTGCACCGCATCAGCTGGGATCTCCAACCCCACTATAACTTCAGTCCTCTCTGAAACATGCACTGAGAGGAATGAAGGTGTAGAATTAGGTGTGTCACAGCCAAGTACTTGCGGCCACTCTGCTAGCAGTACACCGACGTCCGATTCTAGCAGGCAAATTTCCCTGCCCCAGCTGCTGGACCGTCGAAAGAAGTTCACTCCCAGCCATCCACATGCCCAGCGGTTGAATGCTAGCTTGGCTAAATTGCTAGCGCTTCAACTGCTGCCTTTTCAGTTGGTAGACTCGCCCCCCTTCCGTGAGTTTGTGCAATGTGCGGTTCCTCAGTTGCAGGTTCCCAAACGCCACTTTTTCTCACGGAAGGCTATTCCGGCTCTCTACCGGCATGTGGAAGGCAATGTCTTGGCCTCGCTGGACAGGGCGGTCAGCGGTAAGGTGCATATTACCGCTGACTCATGGTCCAGCAGGCATGGACAGGGACGTTACCTTTCTTTCACGGCCCATTGGGTCACTCTTTTGGCAGCTGGGAAGGATGCAGGACAAGGTGCAGTAGTGTTGGAGGTTGTTCCACCGCCACGCCTCCAAAATGCTACTACTGGTTGTGACACACCTCTCTCCTCCACCCCCTCCTCTTCTTCTTCCTCCATGGCCTCTTCCTGTGGTTTGTCCTCTGAACCAGCGGTGCTCTGTAGCCGTTCAAGGGGCTACGCAAGTACGCAGGCAAAAAGATGCCATGCCGTGCTTGCGCTGGTGTGTTTGGGGGACAGAAGCCACACTGGGCCAGAGGTCCTGTCTGCTCTGCAGGGCCAGGCTGAGAGGTGGTTGACGCCACGCCAGCTTAAGCCAGGAATGGTGGTTTGCGACAATGGCACCAACCTCCTCTCCGCCCTCCGACAGGGACAACTGACCCATGTGCCCTGTGTGGCTCACATCCTTAACCTGGTGGTGCAGCGGTTCTTGGGCAGGTACCCGGGCTTACAGGATGTCCTGAGGCAGGCCAGGAAAGTCTGTGTGCATTTCCGCAGATCTTATAATGCCAGTGCTCGCCTGGCTGAGCTGCAAAAGGAGTTGAACCTGCCCAAGAACTGCCTTATATGTGACATGCCCACCAGGTGGAACTCAATGTTGGCCATGCTGCAGCGGCTGCACACGCAGCAGAGGGCCATCAATGAGTACCTGTGCGACTACGGCACCAGGACAGGGTCAGGGGAGCTTGGTTTTTTTTCTCCACGCCAGTGGGGCATGATCAGGGATGCATGCACTGTCCTGGCACCATTTGAGGAGGCCACGAGGATGGTGAGCAGTGACAGTGCATGCATCAGTGACACTGTACCTCTTGTCCACCTGTTGGAGCACACGCTGCGTGGAATAATGGACAGGGCACTTGAGGCAGAACAGAGGCAGGAAGAGGAGGACTTCCTTGCCTCACAAGGCCCCCTTTACCCAGACAGTGTTCCTTCTGTCCCACCCATCGCACAGGAAGAGGAGGAGGAGGAGGAGGAGGAGGAGGATTGTGTCAGCATGGAGGTGGAGGCTGGCACTCAGCATCATCAGCAGCAGTCTTTTAGGGATGATTTACAGTCCCAAGAAACCAGTGGACTTGTACGTGGCTGGGAGGAGGTGGCTGCGGATCATGTCGTCCTTAGTGACCCAGAGGACTCCGGAGCGAATGCCTCAGCTAACCTACGCTGCATGGCCTCCCTGATCCTGCAAAGTCTGCGGAAGGATCCTCGTATTCTTCGGATCAAGGAGAGGGACCATTACTGGCTGGCCACTCTCCTTGATCCACGGTACAAGGGTAAGGTTGCAGACCTTATGTTACCGTCGCAGAGGGAGCAGAGGATGAGACAACTCCGGGAGGCCTTGCAGAAAGGTCTGTGCAACGCGTTCCCAGAGACTGGGAGGTTACAAACTCCTGGTCCTGGACAACGAGTTGCTGAGGCTTCGGCCAGTCAAAGAAGGAGCGGTGGGGAAGGTGGCCGTCTGACCGATGCGTTCAGACAATTCTTTAGTCCGCAGCCCCAAAGTATGATCGGTTCCAGCAACCATCGCCAGCGTCTGATAAACATGGTGCAGGAATATCTAGGGGCAATGTCAGACTTGGACACCTTCCCCACCGAAAATCCTCTGGCTTACTGGGTCTTGAGGATGGATCACTGGCCAGAGCTTGCACAGTATGCAATTGAGCTACTGGCCTGTCCTGCATCCAGCGTTCTTTCGGAACGCACATTCAGTGCTGCTGGAGGATTTGTCACGGATCACAGGGTGCGCCTGTCCACCGACTCGGTTGATCGACTGACTTTCATCAAGATGAACCAGTCTTGGATCACCACCAGCTACCACACACCTGATGCTGATATAACAGACTAATTGATTTTAACATGTCACATCCCTTCAAGACTGATTCTGATGCTGAGTGCCTGTGCTGTTATGTTGACTGGCTATCCTCCTCCTCCGAGTCCTCAATGATACGATTGATGATGATAGCTTGGAAGATCATTTTTGTTTATGGGTGCCGCCACCAGTGGCTAAGGCCCAATTTTTCAGCCCCTGTTTTACAGGGGCGTGTAATTACAATTTTTTTAGCAATAATTTGCCATAGGGCTCATTGCTGTGCTCCAAGTACAGTATCTGTGAGGGGTTGGAGTGTTGTGGCACCAGTGCCTAAGGCCCAATTTTTCAGCCCCTGTTTAACAGGGGCGTGTCATTACAATTTTTGAAGCAATACTTTGCAACAGGGCTCATTGCTGTGCTCCAAGTACAGTATCTGTGAGGGGTTGTAGTGTTGTGCCACCAGTGCCTAAGGCCCAATTTTTCAGCCCCTGTTCAACAGGGGCATGCAATTACAATTCTTGATCTAATAATTCACAGCAGGGCCCATTGCTGCACCCACCAAGAGTAACTCTGAGGGCTTACAGTGTTGTGGCAACGCCACCACCACCACCACCACGAAAGGCCCAATTTTTCAGCCCCTGTTCAAAAGGGGCATGTAATTACAATTCTTGATCTAATAATTCACAGCAGGGCCCATTCCTGCACCCACCAAGAGTAACTCTGAGGGCTTACAGTGTTGTGGCAACGCCACCACCACCACCACCACGAAAGGCCCAATTTTTCAGCCCCTGTTCAAAAGGGGCATGTAATTACAATTCTTGATCTAATAATTCACAGCAGGGCCCATTCCTGCACCCACCAAGAGTAACTCTGAGGGCTTACAGTGTTGTGGCAACACCACCACCACCACCACCACCACGAAAGGCACAATTTTTCAGCCCCTGTTCAACAGGGGCATGCAATTACAATTCTTGATCTAATAATTCACAGCAGGGCCCATTGCTGCACCCACCAAGAGTAACTGTCAGGGCTTACAGTGTTGTGGCACCAGCACCACCATCAAAGGCCCAATTTTTACTACCACTGTTCAACAATTATATGTAATTAAAATTCCTGATATAATAGTTGACAGCAGGGCGTTCCAGCACCAACCAAGAGTAACTGTGAGTGCTTACAGTGTTGTGCCAACACCAACAACTAAGGGGCCTATTTCTGCAGAGTATATACGGCAGGTCCCTACTTTCAAACATCCAACTTACAAACGACTCCTACTTGCAAACGCAAGAAGACAACAGGAAGTGAGAGGAAATCTACCCCTAGGAAGGAAAATTCTCTCCTGTAAGAATTAATATGGGAGAAAGGTGTCTCCTCTGTACTGATGCTTTATCACCAATCCTTGTTTCAAGAAAAACACCACATTTCAAAAACAGTTGTCATTGGGACGGAAAGTGAGGTGAAATGTTCTGAACAGGGGCACAGACAGCAAAACAAATGTTACAGGGGTGATAACCCTTACCTATGTTTTCCAAAAAGTTTAAAAATAGATTTTTGGGCTGGAGCTACACTTCAACAATGTACCTGTTCAAAATTACAAACAGATTCTACATAAGAACAAACCTACAGTCCCTGTCTTGTATGCACCGCCTGTATACGGCTGTTCAGAGTATATAGGGCCTTTTTTATTTTATGTGCGGGGTTCCCCTTAATATCCATACAAGACCCAAATGGGCTGGTAATGGGCTGGGGTAGGGGGGGGGGTCATGGGGTAGCTATGCCATTTTTCTTAAAGATTTTCATCCATATTACCGGGACCAGACATTACATTAAAGCCGCAAGCAGTTTTAAATGGCTTTTTTTTCCTTTAGAAGTGTCATTTTGTGCAGGGACAGTTCTAAACACGGGAAACACGTGGCACTTCACAGGCATACTTTAGACACCCCCCAGGTACGATATTTAAAGGAATATTTGACTTTTTTTTTTTCACTTTATGCATCATTAAAATGACTGCTCCCGAAAAACGACCGTTTTTAAAACTTCTTTTTGCATTGATACATGTCCCCTGGTGCACAACCCGGGTTCCCAAACCCTTTTTAGGACAATAACATGCATAATAGTTGTTATAATTAGCACTTTAGAATTCGAACGTTCGCATCCATTGTATTTAATAGGGTTCTAATGTTCGTACGAACTTTCGGTCCGTTCGCGGGTTCTGGTGCGAACCGAACCCGGGGGTGTTCGGCTCATCACTAATTAGAACCCTATTAAATACAATGGATGCGAACGTTCAAATTCTAAAGTGCTAATTATAACGACTATTATGCATGTTATTGTCCTAAAAAGGGTTTGGGAACCCGGGTTCTGCACCAGGGGACATGTATCAATGCAAAAAGAAGTTTTAAAAACGGTCGTTTTTCGGGAGCAGTCATTTTAATGATGCATAAAGTGAAAAAAATAAAGTCAAATATTCCTTTAAATATCGTACCTGGGGGGTGTCTAAAGTATGCCTGTGAAGTGCCACGTGTTTCCCGTGTTTAGAACTGTCCCTGCACAAAATGACACTTCTAAAGGAAAAAAAAGCCATTTAAAACTGCTTGCGGCTTTAATGTAATGTCTGGTCCCGGTAATATGGATGAAAATCTTTAAGAAAAATGGCATAGCTACCCCATGACCCCCCCCCCTACCCCAGCCCATTACCAGCCCCTTTGGGTCTTGTATGGATATTAAGGGGAACCCCGCACATACAATAAAAAAGGCCCTATATACTCTGAACAGCCGTATACAGGCGGTGCATACAAGACAGGGACTGTAGGTTTGTTCTTATGTAGAATCTGTTTGTAATTTTGAACAGGTACATTGTTTAAGTGTAGCTCCAGCCCAAAAATCTATTTTTAAACTTTTTGGAAAACATAGGTAAGGGTTATCACCCCTGTAACATTTGTTTTGCTGTCTGTGCCCCTGTTCAGAACATTTCACCTCACTTTCCGTCCCAATGACAACTGTTTTTGAAATGTGGTGTTTTTCTTGAAATAAGGATTGGTGATAAAGCATCAGTACAGAGGAGACACCTTTCTCCCATATTAATTCTTACAGGAGAGAATTTTCCTTCCTAGGGGTAGATTTCCTCTCACTTCCTGTTGTCTTCTTGCGTTTGCAAGTAGGAGTCGTTTGTAAGTTGGATGTTTGAAAGTAGGGACCTGCCGTATATACTCTGCAGAAATAGGCCCCTTAGTTGTTGGTGTTGGCACAACACTGTAAGCACTCACAGTTACTCTTGGTTGGTGCTGGAACGCCCTGCTGTCAACTATTATATCAGGAATTGTAATTACATATAATTGTTGAACAGTGGTAGTAAAAATTGGGCCTTTGATGGTGGTGCTGGTGCCACAACACTGTAAGCCCTGACAGTTACTCTTGGTGGGTGCAGCAATGGGCCCTGCTGTGAATTATTAGATCAAGAATTGTAATTGCATGCCCCTGTTGAACAGGGGCTGAAAAATTGGGCCTTTCGTGGTGGTGGTGGTGGTGGTGGTGTTGCCACAACACTGTAAGCCCTCAGAGTTACTCTTGGTGGGTGCAGGAATGGGCCCTGCTGTGAATTATTAGATCAAGAATTGTAATTACATGCCCCTTTTGAACAGGGGCTGAAAAATTGGGCCTTTCGTGGTGGTGGTGGTCGTGGCGTTGCCACAACACTGTAAGCCCTCAGAGTTACTCTTGGTGGGTGCAGCAATGGGCCTTGCTGTGAATTATTAGATCAAGAATTGTAATTACATGCCCCTGTTGAACAGGGGCTGAAAAATTGGGCCTTAGGCACTGGTGGCACAACACTGCAACCCCTCACAGATACTGTACTTGGAGCACAGCAATGAGCCCTGTTGCAAAGTATTGCTTCAAAAATTGTAATTACACGCCCCTGTTAAACAGGGGCTGAAAAATTGGGCGTTAGGCACTGGTGGCGGCACCCATAAACAAAAATGATCTTCCAAGCTATCATCATCAATCGTATCATTGAGGACTCGGAGGAGGAGGATAGCCAGTCAACATAACAGCACAGGCACTCAGCATCAGCATCAGTCTTGAAGGGATGTGACATGTTAAAATCAATTAGTCTGTTATATCAGCATCAGGTGTGTGGTAGCTGGTGGTGATCCAAGACTGGTTCATCTTGATGAAAGTCAGTCGATCAACCGAGTCGGTGGACAGGCGCACCCTGTGATCCGTGACAAATCCTCCAGCAGCACTGAATGTGCGTTCCGAAAGAACGCTGGATGCAGGACAGGCCAGTAGCTCAATTGCATACTGTGCAAGCTCTGGCCAGTGATCCATCCTCAAGACCCAGTAAGCCAGAGGATTTTCGGTGGGGAAGGTGTCCAAGTCTGACCTTGCCCCTAGATATTCCTGCACCATGTTTATCAGACGCTGGCGATGGTTGCTGGAACCGATCATACTTTGGGGCTGCGGACTAAAGAAATGTCTGAACGCATCGGTCAGATGGCCACCTTCCCCACCGCTCCTTCTTTGACTGGCCGAAGCCTCAGCAACTCGTTGTCCAGAACCAGGAGTTTGTAACCTCCCAGTCTCTGGGAACGTGTTGCACAGACCTTTCTGCAAGGCCTCCCGGAGTTGTCTCATCCTCTGCTCCCTCTGCGATGGTAACATAAGGTCCGCAACCTTACCCTTGTACCGTGGATCAAGGAGAGTGGCCAGCCAGTAATGGTCCCTCTCCTTGATCCGAAGAATACGAGGATCCTTCCGCAGACTTTGCAGGATCAGGGAGGCCATGCAGCGTAGGTTAGCTGAGGCATTCGGTCCGGAGTCCTCTGGGTCACTAAGGACGACATGATCCGCAGCCACCTCCTCCCAGCCACGTACAAGTCCACGGGTTTCTTGGGACTGTAAATCATCCCTAAAAGACTGCTGCTGTTGATGCTGCTGAGTGCCAGGCTCCACCTCCATGCTGACACAATCCTCCTCCTCCTCCTCCTCCTCCTCGTCCTCTTCCTGTGCGATGGGTGGGACAGAAGGAACACTGTCTGGGTAAAGGGGGCCTTGAGAGGCAAGGAAGTCCTCCTCTTCCTGCCTCTGTTCTGCCTCAAGTGCCCTGTCCATTATTCCACGCAGCGTGTGCTCCAACAGGTGGACAAGAGGTACAGTGTCACTGATGCATGCACTGTCACAGCTCACCATCCTCGTGGCCTCCTCAAATGGTGCCAGGACAGTGCATGCATCCCTGATCATGCCCCACTGGCGTGGAGAAAAAAAAACAAGCTCCCCTGACCCTGTCCTGGTGCCGTAGTCGCACAGGTACTCATTGATGGCCCTCTGCTGCGTGTGCAGCCGCTGCAGCATGGCCAACGTTGAGTTCCACCTGGTGGGCATGTCACATATAAGGCGGTTCTTGGGCAGGTTCAACTCCTTTTGCAGCTCAGCCAGGCGAGCACTGGCATTATAAGATCTGCGGAAATGCACACAGACTTTCCTGGCCTGCCTCAGGACATCCTGTAAGCCCGGGTACCTGCCCAAGAACCGCTACACCACCAGGTTAAGGACGTGAGCCACACAGGGCACATGGGTCAGTTGTCCCTGTCGGAGGGCGGAGAGGAGGTTGGTGCCATTGTCGCAAACCACCATTCCTGGCTTAAGCTGGCGTGGCGTCAACCACCTCTCGGCCTGGCCCTGCAGAGCAGACAGGACCTCTGCCCCAGTGTGGCTTCTGTCCCCCAAACACACCAGCGCAAGCACGGCATGGCATCTTTTTGCCTGCGTACTTGCGTAGCCCCTTGAACGGCTACGGAGCACCGCTGGTTCAGAGGACAAAGCACAGGAAGAGGCCATGGAGAAAGAAGAAGAGGAGGGGTGGAGGAGAGAGGTGTGTCACAACCAGTAGTAGCATTTTGGAGGCGTGGCGGTGGAACAACCTCCAACACTACTGCACCTTGTCCTGCATCCTTCCCAGCTGCCAAAAGAGTGACCCAATGGGCCGTGAAAGAAAGGTAACGTCCCGGTCCATGCCTGCTGGACCATGAGTCAGCGGTAATATGCACCTTACCGCTGACCGCCCTGTCCAGCGAGGCCAAGACATTGCCTTCCACATGCCGGTAGAGAGCCGGAATAGCCTTCCGTGAGAAAAAGTGGCGTTTGGGAACCTGCCACTGAGGAACCGCACATTGCACAAACTCACGGAAGGGGGCCGAGTCTACCAACTGAAAAGGCAGCAGTTGAAGCGCTAGCAATTTAGCCAAGCTAGCATTCAACCACTGGGCATGTGGATGGCTGGGAGTGAACTTCTTTCGACGGTCCAGCAGCTGGGGCAGGGAAATTTGCCTGCTAGAATCGGACGTCGGTGTACTGCTAGCAGAGTGGCCGCAAGTACTTGGCTGTGACAAACCTAATTCTACACCTTCATTCCTCTCAGTGCATGTTTCAGAGAGGACTGAAGTTATAGTGGGGTTGGAGATCCCAGCTGATGCGGTGCAAGGAGAGGTCCGCTTTGTTCTTTGGTGTGGGTCTTTGAGGTAGGCTTGCCAACGAGCTGCATGGCAGGTCAACATATGTCTGGTCAGGCATGTGGTACCCAAGCGGCTGATGTTTTGGCCACGCGATATACGCTTGAGACATATGTTGCAAACAGCAGCTGTGCGATCTGATGCACTAGCCTCAAAAAAGGCCCACACCAAAGAACTTTTAGAATGACGGGCAGAGGCAGCGCCCTGCACAGGCGGAGCTCTGCGGTGTGATTCCGTCGGTGTACTGCCCTTACGCTGGCCACCAAAGGGCATCCTGCCTCGTTGGAGATGTGCCTCCTCCTCATCCTCCTCCTCCTCCTCTCTCCTATTAGGCACCCACGTGGAGTCAGTGACCTCATCATCCCCTCCCTCCTCATCACTGGAGCCAATCTGGCAGTATGCTGCAGCTGCTGGAACATGACTGCCAGATTGGTGTCCTTCTTGAGCATCCCCTCTGTCTGCTCTCACGCTACTGCCTTCCTCTAGCTGGGTTTCATCATCAGACCCTTCGAAACGCTGGGCATCCTCCTGGAGCATGTACCCAACACTGTGCTCAAACAGTTCGGGGGACTCCTCAGGAGGAGGACATGGTGGGTCTAGGGAAGGAGTGACTGATGATGAGTCTGACATTGATACCAGGGAAGAGGACGCTTAGGCAGCTGCTTTGCCAGTACCCTGAGCCTGGGTGAGAGAGGATGAGGAGGAGGAGGAGGGCTTGGTCATCCACTCTACCAAGTCTTCGGCATGATGTGGCTCAACATGTCCAGCTGCCGAAAAGAAGGACAAGCGTGTCCCATGGCCATGTGCTGATGACAATGCACCGCGTCCACGACCAGCACTGTTGCCCCCAGACACAGAGCCTGCTTGCCCTCTTTTATTGCCTCCTGACTGTCTGCCTCTCCTTGTTTGCCTTCCAGACATTCTAATGGATGGCCTGCAGGGAGATGGGAAAAAAAGCAATAAGGGCTACCTTCAGGTGTCCTTCTCTGTCCCTTTACTTAAGGATTTCTAAATATGGTTGAGGATGATTGCTTTCGCACAGAATAGCACAATGACAATTTCCCTGACTGTCCAAAAAACAAGGATTTCAAAGATGGTTGATGAGGAATGCTTTAGCACAGTATAGCACAATGAGAATTTCCCTCACTGTCCTTCCCTGTCCCTACAAACAAGGTTTAGCACAGTAAAACACACTGACACTCTCCCTACCTATAGTTTTCTGTCCCTATAAAAAATGTTTTTTTAAAGATGGTTGATGAGGAATGCTTTAGCACAGTATAGCACAATGAGAATTTCCCTCACTGTCCTTCCCTGTCCCTACAAACAAGGTTTAGCACAGTAAAACACACTGACACTCTCCCTACCTATAGTTTTCTGTCCCTATAATTTTTTTTTTTTAAAGATGGTTGATGAGGAATGCTTTAGCACAGTATAGCACAATGAGAATTTCCCTCACTGTCCTTCCCTGTCCCTACAAACAAGGTTTAGCACAGTAAAACACACTGACACTCTCCCTACGTATAGTTTTCTGTCCCTATAATTTTTTTTTTTTTAAAGATGGTTGATGAGGAATGCTTTAGCACAGTATAGCACAATGAGAATTTCCCTCACTGTCCTTCCCTGTCCCTACAAACAAGGTTTAGCACAGTAAAACACACTGACACTCTCCCTACCTATAGTTTTCTGTCCCTATAATTTTTTTTTTTTTAAAGATGGTTGATGAGGAATGCTTTAGCACAGTATAGCACAATGAGAATTTCCCTCACTGTCCTTCCCTGTCCCTACAAACAAGGTTTAGCACAGTAAAACACACTGACACTCTCCCTACCTATAGTTTTCTGTCCCTATAAATTTTTTTTTTTTTAAAGATGGTTGATGAGGAATGCTTTAGCACAGTATAGCACAATGAGAATTTCCCTCACTGTCCTTCCCTGTCCCTACAAACAAGGTTTAGCACAGTAAAACACACTGACACTCTCCCTACCTATAGTTTTCTGTCCCTATAATTTTTTTTTTTTTAAAGATGGTTGATGAGGAATGCTTTAGCACAGTATAGCACAATGAGAATTTCCCTCACTGTCCTTCCCTGTCCCTACAAACAAGGTTTAGCACAGTAAAACACACTGACACTCTCCCTACCTATAGTTTTCTGTCCCTATAAAAAATTTTTTTTTTAAAGATGGTTGATGAGGAATGCTTTAGCACAGTATAGCACAATGAGAATTTCCCTCACTGTCCTTCCCTGTCACTACAAACAAGGTTTAGCACAGTAAAACACACTGACACTCTCCCTACCTATAGTTTTCTGTCCCTATAAAATTTTTTTTTTTTAAAGATGGTTGATGAGGAATGCTTTAGCACAGTATAGCACAATGAGAATTTCCCTCACTGTCCTTCCCTGTCCCTACAAACAAGGTTTAGCACAGTAAAACACACTGACACTCTCCCTACCTATAGATTTCTGTCCCTATAACATTTTTTTTTTTAAAGATGGTTGATGAGGAATGCTTTAGCACAGTATAGCACAATGAGAATTTCCCTCACTGTCCTTCCCTGTCCCTACAAACAAGGTTTAGCACAGTAAAACACACTGACACTCTCCCTACCTATAGTTTTCTGTCCCTATAAAATTTTTTTTTTTTAAAGATGCTTGATGAGGAATGCTTTAGCACAGTATAGCACAATGAGAATTTCCCTCACTGTCCTTCCCTGTCCCTACAAACAAGGTTTAGCACAGTAAAACACACTGACACTCTCCCTACCTATAGTTTTCTGTCCCTATAAATTTTTTTTTTTAAAGATGGTTGATGAGGAATGCTTTAGCACAGTATAGCACAATGAGAATTTCCCTCACTGTCCTTCCCTGTCCCTACAAACAAGGTTTAGCACAGTAAAACAGACTGACACTCTCCCTACCTATCCTTCTCTTTCCCTAAACTAAAGGAATCCAGGTTAAGCAAGAAAAAAAAAATGTCACTGTCCCTGCCTATGCTTCTCTTTCCCTGCTCCGGAACACACTACACTAGGCCGCCGTGCTGGCGGCCTTTTATAGTGTGGGGGTGTACTAAACACCCTCAGCAATAATTGGCCACAGGCATCCTGCCTGTGGCCAATCATTGCTCTCCTCGCTGCCGGCGCTGTGATTGGCCAAGCATGCGGGGTCACAGTGCATGCTTGGCCAATCACAGCGCCTGGATGACACTGCGATGGCGTAGTGCATTGTGGGCTGCGAATTAGGCGCGAATGGCCCAAATCGTTCGTTGTTCGGCGAACGATCGAACAGCCGATGTTCGAGTCAAATGTATGTTCGACTCGAACACCGAGCTCATCCCTACCGGACAGCCTGCGACCGCCCTTCTCTGGGGGGTCAAAACAGGCTCAGTAGAGTTATGATTCACAATGGAAGGCAGGAGGATTCAACAAGGATGCCTCTTCAGTAGGGATGAGCCGAACACCCCCCCGGTTCGGTTCGCACCAGAACCTGCGAACGGACCGAAAGTTCGCGCGAACGTTAGAACCCTATTAAATACAATGGACGCGAACGTTCGAAATCTAAAGTGCTAATTATAACGGCTAATATGCATGTTATTGTCCTAAAAAGGGTTTGGGGACCCGGGTTCTGCCCCAGGGGACATGTATCAATGCAAAAAGAAGTTTTAAAAACGGCAGTTTTTTCGGGAGCAGTCATTTTAATGATGCATAAAGTGAAAAAAAAAAGTGAAATATTCCTTTAAATATCGTACCTGGGGGGTGTCTAAAGTATGCCTGTGAAGTGGCACGTGTTTCCCGTGTTTAGAACTGTCCCTGCACAAAATTACATTTCTAAAGGAATAAAAGTCATTTAAAACTGCTTGCGGCTTTAATGTAATGTCTGGTCCCGGCAATATGGATGAAAATCATTGAGAAAAACTGCATGGGTACCCCTCCCCCCAGCCCATTACAAGCCCCTTTGGGTCTTGTATGGATAATAAGGGGAACCCCGCACCCAAATTAAAAATAGGAAAGGCGTGGGGCCACCAGGCCCTATATACTCTGAACAGCAGTATACAGGCGGTGAAAACAAGACAGGGACTGTAGGTTTGTTCTTAAGCAGAATCTGTTTGTAATTTAGAACAGGTACATTGTTTAACCACTTCCCGCCCCGTCAATAGCAAATTGACGTCTGGGAAGTGGTTCAGTTATCCACACTGGACGTCATATGACGTCCTGCGGGATAACAAACGCCGCGCGCCCGGGGGGGCGCGCATCGCGGCGATCGGTGGAGCGGTGGGTCAGTCTGACCCACCGCTACACTGATCTCGGTAAAAAGCCTCCGTCGGAGGCTTTTTACCACGTGATCAGCCGTGTCGAATCACGGCTGATCACAATGTAAACAGGAAGAGCCGTTGATCGGCTCTTCCTCACTCGCGTCTGACAGATGCGAGTAGAGGAGAGCCGATCGGCGGCTCTCCTGACAGGGGGGGTTCGCGCTGATTGTTTATCAGCGCAGCCCCCCCTCGGATACCCACACTAGACCACCAGGGAAGCCCCCCAGGACCACCAGGGAAGCCCCAATCATGTGGATGGCCCCCATGGCCATCCACATGTAGTAAAAAAAAAAACATAAAAAAAAAATATGCCAATCAGTGCTCACAAATGGGCACTGACTGGCACTTTCACAATGTGTGGTGGCTGGCATTGCTGGGCACCAGTGCCACCAATGCCACCTACTAGTGTCCATCAGTGCCACCTATCAGTGCCCATCCGTGCCAATCTGTGCCCACCTATCAGTGCCCGTCCATGCCACCTATCAGTGCCACCCATAAGTGCCCATCAGTGAAAAAATAAGTGAAATATTCCTTTAAATATCGTACTTGGTGGGTGTCTAAAGTATGCCTGTGAAGTGGCACGTGTTTCCCGTGTTTAGAACTGTCCCTGCACAAAATTACATTTCTAAAGGAAAAAAAGCCATTTAAAACTGCTTGCGACTTTAATGTCATGTCTTGTCCTGGCAATATGGATGAAAATCTTTGAGAAAAATGGCATGGCTACCCCATCACCCCCCCCCCCCTCACCCCAGCCCATTACCAGCCCCTTTGGGTCTTGTATGGATATTAAGGGGAACCCCGCACCCAAAATAAAAAAAGGCCCTATATACTCTGAACAGAAGTATACAGGCGGTGCAAACAAGACAGGGACTGTAGGTTTGTTCTTAAGTAGAATCTGTTTGTAATTTTGAACAGGTACATTGTTTAAGTGTAGCTCCAGCCAAAAAATCAATTTTTAAGCTTTTTGGAAAACATAGGGAAGGGTTATCACCCCTGTATTATTTGTTTTGCTGTCTGTGCACCTGTTCAGAAGATTTCACCTCACTTTCCGTCCCAATGACAAATGTTTTTGGAAAAGTGGGGTGTTTATTGAAACAAGGATTGGTGATAAAGCATTAGTAGAGAGGGGACACCTTTTTCCCATATTTACTCTTACAGGAGAGAATTTCCCTTCCTAGGGGTAGAATTCCTCTCACTTCCTTTTGTCTCCTTCCGTTTGCAAGTAGGAGTCGTTTGTAAGTTGGATGTTTGAAAGTAGGGGCCTGCCGTATATACTCTGCTGAAATTTGCCCCTTAGATGTTGGTGTTGCCACAACACTGAGAGCCCCCACAGTTACTCTTGGTGGGCGCTGGAACGCCCTGCTGTGAACTATTATATCAGGAATTGTAATAACATGCCATTGTTAAACAGTGGTAGGAAAAATTGGGCCTTTGGTGGTGGTACTGGTGCTACAACACTGTCAGCCCTCACAGTTACTCTTGGTGGGCGCATGAATGGGCCCTACTGTTAATTATTAGATCAAGAATTGTAATTGCATGCCCCTGTTGAAGAGGGGCAGAAAAATTGGGCCTTTGGTGGTGGTGGTGATGGTTGTGGTGTTGCCACAACACTGTAAGCCCTCACAGTTACTCTTGGTGGGCGCAGGAATGGGCCCTGCTTTGAATTATTAGATCAAGAATTGTAATTACATGCCCCTGTTGAACAGGGGCAAAAAAATTGGGCCTTTGGCACTGGTGCCACAACACTGCAACCCCTCACAGATACTGTACTTGGAGCACAGCAATGAGCCCTGTTGCAAAGTATTGCATCAAATATTGTAATTCCACGCCCCTGTTAAACAGGGGCTGAAAAATTGGGCCTTAGGCACTGGTGCCACAACACTGCAACCCCTCACAGATACTGTACTTGGAGCACAGCAAGGAGCCCTGTTGCAAAGTATTGCATCAAAAATTGTAATTACACGCCCCTGTTAAACAGGGGCAGAAAAATTGGGCCTTAGGCACTGGTGCCACAACACTGCAACCCCTCACAGATACTGTACTTGGAGCACAGCAATGAGCCCTGTTGCAAAGTATTGCATCAAATTTTTTTATTACACGCCCCTGTTAAACAGGGGCTGAAAAATTGGGCCTTAGGCACTGGTGCCACAACACTGCAACCCCTCACAGATACTGTACTTGGAGCACAGCAATGAGCTCTGTTGCAAAGTATTGCATCAAAAATTGTAATTACATGCCCCTGTTAAACAGGGGATGAAAAATTGGGCCCTAGCCACTGGTGGCGGCACCCAGAAACCAAAATGTTCTTCCAAGCTATCATCAGGAATCGGATCATTGAGGAGGAGGAGGATAGTCAGTCAACATAACAGGACAGTCACTCAGCATCAGCATAGGCAGTCTTGAAGGGATGTGACATTTAAAAATAAATTATTCTGTTATATCAGCTTCAGGTGCTTGGTAGCTGGTGGTGATCCAAGACTGGTTCATCTTTATGAAGGTCAGTCGATCAACCGAGTCGGTGGACAGGCGCACCCTGTGATCCGTGACAAAGCCTCCAGCAGCACTGAATGTGCATTCCGAAAGAACGCTGGATGCAGGACAGGCCAGTAGCTCAATTGCATACTGTGCAAGCTCTGGCCAGTGATCCATCCTCAAGACCCAGTAAGCCAGAGGATTTTCGGTGGGAAAGGTGTCCAAATCTGACCTTGCCCCTAGGTATTCCTGCACCATGTATATCAGACGCTGGTGATGGTTGCTGGAACCGATCATACCTTGAGGCTGCGGACTAAAAAATTGTCTGAACGCATTGGTTAGATGGCCACCTTCCCCACTGCTCCTTCTTTGACTGACCGAAGCCTCAGCAACTCGTTGTCCAGGACCAGGAGTTTGTAACCTCTCAGTCTCTGGGAACGCGTTGCACAGACCTTTCTGCAAGGCCTCCCGGAGATGTCTCATCCTCTGCTCCCTCTGCGACGGTAAGATAAGGTCCGCAACCTTACCCTTGTACCGTGGATCAAGGAGAGTGGCCAGCCAGTAATGGTCCCTCTCCTTGATCCGAAGAATACGAGGATCCTTCCGCAGACTTTGCAGGATCAGGGAGGCCATGCAGCGTAGGTTAGCTGAGGCATTCGGTCCGGAGTCCTCTGGGTCACTAAGGACGACATGATCCGCAGCCACCTCCTCCCAGCCACGTACAAGTCCACGGGTTTCTTGGGACTGTAAATCATCCCTAAAAAACTGCTGCTGTTGATGCTGAGTGCCAGGCTCCACCTCCATGCTGACACAATCCTCCTCCTCCTCCTCCTCGTCCTCTTCCTGTGCGATGGGTGGGACAGAAGGAACACTGTCTGGGTAAAGGGGGCCTTGAGAGGCAAGGAAGTCCTCCTCTTCCTGTCTCTGTTCTGCCTCAAGTGCCCTGTCCATTATTCCACGCAGCGTATGCTCCAACAGGTGGACAAGAGGTACAGTGTCACTGATGCATGCACTGTCACTGCTCACCATCCTCGTGGCCTCCTCAAATGGTGCCAGGACAGTGCATGCATCCCTGATCATGCCCCACTGGTGTGGTGAAAAAAAAACGAGCTCCCCTGACCCTGTCCTGGTGCCGTAGTCGCACAGGTACTCATTGATGGCCCTCTGCTGCATGAGCAGCCGCTACAGCATGGCCAACGTTGAGTTCCACCTGGTGGGCATGTCACATATAAGGCGGTTCTTGGGCAGGTTCAACTCCTTTTGCAGCTCAGCCAGCCGAGCACTGGCATTATATGATCTGCGGAAATGCACACAGACATTCCTGGCCTGACTCAGGACATCCTGTAAGCCCGGGTACCTGCCCAAGAACCGCTGCACCACCAGGTTAAGGACGTGAGCCACACAGGGCACATGGGTCAGTTGTCCCTGTCGAAGGGCGGAGAGGAGGTTGGTGCCATTGTCGCAAACCACCATTCCTGGCTTAAGCTGGCGTGGCGTCAACCACCTCTCGGCCTGCCCCTGCAGAGCTGACAGAACCTCTGCCCCAGTGTGGCTCTTGTCCCCCAAACACACCAGCGCAAGCACGGCAGGGCATCTTTTTGCCTGCGTACTTGCATAGCCCCTTGAATGCCTACGGAGCACCGCTGGTTCCGAGGACAAAGCACAGGAAGAGGCCATGGAGGAAGAAGAAGAGGAGGGGGTGGAGGAGAGAGGTGTGTCACAACCAGTAGTAGCATTTTGGAGGCGTGGCGGCGGAACAACCTCCAACACTACTGCACCTTGTCCTGCATCCTTCCCAGCTGCCAAAAGAGTGACCCAATGGGCCGTGAAAGAAAGGTAACGTCCCTATCCATGTCTGCTGGACCATGAGTCAGTGGTAATATGCACCTTACCGCTGACCGCCCTGTCCAGCGAGGCATGGACATGGCCTTCCACATGCCGGTAGAGAGCCGGAATCGCCTTCCGTAAGAAAAAGTGGCGTTTGGGAACCTGCCACTGAGGAACCGCACATTGCACAAACTCACAGACGTGGGCCGAGTCTTCCAACTGAAAAGGCAGCAGTTGAAGTGCTAGCAATTTAGCCAAGCTAGCATTCAACCGCTGGGTATGTGGATGGCTGGGAGTGAACTTCTTTCGACGGTCCAGCAGCTGGGGCAGGGAAATTTGCCTGCTACAATCGGACGTCGGTGTACTGCTAGCAGAGTGCCCGCAAGTACTTGGCTGTGACACACCTAATTCTACACCTTCATTCCTCTCAGTGCAGGTTTCAGAGAGGACTGAAGGTATAGTGGGGTTGGAGATCCCAGCTGATGAGGAGCAAGGAGAGGTCCGCTTTGTTCTTTGGTGTGGGTCTTTAAGGTACGCTTGCCAACGAGCTGCATGGCAGGTCAACATATGTATGGTCAAGCATGTGGTGCCCAAGCGGCTGATGTTTTGGCCACGCGAGATACGCTTGAGACATATGTTGCAAATAGCAGCGGTGCGATCTGATGCACTCGACTCAAAAAAGGCCCACACCAAATAACTTTTTGAATAACGGGCAGGGCAAGCGCCCTGCACAGGCGGAGCTCTGCGGTGTGATTCAGTCGGTGTGCTGTCCTTACGCTGGCCCCCGTAGGGCATCCTGCCTCGTTGGAGATGTGCCTCCTCCTCATCCTCCTCCTCCTTCTCTCTCCTATCAGGCACCCATGTGGAGTCAGTGACCTCATCATCCCCTCCCTCCTCATCACTGGAGCCAATCTGGCAGTATGCTGCAGCTGCTGGAACATGACTGTCAGATTGCTGTCCTTCTTGAGCATCCCCTCTCTCTGCGCTCACGCTACTGCCTTCCTCTAGCTGGGTATCATCATCAGACCCTTCAAAACACTGGGCATCCTCCTGGAGCATGTACCCAACACTGTGCTCAAACAGTTCGGTGGACTCCTCAGGAGGACATGGTGGGTCTAGGGAAGGAGTGACTGATGATGACATTGATACGAGGGAAGAGGACGCTTTGGCAGCTGCTTTGCCAGTACCCTGAGCCTGGGTGAGAGAGGATGAGGAGGATGAGGAGGGCTTGGTCATCCACTCTATCAAGTCTTCGGCATGATGCGGCTCAACACGTCCAGCTGCCGAAAATAAGGACAAGCGTGTCCCATGGCCACGTGCTGATGACGATGCACCGCGTCCACGACCAGCACTGTTGTCTCTAGACACAGAGCCTGCTTGCCCTCTTTTATTGGCTCGTGACTGTCTGCCTCTCCTTGTTGGCCTTCCAGACATAGTAATGGCCTGCAGAGAGATGGGAAAACCAGCAATTGGGTAGTGTATATTGTGCTGGAGGCACACAACACCCACTAACTCCTGCAGATGCCTGTATTAGAGAACAGCAAAAAAGTGTATATACAGGTGTATACTGTGCTGGGGCACACAACACCCACTAACTCCTGCAGATGCCTGTATTAGAGAACAGCAAAAAAGTGTATATACAGGAGTATACTGTGCTGGGGCACACAACACCCACTAACTCCTGCAGATGCCTGTATTAGAGAATAGCAAAAAAGTGTATATACAGGTGTATACTGTGCTGGGGCACACAACACCCACTAACTCCTGCAGATGCCTGTATTAGAGAATAGCAAAAAAGTGTATATACAGGTGTATACTGTGCTGGGGCACACAACACCCACTAACTCCTGCTGATGCCTGTATTAGAGAACAGCAAAAAAGTGTATATACAGGTGTATACTGTGCTGGGGCACACAACACCCACTAACTCCTGCAGATGCCTGTATTAGTGAACAGCAAAAAAGTGTATATACAGGTGTATACTGTGCTGTGGCACACAACACCCACTAACTCCTGCAGATGCCTGTATTAGAGAACAGCAATAAAGTGTAGATACAGGTGTATACTGTGCTGGGGCACACAACACCCACTAACTCCTGCAGATGCCTGTATTAGAGAACAGCAAAAAAGTGTATATACAGGTGTATACTGTGCTGGGGCACACAACACCCACTAACTCCTGCAGATGCCTGTATTAGAGAACAGCAATAAAGTGTAGATACAGGTGTATACTGTGCTGGGGCACACAACACCCACTAACTCCTGCAGATGCCTGTATTAGAGAACAGCAAAAAGGTGTACATACAGGTGTATACTGTGCTGGGGCACACAACACCCACTAACTCTTGCAGATGCCTGTATTAGAGAACAGCAAAAAAGTGTATATACAGGTGTATACTGTGCTGGGGCACACAACACCCACTAACTCCTGCTGATGCCTGTATTAGAGAACAGCAATAAAGTGTAGATACAGGTGTATACTGTGCTGGGGCACACAACACCCACTAACTCCTGCAGATGCCTGTATTAGAGAACAGCAATAAAGTGTAGATACAGGTGCATACTGTGCTGGGGCACACAACACCCACTAACTCCTGCAGATGCCTGTATTAGAGAACAGCAATAACGGGTATATACAGGTGTATACTGTGCTAGGGCACACAACACCCACTAACTCCTGCAGATGCCTGAGAAAAGAACACACTGTCCCTGCCTATCTAGCTTAGAGAACAGCAATAAATGGTAGATACAGGTGTATACTGTGCTGGAGGCACACAACACCCACTAACTCCTGCAGATGCCTGAGAAAAGAACACACTGTCCCAGCCTATCTAGCTTAGAGAACAGCAATAAAGGGTAGATACAGGTGTATATTGTGCTGGAGGCACACAACACCCATTAACTCCTGCAGATGCCTGAGAAAAGAACACACTGTAGAACACACTGTCCCTGCCTATCAAGCTCTTTCCCTGCACGCCGGAACACACTGCACATGCCGCCGCGCTGGCGGCCTTTTATAGTGTGGGGCGTGTACTAAACCCCCCTGAGCTATAATTGGCCACAGGCATCTTGCCTGTGGCCAATTATGGCTCTCCTCGCTGCCGGCGCTGTGATTGGCCAAGCATGCGGGGTCACAGTGCCTGCTTGGCCAATCACAGCGCCAGCAAAGCAGTGCGATGGCGCAGTGCATTGTGGGCCGTTCGCGTCACAGGAATTTGGCGCGAACGGCCCACAAAGTTCTGTTTTCGGCGAACAGGCGAACAGGCGATGTTCGAGTTGAACATGCGTTCGACTCGAACACCGAGCTCATCCCTATACAGGAGGTATCCGAACTGCTTCTGAAAGTGGAAGTAAATGGTTTCTGTGCCAGGTCTTCAGCGGCCCTATCTTCCCTTCTGGCTTCAGCTGATATACCGGCAAGCCTGGTAACCTTTTGCAGATCACATAAGGTTCGGGTCTCCATCTGTCTGCTAGTTTGTGCTTCCCAGGGACTCCCAAGTTCCGCAACAGCACTCTGTCTCCAGGTTACAAATCCTGGATCCGAACTTTAAGATCAAAATTCCTCTTGTTCCGGGCTCCTCTTTGCTCTGATGCCGCTTGGGCCTGTTCAAACGCCAGTTTCAGGCTCCTCCTCAGCCTGTCTACATATCCCTTGTGCGAGGTGGCTGATGTGTGATCCATCGATATGCCGAAGGCCAGATCCACAGGCAGTCTTGCTTCCCTGCCAAACATTAATCTGTAGGGAGAGTACCCTGTGGCATCACTGGTTGTGCTGTTATAGGCATGCACTATTGCTGCTATGTGCTTGCTCCAATGCTGCTTCTTCTCGCTGCTCAGAGTCCCCAACATATTTAACAGAGTCCTGTTGAATCTTTCCGGTTGGGCATCACCTTGGGGGTGATAAGGGGTAGTACAAGTTTTCTTTATACCTAAAGAGTCCAGCAATTTCCTAATCAGTCGACTCTCAAAGTCTCTCCCTTGGTCTGAGTGCAGGCGCTGTGGTAGCCCGTAATGCACAAAGTATTTTTCCACCAAGATTTTGGCTACGGTGGAGGCCTTATGGTCTTTAGTTGGAAAGGCCTGGGCATAATGGTCGGTTATCACCAGAACATTTCCATGTCCACTCAAGTCAGGTTCTAGACAGAGAAAGTCGATGCATACCAAGTCCAAGGGTCCTTGACTCTGCAGATGGCCCATTGGGGCAGCTTGACGTGGTAATGTCTTCCTTTGAACGCAGCGAGCACATGAGTGACAGTACTCCTCCACTTCAGCCTGCATACAAGGGCAATAGAACCTATTCCTCACAAGCTGGAAGGTTCGTTCGGCCCCCAAGCTGCCATGGTTATCATGCAGGGCAGCCAAGACAGTTCTTCTGTGTTTTTCCGGCAAGAACAGTTGCCACTTCTCTTCCAGGTCATCAGAGGGGCCCCTATTAGCATGGAACTGGTGTTGGCCCCTGACGGGCGAGGACAAACTACCGCCAGGGTGTGAAAGACTTCCGCCTTTCCTGTCACAGAGGGATCAAAGGCCAGCCTGATTGAGACATAACCATCGTAGGGAAAGCTACGAGTGCCAATTCCCCCTATCTGTAGGTCTTCCAGCTTCTGTAAGGGCACGTGACTCAAATGCTTCCAGTAAAAGTCTCTGTATAAAAGAGTCACTTGGGCTCCTGTGTCTAGGAGAGCCATGGTGTAGACTCCCTCCACTTGAACGGAGACTAGAGGGGGGGTCCTATTAACTTGTCTGGAAACCTCTTCTGGGGTGTTTCCTTCTTTGGACTCCTTGATTTTCCTGTTGATGTTTTCTTTTTCTTCCATTTCTCTCTGGACCTCAACCCTTTTTGGACCTGGTATGCATTGGTTTCCCTCAGATTGTTAAATTTCAACTCCCGACAGGTGGTATGGGGGGTTTTAGGAGGGGCATTGTTTCCCTTCTCTTTTGCCTCTTCTTGCTTTTGAATCTTTTTGGAGCTTTCTGTAAGTAGTGGGCGCCCGGCTGACTCCTTCACCGGGGCCCTCTGAAGTTTTCCGCCGGCTTGCGGTATCTGGATGCAACTTCATCTGGGCTGGGACACACTGCTCTAACATGCCCGATTCCCCCACATTTGAAGCATGTTATCAATCTCTTAGGCTTCTGTACTAGTTCCGTATTGGAGCTAGGAGGGTTTTTTAGTTCCTCTGACGTGTTCGTATTGTGTAGCACAGAGGCCTGGCTAGTCAGCATGGATACCATTTCTACTAGTTGTGACACCTGGTTCGGTGTGTTGACTCCTCCTTTTGTCTTCCAACATGGCCTCCCCCTCCCTGACTATCCGGATCAAGTCAGGGTATTCCAGGCTGCTCCCGTCCTGCCGGTTGCGTAGCATTATTGCGATGGGGTCCAAGGGTTGAGCTCCCCTCAACACCTGCTGGGCACGGGCCTCATCCACTTTTCTTGGATCGATCCCTTTCTTCAGTGGGATCTGATGCAGGATCTTATCCAAACGTCTTATGAATTCTGACAGCTTCTCTCCCTCCTTTTGGTAGCAGTGCTCCAGCTGGTAAGTGAGTTCAGTGGCCTTTTCCGTCCCGCCGAACACATTCTGCAGAATATCCAGATAATCCTGTGCATTGCAGTCCTTCTTGCTTAACTTGAGGTTTCGTATGGCCTCCAGAGCAAGTCCCTTTAAGCTTTCCGCAATCCTTTGTTTTTTTTGTTGTTCTGGCACCTCCCATTCTTCTAGGGCCTGAGTGGCGCCATCTAGCCACTCTTCAAATCCATCCTCCACTGAAGGTACAGGTTTCTTCCCAGAAAAAGTCCTGAGTTTCCTGTATCCTGACATCAGGTAGTCTGGAGGGTCCTTTTTACACTTGGCCACAATCTCCCCCAGGACAGCGCATAATTCTGAGCTAAGGGTGGTCAATGGTGGTGAACCGGGACCCTGTTGTTGGGCGCTTCCTCCTGTGCTGGGGCCTCCTGAAGTAGTGGATGTGGGGCCATCTTTATTCTCTGCTGGGTGTATCAGGAGGAGTTCTACTTGGTTTGTAGTTTTTATGCTAGCACCCTTGAAGTAGTCAGAGATTCCGTTCCTCCACTCACACAATGCATAGGTGTGGGGATTTACAGTATCTGTCTTCATGTCAATCACCCATGGCTTCCTGTCCGTGGACAATGCTCTCAAGACTGGAGTTAGCTGCTCCTCTACCCAGGCCTGTCTCTGGATTTCAACCACCAGGCCATTCCCGGGTAGGATGCCTTCATCCCTGCACCACCGGGCTACGGCAGCAGGGTCCATTCTGGTGCTTCTGACCGGCTTGATTGCAGCGTGCAGTATACAGGAATCCCAGACCCGAGCCCCCACGTATAGCGATACCCCCAGTTAAGAGGGCTGCCTTGATTGTTTCGGGCCCTGTAGTGCACCGCTGTCAACCCCTGGCAATCGGCTCTAACCTCTCGTGGCACAGTTAGTAAAGGGGATGATAGAATTGCAATCACTCTAATATTCTCTATGACACAATCCCACAGTAAGGCACACAGTAATGGTATAGACCAGTAAATGACACTGACAACCAATATTCTTAACTCTATTATTTTACTGTTGGTAAAGGTTAAAATGATAAAAAAATATGCAATGTCACATGCAGAGCCCTGCAATATGGGTATAGTTATTAAAACATTAAACGTTCAGCAATATGATAGACAGTTTAACAGACCCCGCTGCAGCTATCCTCCCTCGTGAGCAAAATGGCACCCAGCAGCGTCCTATACTACCCAGTCAGGCCTGACTATGATTTGGGTATAGTTCTGTGGAAGAAATCTTCGCTAGCAAAACACGGTGGTGCACGTTCAGGAACAATTGTAATCCAACAAAGAAATGATGATCGGTAACTTTGTAATGCCAGGGAGACTAGTAACTCAGTTCAGCAGATAGTCTCCCCAGAGTGTAACTGCAATCACTGTGATGGCCCTGAATAAAGTTAATGCGCCTAAAGATATTGTAATGTAGCTCAGAGCAGGTGCTCTCTCACCCGACTGGACTAGTCCTTGTCCGTTACTTCTGTAGAGGCCTCACCCTCTCTCTTCTTCTTTAGTGGATACTTTGGCTCCGGTCTAAAGGGTACCTTGAAGGGGAGAGCGAGGTGTGCCACGGCCCATGTCCTCTAGATTACTGCATGTAGACATGAAGGCCAGCATCAGATTACCTTCGGGCTGTGTATACGCTCAGAGCCAAGTCTGTTCTGCTGATAACCCCCTTTACTCCCAGTAATTGGAGTACCACACACTGAAGGTCCAACATTTATTCCATAACGGCAAACAAATAGTCCTTTGTGAGCAGACAGTTTGAGACCCATAGAACAGTTCAGTATTGGTGGGGAGTAGGTCAAGGCACAATCCTCAAAGAAAACTAAACCGTTGAGGTTTCACCAACGGTTGCTAAGCACAGTGGCTGTAGAACATACTTTTTGGCTTCAGAGTCTCTTCTAGCGACTCTAGTGAACAGGAACTGGAGTTACCTTTGCTACGTTGCAGCCCCTGTCAGGGGGAAGACATCCCTCCAAGAGTGTTACCAGAGGCCCCGTCGTCACCGGATTAATGCTGTACCGGGCTATTCGGAAGGGTTACACTCCCCAGCCTCCTCACCTCAGATACGGGTCCCAACACCTTAGGGCCCCTCGGACTCCTCCACCCTCGCGGAACCCAGTCAAAGTTACTGGGCCCCAGGCCTTGGTCATAGTACCTCACCCCAGGCTTAAGGTGCCTGGGATGGACTCCATCCCTCGCTCCGGCTAGGTCAAGGGCACCTGGGCCCGGAACTCCGGAGCGCCAGCACCCAGGCTGAAGGTGCCTGGGCGCGGCCGCGTCCTCCAACTCTGAACCCCAAGGTCAGGGCGTCCGCCCCTTTTATCTCCTCTCCCTTTGCGTCACAGCGGGTTCCCCGC
Source organism: Rana muscosa (assembly GCA_029206835.1). Lineage (NCBI taxonomy): Eukaryota > Metazoa > Chordata > Amphibia > Anura > Ranidae > Rana > Rana muscosa. The sequence continues at coordinate 291,384,027 of CM055118.1, forward strand.
CCCGCTGTACCAGCGCCAAGAAAGGAGAAAAACGAACAGTCTTGCAGTGCAGGTTCAACTCCGGCCCAGGGCGACAACGCCACCTGCAGGCCACAGGGAACCTTGCACCACCAGAGTCCTCCAAGAACCACAAAAGGGATTCTCAGATTCCCTAACAATTAGTACATCTGGGTTGAATAACCCAGATGCTCCCCCCCAAATTTAAATGCCCGCTACACTCTCCCCCCGGTGATTTGACACTGGTGTCCAGTGTCTGGTCCGAAATCACATCCCACAAAGGTGGTGACATAAGCTCCGCCCAGAACTAAACCATACAATTTAGTCCTGAATTGTGCCAAGACCTAGAATGGGAAAGGGAAAACATAAAACAGTAAAACTATAAAACTTTCAATAAGACACTTCTGACATTTACACATGCACAATCCTCCCTCTGGCTATCTAAGGACCACCCATTCTCAGCAGCCTTGACAGACGAATCTCCTGCAGAAGGGGAAAAAAACAAACATTCTACCACAATGTGTGTTTTCTTGGAATGAACGGGCCTGTCCTAGAAAAGGCCCATTCGCTCCAATGAGTATGGTGGTGCAAGTGTAAAAAAAAAAAAAACAGTCGCTGCGCAGCACTGCCACCTGGTGACAGCGCCACGGTAATGACACTTGGCCAAATCCTCCAGACAACTTTCCTTCTTCTTTCACTGTGTCTACACTAACTACACCCCAAAGTCATTATCTTCTTTGCAGTGCAGGGAGAAAGAGGGAGAACAACAGTAACAGCTCCTTTTCTCCAAAGAGTAAAACGCCCAAATAAAAAAAAAAACTAGGGCACAGTCCTTGTGTTCCGGCAAGTTCAGCAATGAACAATAAACAGAGCATACAGGAGTCTTTTCCTTCTAAAGGTAGAACTTTGGGTGTGGCAGGAACAGGGGCTTCAAGTGCTTATCGAAAGTCTCCACATTATATTCAATGTTCTCTCCATCTTTGCGACAAATAAGCACCCTGTCCGCATGGATGTGCCGACCCAACATCCACTCCGCCTTACAGTCCTTGAACTTCTTAGACACGGGGGATGAGCACGAAAGATATCGGCGAGCATGGGGCACTTTGAGCTATTCCCAGACAAACTCATCATACCATCGCTGCCGCAGGACCTCCACTTCAAAAAGCAAGTCCCGGGGTAGGTATGGGTACTCCCACCCATACTCACAGGCAACTCTCTGACAGAAGAACTGCTGTAGCCGGGCCAGAGGTGGCATTGTGGCATGGTCTCCTTCTCCAGGCTGGACAATGGACTCAGGATGCCGAGGTACTTTAACTACCTCCATTGGCTTGGACCTAGGAGCCCGCAGTAATGAACGTTGCTTTCCCATCACCGGAATGGATGAAGCAGTAGGTGATTCGGAGGATGGAAGGGTAGGCAGGAGACCAGATTTCTCCCCGGGCTCCGGGACCTCCACCCGGGGTGTACTATCCCCTGTAGACATAGGCAGATCCCTTGGCGCACGGAGCGCGGGTAATGGCATCCTGTCCCAACACTTGCGGTGAAAGACCTCATCGATCTCGCCGTCATCGCCAGCATCTGACAGCGACTCTAGGTCGGAGGTGTCATACATTTCTGCAGGCAGGTAATTCCCAGTAGATACGGAATCACCCTCCCTTACGGGCTCCACCGACAATGGACACCCGACACCTCCAACCACACACACAGTCCCAACCCCTGGCTCACCTGGGCCTTCAGAAGAACAGGGATGTCCAGGGCTCTTCCCTCCGGATCCATCCAGGCCAGGCAAGCGGCGGGGCAAAGCTCTTCCACGACCATAGGATGCCTGTACAAGGCCGACTTTCCTCTTCGGAGGTGGGAGCAGGGAGCTTGTGGTGACCGAAGCAGCATCCTCTGATTTTTCTTTCTCAGTCTCTGGTTGGGCACTCTCTTTGCCCTGGTCAGTGCGCACAGAAATCTCCACAAAGGCCTGGATCTCCCCTTCCGGTGTGGCGGTACCTGTGAGGCAGTTGAGGTGGAAGGCTCGGGGCCTTTCTGTGAATGGCTCCACCTCAAAAAGAAACTCCTTGCAGGCCTCACATCGCCCGATTGGCTTCAAGTTGACCACCAGTCCTGAGCAGCCGGGACAGATCACACCGAGGGCCTCTATGTCTCTGCATACATACAGAACGTCCTCGGGGCCTAAGTCTTATTCCTGTGTCAATTATGGAAGCAGCAAGGGAAGTCATCTTCATGGGGTAAGGAACCGGAATCCACGGGGTACTTGAGGTCATCCCTACTGTCTGCTGCTCCATTGCGCACTGACCAACTCGCGCCGGAATCCCCACGTGACTACTTCCACATGGCCAGACTCCTCCCATACTCTGCACTTGTTCGCGGGCTTTCCCTTCTCCCCGCCCACGAACTGCGCAGCTAAGGTGTGCCTCATGGCGCGCTTGCCAACATGGCCGACCTACTCGGAACTCCACCGGGCAGCAAAGTTCAAACACAGACGTTCCCAGCTCCATACACGAAACACACATCCCGGACTTACGAGCCCCCACGTGTAGCAGCCTCACCCTCTCTTTTCTTCTTTAGCGGTTACTTTGGTTCCGGTCTAGGGGTACCTTGAAGGGGAGAGCGAGGTGCGCCACGGCCCATGTCCTCTAGATTACTGCATGTAGAGGTGAAGGCCAGCATCAGATTACCTTCGGGCTGTATATACGCTCAGAGCCAAGTCTGTTCTGCTGATAACCCCCTTTGCTCCCAGTAATTGGAGTACCACACACAGAAAAGGTCCAACACTTATTTATTCCATAACGCCAAACAAATAGTCCTTTGTGAGCAGACAGTTTGAGACCCATAGAACAGTTCAGTATTGGTGGGGAGTAGGTCAAGGCACAATCCTCAAAGAAAACTAAACCGTTGAGGTTTCACCAACGGTTGCTAAGCACAGTGGTTGTAGAACGTACTTTTTGGCTTCAGAGTCTCTTCCAGCGACTCTAGTGAACAGGAACTGGAGTTACCTTCGCTACGTTGCAGCCCCTGTCAGGGAGAAGACATCCCTCCAAGAGAGTTACCAGAGGCCCCACCGTCACCGGATTAATGCTGTACCGGGCTATTCGGAAGGGTTACACTCCCCGGCCTCCTCACCTCAGATACGGGTCCCAACACCTTAGGGCCCCTCGGACTCCTCCACCCTTGCGGAACCCAGTCGAAGTTACTGGGCCCCAGGCCTTGGTCATAGTACCTCACCCCAGGCTTAAGGTGCCTGGGATGGACTCCATCCCTCGCTCCGGCCAGGTCAAGGGCACCTGGGCCCGGAACTCCGGAACGCCAGCACCCAGGCTGAAGGTGCCTGGGCGCAGCCGCGTCCTCCAACTCTGAACCCCAAGGTCAGGGCGTCCACCCCTTTTATCTCCTCTCCCTTTGCATCACAGCGGGTTCCCCGCCCCGCTGTACCAGCGCCAAGAAAGGAGAAAAACGAACAGTCTTGCAGTGCAGGTTCAACTCCGGCTCAGGGCGGCAACACCACCTGCAGGCCACAGGGAACCTTGCACCACCAGAGTCCTCCAAGAACCACAAAAGGGATTCTCAGATTCCCTAACAATTAGTACATCTGGGTTGAATAACCCAGATGCTCCTCCCCAAATTTAAATGCCCGCTACACTTCCGTTACTGTGACTCGCTTCACAGTGTCCACAACACTCGGGTCTTCGGTCCTCCTGATGACAGCACTCAGCAACAGGATCAGACGCTCCGCAGGCTCCTCGGTGGAGCGGAAGGCTCTTTGGAAAAGCACAAGGCCCAGGCTTCAGGCCTTGTACACACAGCAGGTCAGCACAGGGATCTTCTTGCTGGGAGGGCGGTGTCCAAAGAGAAAGAAACTGGGGCCCGCCTCCCTCTTATAAAGTCCACCCCAGCAGTCTTTGCACGGGGCAATGCACCCTGGGTGCCTCAAGGTGTACTGGGTACTGTAGTCTCTTGAGGTTTAAATGGCAATGCCTCCCGCTACACATGCTTGCAGTGATTTTTTTGCAACCAGGTGTGTTTTGAGGGGCTGAGGATGTTCTTGTAGACAAGGCACAGAACAGAGAACCCAAAATTACCAAGCAGCTTCTGGGGGGGGGGGGGGGGGGGTCGCTACACATGTAGAAAAGGGTAAGACATAGTGGGTTTTAAAGTGACTCTGTCATGAGGAAAGCATTGAGGCTGCTATTGCTGACCTCTCTTTGAGAATGTTAGTCCCCTGGCTGTCATCCTTATGCTTTGGTTGCAATTCTATTTGAGCCTCAGTCACAATATAATAATGGAATGAAGATGTAGCGCTAAGTGAAGAAATGAAGCCCAATAATTTGGGCCTGCAATCAAACCAAAGTGATAAATAATATCAATATAATGTGTCCATACAGTGTCCATAGCCACACATATTTGTTTTTATATATTGCATATTATTTATTATGTATACTGCTGCATGGCATGTTTGGGTGGGCGTTGAGATGTGGTGTGGGCGTTGAACGCCGCACGTCGTCTCCAACCCACTTTCTCATGGTGGGCTTTTTGAACAAAGGTTATTGGCAGTCGCTTGGGTCCATCTCCGGCTCGGCCTATCATGGTTTGCTTCCTGGGAGGTGCGAACCGTATAGCGATTGTGGTAGGTTGACCTGGAAGTGGAGACTACCCACCTTGGATCTGGTGAGCTGTTTACCCAATCATATGTTGTAATCAATTATCTGTCTGATTGGTTGAGAACCTTGTTAGATTGTATTTTTTCACTATATATATTTCTGCAGTGGAAGAGGTTGGTTGATGCCCCTGTTGAAGAACATTTGTTCGAAACGCGTAGGGCTTGGTACACTACCTCATTCACTGCCCCTTTTTAAACGTTTTTATTGTTTGTGATCACTTTTATGTTGGTTGAATAAACCCTCATTGACCTGCACCATTGGAGCATTCCTTCCCTTCTTTTCTCCTCACATGGGTGGTTGGTCAAGTAATAGCTTCCTTTGGCCACTGGTTACTAATATTCACAGTGGTAAAGAGTCTCCTTGCTGAGTGGCGGTTCCAGTTCCATCGGAGGACCACCTGGATCGGTGTGAAACCCGGAGTCTGCTGTCAAGTCTGGGAGCCTACCGGACAGTCTACATTGGGGACCCATCTGATTCAGTTTCCAGACTTACTGATGAGGAGTGCCACTGGGATTTCGTATGCCTATTTGACCTGCCTAAACCACAGGTCTAATATTTCGGTAAGAGTATTCTACCTCTCTTTTTTTACAAGAGTTATGTGATGACCCTTCAGTGCTACATGTTCTTTCTTCACAACACAAACATTTCCTATGGACACTGTATGGACTCATTATATTGATATTATTTATCACTTTGGTTTGATTGGAGGCCCAAATTATTGGGCTTAATTTCTTCACTTAGCGCTACATCTTCATTCCATGCTTATTAATTTTAGTCACATTTTATGTAGCAGCTTTATTTTTATTCACTATTTTAGATTAGCGCAGTATTTTCTCTCTTTATATGCACAATATAATAATAGTGACTTTTTCATCACCTTTGAAAAAGTCACATGACAAAACGCGTCAGTTGGCCAGTCAGCGCAGGCATCTTACGTCCTATCTGGTTCAGGGGAGAGCAGCGTTGGAACGCACACTGCCAGCACTTTGTATCCCCAGTGCGATCTGGAGTTTTTTTTTTGCTTACATTGTTTTTAACAATACCTTGCATGGTATTCAGTCCGTTGAGACTTTTTTATAAAATAAATCCATACCTTTTAAATCAATATCACACCATGCAGGCTGTTTTCCATTTGTGATCTGCCTATGTGGGACGCCAACATCAGTAGATTATCCATCCGGGATCAGGATTGGAACTGGTACAGCAGGAGATGACCATCTGACCGAGAGGGGAGTGGCTCATCCATCCTATTATCCTTATGTTCATCACCCCTGCAGGGGTATACAGCTCTGGTGAGTGGGGACCTACAGGGGGGAGCACAAAGTCACGGTGACACCTATCTGATGACCAGCGTTTGAAGATTTCACAAAAGTCACAATATAAATAACATTGTGTGGAACTCTATTCAGCTTTTTCACCTCATCCTCTCTTTATATTGCTTTTGGAATTTTTTGGAATCATATGGTTTTTTATGCATAAATAATAGTGTTTCAAGGTTTAAGGCCACTGCACACTTATCTTCCATTGAGCACGGCAGCACTTTACTGGCACATACACAGCCAGCACAGCATTTTGCACACTTATTGTTGCCTATGTTAGGCTGGGAAGCCTTTGGACTTTTCACAATTTAGTTTGTTCACCTTGTGAAGGTTTTATGTTTCTTGTTTAATTAGTGCATTGCACACATATTGCACAGCAGGTGAGGAATCCTGCCACATATTCATACATTTTTCTCACTTATTCTCCTTCTAGGAGACTCAGATTTTTGGTTTTGGTTTCTTTAGTTTAATCATTTATTCACGCAGGAGCTGACACTTCACACATTTTTCACCATTTACCCCTAGGAAGTGGGGTTTGGCTGACTGTCCACTTACTCTCATAGTGGCCACAATCAACAATACACACCACGGGAAGAGTGATCCACTAACATATTGCTGTTCAGCAACAGGGTAACCTACTGTCTTTGGAGCCTACCACGCACACCCTGGTTCCTCTCATAAGGCCTTACTGAGCAGGTGAAGGTGGCTCACAATATATGTGGGTTTACCTATCTATTCGGTTACCCGACATTTATTTTATAACTATCTCCGTGGACCCACCAACTCCCATCTTTGCTTTCTACTCACAAGGATATAGCAGGATTGGTTCCAGCCCTCTACCCACACTTTAGCAAAGGGCAGCGCCACATACTTCTTTCATACACAATACTTCTGTGACCATTGGCCCAGCACCCCCATACAGACTATGCTGTTCATCCGTATGCCTTCCCGCGGTGGTGTCTGTTTGCCTCGCCCCCTCAGCTCCCAAACTGGATATACAATTTTGCCGCCATTTTTTTACTCAGCGACTGGTAATTCAGCCCAGGGCAGTGGTGAGTATGGGGTATTTCTCATTTGTTGACCTCTTTTTACTTACCACTCTGTTTTTCGCCCCCCCCCCCATTATCAGTATTACACATCTACTGTTTCTATTTCTACAACAGATACAACAAATATGCATCCGCCCCTGAAGAAGCGAGCGGAGTCTCGCGAAATGCGCAGGGGCAGGGCATCACTGATGAGTTTTGTATACCTGCATGTGCTGAGGATCTATGTCGTTTGCTAGAAGCTCACATACTGGTTCAACATCATTATTTTATATGAGCATTTTTTTCTGTTTGTGTATTTGCATCCACTGGCCCAGCAACCTTTTAAACACCACCACTGTTTTTTATGGATGTAACATATTTGCAATGTACTGTATCTATGTTTGTATGTACTCATGTTGTGAACATTGGCCACTATGCCTGGTGACGCACACTTATTGCTGTTTCCGCTTTGTTTTACAGCATTCTGTAAACGAATAAATAGATTTTATTGCATATCTGTGTGAACATGTGCCAATCTCTCCCACCTCATTTAAAGTCCCAGGGCGTCCTGTCTTTTCTGTTCTATTAGGGATGGAGGTGTTAGAGTGGTTGCACCAGACCTTTACCCCCCTTTTTCCAGTATACCCGGGTGGTAGACACCCGTGTGCCAATCTCTCCCACCTCATTTAAAGTCCCAGGGCGTCCTGTCTTTTCTGTTTTATTAGAGATGGAGGTGTTAGAGTGGTTGCACCAGACCTTACCCCCCCTTTTTCCAGTATACCCGGGTGGTAGACACCCATGTGCCAATCTCTCCCACCTTATTTAAAGTCCCAGGGCGTCCTGTCTTTTCTTTTTTTTTTTTTTAAGTCAGCAGCTACAAACACTGTAGCTGCTGACTTTTAATAAGGACACTTACCTGTCCAGGGAGCCCGCAATCGGCTCGGGTGCAGGTGCCACCATTGTAACTAAGGGAAACCGTCAGTGGAGCCTTCAGGATTCACCGCCGGTTTCCTACTGCGCATGTGCGAGTTGTTTGTCGCTTTCTGAATGGCCCGTCGTATTCTGGGACACACACAGGTCCTAAAAGGCAGAGGGGTGAAGGAGGAAATGATGCCCTGGGCGGCGGCCCAGGTAGGACTGTAGTACACTCAGTACTTCACATAAGGTAAGCAAAAAAAAATTAATTTTCCAAAAAACGAGTGTTAGAGGGGTGTTCATTCCTTTAAGCACAAGTTGTAAAATAGGGTGGAGCTCTGCTTTAATAAACCCACCAAGAATTTTATGCTATGTGGAGCCTTTTTGGTGCCCAACTCCTATCCAACTCACGGAAGTGTGGAGAAGCCCTGAGGTATGGAGAAAGGCCTCGGATCGGTTTTAAGCCACAGGCGTACACCCACCCCCTATAACAAGGGGTCTACAGGAGCTGGTAAGCACTTTCTACAGCTGCGGTTTTTAGTGATGGATGATGGACACTTCCACTAAAGAGATTGATGCATTATCACATTGCTTGCGGACATCTTTGCACAGATGAATATAATCCATATGGATTCACCTATGGACTTTACATTTATTATTTCGCGCGATTGCTATTTATTTTCTATTTACTGTTTGTGATTGTGTTACACAAAAGAATTGCTGCTTAAGCCCCGTACACACGATCGGTTTGACTGATGAAAACCGTCCGATGGACGGTTTTCATCAGACCAACCGATCGTGTATGGTACCCATTGGTCTTTTTTCCATCGGTTGTAAAAAATAGAACTTGTTTTAAAATTTTCCGATGGATAAAAAACCGATGGGAATTTCCGATCGTCTATGGGCAAGTCCATCGGTTAAAAAACCCACGCATGCTCAGAATCAAGTCGACGCATGCTCAGAAGCATTAAACTTCATTTTTCTCGGCTCATCGGAGTGTTTTACGTCACCGCGTTTGGAACGGTCGGTTTTTTGACTGATGGTGTGTGGCCAAGACTGATTTAAAACAGTTTCATCGGATTTCCGATGGACAAATCCATCGGATGAAAATCCATAGGTTATCCGATCGTGTGTACGGGGCTTTACTGTTTACTTATTTTTTAGGGATAGATGGTTTATAGCGCAGTTTTTATATTTTTAAAGTGTTTATTGGTGCCTGTGTCCCCACTGGGGATCCCCTAACTTTCTGCCTCAGAGACGCACTGAGAAATATCCCCTCTACTCCTATTGCGGTGCCAAATGTAACTGTTTAAACTTCCATTTCTGTCCTGTAGCAACAGCCACCAGGACAAAAATTAAGAGAATCTCCCCAATGGGAAAAGAGGAAGAAATAAAAACTGGACAGAGGTTCTAATCCTTTCCAATTTTATCCAAAACTAGAAAATAAGGATTTACACAATTTTAATCTGATTCTGTTCCCTGCAATACCTTTTCTCTGACACTAGATGTCCTCAGCGTTCTGGGCTGGTTGATATCCAGCTCAGGCAGCAAAGTGGCATTTATAGCATTTCTGCATTGTAGCAGTGGGTTCATTGGTTCAAATCTGCAACTCTATCTGCATGGAGTTTGTATCCCCTGTTCTCCCCGTGCTTGTTTGTGGGTTTAGGTAGTAGGCGCAGAGGCAAGGAAACACAGAGTTGTTGCTAGTCCAAAATAATCAGTAGAAAATCCATACACTTGGGCCAGCTTTATCCAAGAGCGTAGCTCACTCTGTAAATATAGGAGACAAGGGAGAAAGGAGAAAGGTGCCACTAAGTGTAGTAGATGTGAATACGTTTATTTTGCCTGTCCATAATGGGCTACTCACAAAATAAGGGACATAAATAGGCTCATCTGGTACGGTGGTGCTGGGTGCTGTGTCAGTCTGTCATCCAGAATGCTTCAGCGGCGTGGAGAAAGCTTGTTGTGGCCGGGAGCCGGAGCCGGAACTACGCTAGAAAGATCCAATGGTCCAGATGGAACGCAGCAAGGAGCGCAACGTGGCGAGAGCGGCTCGAGTGGTGCTGACGTCACAGGTCCCAGGATGCAATGCAACGCGTTTTGGAGCATGCGCTGTGCTCCATGGGAGCATGCGCACTCCCTTTTCAAGCTGTGGTTTACTCCCATATTTTAAAGACGTGCTGGTAGTTAATTGGCTTGTGCCTAAAGTGGCCCTATTATATAGTGTGTGGGTGAAAAATCCAACGGCAGACCCTTGTGACTCTCAAATGGATGATGTATCAAACGAAGGGTCCAAGACTGGAAGTGCATCAACAGCAACACAGTCATAGTATGTGATGACCAGTATCAATGATCCACCTTCTGTGGTGATGTTAGCATGCATTTTGGCCCTATAGCATCAGTCCTGGGCAGAGTTTTGCAGGAAGTGGGCTGGTTTACACTGGACATCATTCAACTCAGAAATCTGATGACATTTAGGGGTGTAGAAAAATACTTAGGGGTGGGCAGACAGAACGAAGATGGGTATTTTTTTTTTTTTTATTGCAAGTCAAATTTCTTTTTTGTATGAAAAAATAAAATCTTGGAGTTCAACATCAAATAGTTAAAAACTGCAATATTCATGCTAATGTATAAAAGTATACAGTACATTCTCTTTCAATGTTTTTATTGAGGTTTACATAAAGAACATAAAACAAAACATGTATATAAAATGTGTCAGACATTGGGCAGTATAAAATGATCATATTACTAACAACTCATACCAAGTTAATTAACAGGTATAAAGCATGGATATGAACATTATCAAAAAATGGCTAGGGCACACAGTACATTCTAATAGATAGTGCTTATATTCTTCTCTGTGTTGTATTTATGATTTTGTGCCACTAGATGGCAGTCTAGATAGTTTTCTCTGCCATCTTGCTCCTCTGCCTCGTGGTGTCTGCTGCTAACAGGGAACGCTGAGTCTCCTCCAGGGCGCGGCACCGTCCCCTGCTTCCAGCTGGCAGAACTGATAAGCAGGCTCTTCCCTGGACGTGCTGCTGTAACCCCTTGTTGGACAAACTAAAGTTTTTTTTCGTCGTCCGATTTTTTTTGTTATTTTAGATTCGTTTAAATTCCTTACTATTGTAATTCGGAAATTCTGATACATCCGAATTTACAAAAAAAACAAAATTCGTCCGAATTTTAATTCGGAACGAAATGAACCGCACATGTCTAGTGGTATCCCAATTTGGCTGCAAAAGAGGAAATTCACTTGAAGAGTCATCACTGAGGGTTTCCTGCCAGCACATGTGCACTGCACCACAGTCTGATTGGCTTGTAGTGCTGGCCCTCCCACACTCAGCCATGTTGTGCAATGGATTAGAGGGGGGTAGATATCAAGACTAGGGATGAGCCGAACACCCCCCGATTCGGTTCGCACCAAAACCTGCGAACGGACCGAAAGTTTGCACGAACTTTCGAACCCCGTTAAGGTCTATGGGACTCGAACGTGAGAAATCAAAAGTGCGAATTTTAAAGGCTAATATGCAAGTTATTGTCCTAAAAAGGGTTTGGGGACCCGGGTCCTGCCCCAGGGGACATGTATCAATGCAAAAAAAAGTTTTAAAAACTTCAGTTTTTTCGGGAGCAGTGATTTTAATGATGCTTAAAGCGAAAAAATAAAAGTGAAATGTTCCTTTAAATATCGTACCTGGGGGGTGTCTATAGTATGCCTGTGAAGTGGCACGTGTTTTCCGTGTTTAGAACTGTCCCTGAACAAAATGAAATTTCTAAAGGAATAAAAGTCATTTAAAACTGCTTGCGGCTTTAATGTAATGTCTGATCCCGGCAATATGGATGAAAATCATTGAGAAAAACTGCATGGGTACCCCTCCCCCCAGCCCATTACAAGCCCCTTTGGGTCTTGTATGGATATTAAGGGGAACCCCGCACCCAAATTAAAAATAGGAAAGGCGTGGGGCCACCAGGCCCTATATACTCTGAACAGCAGTATACAGGCGGTGCAAACAAGGCAGGGACTGTAGGTTTGTTCTTAAGTAGAATCTGTTTGTAATTTTTAACTGGTACATTTTTAAAGTGTAGCTACAGCCAAAAAATCTCTTTTTAAGCTTTTGGGAAAACATAGGGAAGGGTTATCACCCCTGTAACATTTGTTTTGCTGTCTGTGCACCAGTTCAGAACATTCCATCTCACTTTCTGTCCCAATGACAATTGGATTTAGTAAATTTGGGGTTTTTAGGGAAAGAAGGATTGGTGATAAAGCATCAGTGGAGAGGAGACACCTTTTTCCCATATCAACTCCTACAGGAGAGAATTTCCCTTCCTAGGGGTAGATTTCCTCTCACTTCCTGTTGTCTCCCTCCGTTTGTAAGTAGGAGTCGTTTGAAACTCGGATGTTTGAAAGTAGGGGCCTGCCCTATGTACTCTGCAGAAATTTGGGCCTTAGGTGTTGGTGTTGCCACAACACTGTAAGCCCTCACAGTTACTCTTAGTGGGCGCTGGAACGCCCTGCTGTGAACTATTATATCAAGAATTGTAATTACGTGTCATTGTTGAACAGTGGCAGTAAAATTGGGCCTTTGGTGGTGGTGGTGGTGGTGCTGGTGCCACAACACTGTAAGTCCTCACAGTTACTCTTGGTGGGCGCTGGAACGGGCCCTGCTGTGAAATATTATTTCAAGAATTGTAATTACAGGCACCTGTTGAACAGGGGCAGAAAAATTGGGCCTTTGGTGGTGGTGGTGTTGTCACAACACTGTATACCCTCACAGTTACTCTTGGTGGGCCCAGGGATGGGCCCTGCTGTGAAATATTAGATCAAGAATTGTAATTACATGACCCTGTTGAACAGGGGCAGAAAAATTGGGCCTTAGGCACTGGTGCCACAACACTGCAACCCCTCACAGATACTCTAGTTGGAGCACAGGAATGAGCCCTGCTGCAAAGTATTACAGCAAAAATTGTAATTACATGCCCCTGTTAAACAGGGGCAGAAAAAAATTGGGCCTTAGCCACTGGTGGCGGTGCCACAACACTATAATAATGAAAAATGATCTTGCGCTAAAGAAAAAGTCAATAAAAACAACTAAAAAAACACTCTGATGCAAGGTGTATGCAAACGTGCAAGAAAGAGTAATAACGAATGTATATAAAAGAATGAAAGTGTTCACTCTATATAAATAAATATGGGAGTGATGGTGGGTTAATCAAAAGTCCTAGAAATTCCACTAGTTGTAAAATAGTAATGTACTGTATATGGATAGTCCTATGGGGTAAATGGCTGTCTGTATGAATGAGCCAATTTCCTTGCAAGTCTTCCACCGTGAGGGCAAACAGTCAAATGTGCTGTCCACAGACTAGTCTCACAGAACTCTCACCTCTATTAAGGTTGTAATTTGCATAGATCGAATGAGCCTCGAGTAGTGTTTTCTCCACTCCCTCTCCTCTGTCTTCTCCAATACTGCGTCAGTTATGGCTATGGGTTCCTGCTGTCCCTGTGGGTTTCCCAGTACTGCCGCTGATCTATCTTCATAAGCTCCAAATAGGAGCACAGAAATGGAAAAGAAGAGAAGAAGAGGCGGCCTCCGATAGTGTAGTATGTTGAATAATAATGTGGCTTTATTAAACACTATGCCAAATGGACTCTTACATGGAGTAAAACTTGTAAACAACAAATGATAAAATCGCGGCGTTGTGAGCGCCATCTTACATCGCTTCCTGGTCACTTCCTGGTCTGCATCGGCCTCACGTTATCCCTACGTCGTTACTTCACACCTCGTGACTTCTTCAGGGGAACCTGATTGGTTGCTGAGACTTTGTTTATATGTGCCATAGACAGGAAATGCTTGTTCGGCCATTTTGTTGTAGACTGTAATGTAAATAATGTCGCAGCCATTTTCTTGGTGGTGAAAACACACACTCGGCGGCTATTTTCTTGAAGGTAATGTAAGATGAAGCGGGGACTGTTTCTAAAACACATCAGACTGTCATGGAATGCAGTGATAAGTTGTCTGTGTATTGGATATTACTTCCCAAAATGCTAGCCCCTGTATGTATATTGGAAAACCAACTATACCATGCAGCTGATGTGAAAAGGTAAAAATTTAAAATAGTCCATTAAAATAGAAAAAAAGTGGGAATGGTAATAATATAAAAATGAAATTAGAGAAAGTGTAAATATAAAAATATATATATAATAAAAAATATTACCATATATATTTCCGTAGTGCTAAGATCTGCATCATACAGAGACTGGGTTATAAATCCTGTCATTAAACTGTATGAGCAGCTGATATCAAATTGTATGACATAAAATAACTTGACTACGGCTGTCGCATACCTGAGGTGACAGGAAGAGACCATATAATGGATCCATACAACTGAACTGTATATTAGAGACATAAACTGAAACTCATTTAGAAATGTAACCCCAAAAAAAGGGTGAATACAAGAACTACATAATTAAAAATCAATCTATGTGATCCAATATCAATCCAAATGGTCTACTGTGTCAATTGGTTGGTCAGACTTAATAATCGACAGAAAAAGATCAAACAGTAATTAAAATATACATTTAAACAATATACATAAAACATTACTCAAACGATTTAAGTCGAATTCCACTTTCATTCCACCTGGTGTGAGTGTTCTTAAGGTGTGTATCCAGTTGGATTCCTTTTGATTTATTGTTCTAATCTTGTGGCTCCCTCTCCATGAACCCTTGTATTTCTCTATACCCCAAAATTGGAGCTGTGTGGGATCTTGGTTTTATACTTGTGCAAAATGTCTTAATACACTGTGTTTGGGGAACCCATTTACAATGTTCTGCACATGTTCTTTTATTCTGACTTTCAATGCCCTTTTAGTTCTGCCTAGATATTGTAGATTACAGCTACACTGGAGTACATACACTACTCCTTCCGTATGGCAACCTATAAAGTCTCTTATAGTGTGTGTTTGTCCTGTATTAGTTGCAACAAAATTTGTTCTTTCCCTTGATATTTTTTAGCATGTCGACAAGGATAGCAATTCCTACAGGGATAAAAGCCTTTCTCATTAAAAAAGGTGTAACTCGGTTTGGGGGTTGAAACAACCACTGACTTTACAATCATATCCCTCAATGTGGGTGCTCTTTTGTATGTAATTTTTGGTCTATCTGGGAGGATATGTTTCAGATCTCTATAATTTTTTAGTATATGCCAATGTCGTTGTATCAATTTGGCTACTTCTTTATGTTGTACATTGTAATCTAATATTAGACATGGAGCATCCTGATAATGTACTTGTAGTGTTTTTTTCTTCAGCATCTCATTTCTATCCACCTCATGCACATGTTGTATTTGTTTTTTTATCCATGAATCTTCATATCCCTTCTCTTTGAACCTTGCTCCAACCAGTTCTGCCTGAGTGTTAAAGTCCTCTTCTTTGGTACAATTTATTTTTATTCTTATCAATTGTCCTTTCGGGATATTGTATAGCCACGGTTTATGGTGGCAACTCTCTAATGACAGGTAACTGTTGGTATCCACTGTTTAAAAAAAGGTTTTGGTGATAATTTTATCGTCCTCCAGATTGATGCTTAAGTCCAAAGAGTCCACAGTTTTTTCATCAATTTTCCATACCAGACGGATTTTTTTGTCATTATTATTTAATTTTTCCAGAAACTTTTCCAATGTGTCTCTACTGCCGTTCCATACGATGATTAAATCATCAATGTACCTTTTATATGAGGTAAGTTCCGCAGGAGTGTTTTCATATACTGCTTGTTCTCCCCACTGCGCCATAAAGGCGTTGGCCACGCTAGGGGCAAACTTTGCCCCATAGCTATGCCTATGGCTTGCTTATAGTAGGTTTGGTCGTGCCAGAAATAATTATACTTCAAGCAGTATTCCAAACACTTGATCAAGTACTTCCTCTGTTTAAAGATCAAGTTACTATGCTTCCTAAGAAGCCATTTGGTGGCATGGCAGGCATTATGGTGTTGGACAATGGTGTATAATGATGTAACATCCGCGGTGACGAGTAGAGTCCGGCCTTCCAGTACTGGTATTGTGTTTAGTAGTTGTAGCACACGTTTAAAGTAAGCTTGTGTACTTTGGACAGCTGGCTGTATGAAATGGTCTATGTATTGTCCCATCCTGGATGTTAAGGACTCAATTCCGTTGACTATGGGTCTTCCAGGTGGGTTCTCTTTACATTTGTGAATTTTGGGGATGGTGTATATCATCAGGATCCCACATGTCTCTGGTATGAGATACCTGGATTCTTTCTTGTTAAGAATTTCTTTTTTTATTCCCAGATTGACCAGTAATTCTAATTCTTTTTTATAGTTGTTTGTGGGATTACCCAACAATTTTCACCCATTCACTGTTTATAGGTGCCACAACACTGCCACAACACTGCAACCCCTCACAGAAACTTTAGTTGGAGCGCAGAAATGAGCCCTGCTGCAAAGTATTGCATCAAAAATTGTAATTACACGCCCCAGGGGCAGAAACATTGTGCCCAGAACCAAAAATGTTCTTACAAGCTATCAGCATGATCATTGAGGAGGAAGAGGATAGTCACTCAGCATCAGCATAGGCAGTCTTGAAGGGATCTGACATTCAAAAAAAATTATTCGGTTACATCAGCATCAGGTGCTTGGTAGCTGGTGGTGATCCAAGACTGATTCATTTTTATGAAGGTCAGCCGATTGACCGAGTCGGTGGACAGGCGCACCCTGTGATCGGTTACAAAGCCTCCAGCAGCACTGAATGTGCGTTCTGAAAGAACGCTGGATGCAGGACAGGCCAGTAGCTCAATTGCATACTGTGCAAGCTCTGGCCAGTGATCCATCCTCAAGACCCAGTAACCCAGAGGATTTTCGGTGGGAAAGGTGTCCAAGTCTGATCTTGTCCCTGGGTATTCCTGCACCATGTAAAACAGACGCTGGCGATGGTTGCTGGAACCGATCATACCTTGGGACTACGGACTAAAAAAATTCTGAACGCATCGGTCAGACGTCCACCTTCTCCACCACTCCTTCTGTGACTGACCGAAGCCTCTGCAACACATTGTCCAGGACCAGGATTTTTAACCTCCCAGGCTCTGTGAACGCGTTGCACAAACCTTTCTGCAAGGCCTCCCAAAGATGTTTCATCCTCTGCTCCCTCTGCGACGGCAAGATAAGGTCCGCAACTTACCCTTGTAACATGGATCAATAATGATCCCTCTCCTTGATACCACGAATATGAGGAGCCTTCTGCAGGCTTTGCAGGATCAGGGAGGCCATGCAGCGTAGGTTTGCTGAGACATTCAGTCCGGAGTCCTCTGGGTCACTAAGGACGACATGATCCGCAGCCACCTCCTCCCAGCCACGTACAAGTGCATGGGTTTCTTTGGACTGTAATTGATCCCTTGAAGACTGCTGCTGATGCTGAGTGCTAGGCTCCACCTCCATGCTGACACAATCCTCCTCCTCGTCCTCTTCCTGTGTGATAGGCGGGCCAGCAGGAACACTGTCTGAATAAAGGGGGCCTTGAGAGTTTAGGAAGTCCTCCTCTTCTTCCCTCTGTTCTGCCTCAAGTGCCCTGTCCATTATTCCACGCAGCGTGTTCTCCAACAGGTGGACAAGAGGGACAGTGTCACTGATGCATGCACTGTCACTGCTCACCATCCTCGTGGCCTCCTCAAATGGTGACAGGACAGTGCATGCATCCCTGGTCATGACCCACTGGCGTGGCAAAAAAAAAAAACAAGCTCCCCTGACCCTGTCCTCGTGCCATATTGGCACAGATACTCATTGATGGCCCTCTGCTGCATGTGCAGCCACTGCATCATGGCCAACGTTGAGTTCCACCTGGTGGGCATGTCACAGATTAGGCGGTTCTTGGGCAGGTTGTATTCCTTTTGGAGGTCAGCCAGCCGAGCACTGGCATTATATGACCGGCGGAAATGCACACAGAGTTTCCTGGCCTGCCTCAGGACACCCTGTAAGCCCGGGTACCTGCCAAAAAACCTGCTGCACCACCAAGTTAAGGACGTGAGCCAAACAGGACACATGGGTCAGTTGTCCCTGTCGGAGGGCGGAGAGGAGGTTGGTGCCATTGTCGCAAACCACCATTCCTGGCTTAAGTTTTCATGGCGTCAACCACCTCTGAGCCTGCCCCTGCAGAGCTGACAGAATCTCTGCCCCAGTGTGGCTTCTGTCCCCCAAGCACATCAGCTCAAGCACCGCATGGCATATTTTTGCCTACGTACTTGCGTAGCCCCTTGAACGCCTACGGAGCACCGCTGGTTCCGAGGACAAATCAGCACAGGCAGAGGCCATGGAGGAAGAAGAAGAGGAGAGGGTGGAGGAGAGAGGTGTGTCAGAATCACCACTAGTAGCATTTTGGAGGCATGGTGGCGGAACAACCTCCAACACTACTGCACCCTGTCCTGCATTCTTCCCAGCTGCCAGCAGAGTCACCCAATGCGCCGTTAAAGATAGGTAATGTCCCTGTCCATGCCTGCCGGACCATGAGTCAGTGGTAATATGCACCTTACTTCTGACCGCCCTGTCCAGCGAGGCCAAGACATTGCCTTCCACATGCCGGTAGAGAGCCGGAATCGCCTTCCGTGAAAAAGTGGCGTTTGGGAACCTGCCACTGAGGAACCGCACATTCCACAAACTCACGGAAGGGGCAGAGTCTACCAACTGAAAAGGCAGCAGTTGAAGTGCTAGCAATTTAGCCAAGCTAGCATTCAACCGCTGTGCATGTGGATGGCTGGGAGCGAACTTCTTTTGGCGGTGCAGCAGCTGGAGCAGGGAAATTTGCCTGGTACAATCTGACGTTTGTGTACCGATAGCAGATTGCCCGCAAGTACTTGGCAGTGACACACCTAATTCTACACCTTCATTCCTCTCAGTGCAGGTTTCTGAGAAAACTGAAGGTATAGTGGGGTTGGAGATCCCAGCTAATGAGGAGCAAGGAGAGGTCCGCTTTGTTCTTTGGTGTGGGTCTTTTCTGTACGCTTGCCAACGGACTGCATGGCAGGTCAACATATGTCTGGTCAAGCAGGTGGCGCCCAAGCGTCTGCTGTTTTGGCCACGCAAGATACGCTTCGGACATATGTTGCAAATAGCAAAGGTGTGATCTGCTGCACATGTCTCAAAAAAAGGCCCACACCAAAGAACTTTTGGAATAATGCGCAGAGACAGCAGCGCCCTGCACATGCGGAGCTCTGCGGTGTGATGCAGTAGGTGTGCTGCCCTTAAGCTGGCCCCTGGAGGGCATCCTGCTTCATTGGAGATGTGCCTTCTTCTCCTCCTCTCTCCTATCAGGCAACCCATGTAGAGTCAGTGACCTCATTATCCCCTCCCTCCTCATCACTGGAGCAAACCTGGCAGTATGCTGCAGCTGGAGGAACATGACTGCCAGTTTGCTGTCCTACTTGGGCACCCCCTCTCTCTGGACTCACGTTACTGCCTTCCTCAAGCTGGGTACCATCAACGGAGCATTCAAAACGCTGCGCATTCTCCTGCAGCATGTACCCAACACTGTGGTCAAACAATTTAGGGGACTCCTCAGGAGGACATGGTGGGGCTAGGGAAGGAGTGACTGATGCCATTGAGCCGAGGGAAGAGGCCGCTTTGGCTGACAAAGCCGCCTCTTCATGCAGTATGGAAGCTGTAGTTTACAGCTGACAACTTATTTTTGTTTTGTTCTGTTTTGCTTTGTTCACTCTGATTTAGCCCCTTGGTGGTGGGGACACCACCATGTATATGTATATATATATTGTGACAGCAGGAAGGTAAAGTCACCTGGTTGCATCCAGGGGGGTAGATATATTTCGCCCAGATTCAGGCTTTACGCCGACTTATACAACTAGGTGGAGAGTTGTATAAGCCCAGCTGAGGCTAGTGGGCTCATGGATGATTCATACCTCTAGGGAGAGTGCTGGGCGTCGTGCAGGCAGGGAGTTGAGGAGACCAGCTGAAGCTTGTCAGCTCGTTTAAGGCCTCTATAAAAACTCCCAGCTTCATTAGGTGTTAGCTCATGCCTGGAACCAGACCTGTGTGGACTGTCTAGGGAGAGTGAACCCCTGTGCGGTGAGACAAAGCCTGTGTGGCTATTTGCTTGGACATTTAAAACCAGGGACTTAGGGACTAGGACAGCACTAGGCTGATCCCAGTTGTTAGTTAGGAAACCTGTATGTTTAGTCAGAGGTCAAGTTGACCAGGATTTATTTTGTTTATGTTTCTTTTGCTTTGCTGTGTTTTGTCACTGTAAATAGAAAATAAACCGCACCTTTTTGATTTTGAAAACCACAACCTCCGTTTGCTGGGCCTGTTTTTGTGTGGGGAGCCCATCCCGGGGGTCACACACACCCGCTGCCGAGCTAACCCCCTCACAGTTGGTGGAGAACCAGTGGCAGTTTTTTTTAAGCCAGCATGGAGGAGATACTGAAGCAGCTGGCTCTAGCAAATGCCAATCAACAGCAGACAAATGCAGGTTTACAAAAGAGCCTTGCAGCTCATCAACAGAGCTTCGCAGCCCAGCAGCAAGCTCATCAACAGAGCCTTGCAGCTCAACAACAGAACTTCGCAGCCCAGCAGCAAGCTCATCAACAGAGCCTTGCAGCCCAGCAGCAGACAAACGCAACTTTGCAACAGAGTCTGGAGGCTCAGCAACAAGCCCAGCAGCAATCTGAGGCCCGCTTCATAGACCTGTTGCAGAAGCAAGAGCAGAGACTACAACAACAGATGGAAGCAGTAATGCAGCAACGTCCGCAGACCAGTGAGGAAAGCCGTCCCACTAATACCGCGTCCTTTGGGGTGAGTCGTTTATTGACAAAAATGACTGGAGAGGATGATCCAGAGGTATTTTTGACCACATTTGAAAGGACCGCTGAAAGAGAAAAGTGGCCTGAGGAGCAGTGGGCTGGACTGGTGGCTCCTCTGTTAACTGGTGAATCGCAGAAAGCTTACTATGACCTAGAGCCTAACCAAGCAAAAGACTATGTGATGCTAAAAGCTGAAATATTGGCAAGGCTGGGTGTCACCCAGGCTGTCCGGGCTCAGCGTGTGCATAACTGGACTTTCCAGCTTGGAAAACCCCCCAGGTCTCAAATGTATGATCTCATTCACCTGAGCAGAAAGTGGCTACAGCCAGAGACTTTGTCCGCACCAAAGATTGTGGAACGTGTTGTAATGGATCGATTTTTGAGAGCTCTTCCTACTGCCATCCAAAAGTGGGTAAGCCATGGAGACCCAGAGACGGCCGATGGTCTTGTGGATCGTGTGGAGAAATACTTGGCTACAGAGAACCTGACGGCCTCTTCCAGAGACTCTCGGACTTTCCACCCTAAGACCAGACCATCCCCAGGGGCGGATAAGAGGATTCCAAGGGGTGAGGGTGGAGAGAGTGAGAGGGTGGGAGATCTACCCCAAGTTTGGCGAGAACAGCCTGGGAAATCAGCGGCTCAAGAGGCGGCAAGAAGGATCGTTTGCTACCGCTGCCGGCAAGCGGGACATATTGCAGCCAATTGCCCGGTTGTGGAGGAACCCATGCAGTGTGACTTTCTGACGGGCAGACGTCAGTCGCTGTGTGCGACAGTCGCATGCACTGCCATTCGAGGAACTGAGAAACATTTATGCAAAATGTGTGTTAATGGTAGAAATGTTGTGGTATTGCTGGATTCAGGTAGCCTTGTGACCCTGATAAAGGCTGAGTTAGTTAAAACAGAGGTCTCTGGGAATAGCAAGGTAGCTGTTATTTGTGTGCATGGGGACACCCGAGAGTATCCAGTGACTACAGTGTGTTTCGAGACCCCCAAAGGTACCCTCTCTCATCCAGTGGGCTTAGTATCTCAGTTACCGCATGACGCCATTGTGGGAAGGGATTTTCCGAAGTTCTGGGAACTGTGGGATGATCCTGAGCCCCCCACTGGTGCCCCTATGTACCAGGAATGTGATAGCCAGAACTCCCCTGAGAGTGGTGAGGACTCTCCGGAATTTCCCTTATCAGTATTGGCAGGGGAGACTCAAGAAACTGGAGAGGAGCCCACCTCCTCAGACGAAAACCTACCGTCTGTGGAGTTTTCTGATCTTGAGGTTCACAGGGAAAACTTTGCCACAGAACAGTTGAGAGACCCCGCCCTAATAAAGGCACGGGAAAACGTAGTGAAAATAGATGGCGAGTTAGTGAACCCAGATAATACCTGCACTTACCCATACTTCAGCGTAGAGAAGGACCTACTGTATCGGGTGGCAAAAAGGGCAGAAGAAACCGTTGAGCAGCTTGTGGTGCCCAAACCTTACAGGAAGTTGGTGTTGGAGTTGGCCCATGGGCACATTCTTGGAGGTCATCTGGGGACAGAGAAAACCCGAGAGAGGGTATTACAGAGATTCTATTGGCCGGGGGTGATGAAGGACATAGAAAATTATTGTTCCTCCTGCCCTGTGTGTCAGAGGTTGGCCCCGATGCCACATTTCCGTAGCCCGCTGGTCCCTCTACCCATCATTGAGGTCCCGTTTGATAGGATCGCCATGGATTTGGTAGGTCCTATAATCAAGTCCGCTAGGGGGCACCAGTACATATTAGTTATAATGGACGATGCCACCCGTTATCCAGAAGCGATCCCTCTCCGAAATACCTCGGCCAAAACCATAGCCAAAGAGCTATCTCTTGTGTTTAGCCGGGTGGGTATTTGTAAAGAACTGCTTACGGACCAAGGTACACCCTTTATGTCCCGGGTTATGAAGGAGCTGTGTAAATTGTTCAAAGTGACGCAATTACGTACATCTGTGTATCACCCCCAAACCGATGGGCTGGTTGAAAGATTCAACAAAACCCTAAAACAAATGTTGAAGAAAGTGGTGGATAGAGATGGAAAGGATTGGGACTGTCTACTTCCTTACCTGATGTTTGCTATTAGGGAGGTGCCCCAATCCTCTACGGGATTCTCCCCCTTTGAGTTACTGTATGGGAGACACCCAAGAGGGCTGTTGGATATTGCCAAGGAAACTTGGGAAAGTGAGAGTTCTCCCCACAGGAGTGTGATTGAGCATGTCGCCCTGATGCAAGACCGAATTGCACAGGTAATGCCCATCGTGAAGGAACATTTGGCCCAAGCGCAGTTAGCACAGCAGAGAGTGTACAACCGTGGAGCCAAGACCCGTACCTTTTCCCCGGGGGATAGGATACTGGTACTTGTCCCTACGGTTGAAAGTAAATTCCTTGCCAAATGGCAAGGCCCCTATGAGATAATGGAAAAAGTGAGCGAAGTGAATTACAAGGTCAGACAACCAGGAAGGCGAAAGCCCGAACAGATCTATCACGTTAATCTGTTGAAAGCCTGGAGGGATAGAGAGTCCCTAGTCGCAGACACTTGGTCACCAGCTCAAACTGGTTGCGTGATTCCTGAGGTTGGAATAGCAGCCACCTTGTCACAACCCCAACAACAGGAGGTTAAGGAGTTTGTGCTTCGCAACAAGGAGGTATTCTCTGAGCTGCCGGGACAAACATCTGGGGTAGAGCATGACATCATTACCCCACCCGGTGAAAGGGTGAAGTTAAAACCCTATCGGATCCCAGAGGCCCGACGGGAGGCAATACGGGAGGAAGTACAGAAAATGCTGAACTTAGGGGTGATAGAGGAGTCCCAAAGTGATTGGTCTAGTCCCATTGTGTTGGTGCCTAAACCGGATGGGAGCTGGCGATTTTGTAACGATTTTCGTCAGTTGAACAAAGTTACAAAATTTGACACCTACCCCATGCCACGTATTGATGAGTTGATCGACCGGCTGGGAACAGCCCGATACATGACGACTCTTGACCTCACAAAAGGGTATTGGCAAATCCCCCTGGCCAAGTCGGCCAAAGAGAAAACCGCATTTGTAACCCCAGACGGGGCGTTCCAATATAAAAGAATGCCGTTCGGGTTACAGAATGCGCCGGCCACATTCCAGCGGAAAATGGACCAGATGCTGAGGCCCCATCGGAAGTATGCTGCGGCTTACCTGGATGACGTAATTGTCCATAGCACAGATTGGGCCTCACATCTGCCAAAAGTGCAAGCAGTCCTGGACTCTGTTCGGGAAGCGGGGTTTACGGCTAACCCCAAGAAGTGTACCATTGGGCAGGAGGAGGCCAAATATCTTGGGTACACCATTGGGAGGGGAGTAATAAAACCCCAACTCAACAAAATCGAGGCCATCCAGAGTTGGCCACGTCCCAACAGCAAGAAGCAGGTACGAGCCTTTCTGGGAATCGCTGGGTATTATCGGCGATTCATTCCCCACTTTGCTTCTAAGGCTGTGCCCCTAACCAACCTGACGAAGGGGAAAGGGTCGGTCATGATTAAATGGACCCCCGAGGCTGAGGCAGCATTCCAATTCTTGAAACAAGCCTTATGTAGCCAGCCAGTGTTGTACTCACCCGACTTCTCTAAAGACTTTGTCGTACAAAGTGATGCGTCAGATGTGGGGTTAGGAGCAGTATTGTCCCAGGTCTGGAACGGGGAAGAGCACCCAGTCATTTACCTCAGCAGGAAGTTGAAGTCCCATGAGGTAAATTACGCCACCGTTGAAAAGGAGTGTTTAGCGGTGAAGTGGGCTCTAGATTCCCTTCGGTACTACCTGCTAGGTAGGCACTTTGACATGGTTACGGATCACGCTCCGTTAAAGTGGATGGCTCAAAACAAGGAAACAAATAGAAGAGTGAATAGGTGGTTCCTGGCCCTCCAGGAATTCAACTTCACAGTAAAGCATCGCCCTGGCGTTCAAATGGGGAATGTGGATGCTTTGTCTCGAGTACATGAATGCCTGATTGCTGGTGTTCCAACCCCGAGGTTAAAACAAGAGGGGGGGTATGTGACAGCAGGAAGGTAAAGTCACCTGGTTGCATCCAGGGGGGTAGATATATTTCGCCCAGATTCAGGCTTTACGCCGACTTATACAACTAGGTGGAGAATTGTATAAGCCCAGCTGAGGCTAGTGGGCTCATGGATGATTCATACCTCTAGGGAGAGTGCTGGGCGTCGTGCAGGCAGGGAGTTGAGGAGACCAGCTGAAGCTTGTCAGCTCGTTTAAGGCCTCTATAAAAACTCCCAGCTTCATTAGGTGTTAGCTCATGCCTGGAACCAGACCTGTGTGGACTGTCTAGGGAGAGTGAACCCCTGTGCGGTGAGACAAAGCCTGTGTGGCTATTTGCTTGGACATTTAAAACCAGGGACTTAGGGACTAGGACAGCACTAGGCTGATCCCAGTTGTTAGTTAGGAAACCTGTATGTTTAGTCAGAGGTCAAGTTGACCAGGATTTATTTTGTTTATGTTCTTTTGCTTTGCTGTGTTTTGTCACTGTAAATAGAAAATAAACCGCACCTTTTTGATTTTGAAAACCACAACCTCCGTTTGCTGGGCCTGTTTTTGTGTGGGGAGCCCATCCCGGGGGTCACACACACCCGCTGCCGAGCTAACCCCCTCACAATATATATATATATACACACATCATTGGGTGCTGGTTAGGACTCTTTTGCAACATCGCCAACATCTACAACACCACCATTCTCCATTGTTGCTTGCCAGCCATGTAATATTCTAAAGTTCTGCTATTTTTAAAGGGACTCTGTCTTTTCCATTTTTTCCTTTTTAGTTCTGGATTTTTTCATCCATACACCATTCAGGAAATTGAACGGACTTGGTCTTCTCTTTTGCACAATCTTCCAACTAGTGGCTGATTGACTTCGATTTTAATTGTGTTTTAATTGTGTTATAATTTTATATGCTGGTGTTTTACATATTGTATATATGTGTGTTTTGGTAATTTTTTGTTTTGTTTTAGGTCATATTATGTTCAATTTTGTGATTGTGGATCACGTCTAGCCCTCATGAATATACACACTGCTCACGTAAGTTAATTTACACTCAGTATTCATGGGTTATACGTGTCCTCTATTTGTGGCATCTTATGTGTTAACTTGATGATAGACAGGCATGTGTATTTTTGCTTCACACATTCATGGGGTTGATTTCTCTTATTCAATATGTGTCTGGATTCTGCAACAAGGTTTCGGATTCCCATGACACATTTGTCTAAATTTATGCCACACATGTAGCGATATCGTGCATTAGTCAAATGCACTATTTGCACACAAGTGGTTATAGTTGGACTGGTTACTCAGATAATCTTTTCATTTTCAACATTACACCCCATTCATGTTACACATACACACATGCCCCTCTTTGAAATTTGAAATGTGAAATTTTAAACTTTACATTTATATGTATGTTTCTATACATCCATCTCTTTTTCATTTTTTCATTTTTTCATTGTTTCATTCATATTATACAGGTTCTGGCTCAGGATATATATATAAACATTAATATTTCCCTATACCTAATCATTGATTCCATACTTTATATTTTGCATTACTTCAATATGACCTACACTTAGAATAATCTACTGACGAGCGACAGCCAATGGCACGAGTTTAATCGTTTCCCGTGCATACATGCACATTGATTGTGCATGTTGCATGTGCTCAATACCGGCTTGGTGCGCTGCACATGGGACACACATTCATGCATGGTAAAAACCACAACACAATACAAGTCCAATTAATCAATTTAAATAGAAGTCCTTTATTCACAGTTAATATATACACAATAATAATAATAATAATGATGTAATAGACAAACAGTCTATTATTTAAAACAAATAACATAAAAATAGGAATGTGTTTAGGCCATCAAGATCAAGAACAACACACTGATAGATTGATTGCACTGACACGTCCAGACAAAAAGAAAGTAACAAATAATATATATATTAAACGCTATTACATAAGAATGCTGTAGTTTACATGCATAGCATCGTATGGTTTACAACGCACTTTACCAAACTAATTTACTTATATCGCTGTCATGTCCATTGCGTTTACCATCTTTAATATATTTAATATATCACAAAACATATACTCACATATTATGTTTTATGTTTTCACGTTTTTGTTCTTGTTTATCCAGCCTAACTTGATTAACTCTCACTCTTGCTTTCCAATGGGACTAAAATTACTTACATAATTTTCATGTCCTGGTGGTTTCACGTCCAGCAGTCACCTGTTCTTTCCTTCGTTGTTCCCATATATAATTTTCATATATATAATTGATCTTGGCCACACACACATCACAGACCATTTTGACTTTATTCTATCTTACTAATTCCATTCCTATTTTAGTGTTTATTACATCCTGATATGATTATATCACATTTTATTATTATTTACATGATTTTATTCACACACACACACACATATCCTTCACACATACTTTTTTTCTTCATTGATTTTTTGAGAATGATTCTCTCCTCTCTTATCACAATGATCGGATGATCACACTGCTTCACTAGAATCACTCACTTACAAGTAGATCATTGAATAATTGTTTTCACATGGTGTTGGATCACATGATCCCCTTTTTTTTAGGGTATATATTGGTTTAATTTTTGTGCATTAGGTAGCTATGAATAAGCACTAGCACAGTGCGAAACATGTTAGCCGGATTTTTTTTTGACCTGTGTGCCGTGATGTATAGCATGTATTTTGGATTCCTTATTTTAAAATAAAGGCTTTTATTTTTTGGAGTGCTGCAGTCCAGAAGACTTGTTCGTTCCTGTTGGCTGACAAAGTACCCTGAGGCTGGGTGAAAGAGGATGAGGAGGATGAGGATGGCTTGGTCATCCACTCTACCAACTCTTCAGCATTATGCGGCTCAACACGGCCAGCTGCCGAAAAAAAGGACAAGCGTGCCCCATGGCCACGTGCTGATGAGGATGCACTGTGTCCACAACCAGCACTGTTGCTTCTAGACACAGAGCCTGCTTGGCCTCTTTTATTGGCCTGTGTGTGTCTGTCTCTCCTTGTTGGCCTTCCAGACATACTTTATTTGATGTATTGCAATAGGTAGTGTGACAGCAGGAAGGTAAAGTCACCTGGTTGCATCCAGGGGGGTAGATATATTTCGCCCAGATTCAGGCTTTACGCCGACTTATACAACTAGGTGGAGAGTTGTATAAGCCCAGCTGGGGCTAGTGGGCTCATGGATGACTCATACCTCTAGGGAGAGTGTGGGGCGTCGTGCAGACAGGGAGTTGATGAGACCAGCTGAAGCTTGTCAGCTCATTTAGGCCTCTATAAGAACTCCCAGCTTCATTAGATGTTAGCTCATGCCTGGACCCAGACCTGTGTGGACTGTCTAGGGAGAGTGAACCCCTGTGCGGTGAGACAAGCCTGTGTGGCTATTTGCTTGGACATTTAAAACCAGGGACTTAGGGACTAGGACAGCACTAGGCTGATCCCAGTTGTTAGTTAGGAAACCTGTATGTTTAGTCAGAGGTCAAGTTGACCAGGATTTATTTTGTTTATGTTTCTTTTGCTTTGCTGTGTTTTGTCACTGTAAATAGAAAATAAACCGCACCTTTTTGATTTTGAAAACCACAACCTCCGTTTGCTGGGCCTGTTTTGTGTGGGGAGCCCATCTCGGGGGTCACACACACCCGCTGCCGAGCTAACCCCCTCACAGTTGGTGGAGAACCAGTGGCAGTTTTTTTTTAAGCCAGCATGGAGGAGATACTGAAGCAGCTGGCTCTAGCAAATGCCAATCAACAGCAGACAAATGCAGGTTTGCAAAAGAGCCTTGCAGCTCAACAACAGAACTTCGCAGCCCAGCAGCAAGCTCATCAACAGAGCCTTGCAGCCCAGCAGCAAGCTCATCAACAGAGCCTTGCAGCCCAGCAGCAGACAAACGCAACTTTGCAACAGAGTCTGGAGGCTCAGCAACAAGCCCAGCAGCAATCTGAGGCCCGCTTCATAGACCTGTTACAGAAGCAAGAGCAGAGACTACAACAACAGATGGAAGCAGCAATGCAGCAACGTCCGCAGACCAGTGAGGAAAGCCGTCCCACTAATACCGCGTCCTTTGGGGTGAGTCGTTTATTGACAAAAATGACTGGAGAGGATGATCCAGAGGTATTTTTGACCACATTTGAAAGGACCGCTGAAAGAGAAAAGTGGCCTGAGGAGCAGTGGGCTGGACTGGTGGCTCCTCTGTTAACTGGTGAATCGCAGAAAGCTTACTATGACCTAGAGCCTAACCAAGCAAAAGACTATGCAATGCTAAAAGCTGAAATATTGGCAAGGCTGGGTGTCACCCAGGCTGTCCGGGCTCAGCGTGTGCATAACTGGACTTTCCAGCTTGGAAAACCCCCCAGGTCTCAAATGTATGATCTCATTCACCTGAGCAGAAAGTGGCTACAGCCAGAGACTTTGTCCGCACCAAAGATTGTGGAACGTGTTGTAATGGATCGGTTTTTGAGAGCTCTTCCTACTGCCATCCAAAAGTGGGTAAGCCATGGAGACCCAGAGACGGCCGATGGTCTTGTGGATCGTGTGGAGAAATACTTGGCTACAGAGAACCTGACGGCCTCTTCCAGAGACACTCGGACTTTCCACCCTAAGACCAGACCATCCCCAGGGGCGGATAAGAGGATTCCAAGGGGTGAGGGTGGAGAGAGTGAGAGGGTGGGAGCTCTACCCCAAGTTTGGCGAGAACAGCCTGGGAAATCAGCGGCTCAAGAGGCCGCAAGAAGGATCGTTTGCTACCGCTGCCGGCAAGCGGGACATATTGCAGCCAATTGCCCGGTTGTGGAGGAACCCATGCAGTGTGACTTTCTGACGGGCAGACGTCAGTCGCTGTGTGCGACAGTCGCATGCACTGCCATTCGAGGAACTGAGAAACATTTATGCAAAATGTGTGTTAATGGTAGAAATGTTGTGGTATTGCTGGATTCAGGTAGTCTTGTGACCCTGATAAAGGCTGAGTTAGTTAAAACAGAGGTCTCTGGGAATAGCAAGGTAGCTGTTATTTGTGTGCATGGGGACACCCGAGAGTATCCAGTGACTACAGTGTGTTTCGAGACCCCCAAAGGTACCCTCTCTCATCCAGTGGGCTTAGTATCTCAGTTACCGCATGACGCCATTGTGGGAAGGGATTTTCCGAAGTTCTGGGAACTGTGGGATGATCCTGAGCCCCCCACTGGTGCCCCTATGTACCAGGAATGTGATAGCCAGAACTCCCCTGAGAGTGGTGAGGACTCTCCGGAATTTCCCTTATCAGTATTGGCAGGGGAGACTCAAGAAACTGGAGAGGAGCCCACCTCCTCAGACGAAAACCTACCGTCTGTGGAGTTTTCTGATCTTGAGGTTCACAGGGAAAACTTTGCCACAGAACAGTTGAAAGACCCCGCCCTAATAAAGGCACGGGAAAACGTAGTGAAAATAGATGGCGAGTTAGTGAACCCAGATAATACCTGCACTTACCCATACTTCAGCGTAGAGAAGGACCTACTGTATCGGGTGGCAAAAAGGGCAGAAGAAACCGTTGAGCAGCTTGTGGTGCCCAAACCTTACAGGAAGTTGGTGTTGGAGTTGGCCCATGGGCACATTCTTGGAGGTCATCTGGGGACAGAGAAAACCCGAGAGAGGGTATTACAGAGATTCTATTGGCCGGGGGTGATGAAGGACATAGAAAATTATTGTTCCTCCTGCCGTGTGTGAGAGGTCGGCCCCGATGCCACATTTCCGTAGCCCACTGGTCCCTCTACCCATCATTGAGGTCCCGTTTGAGAGGATCGCCATGGATTTGGTAGGTCCTATAATCAAGTCCGCTAGGGGGCACCAGTACATATTAGTTATAATGGACTATGCCACCCGTTATCCAGAAGCGATCCCTCTCCGAAATACCTCGGCCAAAACCATAGCCAAAGAGCTATCTCTTGTGTTTAGCCGGGTGGGTATTTGTAAAGAACTGCTTACGGACCAAGGTACACCCTTTATGTCCCGGGTTATGAAGGAGCTGTGTAAATTGTTCAAAGTGACGCAATTACGTACATCTGTGTATCACCCCCAAACCGATGGGCTGGTTGAAAGGTTCAACAAAACCCTAAAACAAATGTTGAAGAAAGTGGTGGATAGAGATGGAAAGGATTGGGACTGTCTACTTCCTTATCTGATGTTTGCTATTAGGGAGGTGCCCCAATCCTCTACAGGATTCTCCCCCTTTGAGTTACTGTATGGGAGACACCCAAGAGGGCTGTTGGATATTGCCAAGGAAACTTGGGAAAGTGAGAGTTCTCCCCACAGGAGTGTGATTGAGCATGTCGCCCTGATGCAAGACCGAATTGCACAGGTAATGCCCATCGTGAAGGAACATTTGGCCCAAGCGCAGTTAGCACAGCAGAGAGTGTACAACCGTGGAGCCAAGACCCGTACCTTTTCCCCGGGGGATAGGATACTGGTACTTGTCCCTACGGTTGAAAGTAAATTCCTTGCCAAATGGCAAGGCCCCTACGAGATAATGGAAAAAGTGAGCGAAGTGAATTACAAGGTCAGACAACCAGGAAGGCGAAAGCCCGAACAGATCTATCACGTTAATCTGTTGAAAGCCTGGAGGGATAGAGAGTCCCTAGTCGCAGACACTTGGTCACCAGCTCAAACTGGTTGCGTGATTCCGGAGGTTGGAATAGCAGCCACCTTGTCACAACCCCAACAACAGGAGGTTAAGGAGTTTGTGCTTCGCAACAAGGAGGTATTCTCTGAGCTGCCGGGACAAACATCTGGGGTTGAGCATGACATCATTACTCCGCCCGGTGAAAGGGTGAAGTTAAAACCCTATCGGATCCCAGAGGCCCGACGGGAGGCAATACGGGAGGAAGTACAGAAAATGCTGAACTTAGGGGTGATAGAGGAGTCCCAAAGTGATTGGTCTAGTCCCATTGTGTTGGTGCCTAAACCGGATGGGAGCTGGCGATTTTGTAACGATTTTCGACAGTTGAACAAAGTTACAAAATTTGACACCTACCCCATGCCACGTATAGATGAGTTGATCGACCGGCTGGGAACAGCCCGATACATGACGACTCTTGACCTCACAAAAGGGTATTGGCAAATCCCCCTGGCCAAGTCGGCCAAAGAGAAAACCGCATTTGTAACCCCAGACGGGGCGTTCCAATATAAAAGAATGCCGTTCGGGTTACAGAATGCGCCGGCCACATTCCAGCGGAAAATGGACCAGATGCTGAGGCCCCATCGGATGTATGCTGCGGCTTACCTGGATGACATAATTGTCCATAGCACAGATTGGGCCTCACATCTGCCAAAAGTGCAAGCAGTCCTGGACTCTGTTCGGGAAGCGGGGTTTACGGCTAACCCCAAGAAGTGTACCATTGGGCAGGAGGAGGCCAAATATCTTGGGTACACCATTGGGAGGGGAGTAATAAAACCCCAACTCAACAAAGTCGAGGCCATCCAGAGTTGGCCACATCCCAACAGCAAGAAGCAGGTACGAGCCTTTCTGGGAATCGCTGGGTATTATCGGCGATTCATTCCCCACTTTGCTTCTAAGGCTGTGCCCCTAACCAACCTGACGAAGGGGAAAGGGTCGGTCATGATTAAATGGACCCCCGAGGCTGAGGCAGCATTCCAATTCTTGAAACAAGCCTTATGTAGCCAGCCAGTGTTGTACTCACCCGACTTCTCTAAAGACTTTGTCGTACAAAGTGATGCGTCAGATGTGGGGTTAGGAGCAGTATTGTCCCAGGTCTGGAACGGGGAAGAGCACCCAGTCATTTACCTCAGCAGGAAGTTGAAGTCCCATGAGGTAAATTATGCCACCGTTGAAAAGGAGTGTTTAGCGGTGAAGTGGGCTCTAGATTCCCTTCGGTACTACCTGCTAGGTAGGCACTTTGACATGGTTACGGATCACGCTCCGTTAAAGTGGATGGCTCAAAACAAGGAAACAAATAGAAGAGTGAATAGGTGGTTCCTGGCCCTCCAGGAATTCAACTTCACAGTAAAGCATCGCCCTGGCGTTCAAATGGGGAATGTGGATGCTTTGTCTCGAGTACATGAATGCCTGATTGCTGGTGTTCCAACCCCGAGGTTAAAACAAGAGGGGGGGGTATGTGACAGCAGGAAGGTAAAGTCACCTGGTTGCATCCAGGGGGGTAGATATATTTCGCCCAGATTCAGGCTTTACGCCGACTTATACAACTAGGTGGAGAATTGTATAAGCCCAGCTGGGGCTAGTGGGCTCATGGATGACTCATACCTCTAGGGAGAGTGTGGGGCGTCGTGCAGACAGGGAGTTGATGAGACCAGCTGAAGCTTGTCAGCTCATTTAGGCCTCTATAAGAACTCCCAGCTTCATTAGATGTTAGCTCATGCCTGGACCCAGACCTGTGTGGACTGTCTAGGGAGAGTGAACCCCTGTGCGGTGAGACAAGCCTGTGTGGCTATTTGCTTGGACATTTAAAACCAGGGACTTAGGGACTAGGACAGCACTAGGCTGATCCCAGTTGTTAGTTAGGAAACCTGTATGTTTAGTCAGAGGTCAAGTTGACCAGGATTTATTTTGTTTATGTTTCTTTTGCTTTGCTGTGTTTTGTCACTGTAAATAGAAAATAAACCGCACCTTTTTGATTTTGAAAACCACAACCTCCGTTTGCTGGGCCTGTTTTGTGTGGGGAGCCCATCTCGGGGGTCACACACACCCGCTGCCGAGCTAACCCCCTCACAGTAGGTACACAAGGAATTGTCTGCAGTCAGCTTTAGTTGCACACTGTTGCCAGTATACAGTTCACTGACTGAAAATACTGCAGCTGCCTGCCTGTGGTATTATTAGTAAGAGAACACCAGCAATTGTCTGCAGTTAGCTTTAGTTGCATACTGTGCACAGGATAAAGTACACTGACTGAAAATACTGCAGCTGCCTGCCTGTGGTATTATTAGGAAGAGAACATCAGCAATTGTCTGCAATTAGCTTTAGTTGCACACTGTGCACAGGATACAGTACACTGACTGAAAATACTGCAGCTGCCTGTCTGCCTGTGGTATTATTAGTAAGAGAACACCAGCAATTGTCTGCAGTTAGCTTTAGTTGCATACTGTGCACAGGATAAAGTACACTGACTGAAAATACTGCAGCTGCCTGCCTGTGGTATTATTAGGAAGAGAACATCAGCAATTGTCTGCAGTTAGCTTTAGTTGCACACTGTGCACAGGATAAAGTACACTGACTGAAAATACTGCAGCTACCACAATCAACTGCCTGCCTGTCAGTATATTAGGAAGAGAATAACAGGAACGGATCTAGCTAAACTAAATACAGTGTATATATACAGTGTATATATATATATATATATATATATATATATATATACATACAACTCCTAGGATGCATATATATACTAAATACACTGACTAAAGCTAACTCAATTGCCTGCCTGCTCTATCTAACTGAAATTAAATGACACTCTGACTCTCTTTCTATCTCTCTCCGCCGCCGCAACACACTACACAAGGCCGGCACGCAGGCGGCCTTATATAGTGTGGGGTGTGTACCTACTCCCCTGAGCCATGATTGGCCAAAGGCACCCTTCCTTTGGCCAATTATAGCTCTGTGATTGGCCAAAGCATGCGGGTCATAGTGCACGCTTGGCCAATCAGCAGCCAGCAATGCACTGCGATGCCGCAGTGAATTAGGGGCCGTGACGCGTCACTCGAATTTGGCGCGAACGGCCCATAATGTTCGAAATTCGGTGAACGGCGAACAGCCAATGTTCGAGTCGAACATGGGTTCGACTCGAACACGAAGCTCATCCCTAATCAAGACAGATTCAGTTGTATTTATTTGTTTTTAAATGATGTATAACTGCGATAATTGGAGTTTTTTATACTTGCCTGCGGTTCAGCTTGTAAGATTGTTGATTAAATAAGGAAGCTAATGGGCCAAGTTCATTAGAAGGCCACGCATTCTTTACTATACACTGGACCTACATTAATGTTTTTTAGGTTTTTCCCTCTAATGACTAAGCCACCACAATCATTCTGAGTTGTAAATGACACATCTATCATTGGAATACTATTAGGTGCCTTATCTATTAGAATTTAATCATATTTCCTCGAATCGCTACTTTACCTTGTATAGTTTAGTTTCCTTTCCAATCATATGTAGCGATACCCCCCTCTCTGAGGTCGGGCTGCTGGTTTTGTTTTGGGTCATGCAAACTACCTCCAAGGCTTCCGTTGTCAGGGTATGGAAAGTCTCCCAGAAAGGCCAATGTCCACACAGATGTAAAACCCAACAATAAGGCTTTATTAACTTTGCTGAGTGAACTTGAGAGGAAAGTAGGAAACGAGGGAAGAACAGGGGAAGGTGCAGGCACGCAGCACTAAAGTCACAATCTTGGCCACTCAAGCCTGAGTGGGTATTGCTCACCCGGATAGTCCCGTTTAGTAGTCCTAACAGCCAGGATGAAGCACGAATCAATATTTCTCTTGAGAACTAGGGATACGATCAGGAATCCTCTGCCACAGTAATATCAAAAGTCCCGAACCTCCCAGCCAAGCAATAGTGAGAGAACCTTTAGGCCGGATTGGCGTATTGCAGGGCTTGTAATAATGTATCCCTCCTTAGGTGAGCTCCAGGCCTCCTCCCGAGACAGCAGTACCGTCGCTAGTCTCCTCTGGGGCAGATCCTCCCCTGGCCTCCTTTCCTAAGAGTGGGCTTCCCGCAGGTGGGTAGCCTGGGATCCCTTCCGAAGGTATAGGCCTCAGCCAGCAGAGCTGGGCCTACCGGGTAGCGATGCAGCCTCGGGCTGAAGGTGCCCGGGGCCAGAACACACACGCACTTTGTGCCATGCGGGCCACGAGGCGCGCACACAGGAACAGACCCAATGGATCTCCAGGAACGAACCAACGAAATCTATGGCGCCTGCCCCTTATGTACCCCCTCCCAGCATGCACAGCGGGTAGACCACGCCCACTGCACGGCCGCAGAGAAAACACACTTAAGGTGCTGTGATACCCCCTGTAGTTCAACCTATGCCGGTGGTGACAGTGCCACCTACAGGCGAACAGGGAACACTACTGCCAGGCAGCATCACACCCAGAGCAGAAGCTAATTTAGAACAATCAATGAGTCTGAGCCCAACTACTGGCTCAGACTACCCTT
Source organism: Rana muscosa (assembly GCA_029206835.1). Taxonomy (NCBI): domain Eukaryota; kingdom Metazoa; phylum Chordata; class Amphibia; order Anura; family Ranidae; genus Rana; species Rana muscosa. The sequence goes on from CM055118.1 coordinate 291,419,992, forward strand.
AAATTTACACATAGTGCCCCCAAATATTGGGGAGGGCGCTACACATATAAATAAAATAACTCTAGCCATGACCTACTTTCAGCTCAGTGTGCGGTCAACCAATGCTGTGCAACCCCTGCATGCCTAGCCTTTTTCTAAAACTTGTTGCTTATAAGTTAAAAATGGCTTCAGCCAAACACTAACCATGAGTGAAAGATGTTTCTTTATCATACATCATGGGACACAGAGCACTATAGTAATTACTATATGGGTTATACGCCTACCTTCAGGTGATGGACACTGGCATAATCAAAGACATGAAATCCCCCTCTATATAACCCCCTCCATACAGGGAGCGTCTGTTTTTTCGCCAGTGTCTAAGGTGTTGGTCACGGTTAATGTAGTGCTAAGAAGTGCTCTGTAGATGGTCCTGGACAGGGTCATCGGACCCATTCAAAGAGCCAGAAACAAAGGTTAAAGTTGATGATACCCAAGCCTCGGTACGGAAGAACGAGGTTTTGCCTGTAATGCTTCTCTCAGGGGAGCTGGGCCCTGGGATCCAGCACCTTGGTCACTTTTCTATACCACAGGTTTTCTCTGGCAGAGCGCTATACAGGTCCAAGGCAGTGGACCCTACATACAAAGGGGACCACGTCCTTGAAGGTCTGGCATGAAACCAACCCTCCGTGATGGGTGAAGATTGGGTCGCTGTGATATTCCAGCAGTACCCTGCGGTGGAAATTGTACGTTGAGAAGACCCTGTGAATCCCCTATGGACTTCTTTGAATGAGTAGATGTTGTTTTGCCTGTTTTTTTATTTTTTCTACCACTAGAGGGTGTAAATAAACATACCTGGTGTCAACATCCCATGCTTGCCTGGTTGGATGAATGTGTCAGCAGCACTTGTGGAGCAGTTCTGCCTCTCCCCCTCCTGTTGTCAGCCGCCTGGGGGGGGGGAATTTAGGGGACTCCACCTGCTATAGAAATAGGGCATAAGCTGAGACACTTCTGCTCTTCCCCCCTCCCCCCGGGATACCCGATGTGGATCGCCGTGCGCACAAGAGTTGCCCTCTCATGTAAACTGAACAGAGAGGATGTCCCAGGGGGGCGGGACTCTGCACCACCGGCATGCACGTGGATCGGCGTGCACGTTTTCTCACGGCACAGGCGCAGACCGGCTGCTTCTCATAAAAGTTCAGGCTGTGTGTGTAGTATGGTGGCTGACGGAGAGACACAGACACTGATCCAGGGGCATGTAAGCGCTGGGTGTTGGGTACAGGCATTTTCAAGACCCATCTACTCAGCATCTGGCTGTAGCATTGATAGCGGCATATTCACCATTGCTAAGACTGAGCTCAGCAATAGATGCATGGTGACAGTACCTTTGCTTTGTGCTTAGGACTATGTATTCCCGAAGGAGAGGGACAAAATCAGGGAGAAGGGGTGCAAAAGCGCAGCGGTCAGGGTCTGGGAATCCTAGTCGCACCTCCACAGTACCATCCTCCCCTGAAAGACCTGAAACGGCTGACCAGGCTGAGCCATTGGGCTTGTCAGGCATTGTAGCTACCTCCAACATCCCACCCTCTGCATACGTCACTAAGGACGATCTGGCTACAGCTTTGGCTGGTTTGGAGGGGAAGATAGCTAGTCTGTTCGCATCCTTCTCCCAGGCTGGGAAAAAAAGCGCAACAGATCCCTTTCCCCTGTCCCGGGCCTGTCATCTGCAGATCAGGAGTGGGCAGGACATTCGGATGTACCCTTAGGGGACCCACAAGAAGTTCAGGAGCATGGTTCCTCATTTGAGGACTCAATCCCAGAGGAGCCCTTCTCAGCTTCGCAGTCTCAAAGATTGCTAATTCAAACACTCAATGAGACAGTGCGTTTTGGATATAAGTTACCCCTAGCAAAGAAGGCTGAAGTTCCCTTCTCCTCTTTGGGTTCTCTAAAGCCTCCTCAGGGTTCACATGCTTTCCCTATGCACCCGTTGCTGGAACAGCTTATTTATGCTGACTGGGATCATCCAGACAGGCATTTTATTCCTCCTAATGCCTCGTACACAAGATCGGAATTTCCGTCGGGATAAACTCCGACGGATTTTTCCGACTGAATTCCGTTCAAGCTGTCTTGCATACACACTGTCACACCAAATTCTGACTGTCAAGAACGCGGTGACGTACAACACTACGACGAGCTGAGAAAAACTAAGTTCAATGCTTCCGAGCATGCGTCGACTTGATTCTGAGCATGCGTGTTTTTTTCTCCGTCGGAGTTCCCTACAGACGAACAGAATTTACGTCTGAAAAAAAAAAGAACATGTTCTCTTTCTAACTCCGTTGGAATTTCCGAAGGAAAAAGTCCAATGGGGCACACACACGGTCGGACTATCCGATGAAAAAATTTTGTCACACTGTTTCCCTCGGAAATTACAATCGTGTGTAAAAGGCATTAGAGATTCTCTCAAATGTATCCTATGGAGGAGAAATTCACTAAGAAATGGAGTGTACCGGCAGTAGACGCTGCTGTCTCTTCCCTGAATAAAAGTCTTACTTGTCCGGTAGGCAATGTTCAGGTGTTTAAGGATCCAGCGCCTAAGAGGCTGCAGTCGTTGCTTAAAGCCTCGTTTGCTATGGCCGGTGCAGTAGCACAGCCTGCGGTAGCAGCAATTGGCGTCTGACGACCTGCTTCACTTTGTCTTTAAGAGATTGACAAAGGGGAAGAGGTCCCCAGACCTAGCAGAGCTGCCTAGGGCCCTTTTGTTTTGCGGTTGACGCTATTAAGGATTCTATTCATCAGACGTCTCACCTTGCCCTCCTATTGGTACACATGCAGAGGGTTCTGTGGCTTAAGCTTTGGTCAGCAGAGTTGCCTTGTAAGAAGCTGCTGACTGGGTTTCCCTTTCATGGGGAACGGTTGTTTGGGGATGACTTGGATAAGTATATCCAGAAAATCTCGGGTGGAAAAAGTACCCTTCTTCCAGTGAAAAGAAAGAGTAGGCGTCCTTCATTTAAACGTTCTGCTTCTCCGGCAGTCACGATAGTCTCCGATGTCAGCTCCAAGAGGGAGGCCTCAGAACCAAGCTGAGGGCCAGAAAAAGTCCTGGGGGCAGAAATCTGCAAAGCAGAGTCCCAAAGCCTCCCTATGAAGGGGCGCCCCGCTCGTTCGAGTGGGGGGAAGGCTTCTGCAGTTTGCAGAAGCCTGGCGGGGGGAAGTTCAGGACAGATGGGTCAACTCCACAGTATCTATGGGATACAAGCTAGAATTTCAGGAGTTTCCACCGGCTCGCTTCCTAAGATCGAGCGTTTCCAAGGACCCAATAAAAATAGGGTATTTTTTTCAGGCGCTAGACCGGCTGTTGTCTCAACGGGTGATCATAGAGACTCCCTTAGGGGAACAGGGAATGGGATTTTATTCAAATCTCTTCACAGTGCCAAAACCGAATGGAGATTTCAGACCCATTTTAGATCTCAAGGGTCTGAACCGGTTCCTAAACATCCGCTCGTTTCGCATGGAATCAATCCGGTTAGTAGTATCCACCCTTTGGGGAGGAGAACTTCTAGCGTCAATAGACATCAAGGATGCATATCTCCATGTTCCAATATTACCCGCTCATCAGAAATTCCTGTGATTCGCAGTAGAACAGCGACACTTTCAGTTTGTGGCCTTGCCCTTCGGGTTGGCCACCGCACCAGTATTTACAAAGGTCCTGGCTCCACTTCTGGCGAGACTAAGGGCCCAGGGTATAGCGGTAGTGGCATACCTAGACAACCTGCTGCTGATAGATCAGTCCATAGCAGGGTTAGACCAGAGTGTGGTCAGCACAGTCAGGTATCTGGAACATCTAGAGTGTTTTTACCCCAGGCAAAGGTCTGCGCTATAAGAGAACTGGTTCACGCGGTTAGGACAAGGGAGAGTCCTTCCGTCCGCCTTTGCATGAGGTTGTTATGGAAGATGGTAGCTTCGTTCAAGGCAGTTCCCTATGCTCAATTCCATTCAAGGCTGTTGAAAACAGTATCCTGTCTGCTTGGGGCAGGAAAAGCCTGGATTTGGATTGTCCAATGTGCTTGACTCCAAGCGTTCGCCAGAGTCTCAATTGGTGGTTGTTAGCCAAGAATTTGCAGAAAGGCAAAACCTTCATTCCAGTTACTTAGAGGATAGTGACGACCGATGCCAGCCTCTTGGGCTGGGGAGCAGTCTTGGAAGGGAACAATATCCAGGGAAAGTGGTCGGAATCCAAGAAGACCTTGCCCATCAACATTCTAGAAATTCGGGCGGCGCGTCTGGCCCTCAGGGCATGGACGGGCAGATTACGGAACTATCCTGTCAGGATTCAATCCGACAATGCCACGGCAGTGGCCTATATCAATCGCCAAGGCGGCACCAAAAGTCGTACTGCCCAGAAAGAGGTAAACCATATTCTGGCTTGGGCAGAAGAGCATGTGCCCGGCCTATCTGCGGTTTTCATCCCAGGAGTGGAGAATTGGCAGGCAGATTTCTTGAGCCGCCAGCAATTGCTCCCAGGAGAATGGTCTCTGCATTACGACGTCTTTCTGGCCATATGTCAGAAGTGGGGTATCCCGGACCTAGACCTATTGGCGTCTAGGTTCAACAAGAAGTTGGACAGCTTTGTGTCTTAGACAAGGGATCCGCTCGCTTTGCGAGACAGATTCCTTAATAACTCCTTGGGATCAGTTCTCACTGATTTATGCGTTCCCTCCAGTTCAATTGCTTCTGCGTCTTCTACGCAGGATCAAGGGGGAACGGAAGCTGGTAATCCCAGTTGCTCTGGCTTGGCCCAGGAGATCCTGATATGCGGAGATTGTGAGGATGGCAGTAGGGGAAACTTGGACTCTTCCATCCCAGCCAGATCTGCTTTCGCAAGGGCCAGTGTTCCATCCTGCCTTACAAACGCTTAATTTAATGGTTTGGCTGTTGAGGCCCTCATTCTAAAAGGTCAGGGGCTTTCAGGCTCAGTGGTAACTACCCTGATTAATGCAAGGAAGCTGGCCTCTAGGGCTATTTACTATATGGTCTGGAAGGCCTATGTTTCCTGGTGTGAAAACAAGGGATGGCATCCTCGCAGGTATGTCATAAGTAGAGTTCTCGCCTTCCTACAGTCAAGGGGAGATGAAACTAGCCTTGAGTACTATCAAGGGTCAAGTCTCGGCCTTGTCAGTTTTTTTCCAAAGGCCTCTTGCTTTGCATTCCTTAGTTCAGGCCTTTATACAAGCAGTAACGCGTTGTGACAGCAGGAAGGTAAAGTCACCTGGTTGCATCCAGGGGGGTAGATATATTTCGCCCAGATTCAGGCTTTACGCCGACTTATACAACTAGGTGGAGAGTTGTATAAGCCCAGCTAAGGCTAGTGGGCTCATGGATGACTCATACCTCTAGGGAGAGTGTGGGGCGTCGTGCAGACAGGGAGTTGATGAGACCAGCTGAAGCTTGTCAGCTCATTTAGGCCTCTATAAGAACTCCCAGCTTCATTAGATGTTAGCTCATGCCTGGACCCAGACCTGTGTGGACTGTCTAGGGAGAGTGAACCCCTGTGCGGTGAGACAAAGCCTGTGTGGCTATTTGCTTGGACATTTAAAACCAGGGACTTAGGGACTAGGACAGCACTAGGCTGATCCCAGTTGTTAGTTAGGAAACCTGTATGTTTAGTCAGAGGTCAAGTTGACCAGGATTTATTTTGTTTATGTTTCTTTTGGCTTTGCTGTGTTTTGTCACTGTAAATAGAAAATAAACCGCACCTTTTTTGATTTTGAAAACCACAACCTCCGTTTGCTGGGCCTGTTTTTGTGTGGGGAGCCCATCCCGGGGGTCACACACACCCGCTGCCGAGCTAACCCCCTCACAGTTGGTGGAGAACCAGTGGCAGTTTTTTTTAAGCCAGCATGGAGGAGATACTGAAGCAGCTGGCTCTAGCAAATGCCAATCAACAGCAGACAAATGCAGGTTTGCAAAAGAGCCTTGCAGCTCATCAACAGAGCCTTGCAGCTCAACAACAGAACTTCGCAGCCCAGCAGCAAGCTCATCAACAGAGCCTTGCAGCCCAGCAGCAAGCTCACCAACAGAGTCTGGAAGCTCAGCAACAAGCCCAGCAGCAATCTGAGGCCCGCTTCATAGACCTGTTACAGAAGCAAGAGCAGAGACTACAACAAATGGAAGCAGTAATGCAGCAACGTCCGCAGACCAGTGAGGAAAGCCGTCCCACTAATACCGCGTCCTTTGGGGTGAGTCGTTTATTGACAAAAATGACTGGAGAGGATGATCCAGAGGTATTTTTGACCACATTTGAAAGGACTGCTGAAAGAGAAAAGTGGCCTGAGGAGCAGTGGGCTGGACTGGTGGCTCCTCTGTTAACTGGTGAATCGCAGAAGGCTTACTATGACCTAGAGCCTGACCAAGCAAAAGACTATGTGATGCTAAAAGCTGAGATATTGGCAAGGCTGGGTGTCACCCAGGCTGTCCGGGCTCAGCGTGTGCATAACTGGACTTTCCAGCTTGGAAAACCCCCCAGGTCTCAAATGTATGATCTCATTCACCTGAGCAGAAAGTGGCTACAGCCAGAGACTTTGTCCGCACCAAAGATTGTGGAACGTGTTGTAATGGATCGGTTTTTGAGAGCTCTTCCTACTGCCATCCAAAAGTGGGTAAGCCATGGAGACCCAGAGACGGCCGATGGTCTTGTGGATCGTGTGGAGAAATACTTGGCTACAGAGAACCTGACGGCCTCTTCCAGAGACACTCGGACTTTCCACCCTAAGACCAGACCATCCCCAGGGGCGGATAAGAGGATTCCAAGGGGTAAGGGTGGAGAGAGTGAGAGGGTGGGAGCTCTACCCCAAGTTTGGCGAGAACAGCCTGGGAAATCAGCGGCTCAAGAGGCGGCAAGAAGGATCGTTTGCTACCGCTGCCGGCAAGCGGGACATATTGCAGCCAATTGCCCGGTTGTGGAGGAACCCATGCAGTGTGACTTTCTGACGGGCAGACGTCAGTCGCTGTGTGCGACAGTCGCATGCACTGCCATTCGAGGAACTGAGAAACATTTATGCAAAATGTGTGTTAATGGTAGAAATGTTGTGGTATTGCTGGATTCAGGTAGCCTTGTGACCCTGATAAAGGCTGAGTTAGTTAAAACAGAGGTCTCTGGGAATAGCAAGGTAGCTGTTATTTGTGTGCATGGGGACACCCGAGAGTATCCAGTGACTACAGTGTGTTTCGAGACCCCCAAAGGTACCCTCTCTCATCCAGTGGGCTTAGTATCTCAGTTACCGTATGACGCCATTGTGGGAAGGGATTTTCCGAAGTTCTGGGAACTGTGGGATGATCCTGAGCCCCCCACTGGTGCCCCTATGTACCAGGAATGTGATAGCCAGAACTCCCCTGAGAGTGGTGAGGACTCTCCGGAATTTCCCTTATCAGTATTGGCAGGGGAGACTCAAGAAACTGGAGAGGAGCCCACCTCCTCAGACGAAAACCTACCGTCTGTGGAGTTTTCTGATCTTGAGGTTCACAGGGAAAACTTTGCCACAGAACAGTTGAAAGACCCCGCCCTAATAAAGGCACGGGAAAACGTAGTGAAAATAGATGGCGAGTTAGTGAACCCAGATAATACCTGCACTTACCCATACTTCAGCGTAGAGAAGGACCTACTGTATCGGGTGGCAAAAAGGGCAGAAGAAACCGTTGAGCAGCTTGTGGTGCCCAAACCTTACAGGAAGTTGGTGTTGGAGTTGGCCCATGGGCACATTCTTGGAGGTCATCTGGGGACAGAGAAAACCCGAGAGAGGGTATTACAGAGATTCTATTGGCCGGGGGTGATGAAGGACATAGAAAATTATTGTTCCTCCTGCCCTGTGTGTCAGAGGTTGGCCCCGATGCCACATTTCCGTAGCCCGCTGGTCCCTCTACCCATCATTGAGGTCCCGTTTGAGAGGATCGCCATGGATTTGGTAGGTCCTATAATCAAGTCCGCTAGGGGGCACCAGTACATATTAGTTATAATGGACTATGCCACCCGTTATCCAGAAGCGATCCCTCTCCGAAATACCTCGGCCAAAACCATAGCCAAAGAGCTATCTCTTGTGTTTAGCCGGGTGGGTATTTGTAAAGAACTGCTTACGGACCAAGGTACACCCTTTATGTCCCGGGTTATGAAGGAGCTGTGTAAATTGTTCAAAGTGACGCAATTACGTACATCTGTGTATCACCCCCAAACCGATGGGCTGGTTGAAAGATTCAACAAAACCCTAAAACAAATGTTGAAGAAAGTGGTGGATAGAGATGGAAAGGATTGGGACTGTCTACTTCCTTATCTGATGTTTGCTATTAGGGAGGTGCCCCAATCCTCTACGGGATTCTCCCCCTTTGAGTTACTGTATGGGAGACACCCAAGAGGGCTGTTGGATATTGCCAAGGAAACTTGGGAAAGTGAGAGTTCTCCCCACAGGAGTGTGATTGAGCATGTCGCCCTGATGCAAGACCGAATTGCACAGGTAATGCCCATCGTGAAGGAACATTTGGCCCAAGCGCAGTTAGCACAGCAGAGAGTGTACAACCGTGGAGCCAAGACCCGTACCTTTTCCCCGGGGGATAGGATACTGGTACTTGTCCCTACGGTTGAAAGTAAATTCCTTGCCAAATGGCAAGGCCCCTACGAGATAATGGAAAAAGTGAGCGAAGTGAATTACAAGGTCAGACAACCAGGAAGGCGAAAGCCCGAACAGATCTATCACGTTAATCTGTTGAAAGCCTGGAGGGATAGAGAGTCCCTAGTCGCAGACACTTGGTCACCAGCTCAAACTGGTTGCGTGATTCCTGAGGTTGGAATAGCAGCCACCTTGTCACAACCCCAACAACAGGAGGTTAAGGAGTTTGTGCTTCGCAACAAGGAGGTATTCTCTGAGCTGCCGGGACAAACATTTGGGGTAGAGCATGACATCATTACCCCGCCCGGTGAAAGGGTGAAGTTAAAACCCTATCGGATCCCAGAGGCCCGACGGGAGGCAATACGGGAGGAAGTACAGAAAATGCTGAACTTAGGGGTGATAGAGGAGTCCCAAAGTGATTGGTCTAGTCCCATTGTGTTGGTGCCTAAACCGGATGGGAGCTGGCGATTTTGTAACGATTTTCGTCAGTTGAACAAAGTTACAAAATTTGACACCTACCCCATGCCACGTATAGATGAGTTGATCGACCGGCTGGGAACAGCCCGATACATGACGACTCTTGACCTCACAAAAGGGTATTGGCAAATCCCCCTGGCCAAATTGGCCAAAGAGAAAACCGCATTTGTAACCCCAGACGGGGCATTCCAATATAAAAGAATGCCGTTCGGGTTACAGAATGCGCCGGCCACATTCCAGCGGAAAATGGACCAGATGCTGAGGCCCCATCGGAAGTATGCTGCGGCTTACCTGGATGACGTAATTGTCCATAGCACAGATTGGGCCTCACCTCTGCCAAAAGTGCAAGCAGTCCTGGACTCTGTTCGGGAAGCGGGGTTTACGGCTAACCCCAAGAAGTGTACCATTGGGCAGGAGGAGGCCAAATATCTTGGGTACACCATTGGGAGGGGAGTAATAAAACCCCAACTCAACAAAGTCGAGGCCATCCAGAGTTGGCCACGTCCCAACAGCAAGAAGCAGGTACGAGCCTTTCTGGGAATCGCTGGGTATTATCGGCGATTCATTCCCCACTTTGCTTCTAAGGCTGTGCCCCTAACCATCCTAACGAAGGGGAAAGGGTCGGTCATGATTAAATGGACCCCCGAGGCTGAGGCAGCATTCCAATTCTTGAAACAAGCCTTATGTAGCCAGCCAGTGTTGTACTCACCCGACTTCTCTAAAGACTTTGTCGTACAAAGTGATGCGTCAGATGTGGGGTTAGGAGCAGTATTGTCCCAGGTCTGGAACGGGGAAGAGCACCCAGTCATTTACCTCAGCAGGAAGTTGAAGTCCCATGAGGTAAATTACGCCACCGTTGAAAAGGAGTGTTTAGCGGTGAAGTGGGCTCTAGATTCCCTTCGGTACTACCTGCTAGGTAGGCACTTTGACATGGTTACGGATCACGCTCCGTTAAAGTGGATGGCTCAAAACAAGGAAACAAATAGAAGAGTGAATAGGTGGTTCCTGGCCCTCCAGGAATTCAACTTCACAGTAAAGCATCGCCCTGGCGTTCAAATGGGGAATGTGGATGCTTTGTCTCGAGTACATGAATGCCTGATTGCTGGTGTTCCAACCCCGAGGTTAAAACAAGAGGGGGGGGTATGTGACAGCAGGAAGGTAAAGTCACCTGGTTGCATCCAGGGGGGTAGATATATTTCGCCCAGATTCAGGCTTTACGCCGACTTATACAACTAGGTGGAGAGTTGTATAAGCCCAGCTGAGGCTAGTGGGCTCATGGATGACTCATACCTCTAGGGAGAGTGTGGGGCGTCGTGCAGACAGGGAGTTGATGAGACCAGCTGAAGCTTGTCAGCTCATTTAGGCCTCTATAAGAACTCCCAGCTTCATTAGATGTTAGCTCATGCCTGGACCCAGACCTGTGTGGACTGTCTAGGGAGAGTGAACCCCTGTGCGGTGAGACAAAGCCTGTGTGGCTATTTGCTTGGACATTTAAAACCAGGGACTTAGGGACTAGGACAGCACTAGGCTGATCCCAGTTGTTAGTTAGGAAACCTGTATGTTTAGTCAGAGGTCAAGTTGACCAGGATTTATTTTGTTTATGTTTCTTTTGGCTTTGCTGTGTTTTGTCACTGTAAATAGAAAATAAACCGCACCTTTTTTGATTTTGAAAACCACAACCTCCGTTTGCTGGGCCTGTTTTTGTGTGGGGAGCCCATCCCGGGGGTCACACACACCCGCTGCCGAGCTAACCCCCTCACAGCGTATAAATCCGCCAATTAAATCATCTTTGTGCCCATGGGATTTGAATCTAGTTTTGTCGGTCCTACAGCAATCTCCTTTCCTGACGGCTCCATGTCAGCACAGCTGGGTGAGGCTCCGCCCACCCCTACGTGATCAGGACTTAACTATACATTTTTCACTCACCTCAACCTCAGCGTTCTTCTCTTTTCCTCCTACGTGCAGGACGGAGGTGTGCTCCTCTACCTAGCCGATCTAAATGGCTGGCGGACCGTCCATACGTGTGGATGAAGCTAGACGAAGTCCCTGGTGTCTAGTCTAAATGACCATAATCCAGGGAGCCCCGCTACTGGTCCTCGGGGCGGCTTTATCATGGCTAACAGCCGTGTCTGGGGTCTGCTTGGTCCAAACAAGATGGACAGTGGTTGTGGCAGAGTACTCCCCTATGCACGCGCACCCGTGCTGTGCCAACGCCGACAGTCGGATGATGGAGCTTGGGTGAGCTAAATGCTTTGTATCCAATGTATGCTGCATTACTGGACAGGGAGTACTCTGCATAACAGATACACAAAGTAACACTTTGTCTGTTCACACATGGATATAATCTGTTGGAGGCTGCTCATGTTTTGCTTACTGTCATGCCACTATGCCAAACCCCTCCAAAGACCAGCATTTTGCAGAGAAGGTATGTGGAGCACACCTGAAAAATGTCTACTGAATCCAGCCATGGCCTTTGTAGACATAGGATATCCTTGTATTTTTCTATGTGATCTTGGTCTTCCTTGGAAAAAAAAAAAAAGGAAGAAAAAAAGAGTATGGAGAAGCATGTTTTGTGATGTCTACAATTCCCTTGGTTTGTGTACACTGCAGATGGTTGTAATTTTGTTACAAATTCCTACCTTTGTGTTGCTGTTCTGAAACAAACGTTTTCATCATAACCTGATTCCCAGGATTAGATCCTAGCCAAATTAACCTCCCATCTGGTTAACAGGGCTGTAGATGGAAGCTTCTGCCTCCCTCTAGCTGTGTTTAACCCCTCAGGGTTTGTTACTAAGAAATCTATTTACTGAATTTAACCATTTTTTTCCCTAGTCCAGGGTCGCACTGGGTTGCGGGAATAAAGCTGTGCTATTCAGCTTTGTCTCCCGCTGGTCAGTCTCGGTTCCGGTCGCAATTTTCAGAGACATCTGTGCAGTTTCTGTGCGGATGTCAATATAGGTCGCAACCCGAAATCGCAAGGTAGTACAAAACTGCCTTTTGTTGAAGTTGGCATGGCGCCGCTGATGCAGCATTGCACCGATTAGGGTGGTGCGATTGCCGCATATTATTTTCATGCGATTTGTCGGGTCGCATGTTAAAAGCGCACCAGTGTGATCCGGGTCTATGGGTTGGTTTGCTGAATGGTGCACAAGCCCTGTGGTGAGGTTATCTATTAGTGTTTACCAATCTCAAGAACGAACATGCTTCAGGCCCTTCAATAAGAAGACATGGATGAACATGAAGGAGCAGTCTCATGACTTTCCCAAGCAAACATCCCTCCTCAAGCTCTATAAGAGGAATACACGGATGGGCATGACAGTATTTATCCCACTGGCTTAAACAGCCAGGGAGGAGGGTGACACCTAAAAGGTGTTACACCCAATGAACTAATTGCCAATACGCTCTAAAGGGGTGTTCCTGGCTTACCCTGTGAAAGGGTCATCTGCTCTGACAATAAGAAGCTGCCTGTTCACACCAGGTGAAACAGCCAATTTTCAGAATTTCCGGATAAGCATGACAGTATGTATCCCACTGGCTTAAACAGCCAGAGAGGAGGGTGACACCTAAAAGGAGTTACACCCAATAAACAAATTGCCAATACGCTCTAAAGGGGTGTTTTCGGCTCACCATATGAAAGGGTTATCTGCTCTGATAATGAGAAGCCGCCTGTGCATACCAGGTGAAGCAGCCTATTCTCCAAACTTCCGGATGGACAGGACTGCACACAGTCTGCTTTGTCAAGCAACCAAGGATATGGATGACAGCGCCTAACAGGTGGTCGCACTAATGAAACATGTGGTCAATACACTCTAAAAGATTGTTTCCACTCACCCTGTGAATTCTCCAAGCCTTCCCAAGCAAACAATCTGCTTCAGATCCTTCCATAAAGAAACAGACGGCAAGGATGTTACCTAGTTCAAGCAACCTAGGATAAAGATGACGACACCTAACCAGTTGTCACAATTAAGCAGATGGTCAAGACACTCTAAAGGAATAACTAGATTCTTCTCATATGGGGACCATCTGTTTGGCAATGTCCAGCCTTCTTTCAGGGCCTTCTTGGTCCAATCCACTCTCTCCAGTCTCTTCTGAACAGGAGAAAGAGGACGACCTGTTTCCAGATTGCTAAGGTTGGTGAAATGCCGCTGTATAGAGGTGAAACTTTGGAAGTATTTTAAATACCTCCAAAAGACGACTGATTGTTGAAAGGATCAAGTGCTTGTTCGTCACGATTGGAGGATATTGTCACAGCAGGATGTCAAAGTTATGCCCTTTGGAACGAATATAGGTCCAGGGGTTGGGACCACCCCGCTGGTTAGTATGTGTCCCTTGTGGGATCGGCCATTCACATGACCTTACCATCAGAAGGTGCGACCCTCAAGGACAAACGCGGTCACTGCATTTTTTTCTTAATCGCAGAAGGGCAAGCTTAAATTAAATGGTGGCCAGTTTTGCCTCCTGCCTCAAGATGAAGGTCTACTGAGTTAAAGAAGACCAAAAAACTCAAGAGTTATTGTCCATGCTCACGCTCACGCCAGAGAGCGTAGCTCCTGTGCTTTTCTGGACGGGAGTCCAGGAAAGACAAGGAAGCAAATGCTTAGTCCAAGAAGTCAATAAGAACTTCCATGTCAGGATGCTCTCTGTTATTTTGGGATTGTGCCACCCATACATGCCCTAGGGGCACTATGTGGTTCCTCTGTGAACATAGGGACGGCTTGTGGATGGACACGTGATACTCTAAGGAAAGCATTTTGGGTCATATTTGGAGATCTTTCATCCTTCACGTCTCAGATTGAGCCATAGAAAGCGCCTAGCCCCAACAGCTCAGACGATCTGGTGGTACAGGCAGATACCAGCCAGTTTAGGCGAGCCCTACTTCAGGAACAATGAGCTCGGGACCAATGGTCTTTTGTCAAGGATCCAAGACTCCATCTTGGAGTTGAAGGCAACCTTTTCAGGCTCTTAGCCTTTAGTCATCTCATCCAGAGTAAGCCTGTCCTGGGAAAGTTGGAAAGCACAACGACTGTGGCCTACATCTGGAAACAAGGCTCAGTCTCTCACTTCTGAAGTTTTCTCTAATTCTAGAATTCACCCAAGTCAATCCTCCCAACGATTTGCGACCTATGTGCCTGGTCGGAAGAATCTTCAGACGATCTATTTGTCCAGGTCAAGTCTGACGACAATGGATGATCCAGACTACTGCGAGCCTTTCGAGAACTAACAGAGCTTGGTGTTTTGTCTGCCAGAGGTAGACCGCTTACATTCCCAGTCGGCACTGAGTTGCTGAAATTCTATTCCAGGGCCCAGGAGCCGCAAGCGCTCGGAGTAGAGGTGCTGACCGCAGAATGGATCGCCAAGACTGCTGATGCCTTTTTCAGCTGCTCCCTCTGATTCTCAGCTTCCAGCTAAGGCTGGGGCGAGGGAAGGTGACAGTTTTAATACCCGCTACTCATCCTGAGGAGTGTCAAGGAGTGACGCCCTCTGCCTGGTAGATCAAATCTTCTCCAGTCCCATTCATCCAGCATCCGACAGACTCAGGCTGATGGCCTGGGTCGAGAGAGGCAGAGCCTGATGGATGTCGAATGCTCTGTGAAGATTTGAACAGTTCAACGAAACGAGAAAGGTCAGCGCTAAGCATGCCTATAGTAGAACAGGGCATATATGCCCAGTATATTCCCTGATCAAGATTTTACGCTGGACACTTCAGAAGCCTGCGTCGAATGTCTACAGGCATGGCTTGACTTAATTCTATACGCAAGCATGCTATAGAAATGCATTTTGGCTATCGCTGTCTTCACTGGCATTCAGCAAGTTTCCAAAGCTTAATTATACAGTTTTTCAAGATTCAATTTGGTTGAAACCTCAAACTTGTTTCCGGAATTAGATATACCAATGCTGATGGATGTTACTTCATCGGATGCCTTCAATCACCCTGTGGTACTTTCTCGCTGAAACTGATTTACTGGCGGCAATTACATCAGCATTGGTGTCCTTGGGTTTAAAGAACCCATACTCGCGTACTTCCCAGACAGAATGGTGCTCATGCCAATGCTCTAATATGTACCTGAACTGACCTTTAGAGTTCATATCACACAAGAGGTTTCCCTCCTACGTTCCCTTTGGGGAGTACTCAAAAAGTTAGCCCATCGGATGTGGGCTAAGCGCTAAAATATTTAATCAAGGCGACTCCGGCCATCATGAGCTCTGTACATCTGTTTGTCCTTTTCAGGTGGAACACATAATAATCTTGCTGGGAGCCGTAAAATCATTATCTCTTGGTTGATAACCTTATCTCCTTGGCCTGCAAGTTGTAAGGCTGGCTGTGCCAGGAGAGTCACGGCATTCTCACTAGAAGGGTCCAGACCTTGAGGGTGACAGCAGGCTGGGTGTCTCAAACTATCCGCAATACAAAATATTCATGTTTATGACAGTTGGGTTTGTCAGAGGCATTATGTTTTCTGTTACCGTTTTAGTCAGAATTGGAGTGTGTAGCATTATCCCTCCCCTGTTTTGGCTAGTTAATTCCCAGCTGTGCTGACATGGAGCCGTCAGGAAAATGTAAAATTGAATTCAAATACTTACCGTAATTTTCCTTTCCTGACGAGCTCCATGTCAGCACAGAACCCGCCCAGTTAAGTAGTAATAGTTACGAAACGCTGAGGTTGAGGTGAGTGAAAAATTTATAGTTACGTCCTGATCACGTAGGGGTGGGCGGAGCCTCACCCAGCTGTGCTGACATGGAGCTCGTCAGGAAAGGAAAATTACGGTAAGTATTTGAATTCAATTTTCCGTTTTTGAGCCAATGTGCGAAGCTCCTTTGGTCCTTGTGACAAGAAAATTTGTATTTTTGGTTGCAGTAACCTCTGTGGGCAGCTTTCTCCTGTAAAGAGCCATTCTTAGTGGTTCATAAGGATAAGGTGGTGTTACGTCCTCGCCTGTCCTTTATGCCTAAGGTAGTATCCAGTTTTCATATGAACCAGGATGTTTCCCTACATTCATTTTATTCAGAACCATGTTCTGCAGAAGAAGAATTATTGCATTATCTTGATGTAGTAAGAGCGGTTAATTTGGAAGCAACTGCTCAGATACGGAAAACTGATGCCTTATTTGTGTTGCCAGAAGGCCCCAGAAGAGGGCAGGCAGCGTCAAAATGGACCATTTCTAGATGGATTTGTCAGGTCATTATTCAGGCTTATGATTTAAAGGGGAATATTCATCTTTTCGTCCTAGAGCGCACCCTACCAGGGGAGTTAGTGCTTCACCACGCCTCCATGGCTCAGGTTTGCAAGGCCGCAACATGGTCATCAGTACATACATTCATGAAAATCTACCAGGTGGATGTAGGTCAGCAAGACGATGCCGCCTTTGGGCGCAGTGTACTGCAGGAAGCAGTATAGGTCCTCACGTCTGACGGCAGTCTGCTTTATTTTGTGTATCCCTCCCCTCAGATGGCATTGCTTTGGGACATCCCATGTAGTAATTACTATAGTGCTCTGTGTCCCGTGATGTACAATAAAGAAAATAGGATTTTTATAACAGCTTACCTGTAAAATCCTTTTCTTGGAAGTACATCACAGGACACAGATGTCCCCCCCCCTCTTTTTTGGGATATTTATATTGCTTTGCTACAAAACTGAGGTGCTCCCTGTATGGGAGGGGTTATATAGAAGGGGACTTCCTGTCTTTGATTATGCCAGTGTCCAGCACCTGTAGGTAGGCGTATAACCTACATAGTAATTACTATAGTGCTCTGTGTCCTGTAATGTATGTCCAAGAAAAGGATTTTACAGGTAAGCTGTTATAAAAATCCTATTTTTTGTGTTATCATTCATATTCTCTGAAAAAATGGCCAAGAAATCATAAATTCTGCCAGGGTATGTAAACTTATGAGCACAACTGTGTGTGTGTGTATATTATATATGAAAATATTAGATTACATTTTTTATTTTCACAATTTTAAGTACCATGTACGTAATAATTGCAAGAGTACAAGGTACAAATATTGATCTCTAGTATGGAAGTATACAAATAAGTATACAAATAATTTTACAAAATTTTGATGTACGTTCCACAGGTATTACCTTCAAATACCCCAGGCTGACAATAAATGTATCCATGAAGTAGCTGCTGGTTCTAGCTTTAGGGAAGGGGTGTTGTAAAGTTGAGTCTGCACGAAGTGCATACGAGAACCCCTTATGGAGTTTGGAGGCAGAGAAACAATATTACAATGTGTATAAAAAGTAAAATTTATTTAACAACTAGAAATAAAAAGGGAAAGTGATCCCCATAAAAATAGCATGGTGTAACACATAGAAAAAATACATGTACAATTATGCATGTCTCATAGCAAAATATACAAAGATACCCTTGTACCATCTAAACCAGGGGTCCCAAACTGGTGGCCCTCCAGCTGTTACGAAACTACAAGTCCCATCATGCTTCTGCCTGTGGGATTCATGCTTGTCAGCCTTGCAATGTCTCATGGGACTTGTAGTTTCGCAACAGCTGGAGGGCCACCAGTTTGAGACCCCTGATCTAAACCATCTATGCCGCCTATGAAGTTAAGGTCAGTATTAGTGGTCAATCCAACATGTTTTGGACAATAAGTCCTTCCTCAGGGCAGGGGGAAAATATTTGTTTCTGAAAATAGATATGTAGCGGCCTCCTCACTCCCCTCTCTGCATCAGCTCGTCTTTCTCTTGTCTAGGGGTATCTCAGAGGGGAGAGAGCGGGGTCACCACGCCAAGCCTTCACCACAGGTGTCTGTGCGGTGTAAGCAAAGTTCTTTCTCTACCCTTGGGTCAGTGTTGTGCACCTGGAGTTACCTTGAACAATGTCCACCAGAAAAGAGCCCCACACCATTAAAGTCCAACACTCCTTTATTCTTCTTGAATGAACAGCATAATCAGTTAGACTCCCTTAAAGAACAGAACAAACAAGGAGGTGTGGATGCGAGTAGGCCCAGACACAATGAACACTCCACTTTCCTTCCTGAAAGTGGGCTGAGGTCTCCGAGCGCGGGGGGTATTTCCTTCCAGGCGGTCTCCGATGGGAGGCTCACCTGTCACTGGCAATCTGCTGCACCCGGTCTTCAAGTGAGTAGCTCCCCCCGGTCCATTACGCCTTCCGGATTTGGGTACCTAATCCCTGGGTTCCCTAGGACCTCCTTCCCTCGCGGAACTCAGTGGTGGGCACTGAGCTCCAGACCTCCATCAGAGTACCTCACCCCAGGCTAAAGGTGCCTGGGATGGAACACGACCTCCGGACGTCCTCTAGGCCAAGGCCGCCTAGAGGACCGACACGAACCACCGCCCTCAGGCTGAAGGTGCCTGGGACTCGACTCCGTGACAAAGATGGCCGGCCTCTTTATACCCTCTCCCAGCAAGCACGGCGGGTTCCCCGCCCCACCATACTGCTGCCGAGGGAGGACAAAAAGGAGGCACGGCACACAGCAATGGTTCAACCCCAGCCCAGGGCGACAGCGCCACCTGCTGGACCGCAAGGAACTGCACACTGCTGGTGTCTCTGCCAGTTTTAAATAGAGGAAAAAGTGTATACCCGCTACAGATATATATCAATCAATTAGTCTACAAATCAATGCATCAACATATATCCATGTATGATATTTATAGCTTTACATAGAATATGGTTAACGTTCATACTTACAACAAAAGATATGGACAAAAGAATAAAACTAAAACATGTTCCTGTCTGAAGAGAAGCTGCAGGGTATCGCCCAAGGAGGGGAGAGGGGGGCAACTCCAAAAACACTCACTGCTGCATACACAAGGAACCCGTCTGGGGGGGGGGGGGGTTGATAAAACACCCCCAACAGAGGCACCAGTTACAGTGTGGCATTATCTAAGGATATAGAGACAACAGACCAAATAAGTAATTTGTAATGCACTAGCCTTACAAAAGCAGGCATACACCAAAAATCTAAGAGACTTGTATAGGTTACCTTTAGTTAAATCTTATCATAGCTTTAGGGCAGGTTTGTAGCAAAAAACAGGACAGTTCAAAAAAGTTTTGGCTCTAAAAGTCAGCGAGTATACAGGAATCAATGAGAGTAAGCACAATACCTTAAGAGAAGCAACAGTATGTCCACCCAATGTCTGCAAGCTCAGAACTGAGACATACAGACTGCGTGGCATGCTGTATAATATAGGGGCCATGAGGGGAAGAACACCTCCCCTGATGAGCATATTGAAGGCAGCTGGTGCTGTTAACAGGCAGTCAGTCCGGCTATCACTAGCTCGGACAGCACTGCAAAGGGTTCCCCCGGTGACATGGCACAGCCCCGTCCACAAAGGTCGCATCACCGCCAACGTGCAGTAAGCCCAACGTGCATTCCACAGTGGAACGCACATCATGCAGAAATATTGGCAAGGCCCCAAGGGCGAGAATTAGTAGCCGCGCCACTCCCCAGGCCAAAATAGGACTCCCAAAGGAGTCCTGCACGTTGGGTGATGCTGCAGCGGTGTGGATGGAATGGAAACATCAGGGTAGGGGTGTTGGTCTGCAACGCATTTCACAGGCTATCTTGCCTGCTTCATCTGAAAGCCGTGGAACCTATTCACATGTCATTAAATGCAGACTTTAAAAAAGGGACCTCCAGAGACCACCTTCTGCTAATTAGGATCTAAAGGATATAACACCCCAATGGAAAGGTGGGAAGAGGGGAAACCAAGGTCGACCATAAAGGAGCCAAAAACACCACTGATATAAGTTGGGAATCCAAGTTATATCTGGAGACTAAAATGGGTTGATTTACTAAAACTGGAAAGTACAAAATCTGTTGCAACTCTGCACTGCAGCCAATCAGCTTCTAACTTCAGCTTAATCAATTAATCTTTGACAAAAAAGCCTGGAAGCTGATTCGTTCCTATGCAGAGCTGCACCAGATTTCGCACTCTCCAGCTTTAGTAAATCAACTCCATATGCCCCGTACACACGATAGGATTTTCCGTAAAAAAAAGTTGAATGTGAGCTTTTGGTCGGATATTCCAACCGTGTGTATGCTCCATCCAACATTTTCTGTCAGAATTTCCGCCAGCAAAAGATTGAGATCTGGTTCTCTATTTTTCCGACGGAAAAAGTTTGTGTCGGAAATTCCGCTCGTCTGTATGCAATTCCGACGCGCAAAAAAACATGCTCGCTCAGAATCAAGCAGAAGAGCCGAACTGCCTATTGAACTTCATTGATCTCGGCTCGTTGTACATCTTGTACGTCACCGCATTTTTGACGGTCGGAATTTCAGACAAGATTTGTGTATGCAAAACAAGTTTGAGCCAAAATTCAGTCGGAAAAAAACCACGGTTTTCTTGTCGGAATTTCCGATCGTGTATACGGGGCAATAGTGTCTTCCCCAAAATCCATACCAGACCCTTATCCGAGCATGCAGCCCGGCAGATCAGGAAAAGGAGGGGATGATCAAGCGCCCCCCCATACCAGACCACATACCCTCAACATGGGGATTGGGTGTTTTGGGGCAGGGGGGTTCTGCGCCCCCCACCCTAAAGCACCTTGCCCCCCATGTTGATGGGGACAAGGGCCTCTTCCTGACAACCCTTGCCCGGTGGTTGTCGGGGTCTGCGGGCTCGCGCGCAGAAGCGGATGCATACTTACAGCGAGAGCAATCATTTTAGCAAAAGACCTCCTCTGTAACTCTAAACTGGTAACCTGTAGAAATTTTTAAGCCTTGCCTATGGAGATTTTTAAGGGTCAAAGTTTGTCGTCATTCCACAAGCGGGCATGATATGTTGGGTATCAATTTACTTGGCGTAACATTATCTTTCACAATATAAAAAAAAATTGGGCTAACTTAACTTTTTTCTTCTTATTATTATTTTTTTTAAAGTGTATTTTTTCCCCCAAAAATTGCCTTTGTAACACCGCTGCGCAAATACGGTGTGACATAAAGTATTACAACGACCGCCATTTTATTCTCTAGGGTGTCTGAAAAAAATATATAATGTTTGGGGGTTCTAAGTAATTTTCTAGCAAAAAAAATTGATTTTAACTTGTAAACAACAAGTTTGAAAAATAGGCCTGGTCTTAAGTGGTTAAATGGTTTGTATCAACCATTCAACTGCCACTTTTGCTGGATAGCTTGGTCTGTGAAAGGAAGTTGAGACATAACAGACTCATTTGCTGGATCATCAAGTGAGGATAAATGAAAAAAGCCCAATAAAGAAAATTAATTTAGCCACCACATACAGTATAATGCCGCGTACACACGATCATTTTTCCCGTTGAGAAAAATGAATTTTTTTCCTTTGGACGAGAAAAACGATCGTCTGTGGGCTTTTTGTCGTTTTTCTCGACGGGAAAAACGGCATTAATCACGACGAGAAAAATTAGAACATGCTCTAATTTTTCTCGTCGTGATTCCCGTAGTTTTTTTTCCGCGGCAGTTTTCCCATAGGGAAACACTGCTGGGGAGCCCACACACGGTCGTTTTTTTCGACCAAAAAAAATGTCATTTAAAACGGCCGTGTGTGGGGGGAACAAGCTGTTCCTCTTTTTCACGTCGATTTTCTCGACGGTGTTTTTACCGTCGAAAAAATCGATCCTGTGTACGCGGCATAAGAACTAGTAAGCTGCAATACAATACATTTTTGTTTTTGGGTTTATTACCGCTATAACTTTTTACATTTCTGTAGTTGAGTCTAAACTTTTAATGAGAAGACAAAAGATGGAAAAATGTAAGTTGCAGGCACAGGCACAAAAAAGGGAAAAACAATTATACAACTCAAGATCACATTTTCCAGAAAATATGTCCAAATAAGCTAGGACTAGTCATTTCACATACAGTGGGTACGGAAAGTATTCAGACCCCCTTAAATGTTTCACTCTTTGTTATATTGTAGCCATTTGCTAAAATCATTTAAGTTAATTTTTTTCCTCTTTAACCACTTAAGGACCGGACCAATACGCAGCTTAATGACCAGAGGTGTTTTCACAATTTGGCACTGCGCTGCTTTATCTGTAAATTGTGCGGACATGCAATGTTGTACCCAAACAAAATTTGCGTCCTTTTCTTCCCACAAATAGAGATTTATTTTAAGGATATTTGATTGCCTCTGCAATTATTTTTTTTTGCCCAATAAACGGAAAAAGACTGAAAATTTTGAAAAGAAATTATATTTTCTACTTTTTGTTATAAGAAAAATCGAATAAACTCAATTTTAGTCATACATTTAGGTCAAAATGTATTCAGCCACATGTCTTTAGTAAAAAAAAATGTCAATAAGCGTATATTTATTGGTTTGTGCAAAAGTTATAGCGTCTCCAAACTAGGGTACATTTTCTGGAATTTACACAGCTTTTAATTTATGACTGCCTATCTCATTTCTTGAGGTGCTAAAATGGCAGGGCAGTACAAACCCCCCCCCCCCAAATGACCCCATTTTGGAAAGTAGACACCCCAAGGAAATTGCCGAGAGGCATGTTGAGCCCATTGAATATTTTTTTTTTGTCCCAAGTGATTGAACAATGACAAAAAAAAAAAATACAAAAAGTTGTCACTAAATCAGGGCTTGAAAAATGCACTCGCCCACTCGCCAAATGCGAGCATAAATTGCCAGTGGGCGAGTGCTCAGGCGGGCGCCCCCCCCCCGCGCCCTCCGTGACTGAAAGGAGACAGCGCTGCGGGTTTAACAGCAGATCGCGCGGTGACAGAACATGTCTGTTCTGTCACCGCGCGATGCTGCAGTTAAACCCGCGGCACTGTCTCCTTTGACCAGAGGCGTATTAAGTGGGGGCGGGCCGCCACGGGTGACACACACTAGGGGGGGGTGTCAGGCCGGCACCCCCCCGCGGCTGAAGTGAAGACAGCGGGGCGGGTGCCATTTAAGCTGCGGCACCGCCGTTGTGACAGAAGAGCCTGTAGTGGCTTTGCAAGGAGGGGGAGGGGGGGTGCGAGCCGAGTGACACCCGGGACCCGCAGCGATCCCCTTCTCTCACCGCGCCGCGGCTCTGTTCAGTCTCGGTTGTCTCAGTGCTCAGTGAAGCCGCCTCCCCCTCCTCCTCCCTACACAGGGGAAGGGGACTGGACCCGTCACCTGACTAGTTCTCTGCATGTCCCGCGCTTCTGACTGAGGTACATTATGGGTCTGCACTGTAGGGGTGCCTGTACTGTGGGGGGTGGGGGTCTGCACTGTAGGGGTGCCTTTACTGTGGGGGGGTGGGGGTCTGCACTGTAGGGGTGTCTGTACTGTGGGGGGGGGGGGGTGGGTGTCTGCACTGTAGGGGTGTCTGTACTGTGGGGGGGGCTGGGGGTCTGCACTGTAGGGGTGTCTGTACTGTGGGGGGTGGGGGTCTGCACTGTAGGGGTGTCTGTACTGTGGGGGGTGGGGGTCTGCACTGCAGGGGTCTCTGTACTGTGGGGGGGTGGGGGTCTGCACTGTAGGGGTGTCTGTACTGTGGGGGGTGGGGGTCTGCACTGTAGGGGTGCCTGTACTGTGGGGGGTGGGGCGGGGTCTGCACTGTAAGGGTGTCTGTACTGTGGGGGGTGGGGGTCTCAGGTCTGCACTGCAGGGGTGTCTGTACTGTGGGGGGGGGTCTGCACTGTAGGGGTGTCTGTACTGTGGGGGGTGGGGGTCTCAGCACCCTACACCTCTGGACCACTTTTCATTACACAGCACCCTGCACCTCTAAACCCCTTTACAATATACAGCACCCTGCACCCATTTACATTACACAGCCCCCCACAGACACCCCCCTACAGTGCAGACCCCTTTCCCCCCACAGTACAGACCCCCACCCCCCACAGTACAGACACCCCTACAATGCAGACCTGAGACCCCCACAAGGTGCAAGGTGCTGTGTAATGAAAAGGGGTCCAGAGGTGTAGGGTGCAGTGTAATGTAAAGGAGTCCAGAGGTGCAGGGTGCTGTGTAATGAAAAGGTGTGTAGGGTGCTGTGTAATGTAAAGGGGTCCAGAGGTGTAGGGTGCTGTGTAATGTAAAAAGGTCCTAAGGTGCAAGGGGTTGTGTAATGTAAAGGGGTCCAGAGGTGCAAGGTGCTCTGTCATGTAAAGGGGTCCAGAGTGCTGTGTAATGTAAAGGGGTCCAGAGGTGCAAGGTGCTGTATCATGTAAAGGGGTCCAGAGTGCTGTGTAATGTAAAGGGGTCCAGAGGTGTAAGGTGATGTGTAATGTAAAGGGGTCCAGAGGTGCAAGGGTTGTGTAATGTAAAGGGGTCCAGAGGTGCAGTTGTGGAGAGGGGGTACACAGTAGTGACAAAAAGATATTGAAGGATGCAGAGGTATGCAGGGGGCACAGTGGGGTGTTTTTACATTTTAAGGTGGGGGGGGGGTGCCAGATATAGGATCCGCCCCGGGTGCCAAATGCTCTAGGTACGCCCCTGGCAGTAACAGAGCACAATGTGATCCCCAGGCCCCGGAGATCGATTTGCTGTGCACCTGCGCTCCAAGCCTCATTTTGAAGCCGACTTCCGGTTTGCGGCTTCTTTTTCGGCAGCGCCATTACAGGGGACAGGTGCAGGAGAGTTCCGCTCCCCACCGCTGAGGGAGAAACAAGGAGAGGTCCGCTCTCCACCGCCGCGGGAGGCACGAGGAGAGGCCGCCTGCCAACGGTGCACATCCCTACACCCACCAGCTAAAGGTAAGATGGGGAGCCATCTGAGGACACTTATTTAGAGGGAGGCCCTCTGGGGGACACTAATGTAAGGGGGGCTCTCTGGGGACACTGATGTATGGGGGGGGCTCTCTGGGGACACTGATGTAAGCAGGGGCTCTCTGGGGGACATTGATGTAAGGGGGGGCTTTCTGGGGACAATGATGTAAGCGGGGGCTCTCTGGGGGACACTGATGTAAGGGGGGCTCTCTGGGGACACTGATGTAAGGGGGGGCTCTCTGGGGACACTGATGTAAGGGGGGGCTCTCTGGGGACACTGATGTAAGGGGGGGCTCTCTGGGGACACTGATGTATGGGGGTGCTCTCTGGGGACACTGATGTATGGGGGTGCTCTCTGGGGACACTGATGTAAAGGGGGGCTCTCTGGGGACCCTGATATTAACGCTATTGCTGTTATGTTTAAATTGAATAAAGCTATGTTATAATTGCATTTTTTTAAATTTTGGATTCTTTATTCTTAAGAAAAATGTAATTTCATAAGCTTTAAGGGGGCGGGGCTTTAAGGGGGCGGGGTTGGGGGATGGACCTGGGAAAGGTTTGGTGGGGCAACTGGTGGAGAATAAGGTTTTTGCCTGGCTAGTAGGTCTAGACTTGAAATTTTAAGCCCTGCACTAAATGATATATTGCTCACACATGCCATGGTTATATGTGGAATTGCACCCCAAAATACATTTTGCTGCTTCTCCTGAGTACGGGGATACCACATGTGTGGGACTTTTTAGGAGCCTAGCCGCGTACGGGCCCCCGAAAACCAAGCACCGCCTTCAGGATTTCTAAGGGCGCAAATTTTTGATTTCACTCCTCACTACCTATCACAGTTTCGAAGGCCGTAAAATGCCAAAATAGCACAAACCCCCCCCAAATGACCCCATTTTAGAAAGTAGACACCCCAAGGAAATTGCTGAGAGGCATGTTGAGCCCATTGAATATTTTTTTTTTTTGTCCCAAGTGATTGAATAATGACAAAAAAAAAAACTACAAAAAGTTGTCACTAAATTATATATTGCTCACACATGCCATGGTTATATGTGGAATTGCACCCTAAAATACATTTTGCTGCTTCTCTTGAGTACGGGGATACCACATGTGTGGGACTTTTTAGGGGCCTAGCCGCATACGGGACTCCGAAAACCAAGCACCGCATTCAGGATTTCTAAGGGCACAAATTTTTGATTTCACTCCTCACTGCCTATCACAGTTTCGAAGCCCATAAAATGCCAAAATAGCACAAAACCCCCCCAAATGACCCCATTTTGGAAAATAGACACCCCAAGCTATTTGCTGAGAGGCATGGTGAGTATTTTACAGCTCTCATTTGTTTTTGAAAATGAAGAAATAATTTTTTTTAATTTTTTTTTAAATTTTTAAAACTTTGTGACAAAAAGCGAGATCTGCAAAATGCTCACCATACCTCTCAGCAAATAGCTTGGGGTGTCTACTTTCCAAAATGGGGTCATTTGGGGGGAGGGGGGGTTTGTGCCATCTGGGCATTCCATGGCCTCCGAAACTGATAGGCAGTGAGAAGTGAAATCAAAAATTTACACCCTTAGAAAGCCTGAAGGCGGTGCTTGGTTTTGGGGTCCCGTACGCGGCTAGGCTCCCAAAAAGTCTCACACATGTGGTATCCCCGTACTCAGGAGAAGCAACAGAATGTATTTTGGGGTGTAATTCCACATATGCCCATGGCATGTTTGAGCAATATATCATTTAGTGACAACTTTGTGCAAAAAAAAAAAAAAAAATTGTCTTTTTTCCGCAACTTGTGTCAACATATAAAATATTCCATGGACTCGACATGCCTCTCAGTATATAGCTTGGGGTGTCTACTTTCCAAAATGGGGTCATTTGGGGGGGGGGGGGTTTGAACTGTTCTGGCATTTTATACACAACATTAGGAAGCTTACATCCACTCTTCTAACCACTTGAAGACAAAGCCCTTTCTGACACTTTTTGTTTACATGAAAACATTTTTTTTTTTTGCAAGAAAATTATGTTGAACCCCCAAACATTATATATTTTTTTAAAGCAAAGGCCCTACAGATTAAAATGGTGGGTGTTGCATTTTTTTTTCCACACAGTATTTGCGCAGCGATTTATCAAACGCATTTTTTGGGGAAAAAATACACTTTTTTAAATTTTAATGCACTAAAACACACTATATTGCCCAAATGTTTGATGAAATAAAAAAGATGATCTTAGGCCGAGTACATAGATAACAAACACGACATGCTTTAAAATTTCGCACAAATGCGCAGTGGCGACAAACTACATACATTTTTAAAAGCCTTTAAAAGCCTTTACAGGTTACCACGTTAGATTTACAGAGGAGGTCTACTCCTAAAATGACTGCCCTCGATCTGATCTTCGCGGTGATACCTCACATGCATGATGCAATTGCTGTTTACATATGATGCCAGACCGACGCTTGCGTTCGCCATTGCACAAGAGCAGGGCGGGACAGGGGTGCTTTTTTTCTTTTTTTTTATTATTAATTTTGCTTTTTTATTTTATTTTTAAACTGTTCCTTCCATATTTTTTTTTTTATTATTTTTATTGTTATCTCAGGGAATATAAATATCCCCTATGATAGCAATAGGTAGTGACAGGTACTCTTTTTTTGAAAAAACTGGGGTCAATTAGACCCTAGATCTTTCCTCTGCCCTCAAAGCATCTGACCACACCAAGATCGGTGTGATAAAATGCTTTCCCAATTTCCCAATGGCGCTTTTTAAGTCCGGGGGGGGGGTCATTCCCTCACACTGCTTGTAAAAGCAGTCCAGAGGCTAATTAGCCACTAGGATTGCTTTTACATGAAAGCCGGCCGCTGGCTGAAAAGAATGATACCAAGATGATACCTAAACCCGCAGGCATCAATCTGGTATAACCATTCAAAGTCCAGCAACATACCAGTACGTTGCTGGTCCTTGTTGGACATGTATTGTAATCTTTTTTTTCATGCAGCCTGTTGGCTGAACGAAAAAAAGAGATTGATCGGTGGGTATGCCTACCATTAGAATACCGCCCTTCATCCACCCACTTCTAATGATGGGCATACATGCACCATTTATATATGCCGAAGCATGGGGGCATCCTCCCGCAAAAGTTGTGCCGCGTACACACAGTCGGACTTTTCCACGGGCAAGCCTCCGTCGCAATTTTGACCGTATGTATGCGGCATTAGGAGCAAAATCGCTCCTCCACTCCTGCTGCCCCCCTGCTTCGGCATATATGCTCTTTTTGTTTAACTCTAGTGGTGAAATCACCTCCTACAGCACTGGAGTCGCAGGGATCAGGCCTGTCTCTGCGAACGCTGCAGTTATGTGTGTTGTGTTTTGTAAGTGACAGTGATCGATCGATACTGCACTTGGGTGGCCTGGGCTGGACGGAGGGGCAAAACGCAGGTGCTAGCAGGTATCTGGGTTGATCCCGAAAACACTGCGTTTTTGGGAACCCTAAACTGCTGGGGATGCTAGTATAGATCTGATCAGATCAGATATTGATCTGTTCAGATACTATACCACTAAGGGAGGTGTATGCTTCACGCTGCCTGGGGTGTGATGCAGACCCTCTCTGACACTAAAACCTAATTGATATCACCCGCCGGGCGATCAGGGGGTTAAACCTTTATTGGGTTATATACGGCGGGTGCCCTGACACTATAAAAAGCAAACTAACTAACCAGCGTCACCCGTAACACTTATATGGTGATCACTGGTGAAAGGGTTAACTAGGGGCAATCAGGGGGTTAAACCTGACGCTATATAAAAACCTGACGGGGAACCTAAATAACAAAATAACTAACTGGCTAACCAGTGTCACCAGTAACACTTATACGGTGATCGCTGGTGAAAGGGTTAACTAGGGGCAATTAGGGGGTTAAAACCTTTATTAGATAATATATGGGGGTACCTGACGCTATAAAAACCTGCAGCGCACCTAAAAAAAATAACTGACTACCTAGCGGCACCAGCATAACTAAGACAGCGATCAAAAAAACGATCGCTTAGTGACACTGGCAAAAGGGGGTGAAAGGGTTTCCTGGGGGGCGATCAAGGGGTTAAACCTTTATTAGGTAATATATGGGGGTACCTGACGCTATAAAAACCTGCGGCGAACCTAAAAAAAATAACTGGCTACCTATCGGCACCACCGACACTAAGACAGCGATCAAAAAAACGATCGCTTAGTGACACTGGCAAAAGGGGGTGAAAGGGTTACCTGGGGGGCGTTCAAGGGGTTAAATCTTTATTAGGTAATATATGGGGGTACCTGACGCTATAAAAACCTGCGGCGAACCTAAAAAAAAATAACTGGCTACCTATCGGCACCACCGACACTAAGACAGCGATCAGAAAAACGATCACTTAGTGACACTGGCAAAAGGGGGTGAAAGGGTTACCTGGGGGGGCGATCAAGGGGTTAAACCTTTATTAGGTAATATATGGGGGTACCTGACGCTATAAAAACCTGTGGCGAACCTAAAAAAAAATAACTGGCTACCTATCGGCACCACCAACACTAATACAGCGTTCAGAAAAACGATCGCTTAGTGACACTGGCAAAAGGGGGTGAAAGGGTTACCTGGGGGGCGATCAAGGGGTTAAACCTTTATTAGGTAATATATGGGGGTACCTGACGCTATAAAAACCTGCGGCGAACCTAAAAAAAATAACTGGCTACCTATCGGCACCACCGACACTAAGACAGCGATCAGAAAAACGATCGCTTAGTGACAGCGGTGCTAGGGGGTGAAAGGGTTACCTGGGGGGCGATCAAGGGGTTAAACCTTTATTGGGGGGGGGTTAGGGGGCTACACTGGACCTAAATCTAACTGCCCTGACACTTTTACAGTCACAAATGTCACTGATTGCAGTGATCAGTAAATAAATGGTCACTGCAATCAGTGACACTGTGACTGGGGGCTGGGGGGTGATCTGGAGGGGCCTGGGGGGGGCGATCGTCTGCCTATGTGTGCTGGTGTCAGTGTGCTGTTTAGTGCACTAACCTGTGTGTCTTCTCTCCATGGCGCTCGGTATATGTGAGCGCCGCAGGAGAGATGACATCACTTCCTCCTGCCTGTGTAAACATTACACAGGCAGAGGAAGCTTTTCATTCGCCGGGAGCGATCGCGAGGGGGTGGCCAGAAACGAATGGCCGCCCCCTCATCAGGGATCGC
Source organism: Rana muscosa (assembly GCA_029206835.1). Taxonomy (NCBI): domain Eukaryota; kingdom Metazoa; phylum Chordata; class Amphibia; order Anura; family Ranidae; genus Rana; species Rana muscosa. The sequence goes on from CM055118.1 coordinate 291,449,936, forward strand.
TCCCGAAGCGATCCCGGCCACTCACTGTACCGGAGGGGGGTCCGATTGGACCCCCCACCCATACGAAAGCAGGCACGTACAGGTACGTGAGTTTGCCTGTCCGTGCCATTCTGCTGACGTATATGTACAGTGAGCGGTCGTTAAGTGGTTAATGTACACACAGTACCCCATATTGACAGAAAAACACAGAATTGTTGAAATTTTTGAAGGTTTATTAACCACTTGACCACTGGGCACTTAAACCCCCTTAATAACCAGACCAATTTTCAGCTTTCGGTGCTCTCACATTTTGAATGACAATTACTCAGTCATACAACACTGTACCCATATGAAATTTTTGTCCTTTTTTTCACACAAATAGAGCTTTCTTTTGGTGGTATTTAATCACTGTTGGGTTTTTTATTTTTTGCGCTATAAGAGAAAAAAGACTGAAAATTTTGTAAAAAAATGATTTTTTTTTGGTTTCTGTTATAAAATTTTGCAAATTACTATTTTTTCTTCATAAATTTTGGCCAAAATTTATACTGCTACATATCTTTGGTAAAAATAAGTACAAATTGGTGTATATTATTTGGTCTTTGTGAAAGTTATAGAGTCCACAAGCTATGGTGCCAATATCTGAAAATTGATCACACCTGAAGTACTGACGGCCTATCTCAATTCTTGAGACCCTAACATGCCAGAAAAGTACAAATACCCCCCAAATGACCCCTTTTTGGAAAGAAGACATTCCAAGGTATTCAGAAAGAGGCATTGTGAGTTTTTTGAAGTTGTCATTTTTTCCCACAATTCTTTGCAAAATCAAGATTTTTTTTTCTCTTTTTTTTTTTTCACAAAATTGTCATATTAGCAGGTTATTTCTCACACACAGCATATGCATTCCACAAATTACACCCCAAAACACATTCTGCTATTACTCCCGAGTATGGCGATACCACATGTGTGAGACTTTTACACAGCGTGGCCACATACAGAGGCCCAACATGCAGGGAGCACCTTCAGGCGTTCTGGAGCACCAAGGCCAATTCTGACATTTCTCTCCTACATGTAAAAATCATCATTTATTTGCTAGAAAATTACATAGAACCCCAAAACATTATATATGTTTTTTTAGCAAAGACCTTAGAGAATATAATGGTGGTTGTTGCAACTTTTTATCTCGCACGATATTTGCGCAGCAATTTTTTTAACGCGTTTTTTACGGAAAAAAAATGTTTTGTGCTTAAAAAAAAAAAAAAACAGTAAAGTTAGCCCAATGTTTTTGCATAATGTGAAAGATGAAGTTACGCCGAGTAAATAGATACCTAACATGTCGCCCTTAAAAATTGCACACACTCGTGGAATGGCGCCAAACTTCGCTACTTAAAAAATCCCCATAGGCGACGCTTTAAATATTTTTACTGGTTACATGTTTTGAGTTACAGAGAAGGTCTAGGGCCAAAATGATTGCTCTCGCTCTAACGTTCGCAGAGATACCTCACATGTGTGGTTTGAAAACCGTTTTCATATGTGGGCGGGACTTACGTATGCGTTCGCTTCTGTATGCGAGCTCACGGGGACAGGGGCGCTTTAAAAAAAAAAAAAATAATTATTCTTCATTTTACTTTATTTATTTTAGTTTGACATGTTTTTCCGCCCTAAACATTTTTTTGATCACTTTTATACCTATTACAAGGAACGTAAACATCCCTTGTAATAGGAATATGGCATGACAGGTCCTCTTTACAGTGAGATATGGGGGGGGGGGGTGTCAATAAGACCCCACATCTCACCTCTAGGCTGGGAAGCCTGAAAAAAATACAAAAAAAAAAACAACAATCCTGGCTTTGATCGTAGCGGTGAGTCGGTAGAAGCACCGGAGGGCGGCGGGGGGGGGGGGGTCATCCCCTCTCGCCTCCCGTAAGAATGATCAAGCGGCGGAACAGCCGCTATGATTGTTCTTATGGTGTAGGGAATCGCCGGCTGAAAAAGCCGATATCTGAATGATGCCTGTAGCTGCTCCCATCATTCAGATATCCCCGCACAAAGTCAAGGACGTCATATGACGGCCGGAGGGCGGGAAGTGGTTATTACAGAGTATTGCCGGGCATTGCGGAGTATTGCCGGGCATTGCGGAGTATTGCCGGGCATTGCGGAGTATTGCCGGGCATTGCGGAGTATTGCAGGGCATTGCGGAGTATTGCGGTGTATGGCAGGGTATTGCGGTGTATGGCAGGGTATTGCACGGGTATTGCACAGGGTATTGTGGAGGGTATTGCACAGGGTATTGTGGAGGGTATTGCAGAGTATTGTGGAGGGTATTGCAGAGTATTGTGGAGGGTATTGCAGAGTATTGTGCAGGGTATTGCAGAGTATTGTGCAGGGTATTGCAGAGTATTGTGCAGGGTATTGCAGAGTATTGTGCAGGGTATTGCAGAGTATTGTGCAGGGTATTGCAGAGTATTTTGCAGAGTATTGCGCAGGGTATTGCAGAGTATTTTGCAGGGTATTGCAGAGTATTTTGCAGGGTATTGCAGAGTATTTTGCAGGGTATTGCAGAGTATTGTGCAGGGTATTGCAGAGTATTGTGCAGGGTATTGCAGAGTATTGTGCAGGGTATTGCAGAGTATTGCACCAGGGTATTGCAGAGTATTGCACCAGGGTATTGCAGAGTATTGCACCAGGGTATTGCAGAGTATTGCACCAGGGTATTGCAGAGTATTTCGCAGGGTATTGCAGAGTATTTCGCAGGGTATTGCAGAGTATTTCGCAGGGTATTGCAGAGTATTGCACCAGGGTATTGCAGAGTATTGCACCAGGGTATTGCAGAGTATTGCACCAGGGTATTTTGCAGAGTATTGGCAGGGTGTATTGCAGAGTATTGGCAGGGTATAGCACAGGGATGGCTGAGCAGGGATGGATGGATGGATGGATCTGTGACTGCAATTGTCACAGATCCAGCCCACAGTGCTGCTGCTGCCATCCGCTCCCTCCCCCTCCCCTCTCACACTGTACCGATCGGTACAGAGAGGGGAGGGAGGAACCGGCGTCATCAAATGACGCCGGTCTGTTTACAAGTGATTGCTCCGTCATTTGACGGAGCGATCACGTGGTAAACGGCCGCTATCAGCGGCGATTTACCGCGATTCGTGATCCGCCGGGTCCTCTGGACCCGGCGGTCACGGAGTTTCCCGTGTGCGCGCCCCAGGGGGCGCGCGGGAGCGCGATTCTGGGAGGACGTTATATAACGTCCTCCCAGAGTTAAGCAACCACCCTGCCGCCGTTATTTGTCGGCAGGTGGTTGTTAAGTGGTTAAAAAAGAAAAACTGAAATACCACATGGCCCTAAGTATTCAGACCCTTTGCTGTGACACTCATATATTTAACTCATGTGCTGTCCATTTCTTCAGATCATCCTTGAGATGGGTCTACACCTTCATTTGAGTCCAGCTGTGTTTGATTATACTGATTGGACTTGATTAGGAAAGCCACACACCTGTCTATATAAGACCTTACAGCTCACAGTGCATGTCAGAGCAAATGAGAATCATGAGGTCAAAGGAACTGCCTGAAGAGCTCAGAGACAGAATTGTGGCAAGGCACAGATCTGGCCAAGCTTCCAAAAAAAAATTCTGCTGCACTTAAGGTTCCTAAGAGCACAGTGGCCTCCATAATCCTTAAATGGAAGACGTTTGGGATGACCAGAACCCTTCCTAGAGCTGGCCGTCCAGCCAAACTGAGCTATCGGGGGAGAAGAGCCTTGGTGAGAGAGGTAAAGAAGAACCCAAAGATCACTGTGGCTGAGCTCCAGAGATGCAGTCGGGAGATGGGAAAAAGTTGTAGAAAGTCAATCATCACTGCAGCCCTCCACCAGTCGGGGCTTTATGGCAGAGTGGCCCGACGGAAGCCTCTCCTCAGTGCAAGACACATGAAAGCCCACATGGAGTTTGCTAAAAAAAAAACACCTGAAGGACTCCAAGATGGTGAGAATTAAGATTCTCTAGGCTGATGAGACCAAGATAGAACTTTTTGGCCTTAATTCTAAGCGGTATGTGTGGAGAAAACCAGGCACTGCTCATCACCTGTCCAATACAGTCCCAAAAGTGAAGCATGGTGGTGGCAGCATCATGCTGTGGGGGTGTTTTTCAGCTGCAGGGACAGGACACCTGGTTGCAATCGAGGGGAAGATGAATGCAGCCAAGTACAGGGATATCCTGGACGAAAACCTTCTCCAGAGTGCTCAGGACCTCAGACTGGGCCGAAGGTTTACCTTCCAACAAGACAATGACCCTAAGCACACAGCTAAAATAACGCAGGAGTGGCTTCACATCAACTCCGTGACTGTTCTTGAATGGCCCAGCCAGAGCCCTGACTTAAGCCTCGTACACACGGTCGGATTTCCATCGGACTTTTCCGTGGATTTTTGTCCGAACGGAGTTGGCCGGGCACACCCATAGCATACACACCACAGGACTTTTCTGCAAACTTTCCTAAAACTTTTTGCAACATCACATGGTTTTTCTGCTCTTTTCTGCTCTTTACCGTCACCCTTTGGTCAACTTCTGCTATTGTTAGTTGATTTTAACATTAGTTGTTTTGTCCATCGGACAAAAGTCCTATGGTTTTCTGTACACACGGTAGGACTTTGCTCCATCTGACTTTTGTTGGGCAAAAGTTTGTCCGTTTGCAGACCCAACTTTTGTCCGATGAAAACAAAACCAAACGAAAAAAGTTTGTCCGATGGAGCGTACACACGGTCGGATTGTTGGTCCAACTTGCTTAAAACTACGTTTGTTGGGCAAAAGTCTGACCGTGTGTACGGGGCTTTAGTCTCTGGAGAGACCTAAAAATGGCTGTCCACCAACGTTTACCATCCAATCTGACAGAACTGGAGAGGATCTGCAAGGAGGAATGGCAGAGGATCCCTAAACCCAGGTGTGAAAAACTTGTTGCATCTTTCCCAAAAAGACTCATGGCTGTATTAGATCAAAAGGGTGCAAATACTAAATACTGAGCAAAGGGTCTGAATACTTAGGACCATGTGATATTTCAGTTTTTCTTTTTTAATTTTTAATAAATCTGCAAAAATGTCAACAATTCTGTGTTTTTCTGTCAATATGGGGTGCTGTGTGTACATTAATGAGGAAAAAAATGAACTTAAATGATTTTAGCAGTCTAGGGTCTAAATACTTCCCGTAACCACTGTATATGAATAATGAGACAGGCTGTATGTTACATATGACTCATCACAGATAGGGTTAGAGCTGATTGCTGGACCTGGTTATGATCTTGTGGTTAGATAGGAATATGAACACATACAAAAATGTAATGAACTCATGTGTTTTACTGGTTCAGCAAAAAAAAAGAAAAAAGAAATTGCATGTGGCTGCTGTACATTTCCTGCCTTACAAGTGCTTGCACTGCAAATATCTGTATCTTTATCTGCAACTAATATAAAAAATAAATAAACTGTATATATGGGGACACACTGGACACCTTTGCTGCCATAGTGCTATATGCTGGGTGTCCAATGCGCCCGTGCCTTTATTGAGAGGTGGGCTCCCTCCAGGCTCAACTGCCCTCTATCTATCTATTAATATGCATGCACTTCTATGGAGGCTCAAAAAAATGTGTAGCCTTAGGACTGCAGATAATATTGGGGTACAGTGAAGTGACTTTGCAGCTTATGCATGTGTTTGCAAATGTGTGCAAACTAAGCCACTATTTTAACGCATACTGTTAGACAGGATAATTTTGTTGGTTGCAGGCTGGTTGGTGAGTTGAGCTGGGAATTTTCTTTGGTTTTGTTTGACATGCGTCACCCTTCCATGTGCTCCTTGCTGCGAAGGCCAGTTATAGGTGTGGGCAGTGGCCATTTATTTGTACTGTATATATGGGGTGTAGCGGGGTGTTCCCCTTTAACGCAGAAAGACTACATTACCCAGAACCCCATTCGGCAATGTTCCGCCGCAGAGACTCATGGGAGGGGTTATAAAAGGAGGAGGCGAGGCTGGGCTCGGTCTCTTTGGGACACGAGACTTCAGAGACTGATCCTCCTGTGCAGATGTGTCAGAGTGCAAGGCCTGAAGCCTGAGACCTTGCGCAGCACCAAAGAGCCTTCCACCCCTCTGCGAGCCTGAGTGGCATCTGACTTCGCTCGACTACAGCCTTGTTGGATCGGGGACCCGATCGCTGAAGAGACGGAGTGTGTGTGTGACACAGTTGGTGGAAGTTCCCGGACTGGAACCGTAGTCCGGGCGGGTGAGAGGGCATATGCCCAACTGATATACTATTACTGCATATAGGCCTATAGACTGCTGTGGCCTACGAGTTATTCTTGGTATTCTTATTGAAGGCCCTTGGCGGAGCTGTCTTCAGGGCCCAACTAAATCTGCGGCCTTCTTAGTTGGAGGTATCGCTACACGTGGGGGCTCGTCCGGGATCCTGATGCAGCAAGTGAACGCCAGAGGTGCCGGCATGGATCCCACGGATCCACGAGCGGTAGAAGAGTGGTGCAAAGCCTCTAACGCAGAGCCAAACCAGTCGATAGTCATCAGCCTCCCTGGGGAGGAATGGTCGACTGAAACGGTAGAGGAGTTGATGAAGTCAGTGTCCCCAAATCACACACCGTGGGTGACGGAGATAAAGTCAGACCCAGACATCTCATATCAGTATGCATTAGTGGAGTACTGGAACGGGATGCCAGAGGCCTGTAAGCGCAAGTGTGTGCTGACGCCAGACAACAGAACTTATAGGTTGGCGCACGCAGTAACTGAAAAAAAGGAACCATCACCAACGGGATCACCGCAGGCTGCGGCCCGTACCCCACCGGAAAAAGGGGACAGGGCGACGCCCCCGGTGGCGCCTGCACCTGCCACTGCTATATCACCAGAACTGATAGGTGCGATAGGGGATCTGCTAACCAAGTGTCAGAAGGCAAACACGGTGTATGTAGAGACTAGCTACCGGAGACTAAAGACATTCTCAGGGAAGCTCCCTGTCCCCGTAGGGGAAGAAGATTTTGACACCTGGGTGGAGCAGGCATTGCAGGCAGTAGAGGCATGGGAGGTGCCTGAAGCACAGAAGAGGCAACGAGTGATGGAAAGCCTTAAAGGCGCAGCAGCAGAAGCAGTGAAAAGTTTTCGGTTTGGGAATGCAGATTGCACAGCTCAAGACTGTCTAGCCATGTTGCAAGAAGAGTTTGGTCAATTGGAAAAGGTGACCGAGATGGTCTACCAGTTTGATAATACTTTCCAACAACTGGAGGAGAAACTTTCCGAATATGTTAGAAGACTGAACAGGTTGTTGTGCAAGATTGTGTTGAAGAAGGGGATGAGGCCTCAAGATACAGATGCGGCAAGAATGAAGCAAGTCTTAAAGGGAGCGCTGCGCTCGGATCCAGTCTGGTTGCACCTGAAAACCTCAGGAGGAGGAACGTTGCTGACTTATGCTGACTTGATAAAAATCATCAGAGATGAGGAGGCACTGCAACAGGACCAGCAGATGATTAGGACAAATGTTGTACCCGCACAGGTGCTAGTCAATCCAGTAATGACCCCTGAAAGAGATTCAGAGATAGACACCCTGAAAGCTCAAATGTCCAAGGTGTTAGAGATGTTGACCTCTCTGATGGAAAAGGACACAGAGGGTCCCAGGAGAGAAGTGCCAAGGAAGGAATTATTCCCAGTTACCTCAGCACCCGCATCTCTACAATAATGGGGAGATATAGTCTGCTTTAACTGTGGAGGAATTGGACATATTGCGGCTACATGCTCCAGTCCCAAGAAGAAGAAAATAGACAACCGCAAGCAGGCGGGAAACTCCAGAGGGCCCCGGTGAAGGAGTCAACCGGGTGCCCATTACCTTCAGTGAGCTCCAAACTGAAAGCAAAGCAGAAAATAACAGGAGATAAAACGCCTCGGGGGAAACACAACATTCCTCAACAAAGATACACCCCAGAGAAAGGGGGCAAGACCCCTCAGAAGAGGCACAGCACTCCCCAGAGGGGGTGCACACCTAAGAAAAATAATAGTATCCCTCAGCGGGTCCCTACACCCAGTAGGAGGAGGGAAGTCAATGCATACCAGACTCAAGAAAGACTGAAGTCCAAAAGGGATTGGACGAGAGAAGGTTCAAAGGGAAAAGTCTGAAAAAGGCGACCCCTGCCGGGCCATATCCGGAGAAGCTGGTAGGCCCATCTCCTATAGTGTCCATTCAAGTGGAGGGAGTTTACACCAGAGCAATCTTGGATACTGGGGCGCAAGTGACCCTGCTATACAGAGACTTTTACGATAAGCACTTGAGTTACCTACCCATCCGCAAGATAGAGGGACTAGAGATATGTGGGATTGGAACCCAGAACTTCCCCTACGATGGCTATCTGCCTGTCAGGATGACCTTTGACCCATCTGTGGCTGGAAAAACCGAAGTGTTTGACACCCAGGCAGTTGTGTGCCCTCGGCCACCAGGAGCCAACAAGAGTTCCCTGATAATAGGGACAAACACGGACCTGGTCCGAAGACTTCTGACCCCTCTAGTCAAAGAGAAAGGGGCAGCGGTCACCAAGATCCACCCCATGCTGAAGACAGCTTACCAAAGGCTGGTCTTAGAGCAGAAGACCCCAGGAGAGCGGATAGGGAAGGTGTGGAGACTTGGAAGAGGAGGGATAGTGCTGCAGCCTGGCGAAGTAACCTGTCTCAGAGGCACTGTGAAGCTTACTTGGGAGCAGCCTGGACCCTTTGTCATGCTGGAATCTGATCCAAGGGAAGGGTCCCACGGTCTGGAAGTGATACCAGAAGTGATTCCGCTGAAGGCCCTAAAGAAGGCCCATTGTAGAGTCCCAGTGAGTGTTAGGAACAATACAGATGGCCCCATGGAAATCCCAGCCAGGATGCTGCTGGGCCAGGTGAGCCCTGCTGCCCCTGTCAACCTGTCAGAGATGGGCGAAGGAGGAGATGCTTGGGAGAAGATATCCATGGAAAACCCGAATCTGCCCAAGGCTTGGAAAGAGAGAGCCAAGGCCCAGTTGAACAGATGGGAGAAGATCTTTTCTAAAGATGAGTTCGATGTGGGGTGTGCAAGGAGTGCCACCCATCGGATCCGCCTCCAGGAAGATAAGCCCTTCAGAGAGAGGGTCAGGCGGGTCCCACTAGCAGATCTGGAGGATCTAAGGGAACAACTTGCAGAACTCAAGAGGACTGGTGTGATACGGGAGTCTAGAAGCCCCTATGCCTCTCCGATAGTGGTGGTCAGGAAGAAGAATGGGTCATTGAGGCTCTGTATCGACTACAGGACTCTCAACAGGAGAACCATACCCGACCAGTATACCACTCCAAGGATAGAGGATGCCCTACAGAGCTTGTCTGGAGCCAAGTGGTTCAGCGTTATGGATCTCAAGAGCGGGTACTATCAGATCCCAATGCACCCAGAAGACAAGGAGAAGACAGCTTTCATAACCCCAGTGGGGTTCTTTGAATTCGACCGGATGCCCCAAGGTCTGTCTGGAGCCCCAGCTACTTTCCAGCGTCTCATGGAGAAGACTGTAGGAGACATGAACCTTATTGAAGTCCTTGTATACCTGGATGATGTCATAGTCTTTGGAAGAACCCTGGAGGAACATGAGGAGAGGCTGGAAAAAGTCTTGAGGAGACTCAGTGAGGAGGGACTCAAACTTTCGCCTGAAAAGTGCCGGTTCTACCAGTCTTCTGTGAACTATCTGGGGCACATAGTGTCCGAAGAAGGGGTGGCCACAGACCCCGAGAAATTGGAGGCAGTTACCTCCTGGCCACGGCCCACCACAGTAACAGAACTCAGATCCTTCTTGGGTTTCTGCTCCTACTATAGGAGGTTTGTGGAGGGATTCGCCCGAATTGCTAGACCATTGAATGAACTGCTCAAGACTGAGGGAGAAGAGGATGACTCAGGGCCCAGGAAGCCGGGAGAGTCCATCAGATATCAGTGGAATCAGAAGTGTGAAGAGGCCTTCCAGGCATTGAAGGAGAGCCTGACCACTGCTCCAGTCTTGGCCTATGCAGACCCAACCAAGCTCTATGAACTACACGTAGATGCTAGTCATGACGGTCTGGGAGGAGTACTTTATCAAGAACACGAAGGGCAACAACGGCCTGTTGCCTATGTGAGCAGGACTCTGACCCCCTCTGAGAAGAACTACCCCACTCACAAGCTGGAGTTCCTGGCCCTTAAGTGGGCGGTAGTAGACAAGCTCAAAGACTACCTGTATGGGGCGGAGTTCACTGTGAAGACCGACAACAACCCCCTTACCTACCTTTTCACCACGGCCAAGCTGGACGCCACTGGACAGAGGTGGCTGGCCGCACTGTCTGGATTCAACTTCAGCCTAAAGTATAGGCCAGGGGCTGGGAATAGAGATGCAGACGCTCTGTCCAGGAGATCTCATGCCCCCACCAGTGATGTAGAAGATTGGACCCAAGTGGCACCGGACGGGGTGCGGGCCCTTTGTCAAGGAGCTGAATTCCAAGCCAGAGGAGGCTCCAGAGCAGAAGAAATAGGAGTTACCATGGTGGGAGTCCCAAAACACTACTGTGGAGTGACTCAATTGGACGAAGACAACCTGCCGAGATTGTCAAAGAAGGAGTTGAGGTGTGACCAATTGGAAGACCCCATGGGGAGATTGGTCCTGGAGGCCCTGGAGAATCAGGATCCGAACAGACTTCTGCGCCATCCCTCAAAGGAAACTCGCCTGTTGAGGAAAGAATGGGACAGGTTGCAGGTACATCAGGGAGTGGTCTACCGAAGGGGCCCCTCTGATGACTCAGAAGATAAGTGGCAACTGTTCCTCCCAGAGAAACATCGAGAGACTGTTCTGATTGCCCTGCATGACAATCATGGCCACCTAGGGGCTGAAAGGACCTTTCAACTTGTCAGAAGTCGGTTCTATTGGCCCTGCATGAGGGCAGAGGTAGAAGAGTACTGCCACTCATGTGCACGATGCATCCAGAGGAAGACTTTACCCCATCAAGCTGCCCCAATGGGCCATCTACAAAGTCAAGGCCCAATGGATCTGGTATGCATTGACTTTCTCTGCCTTGAACCCGACCTGAGTGGACTAGGAAATGTTCTGGTGATAACCGACCATTTCACCCAGTATGCCCAAGCTTTCCCAACCAAAGATCAGAAGGCCTTCACGGTAGCCAAGGTACTTATGGAGAAGTACTTTGTCCATTATGGGCTGCCACAGCGACTTCATTCAGATCAAGGAAGGGACTTTGAGAGTAAACTGATCCGGAAACTCCTGGATTCGTTGGGAATCAAGAAGACTCGAACTACACCTTACCACCCACAAGGAGATGCTCAGCCGGAAAGGTTTAACCGAACCTTGCTCAACATGTTGGGGACTCTGGAAAGTGAGAAAAAGCAACATTGGAGCAAACACATAGCAGCCCTAGTACATGCTTACAACTGCACCATCAGTGATGCTACAGGCTACTCCCCATATCGACTCATGTTTGGGAGAGAAGCGAGACTACCTGTGGACTTGGCCTTTGGCACCTCTCTGGACCATTCCTCAGCCACATCCCACAAGGGATATGTGGAGAGGCTCAGACACAGCCTGAAAGTAGCCTATGAACAAGCTCAAGCAGCTTCAGATCAAAGGGGAGCTCGAAACAAAAGAAACTTCGACTTGAAGGTCCGGGTACAAAACTTACAGCCCGGGGATCGAGTACTGTTACGCAATCTGGGGGTCCCTGGGAAGTACAAACTTGCAGATAGATGGAGATCTGAACCTTATGTCATCTGTAGGAAGTTGCCGGGCCTGCCTGTCTACAAGTTGAAGCCGGAAGGAAAGGTGGGCCCCCTGAAGACGTGGCATTGAAACCACCTGCTCCCACTTGCTGAGGCAGTCAGAATACCTCCCATGAGAGACTCCCCTGAACCAGCCTCTATCCTGGATACTCCTAGGCCGAACACTCGGTCGCAGACCTCCCGAGCCGAAGATGGAGAGGCCTCTCAACTTAGTGAAAATGAAGAAGGAGAACTTGATTGGTTGTGGCCTTCCCCAACTCCAGGAACTTCCACTATAGATCTTCCAACCACTGAAGACACTCCAGATGGAACACTGAACCCAGAAGCCACAGAGTTCATCCCATCTAGTCCTTCAGCAGATTACTGGGAAGATGCCCATGATAGTTGCTCAGAGGAAGAGGAGCCTGTGGCACCAGAGCCAGAAATCCCAAGAGAGCAAAGGGCTCGAAGAGTCATCCGACCTCCTAGGAAGCTGACCTACCCACAAATGGGGAATAGCGCAGAGGACTCTGTAGTTACCGCTAGGAGGAATGCTGAAAATCCGGATCCCTCCACTGTCCATTTAGTGGAGGGCAACCCCAGCTCACTCTCTGGCACAGCTAGGCAGGCCACCCATGATAATGTGACCTGTGGGCAAGGGAATTCTACTCCTCAGTTGTGGTGGGAATTCCCTATGCCAACATCGTTTGCAGAATTAACTAGAGTTGTACATAGTCTTTGTTAAGGTTTATCTTTGGGGACCAAAGAGTTTAAGTGGGGGGAGTGTGTAGCGGGGTGTTCCCCTTTAACGCAGAAAGACTACATTACCCAGAACCCCATTCGGAAATGTTCCGCCGCAGAGACTCATGGGAGGGGTTATAAAAGGAGGAGGCGAGGCTGGGCTCGGTCTCTTTGAGACACAAGACTTCAGAGACTGATCCTCCTGTGCGGATGTGTCAGAGTGCAAGGCCTGAAGCCTGAGACCTTGCGCAGCACCAAAGAGCCTTCCACCCCTCTGCGAGCCTGGGTGGCATCTGACTTCGCTCGACTACAGCCTTGTTGGATCGGGGACCCGATCGCTGAAGAGACGGAGTGTGTGTGTGACACAGTTGGTGGAAGTTCCCGGACTGGAACCGTAGTCCGGGCGGGTGAGAGGGCATATGCCCAACTGATATACTAGTACTGCATATAGGCCTATAGACTGCCGTGGCCTACGAGTTATTCTTGGTATTCTTATTGAAGGCCCTTGGCGGAGCTGTCTTCAGGGCCCAACTAAATCTGCGGCCTTCTTAGTTGGAGGTATCGCTACAGGGGCATATAAATATTTATAAAGCAATGAATGTGACAATGTGACAAATATTCAGTGCAGGTTAAAGCATTATTAGGCCCAGGTTCACACTGGTGCGACATGCACTCCGACTTTGAGAACACATGTCGCATGACAAGTCAAGCCCCATTTAGTGCAATGGACCCATTCTAACAGGAGCGACTTGAGTCGCTCCGACTTTGAAAAATGATCCTGCACTACTTTTGGTGCGACTTTGGCACGACTTGAATTGACTTCTGTTAAAGAAGTCATATGCAAATCGTGCAGAAGTCGCGCTGGGATGTCGGCTTCCGAATCGCGCAACTTTGAATTCACAGCAGCGTGAACCGGGCCTTAAACCCAAATACAAAAATGTAACCAATTGCAGCTTATCAATCTTAAAATGTGGTGTCTGTATTTATTTTTTTAGGCTTGTTTTCTTTTTTTTTTTACCTTATAAATCTATCAGATCGACTTGACTACCAAAATGAAAGCCAAACTCTAGTTATTGCTTAAGAATTTACAGCAACATTTTTTTTTTTCCTATTGGGGTAACATTAATGGATAATGGGGAATGTGTATTGTAACCTTTCACTGCCAGAGCTGTTTTTGCATTCTTTGCACACGTATAGCGATACCCCCAGTTAAGAGGGCTGCCTTGATTGTTTTGGGCCCTGTAGTGCACCGCTGTCAACCCCTGGCAATCTGCTCTAACCTCTCGTGGCACAGTTAGTAAGGGGGATGATAGAATTGCAATCACTCTAATATTCTCTATGACACAATCCCACAGTAAGGCACACAGTAATGGTATAGAACAGTAAATGACGCTGACAACCAATATACTTAACTCTAATATTTTACTGTTGGTAAATGTTAAAATGATAAGCAGTATGCAATGTCACATGCAGAGCCCTGCAATATGGATATACTTATTATAAAAATGTTCAGCAATATGATAGACAGTTTAACAGACCCCGCGGCAGCTATCCTCCCTCATGGACAAAATGGCGCCCAGCAATGTCCTACACTACCCAGTCAGGCCTGACTATGATTTGAGTATAGTTCTGTGGAAGAAATCTTCGCTAGCAAACACGGTGATGCACTTTAAGAACAATTGTAATCCAACAAAGTAACGATGATCGGTAACTTTATAATGCCAGGGAGACTGATAGCTCAGTTCTGTAGATAGTCTCCTCAAAGTGTAACTGCAATCGCTGTGGGGGCCCTGAATACAGTCAGTGGGCCTAAAGATACTGTGGTGTAGTTCTGAGCAGGTGCTCTCTCACCCGACCGGACTAGTCCTTGTCCGTTACTTCTGTTGCTGTGACTTGATTCACAGTGTCCACGACACCCGGGTCTTCGGTCCTCCTGGTAACAGCACTCAGCAACAGGATCAGACGCTCCGCAGGTTCCTCGGTGGAGCGGAAGGCTCTTTGGAAAAGCACAAGGCCCAGTCTTCAGGCCTTGTACACACAGCAGGTCAGCACAGGGATCCTCCTGCTGGGAGGGCGGCAGGGTTGCCAACTTTCAGTAAATTTACAAACAGTTTGTAAAATCCATAATCGTTGCATCTGTCCATGAATGTCAGTTACGGACATGCAACCTACATGTCCGTAATGGACATTCAAGGACAGATGCAAAAAGTACAGATTTTACAAACTGTTCGTAAATTTACTGAAAGTTGGCAACCCTGGAGGGCGGTGTCCCAAGAGAAAGAAGTGGGGCCCGCCTCCCTCTTATAAAGTCCACCCCAGCAGTCTTTGCACGGGTATAAGGAAAAAAAGTTGCGCTACTAGGTGAAACAAGTGAAAAACAATGGCTGCCAGCATCAGCAATCAGACATAATGCAAAAAGAAGAATAAAAGTAAAAAATGCGGCGCCTAAAACAAATAATGACAAAACCCAGAAACACGTATGAATCTGGGCATGTGATAAGTGAGGACATAAGACTCAAAGTGGTCTGGTAAATTAATAGCCAGGTGTAGATACACAAATGATAATATCAAACCGTGTATATATAATAACCGTAATCTATATATCACAATATTATAAAAAAACAAAAAAACAAAAAAGTCCAGTGAAGGTGCCCAGTATGTGGACTGGGAACAAAAAGAGAAGGTGAATGTAAATATCAGAGCATAGTCCCCACTTTCAAAATCGAGCAGGCTTATAGTTCATATATAACATTGATTCGGAACGTTGTAACACCCCGGGATGTGACTCCAACACCAGGAAGGGGGAGAAGAAATTAATACTCTTACCCCTAAACGTGGACTCACACACCAGCGGTGGTGAGTCAAACAGGCAACAGGTGCGGATGTAGAATCCTCTGGATACGTCCTCACGGAACGGCAGCAGAAGGAACAAACTCACGAAATCCACTCTCTCCAAGGCAGTGATATAGAAACCCAAAACGTCGGCACATCGAGGATAACAGTATCAATCATATGTAGGAATAGAAAAAAAGAGGCTCCACATAGTGCAGGATCAGATGGTAAAAAACAAATCTTCCCGTTTATTCATAAAAAACGTCAAGAGAAAATCACACACGGTTAAAAAATAAATAAAAGAATCGTACAGGCATCAATGCAGAGGCTTGCATGGTAGTGATCACAAGTAGATACAAAAAATGGCGTAGCTAGAAAGCAGGTTCATGTACCCGACATGTTTCGCATGCCCCAGTTGATGCATTTTTTATGCGAAACATGTCGGGTACATGTCGGGTACATGAACCTGCTTTCTAGCTACGCCATTTTTTGTATCTACTTGTATCTACTTGTATCTACTTGTGATCACTACAATGCAAGCCTCTGCATTGATGCCTGTACGATTCTTTTATTTATTTTTTAACCGTGTGTGATTTTCTCTTGACGTTTTTTATGAATAAACGGGAAGTTTTGTTTTTTACCATCTGATCCTGCACTATGTGGAGCCTCTTTTCTTGTTCATACATCACGGGACACAGAGCAGCATAGTCATTACTATGTGGGTTATATAGAATTACCTTCAGGTGCTGGCACTGGCAACTTCCAAAACAGGAAGTACCCTCCCCTATATAAGCCCCTCCCATCCGGGAGTACCTCAGTTTTTTGCCAGTGTCTAAGGTGTTGGCCAAGGTTAACATGTATTCATCTGGGCTTGTGTACAGGTTCTCTGGGCCTTAGCAAGCTATTCCGGATCCGACCAAAAAAGCTTCATAGCTAAACGGTCGGTACCCGGGCCTTGCAGAGAAGAGCAGGGTTTTGCCTGTAATGCCTCTCTTAGGAGGGCTGGACCCTGGGATCCAGAGCTCTGGTCATACCCAAAACCAAGAGGCTATCTGTGCAGGGTGCTATACAGGTCCAGGGGAGTGGAATCCTTGGGAACCCGGTCCCTGAAGGTCTAGTACAATGCCTGCCGTGAGAGGTGAAGTTTGGGCTTCTGTGGACCAAACAAAGTCCTGCGGCGGGGAAAAGGTAAGTGGGGGCCCCTCAGGAACTTGGTTCTATTGAGGGGACCCCCAAGCCTAATATGTCTTTCTGCCTGTTACCTAAAGGTATTCCCGCTAATAGCTGTATATGCCTAAGAAATCCTAGAAATGTCTTTTCATAAAGGAAGTTTTAAAAACTGTAAACCTGGAAATGTTTTTCATAAAGGAGGTTTTAAAAAAAAAAAAAAAAAAAAAAAGTGCGGTACCTGTGTTTGTCCACTAGAGGCCGCTGTGGAATGTCTTTTTTTCTTGGGACTATTCCTTCCATGGTGAAAGTCCAGGCAGATGAGTGAGCTCTCTATCAGGGAAGCTGCATTCCTCTGTCATGCTGCCAAGTAGTTTCCTTCCATCCCCGAGTCCTGGTGAAACAGGGACCCTGGCTCCTCTCCCTACAGGGCGCCAAGAGCGCACACGTGCACGCGCGCGCGCACACACGCTTTCTTTTTATAGATTTAGCTTCAAAAAAGTGGGCGGAGCCTGGCGGATGACGCGCTCTGTGCGCCCAGCGCTTCTGCGCATTTGCGGGCGTCCCAGCAAGATAAAAGGACTCAGTCCACGCTGCTTGCTATGGACACAGAGCATGAAAAGGAGCTGGTAGCATGGTATAGGGGCTTACAGCGGGCGGTTGATACAGGCATCCCCAGAAAGACGAATTAGTAGACACCCACTGATGTACATAGCAGCAAATTGCATTAGACTATTTCAGTAAGGGGTGTATTGCGGCTGGAATACCTCAGCTTTGAACTAAGGAATATGCCGCCTAAAAAACTCCGAGATATACCTCTCAGGAAGTGTAGGGGGTCTCCATCGGGCTCTGAGGATCTGGAGCAGTCATCTGCACCCTCCTCCCCTGAGAAATCAGAGGTTAATACCCATAAGGAACCCCCGGGAGTGCCAGGTACTGCGGCTGTCCTCAGTCCACCTGCTCCTGCATATATAACAGAGGAGGTTTTTGCCTCAACTCTGGAGGGATTGGAGCAGAGACTGGCAGCATTGATCGCTTCTTCTCTACAGGAAAGAAAGCGCGCCAGATCTCCATCCCCTCCATTAGAGTGCCTGTTGGCAGAGCAACAGTCCCAGGAAGGGACTGACCTTCCTGAAGGGGATCAGGAGGAGGTTAACTCTGTTTTTGAGGAATCGACAGTAGATGAACCATTTTCAGCATCACAGACTGAAAGATTGTGGGTCCAGACCCTAACTGACATGGTTCGATCTGCATTTAAAATGCCTCTTGTTGAACCATCAACTACTGCTGTCTCCTCGTTGGGGTCGCTAAAAGCTCCCCAGATTAATTGCTCCTTTCCAATTCATCCATTATTGGAAGGACTTATATACCAGGACTGGGAACATCCTGATAAACTATTTGTTCCACCTAAGAAATTTCAGGTGATCTATCCCATGGAGGAAAAATTCACCCAGAGATGGAATGTTCCTACGGTGGACGCAGCCATTTCTTCTGTGAACAAATCACTGACATGTCCAGTAGATAATGTTCAAATGTTCAAAGATCCAGTAGATAAAAAATTGGAATCTTTATTAAAATCTGCTTTTTCCACAGCAGGGGCTGTTACACAGCCAGCAGTGGCAGCTATTGGGGTCTGCCAAGCTTTAAAGGATCAAATGAAAATGGTCCTGAGGGATTTACCAGACCAGCAGGCCCAGGCTCTGGCTGATCTGCCTAGAGCATTATGCTTTGCGGTTGACGCCATCAAGGATTCTATCCATCAGGCCTCACGCTGTCTTTGGTACATATGCGTAGGCTTCTGTGGCTCAAGAACTGGTCTGCTGAGGCTCCCTGTAAGAAGCTCTTAGTTAGCTTCCCATTTCGTGGGGAACGCCTTTTTGGCGAAGACCTGGATAAATATATCCAGAAGATTTCCAGTGGTAAAAGTACTCTCTTACCAATTAAAAAGAGGTCTAGGGGTCCGTCTTTTAAGAGGACTACCTCTCCTATCCCTGGGACGTCTGCTACTAAGCAGTTCCGACGGCCTCCTCGGTCAAACTCAGGAGGTAAAAATCAGGGACAGTCACAGGGTAATAAAAAGCCCTGGATCCGAAGAGGTACTAAACCAGCCTCCAAGTCAAGCCTATGAAGGGCTGCCCCCACTCAAACGGGTGGGGGGAAGACTTCAGTTGTTCACAGAGACCTGGCGGGAGACGATCAAAGACAGATGGGTGCTCTCCGCAGTAACTCAGGGATACAAGTTGGAGTTAAAAGAGTCTCCTCCTTCCCATTTTATGTGGTCAGGCATGCCAAAAGACCCTCTGAAAAGAAGGTGTCTCCTAGTGGCGTTAGAACAACTATTGCTCCAAGGAGTAATTATGGAGGTTCCTATGGAAGAGTGGGGGTTGAGTTTCTACTCAAACCTTTTCACAGTCCCGAAACCAAACGGGGACATAAGACCCATATTGGACCTAAAGAGTCTAAACAAATTTCTAAACGTCCGGTCCTTCCGGATGGAGTCGATCCGATCGGTCACCGCTGCCCTACAGGGGGAGGAATGGTTAGCCTCGATCGACATCAAAGATGCTTACTTGCATGTTCCCATCTTTCCAGGTCATCAAAAATTTCTACGCTTTGCAGTAGAAGGGCGCCATTTTCAGTTCAGAGCCTTACCATTCGGTCTGGCCACAGCACCACGAGTGTTCACAAAAATTCTGGCCCCACTGTTGGCCGATCTAAGTACACGAGGTGTAACGATAATGGCATACCTACACGACCTGTTGTTGATGGACCACTCAGTTGCCAAGCTAGAAGTGGTAATTGTCGATACAATCAAGTATCTAGAATCTCACGGTTGGGTCATCAACCTGGACAAGTCAGCCCTACAGCCAGTGAAAAACCTGGTATATCTAGGGCTACGGCTGGATTCAGACCAGAGGAAGATTTTCTTACCTCTAGACAAGGTATCCTCTTTGAGGGGCTTGGTCCGTCTGCTTTGTGCAAAAAGACAGCCGTCCATACGCCTGTGCATGAGGCTGCTAGGAAAGATGGTAGCATCATTCGAAGCTGTGCCATACGCCCAATTCCACTCAAGGAATTTACAGAGGGCCATATTGTCAGCCTGGAATGGAAAGATTCAGGCTCTAGACTTCCCGATGGCTTTGTCCCCTTCCGTTCGGAAGAGTCTCTGCTGGTGGTTGATCCCCCAGAATCTCCAGAAGGGAAAACCCTTCAGTCCGATATCCTGGAAGGTGGTCACTACAGATGCCAGCCTTATAGGCTGGGGGGCAGTACTGGAGCAATGGTCTCTCCAGGGCAGATGGTCAAATGTAGTAAGAACCCTGCCCATCAATCTCTTAGAGATACGAGCAGCCCGGTATGCCCTAGTAGCCTGGACATCCAGACTCCAAGGGTCCCCTGTCAGAATTCAATCAGACAATGCCACAGCAGTGGTATATATCAATCATCAGGGAGGCACCAGGAGTCGTGCAGCCCAGAGGGAAGTAAGTCACATCCTGGAATGGGCAGAAAAGCATGTCCCATGTATATCAGCTGTCTTCATTCCAGGGGTGGAGAATTGGAAGGCGGACTTTCTGAGTCGCCAACAGTTATGCCCAGGGGAATGGTCCCTTCATCCCGAGGTCTTCCGAGCAATATGTCAGCGGTGGGGAACACCGGATGTAGATCTGCTAGCATCCAGATTCAACGCAAAGGTGGACAGATTTGTCTCCCGGACAAGGGATCCCCTCGCTTGCGGCTCGGATGCTCTGGTGTTCCCTTGGGATCAGTTCAGACTGATATATGCATTCCCTCCGCTACAATTGTTGCCTCGACTCCTTCGCAGAGTCAGGTTGGAAAAGAAGCCGGTGATCCTGGTGGCTCCAGCGTGGCCCCGAAGGGCCTGGTACGCGGAGATCATCAAAATGTCTGTGGGGAGTCCTTGGACCCTTCCACGTCGTCCGGACCTGCTTTCGCAAGGACCGATATACCACCCTTCCTTACTAACTCTAAGTTTAACGGCCTGGCTATTGAATCCCACATCCTAAAGAAGAGAGGTCTCTCTAACTCTGTGGTATCAACTATAATCAATGCCAGGAAGCCTGTATCCAGGCAGATCTACTATAGAGTTTGGAAGGCGTACATCACTTGGTGCGAGGCCAGAAAATGGCATCCACGTAAGTACGTTATAGGCAGAATTCTGGACTTCCTGCAGTGGGCTGTAGACAGGAAGTTTGCCTTAAGTACTATCAAGGGCCAGGTTTCGGCCTTATCAATACTATTTCAAAGGCCCCTGGCTATGCATTCACTTGTCAAATCCTTTATGCAAGGTGTGACTCGTATTATTCCACCGATTAAAGCTCCCATATGCCCATGGGATCTAAATTTGGTTCTGTCGGTTCTGCAGAAGCAGCCATTTGAACCTTTGCGGCACATTTCCTTGGTTCTACTCACCAGAAAATTGATATTTTTAGTAGCCATATGCTCGGCTAGAAGAGTGTCGGAATTAGCCGCCATGTCCTGTAAAGAGCCATATCTGGTTGATCATAAGGACAGAGTTGTATTACGCCCTCACCCAGCCTTTCTTCCTAAGGTGGTATCGAGGTTTCACTTGAACCAGGATGTGGTTCTTCCTTCTTTTTTCCCCAAACCAAGCTCGGTAGAGGAAAAGTTATTGCATTCTTTGGATGTAGTAAGAGCAGTTAAAGCTTATCTAAAAGCCACTGCTCAGATTCGTAGAACGGATTCTTTGTTTGTTCTGCCGGAAGGCCCCAGAAAGGGTCAGGCAGCATCAAAATCTACTTTAGCCAAGTGCATTCGACAGGTCATAATACAAGCCTATGGCTTGAGAAGTAGACCGCCTCCGTTCAAAGTTAGGGCGCACTCCACGAGAGCAGTTGGAACTTCATGGGCAGTGCATCACCAGGCCTCCCTGGCTCAAATTTGTAAGGCCGCAACATGGTCTTCAGTACACACGTTTACTAGGTTCTACCAGGTGGACGTTAGAAGTCAGGAGGATGTCGCCTTTGGGCGCAGTGTGTTGCAGGCCGCAAAAGATCCTCATGTCTGATGGCGCCCAGCTTATGTATGGTGTATCCCCCCCCTCATTTGGCATTGCTTTGGGACGTCCCACATAGTAATGACTATGCTGCTCTGTGTCCCGTGATGTATGAACAAGAAAGTAGGATTTTTAAAACAGCTTACCTGTAAAATCCTTTTCTTGGAGTACATCACGGGACACAGAGCTCCCACCCCTCTTTTGGGGACACGTATTGCTTTGCTACAAAACTGAGGTACTCCCGGATGGGAGGGGCTTATATAGGGGAGGGTACTTCCTGTTTTGGAAGTTGCCAGTGCCAGCACCTGAAGGTAATTCTATATAACCCACATAGTAATGACTATGCTGCTCTGTGTCCCGTGATGTACTCCAAGAAAAGGATTTTACAGGTAAGCTGTTTTAAAAATCCTACTTTTTTCTATTCCTACATATGATTGATACTGTTATCCTCGATGTGCCGACGTTTTGGGTTTCTATATCACTGCCTTGGAGAGAGTGGATTTCGTGAGTTTGTTCCTTCTGCTGCCGTTCCGTGAGGACGTATCCAGAGGATTCTACATCCGCACCTGTTGCCTGTTTGACTCATTACCGCTGGTGTGTGAGTCCACGTTTAGGGGTAAGAGTATTAATTTCTTCTCCCCCTTCCTGGTGTTGGAGTCACATCCCGGGGTGTTACAACGTTCCGAATCAATGTTATATATGAACTATAAGCCTGCTCGATTTTGAAAGTGGGGACTATGCTCTGATATTTACATTCACCTTCTCTTTTTGTTCCCAGTCCACATACTGGGCCCCTTCACCGGACTTTTTTGTTTTTTATAATATTGTGATATATAGATTACGGTTATTATATATACACTGTTTGATATTATCATTTGTGTATCTACACCTGGCTATTAATTTACCAGACCACTTTGAGTCTTATGTCCTCACTTATCACATGCCCAGATTCATACGTGTTTCTGGGTTTTGTCATTATTCGTTTAAAGGCGCCGCATTTTTTACTTTTAGTCTTTGCACGGGGCAATGCACCCTGGGTGCCTCAAGGTGTACTGGGTACTGTAGTCTCTGGGGAATTAAAAGGGCAATACCCCGCTACACACATTTAACCGCTTACGGACCAGCCGTCGCAGTTATACTGCGTCAGGCTGGCACCGCTGCGTGAACCATTGTAGCTGTACGTCAGTCACTTTAAGTGGGCTATCTGCGGGTGCCGATGCTCGTGACTGGCGATCTCTGGGCACGAGAGGCAAAACAGGGACATGTGTGTGTAAACACACACGTCCCTGTTTTGTTCAGTGAGGAAAGGCAGCTCGTGAGTTCCTAATAGCTAGGAAACACGATCTGTAATTTCCTCTAGGTCTGTCCCATCCCCCTTCAGTTAGAACACACATTAGGGAACACAATTAACACCTTGATCGCCCCTAGTGTTAATCCCTTCCCTGCCAGTGACATTTTTACAGTAATCAGTGCATTTTTATAGCACTGATCGCTGTATAAATGCCAATGGTCCCAACAATGTGTCAAAAGTGTCCGATGTGTCTGCCATATTGTCGCAGTCCCGATAAAAATCGCTAATCGCCACCATTACTAGTAAAAAAAATAATAATAATAAAAATGCTATAAATCTATCCCCTATTTTATTGACACTATAACTTTTGCGCAAACCAATCAAAATACTCTTATTGCGATTTTTATTAACAAAAATATGTAAAGAATACGTATCGGCCTGAGTTGAGGAAAAAAATCGTTTTTTTTATATAATTTTTGGGAATATTTATTATAGCAAAAAGTAAAAAATATTGCTTTTTTTCACAATTGTCACTCTATTTTTGTTTATAGCGCAAAAAATAAAAACCACAGAGGTGATCAAATACCACCAAAAGAAAGCTCTACTTGTGGGAAAAAAAGGACGTCAATTTTGTTTGGGAGCCACATCGCACGACCGCGCTATTGTCAATTAAATCGACACAGTGGCGAATCGCAAAAAGTGCTCTGGTCTTTGGCATCCAAATCCTCCTGGGCTGAAGTGGTTAAAGAAGTCATATACAAATCGTTAAGAGATGTCTGCTTCCGAATCGCGGAACTTTGAGTTCACAGCAGTGAAATTATACTGCCTTATGCCCAAACACAAAGATGTAACCAGCTTATCAATCTGTAGCGGGGTCTTTAAATTTAGGTGGGGTACACCTGGGTGGAAGTTCAGGTGTGTAGGTATGGGAGTAATGACCATTTGTATTCGTGGAGGATTGGGCGGTGTAATAATCTCCTTGGCCTGTGGGTGGCGGGGTACCCGCAGGCTCAAGGTAGATTCGCTGCGATAGTGCTGTCCTTTTTGTCCCTTCTCGGAGATGGTACGGCGAGGGCGGGGAACCTGCCGTGGCGTCATTGGAGGGGATAAAAGGGGGAGACGCCCTGGTCACGAGGTCTTGCTCTTCTGGAGGTTCTTCATCACGCGCCCAGGCACCTTAGGCCTGGGTGCGGGCGGTTCCGGATTCCGGCTCAGGTGCCCTAGGCCTGACCGGAATGGAGTTGGAGTCCATCCCAGGCACCTTCAGCCTGGGGTGAAGTACTAAACCAGGAGGCCTGGGGCCCAGTGACTTCGACTGGGTCCCGCGAGGGTGGAGAAGTCCGAGGGTCCCTGAAGTGGATGGGGCCCATGTCTGAGGTGAGGAGGCCGGGGAGGTTACCCATTCGGAGAGTCTGGAGCAGCATCAACCCAGTGACGGATGGGCCTCTGGTAACTCCCTTGGAGGGACATCTTCCCCTGATAGGGGCCGAAACGCAGCGAAGGTACTCCTATCTACGTTCTCTTGAGTCGCTGGTAGAGACTCTCAAGTTCTAAGTCCTTTCAAGATATGGCTATAGTAACCGCTGGCGAGATCACAGTGGTTTAGCTGAGAATTAGGATAGTGCCTCGACCTGCTCATCCCCCGTATCCAAATGTTATCAAGTCGCAACCAGTTGGCTACTGAAGCACTGTTTATTGTGGGAAATGCAATAAAACAGTTGGACTGTGATCGGTGTGTGGAACTCTGGTTAATGGGAGCAAAGGGAAGTGTTGGCCCAGCATGACTTAATCCTTTACAGAAGCACATAGGCCCGAGGAAATATCTGGTACTGGCCTTCACCTCACCCACAGTTATGGGGAGGACATGGGCCGTAGCGCATCTCACCCTATCGTGTGTGATACCCCTAGACGAAAGAGATGGGGTGAGGTCGCTACACGTGGGGGCTCGTGAGTCCGGGATGATATGTGTTTTGACTTTGGAAGTAAGAATGGCTGTGTCTAGACTTTGCTGCCCGGAGGAGTTCCGAGCAGGTCGGCCATGTGATCGGCCAAAGTGCATCCCTGCTCAAAGTCGTGGAAATGACCCTAAGACGGGAAAGGCCCATGCGGAGGAGCGAGAAGAGGGAGAAGTCCAGCCGTGTGACGTATTACATGTGGGGGCTTTTATTGCACTGCGCCATGAGGCACCCCATGACTACACAGTTCGTGGGCGGAGTTTGATGGAAGCCCGCAAAAACGTGCAAGTCGTGGGAGGAGTCTGGCCATGTGGAGGAACTCACGTGGAGACTTCGACGCGTGGTCAGTGCATGATGGAGCAGCAGACAGTCGGGATGGCCTCAAGCTCCCCGTGGATTCCGGTTCCCTACCCCACGAAGATGACTACGTTTGCTGCTCCCCTTACAAACACGGGGATAAGACTCAGGCTCCGAGGACAGTTGGCTCTGTACACCTGCAGAGACACGGTGGCCCTCGGTGTGATCTGTCCCGGATGCTCGGGACTGGTGGTTCACCTGAAGCCATTCGGGCGTTGTGAAGCATGCAAAGAGTTCTTGTTCGAGGTGGAGCCATCCACAGTAAGGCCCCGGGCCCTTCGCCTCAACAGCCTCACAGGTACCGCTACTCCGGAAGGGGAGATCCAGGCCTTTGCGGAGGTTCCCGTACGCACTGACCAGGGCGATGTGACTGCCCAATCAGAGACTGAGAAGGAAAAATCTGAGGATGCTGCTTTGGTCACCACAGATTCTCTGCTCCCACCTCCGAAGAGGAAAGTCGGCCTGGTGCAGGCCTCCTATGGTCGTGGAAGAGCTTCACCCCGTCGCTTGCCTGGCCTGGATGAATCCGGTTGGAAGAGTCCTGGACATCCCAGTTCTACAAAAGGTCAAGGTGAGCCAGGGGCTGGGACTGTGGTGGTGGTTGGAGGTGTTGGGGGTCCACAGTCGGTGGAGCCCGCTAGGGAGGGTAGTACCACGTCTACCAGAGACTACCTTCCCGCCTAGATGTATGACACCTCCGACCTAGAGTCACTGTCGGATTGTGGAGATGACGGTGAGATCGATGAACTGTTTCACCAGAAGGGCTGGGACAAACGCCCATTACCTATGCTACGTGCGCCCCAGGATTCGCCTATGTCTATAGGAGACAGCACGCCTCGGGCGGAAGCTCCGGAGTCTACGAGGAAGCCTAGTCCTCTGGTTGCTCTTCCACAGTCCACAGTATCACCCGTTTTGTTGGCGGGGAAACAACGAGCATCACTACGGGCATCGAAAGAGAAGCCATCAGAGGTAGTGAAAGTACCTCGGCACCCGGAGGCCATCGTTCAGCCAGGAGAAGGTGAGCGGGCCACAATGCCTCCTTTAGCCCGATTGCAACGACTCTTTTCTCAGAGGGTCGCTCACGAGTATGGATGGGAATATCCGTACCTGCCCAGAGACTTGTTGTTTGAGGTTAAAGTTCTGCGACAGCGATGGTACGATGAGTTCGTTTGGGAGAAGCTTAAAGTGCCTCATGCCCGGCGGTACTTGTCCTGTTCGCCACCAGTGTTGAAAAAGTTTAAAGACTGCAGAGCAGACTGGATGTGGGGCCGCCATATCCACGCAGACAAGGTGCGCATCTGCAGGAAAGATGGAGAGGACGCGGACTATTCGATTGAGGTTTTCGATAAGCATCTGAAGCCTTTGTTTTTGCCTGATCCGAGGTTCTATTTGTGAGAAGAGACTCACTTGTTTCCTGTGAAAAGTTTCCGGAGGTGTTCTTGCCGGAGCATCGAACTATACCCTAGTTTTTTATTTGGGTTTTTGTTTTTTTACTCTTTGGAGGAATGAGAGCTGTTTGTTTGTTCTCTCTTCTTCACAGTTCAAAGACAGAGACTTTGGGGGTAGAGTCAGAGTAGGAAAGCAGGAAGATTGAAGATTTCACCAAGTGTCATCACCGTGGCATCGTCACCAGTAGACCCATTCATTCCAAATTAACACAGAATGTCAGGATGTGGTTTTCCTTGCGAGTTGTTTTTTTTTTCTTTCCCTCTGCAGGAGATTCGTCTGTCAAGCCTACTGAGTATGGGGTGGTTCTTAGACAGAAAAGGGAGGGATTGTATATGTGTACATGCTTAGAGGATTTTAAGAAAAAAAAAAAGTTTATTGTTTATGTTCCCCTTCCCTTTGAGCAGGTCTTGGTGCGATTGAGGTTAAAATTTTAGGGATGCCTCTGAGGTCAGATTCATGTCACCACCTTTGGGAGACATGGGTTCGCACCAGACGCTGGGGACCAGCGTCAAATCACAGGGGGGAATATGTAGCGGGGTCTTTAAATTTAGGTGGGGTACACCTGGGTGGAAGTTTAGGTGTGTAGGTATGGGAGTAATGACCATTTGTATTCGTGGAGGATTGGGCGGTGTAATAATCTCCTTGGCTTGTGGGTGGCGGGGTACCCGCAGGCTCAAGGTAGATTCGCTGCGATAGTGCTGTCCTTTTTGTCCCTTCTCGGAGATGGTACGGCGAGGGCGGGGAACCTGCCGTGGCGTCAATGGAGGGGATAAAAGGGGGAGACGCCCTGGTCACGAGGTCTTGCTCTTCTGGAGGTTCTTCATCACGCGCCCAGGCACCTTAGGCCTGGGTGCGGGCGGTTCCGGATTCCGGCTCAGTTGCCCTAGGCCTGACCGGAATGGAGTTGGAGTCCATCCCAAGCACCTTCAGCCTGGGGTGAGGTACTAAACCAGGAGGCCTGGGGCCCAGTGACTTCGACTGGGTCCCGCGAGGGTGGAGAAGTCCGAGGGTCCCTGAAGTGGATGGGGCCCATGTCTGAGGTGAGGAGGCCGGGGAGGTTACCCATTCAGAGAGTCTGGAGCAGCATCAACCCAGTGACGGATGGGCCTCTGGTAACTCCCTTGGAGGGACATCTTCCCCTGATAGGGGCCGCAACGCAGCGAAGGTACTCCTATCTACGTTCTCTTGAGTCGCTGGTAGAGACTCTCAAGTTCTAAGTCCTTTCAAGATATGGCTATAGTAACCGCTGGCGAGATCGCAGTGGTTTAGCTGAGAATTAAGATAGTGCCTCGACCTGCTCATCCCCCGTATCCAAATGTTATCAAGTCGCAACCAGTTGGCTACTGAAGCACTGTTTATTGTGGGAAATGCAATAAAACAAGAGTTGGACTGTGATCGTTGTGTGGAACTCTGGTTAATGGGAGCAAAGGGAAGTGTTGGAACAGCAGGACTTAATCCTTTACAGAAGCACATAGGCCCGAGGAAATATCTGGTACTGGCCTTCACCTCACCCACAGTTATGGGGAGGACATGGGCCGTAGCGCATCTCACCCTATCGTGTGTGATACCCCTAGACGAAAGAGATGGGGTGAGGTCGCTACAAATCTTAAAATGTGCTGGCTGTATTTGTTTTTTTAAGCTTGGTTTCTTTATTTTCACCTGATAAATCTATCAGCCAAATTGTTATTGCTTAAGAAGTTACAGCAACAGTTGTTTTTCCTTTTGGGGTAACATTAATGAATAATGGGGAATGTGTATTTTAACCTTTCACTGCCAGAGCTGTTTTTGTATTTTTTGCACACGTGTTAAAAAAAATATTTTAAGCCTGAAGATTACGAAAAAGCAAAACAAAAAAAACATTATATATTTCCTGAAAGCAGACACCCTAGAGAATAAAATAGTTGTAGTTCCAATTTTTTATGTCACAGGGTATTACCGCAAGGGTTAATGAAATGCAAAGTTTCAG
Organism: Rana muscosa; assembly: GCA_029206835.1. Taxonomy (NCBI): domain Eukaryota; kingdom Metazoa; phylum Chordata; class Amphibia; order Anura; family Ranidae; genus Rana; species Rana muscosa. The sequence goes on from CM055118.1 coordinate 291,478,470, forward strand.
TAAACTATACACTAAAGTGGATTTTAGGGCACATAAACACAATATATTACCAAATTTTTGATAAAATATGAAAGATGAGGTTGTGCCAAGTAAATTAAAACCCAATATGTCAAGTCTTATATATCGCTACCTCCGTAGGAGCTGCTGATTGGGATGGATCCTCTGTTCTTTGCCTCGACTTCCTTAAGAACTTCAGCCCCTCTGACACACTAGGTTGAGTGTACACAGCATGCAATATCACAAAAATCACTGAAAGTAATAATTAGTAGTAGTATTATATCAAAGAAACAGACACTGAACCAGTTAGTAAATGAGTAATTTAGCATACAGGGTGATTAGTGATAAGGACTAGGTGACACTTGGCCTCCAGATCATCAAAAACAGTAACAAGGTCACCTAAAGTGCAGCAGTGAGCACTGCAGTAATAAAGCTTGATTTACCGAAGAGAGAAATTATACAGCCAAAGCATACCTCCCAATTTTTTGAGATGGGAATGAGGGACACCTAGTAGCAAAAGTATGTGGGCATAGGACACACCCCCTGTCACGCCCCCTTAAAGGAGAATTAAGCAAAAAATAATTTTTTAAGCCCCCAAGTGCTTTTTTTTACCACTACTATTCCTTTATAAAGGACAGTCCCTAGAAATCAGGGACAGTTGGGAGCTATGCCAAAGTGCATTAATGGTGACTATGCTTAGGCCTAGACTGACTGGATGTGCACTTTCCATAGAAGTAAAGGAAAGGGGAGAAGGGAACAACGGGGTCTTGCAGGATGGTTTTACAGAAGGGGCCCTTTAAGAAGCGTTGGTGCACTTAATAGTTTCAATAAACCATCATGCAGTATAGATGCAGTAAAAATGCAGAATGTCTCCGGAGATTCAGCAGAGGAAAATGGAGGGTGAGCGGATGCTCTGGTTTCCCTGCAGCAACAGTGCAGATGCAATCACTGCGGTCTGTGCTGCACTGCCTCAAATGTCTCCGCTGGTCTTGCCTCTCAGCAGTCTGGTCAGTATGCAGCAAATGTGCTCTCTTTGGTTCTGTCAGCACCCCGAGGAAGAACGTAGCTAGACAGTCTTAGAAATGCAGCTCCTTTGCTCCTCCTTGCTCCAGTGTCTCTTGGGAATTATGGTGCAGGGGGTCCATAAGCTCCACAATATGGCTTACTTCCTGGACTTCAAATCCCATGATCCTCAGCATTCTGCATAAGATTCAAAAAGCTTTTCTGGTTATAGTTTTCCCTCTGCTGGCTGGAAGGAATAGTGCAACACAATATTGAGCACAACAGCAGAAAATGAAAGTAAACTAATTGTAATGAGGGAAATTTTTCCTTCTACATGTTTCTTAGTCCAGCACCAAACTGCACTTAATATAAATAAAAGAAACATAAGAATACTTGAGAATATATGGAAAAAAGAGAATTCATACGTACTTGTGCTCAAGAGAGGGGGTGCAATGGAACTCTCAAATGAACAAATTCAACAGGGAGAGGTGACTCTGATGATAGGGCGACCACGTGTCCCGGATTGCCCGGGACAGTCCCGCATTTTGCAGGTCTGTCCCGGGCACCTTCATTCCAGGACAATACAGTGTCCCGGAATGAAACTGACACAGCCACCCCCCGGGCCAATCTGATGCCCCCAAAAAATTCTGCCACATCACCACTTTACTCACTGACAGTACTTATCCTGGCCGGGAATACCTGGAGGAGCACAATCCCCACCGCTGTTTGTGATTGGAGAAATCATAAATCCCGCCTCTTGAGTCCAATCACTGTGCTGTGATTTGTTACAGCACAAGCTGATTTTTGGGAAGGGGTGTGTCCCTGAATTGTAGTTTGGAAATGTGGTCACCCTATCTGATGATACCCCAAGAAATACAGAATGGATCAGTACTTGATAAACAGGGTAGAAAAAAGAATTAGAGATATTGAATGTATCATCATTGGTATGAACAAAAATCTCTATTATCAAGAGGGCTGCCTTTCCTTGAGAATAGGAGATTAAGAGGGGATATGATCAACATGTATAAGTTGTCCATATAGCAGTAGTGTATTTAGGTTTTGTGCTGCCCTAGGCCTGACTAAACTCGTGCACCCCCTAATTTATATATGACCCACCCCTTCCTGTCAAGGCCACACCCCTTGTTGTTTAAGACCCGCCCTGAAAATTTCGAGTTGGGACACTAGTTCTGAGGGCCTGGGGGCAATGGATTCCCTCCGTTCCCAGTTGATGCCATTTTTGGGGAAACGCGTCGGGTGGAGCCAAGATTCCTAACGTCATCACGTATTGGATATTGATGTATTGATGCAGTCTATGTTTGCTCTCTGACTAGCATACGGAAACATTAGAAACCTTTTTTACCCTTGTTACGTTGCTGTTTCCTTGCCTATTTTGCCTATTTTACTATTTGTGGATTGGATGTGGACTTTTTGATTTTGGCTTTTTTGCTGTGTGTTTTGACAATAAATCTTTTTGAATTTTTGGAAAATACTGCACCATGAAGTCCTTTTTTTAATCCTTCCTTGCTGAGTTGAACAAGCTCTTAGGAGTACACTTGGAAGCTGGAGCGATTCTATTCCCGCCTTCCTTTTTAGTTTTGGATACTGTGTGTCAAGATATCTGATTACCTGGTGGAGTGAGGACAGGCCACCTGGGATAAAGGAACAGGTGAATACCATCGCTGCCGGCAGGCTGATGCACACGCCTTTGTGACTTCTATGATCTGAGGTCCCGTCCATCTGGTAAGCGGCTTTAAGATTATCTGTTATCACTGAACATCTATAGAGTAAGGCTCCCTTTGGATATCCCTTATCCATATGAAGCAAGTGGATTTCACCTTTGGAATTTAAATGTGTTGTGGACATTTTTTTCAATCTCACCTTTATAATTTTAATTTTTAAATTAATATTTGCCTTTGGAGAACAATTTCACTTTCACTATTGAGATTCAGTATATATTCTCTTGTGTTTTTTTTCACTATTGAGATTCAGTATATATTCTCTTGTGGTTTTTTTCACATAGTGTGTTATTAGTAATATATTCATCATTTTTTATTTAATCAATGTCAGTGGTTGCGCGCTTGTCCTTTTACAAATGGATTCCCTTAATTTGCATAGATTACCTCTCACTTCCTGTTTGGCTATGGGGCAGGAAATGAAGGGGAATCTCTGCAATGAGACAGGGATGGTAAAAAATAAATTGACAGGGGCTATAACCCTCTCTTACTCTATCCAAAATGAAAAAAAAAAGTGTTGCCTATAGTTCTACTTTAAGCACAAATTTCTAATAATTGTATGGAGAGGACTAAAAAGATATAACCATTCCAATGGTGCAGCAGAAAACATAATGCACAGTTAGGAAGGCTTGTGGTCCAGGATGATAAGAAAGGCAAAACTAGAAGCTGCGCCCCCCTCACAGTTGCAGAATTCTGGCCGCCCGATTACCGGAAGCAGTGCGGACGCTTTATGGGGGCGCTAGACTAATTTGCCTCTCAGACCAGTCCACTACATAAGACTGGCGCTACACTAACAGTGTAGTGCAAGCCGGCTGGGATTCTTTCTGTGATGCCCCCCCTGCAAAGTGCTGCCCTTGTTGGCCTAGGCCAGGATACAGCGTTGCCATATAGTGAACTTGGTGTTGAGTTATTCATTTTAAGATCATCACAGAGGACAAGGGGGCACTCTTTACATCTGGAGGAAAAGGCCTGGATTCTTTCCTAAATGCACAAAATATAACTGATATTAATCTTTATTTATTTATTATACTAATATTTATAGGTAAAGCTGATCCAGAAAGTATCCTATTGCCTCTTGGGGAATCAGGAAGGGATTTTTTTCCCCCGCTAGAGAAAATGGGATTATGTTTTATTGCAGGTTTTTTTTTGCCTTCCTCTGGATAAACTGTGGGTATAGGATTGTGTATATGGGTGTTATCGATTTGTGTGTGTTTTGTTTTTTTGTTTTTTTGTTGGTTGAACTGGATGGACTTGTGCCTTTTTTCAACCAGATTAAAGTGGTTGTAAACCCATTACAACCACTTTAACCTACAGGTAAACCTAGATTAAGGCTTACCTGTAGGTGCAAGAAATATCTCCCAAACATAAAAGGTTTAGGAGATATTTGCAGAAAATACCGGCACCGAGGTCTACGGCGCATGCGCCGTAGACAACGGCGCAGGCGCACTGAGCTGGCTGTTTCCAATGGCGTTCGTGCCGTGATGTCATCGCGGCTCCGGCCAGTCACAGCACCGGAGCCGCGATACCCGGAAGTCACTCGGTGTCACGGGGATGCTATACACAGACATCCAATACAGGTGATCAGATCATTGGGCTGCACTTTAAGGAATCAGGAACAGAGTAAGTGAAAATATATATATTTATTAAAGATAAAGGCACACGTGTAATCAAACAACAGCAAACCATAAGCAAGAAATTAATACAAGAGAACACAACAAACCCCAAAACAACCTAATCTAACTATCTAACTAATATATACAAGTAAAGGGAACACACATACATAAACAAGGCAGGGACGAGAGACAAGCGGAGCAGAAGGCCAGATACTGGGAGCAGTCAGCAAGGGGGAGCTGGAAGCTAGTATCAGGGGACAGGTATCAGGGGACAGGTCTCAGGGGACAGGGTACAAGGATCAGAGTCCAGGACAAGGCAGGGAAACGGATCAGGTTCAGGTTCAGGCAACAGATCAGGTTCAGGTTCAGGCAGGGACCAGGCTTACAGAAGGAATTCTGGAGCAATGAGCCTTGGTTAGGGCGGGTTTATATAGTCCAGCAGACCCAGATCAGGTGTGCTTGATGGCTGGTAGAAAGTCTTGGTGAGGAGACACCCACTGGTGGCCACCAGAACTACACCCACTGGTGCCGAATGCAACAGTGCCACCAGCAGGTGAGCCCAGTAATGACACCATTCCTGACACTCAGGGAGAGATGGCGGCGATGGAGGAGGGGAACGAGGACCGCTGCGGGGGCTTCGATCTCAGGTAAGTAATTCATAATGAGTATGCTATGCTTACTAGCTCCTTATGCCTTTGTCTTGCAGGGTGTTTTGTTTGTTTTTTTTAGAGAGGGTTTACTTCCTCTTTAACTATGTAACTATAATCTATGGCCAGCCTTAGTAGAAGGAAGCATCTTTGCATTGATTTTTGGGGGAAAGGATACACAGAGAATTTGAATCTGACATTAGAACTGGCCTTGGAAGCCAGTGGTGAACTGGATTTTACAACTAACCAGTCTAGTGAGAAAGTGAAGCTAAGGATTAAATCTAGGAAATGTTCTCCTATTTCTGCAGTACCAGGAATAGTATGGTTTTTAGGGCAATTTATCAAGAAATCCATCATTTAGGTACAATGACTGACTTAGAGAAAAGCATTTCAGGAGCTGAGAGGAAAAACTAAAATTGAAATTAAAACCTGCAGACAAGGGGGCAAGTAAACCTTTCCTCTTATGTGATGGACATTTTGCACTTACTGACCCTTCTACATGATATTTCAGTTCCAAAACATACACTTTTAGTTACCTTTTATTTTGAGGTCCTTTACTCTTCTATTCCACACCAACAAAGACTGCTGGTTAAAGAGAAGAAATGCCAGGCAAGGGCAGTCAATAGGAGTAAACACAGTACATTTATATTTGATGTTTTAGAGTTCTTGTTGATACATAACAAATTTGTTTTTGACGACCAGTACTTTTGCCACGCATGGGGCATGGCTATGGGTATAAAATGTGCCTTAGCATATGCCCATATTTATCTTAAAGATTAGGAGAACTGTTGTTTTTTTTTATGGCAGTACATTATCTGTGTTTCTGTCCAGGACTCTCACCTAGTATAGGTATATTGACGACGTCTTGATTCTGTGGAAGGGCTCTATGGAAGAGGCTGTGGACGTTGTGGCAAGCCTCAAGCCAAATTGACTCATTTTGAAATTTACAAGCTTGTGTGACTTCATTCTAAAAACTTTTCTGGATCTTGTAATTTAACTTGGAATGGGGGAAGCAATTATTACAAAATTATACTGGAAATAAACTGCCACCAATAGGCTCCTTCAGACAGAAAGCTTCCACCCCCACTCGTTAATTAGAAAAATCCTTATGGGGCAATATCTAAGAGCTTGTCATAATTGTTCAAAAATACGGGATGTTGAAAAAGATGATAGAATTCCCAGATCTGGATTTAAAAGGTGTGGCTACAAAATAAAAGCAGAAAAAAAAGGAGAAAAATGTCATATGGGTACAGTGTTGTATGACTGAGTAACTATCATTCAAAGTGCGAGAGCCAAAAACTGAAATTTGGCCTGGGTAGGAAGGGGGTATAGGTGCCCAGTGGGCAAGTGGTTAAAACAACCTTAAAAAAGTAGAAAAAAAAGGTTTTCCGGCTGGAGCTCCCTCTTCCTACCCCGGCCGCCGGGCTAGTAGGAGGAAGGAGCAGAGCGCATGCGCAGTAGGGTTCCCGGCGTGAAGCCGAAAGACTACACTGCCAGGTTCCCTTACTCGCAATGGAGGCGGCATGCACCCGACAGCTGATGGAAACATCAGCTGTGGTTTCGACATCGCTGGACTCCAGGACAGGTAAGTGTCCGATTATTTAGAGGCAGCAGCTGCAGTATGTGCAGCTGCTGGCTTTTAATTTTTGCAGCGGTGGGCGGACCTCCGCTTTAACTGTATTTTTCTGCTTTTTTTTTGTTTCTATTATTTTAATCATTAATATTTAAAAAAAAAAATTTTTTTATTTCATTTGTTTGATTTTCTTTTGTCACATTGAAAAAAATGTGCAAAAATTTGTAAATGAGTTTGCAATGCTTTGTACTAGAATTGGAATTGACTGTGAATATAAAAAAGGGCAAATATAGAATTCGATGTTCAGTTTTTATTTACAGTAACTACGAATCAAAGTAGAAAAAAATGACTAAATTTTAGGTTTGTTACTTTGTCTATGAATTGCATAGAACATGTAAATAGTTTTTGCAAGACAGTATATCACAGTGCCAACAGTATCTGTTTCTTGAAATAATAAAAAGATATATGCATTACTTTGTCAAAGTGTTACTAAACCCAGGAGCCTGCATTCACTACATCTGATCTCCCACAGTACACAGAACGTGGAAATGCAATTATTTTAGTAAATATAAACTGCTAAATACTTTTTCTCATCAGAAGTATATAACAGTCTTATGACTTCTATCAGTGTCCAGCCAAGCACTGGTTAAAGCTTGTAGGAGGAGTTTTCTGACTGTCCTATGAGACTGCAAGACCCTTGACCCTCTGTCAGGGGTCTGATTGTTGAGTGCTGATTGGCCCTGTGCTGATCACATGCATCCTCCCAAGAAAAAAAAAACTGCTCTAGCAATACACACCAAACTGAGCATGTGTAGCCTGACTCCATAGACCCTATGTTATCAGGAAATTATTTGGAATCAGTGGAAGAAAGGGAGGATCAGAGGAGAGTGGTTCAGACAGTATTTTTTACACAAGGATTGACCCCTTAGGTTCCACAGTGAGTATAACAAGCATGCTTTACTGCATATACAGACTGATTTTACTGTTATGGGCTTAGTAACACTTTAAGTAAATAACCACACAGCTGAATAAACAGGCTCATATAGCCAATGAACAGTCAGCTGCACATCTATAAGGTCTCATTCACATTGGCACTGTCAAATCTTTCTTATTATATGTTTAGAACTAGACATGTGCACTGCCGAAAAATTCGTTTTTTGTTTTTTTTTGCTTTTTTCAGAAATTCTGGAATTCGGGAAATTCGAAAAATTCGTTTTCGTTTTTTTGCTTTTTTCGGAAATTCGAAAAATTCGTTTTTTTCATTTTCGTTTTTTTCGTTTTTTTGCTTTTTTCGGAAATTCAGGAAATTCTGAATTTTCGAATTCCGAATTTCCAAAAAAACGAATAAAATGAAAACGAAAAAAAACAATTTTTCGCATTTCCAAAAAAAAAAAAAATAATAATTTCCAATTTTCGGAAATTCGGAAATTCAAAAAATTCGGAATTCGGAAATTCAACTTTCCAAATTTCCCATTTTCGAATTTTAGATTTTCGAATTTCGCCATTTGGAATTTTCGAAATTTCCAATTTTCGAATTTTCGAAATTCTGAATCTCCGAAATTCGGAAATTCGAAAATTCAAAAATCAGAATTTCCGAAATTCCGAATTTCGAATATTCGAAATTCCGAATTTCGAAAATTCGAAATTCTGAATTTCGGAAATTCGAAAATTCAAATTTCGGAAATTTGAAAATTCGAACTTCGGAAATTCGAAAATTCGATATTCCGAATTTCTGAAATTCAAAAATTCGAAATTCCGAATTTCTGAAATTCAAAAGTCCGAAAAATCGTTATTGAAAAATTTGGAAATCGAAAAATTCGGAAATTTCGGAATTAACGAATTTCTCTAAATCCGTGAAAAACGAATTAGAAACGAAACAAATTGCACGTGTCTATTTAGAACAGGGCTTGACAAATTTGCTTAGAATCGAGGAGCCAGCTAAAAAAGTTAGGGGACAATTTTTTAAATCAACTGCCCGACATCTGCAACTGCATGTCCGGGGCGTTGGGCAATAGGAATTGCTTACACAAAAAATAGGCCGGGGCGCAGACTCCATTGCCGTTCCCGCCTCTTTCTTTACCTCATGCAAAAACAAGGCATGAAACGGACCTGGAGTCCGCCCCTTTGTACCCTAGATGGCACATCGAATGAGAGCGTGGGGGATGTGAGCCATGTAGCTTATCAACATTGTATTCATCCCTCAGGATTGTTGTGGTTAGTAAAGTACAAGCTGTAGCCATCAGCATCTCTTGCGCATGCCTAGGACGACTCATGTTTGTGTTACAGTGTTTGGCTTGTGTGCTATCCACCATGTCCCTGTGTGGGAAACTGAAGGAGATCCACAAGAGTGTGAGGACAAGAGATTCCGGTTGGCTCTGACAGGGGAGGGCTGACAGCCTTAGGCCTGGGGGGCAATTCTAGTCAAGTGGCCCATTGAACCACCAAACCACTTTATAAGCAGCTACAGCTTTAGACCTATTGACTGGATCACCAGGTAATAAAACTGTTTTACTGGGGAAATACAAACACTCATCTGCCACTTTATTAGATACATATGTTCAATTGCTTGGTTGGTAACACAAATTGCTAATCAGCCAATCACATTGAAGCAAAACAAATCAGTTAAGCATCTAGACGTGGGGAAGACGACTTGCTGAAGTTCAAACTGGGCATCAGAATGGGGAAGAAAGGAAGTGACTTTGATCGTAGCATGGTTGTTTGTGCCAGACGAGCTGGTCTGAGTATTTCAAATCTGATCTACTGGGATTTTCACGCACAACCATCTCTAGGGTTTACAGAGAATGGTCAGAAAAAGAGAAAATATCCAGTGAGCGGCAGTTGTCTGACCAAAAATTCCTTGTTGATGTCAGAGGAGAATGGTTTGAGATAATAGAAGGGCAACGGTAACTCAAATAATCACTCATTACAACCAAGATATGCAGAATACCATCTCTGAATGCACAACACATCTAAGCAGATGGGCTACAGCAGCAGAAGACCACACCGGGTACTACTCCAGTCAGCTAAGAACAGGAAACTGAGGCTACAGTTCGTACAGGCTCACCAGAATTGGATAATAGAAGATTGGAAAAACGTTGCCTTGTCTGATGAGTTGCAATCTCAGCTGCAACATTCAGATAGTAGGGTCAGAATTTGGAGCATGGATCCATCCTGCCTTGTATCAATGGTTCAGGCTGGTGGTGGTGGTGTAATGGTGTGGGGGATATTTTCTTGGCACACTTTGGGCCCCTTAGTACCAACTGAGCATCGTTTAAATGCCACGGCCTACCTGAGTATTGTTGCTGACCATGTCCATCCCTTTATGAAACAGTGTACCCATCTTCTGATGGCTCCTTCCAGCAGGATAATACACCATGTCACAAAGCTCCAATCATCTCACCACTGGTTTCCTGAACAAGAGAAGGAGGTCACTGTATTCCAATGGCCTCCAAGGCACCAGATCTCATCCAATAGAGCACCTTTGGGATGTGGAGTGATGCTATCATGTCAGTTTGGACCAAAATCTCTGAGGAATGTTTCACACCTTGTTGAATCTATGCCATTAAGACCACTTTCACACTGAGGCGCTTTTCAGACGCTTTTGCGAAATAAAAAAGCGCCTGAAAACTTATTTCCATTAAAATCAATGAATGCTTTCACACTGGGGCAGTACACTAAAAAAACGCCCCTCTCCATTGAAATGAATTGAAAGCGCTTGAAAAGCGCTCAGTGTTTTACTGGCAGTTTTTCAAGCGCCTCAGTGTGAAAGTGGCCTAAGAATTAAGGCAGTTCTGAAGGCCAAAGGGGGTCCAACCCGGTACTAGCAAGGTATATATAATAATTGAGTGTATGTAGATTTTGATTTTGACATTTACACCTTAAATGAGTTGTAAATGCAGAAGGTTTTTTATCTTAACCACTTCCCATCCCAGCCATAGTAATAGGACGGCTGCAAGGTGGCTCTGCCATCCCGTACAGCCATCATATGACGTCCTTGGCTTCCCGGCCGGCTAGGGGGGCACACGCGCCCACTGCATCACTTGGGAGCCGATGTGCGTGCCTGGCGGCCGGGATGTCCGCCGGGCACCCGCGATTGCTTGTCACAGAGCAGGGACGTGAATCTGTGTGTAAACACACAAAACTCCGTCCTGTCAGGGGAGAGGAGACCGATCGTGTGTTCCTTGTATATACTGTAGGAACACCGATCGGTCACCTCCCCCACAGTTAGAATCACTCCCTAGGTAACACATTTAACCCTTTGATCTTCCCCTAGTGTTAACCCCTTCCCTGCCAGTGACATTTATACAGTAATCAGTGCATATTTATAGCACTGATCGCTGTATAATTGTCAATGGTCCCAAAATAGTGTCAAAAGTGTCCGATCTGTCAGCCGCAATATCGCAGTCTCGATAAAAATTGCAGATCGCCGCCATTACTAGTAAAAAAATAATAATAATATAAATGCCTTAAATCTATCCCCTATTTTGTAGTTGCTATAACTTTTGAGCAAACCAATCAATATACGCTTATTGCAATTTTTTTTTTTTTTACCAAAAATATGTAGAAGAATACGTATCGGCCTAAACTGGGGAAGAATTTATTTTTATATTGGGATATTTATTATAGCAAAAAGTAAAAAAATATTGTGTTTTTTTCAAAATTGTCGCTCTTGTTTTGTTTATAGCGCAAAAAATAAAAACCGCAGAGGTGATCAAATATCACCAAAAGAAAGCTCTATTTGTGGGGAAAAAAATTATTTCATATGGGTAAAGTGTTGCATGACTGCGCAATTGTCATTTAAAATGTTACAGCGCTGAAATCTGAAAATTGTCCTGGGCAGGAAGGGGGTGAAAATGTCCTGTATTGAAGTAGTTAATGCATTCTATGCATTAAGATTATTATTATTATTATTATTATTATACAGGATTTATATAGCGCCAACAGTTTGCGCAGCGCTTTGCATCAGGGAAGACAGTTCAGTCACAATACAATTCAATACAGGAGGGATCAGAGGGCCCTGCTCGTTAGAGCTTACAGTCTAGAAGGATAAAAAAACTTCTGTGTGTAGAAGTCTCCCCAGCACCCCTAATACTTACCTGAGCACCATCTCTCTCCAGTGATGTCCACGAGTGTCTTAGCCATTCGGGACTCTCCTCCTGATTGGCTGAGACACAGCAGTGGCAACATTGGCTCCCACGGCTATCAATCAAAGTTAATTAGCTAATCAGGGGAGAGAGGAGGCAGGGCTGGGGCAGGGCTCTGTGTCTGAATGGACACATGGAGCTGTGACCTGGCTCAGGTGCCCCCATAGCAAGCTGCTAGCTGTGGGGGCACTCGACAGGAGGGAGGGGCCAGGGTCAGCGAAGAGGGACCCGAGAAGAGGAGGATTCGAGCTGCTCTGTGCAAATCCAACATCACAGAGGATGACTTTTGTCATTATTATTATTTTTTTTAACCACTTCCCTACCCAGCCATAGTCAAATGACGTCCACAGATGGGATCTCCCATCCCTGGTGAACGTCATATGACATCCTGGCTTTGTAGGGGGATATCTGAATGATGCCTGCAGCTAGAGGCATCATTCAGATATCCTTTTCTTGGGCCGGCGATTCTGTGCACCATAAGAATGATCATAGCGGCGGTTCCGCCGCTTGATCGTTCTTATAGGCGGCGGGAGGGGACATCCCCCCTCCCGCCGCCATCCGGTGCTTCTCCGGGCTCTCCCGTGCGATCGGGGACCCGGAGCGAATCTTCCGGCGCCGTTGGTGGGTCACGTGATGAGCATAGAGATGACTGGTGACCAGATGGTCACCAGTCATCTCTATGATGACGTCACGCCCGGGCCTCAAATGTAAACAAAGCCGCCATTGCGGCTGTAAGTATGAGATCAGTGAATTTTTTTTCACTGATCTCATGCTTTCCAGCCTGGAGGAGAGATGTGGGGTCTTATTGACCCCGCATCTCTCAATAAAGAGAACCTGTCACACACATTCCTATTACAAGGGATGTTTACATTCCTTGTAATAGGAATAAAAGTGATCAAAAAAAAGTAAAATAATTGTAAAAAAATAAATAAATAAGTAAAAATAAAAATAAAATAATAAAAAATAAAAATTAAAACGCCCCTGTCCCCGGTAGCTCGCGATCAGAAGCGAATGCACACGTAAGTCTCCCACATATGTAAACGCCGTTCAAACCACGCATGTGAGGTATCGCCGCGAGCGTTAGAGCGCGTGCAACAATTCTAGCACTAGACCTCCTCTGTAATTCTAACCTGGTAACCTGTAAAAAAAAATAAAGCGTCGCCTATGGAGATTTTTAAGTACCGAAGTTTGGCACCATTCCATGAGTGTGCACAATTTTAAAGTGTGACATGTTAGGTATCTATTTACTCGGCGTAACATCATCTTTCATATTTTCCCCAAAAATTGGGCTAACTTTACTGTTTTGTTATTTTTTAATTCATGAAACCATTAAAAAAAAAAAGGCGTTTGAAAAATTATTGCGCAAATATCGTGAAAGAAAATTTTTTGTAATGACCGTAATTTTATTCCCTTGGGTGTCTGCTAAAAAAACATATATAATGTTTGGGGGTTCTGAGTAATTTTCTAGCAAAAGAATGATGATTTGTACATGTAGGAGAGAAGTGCTAGAATAGGCCCGGTATTGAAGTGGTACAAAAATCCCTGTATGGAAAGGGTTAAACAAGACTTTACAATTTAAGGTGCAAAGACAGTGGACAGGGATGTACACATGCCACAGCCATGATGGCTCGTATTGCAGCAGTGTTGCCAACCGTACGTAGATTTACGTACAGCCCGCGATTTAACCCCTTTTTCGGGCTGTACGTAAAAGTCCGTTTATGGGCACCGGCGCCCATAAAAAAGATGGCCGCGAGCCGGCCATACAACTGCGCATGCGCCGTTCCGAATGCGCCGGCCGAGCGCATTCGGAACTCGGCCGGGCGGCGGCGGCGCACACGCAGGAACGTGATGGCGCCGCTGGCGCCATTTTTGAAAAGGCCACAGTGGCTGCAGTGGCGGCAGTGGCGGGACACCGTCCTGCAGTGAGTGCATGCCATGCACTCATCATAGGTGGTCGGTGGAGGACTCGGAGCGGAGCACTGACAGGGCCCAGCCAAGGGTGAGGAGGACGGACTCAAGGTCAGTGAAACAGGGGGGATACAAGGGGACAGCGTCATCAGTGTGCTGTATCCTCCTCTGGTTCCTGTGTCCCTTTCACCTCTTCACAGGTCAGGGCAGCACAGTGCTGCCCTGACCTGTGGAGTGGTGAAAGGGGCACAGGAGGAGGACACAGCACACTGATGATGTGCAGAAGTAATATGGTGGTGGACAGAGGAGGAGGCTACTGTAAGGGGGTGAGGAGGGCACCATCATGTTCGCAGCCTCTGTCCCCCTCCTGTAGTATGTCCGCAGCCTCTGTCCCTCTCCTATAGTATGTCCGCAGCCTCTGTCCCCCTCCTGTAGTATGTCCGCAGCCTCTGTCCCTCTCCTGTAGTATGTCCGCAGCCTCTGTCCCCCTCCTGTAGTATGTCCGCAGCCTCTGTCCCTCTCCTGTAGTATGTCCGCAGCCTCTGTCCCTCTCCTGTAGTATGTCCGCAGCCTCTGTCCCTCTCCTGTAGTATGTCCGCAGCCTCTGTCCCTCTCCTGTAGTATGTCCGCAGCCTCTGTCCCCCTCCTGTAGTATGTCCGCAGCCTCTGTCCCCCTCCTGTAGTATGTCCGCAGCCTCTGTCCCCCTCCTGTAGTATGTCCCCAGCCTCTGTCCCCCTTCTGTAGTATGTCCGCAGCCTCTGTCCCCCTCCTGTAGTATGTCCGCAGCCTCTGTCCCTCTCCTGTAGTATGTCCGCAGCCTCTGTCCACCTCCTGTAGTGTGTCCGCAGCCTCTGTCCCCCTCCTGTAGTGTGTCCGCAGCCTCTGTCCCCCTCCTGTAGTGTGTCCGCAGCCTCTGTCCCCCTCCTGTAGTGTGTCCGCAGCCTCTGTCCCCCTCCTGTAGTGTGTCCGCAGCCTCTGTCCACCTCCTGTAGTATGTCCGCAGCCTCTGTCCCCCTCCTGTAGTATGTCCGCAGCCTCTGTCCCCCTTCTGTAGTATGTCCGCAGCCTCTGTCCACCTCCTGTAGTGTGTCCGCAGTCTCTGTCCACCTCCTGTAGTGTGTCCGCAGTCTCTGTCCACCTCTTGTAGTGTGTCCGCAGCCTCTGTCCCCCTCCTGTAGTGTGTCTGCAGCCTCTGTCCCCCTCCTGTAGTGTGTCCGCAGCCTCTGTCCCCCTTCTGTAGTATGTCCGCAGCCTCTGTCCCCCTCCTGTAGTATGTCCGCAGCCTCTGTCCCTCTCCTGTAGTATGTCCGCAGCCTCTGTCCCCCTCCTGTAGTATGTCCGCAGCCTCTGTCCCCCTCCTGTAGTATGTCCGCAGCCTCTGTCCCCCTTCTGTAGTATGTCCGCAGCCTCTGTCCCCCTCCTGTAGTGTGTCCGCAGTCTCTGTCCACCTCCTGTAGTGTGTCCGCAGTCTCTGTCCACCTCTTGTAGTGTGTCCGCAGCCTCTGTCCCCCTCCTGTAGTGTGTCTGCAGCCTCTGTCCCCCTCCTGTAGTGTGTCCGCAGCCTCTGTCCCCCTTCTGTAGTATGTCCGCAGCCTCTGTCCCCCTCCTGTAGTATGTCCGCAGCCTCTGTCCCCCTCCTGTAGTATGTCCGCAGCCTCTGTCCCCCTCCTGTAGTATCTCCGCAGCCTCTGTCCCCCTCCTGTAGTATGTCCGCAGCCTCTGTCCCCCTCCTGTAGTATGTCCGCAGCCTCTGTCCCTCTCCTGTAGTATGTCCGCAGCCTCTGTCCCCCTCCTGTAGTGTGTCTGCAGCCTCTGTCCCCCTCCTGTAGTGTGTCCGCAGCCTCTGTCCCCCTTCTGTAGTATGTCCGCAGCCTCTGTCCCCCTCCTGTAGTATGTCCGCAGCCTCTGTCCCCCTCCTGTAGTATGTCCGCAGCCTCTGTCCCCCTCCTGTAGTATGTCCGCAGCCTCTGTCCCCCTCCTGTAGTATGTCCGCAGCCTCTGTCCCTCTCCTGTAGTATGTCCGCAGCCTCTGTCCCCCTCCTGTAGTGTGTCTGCAGTCTCTGTCCCCCTCCTGTATCGTGTGTCCGCAGCCTCTGACCATCTCTTGTCATGTCTACAGTCTCTGAGGGGATCCTAGAAAGGAGTCAAGAGTGGGAGTGCCGCCGGGATGGGGGTTACGGCCCAGGAAGAAACAGACGTGTGGACTGGGAAGAGGAGATCAGAGCCACCAAGCTGGAGCCGTCTGACTGAGCCCCACACTGTGCACCCGAGAGGAGGTAAGTGACAGTGCCGCCAGGCCATTCTGAGGGGGGGGGGGGTCACTGATGTAAGGAGGTGAATGAATACAATAATGTAAGGGGGCACTGATATAAAGGTTTCCCCCTTATATTAGTACCCCCCCTTACCTTAGTGTATTCACTCTGTGGAAGGTGGTCTCTATTCACCAGAGCCCCCCTCCACATCAGAGTTCCCCCTTACATCATGATCTGCAGCGTTCCCCTTTACATAAGAGTTCCCTTGCACTGTAAGGGGGCATCCTGCAGACTCTGATGTAAGAGGGAACTCTGTGCTGGCTGGGTTATAGTATCCTAACCTTCATGTGAATTGATAAATATGTTTTTTTACTTTTGTTTAACTTAAACACATTGATATTAGCATTAGCTGTGTGTTTATAGTTGAAATATTGATATTTGCCCTGTTTAGCACTAAAAACCGTAATTTTAGGTACTTTTTTGCAGCATCAGTAAAAAATCCGGCTCTGCCAGTAATCTTCATTATTTTTGCCAGTAAGAAATTGGTGCCGTACAGAAATTTTGGCATCCTTGCCAGTAAATTTCACTTCAGGGGGTTGGCAACACTGTATTGCAGTAAGGCGATAAATTACCCCCACTCAACTAAATGGGGCTGTGCCACAACCACCCCACAACTGTGTGCAATGAGCACAGTTGGATGTGGGTTTTAGGTGTCAAAACAGTAATATAATGCCTCCTCACTGCCTGTCAAATGCTTTCTGAAGAGTGAGCTGGTGCAAATGAGCTCTCAGTGTTGTATTGTTGTCATTACACAGGTTGTCCATTGAGCGGTGCTGTTGCATAGGAGTTTACCAGCAAGAAGCTATGTAGATTTGCACAGAGTGGTTTCTGACTTATTTTAGGGGGAAGGTTTGTTTAGGGATATTGCATTAAACCATCAAATTTTACCATGTCTACTACCTGCATTCATTGATAACATACTTCTACGCCTTTGTAGGGAAACATCCATATTTATAATCATACCATTTATACAGTGATTCTCTCTATTCTCTTGCAGGTGAATAGTGCTCTGCAGAAGCAAGTCTTATTTGCAGAAAAAGGTAGCATGGATGTCATTCAGAGAATCCTTTACATTCACTGAATGAAATCTGTTTTCAGCATAGCCTTTCTAATTAAAGCCGAATTCTGTCTGATTGCTATGGGTTACTATTTATCAATGCTATGTGTGGTTGTGAAACCAGGTCTATCAGTTACTAAAGTAGCACTAATAAAGACAATGGAGCTAAGCTGGATGTGGTTTTCACATAGTTCTCTGAAAATGTACCTTAGTAATCAGGATTCATTTACACTTTCCCCACAGACATCCGGAGTCCATAATGCTTTAAGATTCAGATATACAAAGTCCCTACCTTGTGATGTTCTAAAAAAAAGTGTAATACTAAAACACACATAACTGATGTTCTAGTGCAGTGATTCTCAACCTCCCAAAGTGGCCCGCAGTGCCCCTCAACCTCCTATAGTTGCGCCAGATCCCCTAAGAGCTCCCAGGACTCACAGCATCTCCCAACCTCCCATAGTGGCCCACAGTGCCCCTCAACCTCCCATGGTGGCCTGCAGTGCCCCTAAACCTCCCATGGTGGCCTGCAGTGCCCCTCAGCCTCCAATAGTGCCTCCAGACCCCCTGAGAGCCCTCACTACCCAGAGCACCCCACAACCCCATAGCATAGCTCCCAACTGTCCCTGATTTGGAGAAATGTCCCTCTGTCCCTCTTTCCCCCTCATTTGTCCCTCATTTTAGTCTGATCTATATAGTTGTATACAAAATGCAATTTTTATCTTTCAAAAAGTGTTCCCAGTGCTAAACCTTTCATCCAATTTCTAAATTGCTGCATTTGTACATTTTAAAAGCCAATATAAAGGAATAGTAGTGGCAAAAAAAAAAGTCCTTGTGGATTTAAGTAACCTTTTTTTGTTAATTCTCCTTTAAGGGGGTGTGGCAGAGGGCATGGCCTATGCCTACATACGTTTGTTAGTAGGTGTCCCTCATTCCCATCTCAAAATGTTGGGAGGTATGCCATAGTGGCCCACACATGCGTTATTGCAGATGAATAGTAGCAAGTCTTATTTTCAGAATACGGTGGCATGGATGCCATTCAGAGAATGCTTTACATTTTCTGAATGAATGCAAAGTGTTCTCTGTTTGGGCAAGGTGAAGAGTGTAACGTAGAGAAGTGTATAAAGAGAAGCGCTGATCTGCACATCAACCTCAAATATCCTTGTTATACTAATATGTGTACATATAGTAAACAAGTGTAAATTGAAATCCTTAATATCATCCCTTGTACTCATAACATCTGATACCTTTATCCAATGCAAATAAAGTGCAAGTGCATAATTGTGCAAATCAAACATATGTGCAAAATTCACAATCAATATCAATAAAGTGCATGCTATAACAATAAACAAGTTAGAAATGAAAAAATTTGAAAAAAATGCATAAAAAGTATCTGTAGTGTCCAAAAATAGGTGACAATAAAAGTAGTATAAAAATCGTGTCAATGAAAATAATCAAGTTCCCAAAATTCTTAACAAAGAAATTCCCAAAGGTGCTCCACCACAACGTGAATCCTTCACCACTCTCACAAAATCGAACTCACCAAATAGATATGCTGGTAAAGTTATAAACCAGCTACCAAGCCAAATCTCTCCCAGCGATCCTTAGATTTTTCCTCTTTCCTCCTGGGAATCGGTCAGAATCCCATCTCCCAATTCATAGTATGCGGTATGGGGAATAGAAAAAAAGGAAGGAGGCTCCAATAGCGGAAAAAACTGCTAACACGCTTTATTAAAAACTGTAAGACTTCCACTCAGATATTAAAAGTGCCTGACCGGCACTAGGGAAAAACACGCTCAGCTGGAAGGCATGTTCGCCTCCGGTCTCTCCGCGGACCACTTGCAAGAATCGTCATACGCGGTGACTCCAGCATCCTTGCCCTGTCCTACGCACGTTTCGTCATGTGACGTCCTCCCGGAGCGGCAGGAGAGTGTAACGTCACCGCTTCTTGTAGTCCAATATATAAAGCGGTGGTATATAAAGGGGTTCAGACAGAGGCAGCAGTGGTGGTAGTGGTGGGGTGGGGGTTCAAACAGAGGCAGCAGTGGTGATGGGGTGAGTTCAAATAGAGTCAGCAGTGGTGGGGGGATGGTTCAGACAGAGGCAGCGGTGATGGTGGTAGGAGGTTCAGACAGAGGCAGTGGTGGTGGGGGGGGGGGGGGGGGTTCGGACAGAGGCAGCGATGTTATTTTATATTATGACAATTAAAACTAAAATAAAATTTATCAGGATGTCAGATTTACATGCAACAGTGGTGGTGGTGAGGGGGTTTAGTCCGAGGCAGCTGTGGTGGTGGTGGGGGGTTTCCGTCTGAGGCAGCGGTGGTGGTGGTGGTGGGGGGGGGTTTAGACAGAGGCAGCGGTGGTGGGGGGGGTTCAGACAGAGGCAGCGGTGGTGGGGTTCAGACAGAGGCAGCAGTGGTAGGGGGGGGGGTTCAGACAGAGGCAGCGGTGGTGGTGGGGGGTTTCCGTCTGAGGCAGCGGTGGTGGGGGTGGTGGGGGGTTCAGACAGAGACAGCAGTGTTGGTGGGGGGGTTCAGACAGAGGCAGCGGTGGTAGGGGGGGTTCAGACAGAGGCAGCAGTGGTGGGGTTCAGACAGAGGCAGCGGTGGTAGGGGGGGTTCAGACAGAGGCAGCGGTGGTAGGGGGGTTCAGACAGAGGCAGCGGTGGTGGTGGGGGGGTTTAGACAGAGGCAGCGGTGGTGGTGGTGGTGGGGGGGTTCAGACAGAAGCAGCAGTGGTCATGGGGGGGTTCAGACCGAGGCAGCGGTGGTGGTGGGGGGTTCAGACAGAGGCAGCGGTGGTGGGGTTCAGACAGAGGCAGCGGTGGTAGGGGGGGTTCAGACAGAGGCAGCGGTGGTCGAGGGGTTCAGACAGAGGCAGTGGTGATGGTGGTGGGAGGTTCAGGCAGAGGCAGTGGTGGTGAGGGGGGGGGTTCAAACAGAGGCAGCGGTGATGGCGGTGGGAGGTTCAGGCAGAGGCAGTGGTGGTGGGGGGGTTCAGACAGAGGCAGCGGTGGTGGTGGTGGGGGGGGTTCAGACAGAGGCAGCGTGGTCAAGGGATGGGGTTCAAACAGAGGCAGCAGTGATGGTGGTGGGATGTTCAGGCAGAGGCAGTGGTGGTGGGGTTGTTCAGAGAGAGGCAGCGGAGGTGGTGGGGGTTCAGACAGTCAGTGGTGGTTACACCTCAGTGCAGTGAGAGCAATGCGCAGGACATCTTTATCTGAATGCAGGGGAAGCAGTAATTTTCCTGGGTGGAAGGAGGGAGAAGGCTCTCTTTCTGCGGGGACACCAGCACTGATACAGACTAATAATAATAATAATAATAATAATAATAATAGTACATTTTATTTATAGTGCCATTTACATCAAAAAGATCTCAAAGTGCTACGGGTTAAAAACAATAAAAAAGAAAAATAAGCAATTTATATGTAGCGGGTGTTTGAATTTAAGGGAGGCATCTGGGTGGTAGTGTAACCCAGATGCACAAATTGCTAGGGGATCCGAGATCTTTTTCTGGTTCTTGGAGGACTCTGGTGGTGTGAGGTTCCTTGCGGTCCAGGGGTGGCGCTGTTGCCCTGGGCCGGAGCTGAACTCACACCGCAAGACTGTGCCTTTTTGTCCTCCCCTGGAGCTGGTACAGCGGGGCGGGGAACCCGCTGTGACGCAAAGGGAGAGGGGATAAAAGGGGCGGACGCCCTTACCACGGGGTTCAGAGTTGAGAGTTCGGAGTGGGAGTCGGAGGACTCGGCCGCACCCAGGCACCTTCAGCTTGGGTGCTGGCGTTCCAGTGCTCCAGGCCTAGGTGCCCTTGGCCTGGCCGGAGCGGAGATGGAGTCCATCCCAGGCACCTTTAGCCTGGGGTGAGGTACTATGGCGGATGCCTGGGGCTCAGTACCTTCGACTGAGATCCGCGAGGGTGGAGGAACCCGAAGGGGGGCCCTAACTCCTTGGGTGCCCGTGTCTTGAGTTCGTGAGGACTGGTGTGCGGAACTTCTCTGAAGAATCCAGCGCAGCAAGGCTGGTGACAGAGAGGCCTCCTGTTTCTCCCTTGGACGGATCTCCTTCCCCTGACAGGGGCCGTGCTAGCGAAGGTAATTCATGTTCTACTTCATATAGTCAGTGGCCGTGACTTTTAGCCACTCGTGATATCACAGTGGTTAGCAGGAGAAGGGAAAGGATTGTGCCTCGATCTATTCCCCATTACTACTCAGTAGAAGAAACTGTTGTTTGGCAAGAAGAATAAAACTGAGTTGGACCTATTCACTGTGTGGAACTCTGGTTACTAGGAGCAAAGGAGTCAGGGATGAAGTACTGGACTTGACTCTAGGACACCCACACAAAACCCAATCTTCTGGCCTTCACCTCTCAGCTATGGAGGACATGGGCCGTGGTGTTTCTTATCCCTCCCCCCAGCACTGAGACCCCTAGACGAAGAAAGACAAGCGGAGTATGAGAAGGGGAGAGAGGGGTGAGGCCGCTACATATACAATAAAACATCTAAAAAAGGCAAAAAGCTTTGCAAAAAGAAATGTCTTTAAACCTTTTTTAAAAAGTCAGTTGATTGAGGAGCCCTCAGGGTATCAGGTAGGGCATTCCACAGACGCGGGCAGCTGTACAAAAGGCCCTGTCTCCCATTGTCTTTAATCTAGTTCTGGGTATGTGCAGAAAGTTTGAGTCAGACTATAACCCACCTGAGAGCAATGAGTGAAATATCTTTATCTCGAAGCAGAGCAGACGCTATCCTTGAGCCTTGGATCATGACCTGGACTGTTGGGAGCCTACTGTGCAATATAAAGCCACATGTTGAGAATACCACCAGAGAGAAAGAGGGAAGCCTTTGTGCCTGGTGCTGAGACGGAAAACCTTTGTCTATCAAAACATGTTAGCGACCGCTGGCCAACCATACACTGCAGCAGAGGGCAGACTTGATGGTTAGGAACACTTTACAGTTGCATCCATCAACTTCTAAAGGGACACTACCAAGGACGCTCCACCGCAAGGTTTTGAGCCCCAACGATTGAAGTTTGCTCTGTTAGCCTGGTGAATGTTTTCTATCTGCAGCCAACTTTAATGGTAAATGATGGCTTTCTACATAAGTGTAGCTGTCATGTGTGCTATTTGGTTGCTTGTAGAATATAGATTGAAATGTGGTGTTCAGGTGACTGAGATGCCTGAGAACTTCTGACATTGAGGCTTTGCTAGCAGAAAAGTAGTACATATATCACTGGCTGGTCTACCACAGAAAATCGATGTTACCTATTTATTTTTTTTGCTGCATATTTCCTGTAGTTCTGAATATGTGTTTAGGTGCATTTTTCTTTTAAATATCTAATTAAAAACAACATAAAAAATTGATTTTACTAATTTTCACTGTTCACTTAAAGCTGATTTTTAATTCTATGAATAGAGGCAGAGCCAGGGCAAAGTCCTTTAGCGCCCAAAGTGGTCCCCCTCCCCCCCCATATAAGGTGAAATATACCTCAGCAGCATAGGTTATAGACCTTCCCAGCTGCCTTTTCTGCCTACACCTCAGTCCAGGCCTAGGTGGAGGCTGGTGGGCTCATTTGCTGTCTGGTTTTTGGTTTCTATGAGGAAGATTTACAGAGTGTGCAGGAGCTGAGCAATCAGATAACAGCTTATGTGGATAGAGCTGTAATATTGAAAACAGAAGAAGTATGTCCTGGGTTCTATAAAGCTCACCATACACTATACAATCTGATTGTACAATCTCCTTTATCATCAACTACAGTGGGTAAAATAATTATTTAATCCCCTGCAGATTTTGTAAGTTTGCCCACTTACAAAGAAATTAAGTGTCTATAATTTTTATCATAGATGTATTTTAAATAATAGAGACAGAATATCAACCAAAAATCCAGAAAAAACACGAGATACATATGTTATAAATTGAGTTGCAGTTCAGTTAGTAAATCAAGTAATTGATCCCCAAGCAAAACATGACCTAGTACTTGGTGTAGAAATCCTTGTTGGCAAGCACAGAGGTAAGACATTTCTTGTAGTTGGTGACCAGGTTTGTACACATCTCAGGAGGGATTTTGGCCCACTCTTCTTTACAGATCTTCTCTAAATACTAAATAAGGTTTCTTGGCTGTCTCTTGGCAACTCGAAGTTTCAGCTCCCTCCATAAATTTTGTATAGAATTAAGGTCTGGAGACTGACTAGGCCACTCCATAGCCTTAATGTGCTTCTTCTTGAGCCACTCTTTGGCGGTATGTTTTGGGTCATTGTCATACTGGAAGATACATCCACAACCCATCTTCAGTGTTCTGACTGAGGGAAGAAGGTTCTAATCCAATATTTTACAATATATGGCCACTTCTATTGGCCCCTCAATGCGGCAAAGTCGGCCTGTACCTTTAGCAGAGAAACAGCCCCAAAGCATCATGAGTCCACCTGTGTGCTTGACTGTAGGGATGGTGTTTTTAGGGTCATAGTCAGCATTTTTCTTCCTTCTTCCCAGAACACTGAAGATGGGTCATGGATGGGACTTTCAGCATGACAATGACCTAAAACATTCTGCCAAGCAACAAAGGAGTGGCTCAAGAAGAAGCATATTAAGGTCATGGAGTGGCCTAGCCAGTCTCCAGATCTTGATCCTATAGAAAACTTATGGAGGGAGCTGAAACTTCGAGTTGCCAAGCGTCAGCCAAGAAACCTTAAGGATTTAGAGAAGATCTGTAAAGAATAGTGGACCAAAATCCCTCCTGAGATGTGTGCAAACCTGGTCACTAACTACAAGAAACGTCTTACCTCTGTGCTTCCCAACAAATGTTTCTCCACCAAGTACTAAGTCATGTTTTGCTTGGGTATCAAATACTTTTTTTTTACTCTGTCATGAATCGCCAGTAATACCTTCATGCCCTATCTGTCTGCTTACCTCTGGTCTGTGTATCAGCCTTGGGCCTGAACTCTCACACCTGCATGGTTAAGTAATCTTCCCTCAGTGTGGCTCCACTCTACTCTCTACAGGATACACTATTCAATACTGTGCTTTACAAGCCTGCCTTGCCCGAGCAATATTGGGTTTTTGGTTTCCTGTCTCCTGCTTGCCGTGTGCTCTACATCTGTTTCTGTTACCGATCTTGGCTTATTCTTTGACTCTCTGCCTGTTTGTTACTACAGGATACACTATTTAACAATGTGCTGTCCAAGCCTGCCTTGCCCGAGTAATATTGTGTGTTTGGTTTTCCTGTCTCCTGCTTGCCGTGTGCTCTACGTCTGTTTCTGTTACTGATCTTGGCTTGTTCTTTGACTATCCCTGCTTGCTTGTTACTACAGGATACAGATTTTTTTTTTAAATCAGATCCTTTTTTTATTTTTATATACAAACAACATTGAGACAATACAGATACATTATACAAACAAAATTCCATTAAACAAAACACAACCCAAGAAAGAGTAAAAAAAAGAAAAGAAAAAGGACCCCAAACCACCCCACCTGAACAAATCCCCCTCCATCCCCCAACCCCCACCCTGCTCTTGGAGTATGTATGGGAGAAAAAAAAAAAAGAGAAAAAGGGACAGAAAAAAAAAAACAGAATCCAATATCACAAAGTATATAGTACCTATTAGTTTACATGATACCTAGGTCATGAATTGAAGCCATCTTGACCAGGTAGCATCAAACTTACTCATGGAATTCCTTAGGGAGTATGTATGTTTTTCAAAAAGAATAATCATATCGAGATCTAAAATCCACTCAGATACGGTCGGTGGGTAGGGAGAGGTCCACTTGAGAGCAATCTGTCTACGGGCAACAAAAAGTGCGCGTCTTATAGTGTTACCAATAGAGGAGGTATAAATAGACGTATCACAGTATCCCAATAGACATATAAGTGGTTCAACCTGAATGTTAGTATCCAATAGCCCGTTTAGGGTACCAATCACCTCCGCCCAGTATCTTTGAAGTTTCGGACACGCCACAAAAAATGTATTAGCGTACCTGTATTACAAAGTAAGTTGCGCTAAGTGAACATAATATAAATGTGGATGGATGGTAAAGTCCAAAAAAATGTCAGCAAAATAAATGAATAAGTCCAATTCCTTGAAACATATTCAGAATAAAGTGTTGGGTGCTGTGAACTCCAAATGGTATCCTTCACCAGGTGAATCACCAACATAAAGTAAGGCTGTACTCTTACCCCACATGGTGGACCCTCTGTTATGGAAGGTTAGACAAGCATAGGAAACTGTCAGCTCCTGGCGCCAAGGGGAAACGGTAGTATAAGGAATATACCTATCTCCAACAGCTCCTCCACATGACTGGATCAGAACCTCATATCCGCCGAACAGATTCCCAAAAGAAATAAAAAGGGGGGCCTCCAATAGTGTGAAAAAACTTTTAAAAGGTGTTTTATTCAGACACTGTGCACAACATAAGATACACAGTGCCCCTCAATAATTTTTTCCTATTGGAAAGGATTGGCACCGGTGGTATAGGTCCCTGGTCCTCTATCCCCCGCCCCATTTTTCCATTCCAGCGGGGGTTATGGATTTTTATCCTGGGCACCCTTTTGCTATGCATTGGTTCCCTATTTTGTCTGATGATTCTGTGGCCAACCAGTTTTCCATCTTTATGGTTTTCACCCCCATGCTTTTCCCTTTATAATCAGGTATTCCTCCCGTTTGCCCTCATCCAAGATGGCCGTCTCTGCACCTCCTGCGGTGCGAGATGGATCTTGGTGAGGATCTGGGTGGCAGAGGCGCCTCTTGTTTTGATCTGTGCTGTCCAGCATAGTCTTGCAAGCGGCGCGTCCATATCGGCTATTTGGTGGGGCAACTGGCCCCAGCATTCACACTTGCCCTCCGGAGGTTTACTGCGGAGATATGCCGGTGAATTGGTGCGGCCATGTCATGTGACCGGCGCTCGGCACGGCCCACTTCCTGAAATGCGGCGCGTTGCTGTGGATACATGACACTCGGCTCAATGAGCCGGTGCGCCATGTGATTTCCACTGACCAATCAGACTCAGCAGAGGGATATAAAAGGACGCCAGAGGAGTTATATGGTGTCATTCCTCTCCTCTGCTGGCAAGCAGAGGCGCTGTCACTTGGAGCTCTGCTGAAGGGGATTTTTCAAACAAGGTTTCTTCGCTGTTGGAACCTTTATTCTTTGGATCTACATCTCCCTCTGGTAGGTAGTGTTTTAAATCCTTTTAGGGAGTATTTTTATTTTTTTTTACTCCTTTTTCCCAATTTGTTGGTATTCAGCATCTCCGTATCTTTCTTTAACCACTTCAATACCATGCACTTATGCACCTTCCCGCCCAGACCAATTTTCAGCTTTCAGTACTCTCACACTTTGAATGACAATTACTTAGTCATGCTACACTGTATCCAAACAAAATTTTTATCATTTTCTTCTCACAAATAGAGCTTTCTTTTGGTGGTATTTAATCGCCACTGGGTTTTTTATTTTTTGCGATATAAGCAAAAAAACAGCAATTTTTAAAAAAAAAAAACACTTTTTTTTAGTTTCTATTGTAAAATTTTGCAAATAAGTAATTTTTCTTCATAAATTTGTGCCAAAATGTATACTGCTACATATCTTTGGTAAAATGAACCCAAATTAGTGTATATTATTTGGTCTTTGTGAAAGTTATAGAGTCTACAAACTATGGTGGCAATCACTGAAAATTTATCACATCTGATCACGCCTGATGTACTGAAGGGATATCTCATTTCTTGAGACACTAACAAGCGAGGAAAGTACAAATACCCCAAAATTACCCCTTTTTGGAAAGTAGACAGTCCAAGGTATTTACTAAGAGGCGTGGTGAGTTTTTTGAAGTTGTATTTTTTTCCCACAATTCTTGGGAAAATGTATTTATATATTTTTTTTTTTTTTACACAAACTGGTCATATTAACAGTTTTTTTCTCTCACACAGCATATGCATAATTGCAACTACACCCCAAAATACATTCTGCTACTCCTCCTGAGTGTAGCGATACCACATGTGTGAGACTTTTACACAGCCTGGCCATATACAGAGGCCCAACATTGAAGTAGCACTTTCAGGCGTTCTACAAGCATAAATCGCACATATCCTTTCTCAACCACCTATTACACTTTTGAAGGCCCTGGAGCACCAGGACAATGGAATTTTCCACAAAATGACCCCATTTTGGAAAGCACACACCCCAACGTATAATCTATGAAGCATTATGAGTCTTTTGAACGGTTCATTTTTTTCCAGAAGGTTTTGGAAAATGTGGAGAAAAAATGAAAATGCATTTTTTTTACACAAAGTTGTCCATTTATAAGATATTTCTAACGCATAGCATATACAGAGCAAAAATGACACCCCAAAATGCATTCTGCTACTCCTCCTGAGTATAGCGATACCACATGTGTGAGACTTTTACACAGCCTGGCCATATACAGAGGCCCAACATTGAAGTAGCACTTTCAGGCGTTCTACAAGCATAAATCGCACATATCCTTTCTCAACCACCTATTACACTTTTGAAGGCCCTGGAGCACCAGGACAATGGAATTTTCCACAAAATGACCCCATTTTGGAAAGCACACACCCCAACGTATAATCTATGAAGCATTATGAGTCTTTTGAACGGTTCATTTTTTTCCAGAAGGTTTTGGAAAATGTGGAGAAAAAATGAAAATGCATTTTTTTTACACAAAGTTGTCCATTTATAAGATATTTCTAACGCATAGCATATACATAGCAAAAATGACACCCCAAAATGCATTCTGCTACTCCTCCTGAGTATAGCGATACCACATGTGTGAGACTTTTACACAGCCTGGCCATATACAGAGGCCCAACATTGAAGTAGCACTTTCAGGCGTTCTACAAGCATAAATCGCACATATCCTTTCTCAACCACCTATTACAATTTTGAAGGCCCTGGAGCACCAGGACAATAGAATTTTCCACAAAATGACCCCATTTTGGAAAGCACACACCCCAACGTATAATCTATGAAGCAATATGAGTCTTTTGAACGGTTCATTTTTTTCCAGAAGATTTTGGAAAATGTGGAGAAAAAATGAAAATGCATTTTTTTTACACAAAGTTGTCCATTTATAAGATATTTCTAACGCATAGCATATACATAGCAAAAATAACACCCCAAAATGCATTCTGCTACTGATCCTGAGTATAGCGATACCACATGTGTGAGACTTTTACACAGCCTGGCCATATACAGAGGCCCAACTAGGGATGAGCCGAACACCCCCGGGTTCGGTTCGCACCAGAACCTTCGAACGGACCGAAAGTTCGCGCGAATTTTCGAACCCTATTCGTTATAATGGACGCGAACGTTCAAAATCAAAATTGCTAATTACAACGGCCAATATGCATGTTAATGTTATAAAACAGGTTTGGGGACCCGGGTCCTGCCCCAGGGGACATATATCAATGCAAAAAGAAATTTTAAAAACTAAAGTTTTTTCGGGAGCAGTCATTTTAATGATGCATAAAGTGAACAAAAAAAAAGTGAAATTTTCCTTTAAATATGGTACCTGGGGGGTGTCTAAAGTATGCCTGTGAAGTGGCATGTGTTTCCCGTGTTTAGAACTGTCCTTGCACAAAATGACATTTGTAAAGGAAAAAAAGAAGCCATTTAAAACCACTTGCGGCTTTAATGTCATGTCTTGTCCTGGCCGCCATATGGCTGAAAATCCTTGAGAAAAATGGCATGGCTACCCCATCACCCCCCCCCACCCCAGCCCCTTTGGGTCTTGTATGGATACTAAGGGGGACCCCGCACCCAAAATAAAACCCTATACCTACAACCCTATATACTCTGAACAGCAGTATATAGGTGGTGCAAACAAGACATGGACTGTAGGTTTGTTCTTAAGTAGAATCTGAACAGGTACATTATGAAGTGTAGCTACATCCCAAAAAAATCAATTTTTAAGCTTTTTGGAGAACATAGGGAGGGGTTATCACCCCTGTAACATTTGCTGTCTTTGCACATCTGTTCAGAACATGTCACCTCACTTTCCGTCCCAATGACAAATGTTTTTGGAAAAGTGGGGTTTTAATTGAAACAAGGATTGGTGATAAAGCATCAGTAGAGAGGAGATACCTTTTTCCCAAATTAAATCTAACAGGATAGAATTTTCCTTCCTAGGGGTAGATTTCCTCTCACTTCCTGTTTTCTCTTGCCGTTTGCAAGTAGGAGTCGTTTGTAAGTTGGATGTTTGAAAGTAGGGGCCTGCCGTATATACTCTGCAGAAATTTGCCCTATTAGATGTTGGTGTAGCCACAAGACTGGTGGGCACAGGAATGGGCCCTGCTGTGAGTTAATAGATCAAGATTTGTACTTGCATGCACCTGTTGAACCGGGCAGAAAAATTGGGCCTTTGGTGGTGGTGGTGGTGGTGGTGGTGGTGGACGGTGTTGCCACAAGACTGTAAGCCCTCACAGTTACTCTTGGTGGGTGCAGGAATGGGCCCTGCTGTGAGTTATTAGATCAAGATTTGTAATTGCATGCACCTGTTGAACAGGGCAGAAAAATTGGGCCTTTGGTGGTGGTGGTGGTGGTGGACGGTGTTGCCACAAGACTGTAGGCCCTCATAGTTACTCTTGGTGGGCGCAGGAATGGGCCCTGCTGTGAACTATTAGATCAAGATTTGTAATTACACGCCCCTGTTAAACAGGGGCTGAAAAATTGTGCCTTAGGCATTGGTGCTGGTGCCACAACACTGCAACCCCTCACAGATACTGTACTTGGAGCACAGCAGTCACACCTGTTGCGAAGCATCTTTTTAAAAAATTGTAATTACACGCCCCTGTTATACAGGGGCTGAAAAATTGTGCCTTAGGCACTGGTGCTGGTGCCACAACACTGCAACCCCTCACAGATACTGTACTCTGAGCACAGCAATGAGACCTGTTGCAAAGCATTGCCTAAAAATTGTAATTACACGCCCCAACAGGGGCTGAAAAATTGTGCCTTAGGCACTGGTGCTGGTGCCACAACACTGCAACCCCTCACAGATACTGTACTCTGAGCACAGCAGTCACACCTGTTGCGAAGCATCTTTTTAAAAAATTGTAATTACACGCCCCTGTTATACAGGGGCTGAAAAATTGTGCCTTAGGCACTGGTGCTGGTGCCACAACACTGCAACCCCTCACAGATACTGTACTCTGAGCACAGCAATGAGACCTGTTGCAAAGCATTGCCTAAAAATTGTAATTACACGCCCCAACAGGGGCTGAAAAATTGTGCCTTAGGCACTGGTGCTGGTGCCACAACACTGCAACCCCTCACAGATACTGTACTCTGAGCACAGCAGTCACACCTGTTGCGAAGCATCTTTTTAAAAAATTGTAATTACACGCCCCTGTTATACAGGGGCTGAAAAATTGTGCCTTAGGCACTGGTGTGGTGGCATGGATCATTGAGGAGGAGGAAGAGGATAGTCAGTGAACATAACAGGACAGTCACTCAGCATCAGCATAGGCAGTCTTGAAGGGATGTGACATTATAAATTATTCCGTTATATCCGCTTCAGGTGTCTGGTAGCTGGTGGTGATCCAAGACTGATTCATTTTTATGAAGGTCAGTCGATCAACCGAGTCGGTGGACAGGCGCACCCTATGATCGGTGACAAATCCTCCAGCAGCACTGAATGTGCGTTCGGAAAGAACGCTGGATGCAGGACAGGCCAGTAGCTCAATTGCATACTGTGCAAGCTCTGGCCAGTGATCCATCCTCAGGACCCAGTAAGCCAGAGGATTTTCGGTGGGAAAGGTGTCCAAGTCTGACCTTGCCCCTAGGTATTCCTGCACCATGTATATCAGACGCTGGCGATGGTTGCTGGAACCGATCATACCTTGGGGCTGCGGACTAAAAAATTGTCTGAACGCATCGGTCAGACGTCCACCTTCCCCACCGCTCCTTCTGCTACTGACCGAAGCCTCAGCAACTCGTCGTCCAGGACCAGGAGTTTGTAACCTCCCAGTTTCTGGGAACGCGTTGCACAGACCTTTCTGCAAGGCCTCCCTGAGATGTCTCATCCTCTGCTCCCTCTGCGACGGCAAGATAAGGTCCGCAACCTTACCCTTGTACCGTGGATCAAGGAGAGTGGCCAGCCAGTAATGGTCACTCTCCTTGATCCGAAGAACACGAGGATCCTTCCGCAGGCTTTGCAGGATCAGGGAGGCCATGCAGCGTAGGTTAGCTGAGGCATTCGTTCCGGAGTCTTCTGGGTCACTGAGGATGACATGATCGCCAGCCACCTCCTCCCAGCCACGTACAAGTCCACTGGTTTGTTGGGACTGTACATCATCCCTAAAAGACTGCTGCTGCTGATGCTGAGTGCCAGGCTCCACCTCCATGCTCACACAATCCTCCTCCTCCTCCTCCTCCTCCTCCTCTTCCTGTGTGATGGGTGGGACAGAAGGAACATTGTCTGGATAAAGGGGGCCTTGAGAGACAAGGAAGTCCTCCTCTTCCTGCCTCTGTTCTGCCTCAAGTGCCCTGTCCATTATCCCACGCAGCGTATGCTCCAACAGGTGGACAAGAGGTACAGTGTCACTGATGCATGCACTGTCACTGCTCACCATCCTCGTGGCCTCCTCAAATGGTGAGAGGACAGTGCATGCATCCCTGATCATGCTCCACTGGCGTGGGGAAAAAAAGCCAAGCTCCCCTGACCCTGTCCTGGTGCCGTAGTCGCAAAGGTACTCATTGATGGCCCTCTGCTGCGTGTGCAGTCGCTGCAGCATGGCCAACGTTGAGTTCCACCTGGTGGGCATGTCACATATTAGGCGGTTCTTGGGCAGGTTCAGCTCCTTTTGCAGCTCAGTCAGCCGAGCACTGGCATTATAAGATCGGCGGAAATGCACACAGACTTTCCTGGCCTGCCTCAGGACATCCTGTAAGCCTGGGAACCTGCCCAAGAACCGCTGCACCACCAGGTTGAGGACGTGAGCCATACAGGGCACATGGGTGAGCTGCCCCTGTCGCAGGGCGGAGAGGAGGTTGGTGCCATTATCAGAAACGACCATTCCTGGCTTAAGCTGGCGTGGCGTCAACCACCTCTCGGCCTGCCCCTGCAGAGCTGCCAGAACCTCTGGCCCAGTGTGGCTCCTGTCCCCCAAACACACCAGCGCAAGCACGGCATGGCATCTTTTTGCCTGCGTACTCGCGTAGCCCCTTGTACGCCTACGGAGCACCGCTGGTTCCGAGGACAGAGCACTCGAAGAGGACATGGAGGAAGAAGAAGAGGAGGGGGTGGAGGAGAGAGGTGTGTCACAACCAGTAGTAGCATTTTGGAGGCGTGGTGGCGGAACAACCTCCAACACTACTGCACCTTGTCCTGCATCCCTCCCAGCTACC
Source organism: Rana muscosa (assembly GCA_029206835.1). NCBI lineage: Eukaryota > Metazoa > Chordata > Amphibia > Anura > Ranidae > Rana > Rana muscosa. The sequence continues at coordinate 291,510,800 of CM055118.1, forward strand.
AATAGAGTGACCCAATGGGCCGTGAAAGAAAGATAACGTCCCTGTCCATGCCTGCTGGACCATGAGTCAGCGGTAATATGCACCTTACCGCTGACCACCCTGTCCAGCGAGGCATGGACATTGCCTTCCACATGCCAGTAGAGAGACGGAATCGCCTTCCGTGAGAAAAAGTGGCGTTTGGGAACCTGCCACTGAGGAACCACACATTGAACAAACTCACGGAAGGGGGCCGAGTCTATCAACTGAAAAGGCAGCAGTTGAAGTGCTAGCAATTTAGCCAAGCTAGCATTCAACCGCTGGGCATGTGGATGGCTGGGAGTATACTTCTTTCGACGGTCCAGCAGCTGGGGCAGGGAAATTTGCCTGCTACAATCGGACGTCGGTGTACTGCAAGTACTTGGTTGTGACACACCTAATTCTACACCTTCAGTCCTCTCAGAGCAGCTTTCAGAGAGGACTGAAGATATAGTGGGGATGGAGATCCCAGCTGATGAGGAGCAAGGAGAGGTCCGCTTTGTTCTTTGGTGTGGGTCTTTTATGTGTGCTTGCCAACGAGCTGCATGGCAGGTCGACATATGTCTGCTCATGCTTGTGGTGCCCAAGCGGCTGATGTTTTGGCCACGCGAGATACGCTTGAGACAAATATTGCAAATAGCAGTGGTGCGATCTGATGCACTCGTCTCAAAAAAGGCCCACACCAAAGAACTTTTGTGATAACGTGCAGAGGCAGCGCCCTGCACAGGCGGAGCTCTGCGGTGTGGTACAGTTGCTGTGCTGGCCTCTAGCTGGCCTCCAGGGGGCATCCTGCCTCGTTGGACATGTGACGCTGCATCCTCCTCCTCCTCCTCCTCTCTCCCTTCAGGCACCCACGTGGAGTCAGTGACCTCATCATCCCCTCCCTCTTCACCACTAGAGCAAACCTGGCAGTAAGCTGCAGCTGGTGGAACACTACTGCCAGATTGCTGTCCTTCAGCATCCCCTCTCTCTGCGCGCACACTACTGACTTCCTCAAGCTGGGTATCATCATCCGAGCCTTCGAATCGTTGGGCATCCTCCTGGAGCATGTACCCAACACTGTGCTCAAACAGTTCGGGGGACTCCTCAGGAGGACATGGTGGGTCTAGGGAAGGGGTGGCTGATGATGCCATTGAGTACGCGTTGGCAGCTGCTCTGCCAGTACCCTGAGCCTGGGTGAGAGAGGATGAGGAGGATGAGGAGGGCTTGGTCATCCATTCTACCAAGCCTTCGGCATGATGCGGCTCCACATGTCCAGCTGCCGAAAACAAAGACAAGCGTGTCCCATGGCCACGTGCTGATGACGATGCACGACCACGTCCACGGCCAGCACTGTTGTCTCTAGAAACAGAGCCTGCCTGCCCTGTGTTCTTGCCTCGGCACGCTCTGCCTCTCCTTGGCGGTCTTCCAGCCATTGTAGTCGGTAGTGTATATAGTATAAAAAATAGAACTCCTATGTGTGCTCACAACACACTGTAGGTCCTATGGGTGCTGACACTAACACACTATAGGTACTATGTGTGCTGCTGACAAGAAAATATAGGAGCTCTGTTTGCTGCCACTAACACACTAGAAGTCCTATGGGTGCTGCTGAGAAGAAAATATAGGAGCTCTGTTTGCTGCCACTAACACACTAGAAGTCCTATGGGTGCTGCTGAGAAGAAAATATAGGAGCTCTGTGTGATGCCACTAACACACTAGAAGTCCTATGGGTGCTGCTGAGAAGAAAATATAGGAACTCTGTGTGATGCCACTAACACACTAGAAGTCCTATGGGTGCTGCTGAGAAGAAAATATAGGAACTCTGTGTGATGCCACTAACACATTAGAAGTCCTATGGGTGCTGCTGAGAAGAAAATATAGGAGCTCTGTTTGCTGCCACTAACACACTAGAAGTCCTATGGGTGCTGCTGAGAAGAAAATATAGGAGCTCTGTTTGCTGCCACTAACACACTAGAAGTCCTATGGGTGCTGCTGAGAAGAAAATATAGGAGCTCTGTTTGCTGCCACTAACACACTAGAAGTCCTATGGGTGCTGCTGAGAAGAAAATATAGGAGCTCTGTGTGATGCCACTAACACACTAGAAGTCCTATGGGTGCTGCTGAGAAGAAAATATAGGAGCTCTGTTTGCTGCCACTAACACACTAGAAGTCCTATGGGTGCTGCTGAGAAGAAAATATAGGAGCTCTGTTTGCTGCCACTAACACACTAGGAGTCCTATGGGTGCTGCTGAGAAGAAAATATAGGAGCTCTGTGTGATGCCACTAACACACTAGAAGTCCTATGGGTGCTGCTGAGAAGAAAATATAGGAGCTCTGTTTGCTGCCACTAACACACTAGAAGTCCTATGGGTGCTGCTGAGAAGAAAATATAGGAGCTCTGTGTGATGCCACTAACACACTAGAAGTCCTATGGGTGCTGCTGAAAAGAAAATATAGGAGCTCTGTTTGCTGCCACTAACACACTAGAAGTCCTATGGGTGCTGCTGAGAAGAAAATATAGGAGCTCTGTTTGCTGCCACTAACACACTAGAAGTCCTATGGGTGCTGCTGAGAAGAAAATATAGGAGCTCTGTGTGATGCCACTAACACACTAGAAGTCCTATGGGTGCTGCTGAGAAGAAAATATAGGAGCTCTGTTTGCTGCCACTAACACACTAGAAGTCCTATGGGTGCTGCTGAGAAGAAAATATAGGAGCTCTGTTTGCTGCCACTAACACACTAGAAGTCCTATGGGTGCTGCTGAGAAGAAAATATAGGAGCTCTGTTTGCTGCCACTAACACACTAGAAGTCCTATGGGTGCTGCTGAGAAGAAAATATAGGAGCTCTGTTTGCTGCCACTAACACACTAGAAGTCCTATGGGTGCTGCTGAGAAGAAAATATAGGAGCTCTGTGTGATGCCACTAACACACTAGAAGTCCTATGGGTGCTGCTGAGAAGAAAATATAGGAGCTCTGTTTGCTGCCACTAACACACTAGAAGTCCTATGGGTGCTGCTGAGAAGAAAATATAGGAGCTCTGTTTGCTGCCACTAACACACTAGAAGTCCTATGGGTGCTGCTGAGAAGAAAATATAGGAGCTCTGTTTGCTGCCACTAACACACTAGAAGTCCTATGGGTGCTGCTGAGAAGAAAATATAGGAGCTCTGTTTGCTGCCACTAACACACTAGAAGTCCTATGGGTGCTGCTGAGAAGAAAATATAGGAGCTCTGTGTGATGCCACTAACACACTAGAAGTCCTATGGGTGCTGCTGAGAAGAAAATATAGGAGCTCTGTTTGCTGCCACTAACACACTAGAAGTCCTATGGGTGCTGCTGAGAAGAAAATATAGGAGCTCTGTTTGCTGCCACTAACACACTAGAAGTCCTATGGGTGCTGCTGAGAAGAAAATATAGGAGCTCTGTTTGCTGCCACTAACACACTAGAAGTCCTATGGGTGCTGCTGAGAAGAAAATATAGGAGCTCTGTTTGCTGCCACTAACACACTAGAAGTCCTATGGGTGCTGCTGAGAAGAAAATATAGGAGCTCTGTGTGATGCCACTAACACACTAGAAGTCCTATGGGTGCTGCTGAGAAGAAAATATAGGAGCTCTGTTTGCTGCCACTAACACACTAGAAGTCCTATGGGTGCTGCTGAGAAGAAAATATAGGAGCTCTGTTTGCTGCCACTAACACACTAGAAGTCCTATGGGTGCTGCTGAGAAGAAAATATAGGAGCTCTGTGTGATGCCACTAACACACTAGAAGTCCTATGGGTGCTGCTGAGAAGAAAATATAGGAGCTCTGTTTGCTGCCACTAACACACTAGAAGTCCTATGGGTGCTGCTGAGAAGAAAATATAGGAGCTCTGTTTGCTGCCACTAACACACTAGAAGTCCTATGGGTGCTGCTGAGAAGAAAATATAGGAGCTCTGTTTGCTGCCACTAACACACTAGAAGTCCTATGGGTGCTGCTGAGAAGAAAATATAGGAGCTCTGTTTGCTGCCACTAACACACTAGAAGTCCTATGGGTGCTGCTGAGAAGAAAATATAGGAGCTCTGTTTGCTGCCACTAACACACTAGAAGTCCTATGGGTGCTGCTGAGAAGAAAATATAGGAGCTCTGTTTGCTGCCACTAACACACTAGAAGTCCTATGGGTGCTGTTGGGGTGCAATGCTGTGCTAACAGCACTGCGGTTGGTACTACTGCAATACTGTACTAACAGTAAGCACGCACCAGACTAATCCCCAGCAGCAGCTAATAACACACTAACTGTGCAATCAGCAGCAATGAACGATCAATGACTTAGGTAGCAATGGTTTAGCAAAGAAATAGCCAATGGTTTAGCAAAGAAGAGCAAATCTTTCAGTATCAAGCAAAGACAGAATCAGCAGACTAATCTCTCCTAAAGCCGGAACTCATGTGACCGGGGCCGATGGCGTGGCGGCCTTTTAAATGGTGGGGCGTGTACTAAAGCCCCTGAGCTGTAATTGGCTACAGGCGTCCTGCCTGTAGCCAATTATTGCTCTCCGAGTTTCGGGCGCTGTGATTGGCCAAGCATGCGGGGTCACAGTGCATGCTTGGCCAATCATCAGCCAGCAATGCACTGCGCCGGCCGCGCCGGCCGCAATGCATTGCGGGGCCGCTCGCATCACACGAATGTGATGCGAACGGCCCAAATAGTTCTGGGCTCGACGAGCGAGCGAACGCCCGATGCTCGATTCGAACATGGGTTCGAATCGAGCACCGGGCCCATCCCTAGGCCCAACATTGAAGTAGCACTTTCAGGCGTTCTACAAGCATAAATCGCACATATCCTTTCTCAACCACCTATTACAATTTTGAAGGCCCTGGAGCACCAGGACAATAGAATTTTCCACAAAATGACCCCATTTTGGAAAGCACACACCCCAACGTATAATCTATGAAGCATTATGAGTCTTTTGAACGGTTCATTTTTTTCCAGAAGGTTTTGGAAAATGTGGAGAAAAAATGAAAATGCATTTTTTTTACACAAAGTTGTCCATTTATAAGATATTTCTAACGCATAGCATATACATAGCAAAAATAACACCCCAAAATGCATTCTGCTACTCCTCCTGAGTATAGCGATACCACATGTGTGAGACTTTTACACAGCCTGGCCATATACAGAGGCCCAACATTGAAGTAGCACTTTCAGGCGTTTTACAAGCATAAATCGCACATATCCTTTCTCAACCACCTTTTACAATTTTGAAGGCCCTGGAGCACCAGGACAATAGAATTTTCCACAAAATGACCCCATTTTTGAAAGCACACACCCCAACGTATAATCTATGAGGCATTATGAGTCTTTTGAACGGTTCATTTTTTTCCAGAAGGTTTTGGAAAATGTGGAGAAAAAATTAAAATGCATTTTTTTTACACAAAGTTGACAATTTATAAGATATTTCTAACACATAATATGTACATAGCAAAAATTACACCCCAAAATGCATTCTGCTACTCCTCCTGAGTATGGCGATACCACATGTTTGAGACTTTTACACAGCCTGGCCACATACAGAGGCCCAACATCCAAGTAGCACCTCCAGGCATTCTAGCAGCATTAATTGCACATATCATTTTCTGACTACCGATCACATTTTTGAAGGCCCTTCATATATCTAACACATAGCAGGTACATACCAAATAACAAAAGATTACCTGTGGTTTTAGAAGTGCAGTGGTCCACAGAGGAGAGCATCGGTCCAGGCAGCAGGCAGGGATGAGGTCAGCGACAGCAAAAGCAATCATCCAGGCAGCAGGCAGGAATACTGTCCATAGTTCGCACAGGCAGAGATACTGTCAGCACAGCCAGAGCACAGCCAAAGCACAGGTCCAGGTAGCAGGCAGAGGTGTCCCGGCAGAAATGCTGTCCAAAGTCAGTAGAGGCAGCAGGCAGATATATGGTCAACACAGCCAAAGTATTGGTCCAAGCAGCAGGAAGAAACATGGTCCATAATGTCATGGGTCATTACAGGCAGTAATATGGTCAGCACAGCCAAATTATTGGTCCAGGCAGCAGGAAGGACCATCAAGCTTAGGGCCAGGGGGACAGGGGTAGAGGCTTCTCCCACCCAAATCGCTTTGAAGCCTCCGGGCAACCAGACCCTGTTCTTGGAGCACAGAAAACGAAAAACTGGTTTTCTCTACTCAGAACGCTATTCTGAAGCCCCTCACATATGTGAGACCCCTGTGTACTAAAAGTAGATGGCCAAAAGATCAGTCCAAGTGGCAGGCAAAAACATGGTCGATTAACAGGCCAAGGTCGGTACACGTGGAAGTCAGAAACGTGGTTTAAATCGGCAGGCAGAGGCATCGTCGGTAAACAGGCCAGGGTCAGTTAATTAACATGGAAGGTAGTTAGTAACATGGTAGCAGGCAAATAGGGAAGTGGCAGTCTGTTAATAATAAGGGGAACTAATGGATGTATGATAATTTTTGAAGCAATTTCCGATGCACAGGCCAGGTTGGGAGGGACAATCGGGACAATAATAGCTGGTGTCTCTTCTTACTCCTCCTCTGCTGCATACACGGCATTTCTTTTGGCGTCTTCTTCCAGATTCTGTGGGGGGGATGCTAAAGGGATAGTGTCGCTCGTGAAGCCGACTCACACTATCAGAGCGAATGCTTCCTGGGGCGGGATCTTGTTGGTAAATGAGGGCATCGATGATATCTTCGATATATTGGAGGTAGTGGAGTCGGTGATTTTGAGTTGCTTTTTGGTAGCAGACAAACGAATTAAAAAGGGCCATGTGAAACAGGTGAAACGCAACTTTTTTGTGCCAATAATGGGACTTTCTGGTTGATAAGTAGGGCTGTAGCATCTGGTCGTTTAAATCCACCCCCCCATGTACAAATTGTAGTCGTGGACACATTCAGGCTTTACAATGGAGCCGCGTCTTCTTGGGATCTCCACCATGGTGTCATTGTGGATCGTAGAGAGGATGTGGACATCTTTCTTGTCCCTCCACTTCATGGCCAACACCTCCTCGTTCCTCATGGATGCCGATTCTCCAGGTCGCAATTTTTTTGGCAATAAATTTTGTGGGAATCCCTTCCGTTTTTTTTTTAAGGTACCGCAGCCCGGGGTTTGTTTACTGTAAAGGTGGCGAAAAAGGGGCAGGCTGGTATAATAATTATCAACATATAAATGGTAACCTTTTCCGAACAGGGGGTATGCCAACTCCCAGACAATTTTCCCACTGGTTCCAATATATGTGGGGCAATCACGGGGCTGGAGCTGGGAGTCTTTGCCTTCGTAGATCCTGAATTTGCAGACGTATCCAGTGGCTCGATCACATAATTTATTTAATTTTAACCCATACCTGGCTCTCTTGCTTGGTATGTACTGCTTGAACTGCAGTCGGCCGGTGAAATGTACGAGGGACTCGTCCACACAAATTTTTTGGTCTGGGATGAAAACTTCTTCAAATCGCTGGGAAAAGGCATTGATTAGGGGGCGTATCTTGTACAATTTGTCGTAGTTGGGATGATCTCGGGGAGGGCACTGTGAATTGTCATTGAAGTGGAGAAAGCGCATAATCATGTTGTATCTTTTCCTGGACATGACAGCGGAATATATGGGCATGTGTTGGATGGGGCGTTTGGACCAATATGAATGGACTTCGTTCTTTTTTGTAAGCCCCATATTGAACATAAGGCCCAAAAATAATTTAAATTCCTCCAATGTTAGACGCCGCCACTGGAACATGCGGGCGTAGGAAGAATCGGGGTTGGCAGCAATAAATTGGGATGCATACAGATTCGTTTGATCCACTATATTCTGCAGCAAATCTTGTGGGAAAAATAAACAAAAATAATCAAATTTAGAAAAATTTGTAGTGTCGGGCTGCACACCTGGCTGTGCGGTGAAAGGGGGGATGATAGCGGATCCTGAGTTGGCAGGCAACCATAAGGGGTTTGCCAGGGCATCGGGAAGGTAGGATTGGGGCTGGATTCTTCGGGTTGGGCGTGCATTTCCATTGCTTGTACTGGGCTCCTCTTCCTGGGGTATGGCGCTGCTGGTGGTGGGCAGTTCTCCTGATCTTGGTGCTGATCTTGGTGCTGATCTTGGTGCCGATCGCATTCTTTTGGGAGGGACGGTTTCCTCCGGGGACTCGGACTCTGAGCCACTATCCTCCACTGGCTCGTATTCCGAACCAGAATCGGATAATGGGAGCTCCCCGCTGCTCTCATCATCCGACATGGCAAGAATGGCATATGCCTCCTCAGGTGTGTAAACCCTTTGGGACATTATGGCAGTGCTTATTGGTGGGCCTGTGTAATGGTACTGCTGGTGGTAGTGGTGGCGGTCTGTGTGGTAGTACCGATGGAGGTATTAGTGGTGGGCCTGTGTGGTGGTACCGATGGCGGTATGGGTGGTGGTGGTACCAATGGCGGTACAGGTGGTGGTGGTACCGATGGCGGTACGGGTGGTGGTGGTGGCGGCGGTACCGATGGCGGTATGGGTGGTGGTGGTACCGATGGCGGTACAGGTGGTGGTGGTACCGATGGCGGTACAGGTGGTGGTGGTATGGGTGGTGATGGTACCGATGGCGGTACAGGTGGTGGTACAGGTGGTGGTGGCACTACCGACGGTGGTACGGGTGGTGGTACTGGTGGTGGTACCGATGGCGGCACTAGTGGTGATACTGGTAGCGGGCCTGTGTGGCAGTATAGATGCTGGGCCTGGTGGCGGTACTGGTGGTGGTACTGGTACCGATGGCGGTACTGGTAGCCTGTGTGGCGGTGCCAATGGCGGTACCGATGGAGGTGGGCCTGTGACAGATGATTGACAGATGGGCTGATTGATTGACAGATGGGCTGATTGATTGATTGACAGATGGGGTGATTGATTGACAGGTGGGGTGATTGATTGACAGATGGGCAGATTGATTGACAGATGGGCTGATTGACAGATGGGCTGATTGACAGATGGGCTGATTGACAGATGGGCTGATTGGCTGGGCTGATTGATGTGCTGGGCTGTGTGACAGGTCCTCTTTATGGGGGGGGGCGTGTTGTGCACTGTAAACTTATGTAGACAAACTACACTGAGCTAACTTACTTATCTCTTCTCTCTCCTCACAGATCGGTGTGTGAGGAGAGAGCAGGGATCAGGTAGTAACTCCTGTGGAGTTTGTTTACATTTGTGACCGGCTGTGATTGGACACAGCCGGTCACGTGGTAAACAGCCAATTCATTGGCTGTTTACTCTGATCGGGGACGCGCTGTGTCCAAGGGACACTCGCCTTCCCCGATCCCCGCTCTGCAAGCCTGTGGCGGCGCGCACGGAGCGCGCCGCCGAGTTTGTTTTGACAGGTGATCGGCTGTGACTTTGACACAGCCGATCACATGGTAAACAGCCAATGAAATTGGCTGTTTACCGTGATCGGGGAAGCGCTGTGTCCGAGGGACACATGCCGTCCCCGATCACCGCGCTGCGCGCCCCCGCGGGCGCGCGCAAGGCAATATCCTGCAGGACGTCATATGACGTCCAGTATCGATATTGCAACCACTTCCCGGACGTCAATTCGCTATTGACTGGGCGGGAAGTGGTTAAGGCACCTTTGTTGGACTTTTGTTCAATTGTCCTGACTCCTTGTATGGGCATGCGTTGATGGATGAGACTTCTTGGAGAGGATAATATTAGGGAGCCCATACCATAATGTGACTGGAGCATGAAGCGCATGTACAATAATTTTTAATGAATTTAATTGAGTAAGTTCTTTTCCATTTTTTCTGTCCTCACATGCAACATTGGGGAGTGGAAAATGGGAAATGCATTTTGTTTTTGTATTTAATGTAATTTTGTGATCTGTCATAGAAAAGAATACAGTTGAAATCCCTGATGAAGGACGTTTACATATACAGTTTGAAACGCGTTGGATGAAGCCCTCCTTGATTCGTCTCCGGATGGAGTGGTCAATTTAGGCTATTGTATTCATTTCAATTATTCCAATCATGTTACAGATTTTATGGATATTATTGTACAATTATGTATTTTCTATGAATATGTATTCTCTTTTCTCTTTTTGGTATAAATAAATATTTTTGTATAAAATTCTTTTGTTGCCTCCACAATCCCAAATAATAGAGTTCTTTTTACCAAATGTTTGTTTATGTGTATATTTTTCTAATTTTTTGTTGCTGCTTATCTGTTTGCACTTTATACACAAGCGCAGTATTTTTGTTGTTAAATGTACCTGTATTACCACATCTAGCACAGGCTGGCTCAGATTTCAATCCAATTGCATACAGAAATTGAGGAGTTCTATAGACTCTATGGAGAATAAAGATCTGTGTCAGTCTGTGTGATGGAGAGAGAGACACCCGGGGCGAGGACCGATGAATATCAACCCAGACCTCCTCAGGGATAAAACCGATATCTTTTTCCCAACCAGCCTTAGAGCGGATGGGAAAGTTCAGTAGAAACCTATCTGACAATGCAATATATGTAGCAGATGTGAGTCTTTTTGTTGACCCTGTATGTACTATCTTATCAAGAACAAGGATAGGGGGAAAATATCCTAGCAGAAGAGAATTGGGCATGTAAAGCATGTCTTAGTTGGAGGAATTGATAGAACCAATTAGATTGTAGAGAGAACTCTCCCATTAGATCTTCAAAGGATTTAAGTATACCGTTTTCGTATAACTGAGCTAGAGTTGTTATTCCTAATTTCCCCCATCTCTGAAAGCCTCTAAGGGCCAAAATTTGAGGAAGTCTATCATTTTCCCATATGGGAGTGTATCTAGTAGGATAAGAGACACCCGGTATTTTTTTAACAGTATCCCATATTTTACATATTAACGTGCAGGTAGGCATATCGGCAAGCGAGACCCCCCCCCTCTTGCACGGTCCAGGACATAGAGTGGTAACTGACCCTTAAATGCATAAGAAAATAATCTTTGAGCAGGATACACTATTTAACACTGTGTTGTCCAAGCCTGTCTTGCCCGAGCAATATTGTATGTTTTGGCGTGTTCTCTGTCTTGTTTTGGCGTGTTCTCTTGCCCGAGCAATATTGTGTGTTTTGGCGTGTTCTCTGACCTTTGGCGTGTTCTCTGTCTATCCTTGTCTGCTAGTTTCCCTGACCTTTGGCTTATCTCCTGACTATCCCTTGTTGTCCTGGGCTGCTGCTTCCTCTCTATCCTCCTGTAGCCTTCCGTGAGCGTGAGCTGGGAGACCCTGGGGGCCGCGACCTGGAGCCAGTTGCAGCGCAGTCCATCCTCACCACTAGAGGCTCTGGTGAACACCTGCTGGCTCTTAGACTTCGCGCCATGGGGAATCTTATGTTCTAGCTCCCAGTGGGATCCATGTTGGTGCTCCAGTGGACCTGCTTTCCTGAAAAACCCAGAGTCCCATCCGCAGCAGTCAGCCATAGGGTCCACTACGTTAGCGGTGCACTCCTGACCCCAACGGTGTGCATCTGTCGCCTGGTTTCAGGTGACCTGATAGTTTGCGAGGGCCATGGACCCAACCGATGTGCCTGACCTTTGGCGTGTTCTCTGTCTATCCTTGTGTCCTAGTTGCCCTGACCGTTGGCTTATCTCCTGACTATCCCTTGTTGTCCTGGGCTGCTGCTTCCTCTCTATCCTCCTGTAGCCTACCGTGAGCGTGAGCTGGGAGACCCTTGGGGCCGCGACCTGGAGCCAGTTGCAGTGCAGTCCATTGTCACCACTAGAGGCTCTGGTGAACACCTGCTGGCTCTTAGACTCCGCGCCCTGGGGAATCTTATGCTCTAGCTCCCAGTGGGATCTATGTTCGTGCTCCAGTGGACCTGCTTTCCTGAACAACCCAGTGTTCCATCCGCAGCAGTCAGCCATAGGGTCCACTACCTTAGCGGTGCACACTTGACCCCAACGGTGTACATCTGTCTTCCGGCCTCAGGTGACCTGATAGTTTGCTCGGGCCATGGACCTGGCTTATGTGCCACTACCTGCCGCTGACCAGCTGCAGGGCGTAGTTCGCAGACTCGAGAAACAGAAGTCTAATCAGACCCAATTGATGCAATTCCTGCAAGGTTTGGCCTCCCGCTTTGAACAGCTTCAGGCCTCCTTTGGAACCTCAATCGCAGCCGGCGGTTGTACCTACTCCGCTTATGGTCCCTACAACAAATTAGTTGCATCTACCAGCTCCTTCTTGTTTATCTGGTGACTCAAAGGCCTGCAGGGGGTTCTTTAGTCAGTGCACCATCCATTTTGAGCTCCAGACTCAAAACATTTCCTCTGATTGAGCAAGAGTAGCCTATATTATCTCACTCCTGACCAACAAGGTTTTAGCCTGGGCTGCCCCCCTGTGGGAGAATAATGATCCAGTGGTCTCCAGCTTGTCTAACTTCCTGAAACGCTTCTGGAATATTTTCGAGGAATCAGGCGGTGTCTCTTCTGCAGCCAGTGCCCTTTTAGGTCGCCATCAAGAGTCTTCTTCGGTGAGATAGTATGCCCTTCACTTTCGCATTTTAACTGCTGAGCTGAGCTGGAATAATTAGTCCTTAGTTGCAACCTTTTTACAAGGCCTCTCTGACAGAGTGAAGGATGAGATGGCAGGAAGAACCATTCCCTCAGGTCTGGATGATGTCATCTCCCTCTGCAATCAGATTGATATTCGCTTCCAGGAGAGGACCCTAGAGAAAGGGCGTCAGTACTCCATGGTCCTTAGCCAGCCCGAGCTCCACTCTCCTTGATGCGTGGGGCATCCCTCGCCAGCTGTAGAACCTATGCAGCTGGACTGGACTAGGTTACCTCCTGAAGAGCGTGTTAGGCGCAGAACTCTGGGCTTGTGTTTCTACTGTGGGGGCAAAGGTCATTTTCGGGACACCTGCTCTCTTTGCCCGAGAGACGTGGGTCTAATACATCTGGAAGGTGGCATATTGGACCCAGGAAATTCACCTTCATCATCCTGTCTCTTTCTTTCTGTGCTCCTCTGTGTCAAAGCTTCCCCTTATGCAGTCGCGGCCTACCTGGATTCCAGAGCCGCTGGAAATTTCATGGACTGGGGAACTGCGTCTTCCATTAAAATTCCTCTTTCACCTTTCACCACTCCGCTGGTGGTCTCAGAAATTGATGGTACTGTTCTTCCTAGGGGGCCCATCCGCTTCCAGACCCTCCCTGTCAAGATGTCTATAGGGGTACTCCACCAGGAGTGGATATCCTTTCTCGTGCTACCTAAAGCCTCAAACCCCATTGTATTGGGCCTTACTTGGTTGCAGCTCCATTCTTCACACATTGATTGGACTATTGGGCAGATCCTGGCTTGGGGTCCCTCTTGTTTCTCGTCCTGCCTACTCAAGGTTACCCCAAAGGAAAGAATTCCTGTGGCCACCACATCAGTATCTCCTACTCTTCCTGCTGCATATAGTGAGTTCCGGGATGTATTCGGGACTTTTGACAGTGCCATTGACCTTGTTACCGGCGTAACCCTGTCCAGGGGCCGGACCTATCCCTTGTCAATTCTGGAGACCCAGGCCATGTCTGAGTATGTTTCGGAGAATCTAAAGAGAGGGTTCATTCGGAAATCCTCATCCCCATGCGGGAGCAAGGTTATTTTTTGTAGCCAAGAAGGATGGGACCTTAAGACCCTGCATTGACTATCGAGGATTAAACGCTCTGACAATCAAAAACCGATACCCTTAATACCGGAACTGTTCGAAAGATTGAAAGGCGCCTCCATTTTCACTAAGTTGGATCTCAGGGGTGCGTACAATCTGATTCGGATACGGAAGGGAGATGAATGGAAAACACCATTTAACACTAGAGATGGGCAATATGAATAGTTGGTTATGCCCTTTGGTCTGTGTAATGCCCCAGCTGTGTTCCAAAACTTTGTCAACGAGATCTTCAGGGATCTGCTTTATCAGTTTGTTGTCATTTATCTGGATGACATCCTCATCTTTTCTGAAAATCTGCTTGTTCACAGAAACCATGCCCGGATTGTACTTCAGCGCCTTAGAGAAAACAATCTGTATGCCAAGCTGGAGAAATGCTCTTTTGAATGTTCCGAGGTTCTGTTTTTGGGATGCTTTGTCTCTAGCTTTGGTCTTCGTTTTGGTCCTGGAAAGGTCTCGGCCATTACCAACTGGCCCTTTCCTGCAAGCCTCAAGGCCACTCAATGCTTTTTTGGGTTCACTAATTATTACAGGCAGTTCATTAGGAACTGCTCTTCCATTGCTGTGCCTATTATCGCCTTGGCCAAGAAGGGTGCGAATGCAATGGAGTGGCCCCCTGAAGCTGTCTCAGCGTTTCATGACTTGAAACAGGCCTTTGTTTCTGGACCTTTGTTGAGGCGACCCAACCCTGGGGATCCATTTTTTATTGAAATTGACGCTTCCTCGTGGGAGCTGTGCTTCTTCAATCCTCTGAGCGCAAACATCAACCATGTGCGTTTTTCTACCCAAAAAAATCTCAGGCAGAGAAAAATTATGCTATTGGTGATCGGGAACTTCTTGCGATTAAATTGGCATTGGAGAAGTGGAGTCATCTCTTGGAGGGTTCCCTGCACTCCATAACAATTTTCGCTGACCATAAAAATCTGCAGTACTTAAAGAATGCCAAACGACTGAATCCCAGACAGGCCAGGTGGAGTCTTTTCTTTTCCAGTTTCAATTTTTCTATTAAACCTGGTTCCTGCAACAGTCGGACTGATGCACTCTCTAGGTCTTTTGACATTCAGGATGAGGAGCCCACCTCCGAACCTGAGTTGATCATTCCTACCTCATGTGTTCTTGCCCATTCTACCCTGGACTTCTACCCTGGAAAAATTCCTCCTGGCAAGACCTTCATTCCAGCCAAGTTAAGAACTAAGATCTCTCATTGGGGTCATGATTCCAAGGTGGCAGGTCATGCCGGGGCCCTCCGATCTTTCTTCCTCATCAGCCACCACTACTGGTGGCCTACTCTTTGTTCTGATGTTAAAGACTACGTTAAAGCTTGTCATCTGTGTGCCCAGTCTAAGTCCTCCACACAAGCTCCTGCTGGTCTTCTCATGCCTTTGCACATTCCTAAGGAGCCTTGGTCTCACATAACCATGAACTTCATCACCGATCTTCCACCTTCTGAGAAGAATGTGGTAATTTGGGTGGTAATAGATCAATTCTCCAAGATGGCCCATTTTGTTCCTCTTCCTGGTCTCCCTTCTGCTCCTGCCTTGGTTCCCATTTGTGTTTGAGAGATTTTCCGCCTTCATGGAGTTTCTTCCCATGTTGTTTCGGACAGGAGTGTTCAGTTTACTTCTCGCTTTTGGAGATCCTTCAACATTACCTTGGATTTTACCTCTTCTTACCATCCTCAATCCAATGGTCAGACTGAGAGGGTTAATCAGGAGTTAGAGGTCTTTTTCTGTACCTTGGTCTCAGCTCATCACGATGATTGGGCATCACTACTCCCGTGGGCAGAGTTCCCTTACAATTATCATGTCAACGTCAGTTCTCAGAAGACCCCCTTTGTCACTGTTTATGGAAGTTCCAATTGAAGTTCCCCTCCAAGCCTGATCCCAAGCGGGGGAGGCCAAGTAAGAGGGGGGGGGTAATGTCATGAATCGCCAGTAATACCTATATGCCCTGTCTGCTTGCTTACCTCTGGTCTGTGTATCAGCCTTGGGCCTGCACTCTCACACCTGCATGGTTAAGTAATTTTCCCTCAGTGTGGCTCCACCCTAGCCTCTACAGGATACACTTTTTAACATTGTCCTGTCCAAGCCTGCCTTGCCCGAGCAATATTGTGTGTTTGGTTTTCTGTCTCCTGCTTGCCGTGTGCTCTACGTCTGTTTTTGTTACCGATCTTGTCTTGTTCTTTGACTATCCCTGCCTGCTTGTTACCCTGACCTTTGGCATGTTTTCTGTCTATTCTTCTCTGCTAGTTGCCCAGACCTTTGGCTTATCTCCTGACTATACCTTGTTGTCCTGGGCTGCTGCTTCCTCTATATCCTCCTGTAGCCTGCTGTGAGTGTGAGCTGGGAGACCCTGGGGGCCGCAATCTGGAGCCAGTTGCAGCGCAGTCCATCTTCACCACTAGAGGCTCTGGTGAACACCTGCTGGCTCTTAGACTCCATGCCCTGGGGAATCTTATGCTCTAGCTCCCAGTGGGATCCGTGTTGGTGCTCATGTGGACCTTCTTTCCTGAACCACTCTGAGATCAATCCGCACCAGTCAGCAATAGGGTCCACTACCTTAGCGGTGCACTACTGACCCCAACGGTGTGTATCTTTCACCTGGACTCAGGTGACCTGACATACTCACTGAACTGCAACTCAATTTATAACATTTGTATCATGTTTTTCTGGATTTTTGGTTGATATTCTGTCTCTATCATTTAAAATGCACCTATAATAAAAATGATAGACCCTTCACTTCTTTGTAAGTGGGCAAACTTACAAAATCTGTAGGGGGATCAAATAATTTTTTTCCCCACTGTATGTAGTGCAAGGGCCTGTCTGATTGGACAGAGAGTGATTGGATAGAACGTATGTCCTACTATTATATAGTTTTGGTAAATCTAAAGGAGATCGTACAGTCAGATCGTATACTGTATGGCCACCTTTATACAGCTAAGATTAACTAGTTGTGCTATTGGTGCCATTTATAGTTAATGGCACACCAAACACAGACGCAAACACACAATTTGCCACGTGAAAAAAACGAGCAAAAAAACACAGCAAAATTCACAGTAAAAAAAAACGTGCAGCCCGCAACACGCCAAAATGTCCCATTAACTACTTTGCCACGTGTAGCGCAGCCCGCTGAAAAAAAGTACACTAATGGTATATAGGGGAGCTAGAATTTATTTTAAAAAAAAGTGAACTTATCCTGTATATGTTGTTCCAGAAACCTTCCCCATATTTTTTCATGCAGTGAAATAGGGTGTTTAAAGTACATGTCAAGCCAAAAAGTTATTTTTTCAGTTTTATATGGATCATTGTAGTGTAGCGCCCACCCCATTTAGGGGTGCTATATACCCAAATTTAGTGGCTGGTCTGAGATAGTAGTTAGGCTCAGACCTTTCTTAATTTATAGGTTGTGCTGCTTTATTTCCAGGATGGTATACTGGTGTGCAGTTCCCTGTGGCCTGTAGGTGGCCCTGCCATAATGGGTCAGGGTTGAACCACTGGTATTAGTGCTGTGCCTTTGGGTGTCCGCTCTTGGAAGCTTACAGTGGGCGTGGTCAACCTGCTGTGCATGCTGGGAGAGGATACATAAGGGGCAGACGCCGCCTGGGAGGGTTCTTCTTCATTCCAGAGTCGGAGTCCGGGTGCGTGGCGCATGGCCCTCCAAGCCATGGGGCCACGTGTGCATCTGTCCCAGGCACCTTTAGTCCTGGGGCTGCATCTTCAACATTGGGCCCAGCACCTTTAGCTGGAGCCCACTTCTGGGAAGAGGAGTCCCAGGGTGTCCCTCGCGAGGGAGCCAGCTTCTAAGAAGAGGAGGCCGGGGGAGGACCTTTCTGACGGACCGGTGAGAGTTCACGGTGAAGGAAGGGGCCCGGTAACTTTCTGGACGGATTCTTCTATCCACCAAGGGCCTAGTAATGTGCTGTTGCTGGCACCTGTCCTTATGTACCAGAAGCTAAGAGGTTCGGGGTCTGATAGATTCTGTGGCAGAGAGTCTCCCGATCGCATCTAGGAAAAGAACTTGATCAAACGTCTGAGCATCACTTCGGCTGCTAGGATCCATTTTATAGGAGACTATCCGGGTGAGCTAAACCTACTCAGGGATAGAGTAGTGATTGTGCTATCCATTGTGCCTGGACTAACCTCCTAAACCTTGCTGTCCTACCTCTTATCCACCCTTTCCTATCTGCTGAACATTGAGAAAATAAACTAAACGTTGGAGTTTTAAAGTGGTGTGGACATTGGAATTACTTGGGGAATACAGAGACTTGTCCCTATATCCTAGGAGATGAGAACCAACTGACGGAAGAACCTAGCTGTGGGACCCAAATACATAACACCGCTCAACCTCCTCAACCAGGAGGGTACGGGCATATAGTACGGTGTGCCTTTTTCCTGCAATTGAGCCATTGTTTGATCAATTGATCACCTGAAATCTCAACACATTCTGTTAGCACAAACCAGTCTTTAAACAGCAGATGTGATTATATAATGTGCCATAATCGATTCTATGTGCAAAAATATATGTGAAACATATAATAGGACTAAATGAATAAATCTAAATCGTGAAAAGGAAAGTATGATGTGATATAAAAATGTGTATGTTTATATACATGAGCCTCTATATGCCCATATAAAAGTGAATGTATTGAATGTGTAAATATTTAATTAGTGAGTAGGTAGAAAAATTTAATAACATGGAGATAAATGAATAAACAAATAAATAAATAAATAAGTAATTAAGGGGGCGACTCCTCAGGCGACTCGGTCGCCTGAGGAGTCGCGTCCTGCTCTGTACTATGGAACCGTTCTAATAGAAGCGACTCAGGTCGCCCCGACTTAGAAAAAGGTTCCTGTACTTCTTTTGGGGGTGACTCAGGGCGACTTGCATTGACTTCTATACAGAAGTCATTATGCAAATCGCCTCAGGCGGGCATCTCAAGTCGTCTTGAGATCGCGCCGCCGAGTCGCCCCCGAAGTCGTGCTGCCCCTGTGAGAACCGGGCCTTAAGTAAATCTATGTGACCGTGTCTATTTATTTATTTTGTTTTTGATAAATAAATAGACACGATCAGATTTACTTTAATTACTTATTTATTTATTTGTTTATTCATTTATCTCCATGTTATTACATTTTTCTACCTACTCACTAATTACATTTATTTTTTATTTTTTTGTAAAATCATTTTTATTTAGTTTTTTAACATACATAAATAGCCCACATATGGGCTGAACAGTTGCCCACGCAGGGGCTACACTCCCGCTACAGAAACAGGTCGTAGCAGGGAACAACATTAAACACAAAACAACCTACTAAACCTACAACCCCAATGTGGGGAGGGGGGTCAGTTCAGGGTGAACATTGCTCAAAATGATATCAAGAGAATATAGCAGCCTGGGAAAAAAAAGAGAAAATGAGTCAATACCTTAGCAGACTAGTTTGCGACCGTTAACCTAATCGCCTGTCACTGCATCATTCGCTGTGGTAGCATTGTCTAACTAACATGTCCATACCTTCTCAAATTTTTGAGTAGGTGGCCTTATAGAGGGGTAAACTGGCATTAACTAGGTTTTTCCAGAACCCGACAGAGGGGGGAGACGATTTTTTCCAACGCATCGTGATAGCTTTCCGAGCATAGTACAGTAGCACGGAGATAAGTATTTTTTTGGGTCGGAGCACCGACAGTTGTTCCAGCAGACAGTATCTAGGGTCATAAGAGACATGAGTTTTTGTGACCTTAGCAACTACCCGGAGTACTTCCGCCCAATAGTGGGCTACTGCTGGGCAATCCCAGAAGATTTGGAAAAAATTCCCCACCTGATGTGAGCAGCGCCAACACTCCGAAGAGTTGTGACAGCGTCATCTGGTGCAGTCTATGAGGCGTATAATGAGCTCTATGTACAATTTTGTATTGTACTAGTTTGTCCCGTGCTGAGACTAGATGGGAAAAGGGAAAGTCCCAGCTCTCCCTCCAGTCGTCTTCGTCCAGCCCCGGTACGTCCTCCACACATTTCCTGCAGAGGGAGGACAGCTCGGGCGCGGCAGCAACCAACAGGGACCCATAACGTGGGTTTCTCCAGGTCCTTCACTCGAAGGGTGGATTCTAGCTCAGAATATTCCAAGACAACCGGTTGGCCCAAGAACTGACATCTGAAGGCATGGGCAATTTGAAGGTACCTGAAATGGAGCTGTGGAGGAATCTGAAATTTGGCAAATAAAATGTGGAAGGGGGAAAGCTCCCTGTTAGTGATCACAAGCTTAAGAGTAAGAACTTTGTATTTGGCCCAGGCCTGCGGATCGGGGATGGTGTTGAACTGCGGGAGGTTGGGATTCAGCCACAGGGGGGTGTGAGGAGACCAGGAGTTATTCTGGGATGTCCTCAGCTCCTCTCCCGCCCTCCTCGCTCGCAAGATGGTTCGCATAGAAGGTGTGAGATGTTGGGGCGTCTTAGGACCCCTAAACAGCAGCCCCTGCAGGGCCTCCAGAGACCACACTATAGCTACCTCCAGCACCACCGCAGAGTTGGTCAAGTCCGGCTGCAACCACCAATGGGCGGTCACGTGCTGAGTGGCCAAGAAGTACTTGTGGCAGTCAGGGAGAGCCAAGCCCCCATTGTCCACAGGCCTGGTCAAAGTAGTGTATTTAAATCTAGGTGGCTTAGGCCCCCAAATAAAGGTGAGGAAGAGCTGCTTAAGAGAATTAAAGAAAGCTTTGGTCAACTATTGCGGGGAATTTTGAAAAATATAAGTAAATTTAGGGAGGACTTTCATTTTAAGAAGGTTAATACGGCCAATGAGGGAAAGGGGAAGATTGCTCCATGCCTTCAGTTTGGCCCTGACTACCACCAGGACAGGGTCAAGATTGAGCTGCACAAAGTCTCCACTCTCTTTCGAGATAACAATGCCTGATAGGTAAACTGATCGACCCATTGAAGTGGAAGGGAGGGGGGTGAGGAGGACCTGGCCCCCCCATCCACCGAGAACAGCTGAGACTTGTGCCAGTTCACTTTCAACCCCGTGAAGGTGGAAAAGGCCTCCATGATCCCAAGAGCACCCCGCAGAGAATCACCAGCATCGTTCAAAAACAGCAGAAGGTCGTCTGCGTAGAGAGCCAATCTCTCCTCCAGCCAGCCTACCCTAAGGCCACGGATCTCGGCCGAGCTCCTAAGGGCTTCTGTAATAGGTTCCATAGGTTCCATAAAATAAAATAAAATAAAAATTGTGAAAAAAAAAAACAGTCATGCCTCTATATTTGTAATGTCCTAGCATTTTTGGGCCTCGAAAAAATAAGATAGGCCGTCAGTACATCAGGATTGAAATATACCATAGTGTGTGGACATAATTGTAGCAGAATACATGTTGGCCTAAATTTATGAAGAAAGATGACTTTTTTGCAAAATTTTATAACAGAATTTATAAAAAAATATATTTTATTTTATTTAGCAAAAAATGTAAAAACAGTGGTGATTAAATACCACCAAAAGAAAGCTCTATCTGTGTGAACAAAATGATAAACATTTCATTTGGGTACAGCGTTGCATGATAGAGTAATTGTCATTCAAAGTGTGACAGCTGAAAGCTGAATTGGCCTGGGCAGGAAGGGGGGGTGAAAGTGCCCAGTATTGAAGTGGTTAATACTGCTTTAACTGCTTGGCGACAAGCCGCTCATTATACTGCGGCAGGTTGGCATGGCTGTGCGAACCGCCGTAGTTGTACGTCGGCCGCTTTAAGAGCCAAAAGGGGTGTGAGCGCGTGCGCTACCGGAGCCAATGCGCGTGGCCGGTGGCCACCCGCGATCGCTCCTCAGAGAGCCAAAACGGGGATCTGACAATGTAAACAAACAGATCCCCATTCTGTCAGGAAAGTAGAGAGAGATCTACTATTCCTAGTAATCAGGAACAGCAATCTCTCTCTACTCCCTGTCAGTCCCCTCCCCCCACAGTTAGAAACACCTCCCTAGGGAACACTTAACCCCTTGATGGCCCCTAATGTTAACCCCTTCCCTGCCAGTGACATTTATACAGTAATCAGTGGCTATTTTTAGCTCTGATCGCTGTATAAATGTCAATGGTCCCAAAAAAGTGTCAAAAGTGTCCAAACTGTCCGCAGCAATGTCGCAGTCCCGCTAAAAATTGATGACTACCGCCATTACTAGTAAAAAAATAAATTAATAATAAAAATGCCATAAATATATCCCCTATTTTGAAGACTCTATAACTGTTGCGCAAACCAATTAATATACGCTTATTGCAATTTTTTTTACCAAAAATATGTAGAAGAATACGTATCGACCTAAACTGATGAAGACATTTTATTTTTTTATTTTTCGGGATATTTATTATAGCAAAAAGTAAAAAAAAATTTTTTTTTTTTTTTCCAAATTGTTTTTTTTTTTTTTATTTATAGCGCAAAAAATAAAAACCGCAGAGGTGATCAAATACCACCAAAATAAAGCTCTATTTGTGGGAAAAAAAGGACGTCAATTTTGTTTGTGTACAACATGAGCACACAATTGTCAGTTAAATCGACGAAGTGCCGTATTACAAAAAATGGCCTGGTCATTAAGGGGGAACATCCTTCCGGGGCTGAAGTGGTTAAATTGCATTTTGTCTTTCCCATGGGCTACAGTGTATTTCTACAAAATGGCAAAATTTCACCAACTAAGTTATAATTTTTTTCTCTTTTTTTAAACCCCTGCCTTGCTTTACCATTGCAAATATCGCTAGCATGTACTGTCAGGATGTACAGAGGCAGGGGAGGCAGAGGGTCATTGATTCAGAACTCTGTATAGATCCTGGAATGGTTTCATCGCTTACAATACGTTTAAATAAAAAGTACATTCATTGGAATTGTAGGCAATGTTTGGGAAATTTCTAACCACAGAGAGGACATTAATGTTATTGTATAACAGACGAGTATGTGTGTCAGGGAACGCCCTGAGGGCACAGCGTGCCTGTTGTTAGAGACTGTCAGTGTATGATATACAGTATATAGTATACAGCATTGCACAGTGACAGCCTCATGTCCATGTTATCGCACTGAATACTGCAGTCTTCCAAACTGAAATAAAATGCGGTAGAACTAGTCCGACTTGAGACGTGGACATTCGCAAACTGACGCTGTTTCCAAATAAACATTGCAAGTGTCAGTTTATCACCTGTTGCCCCAAAGACATGTAATATAACACCACAGAGACTCTCAGTTCCCACAGCTCTACTTACCTGTCTACTTATTTCCTATGAATATTTTCACAAAGCTTTACTGCACATGGAGTATGATGAGAATAAAACAGAAAACTGTATGGAATTGAAAGACAGAGCTCATTTATGGTGTACTAGCACTGAGCTGCATGCAGGCAGCCTGTAGAAAGGCACGGCCTGCACTATTTCTACCAGCCCGAAGGTGGCAGTGTGCGGTTTCTTCAGGCTGGCTAGGTTTAAGTGTAGTATCTCTTCTTATCAGTGATCTAGTGGAGGTTCTGTGCTGTCATTCTGGCCTGACTAAGGTTGGAATATATGGCTATAAATCTCTGCTAGGAGACTAGGAAGGTTAGCATCAGCTGGAACAGAAACCGGGGCACCCACAGGCAGTTTCGGCACAAGAGTAATTCCGCCGGGAAAGCTGGAAAAGCCCATTACCTCCTGGTCAGGGATGAGCCGAACACCCCCCTGTTCGGTTCGCACCAGAACCTGCGAACAGACAAAATGTTCGTGTAAACTTTAGAACCCTATTAAATACAATGGACTCGAACGTTCGAAATCTAAAGTGTTAATTATAAAGGCTAATATGCAAGTTATTGTCCTAAAAAGTGTTTGGGGACCCGGGTCCTGCCCCAGGGGACATGTATCAATGCAAAAAGAAGTTTTAAAAAAGGCAGTTTTTTCGGGAGCAGTGATTTTAATAATGCTTAAAATGACAAAATAAAAGTGAAATATTCCTTTAAATTTCGTACCTGGGGGGTGTGTATGATATGCATGTGAAGTGGCGCATGTTTCCCGTGCTTAGAACTGTCCCTGCAAAAAATGTCATTTTTGAAAGAAAAAAATGCATTTAAAACCGACTCGCGGCTATTAATGAATTGTCGGCTCCCGGCAATACATAGAAAAGTCATTGATAAAAAAAAAAAAAAAGCGTGGGGGTTCCCCACAATTCAATTACCAGGCCCTTCAGGTCTGGAATGGATATTAAGGGGAACCCCGCCGCAAATTTAAAAAAAAATTGACGTGGGGTTCCCCCAAATATCCATTCCAGGCCCTTCAGATCTGGCATGGATTTTAAGGGGAACTCCACCCCAAATTTTAAAAAAAAATGGCGTGGAGTCCCCCTAAAAATCCATACCAGACCCCTTATCCGAGCACGCAACCTGGCCGGCCACAGGGGAAAAGGGGGGGACGAGAGAGCGGCCCCCCTCCCTCCTGAACCGTACCAAGCCACATGCCCTCAACATGGGGAGGATGTCCCCATGTTGATGGGGACAAGGGCCTCATCCCCACAACCCTTGCCCGGTGGTTGTGGGGGTCTGCGGGCGGGGGGCTTATCGGAATCTGGAAGACCCCTTTAACAAAGGGGACCCCCAGATCCCGGCCCCCCCTATGTGAATTGGTAAGGGGTACATTGTACCCCTACCATTTCACGAAGAAAGCGTAAAAAAATGTTTAAAAAAACACACAAACACCTTGAAAAAGTCCTTTATTAAAAAAAAAAAAAAAAAAAACATTCCAGCGGTGAAATCCAGTGTCCCGCGGCGATCCCGATGTCCAGCGCCGTCCTTCATTGGTTGTGCCTGAGCGGACCTGATGGGGAACTCCCTCTCAGTATTTTAAATGTATAGACCCGCCCCTTCTACAGTTCCCCATCAGGTCCGCTCAGCGGACCAGATGCGGAACATGAGAAGGGGCGGGTCTATACATGTATTACCAAAGTGAGAGCAGTTCCCCATCAGGTCCGCCCCCTCGGTATGTCGGACCCGCCTACGTCATTGGCTTGAGCGGGGAACTTCCTTCACTATGTAATTTTAAATTACACAGTGAAGGAAGTTCCCCGCTCAAGCCAATGACGTAAGCGGGTCCGACATACCGAGGGGGCGGACCTGATGGGGAACTGCTCTCACTTTGGTAATACATGTATAGACCCGCCCCTTCTCATGTTCTGCTGAGCGGACCTGATGGGGAACTTTAGAAGGGGCGGGTCTATACATTTAAAATACTGAGAGGGAGTCCCCATCAGGTCCGCTCAGGCACAACCAATGAAGGACAGCGCTGGACATCGGGATCGCCGCGGGACACTGGATTTCACCGCTGGAATGTTTTTTTTTTTTTTAATAAAGGACTTTTTCAAGGTGTTTGTGTGTTTTTTTAAAAAAAAATTTACGCTTTCTTCGTGAAATGGTAGGGGTACAATGTACCCCTTACCAATTCACATGGGGGGGCCGGGATCTGGGGGTCCCCTTTGTTAAAGGGGTCTTCCAGATTCCGATAAGCCCCCCGCCCGCAGACCCCCACAACCACCGGGCAAGGGTTGTGGGGATGAGGCCCTTGTCCCCATCAACATGGGGACATCCTCCCCATGTTGAGGGCATGTGGCTTGGTACGTTTCAGGAGGGAGGGGGGGCCGCTCTCTCGTCCCCCCCTTTTCCCCTGCGGCCGGCCAGGTTGCGTGCTCGGATAAGGGGTCTGGTATGGATTTTTAGGGGGACTCCACGCCATTTTTTTTTTAAATTTGGGGTGGAGTTCCCCTTAAAATCCATGCCAGATCTGAAGGGCCTGGAATGGATATTTGGGGGAACCCCACGTCAATTTTGTTTTTAATTTGCGGCGGGGTTCCCCTTAATATCCATTCCAGACCTGAAGGGCCTGGTAATTGAATTCTGGGGAACCCCCACGCTTTTTTTTTTTTTTTATCAATGACTTTTGTATGTATTGCCGGGAGCCGACAATTCATTAATAGCCGCAAGTCAGTTTTAAATGACTTTTTTTCTTTCAAAATGACATTTTTTGCAGGGACAGTTCTAAGCACGGGAAACATGCGCCACTTCACATGCATATCATACACACCCCCCAGGTACGAAATTTAAAGGAATATTTCACTTTTATTTTTTCATTTTAAGCATTATTAAAATCACTGCTCCCGAAAAAACGGCCGTTTTTAAAACTTCTTTTTGCATTGATACATGTCCCCTGGGGCAGGACCCGGGTCCCCAAACACTTTTTAGGACAATAACTTGCATATAAGCCTTTATAATTAGCACTTTAGATTTCTCCCATAGATTTTTTGAATTTGCCGCGAACACCCCAATTTGTTCGCTGTTCGGCGAACGGGCGAACAGGCAATGTTCGAGTCGAACATGAGTTCGACTCGAACTTGAAGCTCATATCTACTCCTGGTTTGAACGTTCTACCTTGTCTGGCCATGGACTAGGAGGGCAGAGAATTTGCGGTATCTGTGCCCCCTGGGAGTGGTCACCCTAGGGGTGCTCTTAGTAACACTTGGGTGTGGGACCCCACTGTGTAAAAAGTCACATGGTCACAGCACCAAATACTTGTTTCTGCACTGTGCCTTTTAGGGCTGGACCTTTTGGCTAAGTCCCCGGCAATTTTTGTTACCAGGTCTCAGAGACTAGTCAGTGCACATTGCACGGCCTCTTATTTATTTTTCTTTACTGTTTTGTCACTTTCACTTTTGTGTGTGTGTGGTTTTTTTTCTCACTAGGATGGAGGGTGTAAGTCCTCGGGCTTGCCCTGAAGTCTAGGGGGAGGATGTGTGGCAACCAGACTCCTTCCTCCTCTGACCCTGGGGGAGGGGTTTCTCTCCTCAGTAGAGCCCCTCGACCTAGAACATGGTGGTTGGCTTTGACTAACCACGAGTAGAAGGGTCCACCAGGCCTTCTGGCTAGGTGGACCATGTCATACCCTTTGTCCCTGTCAGGAGCCTTGCGTCCTGGGGGATCAGGGAGAGGTCCTACTCCTTTGGGGGTGGACAAAGCACACCCTTAAAGTGGTTGTAAACCCAACCACACAACTTGCACCTACAGGTAAGCCTAGATTAAGGCTTACCTGTAGGTGCAAGAAATATCTCCTTAACCAACACGGTTAAGGGGATATTTTCAGAAAACCCTGCACCGATGTCTACAGCGCATGCGCGCCGTAGACAACGGCGCAGGCGCATTGAGCGTTGCCGGTTTTCTCAATGGAGACTGCCGGTTTTCTCAATGGAGAATGACGGCCCCGCGCGCATTCGTTTTACAGCACCACCGCGGATTAAGAAAAAAAAATTCTGTTCAGTAGGGGATACTACACTGTAATTTTTAGTAGGAATGGCTGGCTGCACAGTGTCTCTGTTGGTATAATGGGGGTCCTGAGGAGCCTTTTCCGATAGGAGAGGAAACTGAATAAGCGTTCAGCACGTAAGTTATAGGTCGGGGGTACTCCCTTGGCATGGAGGGTTTGGAGTGTCTCCTGATTTGAGCGGTGCTGCCTGATCTAGCCATAGGCTGGGAGCGCAGAGGGCCTGCAGTGTCAGTGGTCCCTTGGAGTTTGTCGCCCCAGGGGTGATCGTAGTATCACTTGGGCATGGGAAACCTACTATGAGAAAGAGCACAAGGACATGTCACCTAAGATTTTTTTCTGCACAGCGCCTCTATGGGGTAGGATTTTTGGCTAAGTCCAGGGGAATTTTTGCCACCAGGCTGCAAGGCCTAGCCAATGTACCTGAACTTTATTTATTTATTTTTTCCACCTTTGTCATTTTGTACTTTTGTTTGTGCTTCTTTCACTTAAATGGAGGCTGTGGGTCCTCCGGCCTACCCTGATGTCTAGGGGGAGGGTGCATGATCATCAGGTTCCTTCCTCTTTTAAACCAGGGGGTCTTTCTTTGGGGGAGCCCCTCACCCAGTACTCGTTTGTCAGCTTCGGCTGACCATGAGGAGAGAGGTCCACCAGGCCTTTAAGTCTTGCCTCTGTCAGTAGCCTTGTGCCCCTTGGGGGTCAGGGTAGAGTCCTCCTTCTTCAGAAGGTGGACTAGAGACACACCCATAAGTGCACTTTTTTTGTGTGTGTTTTTCTCATGCACTTTTTTGTACACTTAGGTGTTTTGGTTTTGTGCACCACCGCAAGACTCCATTGGGGGAAATTGTCCCCAGGTTTGGGCTCCAGGCAGCCATCTTGGGGTGGACGGTTATCATATTGGATGCCAAAATTCCACGAGATTTGAGCAGCCATCTTGACCAATGATCTTAAAAATATAGGATAGGTAGGGAATTGTTCCGCTGGGTAGAAAAAAACAGATACAGCAGTAGGGAGCTTTTCCTGACGAGTAGGGTCAAGTAGGTATTCCGTATAGGGTAACGCAACTGCACAGTATCCTGAAGAAGCTTCCACCAGCCGGTATAAAAGGCAGAGACTCAGAAGAACATAGAGTCATACAGCATACCACCACCCCTCTAATGGAGCGCTCCACTTTTGCATTGTACTGTGGCACCACTGAGAACTGTCTTCTTCACTACCATTATACTGTCTTCCAGAAAACTGTTTACTCCACCACATACATAGTGCCATTGTTATATCTGATAAAGAGTGTACATACTGCGCTGTCTAAAAAGACAATCCTATGGGAAAAGGATTGATGATGAAACAAATGTGAAAATGCTGCAACTTAGAATGTGAGACACACACAAATAAGTAGATAAAGAAAAATTAAGCTGCGCAATGAATTAAAATGAAAAATAGTGGATATCAGAACAAATGTATCCAGTCTCTGACCCAACAGTTGCAAGTAAGGGCAGTGAACCCCGAGATCTTATAATACTGCTGCGCCAATCTCTGAAGAGACTATACCGAGATGCATAAAGTTCATTGGAAATGATCAATGGATGAAAGTCAATATGCTGGGATGTTAATGCTGAAGGCCAATAGTGTGACTATAAGTCTTCTTAGTAAACATCGGTGACATCAAACACGGAAACACCCAAGAAAAGTGCTGACATTCAGACAGAAAGGAATCCACCACCTCTAGTAAAGCTTCCGCTTACCAGAAACACAGATCCAATGAACTTTATGCATGTCGGTATAGTCTCTTCAGAGATTAGCGCAGCAGTATTATAAGATCTCGGGGTTCACTGCCCTTACTTGCAACTGTTGGGTCATTTAATCCCTTACTTCATGTATAGGACTTTTTAGATGCCAGAGACGAGATACATTTGTTCTGATATCCACTATTTTCCATTGTTATATCTGTTTGTTGTGCCTGGTATATTTCTGTAAAATTAAATCAGTGTCAACCATTCTTGTGTGGTGATTCTTCCCCAGATTTGGGTACACTATATAGGTCCTGCCTAGAAGCCTAAATAATAGAATAGATACACATCGGCTGTATGGACTCACCCACACATTTGCGTTTGACAGGTTTGCAGAGACTGGTGCACGGCCTGGGGTGTAATGCCTGCACATCCGGATCAATGCACCAACCCCTGCATATCTATCAGACTTGGTACATAGAACCTTGGTGTCCGGGTCCATGTACCCATCCCTGCGTACCTGTTGAACTCAACTGTGCGATTGAATACATATAACCAATGTAGATCCGTTCCTTTTTTATGGGCTTCCTGCACACAGCTCAGTACTACTATAGAAAATGAACAAATGGGCAGGGATGTTTGATATAATGTTACTTTATACTTTTTGAATGAAAAATCTCAATACAAAATATTGAACGAGAAAATTAACAAATGGCTCTTCGCGCTGTACGGGACAGAGTGTCTATGTGAATGAGGCTTTTGATTATATTCCATAAAATTATCTATTTTATTCTCATCATACTCACTGTGCGGGTGAGTCTGTTTAGCCAATGCGTATCCATTCACTTTATAAAGGCTGCATGCACACATGATTAATCATGTAAAGGTATGGCCCTACTTAAAGAACAGTGAAGTGAAACAATATATAAATAAATCAGTAACAATATGTTTTTAGCCCCTCAAAGATTCTTCCAATCACAATGCTCCAGAAAAGAAATGTGCCTTGTAAGCTCATTTAGATTTGCTCCACCACAGTGAGGGCAACATTTCACACTCACCAGACACAAGTGGCCATGTAGGGCCTCATTCACTTTTAATATGGATTTCAATGTTATCTCCTCTCCTCTTTTATCACAAGATTAGTGTATACTGCATATACCAAAGATTCCAAAGATTTCCTTCCACTCCATAGTCAATGAGTCAATCCCAGAGAGATAAAGGGTATTATAGTGTAGTAGGTTTTATAAGTAATGTAAAACAATATATATATATATATATATATATATTGCAATAACATTTATGGGTGCTTTTGAGTAAGCACCAACACAGACAACCTTGCTGGAAAAAACACGCCACTCCGCTGATGATACGGGTTCCCCACCGGATGTGACGTCAAGCGCGGCGACTGCACAGCCTCAATGCATTTTGCAAGCATTGCGTCATCAGGAAGCTTCCATATAATTTCCGCCCAGTGGCTCCCGGGCTTGGGGCGCTTTATGCGAGTGGCTAGCGTAGGGACAGAATGCCCATCTTTCAGGGACAAAACTTAGAGATAGGGAAAGGTTTCCGGAGGAGAAGGGACAGTGCAGGGCCTACCTCTCAGGAAGCCTTCCCTTTTGGGTGTGGTCCGGCCAGGCTGCATTCTACTCCTCATGGCAGATGCTGTCTGCATTTTCCAAGCTGCATATCGCTTGTCTACCGCTGCCTCTGTTGTAAGTGGCTGTGGTCAGGTGTGCTCCACGCTGGATCTGTTGTATTTGCTAAACTTTCCTACAATATATTGCTACTTCCAAACTTGCGCTCAGTATGTTCAATGTCCGCCGTGCAACCCTGCACCTACCCACATGCATCTTACCCCTATGCTCTACTGGTCTAAGGTCCTGACATCATCAAGGCCAGTGAAGGGGGTCCTGCACTGGACAGGAGGATGCCGAGGGACTGTCCTCTGGAACGAGGGGTAGCGCCATCTGCTGGAGGAGCGGAGGATCAGATAAGTAAATGCGCTTCTCCTCTTCCCTAGATAAAACAAGCACTACAAAAGGGAGGGTTATTTTATAGTTTCTTCGAGTTGGGCTTTAAGAATATGTAAATAATTGAAAATTCCTAGCCAAGCCACAGTTCTTTTTTAACTCTCCAGCATCTAACCAAAAACAAAACAAAAAATTTTTTGGTGAATAATTTATGTCAATTAGCAGTATTCAGTAAATGCTCCACTCTAATCCATTTTGGGCAGACAGATAATAAAATAAAGTGTAGGATCATATCATTGTTGTTTCTTCATATCTACACAGATAATGGTTAGCTAACAAAAGAAACAAAACAGGACTCAATGTGTCTTCTAGAATGAGCAACCACAATCTGTTTAGACTTGATAATGAGTCATTGCAGGAGATCACAAGTCCCTCATACAGCCTGGAAACGGGTTCCTCCAGAGCCTGGGATTGTGGGAGGACAACATGATTGCCAGACAGACCGATTAAGGAGAACACAATGTTGACTTAATAAAAATGCTTTTGCGCTGCACCGGCGTTCTGTAAATTGTAACAAACCACAAGGTTTGGCACAAAACAGAAGCTTGATTGTTATTATATTAAAATCTTGTTTATTCAGATTCATTAAAGCTGAACTGCAGGCTGATATAAGAAACACAATTCTATGCAGCCATGAGTTCAAAAAACAATAATAATATTTATAATGTGTAGCACTGTCCCTGTAGGGCTTGCTAAGTGTTGACTTCATAGGTCTCTCTCTGGTTACCTGCAGCCGGTTGCTAATAGCTCCCACTTAGTTGCTGAGGGTTCCCACTAGGTTGCTGAGGGTTCCCATTTGGTTGCCAAGGGTTCCCACTTAGTTGCTGAGGGTTTCTCACTTGGTTGCTGAGGGTTTCCCATTAAGTTTCTAGGGATTCCCGCTTTGTTGCTAGGGGTTCCCACTTGATTGCTAGGGGTTCTCGCTTGTTTGTTAAGAGTTCCCACTTGCACCACCCTTGCACCTGCTTGCTCGTTACTCAATGACCAGTCCAGGGTATTTGTGTTTTAGTATTTAATTTTGGAACTTGGATGGGAGAAAGAATAAGTGGGATACTCTAACTGGAACTATTCACAAAGGTTAAGGACAACTCTCACTTCACCTCTCCAGACTAGTGATGAGCCGAACACCCCCGGGTTCGGTTCGCACCAGAACCCGCGAACGGACCGGAAGTTCGAACGAACATTAGAACCCTATTAAATACAATGGATGCGAACGTTCGAATTCTAAAGTGCTAATTATAACAACTATTATGCATGTTATTGTCCTAAAAAGGGTTTGGGAACCCGGGTTCTGCACCAGGGGACATGTATCAATGCAAAAAGAAGTTTTAAAAACGGTCGTTTTTCGGGAGCAGTCATTTTAATGATGCATAAAGTGAAAAAAAAAAAGTCAAATATTCCTTTAAATATCGTACCTGGGGGGTGTCTAAAGTATGCCTGTGAAGTGCCACGTGTTTCCCGTGTTTAGAACTGTCCCTGCACAAAATGACACTTCTAAAGGAAAAAAAAGCCATTTAAAACTGCTTGCGGCTTTAATGTAATGTCTGGTCCCGGTAATATGGATGAAATTCTTTAAGAAAAATGGCATAGCTACCCCATGACCCCCCCCCCTACCCCAGCCCATTACCAGCCCCTTTGGGTCTTGTATGGATATTAAGGGGAACCCCGCACATAAAATAAAAAAGGCCCTATATACTCTGAACAGCCGTATACAGGCGGTGCATACAAGACAGGGACTGTAGGTTTGTTCTTATGTAGAATCTGTTTGTAATTTTGAACAGGTACATTGTTGAAGTGTAGCTCCAGCCCAAAAATCTATTTTTAAACTTTTTGGAAAACATAGGTAAGGGTTATCACCCCTGTAACATTTGTTTTGCTGTCTGTGCCCCTGTTCAGAACATTTCACCTCACTTTCCGTCCCAATGACAACTGTTTTTGAAATGTGGTGTTTTTCTTGAAACAAGGATTGCTGATAAAGCATCAGTACAGAGGAGACACCTTTCTCCCATATTTATTCTTACAGGAGAGAATTTTCCTTCCTAGTGGTAGATTTCCTCTCACTTCCTGTTGTCTTCTTGCGTTTGCAAGTAGGAGTCGTTTGTAAGTTGGATGTTTGAAAGTAGGGACCTGCCGTATATACTCTGCAGAAATAGGCCCCTTAGTTGTTGGTGTTGGCACAACACTGTAAGCACTCACAGTTACTCTTGGTTGGTGCTGGAACGCCCTGCTGTCAACTATTATATCAGGAATTTTAATTACATATAATTGTTGAACAGTGGTAGTAAAAATTGGGCCTTTGATGGTGGTGCTGGTGCCACAACACTGTAAGCCCTGACAGTTACTCTTGGTGGGTGCAGCAATGGGCCCTGCTGTGAATTATTAGATCAAGAATTGTAATTACATGCCCCTGTTGAACAGGGGCTGAAAAATTGGGCCTTAGGCACTGGTGGCACAACACTGCAACCCCTCACAGATACTGTACTTGGAGCACAGCAATGAGCCCTGTTGCAAAGTATTGCTTCAAAAATTGTAATGACACGCCCCTGTTAAACAGGGGCTGAAAAATTGGGCCTTAGGCACTGGTGGCACAACACTGCAACTCCTCACAGATACTGTACTTGGAGCACAGCAATGAGCCCTGTTGCAAAGTATTGCTTCAAAAATTGTAATTACACGCCCCTGTTAAACAGGGGCTGAAAAATTGGGCGTTAGGCACTGGTGGCGGCACCCATAAACAAAAATGATCTTCCAAGCTATCATCATCAATCGTATCATTGAGGACTCGGAGGAGGAGGATAGCCAGTCAACATAACAGCACAGGCACTCAGCATCAGCATCAGTCTTGAAGGGATGTGACATTTTAAAATCAATTAGTCTGTTATATCAGCATCAGGTGTGTGGTAGCTGGTGGTGATCCAAGACTGGTTCATCTTGATGAAAGTCAGTCGATCAACCGAGTCGGTGGACAGGCGCACCCTGTGATCCGTGACAAATCCTCCAGCAGCACTGAATGTGCGTTCCGAAAGAACGCTGGATGCAGGACAGGCCAGTAGCTCAATTGCATACTGTGCAAGCTCTGGCCAGTGATCCATCCTCAAGACCCAGTAAGCCAGAGGATTTTCGGTGGGGAAGGTGTCCAAGTCTGACCTTGCCCCTAGATATTCCTGCACCATGTTTATCAGACGCTGGCGATGGTTGCTGGAACCAATCATACTTTGGGGCTGCGGACTAAAGAATTGTCTGAACGCATCGGTCAGACGGCCACCTTCCCCACCGCTCCTTCTTTGACTGGCCGAAGCCTCAGCAACTCGTTGTCCAGGACCAGGAGTTTGCAACCTCCCAGTCTCTGGGAACGCGTTGCACAGACCTTTCTGCAAGGCCTCCCGGAGTTGTCTCATCCTCTGCTCCCTCTGCGACGGTAACATAAGGTCCGCAACCTTACCCTTGTACCGTGGATCAAGGAGAGTGGCCAGCCAGTAATGGTCCCTCTCCTTGATCCGAAGAATACGAGGATCCTTCCGCAGACTTTGCAGGATCAGGGAGGCCATGCAGCGTAGGTTTGCTGAGGCATTCGCTCCGGAGTCCTCTGGGTCACTAAGGACGACATGATCCGCAGCCACCTCCTCCCAGCCACGTACAAGTCCACTGGTTTCTTGGGACTGTAAATCATCCCTAAAAGACTGCTGCTGATGATGCTGAGTGCCAGCCTCCACCTCCATGCTGACACAATCCTCCTCCTCCTCCTCCTCCTCCTCCTCCTCTTCCTGTGCGATGGGTGGGACAGAAGGAACACTGTCTGGGTAAAGGGGGCCTTGAGAGGCAAGGAAGTCCTCCTCTTCCTGCCTCTGTTCTGCCTCAAGTGCCCTGTCCATTATTCCACGCAGCGTGTGCTCCAACAGGTGGACAAGAGGTACAGTGTCACTGATGCATGCACTGTCACTGCTCACCATCCTCGTGGCCTCCTCAAATGGTGCCAGGACAGTGCATGCATCCCTGATCATGCCCCACTGGCGTGGAGAAAAAAAACCAAGCTCCCCTGACCCTGTCCTGGTGCCGTAGTCGCACAGGTACTCATTGATGGCCCTCTGCTGCGTGTGCAGCCGCTGCAGCATGGCCAACGTTGAGTTCCACCTGGTGGGCATGTCACATATAAGGCGGTTCTTGGGCAGGTTCAACTCCTTTTGCAGCTCAGCCAGGCGAGCACTGGCATTATAAGATCTGCGGAAATGCACACAGACTTTCCTGGCCTGCCTCAGGACATCCTGTAAGCCCGGGTACCTGCCCAAGAACCGCTGCACCACCAGGTTAAGGACGTGAGCCACACAGGGCACATGGGTCAGTTGTCCCTGTCGGAGGGCG
The DNA here is from genome assembly GCA_029206835.1 of Rana muscosa. Classification (NCBI taxonomy): domain Eukaryota; kingdom Metazoa; phylum Chordata; class Amphibia; order Anura; family Ranidae; genus Rana; species Rana muscosa. The sequence continues at coordinate 291,545,830 of CM055118.1, forward strand.
GAGAGGAGGTTGGTGCCATTGTCGCAAACCACCATTCCTGGCTTAAGCTGGCGTGGCGTCAACCACCTCTCGGCCTGGCCCTGCAGAGCAGACAGGACCTCTGCCCCAGTGTGGCTTCTGTCCCCCAAACACACCAGCGCAAGCACGGCATGGCATCTTTTTGCCTGCGTACTTGCGTAGCCCCGTGAACGGCTACGGAGCACCGCTGGTTCATAGGACAAACCACAGGAAGAGGCCATGGAGGAAGAAGAAGAGGAGGGGGTGGAGGAGAGAGGTGTGTCACAACCAGTAGTAGCATTTTGGAGGCGTGGCGGTGGGACAACCTCCAACACTACTGCACCTTGTCCTGAATCCTTCCCAGCTGCCAAAAGAGTGACCCAATGGGCCGTGAAAGAAAGGTAACGTCCCTGTCCATGCCTGCTGGACCATGAGTCAGCGGTAATATGCACCTTACCGCTGACCGCCCTGTCCAGCGAGGCCAAGACATTGCCTTCCACATGCCGGTAGAGAGCCGGAATAGCCTTCCGTGAGAAAAAGTGGCGTTTGGGAACCTGCCACTGAGGAACCGCACATTGCACAAACTCACGGAAGGGGGCCGAGTCTACCAACTGAAAAGGCAGCAGTTGAAGCGCTAGCAATTTAGCCAAGCTAGCATTCAACCGCTGGGCATGTGGATGGCTGGGAGTGAACTTCTTTCGACGGTCCAGCAGCTGGGGCAGGGAAATTTGCCTGCTAGAATCGGACGTCGGTGTACTGCTAGCAGAGTGGGCGCAAGTACTTGGCTGTGACACACCTAATTCTACACCTTCATTCCTCTCAGTGCATGTTTCAGAGAGGACTGAAGTTATAGTGGGGTTGGAGATCCCAGCTGATGCGGTGCAAGGAGAGGTCCGCTTTGTTCTTTGGTGTGGGTCTTTGAGGTAGGCTTGCCAACGAGCTGCATGGCAGGTCAACATATGTCTGGTCAGGCATGTGGTACCCAAGCGGCTGATGTTTTGGCCACGCGATATACGCTTGAGACATATGTTGCAAACAGCAGCTGTGCGATCTGATGCACTAGCCTCAAAAAAGGCCCACACCAAAGAACTTTTTGAATGACGGGCAGAGGCAGCGCCCTGCACAGGCGGAGCTCTGCGGTGTGATTCCGTCGGTGTACTGCCCTTACGCTGGCCACCAAAGGGCATCCTGCCTCGTTGGAGATGTGCCTCCTCCTCATCCTCCTCCTCCTCCTCTCTCCTATTAGGCACCCACGTGGAGTCATTGACCTCATCATCCCCTCCCTCCTCATCACTGGAGCCAATCTGGCAGTATGCTGCAGCTGCTGGAACATGACTGCCAGATTGGTGTCCTTCTTGAGCATCCCCTCTGTCTGCTCTCACGCTACTGCCTTCCTCTAGCTGGGTTTCATCATCAGACCCTTCGAAACGCTGGGCATCCTCCTGGAGCATGTACCCAACACTGTGCTGAAACAGTTCGGGGGACTCCTCAGGAGGAGGACATGGTGGGTCTAGGGAAGGAGTGACTGATGATTTGTCTGACATTGATACCAGGGAAGACGACGCTTTGGCAGCTGCTTTTCCAGTACCCTGAGCCTGGGTGAGAGAGGATGAGGAGGAGGAGGAGGGCTTGGTCATCCACTCTACCAAGTCTTCGGCATGATGTGGCTCAACATGTCCAGCTGCCGAAAAGAAGGACAAGCGTGTCCCATGGCCATGTGCTGATGACAATGCACCGCGTCCACGACCAGCACTGTTGCCCCCAGACACAGAGCCTGCTTGCCCTCTTTTATTGCCTCCTGACTGTCTGCCTCTCCTTGTTTGCCTTCCAGACATTCTAATAGATGGCCTGCAGGGAGATGGGAAAAAAGCAATAAGGGCTACCTTCAGGTGTCCTTCTCTGTCCCTGGAAACAAGGACTTGCAGAGTGAAAGAAAAAAAACACTGTCCCTACCTAGAGTTTTCTGTCCCTAGAATAAATGTTTTTTTTAATCACAATATAGCAAAAGGACAATTCACTCACTGTCCTTCCAGGTCCCTGGAAACAAGGACTTGCAGAGTGAAAGAAACTGACACTGTCCCTACCTAGAGTTTTCTGTCCCTAGAATAAATGTTTTTTTTAATCACAATATAGCAAAAGGACAATTCACTCACTGTCCTTCCAGGTCCCTGGAAACAAGGACTTGCAGAGTGAAAGAAACTGACACTGTCCCTACCTAGAGTTTTCTGTCCCTAGAATAAATGTTTTTTTTAATCACAATATAGCAAAAGGACAATTCACTCACTGTCCTTCCAGGTCCCTGGAAACAAGGACTTGCAGAGTGAAAGAAACTGACACTGTCCCTACCTAGAGTTTTCTGTCCCTAGAATAAATGTTTTTTTTAATCACAATATAGCAAAAGGACAATTCACTCACTGTCCTTCCAGGTCCCTGGAAACAAGGACTTGCAGAGTGAAAGAAACTGACACTGTCCCTACCTAGAGTTTTCTGTCCCTAGAATAAATGTTTTTTTTAATCACAATATAGCAAAAGGACAATTCACTCACTGTCCTTCCAGGTCCCTGGAAACAAGGACTTGCAGAGTGAAAGAAACTGACACTGTCCCTACCTAGAGTTTTCTGTCCCTAGAATAAATGTTTTTTTTAATCACAATATAGCAAAAGGACAATTCACTCACTGTCCTTCCAGGTCCCTGGAAACAAGGACTTGCAGAGTGAAAGAAACTGACACTGTCCCTACCTAGAGTTTTCTGTCCCTAGAATAAATGTTTTTTTTAATCACAATATAGCAAAAGGACAATTCACTCACTGTCCTTCCAGGTCCCTGGAAACAAGGACTTGCAGAGTGAAAGAAACTGACACTGTCCCTACCTAGAGTTTTCTGTCCCTAGAATAAATGTTTTTTTTAATCACAATATAGCAAAAGGACAATTCACTCACTGTCCTTCCAGGTCCCTGGAAACAAGGACTTGCAGAGTGAAAGAAACTGACACTGTCCCTACCTAGAGTTTTCTGTCCCTAGAATAAATGTTTTTTTTAATCACAATATAGCAAAAGGACAATTCACTCACTGTCCTTCCAGGTCCCTGGAAACAAGGACTTGCAGAGTGAAAGAAACTGACACTGTCCCTACCTAGAGTTTTCTGTCCCTAGAATAAATGTTTTTTTTAATCACAATATAGCAAAAGGACAATTCACTCACTGTCCTTCCAGGTCCCTGGAAACAAGGACTTGCAGAGTGAAAGAAACTGACACTGTCCCTACCTAGAGTTTTCTGTCCCTAGAATAAATGTTTTTTTTAATCACAATATAGCAAAAGGACAATTCACTCACTGTCCTTCCAGGTCCCTGGAAACAAGGACTTGCAGAGTGAAAGAAACTGACACTGTCCCTACCTAGAGTTTTCTGTCCCTAGAATAAATGTTTTTTTTAATCACAATATAGCAAAAGGACAATTCACTCACTGTCCTTCCAGGTCCCTGGAAACAAGGACTTGCAGAGTGAAAGAAACTGACACTGTCCCTACCTAGAGTTTTCTGTCCCTAGAATAAATGTTTTTTTTAATCACAATATAGCAAAAGGACAATTCACTCACTGTCCTTCCAGGTCCCTGGAAACAAGGACTTGCAGAGTGAAAGAAACTGACACTGTCCCTACCTAGAGTTTTCTGTCCCTAGAATAAATGTTTTTTTTAATCACAATATAGCAAAAGGACAATTCACTCACTGTCCTTCCAGGTCCCTGGAAACAAGGACTTGCAGAGTGAAAGAAACTGACACTGTCCCTACCTAGAGTTTTCTGTCCCTAGAATAAATGTTTTTTTTAATCACAATATAGCAAAAGGACAATTCACTCACTGTCCTTCCAGGTCCCTGGAAACAAGGACTTGCAGAGTGAAAGAAACTGACACTGTCCCTACCTAGAGTTTTCTGTCCCTAGAATAAATGTTTTTTTTAATCACAATATAGCAAAAGGACAATTCACTCACTGTCCTTCCAGGTCCCTGGAAACAAGGACTTGCAGAGTGAAAGAAACTGACACTGTCCCTACCTAGAGTTTTCTGTCCCTAGAATAAATGTTTTTTTTAATCACAATATAGCAAAAGGACAATTCACTCACTGTCCTTCCAGGTCCCTGGAAACAAGGACTTGCAGAGTGAAAGAAACTGACACTGTCCCTACCTAGAGTTTTCTGTCCCTAGAATAAATGTTTTTTTTAATCACAATATAGCAAAAGGACAATTCACTCACTGTCCTTCCAGGTCCCTGGAAACAAGGACTTGCAGAGTGAAAGAAACTGACACTGTCCCTACCTAGAGTTTTCTGTCCCTAGAATAAATGTTTTTTTTAATCACAATATAGCAAAAGGACAATTCACTCACTGTCCTTCCAGGTCCCTGGAAACAAGGACTTGCAGAGTGAAAGAAACTGACACTGTCCCTACCTAGAGTTTTCTGTCCCTAGAATAAATGTTTTTTTTAATCACAATATAGCAAAAGGACAATTCACTCACTGTCCTTCCAGGTCCCTGGAAACAAGGACTTGCAGAGTGAAAGAAACTGACACTGTCCCTACCTAGAGTTTTCTGTCCCTAGAATAAATGTTTTTTTTAATCACAATATAGCAAAAGGACAATTCACTCACTGTCCTTCCAGGTCCCTGGAAACAAGGACTTGCAGAGTGAAAGAAACTGACACTGTCCCTACCTAGAGTTTTCTGTCCCTAGAATAAATGTTTTTTTTAATCACAATATAGCAAAAGGACAATTCACTCACTGTCCTTCCAGGTCCCTGGAAACAAGGACTTGCAGAGTGAAAGAAACTGACACTGTCCCTACCTAGAGTTTTCTGTCCCTAGAATAAATGTTTTTTTTAATCACAATATAGCAAAAGGACAATTCACTCACTGTCCTTCCAGGTCCCTGGAAACAAGGACTTGCAGAGTGAAAGAAACTGACACTGTCCCTACCTAGAGTTTTCTGTCCCTAGAATAAATGTTTTTTTTAATCACAATATAGCAAAAGGACAATTCACTCACTGTCCTTCCAGGTCCCTGGAAACAAGGACTTGCAGAGTGAAAGAAACTGACACTGTCCCTACCTAGAGTTTTCTGTCCCTAGAATAAATGTTTTTTTTAATCACAATATAGCAAAAGGACAATTCACTCACTGTCCTTCCAGGTCCCTGGAAACAAGGACTTGCAGAGTGAAAGAAACTGACACTGTCCCTACCTAGAGTTTTCTGTCCCTAGAATAAATGTTTTTTTTAATCACAATATAGCAAAAGGACAATTCACTCACTGTCCTTCCAGGTCCCTGGAAACAAGGACTTGCAGAGTGAAAGAAACTGACACTGTCCCTACCTAGAGTTTTCTGTCCCTAGAATAAATGTTTTTTTTAATCACAATATAGCAAAAGGACAATTCACTCACTGTCCTTCCAGGTCCCTGGAAACAAGGACTTGCAGAGTGAAAGAAACTGACACTGTCCCTACCTAGAGTTTTCTGTCCCTAGAATAAATGTTTTTTTTAATCACAATATAGCAAAAGGACAATTCACTCACTGTCCTTCCAGGTCCCTGGAAACAAGGACTTGCAGAGTGAAAGAAACTGACACTGTCCCTACCTAGAGTTTTCTGTCCCTAGAATAAATGTTTTTTTAATCACAATATAGCAAAAGGACAATTCACTCACTGTCCTTCCAGGTCCCTGGAAACAAGGACTTGCAGAGTGAAAGAAACTGACACTGTCCCTACCTAGAGTTTTCTGTCCCTAGAATAAATGTTTTTTTTAATCACAATATAGCAAAAGGACAATTCACTCACTGTCCTTCCAGGTCCCTGGAAACAAGGACTTGCAGAGTGAAAGAAACTGACACTGTCCCTACCTAGAGTTTTCTGTCCCTAGAATAAATGTTTTTTTTAATCACAATATAGCAAAAGGACAATTCACTCACTGTCCTTCCAGGTCCCTGGAAACAAGGACTTGCAGAGTGAAAGAAACTGACACTGTCCCTACCTAGAGTTTTCTGTCCCTAGAATAAATGTTTTTTTTAATCACAATATAGCAAAAGGACAATTCACTCACTGTCCTTCCAGGTCCCTGGAAACAAGGACTTGCAGAGTGAAAGAAACTGACACTGTCCCTACCTAGAGTTTTCTGTCCCTAGAATAAATGTTTTTTTTAATCACAATATAGCAAAAGGACAATTCACTCACTGTCCTTCCAGGTCCCTGGAAACAAGGACTTGCAGAGTGAAAGAAACTGACACTGTCCCTACCTAGAGTTTTCTGTCCCTAGAATAAATGTTTTTTTTAATCACAATATAGCAAAAGGACAATTCACTCACTGTCCTTCCAGGTCCCTGGAAACAAGGACTTGCAGAGTGAAAGAAACTGACACTGTCCCTACCTAGAGTTTTCTGTCCCTAGAATAAATGTTTTTTTTAATCACAATATAGCAAAAGGACAATTCACTCACTGTCCTTCCAGGTCCCTGGAAACAAGGACTTGCAGAGTGAAAGAAACTGACACTGTCCCTACCTAGAGTTTTCTGTCCCTAGAATAAATGTTTTTTTTAATCACAATATAGCAAAAGGACAATTCACTCACTGTCCTTCCAGGTCCCTGGAAACAAGGACTTGCAGAGTGAAAGAAACTGACACTGTCCCTACCTAGAGTTTTCTGTCCCTAGAATAAATGTTTTTTTTAATCACAATATAGCAAAAGGACAATTCACTCACTGTCCTTCCAGGTCCCTGGAAACAAGGACTTGCAGAGTGAAAGAAACTGACACTGTCCCTACCTAGAGTTTTCTGTCCCTAGAATAAATGTTTTTTTTAATCACAATATAGCAAAAGGACAATTCACTCACTGTCCTTCCAGGTCCCTGGAAACAAGGACTTGCAGAGTGAAAGAAACTGACACTGTCCCTACCTAGAGTTTTCTGTCCCTAGAATAAATGTTTTTTTTAATCACAATATAGCAAAAGGACAATTCACTCACTGTCCTTCCAGGTCCCTGGAAACAAGGACTTGCAGAGTGAAAGAAACTGACACTGTCCCTACCTAGAGTTTTCTGTCCCTAGAATAAATGTTTTTTTTAATCACAATATAGCAAAAGGACAATTCACTCACTGTCCTTCCAGGTCCCTGGAAACAAGGACTTGCAGAGTGAAAGAAACTGACACTGTCCCTACCTAGAGTTTTCTGTCCCTAGAATAAATGTTTTTTTTAATCACAATATAGCAAAAGGACAATTCACTCACTGTCCTTCCAGGTCCCTGGAAACAAGGACTTGCAGAGTGAAAGAAACTGACACTGTCCCTACCTAGAGTTTTCTGTCCCTAGAATAAATGTTTTTTTTAATCACAATATAGCAAAAGGACAATTCACTCACTGTCCTTCCAGGTCCCTGGAAACAAGGACTTGCAGAGTGAAAGAAACTGACACTGTCCCTACCTAGAGTTTTCTGTCCCTAGAATAAATGTTTTTTTTAATCACAATATAGCAAAAGGACAATTCACTCACTGTCCTTCCAGGTCCCTGGAAACAAGGACTTGCAGAGTGAAAGAAACTGACACTGTCCCTACCTAGAGTTTTCTGTCCCTAGAATAAATGTTTTTTTTAATCACAATATAGCAAAAGGACAATTCACTCACTGTCCTTCCAGGTCCCTGGAAACAAGGACTTGCAGAGTGAAAGAAACTGACACTGTCCCTACCTAGAGTTTTCTGTCCCTAGAATAAATGTTTTTTTTAATCACAATATAGCAAAAGGACAATTCACTCACTGTCCTTCCAGGTCCCTGGAAACAAGGACTTGCAGAGTGAAAGAAACTGACACTGTCCCTACCTAGAGTTTTCTGTCCCTAGAATAAATGTTTTTTTTAATCACAATATAGCAAAAGGACAATTCACTCACTGTCCTTCCAGGTCCCTGGAAACAAGGACTTGCAGAGTGAAAGAAACTGACACTGTCCCTACCTAGAGTTTTCTGTCCCTAGAATAAATGTTTTTTTAATCACAATATAGCAAAAGGACAATTCACTCACTGTCCTTCCAGGTCCCTGGAAACAAGGACTTGCAGAGTGAAAGAAACTGACACTGTCCCTACCTAGAGTTTTCTGTCCCTAGAATAAATGTTTTTTTTAATCACAATATAGCAAAAGGACAATTCACTCACTGTCCTTCCAGGTCCCTGGAAACAAGGACTTGCAGAGTGAAAGAAACTGACACTGTCCCTACCTAGAGTTTTCTGTCCCTAGAATAAATGTTTTTTTTAATCACAATATAGCAAAAGGACAATTCACTCACTGTCCTTCCAGGTCCCTGGAAACAAGGACTTGCAGAGTGAAAGAAACTGACACTGTCCCTACCTAGAGTTTTCTGTCCCTAGAATAAATGTTTTTTTTAATCACAATATAGCAAAAGGACAATTCACTCACTGTCCTTCCAGGTCCCTGGAAACAAGGACTTGCAGAGTGAAAGAAACTGACACTGTCCCTACCTAGAGTTTTCTGTCCCTAGAATAAATGTTTTTTTTAATCACAATATAGCAAAAGGACAATTCACTCACTGTCCTTCCAGGTCCCTGGAAACAAGGACTTGCAGAGTGAAAGAAACTGACACTGTCCCTACCTAGAGTTTTCTGTCCCTAGAATAAATGTTTTTTTTAATCACAATATAGCAAAAGGACAATTCACTCACTGTCCTTCCAGGTCCCTGGAAACAAGGACTTGCAGAGTGAAAGAAACTGACACTGTCCCTACCTAGAGTTTTCTGTCCCTAGAATAAATGTTTTTTTTAATCACAATATAGCAAAAGGACAATTCACTCACTGTCCTTCCAGGTCCCTGGAAACAAGGACTTGCAGAGTGAAAGAAACTGACACTGTCCCTACCTAGAGTTTTCTGTCCCTAGAATAAATGTTTTTTTTAATCACAATATAGCAAAAGGACAATTCACTCACTGTCCTTCCAGGTCCCTGGAAACAAGGACTTGCAGAGTGAAAGAAACTGACACTGTCCCTACCTAGAGTTTTCTGTCCCTAGAATAAATGTTTTTTTTAATCACAATATAGCAAAAGGACAATTCACTCACTGTCCTTCCAGGTCCCTGGAAACAAGGACTTGCAGAGTGAAAGAAACTGACACTGTCCCTACCTAGAGTTTTCTGTCCCTAGAATAAATGTTTTTTTTAATCACAATATAGCAAAAGGACAATTCACTCACTGTCCTTCCAGGTCCCTGGAAACAAGGACTTGCAGAGTGAAAGAAACTGACACTGTCCCTACCTAGAGTTTTCTGTCCCTAGAATAAATGTTTTTTTTAATCACAATATAGCAAAAGGACAATTCACTCACTGTCCTTCCAGGTCCCTGGAAACAAGGACTTGCAGAGTGAAAGAAACTGACACTGTCCCTACCTAGAGTTTTCTGTCCCTAGAATAAATGTTTTTTTTAATCACAATATAGCAAAAGGACAATTCACTCACTGTCCTTCCAGGTCCCTGGAAACAAGGACTTGCAGAGTGAAAGAAACTGACACTGTCCCTACCTAGAGTTTTCTGTCCCTAGAATAAATGTTTTTTTTAATCACAATATAGCAAAAGGACAATTCACTCACTGTCCTTCCAGGTCCCTGGAAACAAGGACTTGCAGAGTGAAAGAAACTGACACTGTCCCTACCTAGAGTTTTCTGTCCCTAGAATAAATGTTTTTTTTAATCACAATATAGCAAAAGGACAATTCACTCACTGTCCTTCCAGGTCCCTGGAAACAAGGACTTGCAGAGTGAAAGAAACTGACACTGTCCCTACCTAGAGTTTTCTGTCCCTAGAATAAATGTTTTTTTTAATCACAATATAGCAAAAGGACAATTCACTCACTGTCCTTCCAGGTCCCTGGAAACAAGGACTTGCAGAGTGAAAGAAACTGACACTGTCCCTACCTAGAGTTTTCTGTCCCTAGAATAAATGTTTTTTTTAATCACAATATAGCAAAAGGACAATTCACTCACTGTCCTTCCAGGTCCCTGGAAACAAGGACTTGCAGAGTGAAAGAAACTGACACTGTCCCTACCTAGAGTTTTCTGTCCCTAGAATAAATGTTTTTTTTTAAGCACACTATAGCAGAAGCACAAAACACACTGACACTCTCCCTACCTATCCTTCTCTTTCCCTAAACTAAAGGAATCCAGGTTAAGCAAGAAAGAAATAACAGTCACTGTCCCTGCCTATGCTACTCTATCCCTGCTCCGGAACACACTACACTAGGCCGCCGTGCTGGCGGCCTTTTATAGTGTGGGGCGTGTACTAAACACCCTCAGCAATAATTGGCCACAGGCATCCTGCCTGTGGCCAATCATTGCTCTCCTCGCTGCCGGCGCTGTGATTGGCCAAGCATGCGGGGTCACAGTGCATGCTTGGCCAATCACAGCGCCTGGATGACACTGCGATGGCGTAGTGCATTGTGGGCCGTTCGCGTCACTCGAATTTGGCGCGAACGGCCCAAATCGTTCGATCTTCGTCGAACGATCGAACAGCCAATGTTCGAGTCGAACGTATGTTCGACTCGAACACGAAGCTCATCCCTACTCCAGACTATTAGCAGAAGCAGTCACACTGCTTTTACCATACAACCACATGTATGGAGCTATTATGTCTTCTTGCTCTCACTAGCAGCAGTCTTGACGCACTACATTATCTTCAGGACACTCTCTAGCATCCCCTTTACTGACACCCATCCCCTGACACTTCTAGCTGAAGGGGGTGACCCTAACTCGACAGGCCCCAATGACACAGATCTGTACACACAGTAGGCAGAATCAGATCCTTCCTGGTGTCTCCCTTCCAGTCAACTCTGCAGGACCTCTGGGTTCAGCTGTTCTCTCTCTCTAGGCCCCTGGGTCGACCACCCAGGGCCTACGGCCTCCTTCGGGGAGGAGAGGGCAGCCGTTCCCTCCCTCCCTCCTGGTCTCTGTTTCCTGGCTCAACTAACTCTGAGCACATGTACTCTGGCTTTTTATACAGTATCACAACATGCAATGCAGCACTTTCTCTCTACCAATTGCCAGAGCTGTAACAAAGCCTGTGCACTCACTTGTCAGGTCCTCTCCCACTGTCCAATAGGCCTCCCTATTGGACAAGTGGGGGGCAGTCAGAACAAGCTGAGCTGACTGTCAATGGGTACAATGAGCAGACCTAACCAATAGATCCTGCTCCCTGGTAGGCAGAGAGCACTCTAAGTTTCACCTGGCCATCTTCCTGGTAAGCAGAAAGACCAAAAACTATACTCTCTTCTAGCACCTACCTGCTACAAATGTACCTAGTGTAATACCTGAATCTGACATGGTATCTTCCTCTAGTAATCCCCTGTACTGCAACTACTCGACCGGATGAGGGAGGGGGCTGAGCAGCACTAGGAGTAATTCAGGTTTACTTTTGGGAAAAATGTGCTAACAGGGTACATACTTACAGGAGGAAAGAACAGTGTGAGCAGAGAGTAGGGATGAGCTCAGGCATGTATGAATCTTATTCCACACCAGCCTGAGCTATCCCACCAGAAAACTGTCACTGCGCACCACCAATCATATGCGGCTGGGGCATTCCCTACCCAGCAGCCGTACATATACGAGGAGCTGCTATAGAGCAAAGAATGCCTATGCAACTTATGATTGTCAGTTCTCAGTGACAGCTTTTTATGAGATAGCTCAGTCAGGTGAGGACTAGGGTCTATACATGCCTGAGCTCATTCATGATAGAGAGTAAACTGCTGCCCCTTCGCTGTCCAACCACAGAACTGTAGCACAGAAAAGTCAAGTCACCAACCTAGATGTACTGTGCAAATCTCAGGACTGGATGGACATTGCCATTGGCAAATAAAACAGCTTCTGTAGTCGTATTTCATCTGTTTGATTTGCCTAGAGTTCACCTTTAACCTAGTAAAAAAAAGCCTGTATTGAAAGAAATATATTGTTTTGATGTTATATATTGATTGATTGTTCTGATCTTTTGATGAGTCCCTTCTGCCATATTGTTTTTTTTAGAACTGTCTACACCAGCCTTATCATCATTTTTAAACTGAAAGAACCCATCAAATAATTGGCTTCAGGGAACCCCTGCTAATAATTATTATATTTACAGCTCACAGTACATTAGTGTGATGGTCAGTGTGAAGAATGCTCCTTACATTTATAGTCATAGTATAAAATTACAGATAGCTAAAATGATCATTGGTGTCTGTGGTTACTCATTTGAGAGTCAGAACTCGCTCGTTGCCTGAGGAACCACTTGCAACCTCTGGAGGAACCCTAGTTAGGAAACCCTGGTCTTTACCTATTTTCATCTCTGTTTGCAGCTCAGTGATAATAATTATCTCCAGGCTCTTTCACTGCACTTAAACCAGTGTCGGGTGCTGCTCTGGACCAATCTCCTGAGAGTGTTTGGACATGCTGTGAGGAAGATTTTCCTGTGGGGGATTCAATGGCAACCTTGTGCAATGAATGGGATTTGGGATTTCTGTGAGGAACTTGTGGATTAACATACTTTTTTTTACATCAAATTGGCCTTCTTTGGCTATGGCCCCCTATACTTTATCTGTCCCTTCCTTTTTTAATTATACAACCACGATGAACACTTCTTTGTAAACCACAGTGATATCTCTCTCCAATCTCTGTGTGTGAAATAAAACTAAAAACCAGCGCTCAATGGACGGAGATCAGATAATAAAAAATCAATTGATAAAAATGCCTTTTAATGTAAGTTCATAAGGCAAATGACAAGTACAGTAGTTCATACACAGTGACATATAAAACCAGGGAGAGGTCAATAATAATGATGATCATAGAACCTGACATCCATGGAGGTAGGAGCTAAATCCAGGCTGCAGAGTATGGTGGGGAGAGGGCTCAGCCGTCTGACTCGCTAGAGCTCGAATGAGCCAATGGGCAGTGATCCGGCAGGAGGGAGGACTTCCCAAAGATGTATGGTGCGGTAAGGAAGGCGGATAACCTTTGGTGGAATGAAGGCAATGAGAAATCCAAACAGACGGGCCGCGCTAAGTGCTCGGGGTAGCAACAGGCTGCAGCTTCAGAATCCTCCTATGATGAGAACAGCGCGGAGGGGAACCGCCGCTGTGATGGAATCACTACGCTTGCACTTCCGCTGATCAGAACAGACCAGCTGTGTGGCCGGCGGCTGAAAGCAAGGGGGAGGGTCTGAAACAGAAACTCGGTGACCCCAGCAGGGGGAAAATCCTTCTCCCGGAAGGCACAGATACAGTGGTGGGGGGACAATGTCGCCCAGATGATGTAGCTTCCTGAAAGGATGGTAGTTAGGAAGCTTCTCAATGGATCTAGTGCCGTACTGCCGATCATTCAAGCTCAGCCAGACCTGCAGTTACTGGAAATACTTTCTATGCAATATAGCTCCACTGAAAAATGGGATGAAATGAAAATGGGAATGTGTGGGTCATGTGTGGCTCTGACTATGCGTTTCGCGCTTCAAGCGCTTTGTCACAGTCCCTAATGAGTTATACCCAAGAAGTTTAAATAGGAACCAGTAGAGGAAGGGGAGGGGAAAGGAGAGGGAGGAGGAAACCAGGGGAAGGGGAGGAAAGGGAGGGCCTAATTGTAGCCTGGATTTAACTCCTTCCTACTCCTCTAACATATGGCTGTATCTCACAAAATGATGCATCATACAAAAAACATACATAACATATGACAATACATGTAGACATAATGAAATACAATACCAATAAAAAAGTAAACAACAAAACAATAAAAACAATCATCTAATGGCAGCGACCTTCAAATAAAACTGTTGGTTTCAAGCTCCTCATTTAGCCCCCTCGGGGCCAAAGAATCGCACATATAAATCCAAAAGACTTCCCTTTTACACAAAAGGGAAAATCTTTCATTGGCAGTAAGTGTGCCCTTGGGAATTGTTTTGATAACGAAAACCTCCAAAATGTTTAATATTATCGCCATGAAATCTCTGAAAGTGGCGAGGTACACTGTGCTCAGTACAGCCGTTTTGGATAAGCCTTCTGTGGTCCCCTATTCTTGCTTGTAGTGCACGTATAGTGCGACCTACGTACAAAAAACCGTAGGGGCACCAAAGAACGTAGACCACAAAGTCTGAAGAGCAGGTCACAAATAGTCTAATGGAGTATGCTTTCCCCCCATTGGTATTGATAATGTTAGACCCGTGAGTGATAAACTGACATGTAAGGCATCCTCGCTTCTTACATTGAAAAATGCCAGTCCTGTGGTTAAAGTATGATCTGATGTCTAGAAAAGATCTGGATCCAGGGGTTTTATTAGTCACTTTGCTAGGAGCTATCAGATTCTTTACAGTTTTAGCTCTACGGAACGTGACCTGTGGGACAGGGGGTAATACAGGGCCTAGCCTCTGATCCAATCGCAGAATACCATAGTGTTTTTTAATGATCTTAGAAATGGATTTATATTCATTATTGAAAGTGGAAATAAACCTTACTTTACCCTTTTCATCGGCTTCATCTATGGGCACACTACTGGTGGTCTGAGGATTAAGATGGAACTCGAATGCCTCATGTACCAAGGCGGGAGGATAATTCTTCTCCTCAAACTTCTTGATCATGAGTGAGCTCTGTTCCACGTAATCTTCTCTTTTGGAGCAATTACGTCTTAGTCTATTGAATTGGCCTCTGGGTATGTTCTTTTTCCATGTTGTATGGTGGCAACTATCAAAATGCAAATATGAATTACCGCTGGTGGGTTTGACATGATTGCGTGTAATTACCCTACCTTCCTCATGACTCAATACGAGATCGAGGAACACCAACTCTTGAGTATTCAATACATGGGTGAAACTAAGGCCAAAGTTGTTGGTATTACAATGGTCCACCAGGGCATGGAAAAGCTCAGGACCACCACTCCAAATGAGCACGATGTCGTCAATGTACCGGCCAAAGTACACAATGTACTCGGCGAATGGGTTGTTGGTCCAAATGTAGCTCTCCTCCCAATGGCCCATCGTAAGGTTGGCGTACACGGGGGCAAAATTAGCCCCCATTGCCGTGCCTTGGCGTTGGAGATAGAATTGCTCACAGAATGTAAAATAATTGTGCTTTAAACAGAATTCCACTGATTTCATCAAAAACTGTGACTATAGAGAATGAAAATCACCGCTATTAGTGAGAAAGTGTTGGATAGCTCTAAGACCTACATCATGGGGTATCGACGTGTAAAGAGACGTCACGTCTAAAGATGCCCACATGTAGTCCTCCTCCCATTTGTATTGTTGTAGGATGTTGATTATGTCGTTTGAGTCCTTAATATAGGAGGGTAACTGGTTCACAATGGGTTGAAGACAGAAATCAATGTAAATAGACAACCCATTGGTGAAACTGTTGGTGCAGGCCACGATTGGTCTGCCAGGAGGATCAACAAGGGATTTATGAACTTTGGGGAGATGGTAGAAATGAGGGGTACTGCATTCTGCTGGTAACATAAAGAGGCGCTCTTTTTTAGTAAGTACCCCATTTCTCCAAGCTTCATCGACCAAAGACTTTAAATCCTGCTGGTATGCAGACAGGGGGTCATAACGTAGTTTTAGGTAGGTGTCAGTATCGGCCAATAGCCGACTGGCCTCCTTCATGTAATCAACCTTATTCTGTACTACTACGCTTCCCCCTTTGTCTGCTTGCCTAATCATGATAGTAGTATTGGACATAAGGTCCTTAACCACTTAACGACCACCCACTGTAAATATACGTCGGCAGAATGGCACCGACAGGCAGAATCTACGTGACTGACTTTGTATAGTTGGGGGGTCCGATCGGACCCCCCTTCTTTACAGTGAGCGGTGGTTAACTGATCGGGAGCGATCAGGCATGAGGGGACGGCCGTTCGATTCCGGCCACCCCCTCTCGATCGCTCCCGGCGAATGGGAGAGCTTCCCTGCCTGTGTAATGTTTACACAGGCAGAGGAAGTGATGTCATCTCTCCTGCGGCGCTCACATATACCGAGCGCCGTACAGGAGAAGATGCCAGGTTAGTGCACAAAACACTACACTGACACCAGGACACATAGGTACATAAATCGCCCCCCCAGGCCCCCCCAGATCACCCCCCAGATCACCCCCCAGCCACAGTGTCACTGATTGCAGTGACCATTTATTTACTGATCACTGCAATCAGTGACATTTGTGACTGTAAAAGTGTCACCAAAGTTTAGTTTTAGGTCCAGTGTAGCCCCCTAACCCCCCTAATAAAGGTTTAACCCCCTGATCGCCCCCAGATAACCCTTTCACCCCCTATCACCACTGTCGCTAAGCGATCATTTTTCTGATCGCCGTCTTAGCGTCGGTGATGCCGATCGGTAGCCAGTCATTTTTTTTAGGTTCGCCGCAGGTTTTAATAGCGTCGAGTACCCCCATATATTACCTAATAAAGGTTTAACCCCCTTGATCGCCCCCCCAGGTAACCCTTTCACCCCCTAGCACCGCTGTCACTAAGCGATCGTTTTTCTGATCGCTGTTTTATTGTCGGTGATGCCGATCGGTAGCCAGTTTTTTTTAGGTTCGCCGCAGGTTTTTATAGCGTCAGGTACCCCCATATATTATCTAATAAAGGTTTAACCCCCTTGATCGCCCCCAGGTAACCCTTTCACCCCCTATCACCACTGTCGCTAAGCGATCGTTTTTCTGATCGCTGTCTTATTGTCGGTGATGCCGATCGGTAGCCAGTAATTTTTTTTAGGTTCGCCGCAGGTTTTTATAGCATCAGGTACCCCAATATATTACCTAATAAAGGTTTAACCCCTTGATCGCCCCCCAGGTAACCCTTTCACCCCCTATCACCACTGTCGCTAAGCGATCGTTTTTCTGATCGCTGTCTTATTGTCGGTGATGCCGATAGGTAGCCAGTTATTTTTTTTAGGTTTGCAGCAGGTTTTTATAGCGTCAGGTACCCCCATATATTACCTAATAAAGGTTTAACCCCCTTGATCGCCCCCCAGGTAACCCTTTCACCCCCTATCACCACTGTCGCTAAGCGATCGTTTTTCTGATCGCTGTCTTAGTGTCGGTGATGCAGATCAGTAGCCAGTAATTTTTTTTAGGTTCGCCGCAGGTTTTTATAGCGTCAGGTACTCCCATAAATTATCTAATAAAGGTTTAACCCCCTTGATCGCCCCCCCAGGTAACCCTTTCACCCCCTATCACCACTGTCGCTAAGCGATCATTTTTCTGATCGCTGTCTTAGCGTCGGTGATGCAGATCGGTAGCCAGTAATTTTTTTTAGATTCGCCGCAGGTTTTTATAGCGTCAGGTACCCCCATATATTATCTAATAAAGGTTTTAACCCCCTAATTGCCCCTAGTTAACCCTTTCACCAGTGATCACCATATAAGTGTTACGGGTGACGCTGGTTAGTTAGTTTGCTTTTTATAGTGTCAGGGCACCCGCCGTATATATAACCCAATAAAGGTTTAACCCCCTGATCGCCCGGCGGGTGATATCAATTAGGTTTTAGCGTCAGAGAGGGTCTGCGTCACACCCC
Source organism: Rana muscosa (assembly GCA_029206835.1). Taxonomy (NCBI): domain Eukaryota; kingdom Metazoa; phylum Chordata; class Amphibia; order Anura; family Ranidae; genus Rana; species Rana muscosa. The sequence goes on from CM055118.1 coordinate 291,563,365, forward strand.
AGGCAGCGTCAGGTTAGTGCCAGTAACGCTAACACCCACGCGTGAAGCATACACCCCCCTTAATGGTATAGTATCTGATCAGATCAATATCTGATCTGATCAGATCTATACTAGCGTCCCCAGCAGTTTAGGGTTCCCAAAAATGCAGTGTTAGCGGGATCAGCCCAGATACCTGCTAGCACCTGCGTTTTGCCCCTTCGTCCAGCCCAGGCCACCCAAGTGCAGTATCGATCGATCACTGTCACTTACAAAACACAACACACATAACTGCAGCGTTCGCAGAGACAGGCCTGATCCCTGCGACTCCAGTGCTGTAGGAGGTGATTTTACCACCACAGTTAAAAAAAAAAATAGGATTTTTTACTCACCGTAAAATCCTTTTCTCTGAGTCCATGGACCGACACAGCTTCTCTATTGACAAAGTGGGTATTATCCGTTAATTAGGAGTGACTAGGCAGAAAAACTTGTAAAAAGTGTTGCATCACACCTTCTACAGTACCGCCCAGGGGGCGGACCCTCTGGGTATACCCTCTCAGTCTGCACATCGCAGATCAGTTCGTCAAAAAGCAGTACAAACTTAAAAGGAGGGGTGGGTGCTGTGTCGGTCCATGGACTCAGAGAAAAGGATTTTACGGTGAGTAAAAAATCCTATTTACTCTTTCGTCCATGGACCGACACAGCTTCTCTATTGACAAAGTGGGACGTCCCAAAGCAGTGTCAGAGAAAAAACGAGGGGTGGTAACAGCATAAAAACAAACTTCACCCCAAAACACAAAACAGCACTCCTCCAACGGAGGAGTTGCAACTCTAAACAGCCGCCTGCAAAACCTTGCGGCCGAAAGAGGCATCCGAAGATGCACCTACATCAACTTGTAGAATTTTGTGAAAGTGTGAGCGGACGACCAAGTCGCCGCTTTACATAGTTGGGAAACAGACGCTTGATGTCGGAAAGCCCAAGAGGCACCTATTGCCCTGGTCGAATGCGCCGTGACAGGAAAGGGGGGCGCCTGACCCTTTAAGGCGTAAGCCTGGATTACTATCTGTCGGATCCACCTAGAGATGGTGGCCGATGAGACTGCTTGGCCCTTCTTGGGACCAGCCACCGAAACAAACAGTGAGTCTGACTTCCGGAACAGGGAAGTAGCAGATATGTATACTCTCAAAGCTCGGACAACGTCCAAGGAATGCAACGCCGACTCCTTAGGATTCGACGGCTGAGGACACAAGGATGGAAGTACAATGTCTTCGTTGAGATGAAAAGCCGAAACGACCTTCGGAAGAAAGGAAGGCACCACCTTATCCTTGTGGAAAATCAAATAGGGAGCCTTGCAGGACAAGGCTGCCAGCTCAGAGACTCGTCTAACTGACGTAACAGCCACCAAAAAGACCACCTTCTGAGAAAGTGTCAACAGGGGAATATCTCTAATATTCTCAAACGGTGCCTTCTGAAGCACCGAGAGGACCAGGTTCAAGTCCCACGGAGGTAACGGGGGGCGGACCGGAGGGGCCACATGTCGAACCCCCTGCACAAATGTACTCACGAGAGAGTGAGTTGCCAGGGGTCGCTGAAAAAAGACAGCCAGGGCAGATATCTGTCCCTTAATCGTACTTAGGGCAAGCCTTTGGTCTACCCCATGCTGTAAAAACAGCAGGATTCTGGAAACCAAATAGGTACGCGGATGCCATTTCATTTCCTCACACATGGAGATGTAGGCCCTCCAAGTGCGGTGATAGACCTTCCTAGAGGACGGTTTCCGAGCACTTCTCATAGTAGAAATTACTGAGTCTGACAGGCCCCGGTCTCTCAGTACCTGGTTCTCAACAGCCATGCCGTTAAAGCCAATGACTGTAAAGCAGGATGGAATATGGGACCTTGCGACAGCAGGTCCTTCCGTAGTGGTAGGCGCCAGGGGACGTCTGCTACCAGACGTACTAGATCGGCGTACCAAGGACGCTGAGGCCAATCTGGAGCGATTAGGATCATTGGAATTCCCTCTGCCTCCACTCTGCGGAGCAGAAGAGGAAGAAGCCTTAAGGGAGGGAAGGCATAGATTAGCCGATACTGGCCCCACGATGCTACCAACGCGTCCGTTGCGTCTGCCCATGGGTCTCTTGACCGGGCCACAAACCTCAATACCTTCCGATTGAGTCGGGAAGCCAGAAGATCTACGTCTGGTGTGCCCCATCTTTGGCAGAGGAGTTGGAACACCTCCGGGTGTAAGGACCATTCTCCCTGGTCCAGCATCTGGCGGCTCAGGTAGTCCGCCTGCCAGTTTTCCACACCCGGAATGTACACGGCCGACAGTGCCGGTACGCTCCTCTCTGCCCACTTCAGGATGCGAGCGATCTCCGATGCTGCAGCTGAGCTTCTTGTTCCTCCTTGATGATTGACATATGCCACTGCTGTGGCGTTGTCTGACTGGATCCTGACTGGACGCCCTTGCAGTCTCTGAGACCATTTGAAGAGGCACAGCTTGATCGCCCGGATCTCCAGGACATTGATCGGCAGGAGGGCTTCCTCTGGGGTCCAGCGACCTTGCGCCGACTGGACACCCCAGACTCCCCCCCAACCTGTAAGGCTGGCGTCCGTCGTGATCACTATCCAGTAAACCGGAAGAAATGACTTCCCGGCCATTAGAGCCGGTGCTGTCAGCCACCATACCAGGGATCTCCTGACTAGGTGGCTCACTCGGATTTGATAATCCAGAGATGAAGGGCATCTGTTCCATCTGGACAGAACTTCCCTCTGTAACACTCGAGTGTGGTATTGAGCATATGGGACCGCCTCGAAGGAGGCTACCATGAGGCCCAACACTCGCATGCAAAAACGGAGTGACGACCAATTCCTGGAAGTCAGCTGCCGTACTGCAGCCCGGAGGGTCTGCAACTTCTCCACAGGGAGGAATACCTTTGCCTCTGAGGAATCCAGAATCAACCCCAGGTACACTAGGCGTTGAGTGGGCACCAATACTGACTTTTGCGTGTTTAGTATCCAACCACAGTCTCGAAGAGTCTGACAGGTAATGGACACGCTTACCTCTAATTCTGAGCTTGAAGGGCCCTTCAGCAGAAGGTCGTCCAAGTAACCTGTGATAGCGATACCCCGCTGTCTTAGAAGTGCCAGAATCGGAGCGAGCACCTTGGTGAACGTCCTGGGTGCTGAGGCAAGGCCAAACGGGAGGGCCACAAACTGGTAGTGGTTCTTCCCGATAGCAAATCGCAGAAACCTCTGGTGTCTGGAGTATATGGGGACATGCAGGTATGCGTCCTTGATGTCCAAGGAGGCCAGAAAGTCCCCCGGATGGAGAGCCGTGACTACGGATCGAACCGACTCCATCCGAAATCTTTGTACCTTCACAAAGCAATTGAGGGCTCTGAGATCCAAGATTGGACGAACCCCCTCCTTCTTTGGCACAATGAACAGATTTGAGTAAAAACCCTGACCCCGTTCCTGTTCTGGAACTGGAATAACTACCCCGCGTTCCAGTAGACCCTGGACCGCCCCATACAGGGCCTCCCGACGGGTCGGTAGTAGCTGGAGATTGGAGGTGATGAATCTGTCTGGTGGACAAGAGAGAAATTCTATCTTGTAGCCTGAGGAGATTACTTCGCAAACCCACCTGTCGGAGACTAGAGCAGTCCACTGAGTCGCGAATTTGCGAAGACGTCCCCCCACCCGAGAGCTGGGTGGGGGCGGACCTTCATGTGGACGCAGATTTGTCCACAGGCTTGTTGGGTCTGCGGGACCAAGGACGCTTTTGTCCTTGGGCAGGCGCTTTATCGGCCTGGGGTCTTTTCCCTGTCGCCTTAAGAGGGCGAAAAAAACCGCTTACGTGCAGTAAAGGAGGGCCCTTGCCCTTGGCGTGGTCCCCTACCCTTGCTAGTTTGGGGAAGCAAAGTGCTTTTACCTCCTGTAGCATCCTTGATGATGTCATCCAGAGAAGCCCCAAAAAGTCTGTCGCCCTTAAAAGGCAGATCCAATAGGGCTTTCTTGGAAGTCTGGTCCGCAGACCAGCCCTTTAGCCAGATCAGGCGGCGTATTGCTACTGCATAAACCGAAGCTCTTGACAGCAGGGGAATAGTATCCATGTCTGACTCGCAGACAAACTTAAGGCCCTGGACCAACTGGTCGGCCAAAGTTATCTCATTAGGAGGAGCATCTCGCTCCTTTAACCCCTGGAGTAGCAATTTTGCCCATTCAGTAAGTGTCTGAGACACTAGGGCCCCCGCCAATGCCGGGCGTACTGCTGAGCCTACCACTGAGTATAGGTAGCGAGCGAGTGCTTCAGCCTTCTTATCCACAGGGTCCTTGAAAACAGGAGCCCCTTCTACTGGAATAGTGGTGGCTCTATTAAGTCTGGACACCGAAGGGTCCACTATAGGGGGAGAGGTCCATATCTTCAGAAAACTCTCCTCAAAGGGGTACCGTACTGCAAACCTCTTTGGGGCTGTAAAGACCCTCAGTGGGTTCTCCCATTCCTTGTATAAGAGTTTGTCAAAATAAGACACACAAGGGAACACCTTAGCAGTGCGGGCAGGTTTACGAAACCCAAAGGGGACTGGAGTATCTGCTACTTCTTCAGTCCTTTCCAACTTTAGCGTATCCCGCACTGCAGTAATAAGGTCAGATACCAAAGCCGTCTCGCGTACTGACCTGGACTTGGAGTCCTCCTCACTGTCCGATCGGTCACGGTCTGCAGTCTCTGATGCATCAGAATCTGGGCCATGAGCCGTAGCTGGACCTGGTTCTGCATCAGAAATATCCCCAGAAGATTGCAGGGGACGGGGGCGTTTATTACCCCCTGTATTCCCGTGTGCTGCTTCCACCCTGGCAGCAAACGCCTCTAGGATTGCCGACATAGCGTCCATAGACACCTCAGGGACACCAGCTGCTAAATCTGGTGTTTCAGGGGAGAAGACATCTGGCTCAGATGCCATGCTGACCACACGCTGACACTCACAGGGCTCCAGGCAAGATATCAATAGGCCACCCTCCTGCGCTGCAGAGATGCTGGGTTACCCAGAGGACTCACCACCCTGGATAGGTACTGCTATGCTGCGCCTATGATGCTGTCCCCTTGCTGCTGTGTCAGTCTGCTTCTTTTATCAGCACTTCCTGTGTGAATTTTCGCGCCAGTGTAATGCACCCTAGAGGCCGGAGGCTCTCGCAAAATGGTTGCCAAAACCGTCTGTATGGAAGATAATGTGGGCTCTAAGAAAATGGCCGCCGACAGAAGATAGAGGTCAGGCAGCCATAGCCCACAAAAAAGATGGCCGCCGAACGGCAATATCTGCATACAGGGTGGACAAACATGGCCGCCGATCACCTGATAGGGGCCAGTGGGTGTGGCCGAACTACAGGAAGATGGCCGCCAGGCAGTTACAAGAGGCCAAACTTGGCATGGACCACCTCAAAATGGCCGCCGACAGCATGGAGACACAGAAACACAGGTAAGCAAAAATGACATTTCTTTTAAATGTTAGTTACAGCCAGCCCCGCTCCAGTGGGACCCCCTAGGTGACCCCCAGCACCCAGCAACCTTTAGCTAGAAGCCCAGGGAGGAGGGAAAGGCAGGGAGAGAGGGAAGAAAGGGGCCACAACCACTTACTTGATCTCTCCAGGAATGTCCAGCTAAATCACCCAGCCGAGGCAGGGGAGTTTTACTTACCTATCCTGCATGTATTCTGCTGGAAGACATTCCAAACAGATCATCGTCCGCGCACGGAAGGTGACTGTTGGCCAGGCATGCTGTGATTGGACCCAGAAGGGACGATCATATGTATGCCCTGGAGCATGACGCTCACCGGACAGGCTGCTGCGACTCGGCCGTAAGGTCAGCCGAAGCTGAGCGGTCCGATGCAAGCCTTGGAGCGTAAGCTCACCGGCCAGGCTGCTGCGACTCGGCCGTAAGGTCAGCCGAAGCTGAGCGGTCCGATGCAGGCCCTGGAGCGTAGGCTCACCGGCCACCCGTGGAGCGACGGGCATGTCGTGGAAAACCCAGCGCGTAGCTAGGGTCGGCACACGCTCGATGGCCGAAACTGGGGAGACTACAAGGATCGAGGATCCAGCCTGTCACCCAGTCGGCAGTTGATTGAAGATCGCAGGAAACAACAAATGTAGCAAAAAAATAAAAAATATATATATCTTTTTTCCCCGGACCAATGAGCCCGAAGGGAGCCATGTCCTACTCCTTGCTAGACAGAAAAAAACTGATCTGCGATGTGCAGACTGAGAGGGTATACCCAGAGGGTCCGCCCCCTGGGCGGTACTGTAGAAGGTGTGATGCAACACTTTTTACAAGTTTTTCTGCCTAGTCACTCCTAATTAACGGATAATACCCACTTTGTCAATAGAGAAGCTGTGTCGGTCCATGGACGAAAGAGTAAAGCATATATGCCGAAGCATTGGGGAAGCAGGGGCGGAGGAGCGGAGGAGCGGAGGAGCGATTTTGCTCCTAATGCCGCGTACATACGGTCGAAAACCTGACGGAGGCTTGCCCGTGGAAAAGTCCGACCATGTGTGTGCGGCATAACTTTTTTGCGGGAGGATGCCCCCATGCTTCGGCATATATAAATGGTGCATGTATGCCCATCATTAGAAGTGGGTGGATGAAGGGCGGTATTCTAATGGTGGGCATACCCACCGATCAATCTCTTTTTTCGTTCAGCCAACTGGCTGCATGAAAAAAAAAGATTACAATACATGTCCAACAAGGACCAGCAACGTACTGGTATGTTTATACCAGAATGATGCCTGCGGGTTTAGGTATCATCTTGGTATCATTCTTTTCAGCCAGCGGCCGGCTTTCATGTAAAAGCAATCCTAGTGGCTAATTAGCCTCTGGACTGCTTTTACAAGCAGTGGGAGGGAATGCCCCCCCCGGATATAAAAAGCGCCATTTCGAAATTGGGAAAGCATTTTATCACACCGATCTTGGTGTGGTCAGATGCTCTAAGGGCAGAGGAAAGATCTAGGGTCTAGAAGACCCCAGTTTTTTCAAAAAAGAGTACCTGTCACTACCTATTGCTATCATAGGGGATATTTACATTCCCTGAGATAACAAAAAAAATGATTAAAAAAAAAAAAAATATGGAAGGAACAATTTAAAAATAAAATAAAAAAGCAAAATTAATAAAAAAAAATAAAAAAAAGCACCCCTGTCCTGCCCTACTCTTGCCCAATGGCGAACGCAAGCATCAGTCTGGCGTCATATGTAAACAGCAATTGCACCATGCATGTGAGGTATCACCACGAAGGTCAGATCGAGGGCAGTAATTTTAGCAGTAGACCTCCTCTGTTAATCTAACAGGGTAACCTGTAAAGGCTTTTAAAGGCTTTTAAAAATGTATGTCGTTTGTCGCCAATGCGCGTTTGTGCAAAATTTTAAAGCATGTCGTGTTTGGTATCTATGTACTCAGCCTAAGATCATCTTTTTTATTTCATCAAACATTTGGGCAATATAGTGTGTTTTAGTGCATTAAAATTTAAAAAAGTGTATTTTTTCCCCAAAAAATGCGTTTGAAAAATCGCTGCGCAAATACTGTGTAGAAAAAAAAAATGCAACACCCACCATTTTAATCTGTAGGGCCTTTGCTTTAAAAATATATATAATGTTTGGGGGTTCAACATAATTTTCTTGCAAAAAAAAAAAATGTTTTCATGTAAACAAAAAGTGTCAAAAAGGGCTTTGTCTTCAAGTGGTTAGAAGAGTGGATGTAAGCTTCCTAATGTTGTGTATAAAATGCCAGAACAGTTCAAAACCCCCCCCAAATGACCCCATTTTGGAAAGTAGACACCCCAAGCTATATACTGAGAGGCATGTCGAGTCCATGGAATATTTTATATGTTGACACAAGTTGCGGAAAAAAGACAATTTTTATTTATTTTTTTTGCACAAAGTTGTCACTAAATGATATATTGCTCAAACATGCCATGGGTATATGTGGGATTACACCCCAAAATACATTCTGCTGCTTCTCCTGAGTACGCGGATACCACATGTGTGAGACTTTTTGGGAGCCTAGCCATGTACGGGACCCCAAAAACCAAGCACCGCCTTCAGGCTTTCTAAGGGTGTAAATTTTTGATTTCACTTCTCACTGCCTATCACAGTTTCGGAGGCCATGGAATGCCCAGATGGCACAAACCCCCCCCAAATGACCCCATTTTGGAAAGTAGACACTCCAAGCTATTTGCTGAGAGGTATTGTGAGTGTTTTGCAGATCTCGCTTTTTGTCACAAAGTTTTGAAAATTGAAAATAAAAAAAAAATATATATTTTCTTTCTTCATTTTCAAAAACAAATAAGAGCTGTAAAATACTCACCATGCCTCTCAGCAAATAGCTTGGGGTGTCTACTTTCCAAAATGGGGTCATTTGGGGGGGTTTTGTGCTATTTTGGCATTTTATGGGCTTCGAAACTGTGATAGGTAGTGAGGAGTGAAATCAAAAATTTGTGCCTAGAAATCCTGAAGGCGGTGCTTGGTTTTCGGGGTCCCGTACGCGGCTAGGCTCCTAAAAAGTCCCACATATGTGGTATTCCCGTACTCAGGAGAAGCAGCAAAATGTATTTTGGGGTGTAATTCCACATATAACCATGGCATGTGTGAGCAATATATCATTTAGTGACAACTTTTTGTAATTTTTTAATTTTTTTTGTCATTATTCAATCACTTGGGACAAAAAAAAATATTCAATGGGCTCAACAGGCCTCTCAGCAATTTCCTTGGGGTGTCTACTTTCTAAAATGGGGTCATTTGGGGGGGGGGGTTGTGCTATTTTGGCATTTTATGGCCTTCAAAACTGTGATAGGTAGTGAGGAGTGAAATCAAAAATTTGCGCCCTTAGAAATCCTGAAGGCGGTGCTTGGTTTCCGGGGGCCCGTACGCGGCTAGGCTCCCAAAAAGTCCCACACATGTGGTATCCCCGTACTCAGGAGAAGCAGAAAAATGTATTTTAGGGTGCAATTCCACATATAACCATGGCATGTGTGAGCAATATATCATTTAGTGACAACATTTTGTAATTTTTTTTTTTTTTATTAGTCATTATTCAATCACTTGAGACAAAAAAAAAAAAAATATTCAATGGGCTCAACATGCCTCTCAGCAATTTCCTTGGGATGTCTACTTTCCAAAATGGGGTCATTTGGGGGGGTTTTGTACTGCCCTGCCATTTTAGCACCTCAAGAAATGAGATAGGCAGTCATAAACTAAAAGCTGTGTAAATTCCAGAAAATGTACCCTAGTTTGTAGACGCTATAACTTATGCGCAAACCAATAAATATACGCTTATTGACATTTTTTTTACTAAAGACATGTGGCTGAATACATTTTGGCCTAAATGTATGACTAAAATTGAGTTTATTCGATTTTTCTTATAACAAAAGTAGAAAATATCTTTTTTTTTCAAAATTTTCGGTCTATTTCCGTTTATATCGCAAAAAATAAAAATTGCAGAGGCAATCAAATACCATTAAAAGAAAGCTCTATTTGTGGAAAGAAAAGGACGCAAATTTCGTTTGGGTACAACATTGCATGTCCGCACAATTTACAGTTAAAGCAGCGCAGTGCAAAATTCTGAAATCACCTCTGGTCCTCTAGCTACCAAATGGTCCGGGGCTTAAGTGGTTAAGTGACTGATTCTCTTCTTTAGTCAGATTGTAATGTCTGAATTTTTTGGGTTTGTCACATAATGTAACCAGATCTTTATAGACTGCCTGATAAAAAGTCTCTATATAGGGCCCTTTGGAGTTGGTAGGGAAAAAGGTTGACTTGGGTTTAAGTGAAGTGTGTAGTATGGATGGCTCTAACTGTGATGTAGGGACATATCCTTCTTGGTTGCCCTCTACCCACAAATCTTCTAGAATTTGTAGGGCCTCCTCGTCAAGTTCCGTGACGGGGGGGGGAAGGAAATGAGCTGGGCCTAAATGCATAATTGTGAAAGTGAGTGAGGGGATTAGGAGCATAATGACGTTTGAGGGTAAGGGATCGAATGAACCGATGGAGGTCCTTAAATAAGCCAAACTTGTTTGGCCCTATCGAGGGAGAGAAGCCCAGACCTTTCTGAAGTAAGAGAATATCAGCTGGTGTAAGGATCTGGGAGGACAGATTATAAATTTTTATTGTTGTTGTGTTATTTGCTCTGTCCTCTCTTTTTTGTGGCTACTTTCTAGAGGTGCCTCCTCTTCGACCTCGTCTAATTTTCTTTTTGTGACGCCTACTCCCTTTGGAGGTATTATCTGAAAACCCTGAGTCTCAGAAGATGTAGAAAAAGTATCCGAAACCTGAACTGCAGGTATGCAGTCTTGGTTCTCTGGGGTTTTGGGTCTGGCTCCCTGTTCGATATAGCTCTCTAGATCCCGAGCTAACGGGCTAAAATGGTTATAAATGGGGACGTGAAAAGAAGAAACTAAAATGGGAGATTTAAGAAGGGGCGGGGAAATGACCGGAATGGGTGGTTCTAGGGAAAAAGGACCAGGTCCGTCTGACTCGCTAGAGCTCGAATGAGCCAATGGGCAGTGATCCGGCAGGCGGGAGGACTTACCGAAGATGTATGGTGCGGTAAGGAAGGCGGATAACCTTCGGTGGAATGAAGGCAATGAGAAATCCAAACCAACGAGCCGCGCTAAGTGCTCGGGGTAGCAACAGGCTGCAGCTTCAGAATCCTCCTGTGATGAGAACAGCGCGGAGGGGAACCGCCGCTGTGATGGAATCACTACGCTTGCACTTCCGCTGATCAGAACCAGGTCCTTTTTCCCTAGAACCACCAATTCCGTTCATTTCCCCGCCCCTTCTTAAATCTCCCATTTTAGTTTCTTCTTTTCACGTCCCCATTTACAACCATTTTAGCCCGTTAGCTCGGGATCTAGAGAGCTATATCGAACAGGGAGCCAGACCCAAAACCCCAGAGAACCAAGACTGCATACCTGCAGTTCAGGTTTCGGATACTTTTTCTACATCTTCTGAGACTCAGGGTTTTCAGATAATACCTCCAAAGGGAGTAGGCGTCACAAAAAGAAAATTAGACGAGGTCGAAGAGGAGGCACCTCTAGAAAGTAGCCACAAAAAAGAGAGGACAGAGCAAATAACACAACAACAATAAAAATTTATAATCTGTCCTCCCAGATCCTTACACCAGCTGATATTCTCTTACTTCAGAAAGGTCTGGGCTTCTCTCCCTCGATAGGGCCAAATAAGTTTGGCTTATTTAAGGACCTCCATTGGTTCATTCGATTCCTTACCCTCAAACGTCATTATGCTCCTAATCCCCTCACTCACTTTCACAATTATGCGGGAAAGGAGATTGCATCTAGGCCCAGCTCATTTCCTTCCCCCCCCGTCACGGAACTTGACGAGGAGGCTCTACAAATTCTAGAAGATTTGTGGGTAGAGGGCAACCAAGAAGGATATGTTCCTACATCACATTTAGAGCCATCCATACTACACACTTCACTTAAACCCAAGTCAACCTTTTTCCCTACCAACTCCAAAGGGCCCTATATAGAGACTTATTATCAGGCAGTCTATAAAGATCTGGTTACATTATGTGACAAACCCAAAAAATTCAGACATTACAATCTGACTAAAGAAGAGAATCAGTCACTTAACCACTTAAGCCCCGGACCATTTGGTAGCTAGAGGACCAGAGGTGATTTCAGAATTTTGCACTGCGCTGCTTTAACTGTAAATTGTGCGGACATGCAATGTTGTACCCAAACGAAATTTGCGTCCTTTTCTTTCCACAAATAGAGCTTTCTTTTAATGGTATTTGATTGCCTCTGCGATTTTTATTTTTTGCGATATAAACGGAAATAGACCGAAAATTTTGAGCTAAGGACTATGAGTAAGCATCCCATGATGTGAAACGCGTTAGTGAACTTCTGTGTTATATTTTTTTGGGGTGTTTTTGTTGTATTCCATGGATTTTATTAAATAAACCAGCATCTTTTGCAGAGTGCGGCCGTCCAGAAAATCTTTTTTTCCCTATCACCAAAAAATTCAGACATTACAATCTGACTAAAGAAGAGAATCAGTCACTTAAGGACCTTATGTCCAATACTACTATCATGATTAGGCAAGCAGACAAAGGGGGAAGCGTAGTAGTACAGAATAAGGTTGATTACATGAAGGAGGCCAGTCGGCTATTGGCCGATACTGACACCTACCTAAAACTACGTTATGACCCCCTGTCTGCATACCAGCAGGATTTAAAGTCTTTGGTCGATGAAGCTTGGAGAAATGGGGTACTTACTAAAAAAGAGCGTCTCTTTATGTTACCAGCAGAGTGCAGTACCCCTCATTTCTACCATCTCCCCAAAGTTCATAAATCCCTTGTTAATCCTCCTGGCAGACCAATCGTGGCCTGCACCAACAGTTTCACCAATGGGTTGTCTATTTACATCGATTTCTGTCTTCAACCCATTGTGAACCAGTTACCCTCCTATATTAAGGACTCAAACGACATAATCAACGTCCTACAACAATACAAATGGGAGGAGGACTACATGTGGGCATCTTTAGACGTGACGTCTCTTTACACGTCGATACCCCATGACGTAGGTCTTAGAGCTATCCAACACTTTCTCACTAATAGCGGTGATTTTCATTTTCTACAGTCACAGTTTTTGATGGAATCAGTGGAATTCTGTTTAAAGCACAATTATTTTACATTCTGTGAGCAATTCTATCTCCAACGCCAAGGCACGGCAATGGGGGCTAATTTTGCCCCCGTGTACGCCAACCTTACGATGGGCCATTGGGAGGAGAGCTACATTTGGACCAACAACCCATTCGCCGAGTACATTGTGTACTTTGGCTGGTACATTGACGACATCGTGCTCATTTGGAGTGGTGGTCCTGAGCTTTTCCATGCCCTGGTGGACCATTGTAATACCAACAACTTTGGCCTTAGTTTCACCCATGTATTGAATACTCAAGAGTTGGTGTTCCTCGATCTCGTATTGAGTCATGAGGAAGGTAGGATAATTACACGCAATCATGTCAAACCCACCAGCGGTAATTCATATTTGCATTTTGATAGTTGCCACCATACAACATGGAAAAAGAACATACCCAGAGGCCAATTCAATAGACTGAGACGTAATTGCTCCAAAAGAGAAGATTACGTGGAACAGAGCTCACTCATGATCAAGAAGTTTGAGGAGAAGAATTATCCTCCCGCCTTGGTACATGAGGCATTCGAGTTCCATCTTAATCCTCAGACCACCAGTAGTGTGCCCATAGATGAAGCCGATGAAAAGGGTAAAGTAAGGTTTATTTCCACTTTCAATAATGAATATAAATCCATTTCTAAGATCATTAAAAAACACTATGGTATTCTGCGGTTGGATCAGAGGCTAGGCCCTGTATTACCCCCTGTCCCACAGGTCACGTTCCGTAGAGCTAAAACTGTAAGGAATCTGATCGCTCCTAGCGAAGTGACTAATAACACCCCTGGATCCAGATCTTTTCTAGACATCAGATCATACTTTGACCACAGGACTGGCATTTTTCAATGTAAGAAGCGAGGATGCCTTACATGTCAGTTTATCACTCACGGGTCTAACATTATCAATACCAATGGGGGGAAAGCATACTCCATTAGACAATTCGTGACCTGCTCTTCAGACTTTGTGGTCTACGTTCTTTGGTGCCCCTGCGTTTTTTTGTACGTAGGTCGCACTATACGTGCACTACGAGCAAGAATAGGGGACCACAGAAGGGTTATCCAAAACGGCTGTACTGAGCACAGTGTACCTCGCCACTTTCAGAGATTTCATGGCGGTAATATTAAACATTTGAAGGTTTTCGTTATCGAAACAATTCCCAAGGGCACACTTACTGCCAATGAAAGATTTTCCCTTTTGTGTAAAAGGGAAGTCTTTTGGATTTATATGTGTGATTCTTTGGCCCCGAGGGGGCTAAATGAGGAGCTCGAAACCAACAGTTTTATTTGAAGGTCGCTGCCATTAGATGATTGTTTTTATTGTTTTGTTGTTTACTTTTTTATTGGTATTGTATTTCATTATGTCTACATGTATTGTCATATGTTATGTATGTGTTTTGTATGATGCATCATTTTGTGAGATACAGCCATATGTTAGAGGAGTAGGAAGGAGTTAAATCCAGGCTACAATTAGGCCCTCCCTTTCCTCCCCTTCCCCTGGTTTCCTCCTCCCTCTCCTTTCCCCTCCCCTTCCTCTACTGGTTCCTATTTAAACTTCCTGGGTATAACTCATTAGTGACTGTGTCACGTACCTGGTAGACGAGCCCAATGTGCAGGGAGCGGCTTCTCGTAGCCTCTGATTCACGAGGCCCTGGTAGAGGGAACAGGAGCTCGCGAGGGCAGAGGGCACAAGTGCCTGACTGGTAAGCTGAGTAGGGGCCTTGAGCAGAAGCTGTAGTCCACGGCAGGGTGCAGTAGTGGAACACTCGTGGCAGAGCAGCAGAGCAGGTGAGGGCAGACCGGGTCAAACACTGGCAGGCTGGTTCAGGTACAAAAGCGGGATCCAAAACGGGAGTCAGAGTCCAGGCCGGGTCAGTTCGTTGGGCAGGCAGAAGTCAGGTTAGAGGGATAAGCAAAAAGAGTCGTCAAGGCAAGCCGGGATCAGAAGGGCAGGCAGCAAACAGGATACACAGAGGGAAGCCGGATCAGGTAGGAAGTTCAGCAGCGGGGTATCAATCAGCAGGGGTCTCAGGAAACGCTGTAGACCAGACAGCACTGGGCAGCATGACAGGGGAGTTTAAATACCCGGTTCTGGCGCCAAGCGCCGTCACCGTGCGTGCGTGCGCGCTCCCGCAGGCGCGCGCACCCGTTGTGCTATCGCGCACGCGCATGCCCCGAACAGTTCCTCCAAAAGCAGGCATTCTTTTGATGCTGCTGTTGCCGGGCAGATTATGTAAATGCCTTTCCTGACATTGCCCCCCTCCAACGGGCAGCCTCCGGATGCCCAACTGGGCCATCTTAACTGGGTGGGATCTTTTGAAGGCCAGAATTAGTCTCTCTGCGTGGATGTTAGTCTCTGGTTCCCAGGAATTTTCTTCTGGGCCATAGCCCTTCCATTTTACCAAGTACTGGGTTTGGTTGCGCCTCCTCCTGCAGTCTAGGATGGATTCGACCTCGAACTCCTCCTCCCCATTGATTAGTACTGGTTCTGGGGGGCCTATACCCCGATCGGAGAATGGATCTGGAACTGCAGGTTTGAGTAGGGCCACATGGAACACCGGGTGTATCCGGAAGGATTCCGGCAGTTTCAACTCATAAGCCACATCGTTAATCCGTCTTAAAACAGGGAAGGGGCCCACAAATTTGGGGCCCAATTTCTTGGAAGGGCATGCTAATTTCAAGTTCACCGTGGACAGCCAGACTTGGTCTCCGGGCACTAGGTTAAGCTCCCCCCTCCTCCTCCTGTCGAATATCTCTTTGTTATATTTCTGGGTCCTTGCCATTGTTTCTTGTAGTAGTTTGTTGTTATCGTTAAAGAAGTTCAGAGTCTCTTGGGCGGCTGGAACTGCACATTCCGGTATATTATTGGATAGGAACAAGGGGTGGAAACCGTAGTTTGCGAAAAAGGGGGACTGTTTGGTAGCTGAGTGGACAGAGTTGTTGTACGCAAACTCGGCAAGAGGTAGTAAGGGTACCCAATCGTCCTGAGAAAAGCCTGAGAAACAGCGTAGATATTGTTCGAGCGTCTGATTGGTTCGTTCAGTCTGCCCATTGGTCTGCGGGTGATAAGCCGAAGAAAGGCACAGGTCAATTTTTAAGGATCCACAAAGTGCTCTCCAAAATCTGGACGTAAACTGCACTCCTCGATCGGATACGATGTTTGAAGGGATACCGTGCAGCCTTACTATTTCCTTGATGAACAGTTTTGCGGTTTCAGGAGCGGAAGGTGTGCCTCTCATAGGCAAAAAATGGGCCATTTTGGATAGTCTGTCTACTACCACAAAAATGGTAGTGCAGTCTTCGGATGGAGGTAACTCAACAATAAAATCCATGGAGATCATTCTCCAGGGTCTTTCTGGAATGGGTAGGGGTTTCAATAGTCCCCATGCTTTGGCCTTGCTGCCCTTGTTTCGGGTGCAAACGGCGCATGAATCCACGTAGTCTCTACAGTCCTTCAATAGGCGAGGCCACCAAAACATGCGCTGAAGAAGTTCAGATGTCTTGCGGATACCGAAATGGCCAGCCAGTTCATGGTCGTGGCAAGACTTAAGGACCTTGACTCGTGCTTGTTGAGGTACGAAGATCCTGTCCTGGAACCACAGCAGGTCATTTCTCCGCTGTAAGGTAACGTCCGGTAGGTGTAATTCACTTGTGTAAGCTCGTTTGATCTGAGATAGTACGTCTTCTTGTAATAAAAGAAAGTTTCCAGGCGTCAGGATGGTGTCCGGGAGTGACGAGGTTTGAGGTTCACTGAACATCCGGGAAAGTGCATCAGGTTTTGTGTTCTTTGACCCGGGCCTGTAAGTAATGTGAAATGAGAACCTGGTAAAAAAAAGTGCCCACCTAGCCTGACGTGGTCTCAGTCTCTTGGCGGTTTTCAAGTACTCCAGGTTCTTGTGGTCTGTGTAGACCAAAATGGGGTGTGCTGCCCCCTCCAGCAAGTAGCGCCATTCCTCCAGTGCTGCCTTAATTGCGAGTAATTCTCTGTCCCCGACATCGTAGTTTCTTTCTGCTTCGGACAACTTACGAAAAGAAAGCTACAGGGTGTAACAGGGCCTTGGGACCCTGCCTCTGGGAGAGTACTGCTCCCACGGCAATCTCTGAGGCGTCTACTTCTAGGGTATAGGGCAGGGCTGGGTCTGGGTGTCTTAGGACAGCGGCTGAGATGAACTGACCCTTGAGGGTAGAGAAGGCAGCCTGGGCCTCAGGGGTCCAGTTGAAGCGCGTGCCTTGTTTTGTCAGGCTGGTGATGGGGGCGATGATGGTGGAAAAACCCCGGATAAATTTGCGATAGAAATTCGCGAACCCCACAAACCGCTGGATCCCTTTCTTGTCCGTAGGGGCTGGCCAATCCAGGATGGCGGAGACCTTTTGTGGGTCCATCTTGATGCCTTCCACGGAGATAATCAGCCCCAAGAATTGGATGCTTTGCTGCTCGAAGACACATTTTTCAGGTTTCGCATACAGACCGTGTTGACGGAGTCGGGTTAGTACCTTCCCAACATGTTCCCGATGGATGGACAGAGAGGGAGAGAAAATTAGGATGTCGTCTAGATAGACGATAACGAACAGGTCAAGATAGTCTCTGAAGGCCTCATTCACAAAATGTTGAAATGTAGCTGGGGCGTTGCATAGACTGAAGGGCATCACACGGTATTCAAAATGCCCGAATCGGGTACGGAAGGCGGTCTTCCATTCATCCCCGCTTCGAATCCGGACTAGGTTGTAGGCCCCACGTAGGTCTAATTTGGTGAATATAGAAGCGGTTCCGAGTCTCTGGAAGAGTTCAGGCACCAGAGGAAGGGGGTAACGATTCTTGATCGTAATCTTGTTAAGCTCACGGTAGTCTACGCAAGGGCGTAGTGAGTGGTCCTTCTTCTCGACAAAGAATATCCCCGCTCCTGCCGGTGAGGTGGAAGGGCGGATGAACCCTTTTTTCAGATTATCATCAATGTAAGTTTTGAGAGTCCCCAGCTCCAATTCGGTCAGAGGGAAGATCCTCCCGAACGGTACCTCTGCCCCAGGGAGGAGTTCAATCGGGCAGTCGTAGGGCCTGTGTGGGGGTAATGTCTCTGCACCTTTCTTGCTGAATACATCCAGAAAGGTGTGGTATGCTTTGGGGACGGATTGGCGGGTCTCGGTATCAGCATCGAGACACAGTAGCGAAGAAGGCGTATCAGTGTTTTTCAATAGGCAATGCTGGCGGCAATAAGGAGAGCGGAAGCTGATCTTTCCAGTAGTCCAGTCAATCTTGGGGTTGTGAGCCCTCAGCCATGGCATACCCAGTATAATGGGAAACAAGGGGGACTCAATAATGTCCAGGCAAAGCCATTCCCGGTGGCTATTGGAGATGATTGTGTCCAGAGGGGCCGTCTCCTGGGTAACAGGCCCGGATTTGATGGCTGATCCGTCGGCCAGATGGATGAATAGGCCCTTAGCTCTGGGTTGTAGGGGGATTCGGAACTTGCTGGCGAAAGATGCATCCATAAAGCCGCTACACGCTCCGGAGTCAATTAGGGCGGTAGCTTGGATATTCCCTCCTGGAAGCTGTAGGGAAACTGAAACAGCCAGATGAGTTGCGTTATCAAATGAAACAGGTGAGCAGGTAGAACAAACAGAGGAAGACTTACGGGACTTGGCGGGACAGGACCTCACGTAGTGTCCCGGTTCGCCACAGTACAGGCAGAGGTTGTTGTTCCGCCGGCGTTGACGCTCCTCGGGAGTAAGCGAGGGTCGAAGCAAACCAAGCTGCATGGGCTCTGGAACGTCGGTGGGCGTATGAGCGAACGCCCGAGGAGCGGAGTGAGGAAGGTTTGGGTTAAACACACGGGGAAGCATCCAGACAGGGCGAGAAGGACCCGTGGTGCGTTCTGCCCTTCGTTCCCTTAGCCGTCTGTCGATTTGGGTAGCCTGCAGAATCAGAGCGTCAAGCGTTGCGGGGATGCCCACCCGGGCCAGTTCATCCTTAAGAGGTTCCGAGAGGCCTAGGCGGAACTGGTGACGCAGGGCAGCGTCATTCCAGTTAGTGTCCGCGCTCCAACGCCGGAATTCGGACACGTAATCTTCCACGGCCCTGCGGCCTTGTTGTAGGGAGCATAATGCGGCTTCTGCAGTGGCCGCATGAAGGGGGTCCTCATAGAGGAGGTCCATTGCTTGAAGGAAGGAACTTAGCAGGTTCAGGCAGACGTCCTTGTGTTCCAAGAGACGATGGGCCCACGTCTGGGGTTCTCCTGAAAGTAGGGAAATGACAAAACCCACCTTGGTGGATTCAAGCGAGAATGTCCGGGGCTGTAACGCAAAGAACAGTTCGCAGGCGTTACGGAAGGCCCTGTATTTGCTGCGGTCCCCCGAGAATCTTTCCGGAGTGGGGACCCTAGGTTCTGGTGGCAGCATTACCACAGATGGCGCAGGAGAAGTTCCAGAGGCCGGGGTGGATAAGGTCCGGACTTGTTCCTCCAGACGGGTGTACCCCTCTTGCAAACTTCTGACGGCCGAGGTAAGTCCGTCCAGGTGGCGGCACAAGTCCTCCATTGGAGAGGCTCCCTGCGTGGGCTCGGACATGGCTGTCTGGTACTGTCACGTACCTGGTAGACGAGCCCAATGTGCAGGGAGCGGCTTCTCGTAGCCTCTGATTCACGAGGCCCTGGTAGAGGGAACAGGAGCTCGCGAGGGCAGAGGGCACAAGTGTCTGACTGGTAAGCTGAGTAGGGGCCTTGAGCAGAAGCTGTAGTCCACGGCAGGGTGCAGTAGTGGAACACTCGTGGCAGAGCAGCAGAGCAGGCGAGGGCAGACCAGGTCAAACACTGGCAGGCTGGTTCAGGTACAAAAGCGGGATCCAAAACGGGAGTCAGAGTCCAGGCCGGGTCAGTTCGTTGGGCAGGCAGAAATCAGGTTAGAGGGATAAGCAAAAAGAGTCGTCAAGGCAAGCCGGGATCAGAAGGGCAGGCAGCAAACAGGATACACAGAGGGAAGCCGGATCAGGTAGGAAGTTCAGCAGCGGGGTATCAATCAGCAGGGGTCTCAGGAAACGCTGTAGACCAGACAGCACTGGGCAGCATGACAGGGGAGTTTAAATACCCGGTTCTGGCGCCAAGCGCCGTCACCGTGCGTGCGTGCGCGCTCCCGCAGGCGCGCGCACCCGTTGTGCTATCGCGCACGCGCATGCGCCGAACAGTTCCTCCAAAAGCAGGCATTCTTTTGATGCTGCTGTTGCCGGGCAGATTATGTAAATGCCTTTCCTGACAGACTGTGACAAAGCGCTTGAAGCGCGAAATGCGTAGTCAGAGCCACTCAGGACCCCCACATTCCCATTTTCATTTCATCCCATTTTTCAGTGGAGCTATATTGCATAGAAAGTATTTCCAGTAACTGCAGCTCTGGCTGAGCTTGAATGATCGGCAGTACGGCACTAGATCCATTGAGAAGCTTCCTAACTACCATCCTTTCAGGAAGCTACATCATCTGGGCGACATTGTCCCCCCACCACTGTATTTGTGCCTTCCGGGAGAAGGATTTTCCCCCTACTGGGGTCACCGAGTTGCTGCTTCAGACCCTCCCCCTTGCTTTCAGCCGCCGGCCACACAGCTGGTCTGTTCTGATCAGCGGAAGTGCAAGCGTAGTGATTCCATCACAGCGGCGGTTCCCCTCCGCGCTGTTCTCATCACAAGAGGATTCTGAAGCTGCAGCCTGTTGCTACCCCGAGCACTTAGCGCGGCCCGTCGGTTTGGATTTCTCATTGCCTTTATTCCACCGAAGGTTATCCGCCTTCCTTACCTCACCATAAATCTTTGGGAAGTCCTCCCTCCTGCCGGATCACTGCCCATTGGCTCATTCGAGCTCTAGCGAGTCAGACGGCCAAGCCCTCTCCCCACCATACTCTGCAGCCTGGATTTAGCTCCTACCTCCATGGATGTCATGTTCTATGATCATCATTATTATTGACCTCCCCCTGGTTTTATATGTCACTGTGTATGAACTACTGTACTTGTCATTTGCCTTATGAACTTACATTAAAAGGCATTTTTATCAATTGATTTTTTATTATCTGATCTCCGTCCATTGAGCGCTGGTTTTTAGTTTTATTTTATTCATGTTTGTGTTCCAGCCATAGGTTCCATGCAGCACTGGGCGTTTTGATCATCCCTTTAATTTGCCTTCCCCTCCCCCCTTCCCCTTTCTTCCCACTCTACTATATTTGTGACTAGCGCCGCCATGGGTTTTTAGCGCTGATGTTTTTTGTTCTATTAATCTCTGTGTGTGGTCAACTCCTTCTGTCCTTCCTTTTTTCCCCCTATTGTTGGTGGTCCTCCCACAGGCCAGTGGGATTGCGTAAGTACCCTGTCACATCAGTTTTTTCATGATTTTAAGATACATACGTTAGTGGTGACATCTACCAACTTATTTTGAATGAATAACTTTACCCGCATGAGATATTAAGAGCCGGTTCACACAGGGGCGTCCTGGGATCCGACTTCAAGCCGCCCCCAAGTCGCGCGGTTAAGAAAAGTAATGGAAGTGAATGGAGCCGTCTTAATGTACACTACTGCAGTCGCTCCGACTTCAGAAAAGGTTCCTGCACTGCTTCAATCCAACTTGTAGGCGTCTTGTACCCATTGATTTCAATGGAAGTTGCCTCCAAGTCGGATCCCCTGTCTTAACTGAAGCAACTTTACAGGAAGTAAAAATAGTTTTCCAGGCAAACCCCTTCCTCCCACAGAGCTGATTATTGTTTGATTGGCCACTGGAAAGTTGCCTGTTCTGGAGGCAACTTGAAGTTGCTTTGTAAGTTGCCTGGAGTCGCGCTGTGATTCATGCTCAAGTCGTGTCCAAGTTGCCTCCCAAAGTCACGCTGGAAGTCGTGTTGCCCCTGTGTGAACCGGCTCTAAAGGTTCTGATGAAGAGGCTGCTGTCCGCGAAACACGCCAACCTATATCACATTTACTGTGAGGATCTCCATGTTCAAAATGTCCTGCCTCTCAAATGAGAGACAATAGGTAGATTGTATCTATTGTCAAAATAATAATGTCCTAAAAAACGGATGTTGTTTTTAATCTGTTTTGAATAAAGACATTTTATAATTTTTAAATAATTGCCTTGAATTGTATTTGTGTTCATTGGAGGGACATTTAAACTTCTATTTACAGAGATTTTCTTCTTTTGAAATACAGTAAAGGTGGACCATACAGTGGCGGAATTTTCAGGGTCGCACCAGTCGCAGTTGCGACTGGGCCCTGTAATTCCGCCAAGTCCCAGGGGCCCGCCACCCGTCCGTGAGAGGAGCCCGACCGCCGCCCACCTGATTGTCACTGGTGTCCCGGCCAGCGGCGGACGGACTGAGCACCTGAGCACTGCCCGAGATACCAGGGTCGGTGGGTGGCGCCATGTACTCCCCTCCCTGGCTCCTCCTCTTCTGGCGGGCTCTGCGAATCTCCTGCCATGCATCGCCTGAGCAGCTCTCTGCTCTACTCTCTGGGATGGACGGCCGGCTGTAATAGAGGACTTACCAGAGCTGGCGCGTCATCGAGGAGACAGCATAGTTGCCAACAGTCACGGATTGGCCGGGACATTCCCGGGATTCAAACCCTTTTCCCGGATTTATTTTGTCCCGGCCAATGTCCCGGCCAATCCGATTTTTCCCGTTTTCCCCGAATTTGGACGCCGCAGGCCGCCGCCGCTAGAGGTCCACGGCTGGCGGAGACAATGTCTCGGCCGGCCGCCATGTTCAAGAAGACCAAAACACGGATGTAGTACAATAGAAAATAAAGCCGCTGCGGCGCCGCCCACACCCCGCACCTCCCCGGGGGTGGGCGGCGCCGCAGCAGCTTTATCTTCTATTGTACTACATCTGTGTTTTGGCTGGCCGGCAGGCCACCCCCCCGCCCCGCTGCAGGTCTGTCTGTAATGGAAAGGGGCGGGGGGCGGCAGCGCCACAGCTTAATTTTTTTTTTTTTCAGCCACACTGAGAGCTCCGCCTCTATTTTGTTCCCCTTCGGGGAAGGGGAAACAATAATGGCGGCCGAGACAGGAGACGCCTGTGGTTAAGGGGGGACTCCGCTGGGGATGCCTGTGGTAAGGGGGGACTCCGCTGGGAACGCCTGTGGTAAGGGAGGACTCCGCTGGGGACGGCTGAGGTAAGGGGGGACTCCGCTGGGGACGCCTGATGTAAGGGGGGACTCCGCTGGGGACGCCTGATGTAAGGGGGGACTCCGATGGGGACGCCTGATGTAAGGGGGGACTCCGCTGGGGACGCCTGAGGTAAGGGGGGACTCCGCTGGGGACGCCTGATGTAAGAGGGGACTCCGCTGGGGACGCCTGAGGTAAGGGGGGACTCCGCTGGGGACGTCTGAGGTAAGGGGAGACTCCGCTGGGGACGCCTGATGTAAGGGGGGACTCCGCTGGGGACGCCTGAGGTAAGGGGGGACTCCGCTGGGGACGCCTGAGGTAAGGGGGGACTCCGCTGGGGACACTTGATGTAAGGGGGACTCCACTGGGGACGCCTGATGTAAGGGGGGACTCCGCTGGGGACGCCTGATGTAAGGGGGGACTCCGCTGGGGACGCCTGATGTAAGGGGGGACTCTGCTGGGGACGCCTGATGTAAGGGGGACTCCTCTGGGTACACCTGATGTAAGGAAGGACTCCGCTGGGTATGCCTGAGGTAAGGAGGGACTCCTCTGGGGACGCCTGATGTAAGGAGGGACTCCGCTGGGGACGCCTGATGTAAGGAGGGACTCCTCTGGGGACACTTGATGTAAGGGGGGACTCCACTGGGGACGCCTGATGTAAGGGGGGACTCCACTGGGGACGCCTGCATAGTTACCAACAGTCCCGAATTTCCCGGGACAATCATGATTTTTGGACCCTTGTCCACAAGTGTGGAGGGGGCTCTGCTGGGGAGGCACCTGATGCAAGGACGGACTGCTGGGGAGGCACCTGATGCAAGGACGGACTGCTGGGGAGGCACCTGATGCAAGGACGGACTGCTGGGGAGGCACCTGATGCAAGGACGGACTGCTGGGGAGGCACCTGATGCAAGGACGGACTGCTGGGGAGGCCATCTGGTGGCAGGCGACGTGGCAGGTAACACGCTCAGGGCTTCCACTGATTCGGCATTATGGTGAGTTGAATGATTTCATTTTATATTACAATGTAAAAATAGAAATAATGCACTTCAATCATCCTGACACCGTAACAACCATGGTGCCGGGATGATTGAAGCGCCAACAGGTGTTTTGGAGTATCCTTATCTGCCAATTTTGTTACACATTACTATTGTGGTGTAGGATCTGGCTTCTTTCTTTCTATTTCTTTCTCTCTCTCTCTTTCTCTCACCTCGGACTCTAGCCACACCCCTTTGAACCACGCCCATTTAAACCACACCCACTATCGTGCGTAAACCACGCCCATTTTTCGCTTCGCGCGCCACATTTTTCACTCCAGCATGACACGCCTACAAACGAATGCCCCGCCCCCTGATTATAGCAAGGCTCCGCCTCAATACAAAAAAAGTGTCCCAGATGTTTGTTGGCAACTATGAGACAGTCTTCCCCAGCCTCAAGGTACTGCATGACACTCACAAGCTGCCAGCATCCTGTGATCATGTCACCTCCGTCCTGACCGAGGGTACCCCAAAAATCACTGGTGTCAGCCGCACGTGACCTCACAGCCCTGAGTGATGTGCTGTATGCCATGATCCGGCCAATGATGCCACCTACTGACACCTTGTCACAGTCATCATTATCCTCTTCATCATCCCCCTGTTCCTGTCATCATATTTCCCACTGTCAGCTTTGTACCAACTTACCCCCTGTCATCATCTCTATCCTCATCATAATCCCCTGTGCCTGGCATCCTAGTACCCCACCCCCTGTCATCTTCATCCCCCTCACACTGCTCTGCCAGCTCCTTCCGCCCACCCCCTGTCATCTTCATCCCCCCCAAACCTCTCTGCCAGCTCCTTCTGCCCACCCCCGTCATCTTCATCCCCCCCAAACCTCTCTGCCAGCTCCTTCTGCCCACCCCCGTCATCTTCATCCCCTCCAAACCTCTCTGCCAGCTCCTTCTGCCCACCCCCGTCATCTTCATCCCCCCCAAACTGCTCTGCCAGCTCCTTCTGCCTACCCGCCCGCCCCGTCACCTTCATCCCCCTCGCACCGCACTGCCAGCTCCTTCCACCCACCCCCTGTTATCTTCATCCCCCCAAACCGCTATGCCAGCTCCTTCCGCCCACCCCCTGTCATCTTCATCCCCCCCCCAAACCTCCCTGCCAGCTCCTTTCGCCCACCCCCTGTCATCTTCATCCCCCCCAAACCTCTCTGCCAGCTCCTTTCGCCCACCCCCTGTCATCTTCATCCCCCCCAAACCTCCCTGCCAGCTCCTTTCGCCCACCCCCTGTCATCTTCATCCCCCCAAACCTCTCTGCCAGCTCCTTTCGCCCACCCCCTGTCATCTTCATCCCCCCCAAACCTCTCTGCCAGCTCCTTCTGCCCACCCCGTCATCTTCATCCCCCTCGCACCGCACTGCCAGCTCCTTCCACCCACCCCCTGTTATCCGATTTGTCTGCTCCTTCCGCCCACCCCCTGTCATCTTCATCTCCCTGCGCCGATCTGTCTGCTCCTTCCGCCCACCCCCTGTCATCTTCATCCCCCCGAACCGCTCTGCCAGCTCCTTCCGCCCACCCCCTGTCATCTTCATCCCCCCCAAACCTCTCTGCCAGCTCCTTTCGCCCACCCCCTGTCATCTTCATCCCCCCCAAACCTCTCTGCCAGCTCCTTCTGCCCACCCCCCGTCATCTTCATCCCCCTCGCACAGCACTGCCAGCTCCTTCCACCCAGCCCCTGTTATCTCCATCCCCCCGCACCGATTTGTCTGCTCCTTCCGCCCACCCCCTGTCATCTTCATCTCCCTGCGCCGATCTGTCTGCTCCTTCTGCCCACCCCCTGTCATCTTCACCCCCCCCAAACCTCTCTGCCAGCTCCTTTCGCCCACCCCCTGTCCTCTTCACCCCCCCAAACCTCTCTGCCAGCTCCTTCCACCCACCCCCTGTCATCTTCATACCCCGCATACCCCACCTCTGACATCCTACCACTCTGCCTCCTGTCATCAACATCCCTATCATCCCCCTGTACTAAACCTTTAGCATCCACCACTCCCTGTTATCATCATCTTTTACTTCATCCCCCTTTACCCCACTGACAGCTTCCTACTAACCTACATTCTGTCATCATTATCTCCATCCTTATCACCCCTGGTGTCCTACCACCCCTCCCCCTGTCATCAACATTCCCATCACCCCCCTGTACCCCACCTCTAGCATCCAACCATCCTACCCCTATCATCATCACCCCCCCTGTAACAGCTTCCTGACATTCTACTACCCCACCCATTGTCATCAACATCCCCATCATCCCTCTTTACCCCACCTTTGGCATCCTACCACCCCACTTCCTGTCATCATCATGCCCCTGAACCCCACCTCTGGCATCCTACCACCCAACCCCCTGTCATCATCATCCCCCTGTACCCCACCTCTGGCATCCTACAACCCCATTACCTGTCATCATCCCTCTGTACCCCACCTCTGGCATCCTACCACCCCATTACCTGTCATCCCCCTGTACCCTGCCTCCTGTCATTATCATCCTCATCCCTCCTGTACCCCACCTCTGGCATTCTATCACCCTACCTCCTATCATTATGGGAGAGATATGATCTCAGCCTCTCACCCTAATGCTGCCACCATCATCCCAAACTGCATCCTGTCATCCAACCAACTGTACCCCAACAGTTGCATCACAGACCACAATACTGCCCTGCTACCCAGTGAGAGGTAATAATGTGCAGTAACCTCTAGCAACCAATAAATGTGCAGCAACCTCTAGGAACCAATCAATGAGTGGTAATGATGTGCAGTAACCTCCAGCAACCAATAGGTAGGCAGTAATGATGTACAGTAACCTCTAGCAACCAATTGGTGAGAGGTAGAGATGTGCAGTAACCTCTAGGACCAATCATTGAGTGGTAATATTGTGCAGTAACCTCTAGCAACCAATCAGTGAGTGTGAACCAGATCTTTATGTATACATTATTCAAGTATTTTTTTTTTTTTTTTAGATAAGTCTATGTCCTTGTTTGTTTTTTAGGATATTGGGGCGGAGAATGATATTGCTAGGGGTGTGGGAGCCCAGGAAAATGTTTGCCCAGGGTCCAATGAATATTAAATATGGCCCTGGGTGTCCCCAGGATGGTGGGGTGAGCAGGCCGGCACACACTGGGGTAAAGCCATGGAAGTTCCAGCCATCTGTAACACTCTTATATCATGTCCGCAAGGCCAGTCTGAGGGGGGGGGGCACTGATGTAAGGGGGGAGTGAATACAGTAAGTTAAGGAGGGCACTGATATAAAGGTCCCCCCTTATATCAGTAACCCCCCCACCTTAGTGCATTCACTCTGTGGCAGGTGAGTCCCCTCACATTACAGTTCCCATTTTAAATACAAGCAGGAACTCTGTGGACCCTGATGTAAAGTGGAATGCTGTGCACTCTGATGTATGTAGCGGGGTGCTAAATTTAGGGGAAGTGTTTGAGTGGTAATTTACTCAAACACCCTAATTTGTCAGGGGTCTTGCAACCATTTTATACACAGGAGGAGTATCAGTGTAGAGTTCCCTGTGGCCTACAGGTGTTACTGCCATGGTAGGCCAGGGTTGAACCACTGAAACAGTGCTGTGCCTTGTGTGTCCCCACTTGGCAAATGTGCAGTGGGGCGGGGTTTACCTGCTGTGCATGCTAGGAGAGGATATAAAAGGGGCAGACGCTGCCTGTTCGGGGTTCTTGTTCTGGCCTGCCCGGGCACCTTAAGCCCGAGGGCAGGCTTGCTCTTGTATCTCCGGGGGTCCTACTTCCGGGGGTGCGTGTGTGGTTCCTATTCCACCCTGGGCGCCTTTAGCATACCTCCCAACCTTGTTAAGTCCCTTCGCGGGACATTCTGATGTCCCCTCTCCCCTGCCAACCAGAGTTGTTGAGCGGGGGGGGGGGGTGCGGGACATTGGCAGCAAAAAAACGGGAATTGCCACAGAAGTTGTTGAGCGGGGGGAAACATGATAGTCTCGCGGGAGTGCGGGAAGGAGGAGCCTCTGCGGGTAAAACCCGCACAATCCGGGAGGTATGCATTTAGCCCCAGGGTGAGGTACTACCTGCTGTTCATGTCCGTCATAGAATTTAAGGCTCCTAATATATGCAATTTATACAGTTAATTTCTATCACTTGAATTATTGTCCCCATTATGGGAGTGAATGGGGCCTCATGTCTAAGATTTGCCTAAGGCCTCAGAAAGCCTAGAGCCGCCTCTGTTGAGGGGGGTGGCAACAGTGGTACTTAAAGGGGGTGGTAGCGGTGGTACTTGAGGGTGGTGGCAGTGGTGGTGCCATCCTCTCCCACCACCACCTGTGCCTCTTACTGATCCCATCCCCCCACCACTAATCTCATCCCTATCCCCCCCCCATTACTTCTACAACAGAGGTGATGGGGGGTAGGGATGAGATCAGTGGTGGGGGGATGGGATCAGTAAGAGGTACAGATGGTGGTGGGAGAGGATGGTACTGCCACCACAGCCACCCCCCTCCTCAAGTACAACTGCTGCCACCCCCCTCAACACCAACACTTCCACTGATCCCATCCCTCCTACCCACCAGCACTGTTACTGATCCCATTCCCCAGGTCAGATTTAATTGATCCTATGATTGCTTCATAGGATCAGCAACCAATATATTGCTTCATTTATGTGAAATCCCTGGTGATATGGCCAGTCCCTCTGCTTTCCTATTAAAAACTTACCACACTAGGCAGGAGCGCACAGCATGGTCAGTACTCTAGTTAGGCTGATAACTCCGTGTGCTCTCCTCCAATGATCAATAAATGTTTTACTTTGTTGTACAGTGTAAAAATAAAATAAAGTATCAAAATCATGCTTTTCGGGGGGAGGCCCTTCATGATTTCTTGCACCGGGGCCCTGAAGTTTCTAGTTACGCCTCTGGGACCATACCTACGCGATGTTTGTCAACACGATCACTTTTAATCTGCACCAGAAGTACATGTAAAAGCTTGATAACACCAGAGAGCAATTGTCACACTAGAACAGGAAGTGTCTGAACGAGGATCGTCACCAGGTATTATTTTACCACTTGACCTCCATAAGCTCTAACCCCCATCATGACCAGACCATTTTTTTTTCTATTCAACACTGCGCTACTTTAACTGCCAATTACTCGGTCATGCAACACTGTACACAATGACGTTTTTATGATTTTTTTCTCACAAATAGAGATATCTATTGGTGGTATTTTATCACCACTGTGTTTTTTATTATTTTATTATATGAACAAAAATGACCAAAAATGTAGAATAAAAACAATATTTTCTTATTTCTGTTATAAAACATATCCATTAACAAAAAAATGAAAAATTCTTCATAAATTGGGGCCACAAAGTATTCTCCTACATGTCTTTGGTACAAAAAATCCCAATAAGTGTAATATATATTTATATATATATATATATATATATATATATATATATATATATTTATATATATACACACAGTACACTGGGATTTACAAAGCTATAGACACTATACCGTAATAGCTGTGATCAGCAACTTATAGTGTGACTGTGATAGGGCGGCGGAAATCTGGTGCTAACGGACACTATCTGGGAGGGTCACTAACTGACACTGATGTTTCAAGTGACACTAATACAGTGATCTAACTGGGAATGGGTTAACATCTAGGGCCAATGAAGAGGTTAACTGTGGGCCTAACGAGGTGCAATGTGTGCTGCTTTTACTTTACTATCTGGCTGATTTTCCTCCCTGCTATGCAGGGAGAAGAAACAGCCAATCAGCTGACTTCAGCCAAAATCATTGGCTGAAATCAGCTGCCAAACTTGTGCTGTGTCCAATCACAGCATGGGCCGGAAAAGGGCACACGCATGCGCGCCGTCAAACCCAGAAGAATCAGCCGATGTACAGGTACGTGATTGTGCCTGTACCTGCTGCCCACTCACAGTATGTTTACTTTGAGCGTTCGGCAGGTGATTAACCCCTACCTGCATAAGAGTAAAACAAATGTTAATGTCACATTACTTTGTGTATCCACGTGAATTATACCTTTATTTTTTTAAGGACAAATTGGGCTTTCCTTTGGTGATTTTATTTTCCTGATTTTTATTTTTTTTATAATCAAAAGTTAACACCCATGCGATCCAATTCCTGTCCAAATTTGCAGATCGCACTGCGATATGCGAACTGATTTGGGGGTGTCATTAACTTTTCGCATAGGGCAGTTTGAACTGCCGCCGGGAGACGTGATGTGGGAACCCGCAGTTCTAGCATCGCTGCAGTGTGAACCGAGCCTAAGATCTATTTTAAAATACTATCTCTTCTGTTATTGTAAATTTTCATTCATAAAGGTTAGCCTCTTAGTGTCCCTTTATCATCAATATCTGCTCTGTGATGTCATTTAATTTGATATCCACATTTTTAAGGCAAGCAAACACACTATTACGGTAACATTTTAGAGCATTTTTCAGCCATGACCCCTAGAAATTTGACCATTGCTGTAAATATTGCATGAATCACTGCCATATTATTCCCGGCACACTGAAAAGCAGAGCAGATGAAGTCCAGCTCATTAACAAGTAGCAAAAGGACACGGGGTCAGTTCATGTCTTAAACCAAACATTGCAACATCCCTCTCCAAATAATTAACTTATATGTCCTACGTTTCCAAATGATGGCAGCGTGATTAAGACGCTTTGTGCTACACGTCACCCTGTACATAAACAAGAAACCCTAACCAATGTGTTTTCCTAGTAACTGGATTTCCCAATGGGTTTGTGTTTAAAATTAGTAAACATGACGCAATTGGAGCAGTTTATTGTCTGCTCATGCTACTTCCCTGTTTTCCAGCTCTAAGCAGTTCTGAGGTGGTTATCTAAGAAAGACTTTCCAAATATAGGCAAAAAACACACATAGAGAGCACTAGCAGTAACCAGTACCAGGACAGAACGTTCCCTTATTTCCAAAATACAGTTAGGATCCACCTCATTCAGACTTTTCCCCAACATTCATTGTCCAAGGGTTCGCCATGTTCTCCTTCCACCTGTAAACATTAAACATTTTACCAAAATTGTTAGGACTGTAATTTACAGCAATGGGAACCCTAGGGGCCAAAATTCCATCCCTCCCATCCAAAACATATACTTCTTCAGTGCATTCACTATTTGGCTAAAAGTTTTCAACCCTGACCATCAAACCTATATGAGCTGTTAAATTCCTAAGCTGTGGGTAATAATATGAATTGCCCTTTCACCCCATCCCACATCCTTTGCTACTACAATAGCTTCAGCGCTTCGGTCATTTTAGTTCATCACAAAAATGAAGATCAAGGCTCTGTGGAGGACATGTGCATCCTCCACACCAACCTCATCAAACTATGTCTTCATAGAACTGGCTTTGTACATAGGGGCACAGTCTTGGAAAAGAAATTTCTGTGAAATTGTTGCCACAAGGTTGGAAGTGGTATAGACTACAGCTGGCCACAGGGATCAAGGCACCACATCCCTAATTATTAGTACATGGAAATATTGATTACAGATTTAAACTTTACAGGTTCTAGTCAGATTTATCACAAATACACAACTTTTTCTACGTGTTGAAAACTTTTCATTGTAATCAACAGTTAAAGCGGAGTTCCACCAAAAGTGGAACTTCCGCTTAAATCACTCCTCGCCCCATTACATGCCACATTTGGCATGTCATTTTTTTGTGGGGGGAGTGGGGGCTTCAGTAGAAGTAGGACTTCCTGTCCCACTTCCTCCTTCCGCCCAGGGACTGCTTAGGCGACTCGTCATATCACCTAAGGCAGCCCTGTAAGCGATCACCTGGGACATGCAAGCTGCATGACACAAATAATTTTTTTATTTGTCTGGAAGGATGGTATCCTGACCATGACTGTAAAGATAGCATTCTTTCCACTGACCACTACTCTAAAAAGTAATTCCTTCCACTGTAAGAGGCAGTATAGGAGGCATGTATTCCCACTGACCCCTAAATTAACTGGTTTTAGTAAAGTTTCCCCAAGACCTAAAAATTATTTAAGGGTTCCTCTGGGGTAAAAAAAATGCTTGAGAAAGGCTACCCTGGAGCAGCGGTCACCAACCAGTGGTCCGTGGACCACTGATGATCCACGAGAAATTTTTGGTGGTCCGCCCAATGTTGTTTCTAATGTTGTTCTCAATGTGTGCTGACAGTCAATACTGTCAGCATGCACTGATACCCGATGCCTCCTCTGTAGCTCTGGTTCCTGTGAACTTAGAGGGAGGCGCCGAGAGTTGTACAGAGAGCGGGAGGTGAGGAAGAAGGGGACTTCCAATGGGAGCGCAGATCACAGACTGTAGGAGGGAGCATGGAGCTTGAGCGCATGGGTGGAAAAGGAGATGGGATCCAATGATTAGTCTGTGTAAGGCAGCAGTGTGATGCAGAGTGCGGGGGGGGGAGGGGGCAGAGAGCCAGGGCATTGTGTGTATAAGGCAGCAGTGTGATCCAGGGGAGGGGGGCAGAGAGCCGGAGCATTGTGTGTATAAGACATGTAAAATTCACGTAAAGCCCTGTACACACGATCAGATTTCCTATGGATTTTAAACCGATGGATTTTTCCATCGGAAATCCGATGAAGCTGACTTCCATCAGTCTTGCCTACACACCGTCAGTCAAAAAAACGATCGTCCCAAACGCCGTGACGTAAAACATTCAGACAAGCCAAGAAAAATTAAGTTCTATGCTTATGAGCATGCGTCGACTTGATTCTGAGCATGCGTAGGATTGTATCCAATGGAGTTCCCCACAGACGATAGTAATTTGCTATCGTTTTTTTTTTCCATTGGATAAATTTAAAACATGTTCTATTTTTTAACACCGATGGAAAAAAGACCGATGGAGCCCATACACGATCGGTTTGTCCGATGAAAAAAGTCCATCGGACTGTTTTCATCTGTAAAAACCGATCGTGTGTACAGGGCTTTAGTGGTCCGCGGGATTTAAAATTGTGAGTTTAGTGGTCAGTGAGGTCCGAACCACTGCTCTAGAGGGCCTTCTAGGGTTTTTAGTGTAAACTGTTTTAGTGTTATGAATTCATACACCACACCCTTTCACATAATACCCTGGTTATCCTCACCCATCAATATAATACATATGTCCAAAAAAGATATCACTTTGATCTTGTATGTTGATCATAATAGTGGAATCCGGGTAGAACGCAACACGTTTCTCGAATTAGTCAACCCACGTCATCAGCAACAGTGGAAGAGATGAGCTGAACCATCAGTCAAGTATTTTGAGCCTCCACCTCCCCACACCTCACTCATGGGAAAGGAAAAACAAGGATAAATAGGTTGGGGGTTCTATTCGCCAACAGCAATGTCACGTAATTATGGTTTTAGTTCATTATGTGAAGTGGGTCACATTAAAAAGGGCACCCAAAGCCCTGTCTTACAATAGATGTCTTTTTCTTTCCTTATTTGGATCCCAGTATTTCATGTATGGTATGTATCTCCCTCCCATTCTGTTTAATCAATATGTTTAGAATCTGTGCCCCAAAAAAGTAACCCTTGAAACAAAGACATGCAAACATTTTGTAAAAAAAAGCACAATGTTTAATATACATTTCCAGAGAGTTTAATATACATATGAAATACTGTATCAAACATTTTAGCAAAATTGCACCATGAGAAAGAAATTACATTTATACAATAAAAACATGTAGTGTACATAAATGAAAAATTTTACACAAATTTCAAGAACAAAGGGAAAAGTTTTCTGAAACTCGTCACACGGTCACTCTTTGATAACCTGGTGCACGGAGCAAAGCTCTCATTGCAGAATGCATTTCCCATAGAAACCAGTGAGAATCCATCTTTTTCCGATCTGACGTCAGTAAAGTCAATTCTGATTGGTTGCTATGAGTTGTTGCACATTGCTCTTAGCACTTTGCTTCCTATATTGTTTACTGAATCAGCCAAATATGTTTTAACAATTGTTAGTCAAGAGGCCCTACGGGTAATACTAAGAGAGAAAATTGATGGCATAGCCCATATCAGCCAGTCAGAGCTGAACTCCAGGATTTAGAAAAAAAACACCCTTGTAGTGGACCCCCCTGCATGGCAAGGGTTAACTGCTCATTAAAGGGGGAACTAAAGTCTCAAAGACTGCGAGCCGGCAGGCTCTTTGTTGCAGTAGAGACCTACAGTACCTGTATTACCTACCTTAGTCCTCACGCCAGGAAGCTTCCACCACGCTGTATGACCGTTCCCCTCGAGGCCTCTTTTCTTTGGCCCACGGTCGCACGCTGACATCATCACATACGGTGCAGGACCAGCAGCCCTGCATTGTATGTGAGAATAGTGAGGGTAGCCCACAAACGGGAGTTACAATAAGAAGAGGAGAGCGTAGGAAGCCTGCCAAAGCAAGAAATAGGGCAATTACAACTAATTCCTTTGCCTTTGTACTTAAGCCTCATTCACACTGGATCTAAAAAACCTGCAAATTTATGTGTTTAATTTGAAAAAGGCCGGCAACAGGTTATTCAAAGCTTTAAAATCTTCTTTATTGTATATTCATTAGGAGTAAGGATCCAACACAAAGAGAATGCTGATACATTTAAGCCTTTGTGGGCCCATTAAGCCGTAAGGGCTTAAACGCATCAGATTTTTTTTGTTTTTGTGTTGGATCCTTACTCCTAATTGGTATACATTAAAGAAGATTTTAAAGCTTTGAACACCTGGTCGCCAACTTTTTTTTTTATTGGATGTCTGATTGAGCAGCTTGTGTGGCTGTGGAATTCCCTAAACCTCATATCGAGTTTAAGGGTAGCAGCACCATATCTCTCCATTATAGAATATATGTGTTTATAGGACCTTTTGAATAAATGCATATCTAGTAAATGCATAAAATCACTTAACAGTATAATTAAGTGTGTTTACTTGTGTATAGGTATGTTCAGTTTAGATGGTTTTGAAGAAAATAGGATCCTGTGCATCCAAGGGCAGATTAGATGCATCTAAACACATGTAAACGTATATAAATGCATAAAAGAGAAAGTACATATAAACACAGGAAGCTAGCGTGAATGTAGCCTTAACAAGCAGTCAACCCGTGCAGTGAAATGGTCCCCATTGCAAAAGTGTTTTTTTTTAATTCCCATTATTCAGCATTAAAGTCCAACTTCAGCCAATTTTTTTATTGGTTTGTTTTAGTTTTGGATAGCGTGCAGAATGGTTAGAACAACTTTTTTTTCTGTCTGTATCTTCATTTAGAAAAATGTTTCTTTGCTCTCTATTTAAGGGGTGTCAGACAGAACCTCTCGCCACTTCCTTTCTACTTGAGAGGTAAGAGACAGATAAGGAAGTAAGAGGAGATCCCCACTATGGGGACACAGGCAGCAATAAAAAAACACATCTAGCTGAGTGAGGAGAGGTTAGAACCCATGGCAGGATTTTTGTCAGTCTGTTTCCTCATGAGGGATATTGCCCTCACTGGTGATAGGTGTCAGACAGAACAGGAAGTAAGGGAAAATCCCCCCAACATGTCACAGGCAGCAATAAAATATTATTTTCTAGCTGAATGAGGAAGGTTTAGACCCTGTGACAGGATTTTTTGCTCTTTCTCCATGTGTTTGGGGAGAACAGCAAGTAAGGGGATATTCCGTTAGCATTAAAACCCGGCAGGGGCTCTAACCCTTCCCTACATTTCACGTAGCACTAACCTTTTAAGCTGCAGGTTATTAAACCACTGAAATTTTTAGCAATGCTAATTCTAGATGTTTTTTAACTTTCAAAATGTAATGTGTGACACACTGAAGTAACTGAAGGCCTTAAGCTGGTCATTCACATTGCTACTTGGTTGCACAATCCCTGTAAGATTTGCCAACAGCTATGTAGAGCAGCCTCTCTCAACCTTTTTACCCTAGGTAATGTAATTTTCAGGTCTTGATGAACCCCTGCTAAAACCAATGCATCAGTTGTCAGTGAGAACTATGCCCTATACAATGCTGGTCAGTGAGAAGAATGCCCCCCTATAGTGGTATCAGGAATACCATCCTTAAGGATAGTCAAAAAGATCATTGTTGTTATGCTATTAACTCTGCAAAGTGGTGTTGGTTCTGGAACCATGCAGGCCCCATCAAATAGGAGGTCAACCAACCACAGCTCAAGGAACCCCTAGCAACTTCTGGAGGAACCCTAAGGTGGCTGGTGTAGAGTGAAGGACTTCTGGAGGAACCATAATGGCTGGTGTAGAGTGAAGGTCTTCTGGAGGAACCCTAATGGCTGGTGTAGAGTGAAGGTCTTTTGGAGGAACCCTAATGGCTGGTGTAGATTGAAGGTCTTCTTTACT
Organism: Rana muscosa; assembly: GCA_029206835.1. NCBI lineage: Eukaryota > Metazoa > Chordata > Amphibia > Anura > Ranidae > Rana > Rana muscosa. The sequence goes on from CM055118.1 coordinate 291,599,474, forward strand.
GGATGTAACATCAGTAGATTGTTTAGGTAGGCCCTCACACTCCATAATTGTTGGCAAATCTAAAGATTATACAACTGAATTGTATGGGTACTTTTAGATCTCTTTAATCAGGTAGCCTTCTAGTACTAATCACTAGTACTAATCCAAACTAGAAAAAACATTACTACATTGTGAATGGAGGCTGTGGGCAATGCCTTCACCCTCCTTGATTTTCACGAAGCTCCACATTTTTAATTGAATGAAGGGGACATGCATTAGGTGAATAATGTACCCGAAGGACGGCAATTATTTTTAGTACCATTAAAGCAAAAGCAAAAAAAAAATGGAAATGTTTGTACCGTTCAAAGCGTATTAAAGAGCCTATTAAAATCATATACATGAGATGTATGTATGCACATAGAAAACAAAAAGACAACTGCTGAATGAACATGTTAGACAGTTTTTGAAACTGTTATTAAGTTGTGACATGTTATATTATAAATGGAAAGCATCAGCATACAATAACCAGTCAACTCAAATTCAATTAACAGCAGTCATTTGGGCTTTATCAAACGCTGCTGTAATCAATAGAAACCAATCAGATTGCCCTACCATCAGTCTAGTGCACTAATGCCGTGTACACACGATCGGTTTTACCGATGAAAACAATCCGATGGACTTTTCTCATCGGACAAACCGATCGTGTATGGGCCCCATCGGTCTTTTTTCCATCGGTGAGAAAAAATAGAACATGTTTTAAATTTATCCGATGGGAAAAAAAACGATAGCAAATTCCGATCGTCTGTGTGGAACTCCATCGGACAAAAAACTCACGCATGCTCAGAATCAAGTCGACGCATGCTCAGAAGCATTGAACTTAATTTTTCTCGGCTTGTCGGAGTGTTTTACGTCACGGCGTTTGGGACAGTCAGATTTTTGACTGATGGTGTGTAGGCAAGATTGATGGAAGTCAGCTTCATCGGATTTCCGATGGAAAAATCGATCGGATTAGAATCCATAGGAAATCTGATTGTGTGTACAGGGCTTTAGAAAATGATTTATTGGTTGCTCTCCATTTCTGCACTTTGCATGTTGATCTTTGCCTTACTAGAGTTCTGCCTTCCTGAAACTGACATTTCAGGTACGTGTGAATGCTAATGGGTTGTATTGCTCACTGCCTTGCTTTTATCTGTCAGATACGGAAACTTTTAGATTTCCCAACTGCTCATATTCCACGTGGGAGTCTCAAGAGGTGGTTCTTGAAGCTGGAACCCAGAGTATCACTGAGGAATATGGAGCCAGTGGGTAATGTCACATACCAACAGGGAACCCATAAATAAACGTTAAAAGAGCATAACGATATTACTTAGACTCCTCGTTGTCATAATATCCTTTTCTTTCCTCATGACAGAAGTCAAGATATGGAACTCTAAAATCACTGAACAGTTATTGATGAACTTGATTGGTGAGCTGCTTTAGCTTGCCCATTAAAGCAACATGCCTGGCAAATATTCCAGGTCTGCTGTTTTCAGTTAAACTGCAACTGAAGCCCACCAAATGCTTCCTGATTTTCTTTTTTAGGAAAAGGTACATTGAGCTAATCAGCACAGTACACACAAACTGCAACAATGCATTGGCTCAGTTTATACTGCCATCCTAAGCTGAACAAGAACTGCAGTGTTTGTCCGTATTGTATACAGTTCTAGCAGTTTGTATTGCTGCTTTTAGAAAATGTATCTGAGATAGAATTTTAACTCAATACACTTTTATATTATATCCCTCAGCATGGAGCATCTGATCAACCGCGCTGGTTTGGTAGATGCAACCGTTACGTCAGGAAAAAAAAGTGATTCTAGTTTATCTGCTATCTTCCTTCTCATGATCCATTCATGTAAATGTCCCATGCTAAGCATCTTCTACTGACCATTCCTCTATAGCTTTATGTTTGTTTGCATTGGCTAAAGTTGTGTTTTCTCCATTGAAGTGTATTAAGGGTTGTTCTACGCAAGCTAGAGTAGAGGCAATAGCTGCTTCTGGAAGAAGCAAGCAATCAGCATGGTATATTCAGATCAGCTTTTCTCAACCTTCTTACCCCAGAGGAACCCTCAAAGTAATTTTCAGGTCTTGGAGAACCCCCTCTAAAATGAATATATCAGGCATCAGTGGGAAACATGCCCCTTACATTGGTTGTCAGTAGGGAAAATGCCCTTCTTATAGTGGTGGTCAAAATGGCACCTTTTCAGACAGCTAAAAAGTCATCATGGCTTTTCCAAGTAGCGTTGGCCCCAGAACTTTCTCAGATAGGAGGCCAATCGATCACAGCTCAAAGAACCTCTAACAACCTATTGTGGAACCCTGGCTGAAAATGGCTGGTTTAGCTTAACAGATGATGGGAACAGATGAAAATTAGATGCCTCATATCAGTCCCATCTGAGCCATTTCATTCTTATGCCGTGTACACACGATTGAGTTTCACGGCGGTGAAAACACCGCCGTGAAACCCGACGGGAAAAACGAGGACCGGCTTGGTCCCCTACACACGGCCGTTTTTCACGACATGTTTTCTCTTGGTCGAGAAAACCGGCCGTGTGTAGGCTCCCTAGCAGTGTTTCCCTATGGGAAAACTGCAGAGGAAAAAAATGCAGTGATTCGCGACGAGAAAAATTAGAGCATTTTCTAATTTTTCTCGTCGTGATTCTCGCCGTTTTTCTTGTCGGGAAAAATGCTGGAGAGCCTACACACGGCCGTTTTTCTCGTCCAAGAGAAAAATGTCATTTTTCCCGACGAGAAAAGTGATCGTGTGTACGCGGCATAATACTCTTTTACCAAGACTATTAGGTTAATAATCATAAGGTTGATTTTATTTAATCCTATTTTGCTGCCAGGAATTTTTTTTTTATATTTAGAAAGTATGTTTTTGAATCAAGCCACATACTGCTAATTCTTATGCCGCGTACACACAATCGGAAATTCCGACAACAAATGTCCAATGTGAGCTTTTTGTCGGAAATTCCAACCGTGTGTATGCTCCATCGGACATTTGCTGTCGGAATTTCCGACCACAAAAATTTGAGAGCTGGTTCTTGTCGGAAATTCCGATCGTCTGTATGCATTTCCGACGCACAAAAAAACACGCATGCTCAGAATCCCGCAGAAGAGCCAAACTGCCTATTGAGCTTCGTTGATCTCGGCTCGTCGTACGTCTTGTACGTCACCGCGTTCTTGACGTTTGGAATTTCCGACAAGATTTGTGTGACCGTGTGTATGCAACACAAGTTTGAGCCAACATTCCTTCGGAAAAAATCCACGGTTTTGTTGTCGGAATTTCTGATCGTGTGTACACGTCATTAGTTACCTTAATACCAGTAGTTAGTGATCAATAGTTCACAGAGCAGATAAATGGAGGAGTCTAGGAAAATTAGACGTGGTGCCCATACCAATCAGATGATTCCATTACTATTAATCTACTCTAAAAACAACAGATGGAATATGGTTGACTGCTAAGGACAACACCTCTTTCTTTCCAGGACAGGTCTGTAAGTCGAAAACGAAAGTTATCTTGCATTTCCTGTCAAACTGCATAAAAAATAACTTATGGTGTATGTGAGACTGAAGAATCTGAATGCTTTTTGCTGGGGGTTAGTTGGGTCACTGCACACATATCCCCATGTCTGTATCAAAGGTAACTGACTAGAGGCTGTCTGGACTTGTCGTTGTTGTACTGTCTGGACCTGTCTTTCACTTAAAGGAAGCATTCAAAAATTTAAATATCAGTGTACATTCTACTTACTTTTCAAATTTGAAACAAATTGCTACCTCTGTAAATATAGGGTCAACACTTTGAAAAAAAACAAACCCAATAAATTATGGTAAAGAGTTGATGACTGACATTACTACCCAACAGCTGTCTCAGTTTTGGTGAGATTGGATGTAGCATTTCCTATAGAGCTGGGAACGGGGTTTGGGTGGAACAGAGTTCACTTGATGCAACATGTGAAAATGTCGAAATGTATGCACAGGGACTAAAATCCCTGACCAAAAGTAAATAGAAGACCATCAGAACTCAGCGGACAGTCTCTGACTTCCAGGGAGATGTTGGTGCAGCTGATTGGTCTCCTGCAGGTTACTAAGACTGGACCTTTCAAGCAGGAAGGGTGTGAAGATAATTGTAATCTATTTTGTACATACACATCTCCTTATGCTACACTTGGGGAATTCCCAAACTAAACCTGTTTACCTTTCTACCCCCCCAAAAAATATTTTTTTAGCATAAATGTCATGGGGTGTTTCTCCTTTAAAGCTGAACTCCAGGCAGAAAATAAATAAACAATAATTTTTTACTTTCTGCTATAAAACATATCCTATAAAAAATGTAAAAAAATCGAATTTCTTCACATATGTAATCTGCTATAAATTGTTGGTAAAAAAATACCAATAAGCGTACATCGATTGGTTTGCGCAAATGTTATAGCGTCTACAAACTATGGGAAATTTTTGTTTATTTATTTGTATTTTTTACTAGTAATGGTGGCAACCAGCGACTTTTAGCAGGACTGCGATATTGCGGCGGACAAATTACTGACACTTTTAGGGGACCAGTGACACTAATACAGTGATCAGTGCTAAAAAAATATGCACTGTCATTGTACTAATGACACTGACAGGGAAGGGGTTAACATCAGGGGCGATTAAGGTGCTTTAACTAGGGGAAGGTAAAGATCCATGTTCCTGCTTAGCAGAAACACAGGATTAGTGCCTTCCCTTCTGACAGAACGACAATCTGCCTTTTTTACAATGGCAGATAGTCGTTCTGCCTGTGTAAACGGCTGGTGCGGGCAGACATCGAGCAGGTTGCTGGTGACGTGCACGCGCACCCCAGGCCCGGAAGTGTCAGATCATGTACTAGATAGGTGATCTGGCACAGAGCGGTTGCCCTGCCGTAGTAAATGTACAGTGGGCAGCCGGCAAGTGGTTAAAGCATCATGAAATATATTTTTAAATACAACTAATATAAGCACCTGAATCTGTCTTTATATCAGCCTCTCCTGTTTCCCTATACAGCAGCACCCAGGCTGAGAGAAGATGAGCCAGTACTGTACTAGGAATCAATCAGGTGTGCTGCTTGCAAAAGTCTTGACAGTAGGGTGACCACATTTCCAAACTACCATTCAGGGACACCCTCCCTTCCCAAAAATCAGCTTGTGCTGTAACGAATCACAGCACAGTGATTGGACACAAGAGGCGGGATTTATGATTTCTCCAATCACAAGCAGGGGGCGGGATTGTGCTCCTCCAGGCATTCCCAGCCAGGACAAGTACTGTCAGTGAGTAAAGTGGTGATGTGGTGGCCTTTTTTGGGGGCATCAGATTGGCCCAGGGGGTGGCTGTGTCAGTTTCATTCCGGGACACTGTATTGTCCTGGAATGAATGTGCCCGGGACAGACCTGCAAAATGCGGGGCTGTCCCAGGCGATCTGGGACATGTGGTCACCCTACTTGACAGGGAATATGCTGAAGAAAGGAGAGCAGAGGTTAACCTGCTGCTCCTTCCTATCTCACCAACATGGCTGTGTTATCTGGCAGGGCTTTTTGAATCTCAGGACCAGATGGACAAAAATAAAACCCTTCAGAAACGAAAATAGCTTCCTTATATGTATGTCAACTATGTGCTATCTGCCTGGAGTTCAGCTTTAAATTCCTGGATTGCGTATTATTTCCGCAAGTAAGACAAAGCGATTTGAGAGGTCTCATTTTCCTTCTTTAAAAACAAGTCAATATCAGTATTCATAATAATTCATGATAATTCTGTTGTTTTAGGCTTGTTGACACTTCGAGGCTTGCAGGTCCACTTCCTGCTGAGACAAAAACATTCCCACAGGAAGTCCAAGCGAGCATGGGTCTGTTTTATGTCTCTCCATAAAAAACAGGCTTACTTTTTAATTATCATCACAAAACTAAGTGAAAATCATCTGGGTTTAAACATTCTCTGCTTTTTAGAGCCCTTACGCTGATGGTTTTTTCCTGGCCAATGTAAACAATTTTAATACCTTGGTTGGATAACAGCGTACATGCTGAAGTGATCATAAGAAATGAGCTCTTGAAAAAAACATTGTGAGAACCGTTTGCCCCGTTATACATGATATGACATTTCCAAGGGATGGAACATGCTTGATTACTGCAGTTATATTTTTACTCCTGGTAAGTATACATTGGTAGCTCCCTAGCTGGGGGTTTGTTTGACTGTAATTAATAGCAAAAATATTAGAATTATGATGCCATACATGTTCAAATTCAGTGCAGGAAGAGGTTCTTTCTCTGCTAATTTGCCCGTGTATTGGCTGTCTTGACTTTCAAGGCTTAGATACCTCCTAAAATAAAAAATGCAGAGATGGTAGGTGCAATACCTTGTGAACCGCATTGACATATGTATGCCCTTCTGAGACAAAATCTGGATACTCATATACTGTAAGGCTCGCTTCTAATATATGTGAATCGGATGAGTTTTGAACAGCATCCGATTTGCATAACATGTGAACCAGACTGGCTTTCAATTGTGCCGGTTCACATACTGTATGTATATGCAGGCCGATTATGGTGCAAATAATTAAAGGGTTCCTGTGCGTTTTTCAGTCCAGTTCAGGTGAGATTAAAGTGTCAAATCAGCACCTGAATCAAGTGGCGGTGCGTCCATAAAGGGCGCAGGAGCGCCGCCCCCTCTCTCCTGCACCGCTCTAATCACCATAGATAGATTCATGCATTGCATGAATCTATCTATGGTCACTGCTGACACCTTCTATTCAGGAGTCCGGGCTCCTTTTCGGGGAGCCGGGCACCTGAATTACAGCGGCGGGGGTGCTTTTTGGAAGTGCCTGATTAGAGCCGTAGGCTCTAATAGGTGCCCAAAAATGTGAACAGCGGGCGCCATGCTGGGCGTTCGCTGTTCACTCAGCTGTGTGTTAGCAAAGCGAAGGAATTCGCTTTGCTAACACTGAATCAGCCTCTCAGCCAATCAGGCGAAACGTCAGGCGCTGTGAATGGACGCCTGAGAGACATGGGGGACGTGCAGGAGACCGCCGCTGACCCGCTCTGAGACAGGTAAGTGCAGGCAGCATCTGATGGGGCACAGTAGCGGCAATTGATGGGCACACTGGCAGCATCTGATGGGGCAAGTAGTGGCAATTGATGGGCACACTGGCAGCATCTGATGGGGCACAGTAGCAGCAATTGATTGGCACACTGGCAGCATCTGATGGGGCACAGTAGCAGCAATTGATGGGCACGCTGGCAGCATATGGTGGGGCACAGTAGCGACAATTGATTGGCACACTGGCAGCATCTGATGGGGCACAGTAGCAGCAATTGATGGGCACGCTGGCAGCATTTGATGGGGCACACTGGCAGCATTTGATGGTCACAGTGTCAGCAATTGATGGGTACAGTGGTTGCGTTTGATGGCACAGTGGCGGCAATTTATGGGTACTGTGGCTGCGTTTGGCACAGTAGCTGCGTTTGATGGGTACAGTGGCTTCAATTGATGTCTTTTTTTTCAGTTTGTTTGCGCCCCCCCAAAAATTTTGAGCACCACCTCTCACTGCCTTTATCGCACCTAAACCGCTAAATGGAAGCCGCACAGAAACCGACTCCGCATATAGGTGAGCCCAGCCTAAGGGCTAACTGGGAAATACCACTCTGTTTTATAAGGTAAGGTAAGACAACAAGGGCCTGGGTCAACATACTTTAGGCTTGTGTCAATGGAAGCAGTTTGAAATGCTTCTGAGATCATTAAAAGTTCATTGACAGGTGCAATTGGCCTGCTGATGACCTTACTCTGACCTGCTTTTCCATAGGCTTGTATAGGATTTAAAATCTAGTTTAAGCAGACAAAAGCCTATTAACATAGGCCTCAATAGTTCTTTTTGAGAAAGGCACGTTTGGTATTTCAAATGTTAGTTATTGAAACAAGTTGTACACTATGGGATACGTAGCTTCACACCCTAAAAGATTTAGGGTTCTTTGTTCCTCTGTCAGGTTGCTAACTTGAATATTTATTCCCACCTAAAATTTGCTAAGAGATCATGTTTAATGTGACAAACACATGCTACATTGATGTCTGCCAGCAAGTGGTTGGAAGTACTGGTGGGCACAGGGACACAACTGTCCCGTCAAAGTTTATGACTTGCTCTCTGTGTTCTTAACAAACTCTGTTGGCCGCAAAGATCCTAAGCATTTCCCTTGCACTAGCCATGGACATATAAGAACATACCTGTACAAAGCTTAATGTGCCATACAGTACATGAATCCTAACAAAGCCAGGAAGAAGGTCCTTCCACTTTTTAGCACTGAGTCCATCATTTTGGTGGCTTTTTATGTTGGCTCTTGGGATTTGTCAAGCCCTATCTTAAGTGCTGTATGTTATCAGCCAGAATCACTGTTCCTATAAATACCCCAAAAGTGCTTCTTGACAAGAACAACATACAATTGATACCAATTTACTCTCTTGTGGAAGAAAACAGTACATATTACCTATTGCATTTATGTGCCACGAAATACTGTTCCGTAGTCTTCTATACAGAAATCAAATGAGAAAAATGTACACTTTAATATTAACAGCTTGTGGGCTTCTGCAATTTTTTGCAACCTTCATAATAACAGGATTGCCTTCCTGTGTGGCACTTTATACTGCAATATATTCATGATGCTAAATGTCTTTTAACTTAGATCCGCATTCATTTAGGGAGTGTTGAGTCCTTTTTTTTCTACCCCATACAGAATAATTACTTTTATATCCTCTAAATAAAGTGCCTATAGGGACTTCACAATACTTACATCATTTTCACATTACGCCTCTGTCATACTGGATTGTTCTGTAATGTATACAAAAGTAAACCAGAGTGCTGAATACTTTTGAGAACTTTCCCTTTACAGGACATAGCCCTCAAATCTGGCAGGTAACAGGGTTAAGCCAGAAATATGAGGAAATGTAATTAGACAACATAGAAATACCTTCCTGGCCAAGTACTTTCTGATGGGTACCTAAGTCCAGACACCACATTTGTGGTTGTCATCTCATTTGAACCAACCCGCCATCAGAATGTTGAGGTGTTTATATTCAGAAACCCCTGAATGACAACTTTCTCACACAATTGTATTGCAGTCCTTTATAATAGGTGAAGTGGGAAAATAGTGTTTTTGTGTGCAGCGTTCCAGGGAGCTAGAACTACGTATATGTAGCATACACCTGTCGGGAGTCTTTTTTCTGCGCAAACAGCTCCAGCAACAAAGAACCCTCAGAAATTCTCTTCTCATTTCTTTGCTCCTCAAAGTGTAAATTATAGGGTTCAGTGCCGAATTCAAGGTGGCCAACCCAAAAAAGTAGTCAGCTTTGTAAAGAATGTTGCAGGATTTCACTTTGCATGACACATCCATGAGGAGAATAGTGAAGGCAGGTAGCCAACAGATAATAAAGACTCCAAGAACTATTGTAACTGTTTTTAGGAGGGCAAGAGTCTGTGGTGCTGCTATCTCAGCATGGCTGGATTTAACCACGCAATATATACGCACATAAAATATAACAATGGATAAAAGTATGGCGGTGAAGATAGTTACTACAAACAGAATGTACTTTTTGGCATATAAAGGAAAGACAAAGGAGCACTCATCCAAGTTTCCAATACAGTTCCAGCCAATAATAGGTAAGCCACCAATTACCATTGAGATAACCCAGCAAGCTCCAATCAAGAGGATCATCCTACAGTTCCTGTCACTGCTGTAGACCTTGACCTTTGTGATGGCCACATGTCTCTCAATAGCAATGGCCAACAGACTAAAGACAGATGCAGCCAGGGTTGTGAAAGCCGTGCCCTCGCGGATGAACCATGATACAGGAGTCAAGGTGAGGGTCATTCTGCCAGAAAGCAAGATATTGGCAATGTAGGCGCATCCCGTAAGGAGGTCCGAAAATGCCAGATTTCCAATAAAGAAGAACATGGCAGAGTGGAACTTCTTGTTGCGCAATACGGCAATGAGGACAAGAATATTCTCCAGAATAATGATGCAGCAAATGATGATAAATATGATGGAGATTGCTGAACGGGAAGGGTTGTCCTTATGTAGCCCCTTGGTGTAGTTATAATGTTCCAGAATCTTGGATACATTCAAGTACTGTTGATATATGCTCATCTTGGCAGTTGTGTTAAGCCTGGTGTATGGAATTACACCCTGCATGGATCAGTGTTGAGCCATAAAAGGAACATTTAGTCCATTCTACGCTGAAAAGTTCTTGGAGGGTCTGGAATAAAAAATATAAAGGAAAAGAGTTAGCAGGGTGACAGAGAAACAATTGCAAACTGGTTATACAGGAATGTAAACTAATGAGAGCAACACCTGTGTTGACTGTTTCTGGTAGTCATCTACAAAATGCCAATTTGTAATGTATTAGTTAGTGTTTGCTATTGTGTCATTGCCTGGCGCATGTGCGCTAGATTGTTTGGCCACTATCACCCCGGTGTTTTTTCGACTCGTGTGCTTGGTAGGGCTTGGGGGGGGTTGTCTTTCCCGTCCCCTTCCCCCACGTGACGTTTAAATTGGGCGGTTTGTCCACTGGCAGGTGCACATACAGTATATATGCGGGTCCTTCTTTTTCCCCCAGTTTTCTTTTTGGCCATGCTTACAGCTGTGAACACCCAGGCTAGATGTGATTCCATTATGGGAAATCATGGTCACATTTAGGTAAGATACGTTGTTGTATGCAGTTTATTTGCCTTTTTGGAAAATTTATGTGTATGCTTTTGTGGTCCTTTACTTCTTTTATATATTTATACTCCTTTTCTTTTTCTTGGGGGCTCCTACCAGTGTGTTATGCTTAGGCCTCCTCTTCACTTTCTGGGGGTTCTTTTTAGTGCATTGCCTTTTGACCCCTCTTTTTGAGGAGCTCATCTATGTCTTTTACTTATTTGCCCCACTTTTGGGCTCCACTCGCCCACTTTCACCATTAACAAAAAAAATTCATATTAGTTCACCTTTTTAGACCTTTTATTAGCTTTATCTTATGCTTTTCTTTCAGTCTTCCCTCTTATGATTGATACTTTGGCTCTCTCCACCATGTGTGGCCCCTGTGTTGTGACTTCCTGCCCACTCTACAGCTCCCGGACAGAATGAGTCCCATGCGGTCTCTCCAGAACACTTCATTGTTCCTTACCGGGAAAGAACTTGAGATTTTGATGTTTTTTAAAGCTGTTATTTTGTTGGGTGAGTTATGCCTTTGCTGGTTTGGCTATTGCTGTTAAAGGGACATTTTTGAATATTTAATTGTAAAAATTTCAGTTATTTTTTTCTGTTATACTGGGTTTTTCTTTTTTCTTTTTTTATAATTGCTAAAATGGCTTCTCTACAGATGAAATGTCCTTTTCTCCTGAAGAAGTGAACTTTGTTTCACGAAACGCATTGAGTGTCAGGATACCAACTTTGATATGTATACACGGCAGTATGTAATTATTTACTATGTCCTGTTAATCTTCACGGGATCTTCCGCATGGTTTTAACTTTTGTATGTGAATGCAAATCGACATTTTTATATATAATTGTTGATTTGTTGGTGTTTGGTGCCGCTTTTCAAAATTCCCATGGGAAATTTCTTTGGTTAAGAGATCTCATTTTTGGGGACTGAGCCATACTCTCATACATTTACCAGGGCCTTATTTCTCTATGTATTAGTGGTTACTCTCAGTGATATAGCCCTGTAAAGCCTCCTACATGGGGACAGAGCCTGCAATAAAATCCTGACAAACAATCTAAACCTTTCATACTCTACTAGACAAACTGTCTTTATTGCTCCCTGTATCCACATTGGGGGAATTCCCCCTATTTCATGTTTTGTCTGACACCAGTCCAACAGACAGGAAGTGGGGAAATTTTCCCCAAATTTCTGTTCTCTCTGATGCCCGTCAGCTAGACAGGAAATAAGGTAATGTCTCACAAATGGTGACACAGCAATCTTTTGGCTAGGCTTTAACCCAGAGGTCATTGACACTCAGGTGCCCACACCAAATTCAATAGTTCCAGTATTCGTCAGGTAATTTGAAAATAACTTTTTTAATAAACTTCCTGCAGATTTCTTTGTTTTATAGGTTAACAAATAGACAAAAAAAAGTGCAATTTTTTTTTTTGTATTATTTATATTTTAAAACTTAACTTTTTTTAACTGTCTAATGCCATCTTTAATAAGATTCTAATGCCGCCTACATACGATCGGAATTTCCGACAACAAAACCGTGTTTTTTTTCCGATGGATGTTGGCTCAATCTTGTCTTGCATACACACGGTCGCACAAATGTTGCTAGGAAATTCCGAATGTCAAGAACGTGGAGATGTACAACACTACGACGAGCCGAGAAAAATGAAGTACAATGATTCTGAGCATGCGTCAAATTGATTCCGAGCATGCGCAGGATTTATGTGCATCAGAATTGCATACACACGATCGGAATTTCTGACAAGAACTTTTGTTGCTGGAAAAATTGAGAACCTGCTCTCAAACATTTGTTGTCAGAAAGCAAATGTCCGATGGAGCCTACATACGGTCGGAATATCCGGCCAAATGCTCACATCGAACAGTTGTTGTCGGAAATTCCGATTGTGTGTACGCGGCATTAGTCGTAGAAAGAAATGCCATTACAGCTGTGACTGACCTAGCATTTTATTATAAACAAAGCCATGTGATCGCTATCTCACATACTGCTTACATTACCAGGAACACCGCTGATTGTCAGTGACAGCCACGTCTCACTAGTAGTAAAGTGCATGCGGTAACTGTAAAGGGGGAGTATAGATTAATGTTCTCTCTACATGAGGTGTTTCATGGGGAAGCGGTTTACACAGAGGAATAGAATGCTTCTATTTACTGGTGACTATGAGCGCCACAAATTTTTCTGACTGAAGGGAGCAATAGACAGGTAGGTATATCTCTGAAACTGAGGAAATATTTGGCTGTCCTTAAAGTGTCACTAAACCCACATCATAAAAAAAACTATCAATAAATGGTTTATTACATGCTGTTCATACTCACTCAGTCACTATGGTATTGGTTTTCTGTATTCTGCAAAAACCTGGTTGATCCTGCTGCTCTCTATCTCCACCTTCTGCCCACGTCCCCAATCCAGCTAGGGATTTTGCAGAACAGTGTTGGCAGCTCAGTTTTCCGTGAGTTTCTATGCTGAACATTTCCTCCCTATCACATCTGAGCAGCCCATGTGACTATAGAGTCACACATGTGGGTGTATACACAGTGGTAAATGACAGCCCACTCTCTCCTTCCTCCTCCATGCCCATGTAGATATTACATGTAGATTGATAGTGGCTTCACCTCCCTCTTATTCTAAGACACAGGCTGGAGATTTTTAATTTTTTTTTATAAAAATAATTACAGTGCCATCATCCATATACAGAAATAGAAGGGACAATGTAAATTCAACAGTGTGTGTTTAGTATCACTTTAAAGTGGATATAAACCCACTCTCATCCTTTCTAAACTACTGCCATAGTGCTGATCTATAAGGATATACATGTCTCCTGCATGTATCCTTATCTGTCAAATGTCTCCCCTCTGTCTGTTATGAGACGTGAAAAACTGCAGATTCTGTGGGTGGGTCTGCTGTCTGGAGCTCGGTGGGTGGAGTCGTGATGTCAGTAGACTCCCCGCCCACGTCTACACTCCCCTTGTCAACATGCATTTTCTCCTGTGTATTCCTTCTGCTATGATCACTAACATCCAGTCAAAATCCAGAAAAGTAACCACATGACTTCAGAAAAGGAGTGGGGGTGGGAATTAAAAAATAATGACTGTCTAAAGCTAGTGCACGAGATATGTAAATAACCTGTCACTCAAAGCAAGGGGGAGGAACGGACAAAGGTTTTTCTCTGTTTGTCCGTTTTATCTCACTGAACAATAAAAGAGGATTGCTCAGAGCTGGATTAACTCTTTTCGGCAAGACTGGGCACAGATGATAGGAAATCTTATACTCTACATTGTGACAGCAAAAAATAAATAAATTATAATTTCGGGTTTACGTCCCTACCTCAAAGCGTTATGTGTCCCTCGGGCTCCTCCCACTCCTGTGTGGATGTAAACAGAGAGGAGGGGGAGGTGGCTTCAGTCCACTCCGCTGATGAGGGACACAGCGCGAGACTCAAAAGGCGCAGATCGTGGCAGCGGGCGGTGTCAGTGGTGCCGCTACCCGCGGGTGTCTACCATCCGGCGGGTGTCACCCGAGTGCGGCCCGCTTCCCCCGCCCCCCCTAGCAACGCCACTGTGGGCAGTGACATAACAATCTCCACCTCGTCCAATCAGACAATGCCTTGTATTCATTGAGAAAATGCTCTCTGAATGGTGCCTGTGCCAAGACACAGAAGACAACAGCAATGACTGTAGTAGTGGCATCTACTACAGTGATTTCCACTCCCGCAGGGTTACCAAAGGTATGGCACATGCATACTTACATTGGTGCAAGCTGCACCAATGTAACTATGCTATAAAATCCATACCTGCAATTCAGCTTTAACCCTTGCAGTAAGGCGTACGTTTGAGATTTAAAGTGGAACTTTAGTCAGAAAATTAAGTCCTGCTAGATCACTTCAGACTTACACCTTTTGCAGGCATAGCTATGTAAAACATTAAAAACATTAAAAATAAGTGCCTAAAAAGTTTAAAATCCAGTAACAAATTGGGGTTGATTTACTAAAGGCAAAAAGACTGTGCACTTTGCAATTCTGTAAGTGCAGTTGCTCCAGAGCTTAGTAAATGAGCAGAAGCTCTGCTGACTTTCATCATCCAATCATGTACAAGCAAAAATGCAGTTGTTTTTATTTTCCTTGCACGTGATTGGGTACTCTTTGCAAAGTGAAGTCTTACGTCATTTACTAAGCTCTTGAGCAACTGCACTTGTAGAGGGCACAGTCTATTTGCCTTTAGTAAATCAACCCCATTGTCTCACCCTGCTCTGCACATGCTCAGTTGCCAATCTGCTGACAACCTAAAGATTTACTTCTGCTCAGGGGCTCTGGGCTTCAGCAAAATGGCAGCCTCCAGCAAGAAGAAATAGGAATAATGCTGGAGGCAATTTACAGAACACACAAATTTTGATAACATAATTATTCATGTAGAATGTATGTTTCATGCTAAAGAACATTATTTTTTATCAAGTTGTTATGGGTAAAGTTCCGCTTTAAATACACCTACCTTTAGGTATCATAATAATATGTTTACCCGAGTATGTATACTTATACTGTTTATGTATACTGTATGTGTATATAATATGTGTAATGGAATAGCATAAATACTGTATGTTGTATATGAGGTATAAACCTATCTATTTAAGGGAGGTTTCATAAAGTTCTAAACTGTTTCCCAAAAATGTAACCCTTTCATCAGTAATTTCAAACCAGCTAATTTGATAATAAAAATGCATTAATGGAAAATATGGGATCCATGGGCTAACTATATTGGAGTTCCAATTAATTAGGACCTTTTTATATTATCCTTTGCCATAATCTTAACGAACTAGGCATGTACTTTCTACTACTTTCCTATCTCTCTTTCTTGCTCTTCTTTCCCTCTAACCTCTTTTCTTCTCTCGCTCTTCTTATCTTTCCTTATTTATTTTTCCTTATTATTTATTAAAATCTCCCGGAGAAGTGTTATAGGATCCTTTTTACGGGAAAATTCTTCTTTTTTGTTAAACGAATACGACATAACTTAGGAGATGTATCATTCAGTTATATTGGATACAATATTTTACCTTTTTAATTTTCGTCTTCGATTTTTCAAAAAGAGGCTATGATTGACTTTATTTGAGTCCTTGTGGGGGTGCGGGAGTCCTCCCTTCGGGCACAGCATGATCCCTTTCGGGGTGACCCTGGAGGGTCAGGGGCTTCCGTTCCTGCAGGGGACATTTCCACTGAGGCTTCTTGACGTAGATTATACGTTATGCTCATTTTTTAGATACCCTAATCAAATTATTACATACCTAATGTTTCTTTTTTCTCATCTTCTGTATTATATCAGTAATTGGTATACTAATTATCCTTGTTATCCTTTTCTATTTTTTCTCCGGGAAGACACTGGTTAATACTGATCTGTATTTTAATTTCTTGTGCGTAACTTACTGTATGTACAATGGTTTTTATCTCTTGGAAAATAAAATACTTTGAAAGTAAAAATGCATTAATGGAGAGTGGATGCTAAATGGAGTTTGATGTAGTGAGTAGCTATACCCATATGACCCATATAAAGAACTCACACTCACAAATACTCCTCTCACTATCAGCTATGGCAGTACATTGGCTTGCAGTGACTTACCTGTCATCTGTCTGCCTCCAAGGTGCGATGTGATGAGGTCTTGAGTAGGCTGCCTCCTTTCTACTGTACGTGGGTGAGCGAATTTTTCAGCCCCCCTACCTGCAAAGTGGAAACAGACATTTAATCAGACAACAGCTACGGGGACTTCCTATTCTTGGATACATGGTACGCTTCATTGCACTTTCTGGTAAAACCCCACACTCTGTCATAATCATAAACAGCTGTCACCACACACGTACAGTAGATTAGAACTTTTTAACAGTTCATGTAGGACATGTGTTGTTTTTTTTCTTTCGTTTTTATGATAAGCTCTGATCATACATCTCTGTGGGATAAGGCTTTCAGCAGAAGAGAAAACTGTTCCTAATACACATGAAGTATAATGTACACAGAAGCTGATAAACTGCAGTTAATGGGCGTTTTGGCGTTTTTTTTAAAAGCCCATTAACTGCACTCTATGTTAGCCTATGTGTTCATGTACACATAACGTTTTTTAGCTTTAATGAGCAGTGGAGTTAATGGGCTTTTTTCTGAACGCAGGAAATTTGTGTTCAAAGTGCCGTTTTTCGGCAGAAAAAAACGCAAAAAACGCAAAACGCCGAAAAACGCTCATAAACGCTCAAAAACGCTCAAAAACGCTGGCCGCGAGCGTTTTTTGGTCCATTGAAACATTTTTTTTTTTTTTTTTTTTTTTAAAGCTAAAAAAAGCTACACTGAAAAACGCTAATAAAAGCTAGTAAAAAAAACGCTGATAAAAGCTAGCTTTTTCTGCTGCTTTAAAAACGGCCGTTTTTGAGCTTCTGTGTACATGGAGCCTAAGTGGTGTAATGATCTCTGACTCTCAGGCAGCTGGCAAGCATCTTACACATTCGTTGCCAACCATAATGACAGGACTCTGTGCCCGGTTTGGGAATGACTCACAGGTACCAGCTTTGACAGCATTGATCTTCAATGCTAAAGAATGCCTTATAACAGAGATGACAACAGTGACTCAGTGATTTTTGTCAGTGCAATAGGTTACAATTACATGCTTACAATGTATGTAAGGGGGAAAAAAATTGTGTATATATATATATATATATATATATATATATATATACAGTATATATATATTTATATATTTATACATTTACAGTACTCTCTGATTGGACAATGTGGGTTGATTTACCAAAACGTGACTGTGCAAAATCTGGTGCAGCTCTGCATAGAAACCAATCAGCTTCTAGGTTCTGTTTTGTAAAAGCTTAATTGAGCATGTGGAAAAAGTGTCATCACTGCAAAAAGAACCCTATTGCCCCGTACACACGACCGGTTTTACCGTCGGAAAAAAAAAAAGATTGTTTTCCTGACGGAATTCCTCTCAAGCCTGCCTTGCATACACACGGTCACACAAAAGTCCGGTGAACTTTTGACTGCTAAGTACGCGGTGACGTAAAAGACTACGACGAGCCGACAAAATTAAGTTCTATGCTTCTGAGCATGCGTCGATTTGTTTCTGAGGATGCGTGATTTTTTGCGTGTTGGAAAAGCATACAGACAAACGGTTTTCCTGCTAGGATTTTTTCCTGACGGGAAAAAAGAGATCCTGCTCTCTTTTTTTTCCAGCAGTTTTCCTGTTGGAAAAAGTCAGATGGAGCATACACACGGCTGGGATTCCCGTGAAAAAGCTCTCATCTGACTTTTTCTGACAGGAAAACCGGTCGTGTGTACGGGGCATAATACACAAGAGGTTGACAGTCTGGGTAAGGCTTCGATCAGTGTTCTCCAAACTGCAGCCCGTGGGCCAGCCCTTTGCTTGCCTTTATGCAGCCCTTATTTCTCATTGATGGAGGGCATTATTCCCCCTACTGACACCAACAATGTAGCATCATTCTTTCCTTTGACACCAACAGTGGGGCACTATTGACCCCAGTGATGGAGCTTTATTACTCTCAGTGACACCAACTATGGGGCATATATTCTTCCACTGATAGAAAGGTTGGAACACTATAGCCTCCACCGACACCAAAGATGGGGCACTATAACTCTGCACTAACACCCAACGACGGGGCACTATTCCTCCCACTAACACCCAACGATGAGGCACTACTTCTCCCACTGACACCCAACGATAGGGCATACTTGCTTCCATTGATAGAAAGGTTGGAACACTATACCTTCCACTGACACCAAGGATAGGGAACTATTCCTCTTCACTAACACCCAACGATGGGGCACTATTCCTCCCACTGATACCTGATGATCAGGCACTATTCCTCCCACTGACACCAACTATGGGGCACTATGCCTCCCACTGACACCCAACGATAGGGCATACTTGCTTCCATTGATAGAAAGAAAGGTTGGAACACTCTACCTCCCACCGACATCAAGGATGGGGCACTATTCCTCTTCACTAACACCTAACGATGGGGCACTATTCCTCCCACTGATACCAACTATGGGGCACCATGCCTCCCACTGACACCCAACGATGCGGCACTATTCCTTCCACTGACACCCAACGATTGGGCACTATTCCTCCCACTGACACCAACTATGGGGCACTATGCCTTCCACTGACACCCAACGATGGGGCAATATGCCTCCCACTGACACCCAACAATGAGGCACTATGCCTCCAACTGACAACCAACAATAGGGCACTATTCCTCCCACTAATACCAATGATGGGGGCCCTTGTGCTTTTTTTTTTGCCTCCATACTGAAAATGAAGAGGTTACCAAAGTTACAAAAATTCTCGTACGATAGAATAAAAATTTGGAAGTGATGTATTGCATTTTCAGAGGAAAACTGTATTTTTTAAACGAAAATTGTACGATCTGGTATCGTACGAGAAAATTTTTCGCTTGTTTCCTTTTGGATAATTTTGGATGAATTGTCGTGATCGGCTCTCAAAAGTTGTGTAGTAACAATCAGATTATCGTAGGATCGCTTCGAAAGTGGTATTTTTCGTATGATTTTCCTAAAGTCTGAGGGACAGTAAAATGGCCCTTTGTTTAGAAAGTTTGGAGACCCCTGCCTTAGAAGTTAGTACAGCTCCCTATATGTTTTTCATTTGTGCCCTAAATTGTTCACCTGGAATTACCTAGAATCACAAATGAATTTCTCTTCTATAGACCAACCCAATAAGCAACAGAAAGACACAAGGAGAAAGGTGTAGGAGGATGCAAAGTCTTGCTGCTGTAGGCTTGAGCTTTCTCGGCCAACCAACAAATCTTCCTTTAGATCATTTCTAAGTAAGCCATATCAGGGATCTTTTATCGTAAGTAACATTCTTCAGTAAGGAATGTTTAGCTTACATGGTAAGTGATCTTGGTTTATGCACAGTTCTGCATCCAGTAGAACAGCCTCCACATAAGATGACGGTTATTCAGGAAAGGAATTTGCTAGATAATGGACAATGTAGCACATTTTGGGAGTTGTGCGGGAAATAGCTCTTCTGATAACGTCTTGTTGTATATATTTTACTTATGAACTATTTGCTTTGTTGCCGTAAGCATGTGTCCTCTAAAGTTTCTTGTAAAAATACTCCTTTCATGCACAGGCTGCTTCCATATCAAAGGCTTCATCTTGTGGATGAATATTTTACATACTATGAGATAAGCTCATAGGTAGGGTGATGTTGATGGGGTGGGGGTCGGTCTATCCTGTACCCCAGCCTTTAGAATTAAGCAAAGAAATGTTTTGGATGAAGTGGGGTTGGAACTTGCCAGGTTTTTGTTGCGGTGTCCCTATTGGGGAGATTTGCTACCCTTCATGTCATGGTGAGAAGTCACCAGCACATCAGAGATCTCCAGAGCAGGCCCAAAGATTTTATTCGGCAATCACATCATAGTTACGAAAATTCAATTTTTGAGCCTCGAAGGACCCCTTCATGAGGCATATGACCGGTTTCCAGCTGGCAGCACCATTTACATTTACAGCTACTTTCACATGTGTGTTGGGAATATTGTGCTTGGATTCTTCATGTCATGGTGACCCTGTGTACATCGGGGTTCAGTAAGGTGTCACCAGAACAGGAAATGTGGGGCAATCACCCAATGGGGCATTGGCAGTGATAGGGTTGTAGCCCCTCCCTACTCTTTTCTTTCTCTTGGTGACAAGACAGGAGATGACAGAAATGGTGTAATTTCATCAGGGCCGGCGCTACCACTAGGCGAAGTAGGCAGCTGCCTAGGGGTGCACTACCACCTAGGGCGCAACCACAGCCTCTGTCCTGTGTGAGCTAGGCTCTCCTCTCTCCTGATCGCTGGCCCCATTCAGTGTGCCGCCACGGCGCCACCAAATTCCCCCAATGTGTAGCGCAGAGCGCCCCGCTGTCACATCTCAGTCCTCAGACAGGTATATCACACACCGCCGCTCCGGGACTCCTTTGCTCTAGCCTGTCCCTCTGGTGCGGCGCAGTGTGTCTTGTGTGTGCAGCGGAGGGGCGGGGCTCGACGAAGTTGGCAGCATTGAGAGGAGTAGCTGACTGACCTCCCGCCCAGTGAGGACTCTGTGGAGCGGGTGGATGGCATTGGCGGCACTGGCCTGGCCCTGGCGGGGACTCCATGGAGCGGATGGATGGCGCTGGCCTGGCCCCTGAGCAGAGCCCTGATGATGGTTGAAGAAGCACCAAAGAGCAGAGGTAAGGAGGAGGACGGATCCTCCCCGATCCACATTGAGCTGTATGAGGGGGGGGGGGGTGTGTTTGAGTAGTGCAGGAAGTAGGAGTCAGGGGGGGCAGTGTATGTGTCATGTAAGGGGGGTCAGTGTATGTGTCATGTAAGGGGGGTCAGTGTATGTGTCATGTAAGGGGGGTCAGTGTATGTGTCATGTAAGGGGGTCAGTGTATGTGTCATGTAAGAGGGGTCAGTGTATGTGTCATGTAAGGGGGGTCAGTGTATGTGTCATGTAAGGGGGGGGTCGGTGTATGTGTCATGTAAGGGGGGGTCAGTGTATGTGTCATGTAAGGGGGGTCAGTGTATGTGTCATGTAAGGGGGGTCAGTGTATGTGTCATGTAAGAGGGGTCAGTGTATGTGTCATGTAAGGGGGGTCAGTGTATGTGTCATGTAAGGGGGGTCAGTGTATGTGTCAGGTCAGTGTAATTGTCAGGTGGGTTAGTGTAGGGGACAGGGGGTCAGTGTATGTGTCAGGGGGTCAGTGTATGTGTCATGTAAGGGGGGTCAGTGTATGTGTCATGTAAGAGGGGTCAGTGTATGTGTCATGTAAGGGGGGTCAGTGTATGTGTCATGTAAGGGGGGTCAGTGTATGTGTCATGTAAGGGGGGTCAGTGTATGTGTCATGTAAGGGGGGTCAGTGTATGTGTCAGGTCAGTGTAATTGTCAGGTGGGTTAGTGTAGGGGACAGGGGGTCAGTGTATGTGTCAGGGGGTCAGTGTATGTGTCATGTAAGGGGGGTCAGTGTATGTGTCATGTAAGAGGGGTCAGTGTATGTGTCATGTAAGGGGGGTCAGTGTATGTGTCATGTAAGGGGGGGGTCGGTGTATGTGTCAGGTAAGAGGGGTCAGTGTATGTGTCATGTAAGGGGGGTCAGTGTATGTGTCATGTAAGGGGGGTCAGTGTATGTGTCATGTAAGGGGGGTCAGTGTATGTGTCATGTAAGGGGGGTCAGTGTATGTGTCATGTAAGGGGGGTCAGTGTATGTGTCATGTAAGGGGGGGGTCGGTGTATGTGTCATGTAAGGGGGGGTCAGTGTATGTGTCATGTAAGGGGGGTCAGTGTATGTGTCATGTAAGGGGGGTCAGTGTATGTGTCATGTAAGAGGGGTTAGTGTATGTGTCATGTAAGGGGGGTCAGTGTATGTGTCATGTAAGGGGGGTCAGTGTATGTGTCATGTAAGGGGGGTCAGTGTATGTGTCAGGTCAGTGTAATTGTCAGGTGGGTTAGTGTAGGGGACAGGGGGTCAGTGTATGTGTCAGGGGGTCAGTGTATGTGTCATGTAAGGGGGGTCAGTGTATGTGTCATGTAAGAGGGGTCAGTGTATGTGTCAGGTAAGAGGGGTCAGTGTATGTGTCATGTAAGGGGGGTCAGTGTATGTGTCATGTAAGGGGGGTCAGTGTATGTGTCAGGTAAGAGGGGTCAGTGTATGTGTCATGTAAGGGGGGTCAGTGTATGTGTCATGTAAGGGGGGTCAGTGTATGTGTCAGGTAAGAGGGGTCAGTGTATGTGTCATGTAAGGGGGGTCAGTGTATGTGTCATGTAAGGGGGTCAGTGTATGTGTCATGTAAGGGGGGGGTCGGTGTATGTGTCATGTAAGGGGGGGTCAGTGTATGTGTCATGTAAGGGGGGTCAGTGTATGTGTCATGTAAGGGGGGTCAGTGTATGTGTCATGTAAGGGGGGGTCAGTGTATGTGTCATGTAAGGGGGGTCAGTGTATGTGTCATGTAAGGGGGGGTCAGTGTATGTGTCATGTAAGGGGGGTCAGTGTATGTGTCATGTAAGGGGGGTCAGTGTATGTGTCATGTAAGGGGGGTCAGTGTATGTGTCATGTAAGGGGGGTCAGTGTATGTGTCATGTAAGGGGGGTCAGTGTATGTGTCATGTAAGGGGGGGGTCGGTGTATGTGTCATGTAAGGGGGGGTCAGTGTATGTGTCATGTAAGGGGGGTCAGTGTATGTGTCATGTAAGGGGGGTCAGTGTATGTGTCATGTAAGAGGGGTTAGTGTATGTGTCATGTAAGGGGGGTCAGTGTATGTGTCATGTAAGAGGGGTTAGTGTATGTGTCATGTAAGGGGGGTCAGTGTATGTGTCATGTAAGGGGGGTCAGTGTATGTGTCATGTAAGGGGGGTCAGTGTATGTGTCAGGTCAGTGTAATTGTCAGGTGGGTTAGTGTAGGGGACAGGGGGTCAGTGTATGTGTCAGGGGGTCAGTGTATGTGTCATGTAAGGGGGGTCAGTGTATGTGTCATGTAAGAGGGGTCAGTGTATGTGTCAGGTAAGAGGGGTCAGTGTATGTGTCATGTAAGGGGGGTCAGTGTATGTGTCATGTAAGGGGGGTCAGTGTATGTGTCAGGTAAGAGGGGTCAGTGTATGTGTCATGTAAGGGGGGTCAGTGTATGTGTCATGTAAGGGGGGTCAGTGTATGTGTCAGGTAAGAGGGGTCAGTGTATGTGTCATGTAAGGGGGGTCAGTGTATGTGTCATGTAAGGGGGGTCAGTGTATGTGTCATGTAAGGGGGGTCAGTGTATGTGTCATGTAAGGGGGGTCAGTGTATGTGTCATGTAAGGGGGGTCAGTGTATGTGTCATGTAAGAGGGGTTAGTGTATGTGTCATGTAAGGGGGGTCAGTGTATGTGTCATGTAAGGGGGGTCAGTGTATGTGTCATGTAAGGGGGGTCAGTGTATGTGTCAGGTCAGTGTAATTGTCAGGTGGGTTAGTGTAGGGGACAGGGGGTCAGTGTATGTGTCAGGGGGTCAGTGTATGTGTCATGTAAGGGGGGTCAGTGTATGTGTCATGTAAGAGGGGTCAGTGTATGTGTCATGTAAGGGGGGTCAGTGTATGTGTCATGTAAGGGGGGTCAGTGTATGTGTCAGGTAAGAGGGGTCAGTGTATGTGTCATGTAAGGGGGGTCAGTGTATGTGTCATGTAAGGGGGGTCAGTGTATGTGTCAGGTAAGAGGGGTCAGTGTATGTGTCATGTAAGGGGGGTCAGTGTATGTGTCATGTAAGGGGGGTCAGTGTATGTGTCAGGTAAGAGGGGTCAGTGTATGTGTCATGTAAGGGGGGTCAGTGTATGTGTCAGGTCAGTGTAATTGTCAGGTGGGTTAGTGTAGGGGACAGGGGGTCAGTGTATGTGTCAGGGGGTCAGTGTATGTGTCACGTAAGGGGGGTCAGTGTATGTGTCAGGTAAGAGGGGTCAGTGTATGTGTCATGTAAGGGGGGTCAGTGTATGTGTCATGTAAGGGGGGTCAGTGTATGTGTCAGGTAAGAGGGGTCAGTGTATGTGTCATGTAAGGGGGGTCAGTGTATGTGTCATGTAAGGGGGGGTCAGTGTATGTGTCATGTAAGGGGGGTCAGTGTATGTGTCAGGTAAGAGGGGTCAGTGTATGTGTCATGTAAGGGGGGTCAGTGTATGTGTCAGGTAAGAGGGGTCAGTGTATGTGTCATGTAAGGGGGTCAGTGTATGTGTCATGTAAGGGGGGTCAGTGTATGTGTCAGGTAAGAGGGGTCAGTGTATGTGTCATGTAAGGGGGGTCAGTGTATGTGTCATGTAAGGGGGGTCAGTGTATGTGTCATGTAAGAGGGGTTAGTGTATGTGTCATATAAGGGGGGTCAGTGTATGTGTCAGGTCAGTGTAATTGTCAGGTGGGTTAGTGTAGGGGACAGGGGGTTAGTGTATGTGTCAGGGGGTCAGTGTATGTGTCATGTAAGGGGGGTCAGTGTATGTGTCAGGTAAGAGGGGTCAGTGTTTGTGTCATGTAAGGGGGGTCAGTGTATGTGTCAGGTAAGAGGGGTCAGTGTATGTGTCATGTAAGGGGGGTCAGTGTATGTGTCATGTAAGGGGGGTCAGTGTATGTGTCAGGTCAGTGTAATTGTCAGGTGGGTTAGTGTAGGGGACAGGGGGTCAGTGTATGTGTCAGGGGGTCAGTGTATGTGTCATGTAAGGGGGGTCAGTGTATGTGTCATGTAAGAGGGGTCAGTGTATGTGTCATGTAAGGGGGGTCAGTGTATGTGTCATGTAAGGGGGGTCAGTGTATGTGTCATGTAAGGGGGGTCAGTGTATGTGTCATGTAAGGGGGGTCAGTGTATGTGTCAGGTCAGTGTAATTGTCAGGTGGGTTAGTGTAGGGGACAGGGGGTCAGTGTATGTGTCAGGGGGTCAGTGTATGTGTCATGTAAGGGGGGTCAGTGTATGTGTCATGTAAGAGGGGTCAGTGTATGTGTCATGTAAGGGGGGTCAGTGTATGTGTCATGTAAGGGGGGGGTCGGTGTATGTGTCAGGTAAGAGGGGTCAGTGTATGTGTCATGTAAGGGGGGTCAGTGTATGTGTCATGTAAGGGGGGTCAGTGTATGTGTCATGTAAGGGGGGTCAGTGTATGTGTCATGTAAGGGGGGTCAGTGTATGTGTCATGTAAGGGGGGGGTCGGTGTATGTGTCATGTAAGGGGGGGTCAGTGTATGTGTCATGTAAGGGGGGTCAGTGTATGTGTCATGTAAGGGGGGTCAGTGTATGTGTCATGTAAGAGGGGTTAGTGTATGTGTCATGTAAGGGGGGTCAGTGTATGTGTCATGTAAGGGGGGTCAGTGTATGTGTCATGTAAGGGGGGTCAGTGTATGTGTCAGGTCAGTGTAATTGTCAGGTGGGTTAGTGTAGGGGACAGGGGGTCAGTGTATGTGTCAGGGGGTCAGTGTATGTGTCATGTAAGGGGGGTCAGTGTATGTGTCATGTAAGAGGGGTCAGTGTATGTGTCAGGTAAGAGGGGTCAGTGTATGTGTCATGTAAGGGGGGTCAGTGTATGTGTCATGTAAGGGGGGTCAGTGTATGTGTCAGGTAAGAGGGGTCAGTGTATGTGTCATGTAAGGGGGGTCAGTGTATGTGTCATGTAAAGGGGGTCAGTGTATGTGTCAGGTAAGAGGGGTCAGTGTATGTGTCATGTAAGGGGGGTCAGTGTATGTGTCATGTAAGGGGGTCAGTGTATGTGTCATGTAAGGGGGGTCAGTGTATGTGTCATGTAAGGGGGGTCAGTGTATGTGTCATGTAAGGGGGGTCAGTGTATGTGTCATGTAAGGGGGGTCAGTGTATGTGTCATGTAAGGGGGGGGGTCGGTGTATGTGTCATGTAAGGGGGGGTCAGTGTATGTGTCATGTAAGGGGGGTCAGTGTATGTGTCATGTAAGGGGGGTCAGTGTATGTGTCATGTAAGAGGGGTTAGTGTATGTGTCATGTAAGGGGGGTCAGTGTATGTGTCATGTAAGAGGGGTTAGTGTATGTGTCATGTAAGGGGGGTCAGTGTATGTGTCATGTAAGGGGGGTCAGTGTATGTGTCATGTAAGGGGGGTCAGTGTATGTGTCAGGTCAGTGTAATTGTCAGGTGGGTTAGTGTAGGGGACAGGGGGTCAGTGTATGTGTCAGGGGGTCAGTGTATGTGTCATGTAAGGGGGGTCAGTGTATGTGTCATGTAAGAGGGGTCAGTGTATGTGTCAGGTAAGAGGGGTCAGTGTATGTGTCATGTAAGGGGGGTCAGTGTATGTGTCATGTAAGGGGGGTCAGTGTATGTGTCAGGTAAGAGGGGTCAGTGTATGTGTCATGTAAGGGGGGTCAGTGTATGTGTCATATAAGGGGGGTCAGTGTATGTGTCAGGTAAGAGGGGTCAGTGTATGTGTCATGTAAGGGGGGTCAGTGTATGTGTCATGTAAGGGGGGTCAGTGTATGTGTCATGTAAGGGGGGTCAGTGTATGTGTCATGTAAGGGGGGTCAGTGTATGTGTCATGTAAGGGGGGTCAGTGTATGTGTCATGTAAGAGGGGTTAGTGTATGTGTCATGTAAGGGGGGTCAGTGTATGTGTCATGTAAGGGGGGTCAGTGTATGTGTCATGTAAGGGGGGTCAGTGTATGTGTCAGGTCAGTGTAATTGTCAGGTGGGTTAGTGTAGGGGACAGGGGGTCAGTGTATGTGTCAGGGGGTCAGTGTATGTGTCATGTAAGGGGGGTCAGTGTATGTGTCATGTAAGAGGGGTCAGTGTATGTGTCATGTAAGGGGGGTCAGTGTATGTGTCATGTAAGGGGGGTCAGTGTATGTGTCAGGTAAGAGGGGTCAGTGTATGTGTCATGTAAGGGGGGTCAGTGTATGTGTCATGTAAGGGGGGTCAGTGTATGTGTCAGGTAAGAGGGGTCAGTGTATGTGTCATGTAAGGGGGGTCAGTGTATGTGTCATGTAAGGGGGGTCAGTGTATGTGTCAGGTAAGAGGGGTCAGTGTATGTGTCATGTAAGGGGGGTCAGTGTATGTGTCAGGTCAGTGTAATTGTCAGGTGGGTTAGTGTAGGGGACAGGGGGTCAGTGTATGTGTCAGGGGGTCAGTGTATGTGTCACGTAAGGGGGGTCAGTGTATGTGTCAGGTAAGAGGGGTCAGTGTATGTGTCATGTAAGGGGGGTCAGTGTATGTGTCATGTAAGGGGGGTCAGTGTATGTGTCAGGTAAGAGGGGTCAGTGTATGTGTCATGTAAGGGGGTCAGTGTATGTGTCATGTAAGGGGGGGTCAGTGTATGTGTCATGTAAGGGGGGTCAGTGTATGTGTCAGGTAAGAGGGGTCAGTGTATGTGTCATGTAAGGGGGGTCAGTGTATGTGTCAGGTAAGAGGGGTCAGTGTATGTGTCATGTAAGGGGGGTCAGTGTATGTGTCATGTAAGGGGGTCAGTGTATGTGTCAGGTAAGAGGGGTCAGTGTATGTGTCATGTAAGGGGGGTCAGTGTATGTGTCATGTAAGGGGGGTCAGTGTATGTGTCATGTAAGAGGGGTTAGTGTATGTGTCATATAAGGGGGGTCAGTGTATGTGTCAGGTCAGTGTAATTGTCAGGTGGGTTAGTGTAGGGGACAGGGGGTTAGTGTATGTGTCAGGGGGTCAGTGTATGTGTCATGTAAGGGGGGTCAGTGTATGTGTCAGGTAAGAGGGGTCAGTGTATGTGTCATGTAAGGGGGGTCAGTGTATGTGTCATGTAAGGGGGGTCAGTGTATGTGTCAGGTAAGAGGGGTCAGTGTATGTGTCATGTAAGGGGGGTCAGTGTATGTGTCAGGTAAGAGGGGTCAGTGTATGTGTCATGTAAGGGGGGTCAGTGTATGTGTCATGTAAGGGGGTCAGTGTATGTGTCAGGTAAGAGGGGTCAGTGTATGTGTCATGTAAGGGGGGTCAGTGTATGTGTCATGTAAGGGGGGTCAGTGTATGTGTCATGTAAGAGGGGTTAGTGTATGTGTCATATAAGGGGGGTCAGTGTATGTGTCAGGTCAGTGTAATTGTCAGGTGGGTTAGTGTAGGGGACAGGGGGTTAGTGTATGTGTCAGGGGGTCAGTGTATGTGTCATGTAAGGGGGGTCAGTGTATGTGTCAGGTAAGAGGGGTCAGTGTTTGTGTCATGTAAGGGGGGTCAGTGTATGTGTCAGGTAAGAGGGGTCAGTGTATGTGTCATGTAAGGGGGGTCAGTGTATGTGTCATGTAAGGGGGGTCAGTGTATGTGTCAGGTCAGTGTAATTGTCAGGTGGGTTAGTGTATGTGTCAGGGGGTCAGTGTAGGGGTCAGATAGGTCACATGTGTCGCAAGGGCAGGTTAAAGTGGAGTCAGGGGCGCAGCCAGGGGGGGGGGGGCGGAAAAATTAGGTTTCACCTAGGGTGTCAAAGATCCTTGCACCAGCCCTGAATTTCATCATGGTAACCAAAAGTTGCTATAGGCTTGAACTTGCTGAACTAGGAATGCAGATGACCTTTTATTTCTCAGTTTGTCACATGTATAATTTTGTAAATGCCTTGAGACTTTTTCAGTGTTCCCAGTGAGATCAGCCTAGAAACAGAGCAAAAATAAAAGTGTATATACTGCCTCTTGTCATTGTTAGTTAGAGTTTTTTTAGCTGTTCATTTTAGGCAGTAGCATACTTATCTTGCTATACAGTGCTTGAGATCCACTGTGACAGAGGCATAACTAGAACATTCAGGACTCCAATGCAAGAAACCATGAAGGGCCCCTTTGACTGCTGGGGCCATTTCCAATGGTCCCGAGGGGCCCTTTCCTTCCCTTGAGGCCCAGGGTCCTTCCCACTGATCCCAGGACCTTTTACTCCCATTGTGGGTCCCAATGCGACTCAAGTGACAGCACTACTTTTCCCTGACTTTGCTGAAGTTTGACTGCAATGTTAAAGTGTTACTAAACCCACAACAGTAACATGAGTCTGTATAAGCAGTAAAGCATGCTTGTTATACTCGCTGTGGAATCTAAGGGGTTAATCCTTTGCATTGTTTAAAAAGGCTGTTTGATCCTGTCTTCTCTGATCCTCCCCTTCTTCCACTGTCCCCAATCTATCTGCTGATAGAATAGAGCATTGGAGGCACTCTGCACATGCTCAGTTTGGTGTGTATTGCTAGAGAGTTTTTTTTTTCTTGGGACTGTGCATGTGATCAGCACAGGGCCAATCAGCACTGCCCAGACAGAGGGTCAGGGGTCATGCAGCCTCATAGCACAATCAGGAAAATTCTACAAGCTTTAACCAGTGCTCGGCTGAACTCTGATAGAAGTCACAAAACTGCTATATACTGCTGATGAGAAAAGGTATTCAGCAGTTTATATTTACTAAAATAATTGAATTTACATGTTCTGTGTACTGTGGGAGAGCAGATATAGTGAATGAAGGGGTCTGGGTTTAGTAACACTTTAAATCACAAACATTGCAAGCAGGTCGCAAGGAAATTGCAAGCAAGTCGCACGATTTTGGGGTCGCAGCAGTGTAAACCGAGTCCCGCAGTTTGACCCTTTTACATGTTCCTCCTGCTGTGACGGTGGCGGAATGCCAGGGCCCGGATGCAAGCGTAACCTTTGTGACCTAGGTAGTTCCACCACTGCACTGTGACTCTTATGGCAGTAGGCACACCTCCAAAAATGTAACCAGCCTGTTTAAAATCCACCCAAATAACACAACACCCTTTAGGCTGGGCTCACACTATTGCGAATTGGATGCGGAATTCCCTGCATCCAATTCGCATAGCAGGAGATTATGACCGGCTCTCTATGGAGTTGACTCACCCATCTCCACAGCGGCTCCGGTGCGAATTGCACAGGAGCCCTGTGCATCTTCTGGTCCGTTTCAGGTAAGAATTCAGAAAAAAAAAGAAAATCGGACCTGAAACGGTGAATGGAGACGCACCAGACTCCTGCTGTGTGCCGCTGCATCCTCCAGTGTGAACCCACCCTGAAGGTTTGATGTAGCATTCTTATTCTTAGATCTGCCCCCTTCAGCTCCCTTTAACACCTGATAGATCTATCGTGGGTTTCCCAAAACGTGACCTTGCTCATCATGAAGATTCCCATTATATTCAAAGATGCCCGTTCACACCTGAGTGTCGTGTCAGGAATGTTTTTTAGATGCAAAGACTTTCATCTACCCGGTGTAGGCCAACAAGAACCTCTATGACCCCAGTGATTCCCATTGCCAAAACTGTGGCAAGCGGCAGAGGGACTGTGAAGAAATTGGGCGTGAAGTTTTCCCAGACTGGTACATGATCCAAAACTGGCCTCTCTTTTTTCTATTAGCAACCAGCGGATGGATCCAGTGTCTTCACCTCTTCTTCTTCTCTTCTTCCTCTAACAACAATGCAGCAGTTGCTGCCAAGAAACCTTGTAAAGCAGACATGGCTCAGACCTCTGATATCACAAGACACCAAAATACTACATAGAACAACCAGGGACAATGATATATGGTGTTACAGATGATATTGGTTTCCATTGGCCACAAATCAAAAATGACTAAAGCTTGAAAACATAAAAATTTGAAAAAAAAAAACACTTCCAAAATTGTCTGAAAAAAGCTCAAGCTCAGTGTAAATGGGTGCTTAGAGTGTAATGCCGCGTACACACGATCATTTTTACCGATGAAAACAGTCCGATGGACTTTTCTCATCGGACAAACCGATCGTGTATGGGCCCCATCTGTCTTTTTTTTCCATCGGTGAGAAAAAATAGAACATGTTTTAAATTTATCCGATGGGAAAAAAAACGATAGCAAATTCCGATCGTCTGTGTGGAACTCCATCGGATAAAAAACCCACGCATGCTCAGAATCAAGTCGACGCATGCTCAGAAGCATTGAACTTAATTTTTCTCGGCTTGTCTGAGTGTTTTACGTCACGGCGTTTGGGGCGGTCGGATTTTTGACAGATGGTGTGTAGGCAAGACTGATGGAAGTCAGCTTCATCGGAAATCCGATGGAAAAATCCATCGGGTTAGAATCCATAGGAAATCCGATCGTGTGTACAGGGCTTAACAATTGAGACAGTCCCTCGGAAATGAAGATGGATGAACAGAATGCAGCTGGCACTTTCCATAGCCCCCAGCTGTTTTGGGGCCAAATCCATCTGTCCTCCTCAGTGGGCACCTGAAGAAGAACACAAAAGCAGGAAGTAAGCAGAAAAGGAGGAGACTCCAGGCTGAAGCATCACGTGACCGCAGATTAAGAGAATTAAAAACGATTATTTTTTAACCCATCGTTCTGATAGAGAAGGTGGAAGAGGGGAATAGGTAGGGGGAAGATTCCCCCAGAGTGGGGTTTTAAAGAACCACATTAGGCAGAAAAAAAAACTGCCTTGCAATGGGACCCCATATCAACTGACTTTGGGGCAAAGCAATACATTAGTAATTGTACTCCTGTGACCCAAAAGAGAAGTATAGCCAACCAAAAGTTTTAGCTACACTTCTCTTTTAAATGTAGGCAGTGAAAGTACCTGAAGTAGACTTGTTATCAGCATCTTGCAATCCTTCTACAGCAGAGCTCACACTGGGGGAGCAAGAAGTGGCAAAAGGAGTCAATCAGATGTGCCGCAGTGCTCATGTGCTAGCAAGGCATACACTGAAAGGAGGAGAGAGCAGAGTGACAGTCTTCTGCTTCTCCTTCACCGTTCAGACACAGGCTGCGGGTGGGACAAGACCCCCTAAGTGTTAGGATGGGTTCACACTGGTGCGATGCGGGGAAACTCTGCAAATCCTGTGTGGGTTCCCGCATCGCACCTGAATCGCAGATGGTTCGCACTGACATCTGCGAACAGCTGCGGGTGTCAATGTAAAGTTAATGACACCCCTCAAATCGGGTTTTCAGATCGCAGTGTGAATTGTGAAATGGTACAGGAATCAGATCGCATAAGTGTGAACACCCATGCCATCCGATTCCAGTGCGGACCAAAAAAGGGTCCTGTATAGGGTGACCACATTTTTAAACTACCATTCACGGACAATCCCCCTTCCCAAAAATCAGCTTGTGCTGTAATGAATCACAGCACAGTGATTGGACACGAGGCGGGATTTATGATTTCTCCAATCACAAGCAGGGGGCGGGGATTGTGCTCCTCCAGGCATTCCTGGCCAGGGCAAGTACTGTCAGTGAGTAAAGAAGTGATGTGGTGGCCTTTTTTGGGGGCATCAGATTGGCCTTGGGGGGTGGCTGTGTCAGTTTCATTCCGGGACACTGTATTGTCCTGGTATGAAGGTGCCCGGAACAGACCTGCAAAATGCGGGACTGTCCCGGGCAATCCGGGACACGTGGTCACCCTAGTCCTGTAGCATTTTGGTCTGAATGTGATGCAAATTCAGCCATACAATCTGTATGGCTAAATTGGCATTGCATGTGATCTGCACAGCAATGCAGGTTTGGCGGGCAGGTAAAACAATATACAGTATGCATT
Organism: Rana muscosa; assembly: GCA_029206835.1. NCBI lineage: Eukaryota > Metazoa > Chordata > Amphibia > Anura > Ranidae > Rana > Rana muscosa. The sequence continues at coordinate 291,632,171 of CM055118.1, forward strand.
TCATAATTTTCATGTGTATCTAGCTGTTTGGAGTTCAGCTTTAAAAAAAAAAAAAAAAGTAAAATGTGGTAAAAATGAATATTCAAGAGCCTGAGCTTGCATGCAAACTAACCCCAACATTTACAGGATGATGAAGAGATAAAGGAGTTTGTGATATAAACCGACAATACACAGAAAAACAAAGATTACCCTAGATCTCCCCCAAGTACTCATGAGAAATGAATCCCACTTAAGTGGGGTACACACTATAAGAAAATCAGGGCGAACGATCGTCCGATTTTCCTTGTTGTTTCCCAGGAAATTGACAAAGGCTTTTTTTGTTGTTGTTTATTGTTTCTGGTTTTTCTTTTCTGGTTTTCCTCGTACGAAAATCGTATGAAAATGGTACACATTAAAAATGAAAATCGTTTCTTCTGTTCCCGTATGAGAATTTTTTGGGAGTTTGTCCCTTCGGAATTTTCGTACGGAAATTTGAAATCAGCTGTCGAAAGTTGTGAACACACTAGGAAAATCGGACGAAAATTCCTTGGACGAAAATGTTCGCTCGATTTTCTTATAGTGTGTAGTTTTGGCCGTTTGCAGATTGAACGATTATTAGTTGGTCGAAAGCAAATTTCCCACTAACTGACAGAATAAACTTGTTTAAATGATCGTTTGCATGATCGTAGTTAGGCTCCATGCACACTGAAGCTCATAAACTGCAGTTTATTGGAGTTTGGGCGTTTTTTTTAAAAGTCCATAAACTGCACTCTGTGTTAGCCTATGTGTCCATGCACACATGGACGTTTTTTAGCGTTAATGAGCAGTGGAGATTATGGGCTTTTTTCTGAACGCAAGAAATTTACGTTCAAAGTGCCATTTTTCGGCGTAAAAAAATGCAGCTCGCCAGCGTTTTTTAGCGTTTTTTGATCCATTGAAAAAAACAAAAAGCAAAAAAAAAACAAACAAAAAAAAAAGCTAAAAAACGCTAAGACTGAAAAACGCTAATAAAACGCTATTGCAAAAACGCTAAAAAACTTTGAAAGGCTCCCTGCAAAGCTACTGGCGTTTTTTTATAGCGTCCAGTGTGCATGGAGCCTTTCAACGTTTTTTAGCGTTTTTGCAATAGCGTTTTATTAGCGTTTTTCAGTCTTAGCGTTTTTTAGCTTTTTTTTTGTTTTTTTGCTTTTTGTTTTTTTCAATGGATCAAAAAAACGCAAAAAAACGCTGGCGAGCTGCATTTTTTTACGCTGAAAAACAACACTTTGAACGCAAATTTCTTGCTGTTGGATAACAATAAAAACATATATGAATTATACAAGACAGAATATTATCGTTTCGATTACAACATATACACCTTAGTTGAAACGGTAAACGTTTTTGCTTCGGACCCATCGACATTAGCCGGCCCCACGGTTGAAAACGTTGGTAAAGTTGGGTCCATTAAGGGCACGATTGTCGAACGATCTTTCTGAAAACGACCAGTTTCGGCAGAATTTCTGTGCGTGTATGGCCAAGTCTTTCTTGGCTAAGTGACAGGAAGGGGACTTTGTGGTGACTCCTGCTCAGTGTCACAGAGATTTTCTGCTGCTCATAGTAATTTATTAAAAAAATGTCTTCCCAGTCATCCATCACAGAGATGTATCATATAGCTGAAATCTATACCTATGCTGGAATCCGCACAGGAAATCATCACAGCCAATTTATAACAAACGAAGCGGAGAAATAACCAGCGTTCACAGCAACCAATCCATGACCCTCTTTAACCCCTTAAAGTGTTTTGTATAGAATAGGGAAGTTTTTTATTATCTAGAAGGGTAGGTTTTTATTGTCGTGTTCCCACCGGGGAGATTCTCACTCTGTTTCTCCTGCTGACCATGGTCACCATTACAGAAAGTGATTAGAAATCCAAAATTTTACAGCAGTTAAGCCCTGTACACACGGGCGGGAATCCCGTCTATTTGAAAACCGTCGGTTTTCCTGATGGGATTCCTGGCAAGCTTCCCTTGCCAAGCCCTGTGTACAGACGGCCATTCAAAAGAACCGCCGTTCTTTTGAATGGCAAGAACGCGGTGACGTCATCGACTACGACGAGCCGGCGCTCGTCACATTCGATGCCGTAGCCGCCATGTTGCTACACCCCACACTAACCTTGTATGCTACTGCGCATGCGTCGAAGTCTTATCGAGCATGCGCGGGTTTACCTCGGACAGGCAAGCATACAGACGACCGGTTTTCTCGGCGAGAAATAGTCCGACGTGAATCACGACAAGAAAAATAGAGAGCAGGTTCTCTATTTTTCTCGTCGAGATTCCCGGCAGTTTCCACGACGAGAAACCATACGCATGAACGGTTTTCCCGTCAAAAAGCTCTCCCAGCAGTTTTCTTGCCGAGAAAACCAGTCATGTGTACGAGGCTTAAGGAGCATCTTCCAGTGAGGACACCTGTTCCGGTAGCAACTGTGCGATGTGCACACATTTCTTGGGTGGGCCGCCTGGAAGGTCTGTATACTGCACATACTGCGCTTTTTTATTAATGCATGCACTTACACTTGCACTTATTTTTTTTTCTCTGCACAAAGATGGAGGGTACAGGTTTTTCAGGGGCCTATGAGGATCTGTGGCCTTTGTTTTTTTTTCTCCTTCCCCTTTCAGGGGCCTCTGTATGGGAGAGCCTTGTTCAAGTACTTGGAGAAACAAGTCCCTAAGGAGCGAAGTCCATCTAACTTTGGCCTAGGTAGACCAAGATTACCTTGGTTCTGTCAGGAGCCTTGGACCCTGGTGTTTTCAGGGATGCAGTCTATCCTCTTCAAAGGTTGGTCTCATTTTGTGCCCTTGAGCACTTATTTGTGTGCTGCAATTTCATGGTTCACTTAATTGTTCACAGGGATTTGACAAGTACCGCACCGCAGAGCTCCGCAAGAAATAAAAAACTCAAATTTTGGCCATACACAGTGAATTTAGCAAGAACCAGACAAAATTAGAGCTGTAGGTGGCCCTGTTGGCACCCTACTGCCCAACATTGTTTAATCTGAAAATTGAAGGAGCTGGGAACAAAAAAAGTGACTGGTTATTAGCTCAGACTTCTAAATGATGAAGATTAATTAGCCTCTGTTTCGGCTATGGCTGTGTTGAAAGGACTTCCCACTGTTTGCCTGTAGGTGGCGTTACCACCCCAGGCCAATGTGGAAGACAAGCAGGCCAAAGTGCATTGGGTGTCTTTCCCCGGGAACAGTTCAGTGGGAGTGGTCTCCCCGCTGAGCATGCTGGGGAAGGGTACTTAAGGGGCAGACGCCATTGGCTCTGGGCCCTCTTCGCCTCGTGGCCCTCCTGGCTTGAGGTATGTGTTACTGGAATTTCAGCCTCGGAGCCACGCTGGCCCGAGGCTGCATCTCTGCAAGGTAGGCCCAGTTGTCCTGACTGGGGCCTACACTTTGAAGGTGATCCTGTGCTGTCCGTCCTGAGGGAGGAAGCCACTCAATGGAGGAAACCAGGGAAGGACCTGTCCTGGAGAAGACCAAGCGGAAGGCTGGTGTCTTGAGGAGGGCTTGGGGACCTTATTGAAGGATGCACCGTAGCTCAAGTTACCTTACAGTCTGCCGGGTTGGCTTAAAGGCTCTTAGACTGTAAGGCTGAATATCCGGGTACTAAAATCCTGTGGCAGAGGATTCATGAACAGTTCAGCTTAATCGTTTTAAAGGTCTGTGGCAGAGACTGTTATTTCTTTATGTGTTCGTGCATCACCCCGGCTGCTAGGCCATGTGAGAGGGGCCTATCCGGGTGAGCAATACCCACGTGAAGGAGAGTGGTGAGTGTGACTTTGAGACTTAGAGGTTTTCCCCAGTGATCTGCTGTGTGTTCCAGAACCTTCCCCTAACCCTCCATCCCTCTACCAGTGCAAGTTTGTTTGGAAATAAAGCCTGAAGAAAAAGGATTCATAACTTGTGTGGACATTGAACTTTCTGTAGACTCTCGTCCCCTAGACAACGAACAGTGAGGTAACGTGCAAGGCCCAAAATTAAACCAGCAGCTCCTGCGGGGGTGTGCTACACCAGTGTTTCTCAACTCCAGTCCTCAAGGCGCACCAACAGGTCATGTTTTCAGGATTTCCCTCAGATGAAACAGCTGTGGTAATTACTAAGGCAGTGAAACTGATTACATCCCCTGTGCAAAATAATGGAAAGCCTGAAAACATGACCTGTTGGGGCGCCTTGAGGACTGGAGTTGAGAAACCCTGTGCTACACGTTGACATGCGGTAAAACCAGCTACATCAGCTGGTCAGCCCCATCTTTGCATCTAGAATGCGTGGGATGGAAAATGCGGTTATGCATTGACTGTATCTGTCGCTGTATGGAGTCATTGTTTCTGCTGTCTCCTGCGCACTCCGGAAGGTAAAGAAAATGTTCCGTCATTTCAAAGAGTTCTAGATAAGGAAATGATGTATAAAAGATCAGCTTGATGAAAATAATGTTATTTTTTTGTGTTTAAAATTAAAAAAAAGCTTGTCTCTATGTATAACGTTTGATTATATATGTACAGGAGAACATTTATATTTAATCGTGGCTCTGCTTTATGCTTTGCAGTGCTACATGGAGGGGGGGGTTTACTAAACGGGAGAGTGCAAAATCTGGTGCAGATCTGCATAAAAGTGTAATTGAACAAGCTGAAGTTAGGAGCTGATTGGATACCATGCCCAGCTGCACCAGATTCTGAGTGCTCTAGTTTTAGTAAATCCCCCCAACAAGTACTTTACTGCTCCTTCTCACAATGCCAATCTATGAGTTAGCACTCACTTAAAACAACGCTCTCTCCATGTGACTAATATTCTTTTGCAGCAACTGTAAAGCCCCATTCACCTGGGCATTCTATTTTTGCCCCATGATTACATGGATCAAAAATGTACTGCAATGTATCATTATGGGTGGTTGGATGTAAGCGAACATGCGTCTGCCTAAATCTTCCAACATCTCTGGTCAGTTCAGGTTCATGAGCCCGAATGAAAACAGTTTGCATCCAGTTCCACCTGTAGGGATCAAAAGATGGAGGAAAAATTGGAACACACACAAATGTCACATATATGACATCCATTTCCGATCCGACTCAGCAGAGGACAACGGTCATGCTGCCCATTTCCTTTGAGCCCAACTTGTCGCTTACACACTGTACTTGGTGGTGCATCATTACGCATCCTGGGCTCACAGTATTCCCTGTCTACATAAACCAGGGGGGACTTCAGGAAGGATGGGATGGGGGGGGGGGGGGCGATGTGACTTGCCTGGAGTTCCACTTTAAAAACTTTTCGTTTCTATACTTTCTATGCCTTCTATTCCACCTGCAGTGAGTTACTAGACAGCGGAATATTATTATCATACAGGTGCAGCAAGGTTCCAGGCCTCCTTTAGTCTAATGAGAACCTCCAGGGCCAGAGACAGCTGACATCCTTCTGTATGTGGTGGGTTGTTAGGCATGGTGGGTGAAAGGTAGTTAAAGTCATTGGGCGCCAGACACTTCTTGAATGCAAATAAGAGTTTATTTCTCTTAACAAACTTTTGGGGGAGAGAGGGTTAGGGCCAGGAAACGCTTAGGTAGTTGCAAGATTAATTGGCAGACTCTGAGACTTCAACAGGAGGACGGCCATGCAGGGAAAGGCATCCAGTGAGATGCCACATCTGCATGTGCAGGAATGCTGTCTCCTATGGCAACAGTCTTTAACAGTTCCTAACACAAAGTGTAACAGTTCCTTCACTTCCACTACAATCACTTCTTGTAGATCTTCAGCCCACTGAGCTCCCAGTCTCTCTCACTAGACTAGATGATTCACTGCCACTGAATCCCTTGAACTCTTCCAATCTTCACTGTAGTTTCCTCAAGCGTCACCCCTGCCTCTCTGCTGGGTCCCTAGCTTGGCACTCAAGATGCCCCTCAAGCGTCAACCCGCCTCTCTGCTGGGTCCCTAGCTTGGCACTCAAGATGCCCCTCAAGTGTCACCCCCGCCTCTCTGCTGAGTCCCTAGCTTGGCACTCAAGATGCCCCTCAAGCGTCACCCCTGCCTCTCTGCTGGGTCCCTAGCTTGACACTCAAGATGCCCCTCAAGATTCACCCCACTGGCCTGCCCGGTCCCTGGCTTGACACACAAGGCTGCTCTGCAAGCATCACCTCCGCTGGCTGGGTCCCTGGCTTGATTCCCACTGAAGTTTCCCCGATTCTTCACCATCCCCGGATGGTGAGAATACTGCTTTGGTACTTACTTCAGTTACTTACAATGGTCCCTGGTAACAAGGTGGTTGGTCCCTTAGTGGCGACAGCTTCCCTTCTACCTCCAACAACGACAGGTTCTCTGGCCGGGAGAACCGTCACTTTTGGTTGGTCTGCAAGCCGCAATCCCAACCCTACGCTGCTCTCTCACTTCTGGATAGGCCCTCACACAGCCTATCAACCAGATGTGCCCGGGATAGGCCCAATCTTTGGCCTAGCAGCCCAAGCAGCACAATACACGTCCACCCAGACAGAACATAGATCACCTGACTCCACCCGAATATGTAGGTTCTCCCAGCAGGCCAAGGGATTCAAGAAAACCCCTGCCCATTGGCTGAGATACGTCATATACACATAATCCGACCTTACAATGCACTTCTCGTATCTAATGCCACCAGGTACCCGGCCACCTAGTGGTAGAAGAGAAAAGTGCAACAAGGTCAAAATTAGGGAGAAATCAATTGACCTCTAACAATTAGGCAAGATGACTATTCCTGGCAAGTACATTTTTGAGGAGCAACCCTTCCTAAACTCCAGGGTGTTACACAGGTTATATATAGCGCCAACAGATTACGCCACGCTTTATAAGTCCATTCATTAGAATAGGGAGCCTGAAAACGGATGTGATGTTGGGATTGTGGCTGCAGTAAAGCTGAACTAAGCTCTGTCAATAAACATTAAGGATGGTTTACCCTTATGCTGATAGCAAAAATAGGAAGGTATATTTTATTTACTTGTTTTACACTTTTATTTTACAAAGGTTTGTATGTAAATATGACTGTGTTATAATGTAATGATTTACCTAAGTCAGGCTCTTGTGGTGGCGTCATAATATTTTGATCAAGATCTTGGCATTCCTGACCACTACTACCATCTCTTAGCTGTGTCTCCTGCTGGGTACTAAGCATTGTCTCTATGCACTACTGGTTGGTACTTCTCAAACTTGAGTGTATTGTTTTTATCCTTCAATAAAATATTTATTATGGTTCTTCATGATGGTGTCTATTTGTTAAAAAAAAATGCTCTGCAAATGTCTGAGCCTTTATCAGTAATCCCTGTATTGTGTTTAATAGGTTTATTTCCTATGATCATCAGCTCCATCTATATACCTCAAATCAGGAAAAAATTGCATTGTGGCCACTAGATGGAGCTAATGATCAAAGGAAATAAGCATAGTCACCGAATACGGGGAATATTTGTGATGGCGAGCTGCCTTCCATAGTAGGAGTACACATTTTATCTTTAAGCATGAATGGTAGAGCATCAAGATATAACAATCAACGACGTATACGATACATTTTTAGAATTGTTATTATATATTCACTGGAAAAGGGGAGATTGTTGTGTATGAATTCCTTATTTATGACACATTGAGTATTTACTTATTTATTATTTTTGAGTGCTTCCCCTATTATTATATATTTTTGTTATATATATGTTACAATTTTATTTTATTTTCACTTGTGGTTCTTCTTAAAACTCAGTGTTCATCAGGTTTAAACATCTTTTCCCTGCATAAGAGGATCCTGTGGTGACAGCACTTTGTAAGTATAATCTACGTTGTTGCCGACTACTTTCTTTTTCTCCTAATTGTTACAGCTAGGTACTTTCAATACAACATAAGTTTGTTATTGTGGCGTCTCTATGACACTATAGTATCAAACTGACTGTGCTTGTGGAAACAAGTTATTATTGGGCATAAACAGTGGAATCCAAGGTGAAGAGCGTGCTGAGCTTTATGATATAGAAAGTAGACATGTGCACTGCCGAAAAATGTGTTCGTTTTCGCTTTTGTTTCATTTTTTTTCACGGGTCATGATCGAAATTCGTTATATCGAATAAATTCATAATTTCGAAAAAAAAAAAACGGAATTCGTTATGTTCCATTCGTTTAGATGCAGTATTCGTAAATTCAAAAATTCGTAAACTTTAAAGTTTGTAAATTCGTAAATACGAAAATCTGAAAATTCAAAAATCAGAAATAATAACTAACTAACTACCGTATTTATCAGCGTATAACACGCGCCGGCGTATAACACCCACCCCAAGTTTAGGAGGGAATTTTAAGGAAAAAAACTTTTAGGAGGGAAGTTTACGGAAAAAAACTTACATTTAAATGCCCATCAATGCAGCCTTATCAGTGTCCATCATTGCAGCCTTGCCCAGTGTCCATCTGCAGCCTTGCCAGTGCCTTTTCAGCCTTGCCCAGTTCCTTTGCAGCCTTGCCCAGTGCCTTTTCAGCATTGCCCAGTGCCTTTTCAGCATTGCCCAGTGCCTTTGCAGCATTGCCCAGTGCCTTTGCAGCCTTGCCAGTCTCTTTGCAGAATTGCACTGATTTAAAATTGGCGCCGATTTCCGCTGACTGTGAGCAGAGAGGAGCGAGCGGAGCCGAGATACAGAAAGCTGAGTGTACTTCGGCTAGACTCGGCTCTGCTCACAGTCCCGCCCATCTCCACTGATTGCGAGAGGAGCGAGCACCGCTGACATAAAGAAAGCCGAGTGTACTTCGGCTAGACTGGGCTCTGCTCACAGTCAGGGGCGGGACTGCGAGAGGAGCCGAGACTAGCCAAAGTGCACTCGGCTTTCTGTTTCTGTATCAGCGGCGCTCGCTCCTCTCGCAATCAGTGGAGGTGGGCATGACTGCAAGAGGAGTCGAGTAAAGCCGAAGTATCTCGGCTCCGCTCGCTCGTTTCCTCACAATCAGCGGGGGATCGGCGGGGATTGGCGTATAACATGCACCCACGATTTTCCCCTGATTTTAAGGGGAAAAAAGTGCGTGTTATACACCGATAAATACGGTAATAATAACAAATAAATTATAGGTATTGGAATTTTCATTCAAATTTGGCTGTTTATTAACAAATACGAATTTATCCGAAGTTATGAATTATCCAAAATAACGAATGCCGCATCTAAATGAATGGAATGCAACAAATTAATAATAATAAATAATAATAACAAAAAGGTTTTTATTATTATCATTATTTATTATTATTAATTTGTTACATTTCATTCGTTTAGATACAGCATTCGTTATTTCGGATAATTCGTAACTTCGGATGAATTCGTATTTGTTAAGTTCATAAACAGCCAAATTTGAAAGAAAATTCCAATATATATAATTTAATAGTTAGTAAAAGTTATTATTATTAGTTAGTTAGTTATTATTTCGGATTTTCAAATTTTCGGGTTTTCGAACTTTCGTTCTTTTGAATGTTCGAAATCTTCATTCTTATTTTTTTTAAATTTACAAATTTACGGGTTTTCGTTAATTTGAATATTTTTTAATTAATGAATTTGTCGAATTTTGTTGAAAGACAAATTCGGAACTAAACTAATTGCACATGTCTAATAGAAGGTAACAAGAGTGCTCCCCAATGGTGGTGGCTTCCATGTTCTATTCAAAATAAAATAAAAACCTTAGGCTATAGTTAAAAAGCTCAAAACCAAAATGTTTTTTTTTTTTTTTTGCAGTTTACCAATCCTTAGGCTGTATTAGACCCCTTTCACACTATTGGACTGATCGGGTCCGCCTGTCAGTTTTCCAGGCGGACCCGATCGGACCATCCATTGCTCTCTATGGAGCGTCGGATGTCATCGGACATGTGTCTGTTTACACCCACTGGCAACCGATCCGATCTGCTAAAAACAGATGGATGGGGATCCATTCAGAAACTTCTTTTGGGGTGACAAGGTTCATGTGATGCAATTTGCTGTGATTGCCACGCAATTGCTGTTTGTCACACGACAATTGTGACCAATGCGCAGTGTCTTTGGGGTGTCATTTAGAATGAACAGATCGATTAGCACGTGATTTGGAAACTCGGGTAGACTCGCACCCATGATTCCAAATTGAGCAGTGTGAATGGGGCCTTAAGCTATACAGCACCCAGGTCAGCGTATTTCTACTGTTGGAGTGGTTTGCATATGGAACGATTACCTGGGGTTACTGACAGGTGTGCGTCCCCGAACACAAACTTTATCCAGAGGTGCTCATCCGTCCCTAACTGCAGGTAACTCCACGTGCGATTACATGCCAATAGCTACAGACAGCCATTGACAGTGTCAGTCTGTCATTGATTTGTACAGACTTTCTGTCTGCAGCAGCTGAATAGAAACACCTGGATGTACCTGCAGCAGGTATATGGTAATCTGGGTTTATGACACAAAATTTGCTGCTTTTATTAAAATGATACCTGGTGATCCAGCCATAAAGGTCCTTTTTTTAGTTACTTCCTGTTATAGGGTGACTAAGGGGTTCAAGGGTCTGTCTCTGTCACCCAACTGTACCCTATCCTGTCCCATAGCAGGACGGCCGCATTGCGCAGGATCACGTACAGCATCTCACAAAAGTGAGTACACCCCTCACATTTTTGTAAATATTTTATTCTATCTTTTCATGTGACAAAACTGAAGAAATGACACTTTGCTACAATGTAATGTAGTGAGTGTACAGCTTGTATAACAGTGTAAATTTGCTGTCCCCTCAAAATAACTCAACACACAGCCATCAATATCTAAACCGCTGGCAACAAAAATGAGTACACCCCTAAGTGAAAATGTCCACATTTCGCCCAATTATGCCGCGTACACACGATCATTATTCACGGCGGTTAAAAAACCGCCGTGAATAATGACAGGAAAAACGAGGGAACCGCTTGGTTCCCTACACACGGTCGTTTTTCCCGTCATTTTTTCTCTTGACGAGAAAAACGACCGTCTGTGGGCTCCGCGGCAGTGTTTCCCTATGGGAAAACTGCCGCGGAAAAAAATGCTGGAAAAAACGATGAGAAAATTTAGAACATGTTCTAAATTTTCTCGTCGTTTTTTATGCCTTTTTTCTAGACGAGAAAAACGACATAAAGCCCACAGACGATCGTTTTTCTCGGCGAAAAAAAAAATGCAGTTTTTCTCGTCGAGAAAAGCGGTCGGGTGTACGCGGCATTAGCCATTTTGCCTCCCCGGTGTCTCATGTGACTCATCCGTGTTACAGTGTTACAAGGTCTCAGGTGTGAATGGGGAGCAGGTGTGTTAAATTTGGTGTTATCGCTCTCACTCTCTCATACTGGTCACTGGAAGTTCAACATGACACCTTGTGGCAAATAACTCTCTGAGGATCTGAAAAAAAAGAATTGTTGATCTACATAAAATTGGCCTAGGCTATAAGATGATTGCCAAGATCCTGAAACTGAGCTGCAGCACGTTGGCCAAGACCATACAGCGTTTTAACAGAACGGGTTCCACTCAGAACAGGCCTCCCCATGGTCGACCGAAGAAGTTGTGTGTACGTGCTCAGCGTCATATCCAGAGGTTGTCTTTGGGAAATAGATGTATGAGTGATGCCAGCATTGCTGCAGAGGTTGAAGGGGTGGGGGGTCAGTCTGTCAGTGCTCAGACCATACGCCACACACTGCATCAAATTGGTCTGCATGGCTGTCGTCCCAGAAGGAAGCCTCTTCTAAAGATGATGCACAAGAAATGGATTACTGGAATGTCCTGTGGCCTGATGAGACCAAGATAAACCTTTTTGGCTCAGATGGTGTCAAGCGTGTGTGGCGGCAACCAGGTGAGGAGTACAAAGACAAGGGCAGTATTCCAACATGATAATGACCCCAAACACACCCCCAAGATGACCACTGCCTTGCTAAAGAAGCTGAGGGTAAAGGTGATGGACTGGCCAAGCTTGTCTCCAGACCTAAACCCTTATGAGCATCTGTGGTGCATCCTCAAACGGAAGGTGGAGGAGCACAAGGTCTCTGACATCCACCAGCTCCGTGATGTTGTCATGGAGGAGTGGAAGAGGACTCCAGTGGCAACCTGTGAAGCTCTGGTGAACTCCATGCCCAAGAGGGTTAAAGGAGTAGTCCAACCTGAGCTTTTTAGGCTGGGCTTCTCATCTGGGTCACAGGAGTGGAATTCGTTTTGCACTCCTGTGACCCATTTTCAGTGGAGGGCGGTCTGAAGTCCGCGCTCTGCTGACATCACTGCCATTAGTCGAGGCAGTGCGTCATCACAACTTCCAATTCGGGATCCGCCAGTTACCCTGATTGATGGCAGCCTCAGCGAGCCGCTGAGACGGCCACTCCCCGCCCCGAGCGCTGAGAAGTAGAGTAGAAGTAGAGTAGAAGCGATGCTGACTGACAGTCAGCATCGCTCTGCTCGGGGAGGAGAGAGAACCGAGCCATCGGCGGTGTTCGGTGGCTCGGTTCTCAGTGCACAGACACCGGGGGACAGATGCAGCATCAGTCTGATGCTCCATCTACCGAGGTAAGTATGATTAGAAAAAAAAACATACTTCTCTTTTAAGGCAGTGCTGGAAAACAATAGTGGCCACACAAAATATTGACACTTTTGGCCAAATTTGGACATTTTCACTTAGGGGTGTACTCACTTTGATGCCAGCGGTTTAGACAATAATGGCTGTGTGTTGAGTTATTTTGAGGGGACAGCAAATTTACACTGTTATACAAGCTGTACACTCACTACTTTACATTGTAGCAAAGTGTAATTTCTTCAGTGTTGTCACATGAAAAGATAAAATAAAATATTTACAAAAATGTGAGGGGTGTACTTACTTTTGTGAGATACTGTATATATACACGTGATCCTGCATTTCCGGGTTTTGGGCACGCATTCACAAGTACAGCAGGAGACGATCAGTGGGCCCGATGTCTGCCGACACCCTGCGATTGTTCGTTACACAGGCAGAACGGCAGATTGTTGTTCTGTCAGTATAGAAGGCATGGATCCTGTGTTCCTGCAAAGCAGGAACACAGATCATTGCCTTCCACCAGTACAAGCACCTCCCCCACAGTAGTAAAGCACTGGTCAGGCACATAGGTAACCCCTTGATCGTCCCTGATGTTAACCCCTTCCCAGCCAGTGTCATTAGTACAAGGACAGTGCAATTTCTTTTTAGCACTGATTACTGTATTGGTGTCACTGGTCCCCAAAAAGTGTCAAAAGTGTCAGTTAGGTGTCCGAATTGTCTGTCGCAAGATCTCGCAGTCCCGTTATAAGTCGCTGATCGCCCCCATTACTGGAAAAAATAAATAAATAAATAAACATTCCATCAATCTATCCCCTATTCTGTAGATGTGATAACTTTTGCGCAAACCAATCAATATACGTTTATTGTTTTTTTTTTACCAAAAATATGTAACAGAATACATATTGGCCAAATTTGATGAAGAAATTAGATTTTTTTTATTTTTTTTTTATTGGATATGTTTTATAGCAGAAAGTAAAAACATTTTTTTTTCAAAATTGTTGCTCTTTTTTTGTTTAAAACGCAAAAAATTAAAAACGCAGATGTGATCAAATACCACCAAAGGAAAGCTCTATTTGTGGAAAAAAAAGGACAATTTTATTGGGGCACAGGGTTGCATGACCGTGCAAGTGTCAGTTAATGTAACGCAGTGCCGTATCGCAAAAAAATGGCCTGGTCAGGAAGGGGGGTAATTCTTCTGGGGAGGTCAAGTGGTTAAAGAGGTTGTAAACCTCCCTGCAAATTTGTACCTATAGCTAAGCCTAGAATAAGGCTTACTTATAGGTACTGTAAATATCTCTTAAACGGGCGCCGTTTTGGAGACATTTACTGTATACTGCGCCGATGATGTCATCGCTCTGAAGAAACAGCCGCCTGTGATGTCTCTTCAGAAGTGTGACCGGGAGTGACGTCACACAGCCGAAGTCCGCGGCCCCCGAACGGAAAACGGGTGAAGATGGATGCGGCCTCCAGCGGGGACAACGCGGGCTTCGTTTGCAGGTAAGTGTCACATAATGTGCTAGTATGTGATGCGTACTAGCACATTATGCCTTTACTTTGCAGGGAAGGAAAAAAATATATTTGAGAGTTTTCTTCCTCTTTAAGGACAAGTGGCCATTTCAAAAAGCATTGGGCAGCTGTTGTCCCCATCAGGGAACCCACTCTGAGAAATGCCATATAGCAATTGCAGGAAGTGACTACAAAGAGGTGACAGGAGATCAGCAGAACTGAGATGCAATGAAGGTGAAAAGAAGTAGTTTATTTAGGAAAATGACGATGGTTTATGATGTACAGTACTTGAGCAAACTAAATGTCATTGCGTTAGGGATTATTCCACCTCCGTGACATCCATGCAGCCCCTCTCCACCCCAATGCTGACCCGCACTGTGACATTATCATATACCATGTTATGTGACATTACAGCGCTCTTCCCACTCTCCGGCCTGTCACTGTGAGTGGCTGTAATACAATAAAACAATTTGGTGCGGATATAAAGGGCACAAAGGGACATATCCGGCAGTGGAGCGCACCAGCCGGATCCCCAGCTTGTGTCTGTGAATTGTCCGGATGGAGGAAGGGGGGTAAAAGAGCAGACGTGTCCCCAGTGGGAAGGGACCCTGCTAGGGAGAGAGAGGCGTGAGGTCACATCTGCTTACTGTTCCCATCTTCCGCTTCGGGGAGAAGGAGCTATTTCTGTCCCTCTCCCATATCCTCTGCTTCCTTGCGGCTTTCCAAGCTGTTTGCCTCCCAGAGAAAAGTCACTCAGTAGCTAACTACTACCGGCTGCATTCCCTTGTTTTTCTCTTATCTTCTCTTTTTCCTGTTTGATGGGCCTATTTACTAAGTTACTGTATAGGAAATGTTTTACAGGGAATACAGGGGCAGGCGTGCAGCCGGGGCGGATTGTGCTGCTACATAGGGGGCCGTAAGGCTGAGGGGCCTCTACCAGGGGATAGGTTAAAGGAGAAGTCCATCTTCCTGAGCATGTTTCATGTTACACCTGTAGCGCCTGCCCCTCTCCTCTCTCCATGCGGCTCGCACTGTCTCTCGTCTAGGGGTATCTGGTAGGGTGGAGAGAGAGAGAGCGGGTGGGCTACGCCTAGCTTCCACCATGTGGGAATACCTGTGGTATCAGCAATGTCTCATTTACCTTCGGGTCTGTGTTGCGCACCCGGATCCTCCCTCCAAGAGTCACCGTGAACTTCGTCCGTCAGGAAGTGAGCCTCACACCATTAAAGTCCAACACTCCTTTATTAGAACACACCATACAGGGACTTCCTTGATAGTTAGGACAGAAAAGGAGGTGTGAGTGTGAATAGGCCCAGACACAAATTCGCTCCTCCACTCTCCTCCTGAAGAGTGGACTATGGTCTCCGCACGAGGTGAAGGGGATCCTTCTGGACGGTCTCCGACAAGAGACTCACCCGTCACCGGCAGTCTGCTGCACCAGGTCTTCGAGTGAGGAGCTCTCCCCGATCCATTGCGTCTTACTCAGATTCAGGCCTCCATCCCCGAAGTGCCTTAGGACCCTTCCCTCGCGGAACTCAGTGTTGGGCACTGAGCTCCGGACCTTCTTGCAAGTACCTCACCCCAGGGCTGAAGGTGCCTGGGGTGGAACACGATCTCCGGTGGTCCCCTAGGCCGAGGCCTCCTAGGGGACTAGCGCGAACCCACGTCCGCAAGCTGAAGGTGCTTGGGACGAAGACCCCCTGACCAAGATGGCCGGCCCCTTTATCCCCTCTCCCAGCAAGCATGGCGGGTTCCCCGCCCCACCATACCGCTACCGAGAGAGGACAAAAAGGAGGCTCAACACACAGTGAGATCCGTCCCTCCGGCCACGGTGACAGCGCCACCTGGTGGACCACAGGGAACATAGCACTGATGTCACAGCTAGATTTTAAAAAAATGCACCCGGGAAAGTAAGTACCCGCTACACACCCATATTTAAAGCTGGACTCCGGGATAAGCAAACATTATCTAAATACATTCATCATGTGTATTCTTCCTTGAATCTTGGTGTGCTTTGTGCATTTCTTCCAGATCTGTGCAGTAATCCAAGGTGAAACTTTATCACTGTGTAGGAGCTTCCTGTAATAAAGACCGGCCACTGCTGCTCTCTCTCCTTGTGCAGGGTGACTGGTCTTGTCTCCGCCCACAGCTGTCGTTTTCTGCAGGCAGCCTGTAGTGGGTGGGGCCTCCTCGAAGAGGTAACTAAATATGCAGAATTTTATGCTGGATCGCCAAGCTCCCCACATGTTATTGTGGGGTGTATGCAGGGCCGCCATCAGGGGGGTACAGGCAGTACACCTGTAAGGGGCCCGGGGGGCAAACCCCCCTTTTTTATTTATTTATTTATTTTTATTTTTTGTAAGGGGCCTGGAGGTCCCCAGGGCCCCGGATGGCAACCCCCCTTTTTTTATTTTAATCCTTTTTTTTATTCTTTTTTTTTTGTAAGGGGCCCGGAGGTCCCCAGGGGCCCAGATGCCAACCCCCCTTTTTAAAAAAAAAATACATTTTTTTTGTAAGGGGCCCAGAAGCCCGGAGGTCCCCAGGGGCCCGGATGGCAACCCCCACTTTTTTTTGTAAGGGGCCCAGGGGCCCTCAGGTTCCCAGGGCCCCGGATGGCAACCCCCCCTTTTTTTATTTTTATTTATTTTTTGGTTTATTTTTCTTTTGTAAGGGGCCCGGATGGCAACCCCCCGACCTCTACAATTCGCGGCGGCAGCACCCCCCTGCTTCTCATTGCGTGGCACCCCCCCGCTTCTCAATTTGCAGCGGCAGCACCCCCCCCCCCGTTCTCTTCTCTGCTCCAGGGGGCCCATGCCTGAAGCCCTGAAGCTGTGTAAGGGGCCCCAAAATTCCTGATGGCGGCCCTGGGTGTATGACTTGGGAATGTTTTTGTTTTCAGTTCAGCTCACAGCATGTGAGGACACCACATTTCTGGCAGGATCATCCGGTATTTTCTGTACCAGCTAAAATTGTTCTTAGCCTGAAAAGTGAAAACGAAAGCATCCTACATATCTAAGAACTGGTAAGCTAAAATATATTATGATGTTGTTGTTTTTCAGCTTAGTTATACTTTAAACACATAATAAAGTGCTTTTAAAGGGGTTGTAAAGGTAAATGTTTTTTTCACCTTAATGCATTCTATGCATTAAGGTGAAAAAACATCCGAGGATTAGCGGCCCCCCAGCCCCCACGTTTACTTACCTGACCCATTGAAAGTCCCGCACCGTGAACGCGCTGGCTCTCGGCTCATTCATTAGTTGATTGATAGCAGTGCAGCCATTGGCTCCCGCTGCTGTCAATCAAATTAATGACACGGCGCGCCGGGGGGCGGGGCCGAGTGATACAGTCGGCGGCTATAGCCACCGGCTGTATCACAAGCTAACCCCCTTGGGAGAGAGCTTCCCATAAAGGGGGTTAGCTCTTGCGGGGAGGAGCCGAGACAGCCGCCGAGGGACTCCAGAAGACCAGGTTGGGGGCCACTGTGTACAAAACGAGCTGCACAGTGGAGGTAAGTATGACATGTTTGTTATTTAAAAAACATTTAGTGTCCCTTTAAAGTGAAATTATGCCTGTCATAGATGTGGGCACATGGGGTGCGAGGTGTGCCTGGGCACACCCTAATCACCCTGTACCGTGCAGATTCTCCCTACTGCCTGGCTGCAGAGAAAGAGACTGGGGAATCTCTGTCCTGAAGCCTAGTACACATGGCCGAGAATCTCGTCGCAAAAAGAACGTTGTTTTTCTCGACGGGTTTCTTGTCAAGCTTTCCTTGCATACACACTGTCAATCCAAAATCTCGTTGTTGTAAAGCGGGGTGACGTACAACACGTACGACGGGAGTATAAAGGGGAAGTTCTATTCCAATGGCGCCACCCCTTGGGCTGCTTTTGCTGATCTCGTGTTACCGCGTGTTAGTAAAGGTTTGGGGAGAGACGATTCGCGCTTTTCAGTCTTTGTGCTTTCAGTTCGTTACAGCGTGACGAATGTGCTATCTCCATTACGAACGCTAGTTTTACCAGAATGTGCGCTCCCGTCTCATACTTGATTCTGACCATGCGCAGTTTTTAAAGACTCGGAAAAGCATACACACGAACGGTTTTCTCGTCCAAATACAGGCTGAAGACGAGGATCACGATGAGAAAACTGAGACTCCCGACGAGAAAAAAGAAAGCAGGTCTTCTTTTTTTCTCGTCGAGATTCTGGGCAGTTTTCTTGACGAGAAACCTGAAAGCCTCATACACACGGACGGTTTTCTCTGCTAGAAAGCTCTCCCAACAGTTTTCTTGTTGTTTCTTTCCGAGAAAACTGGTCGTAAAGCTCTCCCAACAGTTTTCTTGTTGTTTCTTTCCGAGAAAACTGGTCGTGTGTACGAGGCTTGAGTCCTTTTCTCTGTCTCAAAATTGAGACATCAGGGGTCTGTTTAGACCACTGATATTTCACAAAAGCCCCCCAACATGGCTCCTAAAAAACAAATGAGGAAAAAAAAAAATTGTAAAAAATAAAAATAAATTTTTTTTTTTTTAAAAAACAAACAAACAAAGAAAAGAAAATAAAATGATACAAATGAAGATAAACTACTGACACCAATCTCTACCCTGCTGGCAAAGCCCTATTGACTCCACTGCCATATATATTACACACGCATGTGTGTTTGAACTTTGGGGTGCACACCCTAATGCAATAGGCTGCACACACCTATGATGCCTGTGTTGGCTCAGTGTGTACCAAGGTCAGCTAGGTCTTGCGCTCTACAGGACATTGACCAGTTGCTTCTGCTGAAAGGGGACACCGTCCACCACCAATGGAGTAGTTAATAGGTCAAGCTTGACTTACACTGTTTCAACCCAACAACGTAAACTGATCCTAATAGAAATGCCAGCAAATTCCATACATTGGTTGGAGCGCAAGTCAAAACTTGTAGGTATTTTCCATTGTACCAGAGCGCTCTGGTGTAGTTCTATTTTCAGCTCATAAAGGCCTGTACTGAAGAACTAACTGACAGGCATGGCGTCCTAAACTGGCTATAGGGAGTCGGTTCCAGTGACATCAGTGACATGCTTCAAACAGACACATTGTCCTCTACAGTTCAAAAGTCAGCCATTGTATTGACCTGAATGTTCTGTACATTCAACGCTCCTTCCTGTTTTTACTGTACAACCTCTCAGGCCTTGGAGATCGCCAGCGATCAGCTCTGCTACCGTATTACACAGATCCAGGAGAAATAAGACATTTTCCTAGTATAGTAATATTGTACCCAGGTATATTTAAAATAAAATATAATATAATTAATATAAAATAATAAAAATGTATATAAAATTAATTAGGTACCCAGAAATATTAGAAGGAAGTGAAAGTGCAAACCTGATTCAAGGTGTAGGAAAGGTTTACTAGCAACATGAGCTCAAGCAATAGAAGGTAGAAAGCGGCGCCTTAACATTTTATATACCTGGTTGGCGGCCCATCCATTAGCGCTACCCGGGCGCCACCCCCTCTCTCCATGCCACCCCCTATATATATATAATGGATAGATTTATGCATAGCATGAATCTGTCCATGGCCACCGCCGCCGCCCCCTATTCATACATCCGGCCCCTTTCAGGATGCCGGGCACCTGCATTACAGCAGCGGAGGTGTTCTTTATGAAGCACCTGATTAGAGCCAAAGGGCTCTACTAGGCTTCAAAATAGGGTGGGCTCGGAGCCATGAATATTCGCTGTTGTAACACTGATCCTTAATCCGACCAATCAAAAGCAGTTCTGAGACTCATTTTCCGATTGACCAAAAAGAGAAGAGTCCCAATTGGCTATCGAGGAGGAGGGAGGAAAGGGAAGCTGCCAATGCCCAGGGAAAGCAGGGGAAGGGAGAGCCACGGCCGCCACCGCCCAGGAGCAAGGGAAGCCGCCAGTGAAGTGCTGCATAATTGGGGTAAGTGCACCAGACCCGCCCGCCGACCAAGCGATGGGGGGGGGGATGAACTGTTTGCCGCCCCCCTCAAAAAAAATTACCACCTGCCGCCACTGTTGCAGACATATTTGCATATTACATACCCAGGTTCTGCTTCATGCTTTTCGGTGTTATACAGTAGTTGTGTTTTACTGATTCGGATTGCAACGCATCTCTGCGTTGGCCCGCCCACTGAAAACAATGCGCTCTAATTCCTTTCCTTTAAAGTGGTAGTAAATTCTTTTTTTTTTATTTTTAACCTACAAGTTAGCTTATAATAAAGATTACCTGTAGGCAAAATGAATATCTCCTAAACTTGCATAGTTTATGAGATATTTTAGCGACCAGCAGCCGGTGACGTCATCAGCGCATGCGCTCTGAAGGAACGGCATATTCGTACCGTTCCTTCATAGCTGTGTGGCGCTACCGAGATTCCCGGGAGTGACGTCATCACGACTCTGCCAACCAGATGGCTGGAGTCCCCAAACCCGGAAAGAAGACCAGGTGAAGATGGAAGTCTCTGCAGCAGTGACAGCGCGTGGCTGGAGGGCTTCGTTTTAAGGTAAGTCTATCATAATGTGCTAGTATGCCGTGCATACTAGCACATTATGATATTCCCTTGCAGGTGGAAATTTTTTATTTTTTTTTCTACTACCACTTTAAAGAATATGTTTACCCAACAATTCATATTCCTGATTAGTGATGAGCCGAACACCCCCGGGTTCGGTTCGCACCAGAACCCGCGAACGGACCGAAAGTTCGTACGAACATTAGAACCCTATTAAATACAATGGATGCGAACGTTCGAATTCTAAAGTGCTAATTATAACAACTATTATGCATGTTATTGTCCTAAAAAGGGTTTGGGAACCCGGGTTCTGCACCAGGGGACATGTATCAATGCAAAAAGAAGTTTTAAAAACGGTCGTTTTTCGGGAGCAGTCATTTTAATGATGCATAAAGTGAAAAAAAAAAAGTCAAATATTCCTTTAAATATCGTACCTGGGGGGTGTCTAAAGTATGCCTGTGAAGTGCCACGTGTTTCCCGTGTTTAGAACTGTCCCTGCACAAAATGACACTTCTAAAGGAAAAAAAAGCCATTTAAAACTGCTTGCGGCTTTAATGTAATGTCTGGTCCCGGTAATATGGATGAAAATCTTTAAGAAAAATGGCATAGCTACCCCATGACCCCCCCCCCCCCTACCCCAGCCCATTACCAGCCCCTTTGGGTCTTGTATGGATATTAAGGGGAACCCCGCACATAAAATAAAAAAGGCCCTATATACTCTGAACAGCCGTATACAGGCGGTGCATACAAGACAGGGATTGTAGGTTTGTTCTTATGTAGAATCTGTTTGTAATTTTGAACAGGTACATTGTTGAAGTGTAGCTCCAGCCCAAAAATCTATTTTTAAACTTTTTGGAAAACATAGGTAAGGGTTATCACCCCTGTAACATTTGTTTTGCTGTCTGTGCCCCTGTTCAGAACATTTCACCTCACTTTCCGTCCCAATGTCAACTGTTTTTGAAATGTGGTGTTTTTCTTGAAACAAGGATTGCTGATAAAGCATCAGTACAGAGGAGACACCTTTCTCCCATATTTATTCTTACAGGAGAGAATTTTCCTTCCTAGGGGTAGATTTCCTCTCACTTCCTGTTGTCTTCTTGCGTTTGCAAGTAGGAGTCGTTTGTAAGTTGGATGTTTGAAAGTAGGGACCTGCCGTATATACTCTGCAGAAATAGGCCCCTTAGTTGTTGGTGTTGGCACAACACTGTAAGCACTCACAGTTACTCTTGGTTGGTGCTGGAACGCCCTGCTGTCAACTATTATATCAGGAATTTTAATTACATATAATTGTTGAACAGTGGTAGTAAAAATTGGGGCTTTGATGGTGGTGCTGGTGCCACAACACTGTAAGCCCTGACAGTTACTCTTGGTGGGTGCAGGAATGGGCCCTGCTGTGAATTATTAGATCAAGAATTGTAATTACATGCCCCTTTTGAACAGGGGCTGAAAAATTGGGCCTTTCGTGGTGGTGGTGGTGGTGGCGTTGCCACAACACTGTAAGCCCTCAGAGTTACTCTTGGTGGGTGCAGCAATGGGCCCTGCTGTGAATTATTACATCAAGAATTGTAATTGCATGCCCCTGTTGAACAGGGGCTGAAAAATTGGGCCTTAGGCACTGGTGGCACAACACTACAACCCCTCACAGATACTGTACTTGGAGCACAGCAATGAGCCCTGTTGCAAAGTATTGGTTCAAAAATTGTAATGACACGCCCCTGTTAAACAGGGGCTGAAAAATTGGGCCTTAGGCACTGGTGGCACAACACTACAACCCCTCACAGATACTGTACTTGGAGCACAGCAATGAGCCCTGTTGCAAAGTATTGCTTCAAAAATTGTAATGACACGCCCCTGTTAAACAGGGGCTGAAAAATTGGGCCTTAGGCACTGGTGCCACAACACTCCAACCCCTCACAGATACTGTACTTGGAGCACAGCAATGAGCCCTATGGCAAATTATTGCTAAAAAAATTGTAATTACACGCCCCTGTAAAACAGGGGCTGAAAAATTGGGCCTTAGCCACTGGTGGCGGCACCCATAAACAAAAATGATCTTCCAAGCTATCATCATCAATCGTATCATTGAGGACTCGGAGGAGGAGGATAGCCAGTCAACATAACAGCACAGGCACTCAGCATCAGCATCAGTCTTGAAGGGATGTGACATGTTAAAATCAATTAGTCTGTTATATCAGCATCAGGTGTGTGGTAGCTGGTGGTGATCCAAGACTGGTTCATCTTGATGAAAGTCAGTCGATCAACCGAGTCGGTGGACAGGCGCACCCTGTGATCCGTGACAAATCCTCCAGCAGCACTGAATGTGCGTTCCGAAAGAACGCTGGATGCAGGACAGGCCAGTAGCTCAATTGCATACTGTGCAAGCTCTGGCCAGTGATCCATCCTCAAGACCCAGTAAGCCAGAGGATTTTCGGTGGGGAAGGTGTCCAAGTCTGACCTTGCCCCTAGATATTCCTGCACCATGTTTATCAGACGCTGGCGATGGTTGCTGGAACCGATCATACTTTGGGGCTGCGGACTAAAGAATTGTCTGAACGCATCGGTCAGACGGCCACCTTCCCCACCGCTCCTTCTTTGACTGGCCGAAGCCTCAGCAACTCGTTGTCCAGGACCAGGAGTTTGTAACCTCCCAGTCTCTGGGAACGAGTTGCACAGACCTTTCTGCAAGGCCTCCCGGAGTTGTCTCATCCTCTGCTCCCTCTGCGACGGTAACATATGGTCCGCAACCTTACCCTTGTACCGTGGATCAAGGAGAGTGGCCAGCCAGTAATGGTCCCTCTCCTTGATCCGAAGAATACGAGGATCCTTCCGCAGACTTTGCAGGATCAGGGAGGCCATGCAGCGTAGGTTTGCTGAGGCATTCGCTCCGGAGTCCTCTGGGTCACTAAGGACGACATGATCCGCAGTCACCTCCTCCCAGCCACGTACAAGTCCACTGGTTTCTTGGGACTGTAAATCATCCCTAAAAGACTGCTGCTGATGATGCTGAGTGCCAGCCTCCACCTCCATGCTGACACAATCCTCCTCCTCCTCCTCCTCCTCCTCCTCTTCCTGTGCGATGGGTGGGACAGAAGGAACACTGTCTGGGTAAAGGGGGCCTTGAGAGGCAAGGAAGTCCTCCTCTTCCTGCCTCTGTTCTGCCTCAAGTGCCCTGTCCATTATTCCACGCAGCGTGTGCTCCAACAGGTGGACAAGAGGTACAGTGTCACTGATGCATGCACTGTCACTGCTCACCATCCTCGTGGCCTCCTCAAATGGTGCCAGGATAGTGCATGCATCCCTGATCATGCCCCACTGGCGTGGAGAAAAAAAACCAAGCTCCCCTGACCCTGTCCTGGTGCCGTAGTCGCACAGGTACTCATTGATGGCCCTCTGCTGCGTGTGCAGCCGCTGCAGCATGGCCAACGTTGAGTTCCACCTGGTGGGCATGTCACATATAAGGCGGTTCTTGGGCAGGTTCAACTCCTTTTGCAGCTCAGCCAGGCGAGCACTGGCATTATAAGATCTGCGGAAATGCACACAGACTTTCCTGGCCTGCCTCAGGACATCCTGTAAGCCCGGGTACCTGCCCAAGAACCGCTGCACCACCAGGTTAAGGACGTGAGCCACACAGGGCACATGGGTCAGTTGTCCCTGTCGAAGGGCGGAGAGGAGGTTGGTGCCATTGTCGCAAACCACCATTCCTGGCTTAAGCTGGCGTGGCGTCAACCACCTCTCGGCCTGGCCCTGCAGAGCAGACAGGACCTCTGCCCCAGTGTGGCTTCTGTCCCCCAAACACACCAGCGCAAGCACGGCATGGCATCTTTTTGCCTGCGTACTTGCGTAGCCCCGTGAACGGCTACGGAGCACCGCTGGTTCATAGGACAAACCACAGGAAGAGGCCATGGAGGAAGAAGAAGAGGAGGGGGTGGAGGAGAGAGGTGTGTCACAACCAGTAGTAGCATTTTGGAGGCGTGGCGGTGGGACAACCTCCAACACTACTGCACCTTGTCCTGCATCCTTCCCAGCTGCCAAAAGAGTGACCCAATGGGCCGTGAAAGAAAGGTAACGTCCCTGTCCATGCCTGCTGGACCATGAGTCAGCGGTAATATGCACCTTACCGCTGACCGCCCTGTCCAGCGAGGCCAAGACATTGCCTTCCACATGCCGGTAGAGAGCCGGAATAGCCTTCCGTGAGAAAAAGTGGCGTTTGGGAACCTGCCACTGAGGAACCGCACATTGCACAAACTCACGGAAGGGGGCCGAGTCTACCAACTGAAAAGGCAGCAGTTGAAGCGCTAGCAATTTAGCCAAGCTAGCATTCAACCGCTGGGCATGTGGATGGCTGGGAGTGAACTTCTTTCGACGGTCCAGCAGCTGGGGCAGGGAAATTTGCCTGCTAGAATCGGACGTCGGTGTACTGCTAGCAGAGTGGCCGCAAGTACTTGGCTGTGACACACCTAATTCTACACCTTCATTCCTCTCAGTGCATGTTTCAGAGAGGACTGAAGTTATAGTGGGGTTGGAGATCCCAGCTGATGCGGTGCAAGGAGAGGTCCGCTTTGTTCTTTGGTGTGGGTCTTTGAGGTAGGCTTGCCAACGAGCTGCATGGCAGGTCAACATATGTCTGGTCAGGCATGTGGTACCCAAGCGGCTGATGTTTTGGCCACGCGATATACGCTTGAGACATATGTTGCAAACAGCAGCTGTGCGATCTGATGCACTAGCCTCAAAAAAGGCCCACACCAAGGAACTTTTTGAATGACGGGCAGAGGCAGCGCCCTGCACAGGCGGAGCTCTGCGGTGTGATTCCGTCGGTGTACTGCCCTTACGCTGGCCACCAAAGGGCATCCTGCCTCGTTGGAGATGTGCCTCCTCCTCATCCTCCTCCTCCTCCTCTCTCCTATTAGGCACCCACGTGGAGTCAGTGACCTCATCATCCCCTCCCTCCTCATCACTGGAGCCAATCTGGCAGTATGCTGCAGCTGCTGGAACATGACTGCCAGATTGGTGTCCTTCTTGAGCATCCCCTCTGTCTGCTCTCACCCTACTGCCTTCCTGTAGCTGGGTTTCATCATCAGACCCTTCGAAACGCTGGGCATCCTCCTGGAGCATGTACCCAACACTGTGCTCAAACAGTTCGGGGGACTCCTCAGGAGGAGGACATGGTGGGTCTAGGGAAGGAGTGACTGATGATGAGTCTGACATTGATACCAGGGAAGAGGACGCTTTGGCAGCTGCTTTGCCAGTACCCTGAGCCTGGGTGAGAGAGGATGAGGAGGAGGAGGAGGGCTTGGTCATCCACTCTACCAAGTCTTCGGCATGATGTGGCTCAACATGTCCAGCTGCCGAAAAGAAGGACAAGCGTGTCCCATGGCCATGTGCTGATGACAATGCACCGCGTCCACGACCAGCACTGTTGCCCCCAGACACAGAGCCTGCTTGCCCTCTTTTATTGCCTCCTGACTGTCTGCCTCTCCTTGTTTGCCTTCCAGACATTCTAATAGATGGCCTGCAGGGAGATGGGAAAAAAGCAATAAGGGCTACCTTCAGGTGTCCTTCTCTGTCCCTTTACTTAAGGATTTCTAAATATGGTTGAGGATGATTGCTTTTGCACAGAATAGCACAACGACAATTTCCCTGACTGTCCAAAAAACAAGGATTTCAAAGATGGTTGATGAGGAATGCTTTAGCACACTATAGCACAAGGAGAATTCCCCTCACTTTCCTTCTTTGTCCCTAGAAACAAGGACTCGCACAGTGAAAGAAACTGACACTCTCCCTACCTAGAGTTTTCTGTCCCTAGAAAAAATGTTTTTTTAAAGCACACTATAGCACAAGGAGAATTCACTCACTGTCCTTCCCTGTCCCTAGAAACAAGGACTTGCACAGTGAAAGAAACTGACACTCTCCCTACCTAGAGTTTTCTGTCCCTAGAAAAAATGTTTTTTTAAAGCACACTATAGCACAAGGAGAATTCACTCACTGTCCTTCCCTGTCCCTAGAAACAAGGACTTGCACAGTGAAAGAAACTGACACTCTCCCTACCTAGAGTTTTCTGTCCCTAGAAAAAATGTTTTTTTAAAGCACACTATAGCACAAGGAGAATTCACTCACTGTCCTTCCCTGTCCCTAGAAACAAGGACTTGCACAGTGAAAGAAACTGACACTCTCCCTACCTAGAGTTTTCTGTCCCTAGAAAAAATGTTTTTTTAAAGCACACTATAGCACAAGGAGAATTCACTCACTGTCCTTCCCTGTCCCTAGAAACAAGGACTTGCACAGTGAAAGAAACTGACACTCTCCCTACCTAGAGTTTTCTGTCCCTAGAAAAAATGTTTTTTTAAAGCACACTATAGCACAAGGAGAATTCACTCACTGTCCTTCCCTGTCCCTAGAAACAAGGACTTGCACAGTGAAAGAAACTGACACTCTCCCTACCTAGAGTTTTCTGTCCCTAGAAAAAATGTTTTTTTAAAGCACACTATAGCACAAGGAGAATTCACTCACTGTCCTTCCCTGTCCCTAGAAACAAGGACTTGCACAGTGAAAGAAACTGACACTCTCCCTACCTAGAGTTTTCTGTCCCTAGAAAAAATGTTTTTTTAAAGCACACTATAGCACAAGGAGAATTCACTCACTGTCCTTCCCTGTCCCTAGAAACAAGGACTTGCACAGTGAAAGAAACTGACACTCTCCCTACCTAGAGTTTTCTGTCCCTAGAAAAAATGTTTTTTTAAAGCACACTATAGCACAAGGAGAATTCACTCACTGTCCTTCCCTGTCCCTAGAAACAAGGACTTGCACAGTGAAAGAAACTGACACTCTCCCTACCTAGAGTTTTCTGTCCCTAGAAAAAATGTTTTTTTAAAGCACACTATAGCACAAGGAGAATTCACTCACTGTCCTTCCCTGTCCCTAGAAACAAGGACTCGAACAGTAAAACACACTGACACTCTCCCTACCTATCCTTCTCTTTCCCTAAACTAAAGGAATCCAGGTTAAGCAAGAAAGAAATAAATGTCACTGTCCCTGCCTATGCTGCTCTTTCCCTGCTCCGGAACACACTACACTAGGCCGCCGTGCTGGCGGCCTTTTATAGTGTGGGGCGTGTACTAAACACCCTCAGCAATAATTGGCCACAGGCATCCTGCCTGTGGCCAATCATTGCTCTCCTCGCTGCCGGCGCTGTGATTGGCCAAGCATGCGGGGTCACAGTGCATGCTTGGCCAATCACAGCGCCTGGATGACACTGCGATGGCGTAGTGCATTGTGGGCCGTTCGCGTCACTCGAATTTGGCGCGAACGGCCCAAATCGTTCGATCTTCGTCGAACGATCGAACAGCCGATGTTCGAGTCGAACGTATGTTCGACTCGAACACGAAGCTCATCCCTATTCCTGATATATGCCTGCTGTACCATGTCAATGTATGAAAAAATTATCCTGTTTTTTTTTGTATTGCTTCCTTTCTGCTTTACTATTAAAAACTGACCACACTAGGCATGAGAGCACATTGTGGTCAGTTTTCTAGCTGTGCTGGGAATTCAGCCTTTTCTCCTCTAATGACCAGACTTATGTTTACATGCCCCCCTTGCACAGCCATTCACTAGGAAGTTCAGTGTGCTGCTGTTTCTCCTCCTCCTCCTCCGGTCCAGCACCCCCAAACTCCAGCAGTCTTGAATTGTGGATGGTTCCTGACATCATCAAGCCTAGAGCAGGCTCCATAGACCAGGAACAGTCCACTGCTGGACCGTGGGGGACTGTGAGGGAGTGCTGTTTTCCGGTGGAACGAAGGATCCGGTGAGTATAAGCTTTCTCCTCAGCCCTAGACAAAACAGTTGACCCGTGCAGTGCAGGCACAGCCCCACCGCATAGGAAAACTTTATTTTTTTGCCCAGAGTTTAGCTTTAAAGTGCGGGTACCAAGAGATTCTTGATAGTATCACATTTGCCCAGCTTTTCCTGATTTCTACCTATCCCTATGGGCCAGAGAGGCAGCCCAACAAAATGATGGGTCCTATTTTATGTCATATACAGCTTATTGCTTCCATGTGCATGAGGATTAAACCTGCAGAAGGTTTTTTTTTTTTTTTTGTTTCATGACAGATGAAAAAATTTAATATAAGAAAAGGCACATGAAAGGAAAAAAATAGGAATAATATACAGTGTGTATATATATATATCTCGTATAAATAAAAATAGGAATAATATACAGTGCGTGTATATATGTATATATATATATATATATATATATATATATATATATATATATATATATATATCATATCTCATATAAATAAAAATAGGAATTATATACAGTGTGAATATATATATATATATATATATATATATATATATATATATATATATATATAGATAGATATATCTTGTATAAATAAAAATAGGAATTATCAGAGCATGCGAAAGGAATAAATATATAAATACTATCATTATATATATAAACCACACAGAGTTATCAGGAAGTAATATTTCTGAGCGCTCCTTTGATACTGTTTAATAAGGCAGATAATCTGGATGTGGTTGAACAATGAAGATCCGTTTATCATAATTTATCGCTAAACGTATTACAGAAAACCATTTATCATTAATTAAAATGTAATTTTCCCATCTTTCCCATGGAGGGGGTGTTTGAATTAGTTGCACAGTTGCTATGATATAATCAGACCCATCAAGAATCTCTGATGTCTTCTTTAGTTACATTGTAACTCTACCCTGAAATGGACATAGATGATATCTCAGAGATCTACAATGGGATGTCAGTGATTTATTCTCTCTTTTTTTTTCCCCAGGAGACAGTGAACAATACTTAGCAGATCTGTCTAGTAGACTGGTTCCTAAATGTTTTAATCTGAGGATCCAAGTTAACTAGCCGTAGACTAGTAGATTTTTATATGAACATTCAGACGAAGATTCTCATCAAGTTGATGACTCGACAAACGTCGTTCAAAAGTTGTTCAAAACTTTGTTTACTTTAATGATTTTAAAATCGAACAAACGTTTCTGGTATAAAAGTTTTCAAACAAAACTCTTCTAGTGTATGGCCAGTTTAAGAAAACTGCTACGGTACTGGGACCTAAAATAAGAATTGTTACCAAAATTTCGGCCAAGCCAAACCAAACAAAGAGCAATAGCAATGGCCATATAACACAATGGGGGGTTATTTACGAAAGACAAATCCACTTTGCACTACAAGTGAAAACTACAAGTGCAAAGTGCACTTGAAATTGCGCTGAAAGTAGACTTGGAGGTGCAGTCGTAAATCTGAGGGGAAGATCTGAAATGAGGGGAAGCTCTGCTGATTTTATCATCCAGTCATGTGCATGCTAAAATTTTGTTTTTTATTTTCCTTGCATGACCCCCTCGGATCTACAGCGACTGCACTTCCAAGTGCACTTTTAGTGCAATTTCAAGTGCAAATTTTCTTTACCTCAGCACCTTGCCAGTGTAATTCCCTTTGATTCTCGCCTTGCACGCACTGTGGTCACTCATACACTGTATTGTCAATAGTATTGGGACGCCGGCCTTTACCCACATGAACTTTAATGGCATCCCAGTCTTAGTCTG
Organism: Rana muscosa; assembly: GCA_029206835.1. NCBI lineage: Eukaryota > Metazoa > Chordata > Amphibia > Anura > Ranidae > Rana > Rana muscosa. Next base: position 291,662,275 of record CM055118.1, read on the forward strand.
TAGGGTTCAATATTTAGTTGGCCCGCCCTTTACAGCTATACCAGCTTCAACTCTTCTGGGAAGGCTGTCCACAATGTTTAGGGGTGTGTCTATGGGAATGTTTGACCATTCTTCCAGAAGCGCATTTGAGGTCAGACACTGATGTTGGATGAGAAGGTCTTGCTTGCTGTCTCCGCTCTAATTCATCCCAAAGGTGTTCTATCGGGTTGAAGTCAGGCCAGTCAAGTTCCTCCACCCCAAACTCACTCATTCATGTCTTTATGGACCTTGCTTTGTGCACTGGTCCCAATCATTTGGTGGGGGGGGGGAATATGGTGGTGGGGATGTTTTTCAGGGGTTGTGCTTGGCCCCTTAGGCCCCTTTCACACTGGGGCGGTTTGCAGGCGCTATTGCGCTAAAAATAGCGCCTGCAAACCAACCTGAAACAGCGGCTGCTGTTTCTCCAGTGTGAAAGCCCAGAGGGAGCGGTGCGCTAGCAGGACGGTAAAAAAAGTCCTGCTAGCCGCATCTTTGGAGCGGTGAGAGGAGCGGTGTGTATACCGCTCCTCCCCATTGAAATCAATGGGACACGGCAGGCATACCGCCGGCATAGCGCCTCGGCAGAGGCGCTTTGCAGTGTTTTTTAACCCTTTTTCGGCCGCTAGCAGGAGGTAAAACGGCACCGCTAGCAGCTGAATACCGCCGCAAATCCAACTGTAAAACGCCGCTAATATACGTAGACATGCACCATTGCCTGACTTTTATAAAGTGGTGGGTGATATTTCCCTGTCGTCATAGTATTTATATACCCAGGCAGACCTGACTCACTCAGTTTCAGAAGTTCCTCACATCTGCTGCTCCCTGTGATGTGGCTTGTCAGTAGCTGTCAGTGCACGTCCTGCTTTTTCATTTTTATATTTGGCAGAGTTAAGGTTTCAAGTGTTTTACAAGAGGAAGAAGCCAATATTAACCCTTGTGCACGATCCTAGTGTGTGCAGTGCTAAGAAGGCATCCTACCCACTGAGCCAGTTTAATCATTGACAGGCACATGCTGCTTGGAGTCTGGAAATGGGAGCCTATCCAGGACGTAGGCCTGTAACTGGGCCAGTATTCAGGAGGCCGGGGTACATTCAGAAAGCTCTGCATTGTTGGTATGAGAGTATTTTAGAGAATAAAGCAAACTTCCCAACGTTCTCGGATGGAAATGAGGGACTCTATGCTTGAAGATAATTTTTTGTCATATTAGGTGCATGCATGCCTAATGTAACAATTCCAGTTTTTTTTTATTGCTTCTCACAGAGATCCAAGTGCTCCTCCTAATATATTATATATTTGTCTCTCTAGTGCAGAAGTTTCCAAACCGTGGCCCTTTACTTGCCTTTATCCGGCCCGTGGAGCATTTCTACTCCCATTGATACAAGGTACCATTCCTCCCACTAACACCATCAATGGGGCACCATTCCTCCCACTAACACCATCAATGGGGCGCTGTTCCTCCCACTGACATCAACAATGGGGCATTATTCCTCCCAACATCGACCATAGGGCATTATTCCTCCCACTGACACTGCTAATGGGGCACCATTCCTCCCACTAACACCATCAATGGGGCGCTGTTCCTCCAACTGACATCAACGATGGGACATTATTCCTCCCACCAACATCGACCATAGGGCATTATTCCTCCCACTGACACTGACCATGGGGCACCATTCCTCCCACTAACACCATCAATGGGATGCTGTTCCTCCAACTGACATCAACGGTGGGGCATTATTCATCCCACCAACATCGACCACGGGGCATTATTCCTCCCATTGACACTGACCATGGGGCACCATTCCTCCCACTAACACCATCAATGGGATGCTGTTCCTCCAACTGACATCAACAGTGGGGCATTATTCCTCCCACCAACATCGACCACGGGGCATTATTCCTCCCATTAACACTGACCATGGGGCACTATTCCTCCCACTGACAAAATTGATGGGGCACTATTTCTACTCCCACTGACCATCAAGCCCGAGACGTTGTGTACTCCCACTGATGCTGGGCCATTTTCTACTACCACTGACCAATCCAGCCCCCTTAAAGTCTGAAGAACAATAAACTGGCCCTTTGTTTAGAAAGTTTGGAGACACCTGCTCTAGTGGATTGGTGCTATCTTTGTTCAGGCATCACCCAGAATCACCATCTACTTCCTAGACTGAGATGTTCTCTAAGGCTAGGCACCCCCAAGCTCCAGCGGTCTTGAATTGTGGACAGTTCCTGACATCATTAAGTCCAGAGCAGGCTTCATAGACCAGGAACAGTCCACTGCTGGACCGTGGGGGACTGCGAGGAAGCGCTGTTTTCTTGTGGCTGAGCATAGGCATGCGCAGGGAGTGTGCCAGGTGTGCCTGGGCACACCCTTATCCCTATGTGCGGTGCCAATTTCCCCTGCTGCCTGGGCTTTCCCTTGTGTTGGCCCTGCAGTGCTGCTGGCTTCCCTCCCCTCCCCAGCTGCTGCGGGGGATATTTCACGATGGAGAGTAGAGAAAGGGGCTAGTTAATATGTAACTTACAGGCCTCTTCCTTTTCTAAATGAACAAAGTGAACAACCTCGCTCATTGTCCATTTATAACTAAAGAATAGTAAACTGTGTTTACTATGCTTCAGTCTGTGAATGAACAGAAAGCTGCTCACTACAGAGCACTTCCCAATCATTCACTGCCGAGTACAGCTGAGGCTCCAGAGAAAGGCATATATGTGTGTGTGTGAGCTTTGGGGTGCACACCCTAATGCAATGGGCTGTGCACACCTATGTGGCTAAGTACAAAGTTCCACTGAACAGTCTGACCACCGAAGGACTTCCTGTCTGCAGCAGACTGATAACATCATCTCAGCTTAGGCACAATCACTGACTGCAAGCTCAAGTGCAGATTTTAATGATAAAAAGTACAACTTTAGGGAAAAACAAATAACATTGTTGCATTGTGGCATGCCAGGAATTTATTCACGCAGACTCGTAAAGTTAGTGACACTTTAACCACTTAAGGACCAGCCACTGTATATATACGTTGGCAGAATGGCTCGTACAAGCACAATCACGTACCTGTACGTCCCCTTTAACTGCCCGACGTCGGGGTCGCGCTCGCGACCACGACGGCACGCTCGCGACCCCCCTGCCTTCCCCGTGAGTCGGACCGGGGATCCCCGCGATTGTCTCACGGAGGCATGGAGCGGGGAGATGTTAGTGTAAACACAACATCTCCCCGCTCCCCTACTGACAATGTCACCGATCTCCGCTCTGTGTAGTCAGAGCGGAGATCGGTGACGTGTCACTCGTAGCCACGCCCCCACACAGTAGTAATCACTCCCCTATGCACACTTAACCCCTTCAGCGCCCCTAGTGGATAACCCCTTCACTGCCAGTGTCATTTTAAAGTAACCAGTGCATTTTTATTGCACTGATCGCTGTAAAAATGACACCGGTCCCAAAAATGTGTCAAAAGTGTCCGATGTGTCCGCCATAAAGTCGCAGTCACAAAAAAAAAAATCGCTGATAGCCGCCATTACTAGTAAAAAAATTTTTTTTATAAAAATGCCATAAAACTACCCCCTATTTTGTAAACGCTATAACTTTTGCGGAAACCAATCAATTAACGCAGATTGCGATTTTTTTTTTACCAAAAATATGTAGAAGAATACGTATCGGCCTAAACTGAGAAAGAATTTTTTTTTATATATTTTTGGGGATATTTATTATAGCAAAAAGTAAAAAATATTGAATTTTTTTCCAAATTGTCGCTCTATTTTTGTTTATAGCGCAAAAAATAAAAACCGCAGAGGTAATCAAATACCACCAAAAGAGAGCTCTATTTGTGGGAAAAAATGTCAATTTTGTTTGGGAGCCACGTCGCACGACCGCGCAATTGTCAGTTAAATCGACGCAGTGCCGAATCGCAAAAAGGGGCCTGGTCTTTATGCTGCGTATTGGTCCGGGGGTTAAGTGGTTAAAACACATTTCTTCTTTGAAATTAATATTTTGACCTATCTCTTCTCTTATTATGTTCAGGTTACATAATGGCTTATGCTGGATATTTAACATACAGTACATCTAAAACAAAGCAGTGACACAGCAGTTTGCACTGACATTGATTAACTCGGAGCAGTAATAAGCCGGCAGATAAACAAGGTTAGCTTATAGAAAGAGGCGCATCCAAATTCAATAATGAGTCATTACAGTTCCACCAAGCAATTAATGTTCTGGTAACAATGTTAAGCTGACACAACAGATGGAAATACAATTTTTCCATCTCGTTTTCGATCCAATTTTCTGATCAAATTAAAAAAAAATATCCAAACTAATAGCTATTATTTCTTACTGAACACTGGGAAAATTAAATTGAAGACTTCCCAATCGAAAATGCATTAAAGACTTTTACTGTCTATCAGATTTTTGATGGAGCTTTTCTTTGCAATACATTTTGTTTCAAAGGCAATTATTCTTTAAAAGAATTAAACTGCATTGAACCGATTACATTTTTTTTTTTTTTTTTCAAATCTTTTATTTAATCAAAAGACAAGATCCATAGCATCAAAGCAGTGGAGATGAAAGAACATACAGTACAACATAAATAAATGGATGTGGATTCTCAGAGTGCAAGTGTTATGCAATTTATTGAATTATTTCCGCCAGAATTCATATGTCTCACATGAAAGGTTTAAGGTGAATTCAATCGGCGGTGAACCGATAAACTTTATCAACGTTTTCAAGTACGATCAGATTTGTTAATAATCGGTTACTTTTGCTCTTTCAATCATTTTTGATCGTATTAGTACACAGAAGCTGGATGAAAGTAATTGCAAAAAGCTACACTAATGCTGTGTACACACGGCTGTTTTTAATGACGAGAAAAATTACTTTTTTTAAAATGGTCATTAAAAATGATTGTGTGTGGGCTTCAGAGCATTTTTCACGACGTGAAAAACAGCCATGAAAAAATTGGAACATGCTCTAATTTTTCACGTAGTTTTTTTACATTGTCGTTTTTCTCGTCATGAAAAACCGCCGTGTGTAGGCTTTAATGACGTGAAAAAAAATGCGCATGCTCAGAATCAAGTATGAGATGGGAGCGCTCGTTCTGGTAAAACTAGCGTTCGTAATGGAGATAGCACATTCGTCACGCTGTAACGGACTGAAAAGCACGAGGCTGAAAAGCGTGAATCGTCGCTCAACAAACTTTATTAACATGAAGGGTGGCGCCATCCGAATGGAACTTCCCCTTTATAGTGCCGTTGTACGTCACCGCGCTTTACTCGAACATTTTTTTCCACGATAGTGTGTAGGCAAGGCAGGCTTGAGAGGAAACACGAAAAATGACGTTGAGAAAAATGCATTTTTTTTCAATGATATTAAAAACGGTCGTGTGTACGCGGCATTATGGTTAACCTGAAGGCAATTGAATAAATTACTACAGACCCCCCCCTGCTCCCACAACCTCAATGCCACCAACTTCACCGTAAAGGCAGTCTCCTTCAATCAAATTTCAGATGTCCGTCATCTGGAAGACTCTAAAGCCTGGTACACACGATCGGATTTTCTGCGGACAAAGCGTAGGACCTTTGTCCGAAGGGCGTTGACCATGAACTTGTCTTGCATACAAATGGAAAAGAAAAGAATTGTTGGCCAACAAGCACGTTTTTTCAGCTCTTTAGCGCCACCCTTTGGGCAACTTCTGCTAATGTTGTGTTATGGTGAGCATTGCTTCTGAGCATGCGTGTTTGCACTTTGGATAATCCGACAACACACATTTGTTGTCGGAAAATTTTAAAGAATGCTATCCAACATTTGTTGGCGGAAAATCCGACAACAATTGTCCGATGGAGCATACAAACAGTCGGATTTTCCGACAACAGCCTGTCATCACACAATTCCCGTCGGAAAATCCGATCGTGTGTACGGGCCTTTAGTTGGTATTCTAGGGTAAATAGGCTGCCAAACCAGCTGCTGACAAGACCTTTGCTTGTCCAATTCACTTCTAGTCTATTTACATTATTTTCAATCTCAAGCCCTGATGAAGGGAGCATTGTTGGACCCAAGAAACGTGTTGGATAGTTGGATTGTCCTCTGACTTTTATCGGAATCAAGTTGTATCTAAACCTCTTTGCAGTGATGCAGAGCTTTAATTTACATTTTCTTTAGTCGGTATATGACCAATATTGTAGGTCTGTTACCCCATACACACACCAAATAGTCTGAAGTATTGGCAGGAGCTTCTTTTAAGGTCCTATTTGCACTTGTGCAATGTGGTATTACACTTTACAGCGCAGGTGTTACCGCAACACACATCTCTATCTGTAGTGTGTTGGGGTGAATGGCATCCCAACACACTGTACAGTAGCATCTAACATGCAACACACTTCAGCACACCCCAATGCATATACTGTGCGTTGTGGTGTGCTGCATTGCTAAAAAGAGGCATGTGCATTTTTTGTCCTTGGTGGTGGGCACCTTATGTGACTTTAAGTGATACTAAAGTCAAATTTTTTTGGCTGAAAAATAACAAACATGTTATACTTACCTGCTCTGTGCAGTGTATTTGCACAGAGCAGACCCGATCCTCCTCTTCTTAGGTCCCTTTTTGGCTCTCCTGGCTTGCTATGGGGGCACCTGACCCGAGTCACAGCTCCGTGTGTCCATTCAGACATGGAGCCCCAGCTAGGCCCCACCCCATCTTTCTCCTCATTGGCTCACTGTCTTTAATTGATAGCAGCAGGAGCCAATGGCACTCCGCTGCTGTCTCAGCCAATAAGGAGGAGAGTCCCAGGCAGCCAAGTATCTCCTGCAACATCGCTGTATAGAGATGGGGCTCAGGTAAGTATTAGGTGGGGCTGAGGAGGGCTGCTGAACACAGAAGGTTTTTTATCTTAATGCAAAGAATGTATTAAGATAAAAACTTCTGCCTTTTCAATCCATTTAAAGTGGTTGTAAACCCCCAAATAAAAATAAAAAACCTGCAAGACAAAGGTATAATGAGCTAGTATGACTAGCATACTAGCTCATTATGAATTACTTACCTTAGATGGAAGCCCCCGAAGCCGTCCTCGTCTCCCCCTCCGGCCACAGACATCTCTCCCGGAGGTTACTTCCGGGTATCGCCGCTCCAGCCAATCACATCGCGGGAGCCGTCAAAGCCAGCATTACCCATGCACAAAACCGGCATTCTCAGTGCGCCTGCGCCATTGTCTACGGCGCGCATGCGCCGTAGACATCGGTGCATTCTTTTTGGCAGATATCTCCTAAACCGTGTAGATTTAGGAGATATTGCAAACACCTACAGGTAAGCCTTAATCTAGGCTTACCTATAGGTAAAACTTGTCAGAGAGTGTTTACTTCCATTTTAAAGACATGCTCAAGCACATTGCAAAGGAGGGCAGTAGTCTGAATGGGTCCTAAAGGATAGTAGGTGATGCTCCTTGCCCCTTCCACTCTGTCACCATGTTGCATCCCATGTACATTGCTTCTCATGAGGCCTGAAGGTGGTGTCAGCTAACAGGGAGCAAAAAGGGACATCTGTATAGGTAGGTATTACTTCCACATACAGTATATCGAAATTGAGTTTTTACAGCATTTGAGTTTTTATTTTTTTTATTTTGGTGCAAAAGTGAACTTGCACTTTATTAACCTGCTGGCCAGTCTCCTCCCATCAATTCATGGCACCCAACTGTCACTCATTTGCAGGAATTGTCCCTCATTTGCAGGAACTGTCCCTCATTTGGAACCAAATCCCTCTGTACATCCTTTCTATTCAAATCTCCCACTTTTTAGTCTGACGTATAGACTTCTACAAAAATGTATTGTTTAAAGCAGATCTTTACTTTTTTTTTTTTTTAGTAATGTCCCCCTTTTTTTACGTAAAAAATGTTTTCTCTTCTTAAGTTTAAGTCCATTACTCTCGTCTAGGCAAGAATGAGGTACCCTGACTGGTGCATGCACAGGAATGGCATGGGTCACTCCAGGATCTGCTACGACATTTCTGTGCATACATGTGGTCCTGCAAACTGCCTCCTGGGATTTCTACATTGCTCATCTCAGAATGCAGCTTGTGGGATCTCGCACATGTGCCGAAATGGCACAGGAGTCTCTACCAGTTTACTGTCAGGGCCCGTGGCGAGTCTGTGCATGCGCAAAGGGTTGGGCGTATGCGCAGGGTATGCTGCTGGGATCTGCCAGGTCACATAGACCTGGCAAAGATCTTTATGACGTATCTGCACATGCACTGTATATGAATTCAAGATGGCATTGCAAGAGAGGAGCAGTGTAGGGAGAACTTTACCTACAAGCAAGACAACACCTAACTCCATGGACTAGTAAGTACAGGAACAATTATTAGGATTTAAAAAAAAAAAAATTAATTGTGATGCCTCGTACACACGACCGGTTTTCCCGGCAGGAAAACTGCCATGACAGCTTTTGGCCGTGAAAACCGGCCGTGTGTATGCTCCATCGCAGTTTTCCCGACGAGGAAACTGTGGGAAAAAAAGAGAACTTGTTTTATTTATTCCCCCCGGGATTCCCGGCGGTCTTTTTCCCGCCATCAAAACTGTCGTCTGTATGCTTTCCCGAGGGGAAAAAAACACACGCATGCTCGTAAACAATTCGACGCATGCGCGGAAGCACAGAACGTCATTTTGTCGGCTCGTCATAGTCTTTGATGTCACCACGTTTCTTGGCATTCAAAAGTTCAGCGGTCTTTTGTGTGACAGTGTGTATGTAAGGCAGGCTTGAGAGGAATCCCGTAGGGAAAAGCATTGTTTTTTTTCCTGCCGGGAAAACCGGTCGTGTGTACGAGGCATAAGGGTGGAATTCCTACTAAAAGTGTTATACTACACTAAACATTTCATCCATCCCCTGAATTATTATTATTTGAAAAGCTAGCATAAAGAAAAAGTTGTGGTGTAAAAAAAAGCACTTGTGGGTTTAACCAACCATTTTTTGTGTATTAATTCTTCATGGTCCACAGGGGGCAAAGCAGGACGCATTCTGTGCCGCCCTAGATACATATAATTTGTCCCTCTTTCCTATCGCCGAGGGTTGGGAGGTATGGGCTATTTACAGAATCCCCTAGCAATCACAGTCATAGCTGCTTATACTGCAAAATGGCCAGTGACCTACAAAGGGGAAAACTGAGCCTGGTGGTATTACAGCACCATGTGTGGTCCCAAACAAGCCTTCCGTTTGTCTCCAAAAGAGGTTAAAGGTGTACCACTTGACAGCAATTCCATTTGCATGAGGTTGACAGGCTTTAGGAAATGTGAAAAAGATCAGCTTGGCTGGAAAAAGAGAAGAGCAGAAGGGGGAGGACGAGGTGAATAGGGCCTTAATGGACATCATTAAAAACAAAACAAAGGCCGAGATTGTCCTATATGCCCCCTGCTAAAACAATGGAGTTTCTGCTCGGTCAGCCTCTGTCCCCTCTATGGGAAAACAGAGGCGACCCTTTTCCTTGTTATATATTGGGAACTTCAAGGGAGCAGAAGAGAACTGGAGAGGGTGTGCTCAACCAGTGGAGGAGAAATGTGAGGAGGCCATTCCCAGGAACACTTCAAGGCAAAGGCCGCTAAATCTCTCAGCACTAATCCCTATCCTGTCTGCCTTTGGAATAATTGTTCACTTTAATTACTAGTTCCCTGTTAGATGACAACGTTTTGAAATCCATTCCAGATAGTGGTGTTGTCTTAACACATTGAGCTGTCTGGGTTTTCTTTTAAGTGGAGACTTTAAAGCCAGTCTGTCACCTAGAAATAACTGGACAGAACTTTCAACTAAAGCTGCCTATACACTAGTAGATTTCAAAACAAACGTTTGCACATAAACTCTAATCAGTACATTTGACGCCTTGGCTAATGTCGTTTGAAAGAAAAATAGAAGAGTGACAGCAGAAATAAAAGACAAAAAGTCATGGCAGAAAAAAAGACTTTGAGTCTTCCCCCAATCTTTTTTCCCATATACTATTGTTTTTTTTGTCTGAGTATAGGTCTATGTTTGCTTAAAGTGGAGTTCCACCCTAAATAAAAAATAAAAAAATACACAAAAATCCTGCTAAAAAATAGAAAAAAAAATAAATAGAAAAAATATATATTTTTACTCACCAGAAAAGGCGGTTGCTATGCGGATGTTGCTAATCTGCCACTTCCTAGTCCTTGGCAGGTCTTCTTCCATGTCCTACTCGCGGTGTCTTCTGGTGAATGGGGCGCACTGCCTTCTGGGAACTGTGTGTATCCCAGAGAGCAGCCGCCCATTCAGAAAACATTGCCTGTTTCCCTTAGGCTGGTTTCACACTGGGGCGGTGGGTGCGGTGGCGATATAGCACCACTATACCGTCGGAATTGCGGCGGTATTCGGCTGCTAGCGGCCGAAAAAGGGTTAATACCGCTGGCAATGCGCCTCTGTAGAGGCGCATTGCCGGCAGTATTACCGCGGTTTCCCATTGCTTTCAATGGGAAGGAGCGGTAAACACACCACTCCTCTCACCGCTCCAAAGATGTGGCTAACAGGACTTTTTTTCACATCCTGCTAGCGCACCGCTCCAGTGTGAAAGCCCTCGAGCTGGAGAAACAGCAGCCCCTGTTTGGGGTCGGTTTGCAGGTGCTATTTTTAGCACAATAGCGCCTGCAAACCGCCCCAGTGTGGGGCCTTAGTGAGGATGGCAGTGCCGGGACCTGCCAGGATCGAGGGGTCGGCCTCGGGGGGGCCAACATTGCGGGCGCCTAGGACAGATTAGTGTAAGGTGACCAGATTTTTTAAATTAAATTCAGGGACATATTTTTTTTTTTACTAGTAATGGCGGCAATCAGCGACTCTTTGCCCGTCACGGCCCGCCTCACAGCCTGTCAAGTCTTACTCTCCGGGCCCCGGCTACTACTGGGAAGATCACTTCGCCAGGGCAGGCAAGGAGATAAGCAAGAACATGTAAGCGAGAGCGAAATGGGCATGCATCCTGAAACTGAAGAAATATTCCCTCCGCTCCGACCAGCACATGATCATCAGAAAGGGGCACAGATAATGAAAAAAAAATACACCCCCCCCCTAAGCTAGTAGGAGTGGCGGAGCAGGAGTGTGTAATTCAGATTTTTTTTTTTATTCTGCACTGACTGTCTTTGAAATTGCCCCAGCCCCTGTTCAAATCCAAACTGGGGACAAAACTGGGGACAGACTTGGTCCGGGGACAGTGTCGTCAATCCGGGGACTGTCCCCTGAAACCGGGGATGTCTGGTCACCCTAGATTAGTGTCCTTATTAAAAGTCAGCAGCTACAGTGTTTGTAGCTGCTAACTTTAAAAAAAAAAATTGTGGGTGGAATCCTGCTTTAAGCATGTTTGAATCCACCTACTGTTGACTGACTCACTACCTCTACTGGAAGTCTATTCCAGGCATTAACTACTCTCGGTAAAATAATACTTTTTAAGATTGGTTTTGAACCTTCTGCCTGCTAGGTTGAGGTCATGTCTCCATTGTCTTGATCATGGCTTCTTATTGAAGATACTGCCCTCCTAAACCTTATTCAGACTAATGTATGTAAAGGTTTCAGTCATGTCTCCCCTTTCCCTTCTTTCCTCTAGGTCAGGGGTCTCAAAACTTTCTAAGCAAAGGGTCAGCTTACTGTTCTTCAGGCCATAGGGAGGCCAGACTGTGGCCAGTGGGAGTATAAAATGCCCCGGTATTAGCGTCCCATCATTGGTTTTAATAGGAGGAATATTGATGGTGCCAGTAGGGGGAATGGTGCACCATCATTGCTGTCAGTTGGTGGAAGTGTTCCCCAAGGGCCAGATAAACACAAGCACCGGGCCACAGTTTGGAGACCGATGCTCTACACTGTACATATTAACATATTACGTTTCTGAAGTCTCCCCTGATATGTTTTATCCCCCAGGCCTTTCACCATTTTTGTTGCTCCTCTCTGAACTTGTTCTATCTTATGCTTTTGAAAGTACTTCACAATTTTTGTTGCTTTTAACATTTAATTTTGGAATGAATGGACTTTACCAAACATAAACCACATTCACTGTTAGAAATACATTTTTTCAATAAAAATTTTCCATCCTGCTCCTTGAAATTTTCTTGTCACTGCAGTCGAAAAAAACGTCGATTTGACACCACAAATGATTCGAAAATTTGGCGAATGTTCTGAATACAAAAATCTTCCAAATGAAATTCTACTAATGCATGGCCAGCTTTGGAGTCAAACTTGAGACTGGCCACAAAAATTAAATGTGCTCTCCAACATATGAAGAAAATATTGCTTGTTTTTCCAGTTATTTAAAGGGGTTGTAAAGGTAATTTTTTATATTTTTTTAAATAACAAACATGTTATACTTACCTCCACTGTGCAGCTCGTTTTACACAGAGTGGCCCCGAACCTGGTCTTATGGGGTCCCTCGGCGGCTGTTTTGGGTCCTCCCCGCAAGAATTCACCACCTTCATGCGAGCGAGCTCGCATGGTGGTAAGTTCTTGCGGGCGCGCTCCGTGATACAGCAGGCGGCTACAGCAGGCGAGAAGCCAGCGCGTTCACGGCGTGGGACTTTCGAGGGGTCAGGTAAGTAAACGGGGGGGGGGGGGGGCTGGGGGGCCGCTAATCCTCAGATGTTTTTTCACCTTAATGCATAGAATGCATTAAGGTGAAAAAACGTGTACCGTTACAACCACTTTAACAGAGGGGGGAACTTATCTTAGTCCATGGTCCTGTAGACTTTCTCCCAACCAATTCTTGTAGTGACAAATGGTCCCTAGAAGCCACTCTTTTTCTCCGATCATGTCACCACCCCTCTCGCCAAAGGCATCATCTACCATCCAGAAGTGGCCACTGCTGGACCTGCATTGTATGTGATGACATTGAGGGCTTTCCCACATTCTGGAGCTGGAGAAGAGTGCTAGCTGCCACGGGATAGTGGGTTAAGGTAAGTATTAAAGTGAGACTAAAGGTTCTGATTTTTTGTTTTTAAAATAACAAACATGTCATATTTACCTGCTCTGTGCAATGGTTTTGCACAGAGCAGCCTGACCCCTCTTTTTCTCGGGTCTCTTGCCGGTGCTCCTGCCCCCCCGCTGAATGCCCCCAGAGCAAGCTGCTTGTTCTGGGGACACTTGTGTGTTTCTATAAGACACACAGTGCATGCCTCAGTGCCCCCTTCATTGGCAGCGGGAGCCATTGTGTCTCAGCCAATGAGGTAGGAGAGACCCGGGAGAATGCTGCTCTTGTGCACATCGCTGGATCAAGGTCGGCTCAGGTAAGTATTAGGGGGGCTGTAGGGGACTGTTGCACACAGAAGGTTTTTTATCTTAATGCATTAGGATAAAAAAAACTTCTGACGTTGCAACCACTTTAAAGTATAACTAAAGGCAAAACTTTTTTTTTCATTTTGGATAGAGGGGAGTTGGATTAGATGTCAGTTTTTATTGCTGTCTGTGCCCCTGTTAGGAAGATTCACTCTCTCTATTTGTCCTATTTACCATTATCATTGAAAATGAAAGTAACAGAAAACCCCACATTTTGGGTTGTCCCCTGGAAAAGTAATAGAGGGGGGGACCTTCCTATTCTGAGACTAGTTCGGGTGACCTTGGGACCCCAAGAGATTCCCTTAATTTGCAGGGATTTCCCTTCATTCCTGTTTGGCTATGGGACAGGAAGTGAAGGTGAATCTCCGTAATGGGACAAAGATGGCAAAAATAAACCTTACAGGGGTTTTAACTCTCCCTTATGCCTTGTACACACGATAAGAATTTCCGATGGAAAAAGTCAGACAGACTTTTTCCATCGGAAATTCCTACCGTGTGTTTGCCCCATCAGAGAAATTCCGATGAATTCCATCGGAGTGTAAATATAGAACATGTTCTATTTTTTTCCGATGGAATTTCATCGGAATTCCGATGTGAGTTTGGTCGGACAAAGGTCCGATCATGTGTACGCGGCATAACTCTATCCGAAAGGGAAAAAAAAAGTTTTGCCTATAGTTCTACTTTAAGATTCACTTTTATTGCCCCCCAATGCACATTTGGTGCATATAACACAACAGATGCAAATGCTGTGTGCATTGCGGTGGACTGTGTTCTAAAAAAAATAGAGCAGGACCTGTTTTGTATGTGTTCTAGTACACTGACAGCCCGTTGCACCTCAACGCACAAAAAAGCATGGATTGTAGCAGTCTGCATTGTAGCATGAATGAGCCCTAATGCCTATATATACCATCTAACCCTTCCCCTTTCGTTTTCTATGCCTTGCTAGAATTAAATTGCTGTAATGTCTACACCTGGGCCAGTGAGAGTGAAGGAGGAAGAGATGGTGAAGCAATGGGAAGTTTGCGCCAACTGACCAACTGACAGTTATTACAAACAGTTCAGGATGAGTTGGCAAACTCTTTGTCTGTGCCAGTAACGTGCGGAGCTCTAACAGTTATTCAGCACATAGTGCAGGACACGTGTATTATATATCATGGCAGAATGTAATGATGTCTTCCTTATCACAGATAACATTGGCAGTGGCATGTGCCTTAGCACAGTACCCTGTCACTGCAGGAGTGTGACCAAGGCGCCAGCTGAGAGTGCGGTTCCCCTGCCCAGCGCTGCTGCCCATTGTTCTGCTCTGCAATAACAAACAAGGCTGTGGATGAGAAGGGTTTGGTCTCCTAGAGAGAGCTGACCCTGATCACCATTGTTGTCTGGCCGACCTGCGTCAGACACAGCTTATAATTCGTCTACTGCATTCTGGCAGGCAGTATGATAAAATGCTGTCATTGTGTCACCTAAGTACAATAGCAGACACACTTAAAGGGTAATACCTTCTTTCTGACAAATAAGGTGTTGTGAAATCAGCAGCTCTATAAATAAAATTTACTAGCAAAAGTGTGCCCATTCATTGAAAGGGATGGATATAGAAATGATGTAAAGAAACAACTGGCCTTATTCTTTCTACATACCTGTATGGCAAGGTCATACCATGTCAGTATGTCACTGTCAGTATACCTGTATGTCATAATGCAGAAGACAGTACTAGTTACATAATACAGAGCACTTTAATATATCACGCCCCTGGCAGAATGTCCAACTGTGACAGCATGTCAATGGCAGAGAAAAGGAATGTGCTTAGAGTGCTGACCGAGTGCCCAGGGTGGTCCCTACATCCATGAACTCAGCATGTCCATGGTAGTATGCCAGGTATGGTCTCTAAGTGCCGGACAAAATGCTTGTGCCATCTGAGCATTTGAAAAAACAGCCCCCTCATCCCCCAAATTCCACCCTAGGTGCCTTAGAGGCCAATCACCTGACCTGGGCATTGCAATATGGGAGGGGTGGGGGGGGGTGCTTTTTATAGCCATGACCCATTCCAAAAGGTACACCCTTTCCTAGGCCCACCCTCACCTTTCTGAAGGTATGGGCTGGGGATAGAGAGAGGAATTTGTTATCTCTAGCTACTGAGAGAGTTAACCATGTGCAGTCACCTCGTTAGACTAGGACTAAGCAAAAAAATGTTAGTAGCTCAATCGTGCTACTAAGATCTCTAGCAATTAATCCCTAGGAGTAGAAATCGATGGGTAAGCAGATGGAGCAAATGGGTCCACATTTAATTGGTAACCAACATTGGGAAGGGGACTTTTATCACTGATTACCATTGCATATCTCCCAACTTTTTGAGATGGGAATGAGGAACACCTATCGGCAAAAGCCTGCAGGCAAAGGACACACCCCTTGCCACGCCCCCTTAAAGGAGAATTGTACAAAAAAAAAACAAGATTGGTTAAACCTACAAGTGCTTTTTTTTTACCACTACTATTCCTTTATATTGGCTTTTGGAATTTACAAATGCAGCAATTTAGAAATCAGATAAAAAAAATAGCACTGGAAAACACTTTTTTATAGATAAAAAGTGCATTTTATATACATCTATATAGATCAGACCAAAATGAGGGACAAATGAGGAGGAATGAGGGACAGAGGGACATTGCTCGAATTCAGGGACAGTTGGGAGCTATGCCGTTGTAAGGGGCCACTACACTAACCACCAATGTAATAGGTAATTGATCAGGTAATTGATCAATTAATAGGTAATTTTTCCACTGATCACCTATGTATGGATACACAACAATGACCACCCTGACCCTGTAATCTGTGTTGTACTTTATATACTCCTATCCATTGCACTTTGTAATCTCTGCTGTACTTTATATACTCCTATCCATTGCACTCTGTAATCTCTGCTGTACTTTATATATTCCTATCCATTGCACTCTGTAATCTCTGCTGTACTTTATATACTCCTATCCATTGCACTCTGTAATCTCTGCTGTACTTTATATACTCCTATCCATTGTACTCTGTAATCTCTGCTGTACTTTATATACTCCTATCCATTGCACTCTGTAATCTCTGCTGTACTTTATATATTCCTATCCATTGTACTCTGTAATCTCTGCTGTAGTTTATATACTCCTATCCATTGCACTCTGTAATCTCTGCTGTACTTTATATATTCCTATCCATTGTACTCTGTAATCTCTGCTGTAGTTTATATACTCCTATCCATTGCACTCTGTAATCTCTGCTGTACGTTATGAACTGCTGACCACAGCACTCTGTAATCTGTACTGTAATTTATATATTCCTATCCATTGCACTCTGTAATCTCTGCTGTACTTTATATATTCCTATCCATTGCACTCTGTAATCTCTGCTGTACTTTATGTACTGCTGACCACTGCCCTCTGTAATCTGTGCTGTATTTTTTATACCCCTGACCACTGCACTCTGTACTGTACTTTATATACTGCCACCCTGCACTCTATAATCTCTCTTGTACTTTATATACTCCTGAGCATTGCACTCTAATCTGTGCTGTACTTTGTATACTGCTGACCACTGCACATTATAAACTGTGTTGTACTTTATATACTCCTATCCATTGCACTCTGTGCTGTATTTTATATACACCTGGTCGCGGCACACTGTAATCCGTGCTGTACTTTACAGTATATACTCCTGACCATGGCACTCCGTCTCTTGTGTTGTATTTATACACTCCTGAACATTGCACTTTGTTAACTGTGCTGTATGTTTCATACTCCTCACCATTATAATATGTAGGCTGTGCTGTATTTTATTTATTTATTTATTTCAGGTACTTATATAGCACCGTCAATTTATGCAGCGCTTTACTTATATATTTTACATTTTCCCTATTGCTGTAATGTCTAACTTTCTTTTCTGGCTAATGCCTAATTCATTTCAGGATTATTAATTATTATTTTTTTCCCATATAGCTTCACCTATATAGGGGGATTTAAAAATTATTTCTCCTGTGTGTCGTATTCACTATGCACACTGCTATTAGAGTGCATCATGTGCATGGCAACCAATCAGCTTCTATCTTCAGCGTCTTCAGTTAAGCTTTGAAAATGATTGGTAGAAGCTGATTGGTTGCTGTGAACAGATGCTCCAGATTCTGGAGGCTCCAGTTTTGATAAATGCACCTCGGTACCTAAAAGCTGGCATTATTATATAATAGAGGACATCTTCTCATTTTAGAATAAGTATAATGGCTAATGGATAAAAGAATAGAGTAATGCCGCGTACACACGATCATTTTTCCCGTCGGGAAAAATGAAATTTTTTCCTTTGGACGAGAAAAACGATCGTCTGTGGGCTTTTTGCCGTTTTTCCCGACGGGAAAAACGGCATTAATCACGATGAGAAAAATTAGAACATGTTCTAATTTTTCTCATCGTTTTTTCCATCATTTTTTTCCGCTGCAGTTTTCCCATAGGGAGACACTGCCGCGGAGCCCACAGACGGTCGTTTTTCTCGACAAAGAAAAAAATGACGGGAAAAACGGTCGTGTGTGGGGGAAAATGCCATTCCCTCGTTTTTCATTTTATTTCATGTCGTGATTCACGGCGGTGTTTTCACCGCCGTGAATCACGATCGTGTGGCTAATGTACAAAAAGTGTGAAATGAGCAGGAAACATTGAGTCAAAGTCCCTGATTCACTTTCAGACCTGGGTTGCAGAAATCACAGATGGAAGCTGATTGGTCGCTATGAGCCACCAGAATTTGTTTTATAACACACTTTTCACACATCGGCCCCCTATGTCATTAGGGGAATTCAGCGGATGATGGACATCTCTTATTATAGCATTGTTATTGTTTAAATGTAAGGGCAGAGGGTAGTTCTTCCTGTTATACAAGTGTCAGTGAAGCGAAGGAGGTATAAAATAGGTGAGGTAAAACACTTTCCCAGCTCTCTCTTTAAAGGAAACGTTTCCTATAAGAAATATGGGAGCTGCCATTGCTGACTTCTCACTGTGCAAATTTGAGTTGAGTTCTTTTTAGGCTACATTTACATGGCCGCACAGCATGTACAGCAGGGATATGCAACTAGCGGACCTCTAGCAGTTGAAAAACTACAAGTCCCATCATGCCTCTGCCTCTGGGTCTCATGCTTGTGGCTGTCAGAGTCTTGCTATGCCTCATGGGACTTGTAGTTCTGCAACAGCTGGAGGGCCACAGTTTGCATATCCCTGATGTACAGTATGTAGCCTTATGCTGATCCTCTTGCTTTATTAGGGCCTTGTATGGATTGGGGGGACGCCACAGCATTTTTTTTTCTTAATTTTTTATTGCCGGTGTTCTGCCGAATAAGTTCCGCCCTGCGGATAAGGACCCCTTCGTTCTGCGCAGGCGCGGCGCCGAGTCTCCGAAAATAGCCGAAGATGTAGAGCTGAGTCAGCTCTACACGGCGCATGCACAATGACTATCAGATATGCCGCACGCTCCCGATTGCTAGTGCTACTCTGCAAGGGGCGGGGGTGATTATAGCAATAAAGTACACGTCTTAGCGGGGCGTGTTAAAATAAACGATTGGCGGATTTTGCAGTGTTGAAAGGCGGGTTTTGAAATGTTGATGGGCGGGTTTTGAAATGTTGATGGGCGGGTTTGCGCGACCTATTTAAATAACAAACACAATGAATTTATTGACATAAAACCCACCCATCAACACGCCCCGCTAAGACGTGTACTTTATTTTTAAAATCACCCCCGCCCCTTGCAGAGTAGCACTAGCATCCGGAGCGTGCGGCATATGTGATAGTCATTGCGCATGCACCGTGTAGAGCTGACTCTGAGCTCTACATGTTCGGCTATTTTCGGAGGCTCGGTGGATGTTCGTACTGCGCAAGCGCCGCGCCTGCGCAGTATAGGGGGGTCCTAATCCGCCGGGGGAACATTTTCGGCAAGACACCGGCAATTCATTTTCTTTTTTTTTCAAATATAAATTTTTATTCAATTTTCAGGAATGAACATGGTCCACAAAAAGAAAAAGGAACAATTACAGTATCTCACAGGTAGGGAGGTCGCAGCCTCCTAGAAATAGAATATATTGAACCGGAATGAACATTACATTACACAATCAGGAAACTGGAGTGTCCATGGCTGCTGTCTCATCAGCATATTGCTGTATAGTTGCATTGTCATAGGAATGTCACACCATCGCTACCTATTAATCAGAGAAACCATTCTCCATTCCTTATATTTCTAACTTAATAAATAAAATAAAAAAGGGGGAAAAAGGCAGGAATAATAAAATAAAATAGGAAAAATAGAGAAAACCTATACAGAAAGTAAAGCGGGGGAGGGGTTGGGAGAGAGAGGGAGGTTCGGGGGTGGCAACCGGGGTTGAATATACCAGAATCTAAAGCCTCATGTCCAAGATTGTATCTCGCTAGTTTTGCGTCAGTGCTCATGTCTCAAGAAGGGATTTACCTTCTTCGGAATCTTTGAACAAATTCCAAAGAGTGCAGGTTTTCTTATATGTCTCGTGTCTGTCAGTCAGCACCAAGTCCTCCATCATGTTGATGTCTTCCACTTTCCTCAGCCACAACACTGTGGATGGTGGGTTTTGTTGTTTCCAAAGAAAGGGAATGCATGATTTGGCTGCATTCAGTAAATGGCGCAATTCATTTTCTTTTACATTCACCTGTCAGTGGGGAGCCCCGCTGACAGCTGATGACTCATCCAGTACACATTCCATAAATACCGCATGCCTTCGATCACCACTTAATTACCGCATGCATTTAATTATTGACAGTTTCAGGATCGCAGGCGTTAAAATGTGTCTGAACACCTATATATCGCATGCTTTTGTTAATGGAGCCCAGTGTTTCTATAATTTGACTTATCCTGACCAGTATAGTTGTTCCAGGTACTGACCTCAAGTATTGCAATATGTGTTTAAGGTGGCACTGAAAATTTAAAAAAAACAAAAAACGGGAATATGTCCCCAAGAAAAGAGTACATTTGTATAGAGCAGGAACAATAGGAAAGGATGGAATTGGGAATAAAGACAGGAAGCCCCCCAGGCTCCACCTATAACTTGGTATGGACTGACTCACTGTGATCTTGCTTCATATGTTTCAGATTTAGTTTAAAAGCAGTGAACGCCTCACAATGTTTAACTATTATTTCTTCAGGAAAAGACTTGTCACAGAAAAATACTTGACAGTGACATGGCTGACAGGGTGTTTACCATGTGACACTTCCAACTGATAACATAGGTCATTCCTCCTCTTTAAATAGCACTGATTTAGGCCTTTCTGGTTTATTTATTTTAAAGCGGAGGTGCCGCAAAAAAAATAATATTAAAAGCCAGCAGCTACAAATACTGCAATCGCTCGTCTCTCGGCTGCCCCCGCCGCCATCCTCAGTGAGGGAATCAGGAAGTGAAGCGTTGCGGCTTCACTGCCCGGTTCTCTACTGCGCATGCATGAGTAGCGCGGCGCGTTCCCAGTGGTCCCTGCTCTCTCCTGGGACCAGTGTGTTTCACAGAAGACAGCGGGGGGGACGGGAAGTTGAGTGACTTCCATCAGACCAAATTCCGACCGTCCAAAACGCGGTGACGTACAACACGTACGACGTCACTATAAAGGGGAAGTTCAAATCCAACGGCGCCACCCTTTGGGCTGCTTTTGCTGATTTTGTGTTACCGCGTGTTAGTAAAAGTTTGGTGTTAGCCGATACGCGCCTAAAATAAATATTAAGATATTTTGGAGACCTGACTTTAAAATAAAATACGAAGATTCATGAGATCACAAGAAAAAAAGAAATACGTTTGTCAGAACTCGGTGTGAATATCCGCAGCGAAAAATAAAATTTGTTCTAATCTAGCATTAGAAAGAAGAAAAGCGGAAGTTCCATTTTTGGGTGGAACTTCGCTTTAAATGCTATTGGCCAGAGGGCGAGTATACCCTTCCTACAAGTCAGAGAAAATTAGTTCACTGCTGTTTACTTCATCGACGATCCTATTTGGGTACAAATATCCAAAAAGTCTCTTCATAACATTCACTTAGGCCCCTTTCACACTGAGGCGTATTTCAGGCGTTTTTGCGCTAAAAATAGCGCATAAATAACGCCTGAAATGCACAAAAAAACACCTGAAATTCTCAATGTGAAAGCCCGAGGGCTTTCACACAGAGGCGGTGCGCTGGCAGGAGACAAAAAAATCTCCTGCAAGCCACATCTTTGGAGCGGTGTGTATACCGCTCCTTTACCGCTCCTTGCCATTGAAATCAATGGGACACCGTGGTAATACCACCCGCAAACCGCGGCTGTAGCCGCGGTTTGCGGGCGGTATTAACCCTTTTTCGGCCGCTAGCGGGGGTTAAAACCGCACCGCTAGCGGACAAATATCGCGGTAAAACATGACGGTATAGGGCTCTGAAAATCACGCCGCTATACCGCCACCGCATATGCCCGCCCCAGTGTGAAAGGGGCCTTAGGGGCATATTCATAAGATAGAGAATATGACATTTAGAAAAACACTCAAAGAATCAGTGGGCGATTTACTATATCAGTACGGGTAAAATGCCAGTGGCCAATTACCAAGGTTGGGTTGCAGTGCGCATAGTCCTCTGATAGTTCTGACTTCTTGAAAAGTCAAAAGTTATACAGGCATACCCCACTTTTAAGTACACAATGGGACCAGAGCAAGTATGTAAATCGAAAATGTACTTAAAGTGAAACAAAACATTTTTTCACTTCTAGGGAGTAGTGGGAGGTCAGGGGCTGTAGTGTGGGTGTCAGGAGCTGTAGTTGAGGTCTCAGGGGCTGTAGTGGGGGTGTCAGGGGCACACTGGAAAAGGGTGGGCTATGCTCTCGGAGCTTCAGCTCCTTCTACTGCGGCTGCAAAATGTCTGTACAGTACTTGTGAGGCACTTTACATACACTCGGGTGTATGTCCTTACTCGCGAGTGTATGTAAAGTGAGTGTACTTAAAGCGGGGTATGCCTGTACAGGAGTTTCTGGGAGCTCTGGCAGTGGACTGACTGATAGGGGAGAGGAAAGAAGGAAAGTATAGGATGCTTACTTTGCCTACCATAATGTGAACCTACTACTTTGCCTCCTCTAGGTTGACTTTGAAGCCCAACTCAAGGAATTACAAAAGAACTGCCCTTGCAGTGATGACCCCCCTTCCCTGGCCACCACCACCACCACACACAACGAAAAGGTGAAATGCTCATTAACTTTAGGGAATGAGGAAAACGGTAATACATACCTTATTTCCCAATCCAGGCCCCAGCTTGGGAACTGCTCCAGACTCTTCTCTGTTCCAGCTTTTGGACAATCCTTCACTGTCCTCATGTGCAATGCAGGGCTATTGTCCCTTGGTTGTACTTGATGGCGTCATTGTGTGACCACAGCATGGAGCACCTTATAGAAGAGGCTTTGGGGGACCAGTTGCATAGATGAAGGAAGCCTGCTGGAGCAAGGAGTAAGGTAAGTATTAAACTTTATTTTATGCTTCCCTAAACCTAAATGCATATCTATGGTCAAAATGTAAAATCCTATATTCAGTTCCACATTTTAGTTCAATTATCTCTAGCCTACTCTTATTGATCTGTATGATCTTGAAGTTTGTAAACTTTGTGAAGATCCCCACACATTTCCTTCCTTGAATTCTGTGACATGTAATCACTATGCCCTGTGAGGAGGCACTGATGTGTCACACATTTCACAGAGCCTGCCTTCTGAACTACAGAGATGCAGAGAGGAGGAGTTTCAGGAGGCGGAGTCAGTACAGAAATCCCTGCGTGCAGGTAACAAGGTACTATGGGATATGTAGTCCATAGAACTTGAAGTAGCTGCAAAGCATGCAGGGAATCCAGGAAGATGTGGAAAGAGACGGCCAGCAGACAGGCAGATCTCACAACATGAATGATTTCAGGTACATTTATATTGGATTGTCAATAATAATTATTGTTTGTATTGTTATTACAATGTTAATGTTGTAGATATAAAAGTGTTTGCTTTTATATCTACTTCACGACCGTCCTATAGCAGTTTTATCGGTGGCTCACTTTCGCTGTGATTTTGCACAGCGGGAGCCGATCAGCGGGAACTGCAGACTTGATGTCCATCGGTACCCACTGATCGTTCGTTACAGGGGCAGTACGGCAGTCTGCCTATGTATACAAGGCAGATTACCATTCTGTCAGGAGGGTAGGCATGGATCCTATGTTCCTGCAAAGCAGGGACAATAATCCATATCTTCCCTTAGTAAAAGCACCTCCCCCACAGTAAACAAACACTGGCTAGGCACACACTTAACCCTTTGATCGCCCCTGATGTTAAAGCCCTTCCCAGCCAGTGTCTTTAGTACAGTGACAGTGCATATTTTTAGCACTGATCACTGTATTAGTGTCACTGGTTCCCAAAAAAAGTGTTGAAAGTGTCAGTTAGTGTCCGATTTGTCCTCCGCAATATCGCAGTCCCACTATAAGTCGCTGATCGCAGCCATTACTAGTAAAAATAAATAAATAAATAAAAATTCAATAGATATATCCCATAGTTTAAAATAAAACTAGCGGCAGCCAGCTTTTCCGGTGAGTGTCCATTTTTGGATGATTTTAAAGCACTGTTTATATTGCTGATCCTATCACTGGAACTGTGCATTTAAATCTATATTTTTCACTACATTGGTTTTTTATTGTAAATTTCCATTAACACTTTTTTGGACTTTATTTAAATGTGCTGTCCATTTATAACACAGTATTCTCATCTCATCGCTGTTCATTTACTTTCGGCACTACACACTTTTTCTTAACCACTTGCCGACCAGCCCCCGTCATTATACTGCGGCAAGTCGGCATGATCCTGTGAACCGTCGTAGCTGTACGTCGGTCCCTTTAAGCGGGATAGCTGCATCACAGGGGTGCCGATGCTCGTGACCGGCGGTCACGATGACCGCCGTCTGCGAGCGATCGCGGACACGAGAGGCAGAACAGAGACGTGTGTGTGTAAACACAAATCCCTGTTCTGTTCTGTGAGGAGAGACAGATCGTGAGTTCCTAATAGCTAGGAATCACAATCTGTAATTTCCTCTTGGTCAGTCCCCTCCCCCCACAGTTAGAAACACACGCTAGGGAACACAATTAACCCGTTGATCGCCCCCTAGTGTTAACTCCTTCCCTGCCAGTGACATTTTTACAGTAATCAGTGCATTTTTATAACACTGATCGCTGTATAAATGCCATTGGTCCTAAAAATGTGTCAAAAGTGTCCGATATGTCCGCCATAATGTTGCAGTCCCGATAAAAATCGCCGCCATTACTAGTAAAAAAAATAATAATAAAAATGCAATAAATCTATCCCCTATTTTGTAGACGCTATAACTTTTACGCAAACCAATCAATATATACGCTTATTGCGATTTTTATTACCAGAAAAATGAAGAATAATACATATTGGCCTAAACTGAGAATTTTTATTTTATTTTTTAAATTGGGGATATTTATTATTGCAAAAAGTACAAAATGTTGTGTTTTTTTTAAATAGTCGCTCTTTTTTTGTTTATAGTGCAAAAAAAAAAAAAATCACAGAGATGATCAAATACCACCAAAAGAAAGCTCTATTTGTGGGAAAAAAAACCCGTCAATTTTGTTTGGGTACAGCGTCGCATTCCCCGCGCAATTGTCAGTTAAAGCGACGCAGTGGGTTAATATCCCATAGTTTGTAGACGCTATAACTTTTGTGCAAACCAATCTATATACGCTTACTGCCATTTTCTTTTTTTTACCAAAAATATGTAGCAGAATACATTTTAGCCAAAATTTAGGAAGAAATTAGAAATTTGATTTTTGAAAAAAAAAAATCGTTGGATATGTTTTATAGCAGAAAGCAAAAATATATTGTTTTTTTTTTTTTTTTAAATTGTCGCTCTTTTTTTTGTTTACAGCGCAAAAAATAAAAACCGCAGAGGTGATCAAATACCACCAAAAGAAAGCTCTATTTGTGGGCAAAAAAGGACATACGTTTTATTTGGATGGTGTCAGTTAGGCCTCTTTCACACTGAGGCGCTTGAAAAACTGCCAGTAAAACACGGAGCGCTTTTGAAGAGCTTTTCGGGCGCTTTTGAAGAGCTTTCAATTCATTTCAATGGAGAGGGGTGTTTTTTCACCGCTCTGTCAGAGCACTGCCCCAGTGTGAAAGCATTCATTGATTTTAACAGAATATGTTTGCGTAAGCTTTTCAGGGGCTTTTTTTTTGCGTGAAAGTGGTCTTAAAGGAAAGCGGTGCCGTATCGCAAGAAATGACCCGGTCATGAAGGGGGGTAAATCTTTTGGAGCTGAAGTGGTTAAAGTAATTCCTGCAGTTGGCTTTTAAGGGAAAAGAGACTGCCATTTCTAACTTCATTTTGAAACATGCTAGTAGCCTGTCTGTTTCGCACATATCTCGCCTCTTCCAACCACTCCCTGGATCTGAGTCCTCTTCTCATTCTTCCCAAGCTGAAGCGCTGTCATCCTCCCTGCATATCCCAGCTACAGCTCCAAAAGATCCGCATTGCAACATGTTACCCATCAAGAAGGCCTTAATGTTATACATTTTATAAAGAATTCTTATGGCGTAAAAAAAGAAATAAGAAGATCTTTCTCATATTGAGCCATCCTGATCTCTTATGCCCTGTACACACGATCGGAATTCCGATGGGCTAAAATCCGATGGAATTTTTTGTCGGAATTCCGTTCAAAGCTGCCTTGCATACACACCATCAGACCAAATTCCGACCGTCCAAAGCGCGGTGACGTACAACACGTACGACGTCACTATAAAGGGGAAGTTCAAATCCAACAGCGCCACCCTGCGGGCTGCTTTTGCTAAATTTCGTGTTACCGCATGTTAGTAAAAGTTTGGTTTTAGCCGATTCGCACTTAAAATAAATATTAAGATATTTTGGAGACCTGGCTTTAAAATAAAATACGAAGATTCATGAGATCACAAAAAAACAAGAAATACGTTTGTCAGAACTTGGTGTGAATATCCGCAGCGAAAAATGTAATTTGTTCTAGCATTAAAAAGAAGAAAATAATGCGCTACATTTAACGAGGCAATAATTTGCAGCATGACGAATGTGCTATCTCCATTACGAACGCTAGTTTTACCAGAACGAGCGCTCCCGTCCCCTAATTTAGTCTGAGCATGCGTGGATGGAGTTCCACACAGACGATCGGAATTTCCTATGGTTTTTTTCTCCATCGGAAAAAATTTAAAACATGTTCTATTTTTCTACACCGATGGAAAAAAGTCCGATGGGGCCCACACACGATCGGAATTTCCGATGAAACAAGTCCAACGGATCGCGTGTACAGGGCATTAGCTGCATTCTGGCAGGCCACACTCAAGGCTGGATAAACGAAGAGCTCATCACAGATCTTTTTTATAATGATAAGATCTGGCAATCTGAATTCTCTCCTGGGACCTGTACTGTCTGTAACAATTTCCCCAATGTAATCCAAAAAGAGAGAGTGCAGAAGGAGAGAATCCTAGGAAATACGCCCTATTAGTTCTCAAAGACACACTAGGAGATACTGTAGTTCTATAGCAGCTTGCGGAACAGGAAGGCTTCTCTTGTCCTAGTGTCTAAATTAAGAACCATCCATACTGCCCAGACCAACTAGGACCTCTGTCATCGCTCATTCAATGTATATTCTCTCATTCTACAATTGCTGTTTTTTTAGAGCAGGTTTAAAATCTATGAGATTAGAAGCTCCGATGTGCAAAAGACCAAGAAAATGAAACTGTCCATCAAATTCAACCAACCCCTGTATTTCTTCCACAGGAAAGACATTTTACAATAGTCAAATCATATAGAGAAACAGGGGGAAAATATCTAACGCGTTTCACATCAATCGATGCTTAGCCATAGCTATGATGAAGCATCGATTAATGTGAAACGCGTTAGATATTTTCCCCTGTTTCTCTATATGATTTGACTGCTGTACACTGGATTTTATTTTATTTTCTACAACAAAGATGCCTTGGATTTTATTTTATTTTCTACAACAAAGATGCCTTTTTCACGGAGTGCGGCCGTCCAGGATATTTTTCCTCATCAAACTTGTGCAGAGCCAGCACCTGTGAGCTCCTAGTAGGGCGGGACACTTTCCTGTGAAGGTTCGGAAGCTTTGAGAGCATCAATCCTTTTCTCTACAGGAAAGACATTGCAACTGAAATAAATTACCTCCTGATCCTCCGAAGGATCACAATACTACTATTTACCCATATATATACTCGAGTATAAGCCGACCCGAATATAAGCCGAGGCACCTAATTTTACCACAAAAAACTGGGAAAACTTATTGACTCAAGCATAAGCCTAGGGTGTCCATCTGCATGCCTCACTGTGTCTCACTTTGCCTCACTGTGTCCATGCCCCACTGTGCCCATGCCTCACTGTGTCCATGCCTCACTGTGTCCATGTGCATGCCTCACTGTGCCCATGCCTCACTGTGTCCATGCCTCACTGTGCCCATGCCTCACTGTGCCCATGCCTCACTGTGCTTCACTGTGCCCATGCCTCACTGTGCCCATGCCTCACTGTGCCCATGCCTCACTGTGCCCATGCCTCACTGTGTCCATGCCTCTCTGTGACTCACTGTGTCCATGCCTCACTGTGTCCATGACTAGACTTACGTTTAACATTGGAGTATATTGAAGGGGTGCCCGGTTTTGAAAAATCTGTGTCCCCCGGACAACAAACTTTGCACACTTGTAGAGGAAGAGTGGGGCTACATGTGTGCCAAGTTTGGGGTCCAGGGGGCCTAGGGCCGGCCAGTACCGGGTCCCCAAGTTCCGGGAGATCAGGCGCAAAAAGGTGACTCGAGTATAAGCCGAGGGGGGGGGGGGGGGGCATTTTCAGCACAAAAAAATGTGCTGAAAATCTCGGCTTATACTCGAGTATATACGGTAGTAATTATAACTCTGGATATGAATTGCTGCAAGAAAATAATCCAATCCTTGTTTTGACCATCACTAGTTTTCGTAGTAAGGTGTTCCTCAGATTTACCAGTCCTACTCTAAAGAATCCTTTCTAATGTGGTGGCAAAAATGTCTTCTATACGCAACTTACACCGAACAACCATAACATTGCAACCACCCACCGTAACAATATTGCCCACCCACCCAATAATATTGGTCCCCATTTTACTGCCAAAACAGCCCAGACCCATTGAGGCATGGACTCCACTACGCAAAAAATCACACTGTCTCTGCCAGCTTGCCTTCTTCCCATAGTGCATCTCTTCCCCACTTCCTCAGGTAAGTGACGCACACTCACCCTATCATTCACATGATATAAAAGAAAAAACATGATTCATCAGACCAGGCCACCTTCTTCCATTGCTCATTGAAGGCATTTTTGGCTGTGGACACGGGTGAGCATGGGCACCCTTACCTGTCTGTGGAACGCAGTCCCATGCACAACACACTGGGGATGCGCAGTGTTCTGACACCCTTATTTTGGAACCAGCATTAACTTTTTATCAATCTGAGCTACAGTAGCTCTTCTATTGGATCAGACATCATGGGCCAGCCTTCACTCCCCACAAGCCTCAATGAGCCTTGGCTGCCCATGACCCCGCCACCTGTTCGCTGGTTTTCCTTCCTTGGACCACCTATGGTAGGTCCTGACCGCTGCAGCCAGAGAACATCCAACAACAGCTGTAGTTTTGAAGATGGTCTGTGCCAGTCATCTAGTGATTACAGTTTGGCCCTTGTCAAAGTCACTTAAAGTGGTTGTAAACCCACTTTTTTGACTTCTACCTATAGGTAAGCCTAGAATAAGGCTTACCTATAGGTAGTGGAAATATCTCCTAAACGTGTGCCGTTTAGGAGATATTTCACTTGTAGTCCGCCGAAAAAACGTAACTGCGCATGCGCGGGGAAGAAACAAAACTAAGTGCCGTTTCTTCCCCAGCCAGTGCCATGAATCGCGGCTCCCGTGCGCACTCGCCGGAGTCAGTGGCCCAGAAGGAAGAGGGGACAGAAGATGGTCGCTGCCTACACAGAGGACATCGCTGGATTCTTTTGCAGGTAAGTGGCACATAATGGGCTAGTATGCGATGCATACTAGCCCATTATGCTTTTCATTTGCAAGCTTTGCAGCAAGCAAAAGAGGAAGTAAAACCCATCAGGGTTTATTTCCTCTTTAAATGTTTGTGCTTGCCCAGTTTTTCTGCTTTCAACTTCAAGGACAGCATGTTCCTTTGCTGCCTAAAGCCTCGTACAAACGGTCGGACTTCCATCTGACTTTTCCATGGATTTTTGTCCAAACGGAGTTGGCTGGGCACACCCATAGCATACACATCACAGGACTTTTCTGCAAACTTTCCCAAAACTTTTTCCAACATCACGTGGTTTTTCTGCTCTTTACCGCCACCCTTTGGTCAACTTCTGCTATTGTTGGTTGATTTTAACATTATTTTTTTTGTCCATCGGACAAAAGTCCGATGGTTTTCTGTACACACAGTCGGACTTTGCTTCATTGGACTTTTATTGGCCAAAAGTTTGTCCGATTGCAGACCAAACTTTTGTCCGATGAAAACCAAAAAAGTTTGTCCGATGGAGCGTACACACGGTCGGATTTTTTGGCAAACTTGCTCATTTTGAAGTTTGTTGGCAAAAAGTCAGACCGTGTGTACGGGGCTTTATATATCCAATTTTCAAGTGCCATTGTAAATGTTATTCACTTTACCTGTCAGTGGTCATAATGTTATAGTGCATGTCCCCTTATCCTTTCTGCAATCCTTGGGAGAAAAACTCTATTTTCTAAGCCTTTATACTGGCCTTAGAAATACCAGAACAAAAATTAAGTCATCTTTTAAAATTTAGCAAACGTGTAATCATAAACTATAATACTGAACAATGAACATATTTGGTATTGTTACAGAAAAACGTCAACCAATTGCACACAGGATGCCGACTTAAGGCCCATACACACGGTCGGACTTTTTGCCAACAAACTTCAAAATGAGCAATTTAAAAAAAAAATCCTACCGTGTGTACGCTCCATCGGACAAACTTTTTCGGTTTTCATTGGACAAAAGTTCGCTCTGCAAACGGACAAACTTTTAGGCAACAAAAGTCTGATGGTGCAAAGTCCGACCGTGTGTACAGAAATCCATCGGACTTTTGTCCGACGTACAAATACGCATGCCCAGAACCAATGTTAAAATCAACCAGCAATAGCAGAAGTTGACCAAGGGGTGGTGGTAAAGAGCAGAAAAACCACGTGATGTTGGGAAATTTTTAGGAAAATTTGCAGAAAAGTCCTGCCGTGTGTATGCTATGGGCATGGGCATCCGCTCCATAGGGCAAGGGGGGTCGTTTGCCCCCCCCCTGGAATCGAGAAGGTGTTGGCCAAATTGGCAGTGTTCTACACCCTCCGCCGCCCTTACACCCACTTCCAGCCCCGCTGAACCTGCTGAAGGTGAGAAGGAAGGAGAGCTGGGCTGTGTGTGCGGTATGGAGGGAGGAGGAGATGTCCTACAACACGTGTGTGTGTGTTACTGCAGAGACATGACGTCATAGGACACGTCATACATATGGTCAGTGTGGTCAGTGTGCAGTGTAGTGGTCAGAGGTGCAGAGTGCTGCTGTGTAATGTAAAGGGGTGCAGGATGCTGTGTAATGTAAATGGTCCAGTGATGCAGGGTGCTGTGTAATGTAAAGGGGTCCAGTGATGCAGGGTGCTGTGTAATGTAAAGGGGTCCAGTGATGCAGGGTGCTGTGTAATGTAAAGGAGGTCAGTGATGCAGGGTACTGTGTAATGTAAAGGGGTCCAGTGATGCAGGGTGCTGTGTAATGTAAAGGGGTCCAGTGATGCAGGGTGCTGTGTAATGTAAAGGGGTCCAGTGATGCAGGGTGCTGTGTAATGTAAAGGGGTCCAGTGATGCAGGGTGCTGTGTAATGCAAAGGGGTCCAGTGATGCAGGGTGCTGTGTAATGTAAATGGGTCCAGTGATGCAGGGTGCTGTGTAATGTAAAGGGGTCCAGTGATGCAGGGTGCTGTGTAATGTAAAGGAGGTCAGTGATGCAGGGTACTGTGTAATGTAAAGGGGTCCAGTGATGCAGGGTGCTGTGTAATGTAAAGGGGGTCAGTGATGCAGGGTGCTGTGTAATGTAAAGGGAGTCAGTGATGCAGGGTGCTGTGTAATGTAAAGGGGGTCAGTGATGCAGGGTGCTGTGTAATGTAAAGGGGGTCAGTGATGCAGGGTGCTGTGTAATGTAAAGGGGGTCAGTGATGCAGGGTGCTGTGTAATGTAAATGGGTCCAGTGATGCAGGGTGCTGTGTAATGTAAAGGGGTCCAGTGATGCAGGGTGCTGTGTAATGTAAAGGAGGTCAGTGATGCAGGGTACTGTGTAATGTAAAGGGGTCCAGTGATGCAGGGTGCTGTGTAATGTAAAGGGAGTCAGTGATGCAGGGTGCTGTGTAATGTAAAGGGGTCCAGTGATGCAGGGTGCTGTGTAATGTAAAGGAGGTCAGTGATGCAGGGTACTGTGTAATGTAAAGGGGGTCAGTGATGCAGGGTACTGTGTAATGTAAAGGGGTTCAGTGATGCAGGGTGCTGTGTAATGTAAAGGGGGTCAGTGATGCAGGGTGCTGTGTAATGTAAAGGGAGTCAGTGATGCAGGGTGCTGTGTAATGTAAAGGAGGTCAGTGATGCAGGGTGCTGTGTAATGTAAAGGGGGTCAGTGATGCA
This sequence comes from Rana muscosa, assembly GCA_029206835.1. Classification (NCBI taxonomy): domain Eukaryota; kingdom Metazoa; phylum Chordata; class Amphibia; order Anura; family Ranidae; genus Rana; species Rana muscosa. The sequence continues at coordinate 291,694,317 of CM055118.1, forward strand.
GGGGGTGCTGTGTAATGTAAAGGAGGTCAGTGATGCAGGGTACTGTGTAATGTAAAGGGAGTCAGTGATGCAGGGTGCTGTGTAATGTAAAGGAGGTCAGTGATGCAGGGTACTGTGTAATGTAAAGGGAGTCAGTGATGCAGGGTGCTGTGTAATGTAAAGGGGTCCAGTGATGCAGGGTGCTGTGTAATGTAAAGGAGGTCAGTGATGCAGGGTACTGTGTAATGTAAAGGGAGTCAGTGATGCAGGGTGCTGTGTAATGTAAAGGGGTCCAGTGATGCAGGGTGCTGTGTAATGTAAAGGGGGTCAGTGATGCAGGGTGCTGTGTAATGTAAAGGAGTCCAGTGATGCAGGGTGCTGTGTAATGTAAAGAGGTCCAGTGATGCAGGGTGCTGTGTAATGTAAAGGGGTCCAGTGATGCAGGGTGCTGTGTAATGTAAAGGGGTCCAGTGATGCAGGGTGCTGTGTAATGTAAAGGAGGTCAGTGATGCAGGGTACTGTGTAATGTAAAGGGAGTCAGTGATGCAGGGTGCTGTGTAATGTAAAGGGGGTCAGTGATGCAGGGTGCTGTGTAATGTAAAGGAGGTCAGTGATGCAGGGTGCTGTGTAATGTAAAGGGGGTCAGTGATGCAGGGTGCTGTGTAATGTAAAGGAGTTCAGTGATGCAGGGTACTGTGTAATGTAAAGGGAGTCAGTGATGCAGGGTGCTGTGTAATGTAAAGGAGGTCAGTGATGCAGGGTACTGTGTAATGTAAAGGGAGTCAGTGATGCAGGGTGCTGTGTAATGTAACGGGGTCCAGTGATGCAGGGTGCTGTGTAATGTAAAGGAGGTCAGTGATGCAGGGTACTGTGTAATGTAAAGGGGGTCAGTGATGCAGGGTGCTGTGTAATGTAAAGGGGTCCAGTGATGCAGGGTGCTGTGTAATGTAAAGGAGGTCAGTGATGCAGGGTACTGTGTAATGTAAAGGGGGTCAGTGATGCAGGGTACTGTGTAATGTAAAGGAGGTCAGTGATGCAGGGTACTGTGTAATGTAAAGGGGGTCAGTGATGCAGGGTGCTGTGTAATGTAAAGGGGTCCAGTGATGCAGGGTGCTGTGTAATGTAAAGGAGGTCAGTGATGCAGGGTACTGTGTAATGTAAAGGAGGTCAGTGATGCAGGGTACTGTGTAATGTAAAGGGGTCCAGTGATGCAGGGTGCTGTGTAATGTAAAGGAGGTCAGTGATGCAGGGTACTGTGTAATGTAAAGGGGTTCAGTGATGTAGGGTGCTGTGTAATGTAAAGGGGGTCAGTGATGCAGGGTGCTGTGTAATGTAAAGGGGGTCAGTGATGCAGGGTGCTGTGTAATGTAAAGGGGTCCAGTGATGCAGGGTGCTGTGTAATGTAAAGGAGGTCAGTGATGCAGGGTACTGTGTAATGTAAAGGGGTTCAGTGATGCAGGGTGCTGTGTAATGTAAAGGGGGTCAGTGATGCAGGGTGCTGTGTAATGTAAAGGGGGTCAGTGATGCAGGGTGCTGTGTAATGTAAAGGGAGTCAGTGATGCAGGGTGCTGTGTAATGTAAAGGGGGTCAGTGATGCAGGGTGCTGTGTAATGTAAAGGGGGTCAGTGATGCAGGGTGCTGTGTAATGTAAAGGGGTCCAGTGATGCAGGGTGCTGTGTAATGTAAAGGAGGTCAGTGATGCAGGGTGCTGTGTAATGTAAAGGGGTTCAGTGATGCAGGGTGCTGTGTAATGTAAAGGGGGTCAGTGATGCAGGGTGCTGTGTAATGTAAAGGGGGTCAGTGATGCAGGGTGCTGTGTAATGTAAAGGGAGTCAGTGATGCAGGGTGCTGTGTAATGTAAAGGGAGTCAGTGATGCAGGGTGCTGTGTAATGTAAAGGGGGTCAGTGATACCCCCCTCACACACACACACAAAACCAGAGTAGTGTCGTTTGCCCCCCTTTACTCTCCTACCTTAGACAGAGCAGAGAGGCAGAACATTTCTGGATCTAGTGCGGGAGGCAAGGGTTTAACTTTTTGTAATAACCAGCAGGTGATTGGCTGCTAGGACCACCCTGCATCCAATCACATGCTGGTTAACTTGAAAAGTTAACCCTGGCAGTTCCTGCTCCCGCACTCCGTTCAATGCTGTGCCTCCTGCACTCGATCCAGAAATATTCTATCGCCTACTTTCCGCTTTGCTGTTATAATAACAGCGACAGAGCCTGGAGGATAGAAGCGGCTCCTAAATGGCGTGACCGTGGGTCCGGATTGAACAGTGGCTTGGTCCGGATTTGGACCATGGTCGGTCATTGACTTATGCCCGCAGTAGAGTATAGAGCATGATTTCTCAACCAAGGTTCCATGGAATCCTAGGTTTCCTTCAAAGGTTTCTAGGGGTTCCTTAAGCAATTTCTGCCTTTCAAATAAGTTCCCATTGACACCATTGATCTTTTTAGCTATCTGTAAGGGGGCGATTCTTCCCAATGACCACAAGTGTAAGGACCATCCCTACCGCTGACCATCACACTCATGTGCACTATATTGCCAAAAGTATTAGGACGCCTGTCGTTACACACACATGAACTTTAATGGCATCACAGTCTTACTCTGTAGGGTTCAGTATTGAGTTGGCCCACCCTTTTGCAGCTATAAGTCTTCTGGGAAGGCTGCCCACAAGGTTTAGGAGTGTATCTTTGGGAACGTTTGACCATTCTTCCAGAAGCGCATGTGAGGTCAGGCACCGATGTGGACAAGAAGGTCTGGCTCGCAGTCTCCGCTCTAATTCATTCCAAAGACGTTCTATCGGGTTGAGGTCAGGACTCTGTGGAGGTCAGTCAAGTTCCTCCACCTCAAACTTGCTCATCCATGTCTTTATGGACCTTGCTTTGTACACTGGTGAGCAGTCATATTGAAGGGGCATCCTCAAAACTGTTCTCACAAAGTTGGGAGCATGAAATTGTCCAAAATGTCTTGGTATGCTGATGCCATAAGAGTTCCCTTCACTGGAACTAAGGGGCCAAGCCCAACCCCTGAAAAACAACCCCATACCACCCCCCCCCCCGCCAAATGTACCACTGCACAAAGCAAGGTGGTCATGGATGAGCGAGTTTGGAGTAAGGAATATGACTGGCCTGCAGTCCTGACTTCAACCCGATAGAACACCTTTGGGGTGAATTAGAGCAGAAACTGCCAGGCTTTCTCGTCCACATCAGTGCCTGACCTCACAAATGCGTTTCTGGAAGAATGGTCAAACATTCCCATAGACACACTCCTAAACCTTGTGGACAACCTTCCCAGAAGAGTTGAAGCTGTTATAGCTACAAAGGGTGGGCCAACTCAATATTGAACCCTACGGACTAAGACTGGGATGCCATTAACATTCATGTGCGTGTAAAGGCAGGTGTCCCGATACTTACTAGTAACATAGTGTATCATGAGTTGTAGATATAGTAACTATTAGCAGGGGTTCCCTGAGACCGGAAAGTTATTTCAAGGGCTCCTCTGTGTTGAAAAGTTTGAGAAAGGGTCGGGGGAAAGGAATATAAGAAATATAAGAAATGCTTAGGATATATAGAGTATGCTATAGAGTATATATAGAGTATGCTATAGAGTATATATAGAGTATGCTATATAGAGTATGCTATAGAGTATATATAGAGTATGCTATAGAGTATATATAGAGTATGCTATAGAGTATATATAGAGTATGCTATATAGAGTATGCTATAGAGTATATATAGAGTATGCTATAGAGTATATATAGAGTATGCTATATAGAGTATGCTATAGAGTATATATAGAGTATGCTATAGAGTATATATAGAGTATGCTATATAGAGTATGCTATAGAGTATATATAGAGTATGCTATAGAGTATATATAGAGTATGCTATAGAGTATATATAGAGTATGCTATATAGAGTATGCTATAGAGTATGTATAGAGTATATATAGAGTATGCTATAGAGTATATATAGAGTATGCTATAGAGTATATATAGAGTATGCTATAGAGTATGCTATAGAGTATGCTATAGAGTATGCTATATAGAGTATGCTATAGAGTATATATAGAGTATGCTATATAGAGTATGCTATAGAGTATATATAGAGTATGCTATATAGAGTATATATAGAGTATGCTATAGAGTATATATAGAGTATGCTATAGAGTATATATAGAGTATGCTATATAAAGTATGCTATAGAGTATATATAGAGTATGCTATAGAGTATATATAGAGTATGCTATATAGAGTATGCTATAGAGTATATATAGAGTATGCTATATAGAGTATGCTATAGAGTAAGCTATGACTAAGCACTGTTTGTTAGTGTGAAACGCGTCAGCTCTTCTGTCCGTTCTGTTCTGCTGTGGCATGTATTTTTGATGTCCATTTTTGAATAAAAGGCAAAAACTTTTTTGGAGTGCAGCTGTCCAGAATTTCTTCCCATTTTTTCAAATGCTTAGGGTATATAGTCTAAGAAATGCTTAGGATATATAGAGTATAAGAAATGCTTAAGCCCTGTACACACGATCGGTTTTACCGATCGGTTTTACCAATGAAAACAGTCCGATGGACTTTTCTCATCGGACAAACCGATCGTGTATGGGCCCCATCGGTCTTGATTAAAAATAGAACATGTTTTAAATTTATCCGATGGAAAAAAAAACGATAGCAAATTCCGATCGTCTGTGTGGAACTCCATCGGACAAAAAACCCACGCATGCTTAGAATCAAGTCGACGCATGCTCAGAAGCATTGAACTTAATTTTTCTCGGCTCATCGGAGTGTTTTACGTCACAGCGTTTGGGACGGTCGGATTTTTGACTGATGGAAGTCATCTTCATCAGAAATCCGATGGAAAAATCCATCGGATTTTATTCCATCGGAAATCCGATCGTGTGTACAGGGCTTTAGGGTATATAGAGTATAAGAAATGCTTGGTAGCACCACATGACACAGAACTTTTTTCTATGTTCTCAAAAGCATGGACACATTGTGCAATATAAAGAGTTAAATTGTGCTGTTGATCTGCATGGTAGGTGAGCAGGCCAGTCTGTACAGACACATATCCCACATGTATCTTCCCCTCTACCCCTATCAGCATGTTCTTTTTCTCTATTACTTCCTGTCACGCAGCTGTCTTATCTTTACACAGTTGTCTTCCTCTATTAACCTCTTCACTGCCAGAAAACCAGCTTCTCGTAGATTTGCATTACACAGAAAAGAGCGGTACAAAATGTCACATAACGAAACTCTGCAGACGTATTCTGTGGTATCGACGGGGCTAAGGCGACAGCTACACATGGGGGTTGTCCATGTGGTGCAAGAATCCTAAAACCACCTGATGGAATCAATAATGTCATGTGACTGCGATGTGATTTTGTTGTATTTTTTGGGGGGTAATCTACTTCATTTTTTTAAATGGGAAAGTATTCACTGGATCGTTTTCTGTACTCGAAATCACATATTTGCTACTGTTGCCAAAGTCATATTTGCTACAACTACCCATAATGTGACTGATTTAAAAGATTACACCAGGGGTCTCCAAACTGCGGCCCGGGGGCCAGATGTGGCCCTTTGCTTGCCTTTATCCGGCCCTTGAGACACTATTCCTCTCACTGATATGAGACTCTATTCTGCCAATCGACATCAACAATGGGGCTAGGGTTGCCACTTTTTCTTCAGGTCACACCCGAACACTTTAGCGGCACACAGCAATTTTTTTTATGGTATAAACTATTCATATATTTTGCAATTAAATAACATTTCTTATCATATGATGTTAATAACAAGAGTCTCCCTTTACATCAGAGTCCACAGAGTTCCCCTTTACATCTGAACTCACAGAGTTCCCCTTTTACATCTGAACTCACAGAGTTCCCTTTCACTGTAAGGGGGGAGTCTGCAGACTCTGATGTAAGGGAGAACTCTGATTACTCTAACATAAGGGATGCTCTGGGAACCCGGATTTATGGGGGAACACTGATAATTCTGATGTACGGAGAGGACTCTGATGTAAGGGAGGACTCTGGGGACTCTTACATAAGGGATGTGCTGGGAACCCTGATTGAAGGGAAAACACTGAGAATTCTGATGTACGGAGAGGACTCTGATGTAAGGGAGAACTCTGGGGACTCTGACATAAGGGATGTGCTGGGAACCCTAATTGAAAGGAAAACACTGAGAATTCTGATGTACGGAGAGGACTCTGATGTAAGAGGGAACACTGTGGCTAGCCTTCTGGTGTAAAGGGGAACTCTGATGTAAAGGGTGCTCTGAGAACTCTGATTTACCTTAGTGTACTCAGAGGCAGGAAAGAGAACAGGAGGGGGGGGGGGGACTTCAGTCACAGACAGGGATGGATGGTGAGCTCACTTACCCCTTGACAGTCAGCACCTCTCATCCAGATGTATCTGAGGCTGCTGGACTTCAAATTTCCAGGCCCCACTTTCCTTTTCTAAAGGCACAGCGCCAGGGATTGGTGTGTGGGCAGACATATAGGGATAGGGGCTGGAGGAAGAGGAGCAAATCAAACCCTCTCTCCTCTCCCGTCTGTGTATGAGGGGGGATTGTTAATGCTGGCTTTGGGCAGTGTGAAAGAGTGTAACAGACACTCTTGCCTTACAAAACTGGAGCCAGCAAACCTGCTTGGAAAACATAGTACAGTCTGAATAATATGTCCGGGTTGCAGGCAGTCTGAAACCCGGACACATGATTCCAAACCCCAACTGTCCGGGTAAATCCTGGACAGGTGGCAACCCTAAATGGGGCTCCATTTCTCCCACTGACACCAACAATTCCTCCCAACGATGGGGTACTATTCTTCCCCCTAATACCAAATTTGGCGATTTTTACTCCCACTGATGCCAGGAAAATGTTAATTCCCGCTGGAGACAGTCCGCCCCCCCCCCCCTAAAGTCTGAAGGACAATAAACTGTCCCTTAGTTTGAAAAGTTTGGAGACCCCTGCATTACACCAATATCTGATATTTCTTGCATGAGCATAAGACTAAAAACTTACTGTGATTTTAACCATGTAAAAAGTTTTAGGTTGACCATCCTTGTAGGTGGAATGTAGCTAAAGCCTGAGGCTCGGTTCCGTCTGCTACGGCGGAAAAGTCGTACAAATGTGCCTGCGACTTCTTTCTGACTTGATCCGACTTGGATGATATTTAGAAACCTGTACAAGGGCCGAAATCACACCCAAGTTGGACCTACTTTGTGCAGGAACATTTTTCAAACTCAGAGCGACTTGTGTAATATCAGTTAAGACGGCTCTCAAAGGGAAACATTGATTTTCTTTTTTTATATATAGATATGTATTTTTTTAATTATATTTTTATTGAAATTTACATCATAAAAATAAAAAGAATACAATTAACAACATGGATATGATTGTTAAAAAAATTGTAAAAAGATTGTAAAAAAAAAAATGATTATTACATACCAAAACATTAAATTTGACATGTCATGCGACTTGGGGTCTCACAAGTAGGATCTCATGTCGCTGCAGTGTGAGCCGAGCCTATGTGAGCAGTTAGACTCGGCTCACCCTGCTCTCTGCGACTTGCTTGTGATTTTAATGCGACTTTACACAGAGAAGTCACAGCAGCATAGATAAGGATGCTGGATGAGAGTTCCTCCAGCAGCCAACAAAAATAGACCCTTCCCTCAACAGCAGAACTATCCCAGCAACAATTTATCCTCCCAACAAACAACAATAGATCCTCCAGCAGCCAACAACAATAGACCCCTCCCTCAACAGTAGAACCCTCCCATCAACAATTTACCATCCCTCAAGCAACAATAGATCCTCCAACAGCCAGCATCAATAGACCCTTCAGTAGCCAACAACAATACACTCCACCGTCAAGAGTAGAACCCTCCCAGCAACAATTTGAGCCCAAAGCAACAATAGATCCTCCAGCAGCCAGCATCAATAGACCCTCCAGCAGCCAACAAGAATAGACCCCTCCCTTAACACTAGATCCCTCCCAGCAACAATTGATACAATTGATACTCACCACAACAACAATAGATCCTCCAGCAGCCCTCCAGCAACAATTTACCCTCTCCCCATGCAACAATAGATCCTCCAGCAGCCAGTATCAATAGAACCCTCCAGCCGCTAACAAGAATAGACCCATCCCTCAACACTGGATCCCTCCAAGCAACAATTGATACCCACCACAGCAGCAATAGGTCCTCCAACAGCCAGCATTAACATACCCTTCAGCAGCCAACAACAATAGACCCCTTCCTCAACAGTAGAACCCTCCCATCAACAATTTACCATCCCCCAAGCAACAATAGATCCTCCAACAGCCAGCAATAATAGACCCTTCAGTAGCCAACAACAATACACTCCACCGTCAAGAGTAGAACCCTCCCAGCAACAATTGGAGCCCCAAGCAACAATAGACCCTCCAGCAGCCAGCATCAATAGACCCTCCAGCAGCCAACAAGAATAGACCCCTCCCTTAACACTAGATCCCTCCCAGCAAAAATTGATACCCACCACAACAACAATAGATCCTCCAACAGCCAGCATTAATAGACCCTCGAGCATATCTCAGCACTCCTTGCCATTACATGCATTCAGTGCTGGATGTGCCGAAACTGCATTCCCATTGAAAAAAAGCCCTGTACTCTACTAAGACACCCTATTGCACTAAAGACCCAGCATTCTGTCTCTTCTATCAGTCGCACTGGGTAATGATGTCACACCCTTCCTCCAGCATTGCAGACCAAGAAGATCTTGGTGACCCTTTTCGGATCAGCTCTCTATTTAGATAATGTATTTGTGTGTTTCCTTCATTATGACAGTTTCCTGAGACATGGTGCGTTCCAAGGATCTATTGTAAAGGCAGGCCTCACCTATGCACGTAGTGCAGAATGAAACATAAACGCACCATTTTGGCAGTATGTCAGACAAAAATACCCACCGTCAGCATTCTAACCACAACTTAAGTTTATTTTCAGCTTGCAAGTCAATGTAAACCATTGAAAAAAGGAAATGCCCAATTCCTCTTTTTCAGAGCAATTGAGAAAACATCATTAAGCTCAAAGTGCATACTCTAGCCAATCGGATGGCGCTTTTGGGGCGTGATTTCTTTTTTTTCTTTTATTTTAAAGCATCTCAAGGACTTTGTTTTAATGTTACTAGGACAGTTTATTTAGAAAAATGACACGTTTATTCATACAGCCGTGTAAAGTTAGTGGCAGGTCCTCTTTAACTAAAGGTCATGGATGAGCGATCTTATGGCAGGGAGTGTGGGAGAGGTGTTAGGGCAGCGTGCAGATTTCAAGCATGTATATATGAAGAGGAGATGCAAGGCCATTAAAGTAGATGTAAACCCAAACTGAATGACATTTCATCCTTCATTTGCATCTCAGTGCTGCTCATCCCCCACAGCCTATTTTCAACCACTTCCTGTCCATAACCACTCTTGCAATGGCAGGTTTCCTGATAGTGATAGCAGTGGACCATGCATACATAATGTGTGTTGAAATGGCCACATCCAATGTAGTCTCCATTGGAAGTCATGTGACAGAGTGACAATGCAGGTGCACAATTGGGAGACAAGGTCTGAGTGTTGTCACCTTATACCAGGAAATACCTGAATAAGGACTTTCATGGCAGGATCACCAGGGATTTCTTGTTAGAGCTGCAGATTTAAACTATATTAAAGTCTTACTAAACCCACAACAGTAAAATCAGTCTGTATATGCAGTAAAGCATGCTTGTGATACTCACCGTGGAACCTAAGGGGTTAATCCTGCATTCTGTAAAAAGGCTTTTTGATCCTGTCTTCTCTGATCCACCCCTTCTTTTACTGTCCCCAATCCATCTGCTGATAGAACAGAGGCAAGCTGCACATGCTCAGTTTGGTATATATTGCTAGAGAGATTTTTTTTTTCTTGGGGAGTGCATGTGATCAGCATGTGATCAGCACAGGGCCAATCAGCACTGTCCAGATAGAGGGTCAGGGTCCTGGAGAGTCATAGGACAATCAGAGCAAAATGAAAACTCCTCCTACAAGCTTTAACCAGACACTGATAGAAGTCATATGACTGCTCTATACTGCTGATGAGAAAAGGTATTTAGCAGTTTATATGTACTAAAAGAATTGCATTTCCATGTTCTGTGTTCTGTGGGAGACCAGATATAGTGAATGCAAGGTCCTGGGTTAGGAACACTTTAACATGTAAAGCTTATGGGAAACTCTTAAAACTGAACTCCAAGACACACAAATGATATCTAAATACCTTCACCATGTGTCTTCTTACTTGAATTTTTATGCTCTTTGTATATTTCTTCCAGATCTGTGCAGTATTACAGTGTGAAACTTTGCCTGTGTAGTAGCTTCCTGTAATAAAGACCGGCCACTGCTGCTCTCTCTCCTTGTTCAGGGTGACTGGTCTTGTCACCGCCCCTCCTGTAGTTTTTGCAGGCAGCCTGTAGTGGGTGGAGCCTGCTGGGCCCCTCCCACAGCTCTGCTCTCTGCACAGGCTATGTACAGGACAGTGATAAAGTCATTGTTAGTATTATAGGGTAATATCAGGGTTTGCAAAGGTATTTGGTGAACACAGAATAAAGTATGTTTGTGGCTATTAAAGTGGTTGTAAAGCCTTAAAGGTTTTCACCTTAATGCATTTCATGCATTAAGGTGAAAAACCTACTGTGCTGCAGTTCCCCCCTTTTTCTTACCTGAGCCCGATCAGATCCAGCGATGTGCACGAGCCAGTGTCTCTCTCCTAATTGGACAGATTGATAGCAGTGGGAGCCATTGGCTCCCGCTGCTCTCAATCAAAAGCTGTGGCACGGGAACGGGGGAGGGGCGAGTCCTGCTGTCTGTATCAATGGGCACAGCAGTGGGACTCAGGAGCAAGCCTACACAGGTGCCCCCATGGAAAGCGGCTTTCCGTGGGGGCCCCCGATGAAGAGGAGGGGCCTGGCACGCCGGTGGGGCACATAACCCCAGAAGAACAGGATCCGGGCTGCTCTGTGCAAAACGATTACAAAGAGCAGGTAAGTTTAGGCATGTTTGTTATTATTTTATTTTTTTAATCGAATGTTAACAATCACTTTAAGGAATATATTCAAATTAGTTTTTGTTACCAGAGTTTAGATTTAAAGCTCAACTGCGGGCAATTAAAAAAAATGATCCCTTGCATTGGGGCTGTGGAACAAAAAAAGGTTTACTTACCCGATCCTCTGCTCTTCCCTGCAGCTAGACCAGAAACTTCTTCTCCCCCACAATCCAGCAGTCTAGGGTCCTGATGTCATTACGACCAAAGCTGGGTCTGTAGCCAGGGCCATCTTTAATATTGATTGGACCCTGGGCAAACATTTCCTTGGGCCCTCCTGAATCCACATATCAACTATTTTCGGGCAGTGTGGGCTCAATGGGCAGTTGCTTTGGGCCCCCACAACAATCACTGGGCCCGGGGCAGCTGCCCCTTTTGCCCTGCGTTAAAGACGGCCCTGTTTGTAGCCCTACATTGGACGTGATGAAGTCGAGGGCCAGTCCTTTGCCGGACCATGTGGGAGCGCCATCTGCTGGGGGAGCAGAGGATCAGCTAAATAAAACCATTTCTCTTCTCCCCTGAACAAAAGAAGCAATTAACCCTTACAACGTGGGCACAGCCCCCCTGCAAGGGATACATTTATGACTACTTGGAAGGACTTTTATTTTTAAAGTAGAGTTCCCCTTTAAGGCTTGGAAGTGATTGCAAGCATAGCTCATTTGGATTTTTCCTAGCCAGAATACACATTGTGCTCT